>CM061134.1:23835178-25267101 GCA_030789695.1 Scilla litardierei
TTTCTCAAAATTGTTATTTATATCCAGTGGTGCTGATCAAACTGGGCTGATCCTCCTTTAGATTGTTCACACAATTAATTGTGTTTTGGGATGTTTTCTCACCGCTGATTGGTAATATGGAGGTCCGAGTGCCGTTACTGTCTTTGAGAGATGGTGACGGACTTCGTGGTCGGTCGGCCGAACGGGCTATGGCACGAGGGCGTTCGGATCCGAGCTAGCGATGTTGCGCCGAAGGGAAGCTTCGGTGAGGTGACGTATCTTCGGATCTGCAAAACGAAGAACTCGTCGGGGGGACCTTGGTTCCGACCAAGTTCCCTCTGATGCCTAAGTCAAAGCTTGACTGAGAAGTGCTTCGGTGTAATCGATCTTGGTTCACGGAGAGACCAAGCGCAAGTTCTCAGGCCGAGCTATGAAGAAGAAATATAAGGTGGAATAAGGGTTTGTGGAGATTTGGTATACCTGGGTGTCAAGTGTCCAGAATTCGGTCCTGTGCGTTCTGTTCTAATTCGGGTCTCTTATAGGAGTTCCGCATGTCAACGGCTTCATGCCGTTTATCATTCCTCCATCCGTGCACGCCCGCATTGATGGTCCCTTGAATGGTGATCAATTTGAACGTAATGGCGACTTCAATGGTGATCAAGGCGGGCGCGATCTGTGGAGTGGTTTCCCTCATCGAGCGGGGTCAACCGTATGTCGGATGGCGGTCTTGGACCGCTACACCCCGACCCGCATCTGGGCCCCTTTGGGCCAAAGCCCGGCGTTATTTTGGGCCTAGCCGTCGGCATGTCTATCTCCTGCCCATTTGAGGGGTTGTATCAAATTGAGCTTAATATTTTGTTCAAATTTACTTCGTATGTATACCTATCAAATAAACTCGGTGAGCACTCAATGTGCAGTCGAGCCCCAACTCATCAAGCATACTAAAAGTTTATGTTCGATAGTAAATAATAAATAATTTTTAGGATCCATGCAGAAATTATATAACTATAAATTTTTATGGGATTTGGCCTATAAAAATTAAGGCAAAGTTTTGGGGTGTTTTCTCACCACTGGTTGATAGTTTGGAGGTTCGGGGGTCGTCGCGGTCATGTGAGATGCGTGCGGCCTCCAGGGTCGGTTATCCGAGCGTTCACTTGGGCGGGAACACACAGATCCATGCGTCGATGTACCGAAGGGCAGCTTCGGCAGAGCGACGGTTTCCTAGGACGATCAATCGAACGGGCTCGGGCTCGGGAGCATTCGGACCCGAACGATGGAGCGCCGAAGGGTGGCTTCGGTCGGTTGATGTCTCATTCGATATGCACATATGAGAAGGCTCGTCGGGGGGTCAGACCTTGGTTTCGACCAAGCCCCCTCCGATGCTTAAGTCAGACGATGACTGATAAGTCCATGGTGGTATCGAGCTTGGTTCGCAGAGATACCAAGCGTGAAATCTCGAGCTGAGTTATGCAGGAGAAATGTAAGGTGGAAGAAAGGTCTTGAGAGGTGGAATACCTGAGCCTTGAGAATTCAGGATTCGATCCCTTGGCGTCCCGTTCTTTGGATCTCTTATAGGAATCTCACTTGACAATGCCTTCATGGCATCGTCCGTCCTTTGTGCCCGCCCGTTTTGATGTTCCCTTCAATGGTGATTAAGGCAAGCGCGATCTAGGGAGCAGTTTCCTCGAAGGGCGGGAGGCCAACAGTGCACCGGGTGACGGTGTTGGGCCGCGATAACCTGGATCCGCTGATGGGGCCTTTTGGGCTTGGGCCCAGTTCAGCTCCTTGGACGTGAGGTTGGTTCGTCTCTCTTTGGCCTATTTGGATGGCCGTATCAATTGCCCCCATTGCTCGGGCCGTTCGGTTTTGGCGGTTCAGTCCGAGGGATGTGATACGCTAGGCTTTGATGGGCGCGTCAGTTGAGGCGACGCATTGAATGAAAACCATTATGGCGCTGGATGCCAAGGATCTTCCCACCCTTTGGGTGCATGACTCGGTGAGCTACCTCTTTTGGGATGCTGATGCATTTGCGCTCACGAACGGTCGGTGATGATACAAGGGGTTTCGGAGAGGGCCGTATAAGAAGGGGTGGTTACCTTTTGAGTGAAGGTTCTGCCCCTCCAACGATGTTCTCCCCTCTCTTGCTTTCTCGCTTGCCATTGAATTTTGCAGTGCTTTTCCACATGTCCTTCGTCGTCGTCTTCCTCCACCTCAAGGGCGAGTCGGTCAGCGGCCACCATCGACGGTGTCGGGGGATCGTTGGTGGGCTCCGTCACCGTGGCCACCATTCTTCCTGGTGCGGGCCTCGAGATTCATATGGCCGGGGTGACCCTTCTGGCGTGCCTCCAGCGGTGATGGGGCGGCCATCGGTGGTTAGCACCACCTCCGCAGGGCCGCTCCGTGCTAAGTACCTTCTTCCTCCTCATCGTGTCTGGGTCCCCCAGATGAATGAGAGGATTTTCTTCCCTGTCAGTTGTGAGGTTGGGGTGTACGTAAGGAATTTTATGTTCGGGCTGCGGTTACATCTGCATCCCTTCGTGGTGGTGTTCCTGAGGGCCTTTGGACTCGCTCTGTGCTAGTTTTGCCCCAACGCCGTTGGGTCTTTAGTGGGGTTCCTTGTGCTGTGTTCGCTTCAGGGGGTGGAGCCGACTCTTCCCCTTTTCAACCATTTTTATCGTCTGATCCATCATAAGTCGGGTGCTTGGCTTTACATCACCGCTCGGCCGGCGAAGAATCTGCTGTCAGGGCTGTCGTCCTCCTTGAAGCAGTGGGAGGAAGATTATGTATTTGTGACCCTCCCCAAGGTGGCAAGTTTTCTGGTACATTGGGGTAGTCCGCGCTCGCTGACCCTCACACTGGGGAGTCTAACTGACGTGGAGCTCGCGTCGGTTGACAAGTTGTCTGCAGGCCTCCCTACCGAGCGGCACATCAAGATCCTTTTCCAGGATCATGTTCTGAGGAAGACCGTGTGGCCCATCGGCAAGTCTTCATTTATCTGGTTTGGATTTTTCATCGTCTCCTGGTCGTTTCCTTCCCTCCGTATCGCTAGGTGGGTTTGCCTCTGGTTCTTCCCCGCACGCTCTGTCGGCAGCCCTTCCTGACCTCGGCCCAAGGAGGAGGGATCATGTCTTAGAAGTTCGGCCGAAACGGCGATTTGGGGCTTCCCAGGTCAATAAGGGTCTGTCTGGGGAGGCCACGAAGAGGGCAAGGGATCGCTCGTCGCCAGGGCGAGGGAGAATCGATGGGGAAAAAGCTTGGGTCCCAATCTCTGGTGAGGAAGCCCTAGCTTCCAAGGCCCCTGCGTCCCCCACCCCCTCCCAGCGGGTCGAGGATAAGTGGCCTTGGGGCAGTCTCTCCCCGGCCAACCCAGGCTCGCTTCCCGTGGACTACGAGAGGTCTTTAGGTGTCTTTAGGTCGACCAAGGCCGATCTTCCGCAGTCGGGCGATGGGTTGCTCAGCTCTCGGTTCTCGGTGGGACTGAAGGAGTCTGTCTTCACAGACTGTCGGGTCACGACTCGGCTAACTGAGAACTCTTGCCTGCCCCAAGACCGATCCCGTGCTAGACGGGGTGAAGGGCAACATGCTCGCAGCTTTCGTAGTGCTCTCCAGTAGCAGGTAAGCTCACTCGTAGCCCCCTACATCATCTTTGGTAGGCAGTCCTGACCTGCGTTTTTCACTTGGTGTAGCTGTCTTCAACTGGCCGGTCGATGAGGCGACAGTTTGTGGTGCTCGCCGATGCCGAGGCGAGTCCCGCCCGAAAGTCGATATCGGAGGGGACCGCCGAGGAGGAGGCTCAGGAGGCCGATGCACACGTAAGGTAGATGGAGACCAGGATCACCGAGCTTACCACAAATGTTGAGAGCTTGGATGTTGAGAGGGCTGTGGCGCTGGCCGAAAAGTCCCAGGCCGAGGAAAGGGCTGCCAAATTAATGGCGTCCGGCGAGGCCGAGGAGGAGGCTAGGATCAAGGAGCTTGAGGAACTGCTGGAGGCGGAGGCGGAGGCGGAGAGGGAGGGGGACCTCACAACCAAGCCCGCTGCGGTTTCTCGTGTGAACGAGGTGAAGAAGATGGAGAGGTCGAGGCTCCAGGGTCAGATAGCCATCCTTGAGGCCCGGGTCAAGAAGCTAGAGAAGGTGGACCCTACCCGAATAGCGCAGGAGGCGGTGAAGGAGTATTCTAAGACCTTCGTCGCTCCAGGGAAGTTCATGGCTTTTGATGAGGGGTTCCTTCAGTGTCAGTGCAAGATCGAGCACAAATTCCCAGGCTCGGGGGTTGCGTTTGAGAAGCTCGAGATGGTTCCTGGCGAGGGTGTAGAGGCCGCCGATGTCGACGTCCAAAAGATGCTCTCGAGGTGGCTACGATCGTCTGGCCCGAAGCGGGGGCTTAGCCTTTTTTGTGGTGGTTTTCTTTCTTTTGCTACTCTGTAAACGATCTCGGCTTTCGCCTATTTTTGTAATGGGAACCGATGATCGTCCCGTGTTTGTTGTCCACGTCTGTTGTTTGTTTGTAGCTGTGCCCCCTTCCTCAATCTTGGTTGCGCTATTGTCGTCGTGCGGCCAGGTTTGGGGGAAACCGATAATCGTTGGCTGATCATTTTGCTCGCGGTCGGTCAGATGATCAGCATGTTGGGGGAGTTGCTCCGGCCTGGAGATCAATATGTGGTCGATCGACTGGGGGAGTTGCTCCCAGCCTTACGGTCGATGTAGGGTCGGCCTGCTGGGGGAGTTTCCCATAGCCTTATGATCGATGTTGGGTCGGTCGGCCTGCTGGGGGAGCTATCCCCAGACTTACGGTCGATCGAATGATCGGCCTGCTGGGGGAGTTGCCCCAGCCTTACGATCGAAAGTCGGTCGTCCAACTGGGGGAGCTACGCCCAGTCTTATGGTCGATTGAATGATCGGCCTACTGGGGAATTTGCCCCCAGCCTTACGGTCGATGCGTGATCAACCTACTGGGGGAGTTGCCCTCAGCCTTACAATCGACAAGTCGTTCGGTCAGCTGGGGAAACTACCCCTAGGCTTATGGTCAATCGAATGATCGGCATGCTGGGGGAGTTGCCCCTAGCCTTACGGTCGATGTGGGGTTGGCATGCTAGGGGAGTTGCCTCAGCCTTACGGTCAACAAGACGGTAGGCCAGCTAAGGGAGCTATTCCCAGTCTTGCGGTCGACCGAACGATCGGCCTACTGGGGGAGTTGCCCTAGCCTTACAGTCGATCGGACGATCGGCCTGCTGGGGGAGTTGCCCCAGCCTTACAGTCGATGGAGTGGTCGGCCTGCTTGGGGAATTGCCCACAGCCTTATGGTCAACCGAATGGTCGGCCTACTGGGGGAGTTGTCTCCAGCCTTACGTCCGAATCTATTTTACTATGCGGGATTCAGGACGCCTAGGTGGAAAGGGGATCTTTTTTTATTTAGAACATTTTACCGTTTTGGTACAACGTTTCAGAGGGGGTCTATACATTCTTCGCCTTATTGGTAGTATTTACGCAAGTGCTCCGCGTTCCAGGTGTGTGTGAGCGCTTTACCTTCTAGGGTCAAGAGCTGGTAAGTCACCGGGCCGAGGACCTCGGTGATTCTGTATGGCCCTTCTCATTTCGCAATGAGCTTTCCCTTGCGAGCAATCCCCAGGTTGAATATGGCTTTACTCAGGAAAGATCTCATCGGTGGAAGCCTCTTCCCTTGACCCGGGAGTTGTAGTAGTGGGCCACTCGTTGCTTCTGTCAGATGATGGAGGCTAAAGTTTGGTCACGCTGCTCGTCCATGAGCTCTAGATTGATTTCTAGGCCCTCCGAATTCCTCTCTTCGTCGAAGTGCTTGAGGCGGAGTGACTCTTCGCCTACTTCAACAGGGACAACTGTCGAGCCCATGTGGCTTCATTGTGAGTAGTTCGGTATGACCAGAGTATCTCTGGGAGCTCTTCCGGCCAAGCTCCATGCGCTTCCCCTACTTTCTTACGCAACGGTTCGAGGATTTTATTGGCGGCCTCCGCCATCCCGTTGGTCTGGGGATAGGCCACGAAGGTGAATATGAGTTTGATCTTCTAATCCGTGCCGAACTCTTTGAACCCCATGCAGTCGAACTGTTTCGTGTTGTTAATGACGATGGATCGAGAGATTCCAACCCTGCAGATAATGGATTTCCAAACGAAGCTCTTTACCCTCTTTCAGGCGATGGTAGCTAAGGGTTCGGCCTCGATCCATTTGGTAAAGTAGTCCACCGTCATGATCAAGAACTTCCTATGTCCTTTCGCAGAAACAAATGGGCAGAGAATGTCCAGCCCCCACTTGGCGAAGGGGATGTGGCGGTTATAGGTATAAGGTCGGCTAGAGGTGACGAACTGAGCTTTGCAAACTTCTGGCACTCCGAGAATTTCCGAACGTACTCTACCGAGTCGTGGGCCAGAGTCGGCTAGTAGTACCCTTGTCTTAGGATCTTCATCACGACCATCTTGCCTCTGTGATGGTTCTCGCAAAGTCCTTCGTGGACTTCTCAGATGATATAATCCACTTCATGCGGTCCAAGGCACTTGAGTTAGGGTAAGATGTTGGTTTTGGTCCAGCGCCTTCTGTGTAGTATGCCTTCGTGGAGTACGTATCGAAGAGCCTTTCGCTCCAGCATTTGGCGCTCCTCCTGGTCCGCAGGGACCTCGCCGGTGGCGAGGAACCGCATGATGGGGTCCATCCAGGAAGATTCTATGTCGATGTTCATTAGCTCCTCTCCATCCGTGCTGGGGCTTTTGGAGGCTCTCGATGTAGATGGCACGCCCCAACTCTTTGAGGGAAGAGGAAGACAGCTTGGAGAGGGCGTCTATGCAAGCATTTTCTGATCTCAACATGTGTATGGTCTCGGCGTGCTTGAACCTGGACAATTCGGACTTGGCCGAAGCCATGTAACTCTGCATGGTTTCATCTAGGGCTACGTAGTCCTCTTGTAGTTGGCTGATGACAAGCCTGGAGTCGCTGAGGAGGCACATCGAGTTTGCCCCCAATTCCTGGGTTAGTTTCAGGGCATTGATGGCAGCCTCGTACTCGGATACGGTGTTGGTGGCTGGAAATTCAAACCGGAGGGCGTACTCTGTGGTGTTCCCGTTGGGGGATCGGATGACGATACCCGCTCTGCTACCTGCCTTGGTTGCAGACCCATCCACATGGATGACCCTCGCATCCGTGTCCTCTGTTCGATCAGCAGGAGCGTTGTTAGTCAAAAAGAGGGATAAGGGCTAAGGTGTTACCATGTCCAGGTCTGCCCCGTTGGGGGGCGTCGTGTCACCAATGGTACACTCGGCGATGAAGTCTGCCAGTGCCTGACCTTTGATGGCCGTCCTCGGATTGTATCTGAGGTCGAATTCACTCAGTTCGACCCCCATGTAACGACTTGTTTTCGTTGTGCACGTATTTCCGTAACATAACATTTTCAAATGATTTCAAAAATGGGTAAATGAATTTTTTTCTATTTTTTTCGTCGCTCAAATCTGAAAATGGACTTCGTATTCATTATCCACACGATGATACGAACCCGGGGCTATGTTTTCGTAATTTTTCGGACACGTTTAACTTTAGGGGCAAAATCATAATTTCGTGGTCATTTAACTAATACGTTTTACTTATTACTTTTACTTATTACTAATTAACCTCGGTTAACTTTACCCTAACCCTTCTCCCCTGTTATTACCCCATCACTAAGCACAACCCAGGAGATACATGTGATGCATGTATCTCACTTAGTCAAAACTCTCCCCCACTTCCTTAATTACCTCATTTAAACGTGTTTTGGTATATAATGTTATTATATTATCATATTAATCCTATTTAATCCCCTCACCCCTTCATCTTCAACCCGAACTCTCACACTCACACCCCCTCTCTCCGAAAACCCATGAACCCAGTTTCTCCCCCAAAGCTCCCTCGGAGCCCCCCACGTCGCAGACCCCCTCCGCTCCTCAACCTCCCCTTCATCGTTCGAAGTCAGCCTCCGCCCCTTGCCGCTGTGAACACCAAGCTCGGACCATCGACGTTTCGACGAGGCACCCCCTCCCTCAACGTCCTCCCTCAACTCGAGCAACGAGCTCCCCTCTGCCCCTCGCTCTGCCATCATCACCCCTCGCTTCACCGAGCTCACAGCGCCCTCGTCTACATACCCCGACGCCCCCACGCACGAGCCCCCCTGATGCCCAACACCGCCCCTCTGCCGCATTGGAAGCTCCCACGACATCGCTCACCATGCTCCACAACACACACAACCAGATCGAGTCCCCCGATCTCTGATTGCAACCCCAGCCCCCCGACGAGCCCTCCCACTCGTTCGAAGACCCCAAAGAGCCCCTCCTCCTCTATTTTGCACCGAAGCCCCCGAGCTCCTCCGCTCTCTCTCGACGTCCCCAGTGTCGAAAAATTGCTCCCGAACCCTCCAGCATCCTCCCGCTCCGCCTCACGCTCCACCGAGGTGTCGTTCCCCTCGCGGCTCCGATAGTCGCCGCCGTCCCCAGCGCCCGCAACAAACCCCCCTCCGCTGTCTTCCACCCTCAGCCCCTCATCGGTGCCCCTGCCACCACTTCGATCTCGTCGCCACCTCGCTGGCGTCGCCCGCACCACCAGCGACTTGTCCCTCTTCGCGCTGCCTCCCCCCCGCTGTTGGTGCAACAACTGCAGAGAGAGAGAGAGAGAGAGAGAGAGAGAGAGAGAGAGAGAGAGAGAGAGAGAGAGAGAGAGAGAGAGAAGCAGAGCAGAGCGAAGAAAGGAAGAAGAGAAAGTAAGATATGAATTGGTATACGTTTATATGTATTCGTATATATACGCGTATATATAATGGGTTTATTTGTTTTGAAACTAATAGTAAATAATATAGAAACCCGAAAAATACACGGTAAGACCAAGAAAATCCGAAACAACGAAACGGATCCGTTGGCACTAGTTTCATTGCCAAAAGGAAAGTACATCTCCCACAATGATTTTTCAAAGTCAAAACTTAATAAAGCTATTTTCACTTTAAAATTCATATTACGAGAATCTCGCGTACACTAACATACGATAAATTTATATGTTGTAGTACCAAATGAGATGCTCGTTTTGACAGCTTATTTTGAAGATTTCTGACGTGTATATTTTCTGGATAAATCGTGGAACATTTAGGATTGTTAATTTTAAATTTAGTTTTAATTCTAAAAATTATTTTTGAGCTTTTAAAAATTATTTAAAAATACATATGAGCCTTAGAAAAATATTTTCTTCATATATAAAATTATTTTACTCCCATCTAACCTATCTAAAAATTGTTAGCGAGCGTTTTGACTTGTTTTAAGCGGTTATAAAAATACGAACACGTTAAGATAAATAGATAGAAAATAGTGTGGCCTTTAACTGATTTTTTTTGTAATTGCAGGTACCAATTCTCGTGCGCCAGCACCATTGGAAGCTCTAGCTCCAGCCTCATCTTTTTACAACGATTCTCAAAACAGCAAGTCACAATGAATTCTAAGTTTAGAAAATTAGACAGTGTACTTGTATAAACTTAAAACATCATATATCGCCTCAGAACGGCTATTGACTTGAACCGACAACTAGAGACCTAATTTAATAGGGAACTAAACTCATAGTCTCAAACGACTTTAAACTTAAGCATACGATATTGCCAACTTTCAACTTTGGAAATTGTGGCACCCAACCACATACTTGTGTAAATTGTGTGCTAATGGAAATACCACATGCTCAAAACATGGAATTAACATCATAGTTGTTGGACTTGTCATTAGCCTCAAATTTCTTAACATTTGCTAAACTTTCTGGTTTTCAATAAGATAGTCAATCAATGGTCCTGGTTTAACTATCATAGTAAATATGGAACTACTCTGCTGCTCATTAATATAATCAATGAAACAGATGTGATAATTGGCATTATTAACATTGGTAATACCCGGTGTCTAGGATCGTTTGCGCCAAAAGTTTGGACCATCTTGCTTGCGGGGATAGTGACATGCTTGGCCAAACCTGACTGGCCGAGTATGCATGGATCCAAATCTGACTGGCCGAGTATGCATGGATCAATGTTAGAATTCCAATTATCATTTGTTTGCAACCATTGATTCTAATACCTTCAAATAAGTTTCCTTAACCTTTCATCGCATGTAAACTCATATTCATTATGCTAACTCTTGTTCACTCTTGTCCATCATGTTTTGTTACTTATCACTTGGAAACTTTGCATGAAACATTGATATACTTGTGCATGATTGCTCATGTTAAACCAGTCGCATCACCTGCTACGTTCCATCTATGACTCAGTGAATGCTAATGAATTATCGTATGGTACATCTTGTGGAATATCTTGTGAAATATCGTATGGAATATCTTGTGGATATCTAACGGAAAATCTTGTAAAACAACTTGTGGAACAGCCGTATGAAACATGTACATAGAACACTTGACACTTCACTGGGTTTGGGATAACTCATAGTTTGAGAGTGTGTGTGAGTGACTGGAGTTCATCTACCCGTCCAGCTGCCTGTGTTTCGACAATCTCGTCCCGCTGCCTCTGTTTCGGCAAATATTGTTGGATCCTGTGGATGGAAAACAACACTAGAAGGAGGGTTAAATAGTGTTGTATAAAAATAAACTTTTTTTTCTAATTGGTTAGCACAATTCAAAGCCTTCTAATGTTTCCTAAGAAACCAAGTAGAGCGATCTACGCTTGGTTCTTAATCAGATTAAGTAATCTCAAAGACATATCAGAGATAAAACTCTTCTGGTAGTCGACTCCCAAAGAGCAGTAGTCGACTCCCTAAGGGATATTATGCACAGCACACCTAAAGGAATACTTAATGAAGATATAAAAGATTACACAGAAAATATAAGAAAGAATCTTTTATACAGTAGATACAAAAACTGATCTTGTAATATAATATGAACGAGTTACAAGGAAATATAATACTCAACGAATTTTGTAAAGACCCGCTCTCGGGGGCCCGTTACTTTTTTTGGATATTTGCGCAGGTCTTGCAGGTTACCAGTGAAAACAAAATAGCCACGATGCAGAGATGTACAAAAATACTCAAATAATGTCCAATTATTCAATCCATACTGTACAAGATGTCCCAACAAATATACATGAAAGATGAAAAGTACATAAGTGAAAGTAACTCTGGAAACTGCGGTCGAATTCTGGCGCCATTAGCTCAGGAGCATCTACCTCCATATGTACGTCGTCTGCGGTGCCACGGAGATGGAACCGTAGGTAAGTCACAACAATTCTAAATATAGAAAAGAAGCAGTGCACAAGTATGACAAAAGTAACTACGTACAAGTAGACCAGAGTGAAAAGTAAAGTACTTAGCAACAACTGTTCACAACTGAAAAGTAAAGGTAAACTGAACTGAAAGGAGAGAACAACTGTACGGTGGTAGTGCAAGTGTAAGGCAGACTGAGCAAGTAAAGCGTACTACTGCTGTAGCTAAAAGTACGACAAGTAAAGTAATGTGACTGCACAGGTGTAGTAGGTAAAGTGCATGGGACGTGTAAAGTAAAGGTGATTGTAATGCGTAAAGTAAAAGTGAGTGTGCAAAAGTAACTACACTACGTGACTCAAGTCGGAGAGTACAATATGTGACCATCAAGTCCATCTCTTGCCTGGGCGCGACCCAGACGAATACCGAAACACAGGCAGCAGGACATGTATTTTGCCAAAACCCAGGCAGCAGGACGGTATGCCGAAACACAGGCAGCGGGACGGGAAGATTGAACTCCAGTCACTCCCATACTCTATCAAACTATGAGTTACCCCAAAACCCCAGTGAAGTGTCAAGTGTTCTATGTACATGTTTTATACGGGATGTTCCATAAGATGTTCCATGAGATGTTCCATCAGATATTCCACAAGATATTCCACAAGATATTCCACAACATGTTTCTCAAGATGTTATCAATTCCTTGTTCACGATGATAGTTAACCAGGACCACTGGTTGTAAAACCAGAAAGTAAAGCAAAGTGAATGCTAAGAAATTTGAGGATAAAGACAAGTCCAACAAACATGGAATACAAAAATTTTTTGGTTTAAGGGTGGTAGTTTCGTTAGCACACAATTTACCCAAGTTGATGATTGTGTGTTACAACCACCAAAGTTGAAAGTTGGCAAAGTAATCTGTAGTTAATTACTTTTCTATTAGATTAGGTTTCTAGTTCAGTTCAAGTCAAGTGGCCGTTCTGAGGCTATAGGTGGTGTTCCTAAGTTCATACGAGGGCACTTATCTAATTTTCTAATTTTAGAATTAGTCGTGACTTACTGATTTCGAGATCGACGTAGCAAGCCGGAACTGGATCTAGGGCTTCTACGGACGTTGGTGCACAAGAATTTGTACCTGTAAAACACAAGAACAATCGGTTACAGAATACCTATTTTAATTTAACGTGTTTGATTTTATAATCGATTGAAACGGTGTCGGAAAGCGTTCTAAATTTTTCTATAGACTAGATATGATGAAAATAATTTTATCGTAGGAGAAAATATTTTTCTGAAGTTCCTAGGTATTTTTCATGATTTTTAAAAGCTCAAAATAATTTAAACTATTTTTCAATTAGTAACGTAATTATTCAAACATTTATTCTGGATGCAATCGGTATCGAAAAGTTGTAAATGAACTGTCAAAATGACCGTCTCGAAGAGTACTATAATATATATTTTTCTTACGTATTGGTGTACGTGAAAATAACAAGTTACAGATTTTTAAGTGAAAATAACATATTTAACTTTTGGGCTTAAAATTAATATTGGAAAAACTAAGCGTCTGATTGCGATAAAACCAGTGCCATTGGGTCCAAAATGTCATTTCTGATTTTCTGGAGCTGGTCTCGTAATTTTCCGACCCCTATATTATTTATTATTAATTTAAAACTAATAAACCTTATTTTAATAATTATTAAAATTCGTATTTAAGAAAATACGTTTTCGTAATTAATGAGAATACGTTCGAAAATCACCCTTCGTTTCGCTTCTCCCTGCATGCACGCGAGAGGGGGGGCGGCCGTGGTTCTTCGACGTCGGCGAGGTGGAGGCGAGGCGACGGAGGGGACGCGGGGGCGGCGACCTGAACCGGCGGCGGCGGAGGGCGTCGAGGCGGGGCGGTTCAAGGCGGAGCTGAGAGCTGATGGGTCTTCGGGGTGGAGCTGCAGGAGGGCTGAGCTCGGGGCTGAGCTCGGAGGCTTTGGAGGGAGGTGTAGAGACGGGGTTCACCGGAGTTTGGCGGCGGAGACTTTGATGTAGCTGGGGGCGGACGGGATGAGCGGCAGCGTTGCTTCGTCGAAGAGGGAGACGGGGTCGTGGGTTGCTTCGGCGGAGCGACGTTCGTGCGGGGTGAAGCGACGTCCGATGGGCAGACGAGGAGTGCAGCGAGAGCTGCTCCGGTGAGGAGGCAGCTTCGGAGTTCATCGAAGGTGGCGGAGGCGAACGAACGAAACAACGGGTTTCGCTTTCATCAACGTGGGCGGCGTTCGACTGGGCTTCGACGAGTGGCAACAAGCAGAGGGGGGTCTGAGGGGCGACGACGGCGCTGCAGCGGCTGCCGCTTCGTCGGAGCAGCGAGGGCGAAGGGCGAAGGCGAAGGCGGAGCGTCGGCGGCTTCTTCGAGCTGTCGGAGCGGGGTGATGGCGAGCACGGAGGCGGCAGTGGTGCCTCGTCTGAGAAGGGGAAGCGTGGGTCTGTGGGCTGTCGTGAGCGAGTGAGGGAGAAGGGATGTCGAGCGTGGGTGTCGGAGGGGCAGCGGTCGGATGAGTCCGACGGTGAGTTCGTCGGAGGGGTGCCGCGCAGGTAAGAGGCCAAGGAGAGGGTGTGTTCGACGGTTGATGGAGGAGATGAGTGCATGCATGGGTTCGGTGCTAAGGGTTGAAGACGAACAGGGAGGGAGAAAGAGAGCGGGAGAGCCTGGGAAAGAGAGAGGGTGAGGGGAAGAAATGGGTTTCGTTTTGGTTGATGTTTGGCCTGAGTCTGGGTTAAAGTGAGGGAGGAAGTGATTAAGGGTGGGTATTTATAGGCTAATTTAACTAATTAAAAACTAAACTTAATTAATACTTAGTCAAACATTTATTAGGTTAGGTTTTTGCTTTTTGACTAACGGTGGAAAAAACAAAACGTGTTAATCGTTTAAGGGTTAAAGTAATTAGGGGTTAAATGTAATTAGTAAAAAGTAAACCCTATTGGTGAAAGTCATTAGTGAAAATTTGTAACGAAATTACGATTTTGTCCCTGCTAGTAAACGTGTCCAAAAAATTACGAAAACATACCCACGGGATCGTATCGTCGCGAGGATCGTGAATACGAGATCCATTTCAGGGTTTGGGCTACGGGGATACGTGTTTTAGGCCAAAACATTTAGGAAGCGGGTTTGCGGGTTCTCTATCGATTTGACTTCAGAAAATTACGAAATTAATGTGGGAGGCCTTAAATGATCATAGAATGTTACTGTAAAAGTTTGAAAACGTTTTTGAAGATGTTTGAATAGAAAATAAATTCATTAAGCCAAAACGGTAATAACTGGAAATGAATTTTTATCAGAATTGTTTTGAGTATTTGTTGAAACTCGAACTTACTAAAATACTTCATGACTAGTCTGATATCTCAAAATATTTTTATAAGAAATTTTTGAAATCGTAAAACTACTGACAAACCATTATAAAATAGTTTAAAAATTGAAAATACGTGAATAGTTGTATTGAAAAAATACGGACCGTTACAAATTTAGATAAAAAAATAGAGATAAACAATCATAGAGACTGCAAACGCAAACACAAGGATTTGTATCCTGGTTCCCCACAACCCTGGGTACGTCAAGTCCCCGACCAATCAGGTACGAGATTTCCACTATCTGCCTTGACAAATGCAAGCACATAACTCCACTCGTTAGGATTTTTCCACACACCTAGCCTTGACCAGTTTTTCCGATTGCAACACTGCAATATCTCAACATCTAGACTTGTCTAGGGTTTCCAAAACCCTTACAACATAGGGCAAATCACAAAGTGAAAATCGATATCCAACTCACCACAATATTTGGTGGAGTTTGGATTTACACCCAAATTCTATAGCCAATAGTAATAGATACCAATGTGTATTCGTGGCTTAATAGAATATGATCTTAGATCACACAAAAATACGAATTAAGTCTTTGTGATCTAAATCAATGTTTTCAAAAATCCTTTTCAAATAAAATCAGAGAATAGAGAACAAGGATTTTTTGAAAAACAATAGCCAAAATAAAAGTTGATCTCAGAAAGTAATAGCTTAAAAAAAGAGATCAGAAATATAAAAAAACAGAATTTGGCTAAAAGAATAAGAGCTGAAAAATTGAGATCGTTTAGAACTTTTGCACAAGAGAGAATTTTGATTTCAAGTATGTGTATTTTGATCTCACAAAATAATCCTCTATTTATAGGTAAAATGGGTGGATTTGAAATTCAAATTCGTTTGACTTTTGCCCCGAGAATCATGGGAGCAATGAGTTAGAGAGATAACAAAAGTCAGGTCAAACGTTGAATTTCGACAGCTGGTAGTCAACTCCATAGGAGTGGTGTCGACTCCCTAGGAGTGGTAGTCGACTCCCAGAGTGTTCAGGAGAAAAACACTTCTCAGCTGGTAGTCGACTCCCACTTCTTGGTAGTCGACTCCCAGAGGAGTTTCTTCTGAAACTTAGCTAGTAAGACATGTAGTTAGCTCCTGGGTGTAATGGAGTATAACTACCAAGATGAGAAGTAACTAACAAAGGCTCTCAATAGTTTTGAAAATGATTTTAAAAGTATTTGAAATATTTAACTTCGAAATCATTTGTGTGTGTGTGTTATCTATACTTTTGGCTTTAACATAACCCTAAGAAAGACACAACTCACACACCGTAGACTATGACACGTTCTCCCAAAGCTTGATCAGATGATGATGTAGATACGAGCTTCCCTTGAGCTTCTTATTCCATTTGAGCATGAACTTCATCATCAGCTAGCAACGTTTTGTCCTTGTCTTTGCTAAGTGAGCGTAGATAGTGTTTCTTCAGAGTATGTATGAAGCTTTCCATTTATCGCATAGTCTGCACACTTAATAGTAGTGTAGTTAGTACACTAAGCTTCATTCGGTGTGCTCATCATCAAAACCACTTGGGGTGGAATTCAATTTTCATCACTCTCCCCCTTTTTAATGATGACACCCAAATGAAAAAATGAAGTAAGTAAGTTGACATAAATAATATGACATAGAAATAAACTTACTCCCCCTTCTTTGATGCGGTTCTCCCCCTGCAGCAAAGCCGTTAGCAAAACAATACATTTCAATAATTCATTTTTGCATTTCATATCTTTCTCCCTTTGTCATCAATCAAAAAAATGACATACCATGTCAACAAATATATCAATAATTATGAAGTTCGAGAGAAAGGAATTCAATGACCAATTCTGTAAAAAAATGTTAGTATAACGTATGATTGGCAGAATTTATCAGATAGTAGATCATCCATAAGTATGAAAAAAACATACGAGTATCAATCACAACACCATAGAGTAGTAATTACAGATCGGGAAGTTTTGAAAACCATTGTTTTAAAAACCATTGTTTAAGAAATCAAGAATGACCGCCATTCTTCTCTCTCTTCAAGGACTTGATCTCCTCAAGGATTGTCTTGAGGGTTTGCTCGGTCGTTTCATTGCTACTCACCACCAAATCCTTGAGATTATCAACCTTCTTGTTGAGAGCTTCAAATCCTGCTTTTTGAGAAATCTTCAAGTTTGAGATTTTCTTAAGCAGCATGTCTTGAAGTTCCACATTGTAGGCCGGTGGCTCTTCTTCTTCTCCTTCGCCATCTTTTTCTTCTTCTTCTTCATCAGAATCTGAAACAATAGGTTTCTTACCTTTCTTTGAGGATGACGATCCTCCTTCAGCAGCGAGCTTCTCTTCTGGAACGTTCTGATCAAGATCTCTATGAAGATTCATTCGACCAAGAGCATGAACATCAAAGATGCGTGCCGGATCCAGAATATTGGTTTCATTATCCAAAGGCACAGTATAACCAGTAAACAGAATGGTGAGGTAATGACCGTGGGCTAGGGTAGATGAAGGTCTGTCAGAAGAAGCAGATGCAAGGATGGAGTCCATGATAACTTTGGCCCAATTGACACGAATATTTTCTAACAATACATAGATGCACTTGGCTTGCTTCTCAGATAAAACAGAGTGGCTTCCAGATTTTTGAGTTATACTGTAAGACAATATATTTGCAAGGATTCTTCCTGTATAGCGAAGATCGCTTCATGGAAGTTTTGTTTGGAAATATCTTCCAGGCAAATACATTTTCTCCAAAATGTTTTCATCAACCATCTCTATATTATCCAATAACTCACCAATGTAAGGGATTCCTAAAGCTTCTCCTAGAGATTTCATAGTTATAGCAAGTTTGGTGTCTAGCACTTTGGTGATGAATCTACTCTTGGCAAGATCATAGTCCATGTTGGCATAGAAGAGATGCACAAGTCTAGGATAGCAGCAGTACATATTTTCAGCAAAAAAGAGATTTTTGCCGAGTTTTGAAATTCCAATATGCTATCAATGCCATAGTTTTCTAAATGATCAATTCTTACGAATCTCTCATGAAGAATTTGCTTTTTGGAAATTTTAACGAAATGCTCATAGGTAGTGGTTCTAAAGAGATAGGGTAAGATAATTTCCTTTTTAGAGAGGGATTCATTTGTAACCTTTCTCTTCTTTGAAATCAATCTCTTGAAAGGCATCTAGAGAAAAAAGTGATTTACCAAAACTAGATATGCAAGAATATCAAGAAGTAAGTAAAGTAAAGTTGATAAGAGAAGTTTTTACCTTGAGATAAACTTGGGAGGATGATGAGAGGAGGTGAATAACCAAGAGAGCTCCAAATGCCAAAAGAAATTTTCTCAAAAGGATGGGTAGTCGGCTACCTAGGGTTTTAACCATGGGGTTTTTTAACTTATGAGATGAAAGGAGATGGAGAATTGTGGCCTTTAGATCAAGATATGAGAGGTTAAGATCATGTTTGCTTATTGCGTTTAAGTTACCCTTTGGATGTGAACCCAATAACACAATGAAAACCCAATAGGAGTTAGAAGAAAACACAACCCCAGAAATCCGCACAGTACGCTGGTAGTCGACTCCCTGTTGGGCTGAGTTGTTTTCTCATCCCAAGGGGGTTTGGTCCAAAGCTGTGTGCGTTTCTGAAAGAAAATGTTTTGTAGTCGACTCCCTGCTGGGCTGAGTTGTTTTCTCATCCCGAGGGGTGTTGGTCCAAAGATGTGTGCGTTTTTGAAAGAAAATGTTTTATAAATATAAAACAAACATTTATAATCATATATAAAAGATTTTAAAAGATTTTATCATTCATTTGATCATATCAATCATTTAGTTTTACGAAGCGATTTTGTTAAAAAAACTTTTTGACGTTGTTCTTGTTTCTCCTCTTCGTTTCTTTTAGAGTACTTGAAAAGATAAGCGATTTTGCTTTTGAGTCCAGAGGGTTAGTCTTTAGGAAGCCAAACCTAATATGGTTTAGTTATTTCATGAAAAATATATTTATAATTTTTGTTTAAATGAACTTGCTGAACAAAGTTTGTTGCGTACCTTTTCTTCCTTTGGTCGGACAAGTTCTTTGGTACCCAGATTTTCAGAAAATTATTGTTAGAATGATGCATCCGGGTATGCTTAACCCGTTTCTTGGTATGATTTGAATCATATCCGAGTCCGGTTTTGCTAGATGAGGCCTTTTGATTATTTATTAAACTATCTAGCTTTCCTTTTCCTTTGTTAAAATTTTCAATAATTTTCATCGTAGCGTCGTACTTGTCTTTGACAGATACGAGAAGATTATTCAAATTTTCAACCTTTTCATTTACGGAAAGAATGTCTTTTTGCAACGACTCATTTTTTCCTTTGGGTTATTTAGTACCGACCCCCTGTGTTTTCTCCGAAATTAGCAACACCCCCCTATGGTTTCAATAATTAGTAAGACGCCCCTATTGTATCCAATTTGGACTCCCCCGCCTATAGGAAGACCCCCCTAAACAGGGGGAGGGGGGTCCAAATTTGGGTGCCATAGGGGGGTCTTACTAATTATTGAAACCATAGGGGGGTGTTGCTAATTTCGGAGAAAACACAGGGGGTCGGTACTAAATAACCATTTTCCTTTTAATGCAATGTTTTCTTTAACAATTTCTTCCTTTTCTTTAGTCTCTCTCTTAACTAATCTGATTGTTTTTCTATGTTCTTTAATGAGCTTTTCATGCATTTTGCATAGCTCCTTATATGCTCCCATATAATCCATGTCTTCATCATCACTTGATGATGAATCACTGTCACTAGATGAATCATGATGCAAGCTTATCTTAGAAGAAGTGGAAGCCATGAAGCACATGTGTGTTGTTTCTCTTCTTTCATCATTGTCGTCTGCTGAGGATTCATCGGACGAAGAAACGTCGCTCTGGTATGAAGCTGCGTAAGCTTCCTTCTTTGGTCGTCAGAATTTGTTTCTTCCACTGTTTCTCTTTTCATTGGTTTCTCGGTTCTTCCCACGATCTCTAGAATCGCGGTAGTTTCTTTCCAACTGACAGTCTCTTTTGACGTGCCCTGGTTTATTGCAGCCAAAGCAGATAATACCGTTGTGGGTCTAAAAGAGCGTTTACCATACTTACTTGTGTTGAACTCTTTAAAGTTCTTTGAGATGAAAGCGATATGGTCCTCTTTGTCCGTGTAGTCAGAATCTTCTTCTTGAGCTTTGAAGGCAAGATTCTTCTTCTTTGGGTTTTCTTCGATCTTCTTGTCTTCTTCAAGTTCAATCTCATATGCCATGAGATTTCCCATTAGTTCTTCGATGGTAAGATCCTTCACGTTATGAGCTTCTCGAATGGCCGTTGTTTTTCCCGTGCATTCGGGTCGGAGAGATCTTAATATTTTCATCACCTGCTCGTATTTAGAAAGTTTCTTTCCTAATCCTGCGAGCTCATTTGTAATGTTAGTAAAATGAGTATTCATATCGGTGATACTCTCTCCTTCTTCCATTTTGAAAGATTCAAATTTAGAATGTAAAACGTTTATGCGGGATTCTTTTACCTTTTCAGTTCCCTCATGACTTACCTGAAGGGTGTGCCATATTTGATGTGTTGTCTCGTATTGGGATACTCGATTGAATTCATTACCTGTTACGGCGCAAAATAGTGCATTCATTTCCTTTGCATTGAGATTTGCCCTCTTCTTGTCGTCGGCTGACCATTGTCCGAATTCAACTTTGGTAGGTGCAATGTATGGAACTTTAGTGACGGTCCATGCTTCTATGTCTAGTGACTCCAAGTGAGTCTTCATTTGGATCTTCCAGCTAGCATAGTTCGTTCCGTTGAACAGAGATGGTCGTATGATGTTGTGTCCTTCAGAGTGAAATGATGTTGATGCCATCACCTTTATAGCCGAGCTCTGATACCAAGTGTTGGATCTTGTGAATGGCAAACAACATTAGAAGGGGGGTTGAATAGTGTTGTATAAAAATAAACTTTTTCTTTGTAATTGGTTAGCACAATTCAAAGCCTTCTAATGTTGCCTAAGAAACCAAGTAGAGCGATCTACGCTTGGTTATTAATCAACTTAAGTAATCTCAAAGACAGATCAGAGATAAAACTCTTCTGGTAGGCAACTCCCTAAAAGCAGTGGTCGACTCCCAGAGGGATATTATAATAGCTCAGCTAAAGGAATACTTAATGAAGATATAAAAGATTACACAGAAAATATAAGAAAGAATCTTTTATACAGTGGATACAAAAACTGATCTTGCAATATAATATGAACGAGTTACAAGGAAATATAATACTCAACGAATTTAGATAAACAAATAGAGATAAACAATCACAGAGACTGCAAACGCAAACACAAGGATTTTTATCCTGGTTCTCCACAACCATGTGTACGTCCAGTCCCCGACCAATCCGGTACGAGATTTCCACTATCTGCCTTGGCAAATACAAGCACTTAACTACACTCGTTAGAATTTTTCCACACATCTAGCCTTGACCAGGATTTCCGATTGCAATACTGCAATATCTCAACACTAGACTTGTCTAGGGTTTCCAACACCCTTACAGCATAGGGCAAATCACAAAGTGAAAATCGATATCCAACTCACCACAATATTTGGTGGAGTTTGGATTTACACCCAAATTCTATAGCCAATAGTAATAGATACCAATGTGTATTCGTGGCTTAATAGAATATGATCTTAGATCACACAAAGATACGAATTAAGTCTTTGTGATCTAAATCAATGTTTTCAAAAATCCTTTTCAAATAAAATCAGAGAATAGAGAACATGGATTTTTTGAAAAACAATAGCCAAAATAAAAGTTGATCTCAGAAAGTAATAGCTTAAACAAAAGAGATCAGAAATATAAAAAACAGAATTTGGCTAAAAGAATGAGAGCTGAAAAATTGAGATCGTTTAGAACTTTTGCACACGAGAGAATTTTGATTTCAAGTATGTGTATTTTGATCTCACAAAATAATCCTCTATCTATAGGTAAAATGGGTGGATTTGAAATTCAAATTCGTTTGACTTTTGCCCCGAGAATCATGGGAGCAATAAGTTAGAGAGATAACAAAAGTCAGGTCAAACGTTGAATTTCGACAGCTGCTAGTCGACTCCCTAGGAGTGGTAGTCGACTCCCAGAGTGTTTCAGGAGAAAAACACTTCTCAGCTGGTAGTCGCTCCCACTTCTTGGTAGTAGACTCCCAGAGGAGTTTCTTCTGAAACTTAGCTAGTAAGACATGTAGTTAGCTCCTGGGTGTAATGGAGTATAACTACCAAGATGATAAGTAACTAGCAAAGGCTCTCAATAGTTTTGAAAATGATTTTAAAAGTATTTGAAATATTTAACTTCGAAATCATTTGTGTGTGTGTGTGTGTGTTATCTATACTTTTGGCTTTAACATAACCCTAAGAAAGACACAACTCACACACCGTAGACTAGGACACGTTCTCCCGAAGCTTGATCAGATGATGATGTAGATGCGAGCTTCCCTTGAGCTTCTTATTCTATTTGAGCGTGAACTTCATCATCGAGCTAGCAACGTTTTGTCCTTGTCTTTGCTAAGTGAGCGTAGATAGTGCTTCTTCAGAGTATGTATGAAGCTTTCCATTTATCGCATAGTCTGCACACTTAATAGTAGTGTAGTTAGTACACTAAGCTTCATTTGGTGTGCTCATCATCAAACCCACTTGGGGTGGAATTCAAGGTTTGCGAGGGTTGTGCATATAGGGAATGCCCTTAAGGCACACCGTCGTTCTACGGCCCCACCAAGAGTAATGCACGATTCATTGATGTGTTGATTAGTGGGATGAAATCCCTAACTTAAGCTCGTGAGTCAATCCTTGCATCCGTGTCAATAGAATGCAAGGATGGTGCACGTAGGTGTGACCCTTAAGGTACACCACCGTTCTACGGCCCCACCGAGGGTAGCGCACGACTCAATCAAACATAGGGCACAACCCATCAATCTACACTACTAGCATCCAATTCAAGGTATGCTAGGTCAATTAAATGCAAGAGATGAATAATTACTAATCAACCACACAAGCCCTAGTTTATACCAATCCACACACAAATGGCTCTAGGCCTTCATAATAAAAGAAACTTGATAATCATTCAAGAAATGCAAATAAACATTCATTACAAGCCAGAAATCAAACAGCTATCAAATGGGTATCACTCTCATTCAACAATCATTCAATAATATTCATTACAAAATAATAGAGCTCAAATGGTACAAGGAAAAAGGGAAGAGATCACCAAGAAGCCCTGAAAACCAAGCTTTCCCTTTCCTTAAGGCTCCTCCAGGCTCTCCTAGCTCCAATGGCCTCCAACCTAGCCCTAGCCTTTGGGGAAGAAGATGGGGGTCTAAAACCCCCAATGAAACAGTAACTGCCCGAATGATCCCCATTACATCAGAGTTTAGGGGTTTTAAACCCATAAGGAATTGCATACTAACCCTCCAAAGAAGCATCCAAGGGCTCACAGCGAATAGGGAGAAATTGGGTTAAGAAAACCCCATTTCTCACAACCCAAATTCGACAGAAAAAACCCGCGACAGGCGACTGTCGAACAACTGTTACTCGCATGTCGTTGGTCAGGCAAGCGACTGCTGTGAATTGCACAGGCGACTGTGAATGACACAGGCGCCTGTCTTTTGTGCTTTAGTCGCCTGCTGCAGCAATGGTCAAATCGACAGTTGGTGGGCTCCGAAAAGGTGCTCTCTCTCAAGCGCAAGAGTCCGTACAAGTAGTAAAATCTGGGAGTCCAGATGTCGATTCCTCGGGAATAAATTTGTTGCAACCACAACTCAAATCAAATAGAAACCCAACGAAAATAAACTAACCACTTCAATGATGATGGCGATGATGGTGATGTGAACACGTGAACAATATGAGCAAGGAAAATCGTGTAAGAAAATATCTATAAAAAGTATGCACATGATATGGGTTCGTTAGGATCAATGATTCGTATTAATTTGGTTGACAAGTATAACGCAATGAATTCTCCTTTTGGGAGCAATTCACCGGAAAATACCCAATATAACTCAATGAATTCTCCTTTTGGGAGCAATTCATCGGAAGATACCCTTTTGGGGGTTCAAGCACGATATTCAATAAGATCGTCGCTAAAGCTATAATACGATATGAAACTCTCTTTTGGAGAGATCAAAACTTACGATATGAAACTCCCTTTTGGGGAGATCAAAACTCACCCTTTTGGTGCGATCATCAACTCAATCACTTCTTTTGGAAGATGAAAAAGAGGATTTACGAACAAAGATTACAACTTTAACGACGTTTAACAATTTAGCACAAGGAATACAACCAAATAAACACGCATCATATCCCCTAACTACGCCATACCACGCACAATAACAATTTAGCTACTCATGGTGCAAGAATAAACAAGTTTCATAGAAGAATACATCAATCTAATAGCAAAATACAATAGAAAAGCACCAAATACGAGATTTAAGTTAAGAAATTTATCACCAAATATCCTTGAAAAGACACCAAAACTCTCTGGAAATAAGAAAATAGCCTCTGGAATTTTACAGAATTTTGTGGTGGCGAAATACGGCTCCTAGAGCCTCCAATACGCTCAAAATACGCCAAAATCTGCCTGTATTCGCCCAAAAACCCTAGGAATACCTTATATAGAGTCATTGCGGGTTTGGGTATGCTTAACGGGTTGAAACCCGAGTCAAATTGAGTCCAAAACCGCTTGTAAATGTCGGCGCAATTCCTAGCCACACATCAAAGGCGGGATTGAATCCCATGGTGACACGTGGCACCCTTAGCGGATCCTCCTACCCGCATCCGCTTGCGCTCTCCGGCTTCGCTTCGGAGATGTTGTGCACCATTGGATTTTGATCGTGTGCTTATCAATGCGCCACGTCTCCCACGAATTACGCCCGCTCCTTCTCTTCGTTGTCGCATCAAAGGATGATGTCCGCCGTTCGATCATCATCCGATGGCTACTATGAAACCACGTCGCCCGCTAGATGGAGCTCTTCGCTTCGTTCGACGACCGTTGGATCGCGCGGGAATTCCACTGATGATCGCCGCGTGTCCTCGGGAAGAATCGCTTCGCGTTGCTAATGCGGGCCAACGTCGTCCGTCCGATTGAGATGCTACTCGATAGATTCTCGCCACGTGTCCCCAACACTCGCCGAATATAACTCTAATGCGGGCGTGTTTCCGGACGTTGGATCTTAATCCAACGGCCCTCGCTCGTCCGCGTCGCCCGCTCACTTGGGCCGTCAGATGGGGGCGTGAAGCGCAGGATGGCTGCCATGTGGACTCCAAGATTGGTGCGAAGCGCGTACGTACAGCCGTATTTCGTATTTCCAGCCGTATTTCGAACGTATTTCTCCATTTAAAGTGTATTCTGCATTCAAAAATTCATAGTAATTAGCACAGATCTCAGAAAAATACAAATAAATAGTCTTTGGAATCGTGAGATCGAGACCAAGCTAGGAAAAATATAAGATGTGCAGAAATACTCCGTTAATTACTGTTTTATGCTCAAATAGAGTGGTTTCTCTAATAAATAATTGTGTTCAAAATACGTATGAATTAGAGAACAATGTAGCATCACATGAGCACAAAATAGGGCTAAATGGGGGGTTAAATATGTAATATTGAACCCGAATCACACCCCCCAACTAGCGATTTGCTAGTCTCTAGCAAAAAGAGCGATTAATACGGATTATTAATAAAACAATAAGTTCTTTCAAATTGCTCATGGCGTGGCTCAATAATACGCATTCCAACATGATCTTGACCATCAATATACACATCCATGAACAAAATCAATCACATGATATTTTCTCTAATTTAGTATGAATAAATAACATGCAAGCATCGTTTTGCGCAAGCGAAAGTATAACACGTCGTTTTGTTCTAGTTTTCTTGTTTCCAAGAAATTGGCCTATCAAAACAATCATTCAAGACATGGGTATTGAAGTTGCTTAGTATATTCACCATTTCTTTTCTTTTATTCGTTCCGTATAATGCGCATCAAGCAACATTCGCAGAAAAATGTATAACTTGGATCGCTCCATCAAATGAGTGAGTTTCCTGTCAATGGCTCCCAAATCAGACGATAATAGGGCATTAGGCCAAAAAGGACCCCTCGGACTGTACTACTCGAGCCAACCAAGTTATTTATTAGTGACATACTTATTCATTCATTTTTCATCATTCATTTTTCATTCATTTTTTCTTTTCTTTTCTGTCACGCCCCGCTTCCCAAAAATATGGAGGCGAATCGTGAGAAGGTCCGCTCAGACTTGAAGCTGCAAAGCTGTAAGTCCGATAAGCGTCAATCAAATTTAAACTGCAGGTCCTTGCAACGCGAACGAAACAAAGATAATAATAATGAAATGAGACAAAAGAGATATCTCAGAATATCCATAAAATAAGTTTCAACATCACAGAAAAAGCCACCAGGCTAAAAAGAAAAGAGACTAAAGGCCCAAACATGGCCAACAAAAGTACAACGTACAGAGAAAAGGTGCCACGCACCAACAACTAACAACAAAACCTAAAACAAAAGAAAGCTCAGCAAAGGTCACCGGTGTCCGCAAAACTCCTCCGGGCAGACATGGACTCAGGCTCAGCGTCAGCAAAACACCACGTACTCTGCAACGGTCTCTGGCTCAGGGTCTAACATGTGACACCCAAAAGAGCAAGGGGCACATGTCAGCAAGTCTACAAGAGACTTGTGCAAGGAAACTGAAAGTGAAAGTAAAGCAACCTAGCAGTTCTAGCACGATGCAATGACATGGCAGTTAAAGTATGAGTGCAGCAGGTAAAGAAAACAACAAGTAAACTAACATGGCATGGCAAATGTGGCAAGACTATTAACATTTACAAGGATTTCTCTAGTCACGCTTTCGTGTCATGTGCAGAGTTTACGCCTTACAGCTGAAATGACTTTCTTTCACACTGATTGGCTGCTTAACTCCGCCCCAAACCCAGAGTTTACGCCTTACAGCTGCAGTTGCTGATCAGGCAGACTCCCAGCTGATTGGCCGCTTAACTCTTACCCCTCCCACGTGTATCGAGCCAGGGCCTTACCCCGAACGGTAATGCTCGCTTCTGGATCACGAGCCAGGAAGTGTTTTTCATGATGGCATAGGGGTGCACCTAGCCTTGAACAAGCAAGTACAAGTATGTAGCGTGTGCTACGAATGCAACAATCAATTTGGATGACATGTAAGATGCAATGCATGGCAGTTAAAAGTGCGTACAGGTAAGAAAAGTAAACGTGACAGTTTAGTATGCATGAACAACAAGTTTAAAGGGTTGGATCTAGCTTCGTTGTCAAGCTAGATCAATTAGATGACGGATCTAGTTTCGTTGTCAAACTAGATCAAGTAGGCGTCTAGCCAGCTATCATTTCACTGACTAGTCTCTTTTACGCTAGGAACAAGGAAGTGGCCTAAAAACATGGCCCTAAGTAAGATTTGGCAAGTTTCACTTGCCTGCAAGTATCACGTCTGAGCACATCGTCCAACGAGTCCAAAATCACAGTTATCCTACGTGCACAAGTCCACCGGCCTAAAGTCCATATTATTAATCTTGATTAGTGAATTTAAAACATTTAAAACATTTTAAAAACATCAATTTTAGTCTTGATTAGCATGCAATAGGTTGGGGGTCCTAGGGGTGCAAAGCGTTACCTCAACACGACGCGAAAGCTACACCGGCGTCGGGTAGCGACGCCGGGGGTTGGAATAATAATATCGCGCTCCAAGTCCAGATTCCAATTAGATTCCTCGCTGGAAATTTCAGAGAAATCAACCGGAGCAACAAATCCAGATTCCAAAGCTAGCACGTGCGACGACGGGCTATGACGTGTCGCAACGTCGTACGCGACGAATCCTCGAAGAGAAAGCACCTAGGTGAGGCCCACAGTAGTCCTAGGGACCTTTGGGGGACCCACAATACCTCTGGAGAACTTGGGGGGCCCACTATGGCAAGTGGTGCGACGGGTGTGGGGTTGCGACGTTTGCTCTCGGTCGGACACAGCCAAATGCGGGGAGCTCTCTCGGTCGGTGCGGGGGAACGGGCTTGTGCGGCGCTTGGGGTCGGTCACAGCAGCGGGTGCGGGGAGTTCCATCGGTCGGAGTGGGAGATAGCGACGGTCGGGCGCTTGGCGGGCACGTTGCAATGTTTGCAACGTTGCAACGAAGCGGCGTCGGTCGGTGCAGGCGGGGGCTTCGGTCGGGCACGGTGCGGAGCGGGCGACAGGAGCGGGGCTTGGTGCGGTGCGGTGCGGGCGGGCGGAGCGGCGAGATCTCTCGGTCTGACCGAGAGAATCTCTCGGTCGGTGCAGTGATGCGGAGCGGGCGGCAGCACGGGGTGCGGAGCGGGCTTGGTGCAGGCGGGAGCTTCGGTCGGAGCGGGCGAACGGGGCTGTTTTCCTCGGTCGGTGCGGGGGAAATTCATCGCAACGTTGCGACGATTCGTCGCAACGTCAAATTTGAGTTTGGAAGAGGCTAGGGTTTTCTTGCGAAGATTCTCGCCACGTGTCCCCAACACTCGCCGAATACAACTCTAATGCGGGCGTGTTTCCTGCCGTTGGATCTTAATCCAACGGGCCTCGCTCGTCCGCGTCGCCCGCTCACTTGGGCCGTCAGATGGGGGCGTGAAGCGCAGGATGGCTGCCATGTGGACTCCAAGATTGGTGCGAAGCGCGTACGTACAGCCGTATTTCGTATTTCCAGCCGTATTTCGAACGTATTTCTCCATTTAAAGTGTATTCTGCATTCAAAAATTCATAGTAATTAGCACAGATCTCAGAAAAATACAAATAAATAGTCTTTGGAATCGTGAGATCGAGACCAAGCTAGGAAAAATATAAGATGTGCAGAAATACTCCGTTAATTACTGTTTTATGCTCAAATAGAGTGTTTTCTCTAATAAATAATTGTGTTCAAAATACGTATGAATTGGAGAACAATGTAGCATCACATGAGCACAAAATAGGGCTAAATGGGGGGTTAAATATGTAATATTGAACCCGAATCAACAGTAAGTTGGCTTTCTTTCGCCATTCAGGAGGAGATAAAACAGTCGACTGATGTTGAAAGAACAGTCGACTGCACAGTCGTACATGCACCTGTCAATCCTTCTGCAGGCGCCTGTGTTGCAATCTAGTTCGCTCCATACGGGGCTTCGAGATGACAGGCGACTGTCGTTGTAAGGACAGTCGACTGTCCTGGCTCCAGGTTCACTTCTCCATTTACTTGCTTTTTCTCCCCTTCGGGACTCCTGAAAAATCCAAAAAATATGTAAAAATACAATTCATGTTCATAAAGCTTTGGAGAGTGAAATTGTGTCGAAATAAAATCATATGCTCAAAAGATGATGAATTAATGCAAATATAGTTAAGGGAGCATGATTCAATGAGTTATATGCACAAGAGGGAATGATTATGGGGCTAAAAATACAATATTCAATCATAATCACCCGTGTCAACATCATGTCTAGCTGTCTGTGTTTCGCATTCGTCTGGGTAAGCACACCCAGGCAAGAGATGGACTCAATGGTTGCATATCTTACTCTCCGCCTTGAGTCACGTAGTTTTAGTGTAGTTACTGCTTGCATAGTCACCTTTACTTTATGCATTGCATGCACGTTATTTACCACACTTGTGCAGCCACCCGAACTTTACTTTTCGCTCTTGTATGCATGACTGCATTTACTTTACTTATCGCACATATCCATAGCTACTTCTTTGGCATGTTTCCTTACTTAGCCTGCTTTATACTTGTGCACTGATTTTATTTCTATTTTTAGAATTGTTGTGACTTACTTACAGTTGCATCTTCGTGGCAACGCAAACGACGCACCTGTTGAGGAAGATGTTCCTGAGTTGGTAGAGCCCAAGTTCGACCCTGAGACCGCAGCTTTTAGAGTTATTTTCACATATGTACTTCCTTTCTTTCATGTATCTTTGTTGGAGCATATTGTTCCGCATGGATCGTAATAAATGGACACTATTTGAGTATTTTTGTACATCTCTGTTTTATGGCTATATTGTTTTCACTGGTGATCTGCAGGCCTGCAAATGTAATCAAATAAGTAATTGCTCCCCCGAAAGCGGGTCGTTACATGCAGGTCCGCGCTAACTACCTTCTAAACAATATAGAATGATCAAGATGTACAGTTTAAAATACTCAAATTGAACTCTCGAGTACAAGACCTCTCGAGTGTTCACCTGTATTGGATATACGGGTGAAGCGTCCTTATTACCCATCTTCATTGATCTTCCTTGATCCTCGTCATCTTTTTTGAACTCTTGACCCTTGTTTAGGAATTCTTGTTCCATTCTTTGAATATACCTTCGTTAGTTAGCAGTTAGATTGATTTTTCGTAGGCCGAACTATCTACTCACTTCATCTTCATCACCCTTTCTTCAGTTGGTGATGGTCGCTCGATTGTCCTACTTAATTTTGGACTATTTATAGTTGTGCTTAGCTCACCCATACCCTGGCTACATTCTTTTGTAAGGAGGATAGTATTCGAATTTTCAATCACCAGACGTTCGAGTCCGACAACAGAAGCAGATCAGAAGGACCAGTGAAGATTAGGCCAGACTTACGGAGGCAGTGACAACAGCGATGGAAGTTGAGCCAAGGAAACCTGACATGATTCGAGAACTCATGGATGTATTTTTAAATGATCTCCTAGGACTATTTTGGATCACGGCTTCGAGTTTTCATTTGATCTAATGTCAGACACTCAACCAATATCGAATGCACTTTACGCACAACGCTGTAAGGACCGTCTACCTTGCATACTAACAACAAACACTCTAGGGGATGAATAGAGTAATGGCAATAAATTGTGCAATTAAAATATAACTTGCAAATGCGGAATAATAAATGTAAGAGGAATTAATTAACACAATCAAACCAAACGCAAACACATGATTTTACACTGATTCACCAAAACTTGGGTACGTCCAGCCACACCAATATTCACTATAATTCCCACAAAGAGAAGTGAATACAATCCCACAAAGAGATACCTCACACAGAGGATTTTGTTCTACACAAGAACCAAACCAACCCTACACAAGGGTCAAACTCCCACACAGAGAATTACTAACTCCCATATAGAAAATTAGGGTTAGCCCTACACTAGGACACCAAACTCCCACAAAGAGAGTAACTCCCACAAAGAGAGTGACTCCCACAAAGCGAGTATCTAATTCCCACAAAGAGAATTAGTGTTTCAAAGAAACATAAAGTAAAACAAATACTCTTACCTATGTCTTGAGATGTACTTACTGATCGCGCCCGGGCATACACCCTAAAGAGCGACCGTGTAGTCTTACCGCAAGCGCACGGTGTAGCGACGAGCGGGTATCGAACACAGGGAGGACGTATGATAGTGCCTTCTCCGAACAACCTGGCTATGGGGACAGAAAAGTAGGAAATTGCCTTTCGGCGATGTTGTCACAATCTTCAAACAATGTAAAGAGATATAAAATCAAATAAAGACGCCTAGGGAACAGGGAATCCCCGCTACTCACCGTATCTCGTCATTGTGATTCATCGGTTTCACAATTGCTAGGGTAGAATGTCAGGTGAACTAGTTGCAACTGAATGTAAAACCTAGCTCACGCTCTCGCGCTGTTGCCAGTCTATAGCAAACCTAGGCTCGGGTCCAATCTCTTGCAAACCCTAGCCTAGGCAAGCTAGCATTAGGATCAACGTCATCGATCAATCGCATCCCGAACCCACTCTCGTGCAAACTCGGGCTACGACCTAGGTTGGGACAGTTCCTACCCGTCCAATCTCTTGCAAACGGGTATTGGTATGGAATTGCAACCGAGAATCCTAGTATCGGTCCAATCTCTTGCAAACCGATACTAAGGAAACTCAATTTCAACCCAATTCGGATTTATAGGGTTTCCTATCGAATTGGGATCCAATCTCTTGCAAATCCCAATCGATATGAACACCTAGCTATCCGTATTATATCAATCCCAAACTAGCCCTAATCAATTCTAGCAATAGTTCTACCAAATCGTCACAAATCGGAAATTGGGCTCGTAGGGTTCATCCCCACGCCCTAAGACGTTAAAACTACTCACAAATCATATTGCTAATGGAAGAATAATCAATAGAAACAGCAATGGAATTCATAGCAATATTCAAAATAGCAATAAAAATAGGATTTTTAATAGAGAGGGAGACAAACCAATGTAGCTTTCCAAGAATCCAACAAAATAACACTTTTCTCTCCTCTCCAATCACAAGAATTAAACTCTAAAAATCTAATCTAAAAAGGCTGCCAAAAGCAATAGAAAAGGCTCTCTAAACTAGGTTAGAATCTGGGGTTAAATACCCCCCAAAACTGCCCAAAAATTCGTGACCAAACTGCCCCTGCGCAGCTCCAAAATCGTGATTTCCGCTACAGGCAACACTGCTCACTCGGCCGAGTGACAAAGGTCACTCGGCCGAGTGAGGGGACCCTGACGGGTTCCAGTAACTCTGGGGTCTTGGGGGTCGTCCACATCGGGCGTCACTCGGGCCGAGTGAGTTATCGTCACATCGGGCGGACGGCAATTGCCACTCGGCTAAGTCGGGCTTCTGCTGCTCAGACTGACGGATTACAGTAAGTTGGCTCTTTTTGATGGCCGTCGTCCGGGTGCCACTCGGGCGGACGGGATACGTCACTCGACCGAGTCGGCTTCTGATGCTCGGCCGATGCACGCTGATATACTGCTTGGAGCGTGTCCGATCTGGCCGGCCGAGCGGGGGTCTCGTTGGTCGGCCGAGTGACTCCTTCACTCGGCCGCGGAGTGAGATACTGAAGATGCCCAAATTGCGCATTTTTGCCTCCTCGTCGCTCCTACGACGTTCTTTCTTCTTCCGCTCCTCTCCAATCTCAAATACCCCTCAGGGAAGTTGTCGGTGACACTCCGGAGTGGGTGTATCTCGGAATCACTCCAAATCGCTCCAAATCTCCTAAAATACGACAAAAACAACAAATCGTGAAAAGTATCGCAATGTTGTCGATAAATCACGAAAAACGTGATTTGAGCGATTCAAATGGCATGCAAACATGCGGAAAAAAGGTGTAAAATATGGAGTGATCAAAATCCCCCAAGCTTACCTCTTACTCGTCCTCGAGGAAGATAAGTAAAAGGCGAACCCGGTGGATTTAGAAAATGAAAACGATGGAAAAACGGAAAACGATGGAAAAACGGAAACGAAAAAAAAGAAAGAAGAAAGCGAAGAGGGAATCTGCTAGATCATTTTTCTCAGGACCGTGGGTTTTGCTTACTCATATAGCCTGCATCGAATGTAAAAACACATGTCAAAGATTTTTATTTTGATATCATAGTATAATGGTGCAAATAGAGATAGAAAACCCAAAGAATATCGATATAGCATGAAAAATGGAATAATTCTAAGATTAACATCATCTGAATCATTTAAAGCGGTATACAATATCGCAGATCACACACTTTTCCAATTGAATGCTTTCTATGAGGAGTATAGAGGATATCACACAATAGAGTAGGAAGAATAGAAAAGCGTGGATTTCATGAAGTGAATGCTAGGCGTAGATTTCTGAATTTCATGAAGCTAAAACAATCTCACCGAGTATAGAATATTACTTAGCCTAGGTTGTCATGCACCGTCAGGTAGTCACTCTCTCACACATCATTGGATTCTCTCCCCCAAGCTTATCTATAAGCGTGGTGGCATATACAAAACTATACTTACATTCCCCATCTCTATTGATGCTCCAAAAGTAAAAGAAAATAAAAATAAAAACGAAAAAGAGGGAAGAAAGAGAGAAGGGGTATGAGATGGGATCGTTTTGAGCTTCCTTTCTCTTTTCTTTTATCTTTTTTTTTCAATCGCATTTATACACCAATGATCCCAAATCAAAGAGAATGATATACAAGTATATTTTTTTCCTTTGGATTTCGGGGAATTTGGAGCTAGGAATTTAATAACGGGGGAAATGCCAAATACTAGAATCGCTAAGGGGAGATTCACCGATGATTCTAAAATAGAGAATTAATGTTCAAGATATGTGGAGAAAGAAATAAATATGTCTCTCAGTTCACTCTATAGGACGTGCATGACAACTTCAGCAGGGTAATCTAATCTACTCGGTTTCGATCTCAAAAAAGCAAACTAATCCAGATTTATCATAGCTAACATCATTCAATCATCCTGAAGTGAAGTGTACAAGTCATGCAAATAGAAGTGATATAGGAAAAGAAACGGTACTCCAGATATAAGCATTCAATGCGTGAATCTTGGTGTGTTTTCTACGATAGCATACATATGAATATTCAGACTCAGCTAATAATAGAATTTCATCTATTTTCATACGGAAAAAGTGTGGGTTACTATCTCTAAATGCAAGGCAGATCATAGCGTATGATATCAGAAATAAAAGCTAAGACATGACAAATATAGCATGCATATAAAGAAAGCTAACTCACGTCATCATCATCACAGAAAAGTCATCTCTAGCATGAGATGAAAGAAATAAAGATAAAGAGGGAAAATAAAACTATTTACAACGCGGCACACGAAGAAAATAAGAAAAACGTGATGCATGGTAAAAAAAGAAAAAGTGATGAAAATGAGTGCAAATGCGAAAATGGCGTGAAAAAAAAACTGAAAAATAAAGGTGGTAAATCAAAAAGCGTGAGAACTCACTCCCCCAAGCTAAAGTGCACAGTGTCCTCAATGTGCGAAGTGTGGCACACCGAGAGACGTGTAATGGGAGGGGGGTGGGGATGCATGCATGATAAAAAGAAATAAAATAACAAAATGAAAAATATGATGTGAATGTGATGCATGCAAGGACAAGAGTGATCCAGATATGTGTGTGTCACCAAAATACTTTCCCTCACTCCCGGGAAAAAGGATATAGAGTCATATGATCAAAAGTGGACAAAAGTAGTGATGGGAGGGGGGTGGTCAAAAATATCATCAGGACCAAGCAAAGAATGGGCAGCATAACGACAAAAAATCGGAGGCATCAAGGGTGTGCCTAAGCTGGTGGTGCTGCGCATCTCCGTCCTGAGGCGGAGGAGGAGGGTGGTGGTGGTGGTGGGCGTGGAACAGTCTGCTGGGTGGGTGGGTGGTCGTGGCAGTCGCTCGAGAATCTGGGTCAAGCAATAGTGAATGCTAGGAAGTAGCTCGAGGCGGTGCTGCATGGCAGTGACTGTGGAAGACAAAGCCCTAAAATCGCCCCGGAGTCCACTCAACGCCCCCTCAAGAGTGCGAACGCTCTGAACTAAGGCGTCAGTGGGTGGTGGAGCGGAGGGACGAACAGGTCCTAGGCTGTGCTGGTCGGGGCTGTCTAATACGGGCGGTGTAGGTGATCAGGACAGCAGGCATGGGTGGTAAGGGTGCTGTGCTCACTAGTGGATGGCCCAGCCTCAGGGCGAGGCTGGGACGCAGGCTGGGTGTGAGGTGGAAGCAGCAGCAGTGGGAGTGGGAGTCAAAATCGGTGACGAGGCGGCAGGAGAGGTCAGTGACACAGACGCAGGGACAGATGTCACGACACTCTCAGATAGGACGGCTACGGTGGAGACAGAGGGGTCAACTGCTGGGGAGGAAGTGTGGGGTCTAAAAGGTGAAATCCCAGCGGAGATCAGAGAGTGTAGGGTCTCCACGACAGAAGAAAAGGAAGGCTCGCTGCTCTCAACAATGGAAGGTGGACGCTCGGGTGGCAGGGAGAGAAGTGGCTCAACCGACAAGGGGCACAGGCAGTGGTGGTGGTGGTGGCAGACGTGGTGGGCGTAGGCTCAGCAAGTGTACTCCCGACACTGGCGGAAGTGGGGACAGAAGTGTCGGGAGCGGCAGAAAGTGCAGGCTCAGGCTGAGGGAACACAGGGTCAGCTGGCGGTGCAGGTGTGTGCAGGTGGTGCAGGCTCAGCTCCCTCGGCCTCTTAGCACGTAGGCGCGGGGATCAGGAGATCCATCGCCGGGAGCCAGTCGTGGCTGGTGGTGCTGTCCTAAGTGTGTCCGAGCGGGGCTCGGAAGGGATCATGTAGGTCAGCACCGTACGGACCGTTGCAACCATACCCAGTGCCGCTGATCATGCGGACGAAGCATCTTCATCCGGCCATGAAGTCTATCGATATGCAGTGGGGCCTGGGCTCGTCGCAGGTCAGCCGGAAGGTCCTCACTGGTCATCAGGGCTAGCAGGGTAATCAGGCCGCCGCAACATATCGGGGAGCGAGCGCCCACCGATACGATGATGCGGTCCAAAAACCAGCTAGCGACGTCAATCTCAACGGCGGGGACCAACGTAACTCCATCCCTATCTAGAACTCTGGGGCGAGTCATCGTGTAGAGCATATAGAGCTCAGGTGTCGACATCGTCCCAGGCTCGTACCTCGCCAAAAAGGTGGTCACCATAAGGCGTTGTGCTATGCGGAGGCAGGGGTGGACTATGGCCGTGGCCTTGGCCCCTACTAGGGTCAAAGGCCGGTGGTAAACCTGTGATCCGGGGCCCAGAAGGCGTGTGAATCGAAGGATGGGGGAGGGATGTGTGTGGGGGCGTAGGCTCGGTCGGGTGTGGGGACTGCGGGCCACTGAAAGAATGCCCTAAGCATATCAAGAGTGATCTGACACTCTCGATCCATGAGTCGAAAGGAGCATCCCTCAGTGGTCCGGGGCGATCGAGCTGAGCACCTCGAGTGTCAGACGGACGTAGGTGTCTGCCGACACGGAAAGAAAGTCCGCCAACCCACGTTGTCGTACAACATGAGCATCCCCTCAAGTACCCCCAGGCGTCCTAGGTCTGCAAGGTGTGCGAACCTGGAGGGGTACAATCGAACGCGGGGAAATGCGCTCAAAACGACGCGATGTGCGTCGTCTCGGAACGTAATCCCCAGTGGCCTGACAAGTGGAGCCGGTGGTGGAAGTGGGTCGACTGGGAGTGGGCTGTGCGGGGGTGAACGGGGGGTCTGCAGGCTGTGGCTTGTGCGGGGTGAACGGGGTCTGTAGGCCGTGGCTGTGCAGGGTGAGGTGGTGTAGGCGGAGGAGAGTCCTCCATCTCGTGGGAGGGGGCCGGGCTCATCCGACCGCTTCCGCTTGGCGGAAGCTCTCCTAGACCGTGGCCATGTCCGGGGGCGGCATAGGTGCCCTGAGTGCTCACCAAAAACAGAAAAAGTGCGGCGGTGCGAAAATAAGTGGAACGAATATACCGGAACACGCCGCGGAAGAGCGAAATAGTGGATGCGTGCGAAGACGCCGCCTACACAAAGCCAAAAAACGCTCCCCGGAAGCTCCCTAAGCTCCCCAATATAGCCTGCACATCAAACGAAGATATCAGCGTGTAACATTCAAAATGTATAGGGGGGTTAGGGGTATAATAGATCAATATTGAAGTTAATTTGATTTAGGGGTTCGATTAGCACATGGATCGTCGAAAAATACAAGAAAAAGGAGAAAATAGGGCGAAATGGGGCTACCGGAGCTCGGCCGGCGGTGAGAATCGTCGCCGGCGACTCGGGCGGAGGGGCGGCGGCGTCGGCCGGCGGTGGGTCGGCAGAGAGCGTAAGCAGCGACGAGGTGATTCGGGCGAGTGGGGGGTCGCATCGGGCCGAGGGATTCGAAGAGACGCAGCGGGATCGGGCGATGAGAATTTTGGGCGTTTCGAAAAAACGCACCGACCCGCTGCGACTTAAATAGGAATGGTTACGACTCGGCCGAGTGACTATGTCACTCGGCCGAGGTGAACGTAACGGAAATATTTTAAAAACTCCTCCCTGCTTACGACTCGGCCGAGTGGCTTTGCCACTCTCGGCCGAGTGGACAAAAGTCCACTCGGCCGAATGGCACAAGCTACTCGGTAATACTCGCCCTAGGAGCGTATCAGTTTTCACTCGGCCGAGTGAAGATATATACTCGGCCGAGTGGCCATTATACTGAAATCAAGAAAAGAAATAGAGAGTTGGGTACAGCAGACTTCCCTCGTTTGTGCGTCGCTCGGGCAGACGAACTTATGTACTCGGCCGAGTGGATATTCTACTCGGCCGAGTGACTCCTGTTTTCTGCTGTTTGGCTCCGTTTGGGCTCTAATCTCTGTTTTTCTTCCTCCAGTTGATTTCTTCCTTCTCCTAAGCATCGAGCGCATTCCTAGAGCGCTCTTCGTCCCCTTGTTCATCCTCCTAATGATAGATATCCCTTTCTCCTCTCCTGTCAAAGAAAAATAGGACCCGTTATCACGAATTTTTCAGGCAAACGACTCAAAACACTAATAATTTCTAAAACAAAAATAAAGAACAAAGTACAAATAAAGCGATAACCGTCGGGTTGCCTCCTGACAAGCGCTCGTTTAAGGTCTTGAGCTCGACCCCCTTGGATTTTCAATTTAATGCGGGATATTGGGTGCATATGAGATGCACCCGTCGAATTTACCGGGAAGAACGCTCGGATTTGGATGTTTGTGGCGGCGTGTTTCTTCCTCAGTGCTCCTTCGTCTCGGGTAGTGTTGGGGGGGTGGCTCCCCCAAGCTAGTGCTTGCTCCCGGCCTTGGCTTCACCGGAGACACCGATTTCCGTATCGGTGTAGCTTTCTTCGGAGTCCTCATCTTTGAGAGCTTGCAGAGCTCCCGTATTCTTGCGACATCAGCGTCGCCTTTGTCAACTTCCATGGAGATATCGGCGGAGTGCTCCATCTTCTCTTCTTCGGCCAAGTCTAGGCCTTCTTCGAAGCTATCTTCGTGGGGTTGCGCCGATGGAATGGGGGATCGCCTCCTCAATGACCTCGTCAAGGAGGTCCATATAGTCGAGCTCCTCATGATAAGGCATGTGTTTCATTGCCTTAGGTATATGAAGCTCCACTTCGATGTTGCCGACGTTCAATGTTAGAGTCCCTTCACGTACGTCGACAATGACACCGGCGGTGGCGAGGAATGGGCGTCCAAGTATTAGCGACGTATCGCCCTCCTCCTTGACATCCATGACCACAAAGTCGCATGGCAAACATATGCCTCCGGGACTTGTAACGGGATGTCCTCTGCGATCCCTACCGGCCTTGTGATCTGACCATCTGCTAGTTGTATCTGCATGTCGGTAGGCTTCAAATCTGGTGCCGGGTGTTCAGTCTTCGGAACATAGAGAGAGGCATGAGGCTAACGCTAGCCCCTAAGTCTACTAACGCCTTTTGTAGAGGGACGCCGCCTAAGGTGCAAGGAATTCTGAAACTCCCCGGATCTTTGAATTTGGCGGGCTCCTTCTCTTTCCTTGTGAACCAAGTCCCCTCCTCAGCGAGCATGATTTTCTCCTTCCTCTTTCTTCCCGTAATCAAATCCTTTAAGAACTTGGCGTATGTCGGGATTTCCACGATAGCGTCGAGGAAGGGGATATTGAGGCTTACCCCTCTCAAATACTCGAGAAACTTGGCTAGCCATTTCTCCATCTTTGCTCTAGCTAGCCTCTGAGGGAATGGGATCGGTGGCATAAAACGGCGCTCCTCAATCTGCTACTCCGCTCTGGACTTTTCTTCCCCTTGCGGCTCTTTCTCTCTCTCAACTTCAATGACCGGCTCGCTTGGCTCTACAATCTCCACCACGGGCTCCTCGGTAGGAATCATGACGGGAGTGGTATCCTTCCCGCCTCTTGTAGTAACTGCACCCACGGCGTTGATATGGCCGGTGTTGCCCCGTGGATTTTGCTCGGGTTGAGCCGGCAACTGTTGACTGTTTCTATTGAGCAACGCAAGTTGCTCCGCAATTTGTCCAACGACAGTTGTAAGAGAGTCTTGGCCCGCCTTTAAGGAAGCATTGATCTTCTTCTGCTCGACCATAAACTCCTCCACCTTAGCTTAAAATTCAGATCGTTGTTGAGCTTGTGGAGGGTTTGGATTTCTCCACCCTTGATTGTATCCGGGCGGCCTATAGGGTCCCACTTGTTGCCTTGGTGGGAAATTTTGTTGCGGTGGCCCCCCTTGGTGGATAATGTTGTTGTTGTTGTTGTTGTCGAGCTTGATGAGGTAGTTGTTGCGGGGGGTTCAATGCTCCATCATTGTTGGCATAAGAGAAACCGGGATGGTTTCTTGTGGTCGGATTGGGCCAATATCCTTGGTTCCCCGCGACGTATTGAACTTGCTCCAAATATCCCTCTCCTTGTTCTCCTCCCAAATACATAGCTTGGGATTGGTCTTGCCAATCGTACATTTGACTTGTTGGTGTGTGGATGTGGAAGGGGTTCCTTGGGGCTCCGTAATATATTTCTCCAGTCTCTCCACTACCTTGTGGAGAGAATCAAACTTGTTGGCAAGCTCCGCCACAGCCTTGGCCTCATAGATGCTAGATGGCTTCAAGGAGGACGAAGAGTGTCCTCGCTCGTCGCCCCACTGTTGATTGTTCGAGGGCCATCTCATCAAGTAAGGCGTAGCTTCGTCGGGAGTCTTCGATAGGATGGCCCCATTTGTCGTGGCATCAATAATCTGCTTGGTCCCCGGTTGGAGACCATTATAGAATCTATGGATGAGCTCCCAATCTTCAATGCTATGGTGGGGGCACTTATACTGCAGGTCTTTGAAGCGCTCCCATGCCTCGTAGAGTGTCTCTTGAGGTCCTTGCTTGAAGGACATGATAGCACTCCTAATCTTCACCGTCTTGGAGGGCGGATAGAACTTGTCGATAAACGCGCTCGCCAACTCATCCCATGTGGTGAAGACTCCTTCAGCTTGCGTCTCAACCAGTAAAGAGCTTTATCCTTTAGTGTGAAGGGAAAGAGGCGCAGTCTGATGGCATCTAGGGTGACGCCCGGCATCTGGAAGGTGGCACACTTTGATAGGAAGAGCTGGATGTGGTAGTGGGGGGGTTTTCATGGGGATTCTCATGAAAAGGATCCTGCTGCATAAGGACCACTAATCCGGTCTTTAACTCGAAGTTTTTTATCGGCCGCCAACTGCGGCATAGCTATGGACGAGGTAGTGGAGGAAGTCTTAGGCCTGAGCCTATCTCAATGGAAATAATCCTCGCCATTCTTGCCGCTAACTCTTCAGGCGTTTCCCGAACGTTCATAAACCTCCCTTCCGTATCGGGTCTCCTCTCCGCTCTGATTCTCCGCAATGTACGCTCGATCTCAGGATCAAACAATATATTTACGGGGTCCGCTGTGGGATCTCGTGTACATGCACGGGGAAAACAAAGTTTCAAAGAAGTGATTAGCACAATGGAAGGGTTAGATAAAAAATGAAGAAATAAAACAAAAAGAAAGAAATAGCTAGGGTGGTAGGATCAAACACAATTTCCTCCCCCGGTAACGGTGCCAAAAACTTGATCGCACCCGGGCGTACACCCTAAAGAGCGACCGTGTAGTCTTACGCAAGCGCACGGTGTAGCGGCGAGCGGGTATCGAACACAGGGAGGGACGTATGAGTAGTGCCTTCTCTGAACAACCTGGCTATGGGGACAGAAAAGTAGGAAATTGCCTTTCGACGATGTTGTCACAATCATCAAACAATGTAAAGAGATATAAAATCAAATAAAGACGCCTAGGGAACAGGGAATCCCCGCTACTCACCGTATCTCGTCATTGTGATTCATCGGTTTCACAATTGCTAGGGTAGAATGTCAGGTGAACTAGTTGCAACTGAATGTAAAACCTAGCTCACGCTCTCGCGCTGTTGCCGGGTCTATAGCAAACCTAGGCTCGGGTGCTTAATCTCTTGCAAACCCTAGCCTAGGCAAGCTAGCATTCGGATCAACGTCATCGTTCAATCGCATCCCGAGCCAACTCTCGTGCAAACTCGGGCTACGACCTAGGTTGGGATAGTTCCTACCCGTCCAATCTCTTGCAAACGGGTATCGGTATGGAATTGCAACCGAGAATCCTAGTATCGGTCCAATCTCTTGCAAACCGATACTAAGGAAACTCAATTTCAACCCAATTCAGATTTCTAGGGTTTCCTATCGAATTGGGATCCAATCTCTTGCAAATCCTAATCGATATGAACACCTAACTATCCGTATTATATCAATCCCAAACTAGCCCTAATCAATTCTAGCAATAGTTCTACCAAATCGTCACAAATCGGAAATTGGGCTCGTAGGGTTCATCCCCACGCCCTAAGACGTTAAAACTACTCACAAATCATATTGCTAATGGAAGAATAATCAATAGAAACATCAATGGAATTCATAGTAATATTCAAAATAGCAAAAAAAGGATTTTTAATAGAGAGTGAGACAAACCAATGTAGCTTTCCAAGAATCCAACAAAATAACACTTTTCTCTCCTCTCCAATCACAAGAATTAAACTCTAAAAATATAATCTAAAAGGCTGCCAAAAGCAATAGAAAAAGGCTCTCTAAACTAGGTTAGAATCTGGGGTTAAATACCCCCCAAAACTCACTCGGCCGAGTGACAAAGGTCACTCGGCCGAGTGAGGGACCCTGACGGGTTCCAGTAACTCTGGGGTCTTGGGGGTCGTCACATCGGGCGTCACTCGGCCGAGTGAGTTATCGTCACTCGGGCGGACGGAAATTGCCACTCGGCTGAGTCGGGCTTCTGCTGCTCAGACTGACGGATTACAGTAAGTTGGCTCTTTTTGATGGCCGTCGTCCGGGTGCCACTCGGACGGACGGGATACGTCACTCGGCCGAGTCGGCTTCTGATGCTCGGCCGGGTGGACGCTGATATACTGCTTGGAGCGTGTCCGATCTGGCCGGCCGAGCGGGGTCTCGTTGGTCGGCCGAGTGACTCCTTCACTTGGCCGAGTGAGATACTGAAGATGCCCAAATTGCGTATTTTTGCCTCCTCGTCGCTCCTACGACGTTCTTTCTTCTTTCGCTCCTCTTCAATCTCAAAATACCCCTCAGGGAAGTCGTCGGTGACACTCCGGAGTGGGTGTATATCGGAATCACTCCAAATCGCTCCAAATCTCCTGAAATACGACAAAAACAACAAATCGTGAAAAGTATCGCAATGTTGTCGATAAATCGTGAAAAACGTGATTTGAGCGATTCAAATGGCATGCAAACATGCGGGAAAAAGGTGTAAAATATGGAGTGATCACTTACTCATTAATGAATGCAAGGCATGGAAGAGGATCTCCAAGTGATGAGATTAGCTTGAAAGCACTTGGATGATTTCCCTTGAGCTTGACTTCAATGAATGAAGAGGAATATGAGCTCTAAGAGGGAAATGAGAGAGTTTGAGAGTGGCTTAATCAATCTCTAAAGATTTTCAATAGTTCCAAGAAGTTCTAATAAAATCAGCCCTCTTATATATCTAGGAACCATACATGAACTCTCAAAACCCAATGATAAAGCCAAAAACAAAAGGTTGTAACGGCTACAATCTGGGCTGAAACGTCATAGACAGTCGACTGATGAACATCTGACAGTTGACTGACCAACGGCTAAATAAATCCCAACGGCTATAATCTGAGCTAGAACAGTCGACTGTAAAAGACTACACAGTCGACTGTATATAGGACAGGCGCATGTATATCCATCAGCAAGCGACTGCTACAGGGGATGGAAATAAAACAGAGAGATGCAACTTACACACAGTATGCATACAGACGACTGATGACCAGAATACATGCGACTGTAAAATAGACAGGCGACTGTAAATACGGCAACAGTCGACTGACTTGCAAATTGGGATGAAGCCCAGAAAATGCAAGTTGCACACATACGACTATAGAACAATTCCCATGCGACTGTTGGAAGACATGTGACTATAAATTGACCTACATTCGACTGTTCCATAAGCTCAAGTAAGAGTCAATAAAAGGTTGACTTGAGCAGAGCATTAGAGTCGACTGTAGAACTCGACAGGCGCCTGGAATCACCAAGTCACCTGTAAAACATTCATCGGGCGACTGTTGGAGAGCCAGAGATTCCAATTGAGTCTTTGGACAAGATGAACCGATTTGGTTGGATTCTATGATAATCCTAAGGCTCACTAAGATGGCTAAATGCATATGCATGAATGAGTAGACCATCTATCAAGGCATTACATTAAACCTAGACTCAAAAAGAGAAAATCAATAAATGAAATAATACATGAATTACATTGCTTTCCTAGAGTCTATGGCTTCAATCTTGATGCCTTGATGCTCTCAATCATCTCCAAGCTTTGGCACCCCTTGAGTCCAAGCTTGCACCAAGTGTTTAGTCTCCAAAAATGATATTCTTGAAATGTTAACTATGAGACTAAAACAAGAGAGTCATTAGCAACAATATATTTTTGTGATCATCATCAAAATAACATTGGTATAAAACACCAATACTCAACAAACGCCACTTGAGCTTCAGGCTCGGTTGGATGATTTGTTGTGAAATGAATGGATACTGCCTAACATTGGAGTGCTCTTGGAAGAATGGTTCCTTGCGTAAAAGTATCAACTATTGTTCGTTGAATGAGAAGACTGTGACGAGAAGACATCGTCTTCCTCGCATTGATTATACTTCAATCAACGTGGCAGACCAAGCAAGATTGGATCTGAGAAGAGGATGTCATCAATTGAAAGTCAACGTCTCGAAGACTACTTCCAAGATCGAGTATATATGTGACGAATACTTGATGATGACGTTGGTGTGGCCAACGCACTGCATGCATTCACGAGTCACGAGTCTCGTGAACCAAGTATTTTACAAGTATCTGGGCATATTTGTGGTAGTCTCTTCAACGATGTTTTCAAATGATACTCAGAAGCATGCCAAACATTGAGGATGGAGACGTGCAAGCGTAGGCAGCTACTTCTTCTCCGCCTTTCTTAAGCTCGTATTTTTCTTCTATCCATTGCTTCCATCTCATACCCGATTTCCAATGGGTTGAATCTTTTTTCCACCAACCGTCTTCCACATCTTTATTTTCTTTTGTCCGCACTCTCTCCTCGAGCCCCAGCCCAGCCTACCCTACCCTACCCTATCGACGATTTTGACGCCCCATTTAATCACATCATCCCGTGGCTTCCCGGTGTCGCCACCCACTCCTTCACTCTGCCTCTCTCCCAGCGAAACCAACCCATCTCGCCTCGAGCTCATCTGGCCTCACTCGGAACCCGCCACGCCGATCGTCACCACTGAGCAGTCACCGCCGTTGCACGACATTGATCGACGACAGCCAATGGCCATCCGACGTTCTGTTTTAGGATTGTTCGGCTTAGTAACGACCCTCACCGCCATCCTCGTTGTTGTCGTGTGGATGAGATCTTGGGAAGTTGCGATCCTTGGGTTTCTTTCGAGCTCCTTGTCCTGGGCCTTGCACCTAAAGGTGCTCCGCTTCGGTTTCTTCTTGGGCCCTTTCCTTCGTGTTTGTTGGACTGTGTGTTCTTGGTCATTGACTTGCTTAGGGTTAATAGTGATAACTGTGGATGTCAACTAATGGTGTTGGTAAGGGGTATCATTGGGGATGAGTATTGGTTTGCTATTGGCCTTATGTGTTGAGGTTGGATATCGGCCTTGTGCTTGGATTTGGAAGATGGTTTTGGTGCCGGCTTGTTGTTGGCTATTGTGAGAATTGCTGGAAGGAGTGATAGCGATAGGTATGGTCATTGAAAGCTGGCCTTGTATTTGTGTTTTGGCATTATCATGGGTGTTGGTTTGTTGTTGGGTGTTATAAGAATTGATGGCATTGGTGCTTGGCTGGTTATGTGTAACAGCACAAATGCATATGGATTAGTCGATACACTCTTTGTATGCTATATTATGAATGACATCTTTGGCTAGGCCCTGTTAATCATAATTAGCACGAGTAGAAGCTTTAAAATTTATGATCGTTCTTTTAATGAAGTTTAATTAGCTTGCAACTAGCTTATCACCTCAAGTTCCAAGTTCGAACAGATGTTATCATCATAATAGCCCTTATTTTCATATAATGCCATTATCTCATATTAATTTTGGCTACTTGAGAAGTCGGGGTAACTATGGTGATGATACTGGTCTCAGGACTAAATACGGAAGCTATGGTGATGTCAATAGTATGTATTCATATATAATATCACTTGTTTTCATGATGCTATGATATCACATTATATTTCATGCTATTAACAACTTATTTTACTAAATCTTTATCATTTATCAAACTTTCTCGTTGATCATTTAATTGCTTAGGCAATGATCGGTCTTCTTAATTCCGAGGACGGAATTTTTGTAAGGAGGGTAGAATGTAACGGCCTGTTTTTGTTGTGCACGAATTTCCGTAACAAAACATTTTCAAACGATTTCAAATTTGGGTAAATGAATTTTTTTCTATTTTTTTTGTCGCTCAAATCTGAAAATGGACTTCGTATTCGTGATCCTTGCGACGATACGAACCCGTGGCTATGTTTTCGTAATTTTTTGGACACGTTTAACTTCAGGGGCAAAATCTTAATTTTGTGATCATTTAACTAATACGTTTTTACTAATTACTTTTCCTTATTACTAATTACCCTCGGCTAACTTTACCCTAACCCCTCTCCCATGTTATTACCCCCTCACCAACCACAACGCGGGCGATACATGTGATGCATGTATCTCACTTAGTAAAAACTCTCCCCCAATTCCTTAATTACCTCATTTAAACGTGTTTTAATATATAATGTTATTATATTATCTTCTTAATCCTATTTAATCCCTTCTCCCCTTCATCTTCAACCTGAACTCATACACACTCCCCTCTCTCTCCGAAAACCCTTGAACCCAGTTTCTCCCCCCAAGCTCCCTTGGATCCCCCCACGTTGCAGACCCCCTCCTCTCCTCAACCTCCCCTTCGTCGTTCGAAGTCAGCCTCCGCCCCTTACCGCTGTGAACACTGAGCTTGGCCCATCAACGTTTCGACGAGGCACCCCCTCCCTCAACGTCCTCCCTCCACTCGAGCAACGAGCTCCCCTCTGCCCCTCGCTCCGCCATCATCGCCCCTCACTTCACCAAGCTGGTAGCGCCCACGCCTACATACCCCGACACCGACGCCCCCACGCACGAGCCCCCCGATGCCCAACACCACCCCTCCGTAGCATCAGAAGCTCCCACGGTATCGCTCGCTGTGCTCTGCCACACACATAGCCAGATCGAGTCCCCCGATCTTTGATTGCAACCCCAGCCCCCCGACGAGCCCTCCCACTCGTTCGAAGACCCGAAAGAGCCCCTCCTCCTCTGTTTTGCGCCGAAGCCCCCAAGCTCCTCCGCTCTCTCGCGACGTCCCCACCGTCGAAAAACATCTCCTGATGCCTTCAGCGTCCTTCCGCTACGCCTCACGCTCCACCGAGGTGTCGTTCCCTTTGCTGCACTGATAGTCGTCGTCGTCCCTAGCGCCCGCAACAAACCCCCCTCCACTGCCTTCCTCCCTCAGACCCTCGTCGGTGCCCCTGCCACCACTTCGACCTCGTCGCCGCCTCGCTGGCGCCGCCTGCATCGCCGGTGACTTGTTCCTCTTCGCCGTGCCTCCCCTCCGCCGTTGGTGCAACAACTGCAGAGAGAGAGAGAGAGAGAGAGAGAGAGAGAGAGAGAGAGAGAGAGAGAGAGAGAGAGAGAGAGAGAGAGAGAAGCAGAGAATAACGAAGAAAGGAAGAAGAGAAAGTAAGATACGAATTGGTATACGTATATACGTATTCGTTTATATACGCGTATATATAATGGGTTTATTGGGTTTAAAATTAATAGTAAATAATATAGAAACTGAAAAATACACCGTAAGGCCCAGAAAATCTGAAACGACAAAACGAATCCGTTGGCACTGGTTTCATCGCCAAAAGGCAAGTACATCTCCCACAATGATTTTTCAAAATCATAACTCAATAAAGCTATTTTCGCTTTAAAATTCATATCACGAGAATTTCACGTACACGGACGTACGATAAATTTATATGTTGTAGTACTAAATGAGATGCTCGTTTTGACAGATTATTTGAAGATTTCTGCCGTGTATATTTTTCAAAATAAATCGTGGAACATTTAGGATTTTTAATTTTTAATTTAGTTTTAATACTAAAAATTGTTTTTGAGCTTTTAAATATTATTAAAAATACATATGAGCCTTAGAAAAGTATTTTCTTCAAATATAAAATTATTTTACTCACACCCAACCCATCTAAAAATTTTTAGCGTGCATTTTGACTTGTTTTAAGCGATTATAAAAATACAAACACGTTAAGATAAATAGATAGAAAATAGTATGGTCTTTAAACGATTATTTCTTGTAATTGCATGTATCGATTCTCGTGCGTCATCACCATTGGAAGCTCTAGCTCCCGCCTCGTCTTTTTACAACAATTCTCAAAATAGCAAGTCACAATGAATTCTAAGTTTAGAAAATTAGACAGTGTACTTGTATAAACTTAAAACATCATATATTGTCTTAGAACGGCTATTGACTTGAACCGGCAACTAGAGACATAATTTAATAGGGAACTAAACTTATAGTCTCAAACGACTTTTAACTTAAGCATACGACATTGCCAACTTTCGGCTTTGGAAATTGTGGCACCCAACCACATACTTGGGTAAATTGTGTACTAATGGAAATACCACATGCACAAATCATGGAATTAACATCATAGTTGTTGAACTTGTTATTAGCCTCAAATTTCTTAGCATCTACTTTGCTTAACTTTCTGGTTTTCAATAAGATACTCAATCAGTGGTCCTGATTTAACTATCATAGTAAATAGGGAACTACTCTATTGCTCATTAATATAATCAATGAAACAGATGTGATAATTGGCATTATTAACATTGGTATCACCCGGTGTCTAGGATCGTTTGTGCCAAAAGTTTGGATCACCCTGCTTGCAGGGATAGTGACATGCTTGGCCAAACCTGACTGGCCGTGTATGCATGGATCAATGTTAGAATTCCAATTATCATTTGTTCGCAACCATTGATTCTAAATACCTTCAAATAAGTTTCCCTAGCCTGTCATCGCATGTAAACGCATATTCACCATGATAACCCTTGTTCACTCTTGTCCACTCTTGTCCATCATGTTCTGTTACTTATCACTTGGAAACTTTGCATGAAACATTGATATAGTTGTGCACGATTGCTCATGTTAAAACAGTCACATACCCTGCTACATGCCATCTATGACTCAGTGAATGCTAATGAATTATCGTATGGTACATCTTGTGGAATATCTTGTGAAATATCTTGTGGATATCTAGTGGAAAATCTTATGAAACAACTTGTGGAACAACCATATGAAACATGTACATAGAACACTTGACACTTTATTGGGTTTGGGGTAACTCATAGTTTGAAATAGTGTGGAAGTGACTGGAGTTCATCTACATGTCCAGCTGCATGTGTTTCGGCAATCCCGTCCCAATGCCTATGTTTCGGCAAATATAACATGTTGCCCATGTCAGCATCCTGTCTAGCTGCATGTGTTTCGTCATTCATCTGGGTAAGCGCACCCAGGCAAGAGATGAACTCAATGGTTGCATATCTTACTCTCCGACTTGAGTCACGTAGTTCTAGTGTAGTTACTGCTTACATAGTCACCTTTACTTTATGCATTGCATGCACGTTACTTACCACACATGGGAATCCACCCGTACTTTACTTTTCGCTCTTGTATGCATGACTACATTTACTTTACTTATCGCACTTATTCATAGCTACTTCTTTGGCATGTTTTCTTACTTAGCCTGCTTTATACTTGTGCACTGCTTTTATTTCTATTTTTAAAATTGTTGTGACTTACCTACGGTTCCATCTTTGTGGCACCGCAGACGATGCACCTGTTGAGGTAGATGTTCCTGAGTTGGCAGAGCCAGAGTTCGACCTTGAGACCACAGCTTTTAGAGTTATTTTCACATACATACTTCCTTTCTTTCATATAACTTTGTTAGAGCGTATTGTACAGCATGGATTGTAAAAATGGACACTATTTGAGTATTTTTGTACATCTCTGCATCATGGCTATATTGTTTTCACAGGTGATATGCAGACCTTCAAATGTAATCAAATAAGTAATGGCCCCCTAAAAGTGGGTCGTTACACCCCAGTTCAGCATCTTCCCCATCCGATCAAACCTCTTGAGGCTTTGCTCGAGCTGGGAGTCGGTCAGGACCAGTATGGTGTGGGCTTGGAAGTAAGGTCGGAGTCGTTGTGCCGAGAGGACAGGGGCGTAGGCTAATTTCTCCAATGGGATGTACCTCTCCTCTGTGTCTCATAGGACCCGACTAGTGTAGTACACTGGTCTCTGTACCCCTGCGTCTTCTCTGATTAGCACCGAGCTTACTACTTCCCCAGTGCTAGCCAAGTACAGTCTCAGTGGTTCCCCTTCCTTAGGCTTGGAGAGGAGTGGGGGGATGTGAATGTACTCCTTCAGTTTGACGAATGCCTGGGCACAGCTCGCATCCCATTCTATGGATTTTCTCTTCCCATCTGGCTCGGTAAGGTCCCTTCTCAGGTGTCATGCCATACTTTGAACTATACGTGTATTCTACTGAACACACGTGGTATTTCTACTTACGATACGTGGGTAGGCATGAAATAAACGTAGATATCGATGTATGTGATGTAGTCCAAGGGGGATTGGGCCGTAATGCGTGGCAAAGGGACGATAAAGCGGGATTGAGTGCAGGAGAAGTGTGAAAGACGTCGTGGGTGCAAAACAACAGGAATGTGTTGCACGTGGGTGCGTGGTGTATGTATGCATGTGTAGGCATGCATGGGTGTGTGTAGGGAATCCATGCAAGTGTGAAAGGGGTTAGGGGTCAATGGCAACCCCCGTAAATTTTTAGAAAGGTTAGGGGCAAACCGGTCATTTGGACTAAAGCTGCTGTGCGTACATCCTACAGTTGTGTGTGCATAAAGTAATGGCAAAGTGTAAATACCTAGTTGATGGATGGGTATTTTGGTCATTTCCACATGGAATATTTCCTTGGAATATTGCTTTCTTGGAAGAGAAGAAAGGAAGAAGAAAAAGGAGGAGAAAAGGAGAGAAATCTAGTAATTTCTCTCACTTTCTCTCATTTTCTCCCCTCTCCTCTCTCCCCCCTAGTCTTGGCCGGCCAAACCCTCCCCTTTCCCCTTCTTCTTCACTCCAAAACCCTAATTCTTTCTCCCAAAAATCATGGAACACAATTGTTTGCAAGAGAGACGATGGTGGAGAAGAAAGAAGAGAAAGAGATGGGACAAATCAACTCTTGAGGTAGGAACCCTCTTGGTTTGAAATTACATTCAATTAATTTTTGCTATTATGTTTGTACAGCATGTTTTATCCAATATGTGATGAGAATAGTCAATTTTTACATGATATGGATCAATTTCACAATTTCCCTTTGAAATTCCTAGCAAAGTCATCTCCTTTGAAATTCTGAAATCTTGATGTCTATTGTTGCTTTGATTCTGATTACTGTAGCTCGAATTAAGTTTCGAAAAAAATATATGCTTGTAGATCTTGAAGTTCTACCTCAAAATCATATAAATTTTAATATATGTTCAATTCAGAAATTAGGATCAGAAATTCTAACTTTACAGCATGTATGTTTGATTTCCAGCTTTGACACAGTTCAGTAGAATTGACCTAAACACCTGCACACACAATGAAATTTTGTGTTCTTGGTCTCGTTAGAAAGTTAACAAGTTATTCTAAAATTTCATTACAGTGCTTATATGTCGAATTTCTGGCTGAAACAGACCCAAAATTGGCTTTTAATACAGACCCTGAAATCTGTCTGAAAAAGAGATTTGACACATTTCACCAAATAATTCACTATAAATCACTTACTTAATATTTTTCCATGAAATTTTATATGTGAATCCAAGACTAATATATCTATAACTTTAATTTGGTACAATTTGCAAAATTCTGAATAAAAACTGATGACATGTGTCCATGAATTGTCACTTTCTGCAAATTCCTGCAAGCTGAATGCATAAGTGGTATGATGTATTGTGCATTGTTGCTAAACCACCCTCTATGATACATGACTATTGTTTTTACATGGAAGATATGCTATTAATGTGTTTTGTTAATTGTGTTGCTAATGTGAGTATAAACATATACGTCACGCTCACCACGTGTTTGTGAAAATGCCTAAGTGAAGGCAAATACCAGAAATGTGAGAAATGCTCAATCATATGGTTATGAAATGAAATTTGATATGAACTTGTAATGTTAGGAGCATGTCATGCATGATACCATATGTGATGTGATGATGGGTTGATATGAATACGATGGAGGGCATGACACTTCGTTGCATGACCCATGTTAATGTGAATATGGAATGTGATGCCATGCAACATGACTCGTTCATTACTAAAATGATGAAATGAAACTCTTGAATGTCTCAATCATCTCTAAGGAGGGTGAGTTAGTAAAACCCGGGTTTTAGGTGGGATTTGAGTAAATTGTGGATATGAGGCCTGGACTGAGAAGTTGGGAGAAATGATTATGTGATATGTGATATTTATACCCATTCGCCTTTACCGGGAGTGGAGGGGACATACGGAGGTTATGATATTACGGGAGAGCCTCACTCCTGTCAGGGACGGGAGAGCTGAGAGGCCCGGCGTACAGTGCTCGGGTCCACTGCGTCGCGTGCTATATTCACCCCAAATTTGGGGTGAAGTCCAGGTCCTGGTATCACACAGTTTACCCAAGTTCCAACTAATTTCAATTAATTAATTCAATTATAAATGAGAACTTTGCATGCTCTTCTTCTGCTAGCAGCACTTTCCTTTTCCCTTGCTTCATTGGTGGCACTGTGTTACACACCTGACACTTGTGTTTCCCTTTTTAGTTTGTGGTTGTATGACTACTTGTAGTCCTACTTGTGCTAACCCTTTTCTTGCAGTAACCCGACATTGGACCGCATGTATGACCTCCTTGTTTAGCTATTTACTTTTCATTATAATACTTAGTTATATGTCTTATTTCTCTTGACTTGCCTTGTGGTTTGATAACCTTAGAATGATGTTCCAAATCCAACTTGGTTCCTACTGGGGCATGCATTGACGTGCTCCCCCCAATTTTCAGGTAGCATGGATAGCCTGGTTGGCGGTGACTTGGAGTCGGGTTTCAGGGGTAGCACTTAGTATGAGCTGAAGTTATGATGTGATATGGTTGTCTTAGAGGTGGAGAGTGATGGTGTATGTATAGTGGTGTATCTGGACTATGTACATTAATGAAAGTTGTTATATATGATATGTGGTTGTTGATCTATGTTAGTTATGGATTGTTTTGATATTATTGTGGAGCTTCACTTGTACTATTCCAGCATGTGCGCAGTGGCCTGCTTGTTCAGTTTCTCCTTTCTCTTTCTTTTCCTCTCTCATCACCCGTACTCTTCAGGATACTTGGAAAAAAATTAATGCCGGGTATTCTGGGGAACGGGGTATGACAGTTTTTGGTGGCCCATGCAAGTCTTCGTACTGCGATGTGCGTATGGATAGTACATGTAATGCTTCAATATTTGACCAGGAAAGATTAACCCTAAGGCGGGTAGTGACCTTAATGACCTTAGAGCCTTAAGTGATTCCCCCTTAAACCCTAACTTAGGAAGTCAGGATATGAACTTCCTACAGTGTAGTATACTATAGATGTATATTTAGTATACATATAGAATAATGAGAATTCGTGTATATAAATGCAGTTGTTGTACTTGGATATTTGAATTATATATGTCGCATGTATGCTTGTATTCAGTAAACATATATATTTGTATTAGTTGCAAGTATGGATAGTTGTGGGCGTATATACTAGGTGTACGAGTGCTTGAGTATATGTATATGCTATGTCTCTATATAGATACATGATACAGATATGTGTGTAGGTATGTGTTATACTTGTGTGATTCTGACATATAGGTGATGTGTGTATGTTTATTCATGGATGTATACAGGTGGGTGCATATAAGCTAGTGGGGATATTTATACCTTGTAGAGGAGTGAGTGGGGATATGTACGTATGTGACATGAGTGCATATATGTGTTTTCCTATCTATTGTATTATAGTTGTGTTCCAGGTAGGGAAAGTACCAATGTGTGTATGTCCATCCTTGTATGGATAGAGTAGTGGCGTGTCGATAATGTCTTTGGACTTATGGGGGAAAGTGCATGTGTGTGTGAATATATGTGTGCCTGTACGAGTAGGTGGTGTAGATATAGGTTGGGGTACTGGTGTATGTATATATATCGCTAGTGTTGCATTGCTAGTGTATGAATTCCTACTGTATTAGATTTGAATAACTGTGAGTATGTGTATGTGCTGCCTATGTGCCTATATGAACTGGTATATTGACTTAATTTGGTTTATGGTTGTGGATTGTATTATTGCGTAAAGATAGGTGTTGTGCTATGGCCATATAGGGTGTGTATGTAGCGATATAGATAAGTAATGGACGTATGGATAATACAGGAATGCTTCCGAGTGTTTGGGATAGATGCGTCTTAAGGAAGGTAGGGATGCTTTAGACCCGTCCACCCTCAGTTTAGGCCTTAGGCCTATACTGTGCTTATTAGGGGATATGGATATATGTATGACATGTAACACATGTAGGATGTGATGGATATAAGGATTTGAGACTATAAAGTGCATGTATAAGTGGGATGGTTATGGGTTTGTACGGTTAAGTGGAGTTATGATGTATATATATGTGTGTATACGCTTACCCGTAGAATGGTGTCTATAAGACCATTTGGATGTATATGTAGTGCATGTACCTTTCCGTATATAATGGCAGGAAGGGGGATTATGTATTGGTATATGAGATACTTATATGTATGTAGGTCTGTTGTTGCAAGCGTGGTGTGATTGTGTATATGTGTTGTTGTTATTGAACGTGTATTGATATATGTCTTATGAGTGGTTATATGTATATGAATGTGAATGATCCCTATTCTGATATACATGTATCAGTATATGGATGTGTACGTATATGGGATGTGGTTATCTACTGAATGTGTATGAATATTGAAATGCACTTATTTATGTATATACTAGTTTGCTAGTAAAAGTGTGGATATGTTAGATGTAATGCATATAATGGTATGGGTAGCTACCAACTACCTGCTGGTATAGTTTGCATAGTGATTCGGGATATAAATTGCAAATTTTCCCCCCTAACTATCCCCATTTTGTGCCAAAGATTAGGCTTAATTGTGCTCTTTTTGGGTATATTTTCATTTCATATCAATTTTAGGGCTTATTCTCATTCTTGGTACAAAATACGGTTTTTATCGTCGTTATTGGCTTCCTATTATTTTTCCTATGCTCCTGCCATTATTTCGATTATATCGCCATTTTTTGGGATTTATTTGAGCATTGGAATATTTTATATAGCTTATTGGAGGTCAATATTGTGTTTTTAATAGTCATTAAATTAATGTTCACATCAAATGGACTAATTTCTCCTTCTCATATTTTTCAGGTACTCCTGGGAGTCTTAGAGATTTTCCAGAATTTTTTGAGATTTTTCTGGGGCTTCTAGGTATTTTTCGTGGATTTATTGGAGAAGAAATGGGGTTTTAAACCCAGGAAAAAGGAATTAAAGGGGCGCCACGTGGCCCAACCAGATGGCGCCACGTGGCGCCTATTTGTGCTGCGGGTCGCCGTTTCGTTTTAATATTTAAAAAAAAAAACCTTTTCTTGCGGGCCGGCCCGCTGGCCGGCCCGCTCCGCAGCAGCGCGCGCTTTTAAAAAAAAAATAAAAAAATAAAAGTTTTTTTTTAAGCTCAGCGGGCCGCTGGCCCGCTCGAATTTTTCGAGCGGGCGGCCCGCTCGAAAAATTCGAGCGGGCCCCGCCCAAATCAAAGCGCAGGCTCGCGCGCGATTAACTAAGCGGGCGGGCGGCTTGCGCGGGTCGGATCCGACCCGATCCGACCCGCAATGCTGTTAAACAGGCCTGGAGTGCGAATTTTGAAGGGGACTTCGTTTTTTCTGTTCTAGGTTGCTGTTTTGGGCGATTTTTAGGGTTTTGGAGAAGTTTTGATGGGGGAGGAGGCCATGGAAGCTTGAGAAGGCTTGGTGGAGCTTGGAGATGCTTGGAGGAAGGCAAATAGGAAGAGGGAAGGCTCATTTGGGAGAAATCTTGGTGAAATCCCCCCTTTCTCCCATTGTAATTTGATATCTCATTTTTGTATGAAACTTGGATTAATTTTGAATGCAATTATCCTATTGTTTGCTATGATTGTGTAGTATTGAATTGCTTGGGTTGTGGTTTATTGATGTTGGGTGTTAATTGTAGCCCTAATTTCCTCTTACCCTATTTTGAATGTTAATGTTTGATGTTTAATTAGGGCACAAATTTAATTGGCTAAGTCCCGAGAGGGCAAATTTGAGAGAATCCATGATCTTAATTTGATTAGTGTTATGATAATACGTCCATCCCTATTGCAAAATTTCGTGTTCTTGAAAGCTAAACTTTCCGATTGGGCTTCCTTAGCCGGATGACCAATTGAGGTATATGCGGTAATTAGAGCTTAATTAACGCCAATCTAAATGAACCCACAACCCATTCTCCTTGCCTTGCCATCCTAAATCCCCTTTGGCTCTCTAACCCTACCAATATAGGTTAGGATTTTTTTAGTTTCTTCACGTTTTTCGTCACACTTTTACCACACCTCCACCGTTAGTTTAGGTAGTTGTAACACACTTTATTTTTCTTTGTCCGTCAAATTTTGTGAACGTAGAACGACTTGTCCCTGTGATCCGACCCGGTACTCACCGGTTATTTTATATTGCATTGACGCTCCTACGCTTGGGAGTGGAAGGCGTGCGCTTGCGCGTTTTCCGAGTCAACCAATTGGCGCCGTTGCCGGGGACAACGGTTTTTATCATTAGCAATCTTTGATTGATTTTGAAACTTTTAGTGTGATACTTCTATCTCTTAGTGTGTGTCTTTCTATTTGTTTATTTTCCACTTATTGAGTCTTTTTGCTTGTTTATTCTCATTTTTTTTGAGAAATTTTTTTTAAAACCATGGCATCTTCTTCGGATTTTTCGGACTTTGATTTGGAGGATATCCCACTTCCGCCATACTTCCATGGCACGGAGTGGGAGAACCCTCACTTACATATTAAAAATTTTGAAGATTGGATGCATTCATGTCTTGGTGGGAATATCGATGATGATTGCATATATTTTAGATTCTTTCCCGATTCTTTACAGGATGATGCTAGACTTTGGTTTGATTCATTGTCTCTGGACTCACATTTTACTTGGTTGTCATTTCAGGCTGAATTTCTTCGAGTGTTTTTGCCTATCTTTTTGGAGCAGGTACATGGGCGGCAGGCCATGGAGCATGTAGCGAGCTTTATCCAGGCTGAGTGGGAGGCCTACCATCAGGCTTGGCAGAGGTTCACTGATTTGGTGCTTGCATGCCCACACCAGAGCTTTCACGAGGATCATCTTCTACAGATCTTCTACACAGGGTTATCGCCATCTGGGCGAGATTTGGTGCAGATGAGCTGCGGTGGAGAGTTCTTTGATTATTCGACCGAGGATTCTTGGTTGTACCTGAGAGACCTTGCAGAGTGGGAGCAGACTGAGCCATCTGGAGAGCCGTCACTTGGATATGAGGATGATGGTCAGTCTTAGCTTCCACTTCAGGATGCAGAGCTGCAGGTCCAGTGCCAGCCTGAGGAGCCAGCTGAGGGCTCATTCCAGTGCGACCCTATGGATTATCTAGAGAGACCTATGAAGAGGGTGCATTGGGGCCAAGTAGAAGAGTTTGAGCATATATATATTGAGGAGTTAGAGGAGACATATGACGGAGTGCGTGTCGACCACGACGGTGACACGATGCATTTTCATTTTGAGGTTGAGGATGAAGCGGATGTGCATGATGGCCGAGAGCAGATTGAGGACATCATGGAGCCTGAGCCACGATCCACTTCAGAGTTAGCTTCACAGGTCGAGGCGGTTGAGTACTTTGGGAGGACGACTGAGATGAACTATTTCTGGGATGGCGAGGATGATGTGTGCTTGGATTTGCCCGAGACGAGTCTACCTCCAGTCCCGTCACCGATGTCACTTCCCTCGCCTCAGGATGCGCACTTGCCAGTCGTCGAGGAGATATGTCAGGAGCAGTTACCATTTGTGGGGAGTGCCGCAGAGATAGTTGATACTGACGTCGAGGAAGAGGATAGCGACGGGGATTGCGAGATGGTATATATTGAGCCCGAGCTCCCTCCTACTCCAGTTTTCTCTCTGCAGCCACTTCCACCTCCTCTTGAGGCCGTGCATCATTCCGAGCCTAGCATCGCATTTCAGGGAAGTTCCCATCTTTCTTTTCCCTCCACCCCCGAATCAAATTATTTACTTCCATATTATAATGATTCGGATTGTCGTCATTTGATCGTAAATTCATTTATTCATTTCGACGACCCATTTTGGCAAGCTTTTCATTTGGATGGGCGCTCTCGCCCAATTATTTTTGACACGACCCATCTCCCCCATTTTGCAGGAATCCATCACAAGGAGATGCTTGGGGTTGTGCCGCTTGCCATTGATGCCCGCACTGGAGGTAGGGCATTGGACGTGGCGACGCTCGCGGAGGAGCGAAAGGATATGATCGAGCAGTTGCCACCACAGTTACACATTTTGGATCCGCCATTTGCCACGGTGTGTTCTTTCCATGTAGTGTAAATAAATAAAAATTGAAAAGTTAGTTTGCTTTTGCATGTTTGCTTTCGTATTTTTTTTTCTTTTCTAGGATCTTTTGCCGAGATCTAGTACTCTCCCAACATTGAGGACAATGCTTATTTTAAGTTGGGGGGAGAGTGTTAGAATCTTTAGGTTAGTTAGGATTTTGACCTAAATTTTTTTTTTTGAGATTTCTCCATGTTTCACCTCATTCCATGAATGTCATTGCATATCATTTTTTGGCTTCCTTGTTCCTACGCCATTAGCTTTGCTTAGTCCCTATATGCTTAATGCCATGCAATTTTTCGGATTATCATTTTGGTATCGATTTCTTAATGTTTGATTGGCACGTTTTCATTTCTTTTCCAATTTGGAGTCGAATGTTAATATACCATGTATGAAGCTATTTCATATGTCGTGATATCTCTTTGAAATAATTTGGGAAAAGTTTGGTGTAAGTGATTGCATGTGTTGGGATGAATGGTGTAGTTTTTAATTAGATTGGATTTGGCCAATTGTGCATGCTTTGTTTTCCTCTTAGGAGTGGGTGGATGAGTTGCTAATTCATGTTGGAATGAGAAAAAAGAGAGTTAATATAAAGTGAATGTTTCTTTCTAATTGAATCGAGTAGCCGGTGCCCCACGAAATATTGGGGAGGACGCCAAAGATGAGATTTAGGAGATCATTCCATCCATTTGCATATATAGTGTCATCGCGTGTATGTAAATGTGTCGGTGTTTGCATTTATAGCGTTATCGCGTGAATGCAAAACATAAACATGAAAAATCCAAAAACAAACAAAAAAAAAGAGAAAAAGAAAAGAAAAAGAAAAAAAATGAATGAATAAGCTTCATGAATGATGCAATCTCATCTCCCACCACTTAGAAGGAATTTCTTTTTGTTTTGGCCACTTTCATGGAAATTGGAAATTTTGACATCGTGATATCCCGATACGTGTGATACAGGGCTTATTTCTTCACTTTTCTTTGAATTGGATTGAGGGGAGTGTCATTTGTTATTTACTTTCATATATTTGGTATATTGGCTTTGGAATCAAGTGGAAATACTATTTTGGGGTGTGCCATGAAGATATCGTGAGTTGGTGCATCTTTTTCCAATTTAATCCGAATTTTTCGCATATTTTGCTAGGGACTAGCAAAAAGCTAGTTGGGGGTGTGATTCGGGATATAAATTGCAAATTTTCCCCCCTAACTATCCCCATTTTGTGCCAAAGATTAGGCTTAATTGTGCTCTTTTTGGGTATATTTTCATTTCATATCAATTTTAGGGCTTATTCTCATTCTTGGTACAAAATACGGTTTTTATCGTCGTTATTGGCTTCCTATTATTTTTCCTATGCTACTCTGCCATTATTTCGATCATATCGCCATTTTTTGGGATTTATTTGAGCGTTGGAATATTTTATATAGCTTATTGGAGGTCAATATTGTGTTTTTAATAGTCATTAAATTAATGTTCACATCAAATGGACTAATTTCTCCTTCTCATATTTTTCAGGTACTCCTGGGAGTCTTAGAGATTTTCCAGAATTTTTTGAGATTTTTCTGGGGCTTCTAGGTATTTTTCGTGGATTTATTGGAGAAGAAATGGGGTTTTAAACCCAGGAAAAAGGAATTAAAGGGGCGCCACGTGGCCCAACCAGATGGCGCCACGTGGCGCCTATTTGTGCTGCGGGCCGCCGTTTCGTTTTAATAACAAAAAAAAAAAACCTTTTCTTGCGGGCCGGCCCGCTGGCCGGCCCGCTCCGCAGCAGCGCGCGCTTTTAAAAATAAAAAAAAAAATAAAAGTTTTTTTAAGCTCAGCGGGCCGCTGGCCCGCTCGAATTTTTCGAGCGGGCTTCGCCGCTCTCGCGAGCGGGCGGCCCGCTCGAAAAATTCGAGCGGGCCCCGCCCAAATCAAAGCGCAGGCGCGCGCGATTAACTAAGCGGGCGGGCGGCTTGCGCGGGTCGGATCCGACCCGATCCGACCCGCAATGCTGTTAAACAGGCCTGGAGTGCGAATTTTGTAGGGGACTTCGTTTTTTTTTGTTCTAGGTTGCTGTTTTGGGCGATTTTTAGGGTTTTGGAGAAGTTTTGATGGGGGAGGAGGCCATGGAAGCTTGAGAAGGCTTGGTGGAGCTTGGAGATGCTTGGAGGAAGGCAAATAGGAAGAGGGAAGGCTCATTTGGGAGAAATCTTGGTGAAATCCCCCCTTTCTCCCATTGTAATTTGATATCTCATTTTTGTATGAAACTTGGATTAATTTTGAATGCAATTATCCTATTGTTTGCTATGATTGTGTAGTATTGAATTGCTTGGGTTGTGGTTTATTGATGTTGGGTGTTAATTGTAGCCCTAATTTCCTCTTACCCTATTTTGAATGTTAATGTTTGATGTTTAATTAGGGCACAAATTTAATTGGCTAAGTCCCGAGAGGGCAAATTTGAGAGAATCCATGATCTTAATTTGATTAGTGTTATGATAATACGTCCATCCCTATTGCAAAATTTCGTGTTCTTGAAAGCTAAACTTTCCGATTGGGCTTCCTTAGCCGGATGACCAATTGAGGTATATGCGGTAATTAGAGCTTAATTAACGCCAATCTAAATGAACCCACAACCCATTCTCCTTGCCTTGCCATCCTAAATCCCCTTTGGCTCTCTAACCCTACCAATATAGGTTAGGATTTTTTTAGTTTCTTCACGTTTTTCGTCACACTTTTACCACACCTCCACCGTTAGTTTAGGTAGTTGTAACACACTTTATTTTTCTTTGTCCGTCAAATTTTGTGAACGTAGAACGACTTGTCCCTGTGATCCGACCCGGTACTCACCGGTTATTTTATATTGCATTGACGCTCCTACGCTTGGGAGTGGAAGGCGTGCGCTTGCGCGTTTTCCGAGTCAACCACATAGCTTGACTATATGTGTGTATACTAGCAGGATATGTATAATATGTGTGAATGGGTGTGTGCCCATACATGGTAATGTATATACATGGTGCATGGATCCTAATACGTATTTATATGCATGTCTGTGTGCATACCTACTATTAGAATAATAATCCGGTGTATATGAGCGAACGTGTATTTGAGTATGTGTAGGCTTAAACACCTATATATGGAATTGATACGTATATCTCTGCATGTACATAATGAGTATGTGCATATAAATTGGGTTACGTAGAATATCCATGCGGCGTGTTGGTTGATGTGCATATGTGAATATGTATTATGGTTGTATGGATTTCTAATATATGCGTCATAGCGGAGTGTATGGAAGTGAAAATGCATGTGTAGTGCGCAGTAGAAGCATATGTGGTTGTGTGTATTGGTTGAGTAAATATATACTTATATATATATCTTTGTTTGTTTATCTGTGAATTTTTCTGAAATGGTTGCCAATCTATGTGTATCTATGAGAAGTGTATTCTTGTTTGTATGCATGTATATATAGGTATATACTAAAGCATGTGCATATGTATATACATGTGCAATGTGGATGTAAATGTGATAGATATGGAATATAGGTGTACATATATGTTTGATGAATGTAAGTGAAAGAAATTGTTTGATATGTGGGAATTGAAATGTGCGTATTTGTTTGCATGTTTATATGTATACGTATGTGTGAAGCGTAGATGGGTGTGAAGCGTAGATGGATGTTTATAATTATTTTACTATTATGGCAGTATGTGCGTAGGATATGTAAGGGTAGTTATATATATAGCATATGTGGGAACGTATGATGTTTGTACACTCTTGTGTGAATTGTGTGTGGTATATGTGCCTATCTGTGTGAGGCAGTGGGTGTATCGCTATGAATGTGAGCTTATGTGTATATTTATCTACGTGACTTGATCGTGCATGTGATAGTGCGTGCACGTCTATGTATGTTGGATGTGACTAATTATCGTGTGTATGTAGATGTTTATGTCCATATGATTGTGGATGAACTTATATGACTAAGTATAGAGTGTATAAGGATCTGGCGTACATATGATGTGACACCATGATGATGCCCCTGTTTGTCAAGTTATGTATGTAGATTGATGTGTATGGTCGTATGTTTGTGCATGCATATAGGCGTATATGTAAATATATATATAAGTAAGCAGAACATAAGTTGTTATACTTGCAGGTATTTTGATATATATATATATATATATATATATATATATATATATATATATATATATATATATATATATATATATATATGAGAGCATGACGTGTATGAATGCCTTATATATCGTGATATGGATATGATGTGATGTCATATGCACATAGATATGAGTAGTGGTCTAAATATGTATAATAATACGTATAGAGACTTATTTGTGATGTGTGATGTATATGTTAGTGTGTAAATATGTGTGCCTAGATGTTTAGGTGAAGGACATACATGTATGTATATGTAGTGATACACATGGCGATATAGGTGTGCTACTAGACGAGTAGTAGGATGTATCCGTGATATGTATGTAAAACGGATGGGTATGAATGACAGTGAAGTGTATAGTGTATATGAGTGTTGTGGAGATATGTATTCTTGTGTATACTTCATGGGTAGTAAGACTATCGTACATAGCTGACCTTGGGCAGGGTTCACACCCTAGAAAGTTCGAGGACGAACTTTATTTTAAGGTGGGTAGGATGTCATGCCCTACTTTGAACTATACGTGTATTCTACTGAACACACGTGGTATTTCTACTTACGATACGTGGATAGTTGTCATGCCCTATTTTGCACTATACGGGTATTCTACTGAACACACGTGGTATTTCTACTTACGATGCACACGTAGGCATGAAATAAAAGTGGATATCGATGTATATAACGTAGTGCAAAGGGGATTGGCCCGTAATGCATGGCTAAGAGACAAGAAAGCGAGATTGAATGCGTGAGAAGTGCAAATGACGGCGTGGGTGTAAAACAACAGGAATGTTTTAGACGTGTGTGTGAAGCATGAATGCATGCATGGATGTGCGTGGATGTGTGTAGGAAGATCCATGCAAGTTTGAAAGGGGTTAGGGGTCAATGGCAACCCCCGTAAATTTTTAGAAAGGTTAGGGGCAAAACGGTCATTTGGACTAAAGCTGTTGTGTAACAACCCTAGTGTGCAAATACTAAGTAATCGTTAAATTCATCCAAGTTTCCCGTACATGTGCACACAAATCCCGAGGAATGGAGAGATTTGCAAATTGCCCCTCGATTTTTCATTTATACCCAAATGAGGGTATCATTGTAAGATTGGGTTTAAGGCAAATTTCTTTAAGTGAAGGGTTATTATGAAAAAGGGAGATGAGATATTTGCAATGGCAAACTTGTAATAAAAACAAGCATTTAGGAGGGCTAATTTGAAAAGGAGAGAGAGGAAAAAAAGAGAGAAAAGAAGAAAGAAAATGAAAAGGGAGTATGGCAAAGTACACCATACTCCCCTCCCCCCCTCTCCACCTAACCCCACACCATACCCCCTCCCTCCATACTCTTTAAACCCCTTCCAACTCCCCCCTCTCCCCATTTTTCAGCCTCATGGCCGAAATTGCCTAAGGAGAAAGAAAAAAAAGGGGGAAGAAAGAAGAGAGAAAGAAGAAGAAGAAGAAGAGAAGAGGAGGAGGAGGGAGAAGCTAAGGAGACCTCATTTCAAGCTCTAGGCAACTCTTGAAGCCCCAAAAGAGGTAGGAATTCTTCACTCTCCTTCCCTAATTATAGATGCTAGAAAGTATCTTATACGTATGAGTTTTCTCTGAAATTTTGGGAGAGTGTTGTAGAGCTAGGATTCTTGTTGCATGCTTGACAATTTGCTAAAACTTTAGATAAGTGCTGGGATTAAATGGCTATTAGAAATGCTCCAAATATTTTATATGTTGTTTAATCCGTAGTTATGAACAACTTTCATGTTCACAACTTCTCCAAATTCGAACTGAAAGTTGGGGTAAAAATTCGAATTGTGCAACATGCCAAGAATTCTGTCAAGCTGTATACATTTCAGTAAAACAAACCTGCACACATCTTGGAATTTATTGATTTTGGTCTTGTTAGAAAGTTAACAAGTTTTTCTCAAAGTCCATCGCGACTCTTATGTCTAAATTCTGGCTATAATATGCCCAAATTTGGCTTTGAACACAGACACAGAAATCTGTCTGCAGAACAGTTTTGACACCCTCTACCAAATAATTCACTATAAATCCAATACTTCATATTTTTGTCTGAAATTTTATGGGTGAACTCAGAACTATAATATCTCCAACTTGCATTCTTTGAGATTTGTCAAATTCTCAAAATAAATGGGTTAAAAATGCTGTTTTTCTATCTGTTCATGCAATTTCAGTATGTTGAAGGGTGTTGGGTGAAATTGGACTTGTGTGATATTGCTAATTTTTCACTCCCAATGCATGAATGATGTTGATGCATGTATGTAAGATTAGTTATGCTATTTGTTACAAAAATTGGTGACATGATTCTCTTCATTTATGTGGCGCTCATTATATGTTTGTTAAAATGCCTGAATGAACTTAAGATTGAAGAAACTTGGAAAATGGCATTGTTAATTGTGTGACATGTATTACCCACGAGGAATTGTATATGATCAATGAGGTTATGATACATGGCTTATGGAGCATGCTAGTTTGTTGTGAATATCTTGATGAAAAGAATGAATTTGGACATCATTTACATACGTCATTTTACATGCTCAATACTCTAGGTTTAATGATTAGTTAAAAGACAACCTAGGGTGTTCTCGTTCCACTCGAAGTGGGTGAGTGCCCTAGGAGGGGTTGGGGAAACCAAGGTAACGAGTGAGCATGCGGGGGATGGACTGCTGAGTTGTGGGCCACTCCCGACGAGCCCTCAGTGGCGGGGAGTTGGTGCGGTTGTGATTGAGGTTGGTTGTGTTGATGAACGGCTTCTTTCGTAAGAGCTTGTCTCGGGAAGTCGTAGCATTCCACCCACTTTACCGGGTGAGGTCCAGTCCCCGATGTCTGACCCGTTACTGAGGTTTCGAATTAATGCATGAAAACTAACCTATAAAGAAAAAAACAGTAACTCTGGAATGTGATGCCTTTTCCTTCGTTGTGATTCCTTGTTGTGCACTATGATTAGAGTTGTGGAGTTGTGGAGTTCCTACTGGGCACGATGTGACGTGTCCTCCCCCTACAGGTCCAGGCACTGGTTCTCTGGCGGCGGGCCCGGGAGTGGAGACCCCGGAGGGCAGCTCGTCTCAGCAGGGTCCGTAGTGTTGTGTTCGGTGTGGGTCGCGTGGTGTAGGTTTGGGTTGTGTGTGTGTGATGAACGTAGTGGTGTACCCATGTTCCCTTTGTACCCCGTAGGGTTGAGTTGTACTTTTGTGGGAGCTTTTGCTGTTGGGGTTGTACAGTGGACTTGTGCAGTACTGGCCATGTAGTAGCGGTGCTCTGTGACTCTTGGATGTTCTGTTCGTCGTATTTTACCTTACTGCCTGTGTTGTAGCGTCTTGTACTATCCTTCTGTGTTGGAGCTGTACTGTTCTGTTAATCGGTCAGTCTGTACTTTACTGCCTATGTTTCCTCAGCGTTTGCAGTGGCCTGCGAGACTTTGGTGTGTACTTTAGCACTGGGTACTCTAATACCGCGGCTTGTCACACCGACCCTCCCTATTTTGGGCAGCGGGGCGTGACATGTTGCGCGTACATCCTAAGATGGTGTGTGCATAAAGTAATGTCATACTTGTAAATACTTGAATGTGTGGGGGGTAGTTTGGTCATTTAATAATTAACATGGCTTATGGGATAAGCCATGGAAAATCCATTCTAGAAACATCTCCCTCTTTCTCTCATTTTCTTTTCTTCTCTTCTCTTTTCTTTCATTATCCTTATCTCCTCTCCTCCTACTCAATTTCCACCCCCCAATTTCGTGCTCCTCCCTCCTACCCCTCTATGTTGTTCCAAAAAGAAGAAGAAGAAGAAGAAGAAGAAGAAGAAGAAGAGGAAGAGAAAAAGAAGAGGAGAAGAAAGAATACTTTTGAGGTAGGATTCTAACCTGGATTTGGAATTCAATTAGGGTTTTATTTTATCATGTTTTTACATCATGTTTTATCGATATGAAGTAGTGATAATCAAATTAATATGCCATGATTCAATTCCATGCAAAACCCCTTGAAAATTTCAAGCAAAACTAACTCCTTGGAAATTCAGAAATTCTGTTGTGTGTTTATACTTGGATTCTGATCTCTGTGGTTTGATTTAGGCTCTGAAAAAAAATATGATCTTGTAGATCTTGAATTTCTACCCCAAAATCATATAAATTTTGATATATGTTCAATTTAGGAAGTAGGAGAAATAATTCCATCTTTACAACATGTCTGTTTGATCTTTGGTCTTGACACACTTCAGAAAAATTGATCTAACTACATGTACACTCAATGGAATTTGATGATCTTGGTCTCGTTGGAAACATAACAAGTTTATCTATAATTTCATCATGGTGCTTATATTTCGAAATTCTAGCTAAAACATGCTTAAAAACAGCAATCTTTACAGGCCCTGAAATCTGTCTGAATAACAGATTTGACACACTTCACCAAATAATTCACCATAAATCACCTACTTAATATTTTTGTCTGAATTTTATATGTGAATCCAGGACTCATATATCTATAACTTTTATTTGGGACATTTTGTCAAATTCTCAATTAAACCTGATGATATATGCCCATGTATTGCCAACTTCTGCAAATTTCAGCAAGCTGAATTCATTAAGTGTTGCTCTTATTCATTAATTGTGGTTAATTGGCCATCATTATCTTGCTTATTATGGTTATGTGGTGGAATGAATATTCATGCCTTGGCACATGTAAATTATATTGTGTTGCTTTGATATGAATAACGCCCGTCATGTATTCGCTGAAATGCCTTAATGAAACAAAAGTTGAGAAACATGCAGAATGGGCATGTATATATTTGTAATATAAGAGATGATGTGAATGGACAATGTTTTAGGACACGGATGGCACTACATGGAGCGAGAGCCACAGTAGGAGGCGGAGGAATTCGCTGTGGGCCGTGACCGTGTAGGCACCTCTTGACTCCATTGGTAGTTGCCACAGTTTGAGAACGGAGTAGATCACGATACACTTGCACGCCGGCACATTCATGGGATCCCATTGCATTGCATTGCATCTCATGTTGCATCATGTGCACATTATGTATCATTATATACATGGTGTGTGATGTGTTGCATATATGCAATATATGCGTGTTTTGTGTGTTGTGCATTGTGTGTATATTTATATGTTTGTGCCTTGTATGTGTATTAGTGTATGTGGTTTGTGTATTGTTGTGACACTGTGTCATGCCTCAGGCACTTGTACTTATCTATTAGAAGATGGTTGTTTGAACACTTGTGTTATTATTATTATTATTATTCGTGCTAACCATTTTCTGCAGTAACTCGACATTGGACCGCAGGTATGATCTTCTTGTTTAACTATTTAATTTTAATTATGATACTTCGTCACATGCCCTATTTCTCTTGTATTGCCTTGTGGTTGATAACCTTAGAATGGTGTTTCAAATCCAAGTTGGTTCCTACTGGGGCACGCATTGACGTGCTCCTCCCTATTTTTCAGGTAGCAGTGGCAGCATGGTTATCGGTGACTTGGAGTTGGATTTCAGGTGTAGCACTTGGTACAAGTTGTAGGTTGTGGTATGTCATGGTTGTCTCGGGAGGTGGAGAGAGTGACGGTGTATATGTAGTGGTGTACTTGGAGTTTGTATATTAAAGGAAGTTGTTATATGTATGATATGTTGTTGTTGACCTATGTATTTAAGAAGTCGTTTTAATGTTATTGTGAAGCTTTACTTGTACTATCCCAGCATGTGCGCAGTGGCCTGCTTGTTCAGTTTCTCCTTTCCATTTCTTTACCTCTCTCATCACCCTCATTTTTCAGAACACTTGGAAAAAAAATATTCAGATCACGGGTATTCTGGGAAACAGGGCGTGACAGTAGGCATGAAATAAACGTAGATATCGATGTATATGATGTAATCCAAGGGGGTGTGGGCCGTAATACGTGGCTAAGAGACGAGAAAGCGAGATTGAGTGCGGGAGAAGTGTGAAAGACGTCGTGGGTGCAAAACAACAGGAATGTGTTGCACGTGGGTGCGTGGTGTATCTATGCATGTGTAGGCATGCATGGGTGTGTATAGGGAATCCATGCAAGTGTGAAAGGGGTTAGGGGTCAATGGCAACCCCCGTAAATTTTTAGAAAGGTTAGGGGAAAAACGGTCATTTGGACTAAAGCTGCTGTGCGTACATCCTACAGTTGTGTGTGCATAAAGTAATGGCAAACTTGTAAATACCTAGTTGATGGATGGGTATTTTGGTCATTTCCACATGGAATATTTCCTTGGAATATTGCTTTCTTGGAAGAGAAGAAAGGAATAAGAAAAAGGAGGAGAAAAGGAGAGAAATCTAGTAATTTCTCTCACTTTCTCTCATTTTCTCCCCTCTCATCTCTCCCCCCTAGTCTTGGCCGGCCAAACCCTCCCCTTTCCCCTTCTTCTTCACTCCAAAACCCTAATTCTTTTTCCCAAAAATCATGGAACACAATTGTTTGCAAGAGAGACGAAGGTGGAGAAGAAAGAAGAGAAAGAGATGGGACAAATCAACTCTTGAGGTAGGAACCCTCTTGGTTTGAAATTCCATTCAATTAATTTTTGCTATTATGTTTGTATAGCATTTTTTATCCAATATGTGATGAGAATTGTCAATTTTTATATGATATGGCTCAATTTCACAATTTCCCTTTGAAATTCCTAGCAAAGTCATCTCCTTTGAAATTCTGAAATCTTGATGTCTATTGTTGCTTTGATTCTGATTACTGTAGCTCGAATTAGGTTTCGAAAAAATATATGCTTGTAGATCTTGAAGTTCTACCCCAAAATCATATAAATTTTAATATATGTTCAATTCAGAAATTAGGAGCAGAAATTCTAACTTTACAGCATGTCTGTTTGATTTCCAGCTTTGACACAGTTCAGTAGAATTGACCTAAACACCTGCACACACAATAAAATTTTGTGTTCTTGGTCTCGTTGGAAAGTTAACAAGTTATTCTAAAATTTCATCACAGTGCTTATATGTCGAATTTCTGGCTGAAACAGACCCAAAAGCTTTTAATACAGACCCTGAAATCTGTCTGAAAAACAGATTTGACACACTTCACCAAATAATTCACTATAAATCACTTACTTAATATTTTTCCATGAAATTTTATATGTGAATCCAAGACTAATATATCTATAACTTTAATTTGGTACAATTTGCCAAATTCTCAATAAAAACTGATGACATGTGCCCATGAATTGTCACTTTCTGCAAATTCCTGCAAGCTGAATGCATAAGTGGTGTGATGTATTGTGCATTGTTGCTAAACCACCCTCTATGATACATGACTATTGTTTTTACATGGAAGATATGCTATTAATGTGTTTTGTTAATTGGTTTGCTAATGTGAGTATAAACATATACATCACGCTCACTACGTGTTTGTGAAAATGCCTAAGTGAAGGCAAATACCAGAAATGTGAGAAATGCTCAATCATATGGTTATGAAATGAAATTTGATATGAACTTGTAATGTTAGGAGCATGTCATGCATGGTACCATATGTGATGTGATGATGGGTTGATATGAATACGATGGAGGGCATGACACTTCGGTGCATGACCCATGTTGATGTGAATATGGAATGTGATGCCATGCAACATGACTTCCTTCATTACTAAAATGATGAAATGAAACTCTTGAATGTCTCAATCCTCTCTAAGGAGGGTGAGTTAGTAAAACCCGGGTTTTAGGTGGGATTTGAGTAAATTGTGTATATGAGGCCTGGACTGAGAAGTTGGGAGAAATGATTATGTGATATGTGATATTTATACCCACTCGCCTTTATCGAGAGTGGAGGGGACATACAGAGGTTGTGATATTGCGGGAGAACCTCACTCCTGCCAGGGACGGGGGAGCTGAGAGGCCTGGTGTACAGTGCCCGGGTCCACTGCGTCGTGTGCTATATTCACCCCAAATTTGGGGTGAAGTCCAAGTCCTGGTATCACACAGTTTACCCAAGTTCCAACTAATTTAATTAATTAATTCAATTATAAAATGAGAACTTTGCATGCTCTTCTTCTGCTAGCAGCACTTTCCTTTTCCCTTGCTTCACTGGTGGCACTGTGTTACACACCTGACACTTGTGTTTCCCTTTTTAGTTTGTGGTTGTATGACTACTTGTAGTACCACTTGTGCTAACCCTTTTCTTGCAGTAACCCGACATTGGACCGCAGGTATGACCTCCTTGTTTAGCTATTTACTTTTCATTATAATACTTAGTTATATGTCTTATTTCTCTTGCCTTGCCTTGTGGTTTGATAACCTTAGAATGGTGTTCCGAATCCAAGTTGGTTCCTACTGGGGCACGCATTGACGTGCTCCCCCCATTTTTCAGGTAGCATGGATAGCCTGGTTGGCAGTGACTTGGAGTCGGGTTTCAGGGGTAGCACTTGGTATGAGCTGAAGTTATGATGTGATATGGTTGTCTTGGAGGTGGAGAGTGATGGTGTATGTGTAGTGGTGTATCTGGACTATGTACATTAATGAAAGTTGTTATATATGATATGTGGTTGTTGATCTATGTTATTTATAGGATTGTTTTGATATTATTGTGGAGCTTCACTTGTACTATTCCAGCATATGCGCAGTGGCATGCTTGTTCAGTTTCTCCTTTTTCTTTCTTTTCCTCTCTCATCACCCTCACTCTTCAGGATACTTGGAAAAAAATTTAATGCCGGGTATTCTGGGGAACGGGGCATGACATCAGGACCCTGAAGAACGGGAGTGATCTTTCTGCCGATTTGGACAGGAAGCGTCCCAGGGCCGCATTCCGGCCGTTCAGTCTCTGCAGCTCCTTGATAGTGGTTGGTTCTCTCATGTTGATTAGAGCCTCAATCTTGTATGGATTAGCTTCGATGTTGCGGTTGGTGATCATGAAGCCCAATAACTTTCCAGACTTCACCCCAAATGTGCACTTCGTGGGGTTGAGCGTGATGTTATGCTTTCATAATTGTTTGAAGGTTTCCCGGAGTTCAGCGATGTGGTCGGCTGGGCTCTTGGACTTGACCAACATGTCGTCCATGTAAACCTCCAGGTTCCTCCCAATCTAGGAGCCGAAGACCCTGTCGACCATTCTTTGATAGGTCGCCCATGCGTTCTTCAGACTGAAGGCCATCTTTGTGTAGTAGAATGTCCCACGATCGGTGATGAATGACGTATTCTCCTTGTCTTTTAGGTCCATTTGAACCTGGTTATATCCGGAGTAAGCGTCCATGAAGCTGAGCATCTCGTAGCCTGAGGCACTGTCTGCGAGGTGGTTGATACGGGCAGCGGGTAGCTCTCCTTGGGGCAGGCCTTCTTGAGGTCAGTGAAGTCTATGCACATTCACCACTAGCCGCTTGAATTTTTCATCATTACTACGTTGGCTAGCCAGTCGAGGTACCGGACTTCTCTGATGAATCCGGTCTTGATCAGGAGCTCAACTTCCTCGGCCGCGGCCCTCATCTTTTCGCCGCCCAAGTTCCTCTTTTTTGCCTGATCGGCTTGAATTAGGGTCGGCAATTAGTTAGTGAGTGATTACCCAGGGGTTCACGCCAGGCATGTCCTTGGGTGACCAAGCAAGACGTCCAGGTTGGATTTCAGTCATCCGATCAATTCATACCTCATGGCGGGGTTGAGCTCCGATCCGATAAACACGAACATGCCTTCCACGCTGGTGACAAGAATGGGCTCTGGTTTCTCGACAGGAATGGGTCTCGAGTTATCCGAGCCCCCTCTCTGGTCGAGAAGGTCCATCGGGTTGCACTGTTTCATGTCACGCTCCTGGCTGGACAGCTGATAGCAGGTCCTTGATCTCACCGGGTCGCCTTTCATCCTCCTGACTCCTTCCAGGTTCCTAAACTTGACCATTTGATGGAGGGTCGAGACTATAGCCCCGGCCGCGTTGAGGAGCGGCTGGCCAATTATCCCGTTATAAGCCAACCTGACTTTCAATGCCATGAACTCTATTGTTAGAGTGATTAAGTTGGGAGGCTCCCCGAGTGTCACTGGGAGGTGGATCATTCCCATGATCAGAGCGGAATGTCCCATGAAGCTGACTAAGGGACCCGAACAGGGCTCCAGGTCGTCCGCCCGCAATCCCATCTTCTCTAATGTTAACATGAACAGGATGTCATACGATCTTCCTGTGTCGACAAGCAATCGTCGGACTAGGGAGGTGTCAATGACTGCCAAGACGACTGGCGCATCATCATGCGGCAGCTCGATCCCCTCCAGGTCCTCCTCAGAAAAGCAGATGGGCTCAGGTCCATCTCCGGCCTTCTCTCGGTCTATGTCCATAGCCGTTGCTTATAGCATGCTCGGTTCCTTGGTTTGGGACGGGTGTCTGGTGGCCTTACAAAAGTGGACTTTGGTAGAGTCTGCTCAGTCTGGTGCGGGCGCTGCTGCGGTCGTGCTCCTTCGTCCCTTGGCACGCGGGCGCACCATTTTCGGTGTGGTTGTTTGACGTGGATTTAGACTCGTTGATTCCCACAGACGAAGCCAGATGTTTCGGAGTGTTATCTCACCACTGGTTGATAGTTTGGAGGTCCGGGGTCGTCGCAGTCACGTGAGATGCGTGCGGCCTCTGGGGTCGGTTATCCGAGCATTCGCTTGGGTGGGAACGTGCAGATCCGTGCATCGATGTGCCGAAGGGCAACTTCGGCCGAGCGACAGTTTCCTGGTACGATCGGTCGAACGGGCACGGGCACGAAAGCGTTCGGACCCAAACGATGGAGTATCGAAGGGTGGCTTCGGCCGGTTGATGTCTACTTCGATCTGCACAGACGAGAAGGCTCGTCAGGGGGGGTCGAACCTTGGTTCTGACCAAGTCCCTTCCGAAGCTTACGTCAGACGATGATTGATAAGTCCCCGATGGAATCGAGCTTGGTTCGCAGAGATACCAAGCATGAATTTTCGAGCCGAGTTATGGAGGAGAAATGTAAGGTGGAAGAAAGGTCTTGAGGGGTGGAATACCCGAGCCTTGAATATTCAGGATTCGATCTTTTGGCGTCCCATTCTTTGTATCTCTTATATGAATCTCGCTCGACAACGCTTTCATGGCGTCTTCCGTCCTTCACTCGCTCAACAACGTCTTCATGGCGTCTTTCGTCCTTCGCGCCCGCCTGCTTTGATGGTCTCAATGGTGATTAAGGCAGGCGCGATCTGGGGAGCGGTTTTCTCGAAGGGCGGGAGGCCAACGGTGCACCGTGTGACTGTGTGGGGCCGCGATACCCCAGACCCACTGATGGGGCCTTTTGGGCTTGGGCCCAGTTCAGCTCCTTGGACGTGAGGTTGGTCCGTCTCTCTTTGGCCGGTTCGGGGGGTCGTATCAGGTAAAATGTAACATTATTGAATAGCATATAAGAGTGATGGTTATAACCCGTGACTATATGTCACATGGTATTTAAAATATTCCCCTGAAAATTTTTAACACTTTTACAATCTCCACCCAAAAAAAGTTTGCAGCCTCTTCAAAATACCCAAAAAAATTGAAGCCACTGTCAAAATATTTCCCTTAACAAATTTTTTTTACTACATTCAAATTAAAATTTAATTCCCCAAGAGAATTTAGTCCCCCCAAAGTTTAGTTCACTCCGGATTTAGTTTTCTCCAAAATTTAAAATGTTGGCTCCCTCTAAATTTATAGTAACGATATATTTTATTTTTGAATTGGTTGAAAATTATAAAAGCCATGTGATAAAAAGACGAGTAAGTCAGTTTAGTTTTGGTGGGGCTACATACACTTACAAAAGATTGCTTTGCATGCACACACCACTTGACACACACACCCAATATTTTGTTAAAATTGAGTTACTTACTTTACACACCCCGTATTCCCAAACTATCCATCTTCTATCTTTCTCTCAGTGAAAAACATCTAGCAATCATCCGCCATCATCGCTACCTCTTCCACCATTGATGCATCCTCCTCTTTGCATCATTATCATCGTCAGTGAACTTGTAAATGGTTAAGTTTTTTGTTGAAGCTGATGAAGAAGATGAAAAAATATGAAGCAGGTGAGGAGGCAGTAGCGGGTGGAGTTCTCCCATTACCGCCTACTCCTCCCACAACCGCCTCATATTTATGTTCTTTATCTTCTTCAACTATGAAACCATTATGAAACCATCCCCCTCCTCCAATCACAAATGCGGTTCTAATATTTTGTAGGATGTTTGGGTTTGGGGATGGAAGGGTTGTAGTGAGGATGGATTGGAGCATTGGATGTGAGATGAGGAGGATGGAGAAGAAAGACAAATGGCAAGCTTACAAATAAATTTGGTGGGGGGATGCTAGTTGCACTTCAAGTTTTCATAAACATACCTCACCTTTAATTACAAGTTTATTATTTTTAATACTGATTCCATCTTTTTTTCGCTCCATACTAAACTACATTCACATCTCTTCCGTCACTGCTGTCGACTCACATCCTCTTCGCTTCCTCCTCCACAGCCTTCCCATCATCATTCCTAATGCCTTCACTGCCTTTCCTCATCCCCGGCCCAATCGCCCTACTCCTCCTCCTTATTGTGCGCCAGCGGATGATCGTCAAAGATCAGATAGCAAAGAACGACCAACCAAACAAATAGAGCACTATGAAAGATATTAACTTTAGGCCATTAGCCGACCAAGTGAACACTGATGAGCTTTATTACGAAAGGGAAGAACAAATACAAATCTTCTCTCTTCACAACAAAGAAGAAGCACACAATGATCTCTTCAAAAACTCGCAATAATCTCTCAAAGTTGGCTCTCACAATGGACGGCTCGAAAGTTCTATCTCTATGTTCCTTATGAAACACTCGTCTAAAACACTCTATATATAGCCCTATGGTACAATACGTGTCATCATCGAAGAGGGATTCCCAACAGATCTAAATACTGACTTTAACAGAATTCCAATCCAATCGCAACTCTACTATAAATAGGACAATGTGTCCTATGATGGGCCCCTCCGTGCTACCAAGCCACCGAAGTGCCGAGCCAGGCTATCCGAGCTACTCGAAGCTCGGACTGCAGAGCTACCGACCTATGGGCTGCTGATCCTCCGAACCGAGAATCCAATGAACCGTCGAAGTCCAATTGCTCGACATCCTCGTATCTGACTTGTGCAGAGTCAGATAGGTCGGATCCGATCATAGCCGAGCTAGCTCTGCACAGGATGGCTCAGATGCCAATCCAATACTTCTTCAGTGCCTCAATCGAGTCGACTATCACAAATCTCCACATTGGAGAGATTTAGGCCTCCGTCACACAGTCGACCTTCAATGCACCACCTTGATAGAGTCACATCATATGGTGTTCCTCGTACTTTTGCTCCGAAGAGCCCAATGCCCCTCTGGGCTCAACTGGCTCCACCGAGCCTCAAATGCTCCCAACTGGGGCCGCCATTGACATCAATTCGGAACAACATTGATCAAGCTCAAGTAGTGCTTGAACTTAACTCCCGATACAACCTTAGTCAACATGTCTGTTGGGTTGTCATCTGTTTTGATCTTCAACAAATTGATGTCATCGTCTTCTTCTCCCACATAGTCCCGGACAAAGTGGTAACTCACATCGATATGCTTGGTGCCAGCATGGAAGACCTGATTCTTAGCCAAGTGCACCACACTCTGGCTATCACAATGGAGGCCTTACTTCTTCTGGTAGACTCCCCGATCATCCATCAGCCCATCATTCATATCGTCTCTTTTACAGCTTCAGTCAATGACATGTATTCTGTCTTCATAGAAGACATGGCCACCATAGACTGAAGTATACTCTGCCAACAGATATGAGCTCCTGACAGGGTAAAGACGTAGCCTGTCATGGATCTCCTTCCATCCAAGTCACCTGCAAAGTCAGAATCAACATAGCCTACAGCTTACGGACATTCATCTCTTCGATTATATGTTAATCCGATGTTAATTATGCCATTGATATATCTAAGTATCCATTGAACAGCTCGCCAATGTTCTTTCCCTAGGTTGTGCATGTATCTACTTACCATGCTGACTGCGTGTGATAGGTCGGGTCGGGTACATACAATAGCATACATCAAGTCTCCTACTGCATTGACATGTGATATGCTCTCCATGAGCTTCTTCACTTATTCGTTCTTGGGGCAATGTTCGGCATAGAGTTTGAAGTGAGGTGCTAGCAGAGTAACTACAGGATTCATACCTTCACAACCAAATCTCTGTATCACAGACTTCAAATAGTGACTTTGTAAAAGATGAACTTTACATCCACTTCGATCTCTTGTGATCTCCAACTCAAATATCCTCCGTGATTCGCCTAGGTCCTTCATTTCAAATTTACAACTTAGCTCAGTCTTCAATCTCTGAGTCTTCGCTTTATTTGATGAAACGATGAGCATATCATCAACATAAAGTAAGAGATAGATAAAGGACCCATCATCCAACCTCTGAAAGAACTCGTAATGATCATATGGGCTGTGAACGTACCCTTGATCATTCGTCATGAAGCGTTCGAAACGCTTGTACCATTGTCTATGTGACTGCTTCAGCCAGTAGAGCGATTTTTTAATCCTACATGCAAGTCCATCGCTGCTCTCGTAGCCATCGGATTGAGCCATATATATCTCATCCTTGAGCTCTCTATGTAAGAACTCTGTCTTGACATCTAGTTGCATCAGCTCAAGGTCGAGCTAGGCCACTAATGCCAATATGATCCGAATTGAGCAATGATTCACTACCGAAGAGAAGACTTTATTGTAGTCGATGCCCTCCCTATGTGCATGGCGCTACAAGGCGAGATTTGTAGCAAACTTCTCTAGCTTCGGCTCTGTCTTTCTTGGTGTAGACCCACTTACACACTATTGGCCTATTGCCTTCTTGCCCTCTGGAAGCTCTACCAATCCCATGTCACGTTCTTCATCAACGATTCCATCTCATCGTCCATCGCTTTCCTCCACTTGTCTAGGTCTTCAGAATGCTCCACCTCTCTAAAAGAAGTGGGTATGTCTACACTTACATCGGGAAATGTGAATTACATCGGGAAATGTGAACAAGACTATCTCAATGTATCGTGTAGTGTATCGTGCAGGCCTTCGTATCTCACGCATCGGTCTCGACACTGCAATGGAATCCTTTGGCTGAGCAATCTGTGAAGCCGAGCTATCCCGACCATCCGAGCTTGAACCACCAACATCACCAGCATTTGTCCGGAGTACGTCGTTTATAGCCTCTGGTGTCGGTCGGCTTGAGTCAGTGGCCGAGCTATTGTGAACCTTAGACACTTCCAAGTAAACCTGCTTCATTTGTGTCTGTTCGGTCTCCACCATTGGTTCATGATCATTCTTCAGTAATGCTGACTCATCAAACGTTATGTCTTTGCTTTCTTTCACCTTTGTAACGCCCCGCTCCCCAGGATACCCGGGGGGTTTGAATTTGTCCCAAGTATTCCTGAAGAGGCGAAAATGGGGGGAGAGAGAGAGAGGGAGATAGAGAGTACAACAGAGAGTAGTACGCCACTATGCATGTACTGGGATAGTACACGTAATTCCCCAAGGAAATAACGACCCAAAAAGAAGGCAAGGTACAAACCAACAAAGTCCAACGGTTATATATGTATCTCAAAGGTACAATCATATACAAGGATACAACTCATATACACATATGCATACACACCCTAACTCCCAAGTACAAACATAACTCCCACAATTAGATACAAGCCAAGGCCCCAATGGGACAACATCTCTACCATGCATCGCCAAGCCACCACGCATCTGCGGATATATCTACAACTACCTGAAAATGGGGAGGACACGTCACCGCGTGCCCAGTAGGAATATCCCATTCCTATGGTACATTATGCAATGCATGATGCAAACTACAATGTGAGATGAGTGTGACATTATGAAAAGGAAACATACAAGCAAACATATGGCTACAAAGTATGTCATGATAGTATAAGCATTGAAACATAATGCAACATAGTGGCAAGGATGGAACTACAAGAATGAAGTATGATGAGAGAGTTACATTCACAACTTATTAACAAAATAAGTCAATACAAATATCCATGCATTGCATTAAGTTGTTACAGTTGACATTAGACATGGTTAGGGTACATTAGTGGTATACATAGATGGGTTTGGGGTCATCATGGCATGGCTTCATATTTAAGTATTTCTTTCTTTTCCATATCTTTCTTTCATATCCAAGGGTCATGCATCCATGTGTCATACCCATCATCATATCCACATCATAACAACAACCCACATCATATAAATACATGTCATGCATGCCACCAACACCCAAATATGCATAACACAAAAGTTCCCCACCAAATTTACCTAATTCAATCCTCAATTTTCCATCCTTTTATATGAACCTTTACTTCTCCAATGCCATTACCATTTGCACTTAGAATTTGACATCAGCTTCTAAATGAAACTTGTAGGAAATTTAGTTAAGTTTACAGGGCAATAAGAATTGTAATTTTCGGATATTTATGTTAATAATTTGAGCTTGCACCATAAATGGTGCAAAATCTGTCCTGCAACTGAATTATTTAGCGTAAAGATCAGCTGATTTCAAATACCTACAGTCAGAATCATGAAAAAGGTCTCAACATGAAAGTTGTAGATAATTAAGTTAGGATTCTAGATTGTCTTTAATTAATTTATTTGGACAACTGGGGTGAATTTTAGGGTTGTTCACTAACATGGTGCAGAATCTGCCTAAATTTGACACTACGTAACATATTATCAATTTTAGTCTAGTTGCAGTTAGAATTTAAGATTAGTCTTTAAATGAAAGTTGTAACTAACTTGCTAAGCTTTCCAGTGTATATTAATTTGTAATTTTTGGATGACTATAGAGAGGGTTATGTGTATTACAAAAACAACACAGAGCACAACATCAACAACATAAAGAAATTCATGGAAAGCTAAAGTTGAGTAACATGCCATAGAGATTAGGTTCCATACCTCAAAGCTATGAGCTTTCCTCCATAAATCCTTCCAATATTCTAATTCAAATCCACATCTAGCTCCATGTATCAATCCTCAAGCTTCAACACCCAAAAGACACCAATTTGCTAAAGATATCACCCCCGAAAGCTCCAAAACCACACACACATGATTCCCACATCACCATGGCACCAACATGAAGTAGAATGATGCTACTAGGGTGTAAAATGAGGGAGATAGTCTTGGAGAGGGTTCAGCCAGCAAGGGAGGGAGAGTGGAGGAGAAAAACATGAAGAATGAGAAGAAATGAGAAGAAATGAAACAAGGAATAGAAAGAAAGAAAGAGTTTTCTAGGACTTCACTTTATATTATCATCTTTTCTTTCCTTTTATATTCTCTTCTTGTGTCTTCTCTATTTTCTTTTCCTTTTCTTTTTCTCTAATTCCCTTCGTATCTCTTAAGAATGTCATATTCCATAGAATATTCCCTTGAATATAAAATTTATAAAGACACCCTCTCACTCTAGCAATTTATTTATAGGCAATTGTGATAATTACCCAATAATCCCTCATCATTCTAAACAGTTCTCATATGCCACCTCCTTCAAACACATGCATACACACACATGTACACACTCGTCCAATGCATACTCCTTATATGTACACATACATGTACACGTCTCTTACACACACACATCCAATACATACTCCTTATATCAAACATGCGACACCATATCAACACAACACGCACCCCCACATGTACGCCTACTAGCAATATACTAACACACACCAACATGCACTACTATACATACACCAATACACACCATTATTTCATGTGTACATACGCATCCATGAGCCTAATTACCACACATATGTAGTATACTACATGTATAGGTCAAAACAAGTCATGTCAACTTTCCTTTGTGTCGGACACCAGAGCATGTATCATTTGACATCATCGCTAAAGCCCAATTCGATGGCTTTCTTGACTATATCATCGAGCTTGTCCTCCTTCACTGCGTAGTAGCTCGGACAGCCCCATATGCGTAGAGACTTATAGTCGATAACTAGCTTTTCTGACCAGACCTCCAAAGGCGATATTCCTTTCAATGCAGCAAATGGTAGCCGCTTGACCATGTAGGTCATGTACACCAGGGCCTTTACCCAAAACTCATTCGGTATGTCGACAACATACACCATGCATTGGACTTTCTCCAGCAAATTCCGATTCATCCTTTCAACTGCTCCATTCTAATATGGCGTACCACCAATGGTGAAGTGTTTCTAAATCCCATCCGATCTACAGAACTTCTGGAAGAGATCCGACATATATTCTCCACCGTTGTCACTTCGAAGCTGTCTGACTTTTCGACCGGTTTGAGTCACACCCAGCTTCTTCCACTCTATGAAAGTGCTCATAACTTGAACTTTTGACTTCAGAGGAAACACCCAAACCATGCGTGAGAAATCATTAATGAATGATAAAATGTAGTGTTTGACTCCCAATGAGACCGACCTACACGTCCTTCATACGTTGGCATGAATGTAGTCAAGTGCTCCCTTTGTATTATGGATGGCTGTCCAAAAGTAGCACATGTCTATTTGCCAAAGACACAATGCTTACAGAACTCCATCTTCCCGGTATTGGCTCCTCTTAGACGTTCTCATTCGTTCAGCTTCTGCAAAGCTTTTTCACCATCATGACATAGACGCATGTGCCACCTAAGCGAGGTGTCACGGTCAGCCTCATGGGTCAAAGCTGCTTCGCCAATCACGACCAAACCATCCAAGTAATAGAGGGTGCCTTTTCGATTTTCCTTCATCACGATCATATCTCATTGGGTCACCCTCAGAGCACCATTCTATATCGTCACTCAGCAGCCATTGCCTTCAAGTGAGCCGAGTGATATGAGGTTACACTTTAGGTCGGGCACATATCGTACCTCATTGATGTTTTGTGTAACACTGTTGCCCATATTCATCCAATATATCCCGATGTTTGTAGTGATGCAAGCTCGGTCATCGCCCAATATGACTGTACTCTTACCCCCTTCATAGACGGATGTAAAGTACTCTCTGTATGGCGTCATATAGAAAGAGCAGCCTGGGTCGAGCACTCAACCATCTAGCGTCACCCCCTCCGAAGCACAGACCAAAACCCATTCATCGACCTCAACGCCCTTAGCGACGTTGGCGGTTGCGTCATACTTTTTCTTCGACATCGGACAATCTCTAATCCAATGTCCTCTTTCTTTGCAGAAAGCACATTGGTCCTTTGCAAAGTTATTACGAAGATGGCCTTTGCTCTTGTCCTTGGACTTGGATCAGAAGTACCCCTTCCGAGCTCCACCATTCTCATTACTCCGACCTCTTACCACGGTAAGAATGTCGTTAGCTCGACCTCTCGTGTCCTCGTCGGTCTTCTTGAACTCATTGCTCGTCATAGTATTGAACACTTCCAAATGTGATCGAGGCCTTACCATAAGTAAGAACCGACACCAAGTACTCATACTTAATGTGTAGAGAGTTAAGGAGAATCATAGCTTTGTATTCATCTTTGACAAAAACGTCGACATTCTTCAGGTCAGACAGAATATTGTTGTAGTAGTCGAGATGTTCCTCAATAGAAACGTCCTCCGCAAGCTTTAGACCGAAAAGCATCTTCTTCAAATGTAGTCGGTTTTGGATGTTCTACTTCATGTACTTGTCGCCGAGCTCCTTCCAAAACTTCTTCGCATTTGTCTCATCCATGAACATATATTTCTTCTCCGTCGTTAGATACAGTCAGATCGTACCATACACATTTTGATTTAGAGTTCTACACTCCAAATCAGACATGCTCTCGTCGGCTTCTCGTCCATTCGCACATCTACATACTGAAGTTGATCTTTCCATCAAACTTCTCAATTTCGATATTCGTATTGGACACGATAGTCCGAGCCGATGGAGCATGCCCTCCAAAAGTCAATGCCTTTGAAGAACTGTCATAGCCACCATTGCTCATCTTCGCCTTCTACGTTGATGTCCGAAACCGTGAGCTCTTATTCATATTTGTTGTATGCCATCGGATGATCGTCGAAGATCAAATGTCGAAGAACGAGCAACCATACAAATAGAGCACTATGAAAGATATCAAATTTAAGACGTTGTCCGGCCAAGGGAACACTAATGCGCTTTATTACAAAAGGGACGAACAAATACATATCTTCTCTCTTCACATCAAAGAAGAAGCACACAATGATCTCTCCAAAAGCTCTCAACAGTATCTCAAAGTTGGATCTCACAAAGGGCAGCTCAAAAGTTCTCTCTCTATGTTCCATATGAAACACTTGCCTAAAACACCCTATATATATCCATAGGGTATAATAGGTGTCATCATCGAAGAGGGATTCCCAACAGATATGAATACTGACTTTAACAGAATTCCAATCCAATCACAGCTCTAATATGAACAGGACGACATGTCATATGGTGGGCCCCCTCCGTGCTCCCGAGCTTTCCACTGAAGTTCGAGTCATCGAAGTGCCGAGTCGAGCTATCCGTGCTACCCGAAGCTCTGACTATAGAGCTTCCGACCTATGAGCCGCTGATCATCCGAAACGAGAATCCAATGCACTGTCGATGTCCAATTGCACGGCATCCTCGTATCTGACTTGTGTTGTGTCAGATATGTCAGATCTGAGAGCACAACCGAGCTAGCACTACACAAGATAGTTCGACTTTCGATCAAATACTTATTCAGCGCCTCAATCGAGCCAACTATCACACTCCTCACCAACCTGAATTGTAGCTCGACTTCACAAACTTGAGCAACTAAATTGGAGCTTAGCTTTCAAACACGAGCAACTAAATTGGAGATCGGGATTATAGGCCTTAGCACCCATATGGTTGCTTAGATTTAAGACAAAGAACAACACTATTTTAAAATTTTATTTGTGACGATCGGGTCCATATACCCACTTATCAAATTTGATGTTCATGGATATAGCCACGAGTGTCATAGATGATGATTAGCCTTAAAAGTTGGAGCACAACGATTTCTAATATTTTAAATGATTTTTATTGGGGTTCATGTTTGTACGGATTTTATCATTATTTTTGAATTTTTTTAGACTTAATTGAACTCGTTGGATAGGAAGCTGTAAGAGGATGATACATGGCGAGGATGATAAGGATGACGAGGAAGAAGAGGCGGTGGTAGATGATGCATGGGAGGGATATGAGGCGGAGATGATGGATGCGGTGACAACAGAGGAGTTGAATGAAAAGAGGAAAATGAGAACGTGATGATGAGGAGGTGGATGAGGAGAGATTAAAAAACATGAAAAATAGTCACGAGCTTAGAAAATTTTGAAAATTAGTTTTGGGTGTATAAAAGTGACACGTGTTTAAGAAAAAAATAAAGTTCAACTAGCATCACCCAAATATATGATGTGTGTGAAGTAAAAAGAGGTGTGCGTTTAAAATTACCTATTTAGTTTTTTGGAGTTGCTTTGCACACAGACCAAATTGTAACTTTACATACACATCCACACAAATTTAAAAAACATTTTTTACTTTACACACAATACTATATTCCAACATTATTCGTCTTCTCTTCATCCTCATCCCCCCACTTCGCACTGCCGCCGACGCCACATTCCGCACCCCCCCCACGCACCCCCTCAATTTGCGTGCCGGATGCGGTGACGACATCGATGACGACATAAGATGGGGATGTGAGGATGAATGAAGAGGGGAGTCGAGGAAGAGTAGTGAGAGTGGAGGGGTTGGTGGGGCGTGGTGGGAGGGGGTGCAGGAGGAGGAGGAAGATGATGGAGGAATATAGTTGGCGATACGAGCGAGAAAAGTTTCAATGGCAACATGTAAACTTTGAATGGCAAACTTGTAAATAAATGATCTAGTCATCAATTAGGTCTGTGCGCATAACAACTCCCTCGTTTTTAGGTTCGTATGGGGAGATAATGGCGATGGTGATTCCTGATGAACCCACGGAGATAAATATCCGGACTTGATCCATCCATCCAACTTCTCACTACAAGTGGACGGCTGAGATTTCTCCACACTCCACGCTTCCCCCGCTCTTCAGGCGCATGTCTGGCCCCTTCTCCGACCTTCCCCCGTCTCTCCTTGCATACAAAAATCCATCATCCCCCCCCCAAATTCCCCAAATTCGAGACTTTCTTCCGCTCGAATCACTCCAAAATCTCAGTCCTAAAATGGGGGAATCATGCCAAAGCCGGTAGCAATCCTGCGCCATAGAGGACGAGTCGGCCGCGCTCAACCGCCACCAATTGCCGCTGATCAGACAGCCCGGAGGCCGAGGGGTCGGCCGAGGAAGAACCCGACTGGTCCTGCTGCAGCGAACCGGGCGAGGACCAGCGCTGAGACCGTGAAGGCGAGGTTGAATTTAGGTCAGAATCGAGTGGAGCAAGAGCCAGAGCCAGAAGAAGAAGGGGAGGTATTTGGGATCGAAGAGGAGGAGGGTATAAAGATGGTGAACGATAGCGGAGGTTCTAATCGGAAGGAGGAAGAGGGTACTAACAGTCCTTTTCCGGAAACGGTATATTTTTTTCGATTTTGTGGTTTTTTTTGTTTTGAGTGACTAGGTGCTAAAAGTTCCCTTTTTATATCATTTTAATCATTTAATGCATTCTGATCATTGTGTTTATGAATTAGAATATGAATGATTTGATTTTGTTCATTGACATTTTGTTGATGTTAGTTTGGGAACAAGTTAGATATTGTGAATTGTTCCACAGATTCTTTCAGTTACTTGAGTGTACTTTAGGTGCATTACTCGTAGGACAAATTTTTAGAATAAGCTGAAAATTAAACTATATTTTAAAATCTATCAAATTTAAATTTAATTACAAAAATTGACCAATTTTTTACCATGTTGACTAAGTGGAAGATTTCAAAATGATCGGGGCAGGCAACACCAGCCATTTGAGATCAAATGGCTGGGGTTGGCAACCCCGGCCATTTTGGGAGCACTTCTCTGCAGTGGAATGGCCAGGGTTGGCAACCATGTCCACTTCTACGCTGCATAACTTGGCCAGCGTAGCCCAAACATGATTGTTTAAATTGACCGGGATTTCCAATTCCGGTCGTTTTCAACACCAATTTGCGAGTGAAATCGGATGTGACGAGAAATTGGTCTGTTTTTACAATTAAATTTAAATTTGATCGGTTTTTAAAATTATTTCTAATTTGTCGAAAATTTCTCCCTTCGGTTATCAACTCAAAACTTATGTTTTGGGATTAGTTTGGGATAATTTTGGTTTTAGGTTGGTATCTTTTTCTTTCAGTAATTATCCAGAAACATTTTTCAGTTCTATCCACTTTAGTATCACATATAATGGCATACTGATGTTATTATTTGGGATTCTAGTTGTTGATCTCATTTCAACACAACCTCTGTTTTATGGCAATTTGGGGAGTATGAGTTAACTTAGAGACCCACTTATTTTTGGTTACATCAGATGCAACAGATGATCATGTAATGAGATGGAAGAGTATAAATGGGAAGTAAAATGGAAGATATGTCACGGTATTGTTTGGTACAAGGAATCCACAATTAAAATAGCTTGTTATTTCTAGTTTTCTTCTTTGCGGGATTTAGTGGTGTTTCTAGTCAGAAATTGCCTGGACAGGACGGTCATGACATGAACACTGGATACATAATCACAAAAAGAATATGAAAAATATGTCGCATGTATGTATTCCATATATTTTCTTTTCTTCATTCCATAATTAATTTTTGAAGCATCCGTATATCTTAAACCTTATGCAAAACTTGTCTTAATATATGATGTATGCATTTAACCCCCCCCCCCCCCCCCCCCACGCGCGTAAATGATAAGCAATTTCTCTATGTAGTAATTAACTCTTATCTTGAACTTCTTTTACTATATGATTATGTTTTTTTAAATTTCTTCTATAAATTGCATGTAGTTTCTCTAAATGCTTCCTAAAGTTTCCTAAACAACAGATACAAGTGCACATGAATTTCTTATGCATGGTGGGTAATTATTGGATAAGTACTGAAAATTGTGTATCAGGTTCATGGTGTTCTGTTTGTGGTATCTGAAAGCATAGAGGGAATGGCTCTTTGAGTAGTTTGATCCGAGAAAGGGTATGCGTAAGTGGTTTACTATTAGGGCTGGTGGCCTGTGGTATGTTTAGGAGCTTTCTCTTGAGTAACTTCTTTATTATGCATGTATAGCCGTGTGCAAGTGGCTGATGAAAGACGTGTAGAATTGAAGACATACAATTAACATTGTATCAATAGAAACATTATCATTTAATATATATAAAGCAAAGTACCTAAATAAAAACATGAGAACACTTCTTTTATTACATTAAATACTCAAAGTTTTAGATTGCAGACTTGTGTTATAATGTAGTATTAAAAAATTGCAAATACGTCTAATAAAGAAGAAGGCTAGGGCAAGATTCACCAAAAGAACTTGTTGAATCAATTAGTCATTACTTATATTCTTTATTTCGGTTCCTAGTTTTGGTGATTTGAATCATGAATCAGGAATACAACTAAAATTGTCATGATGCAGAATGCATGAAGTAAGCTGCAGGTCAAAGGGGCTGCACGAATTAGGTAACACAGCATGGAAACATGTCATAATAGGATAAATTAAACTTCTCATATGTGATGTAAATGTTGTGTGTATTTTGGATGCGGTATGGTAGCTATGGTATCGGAATTAAACACCAGTTTCATCAGTGACAAGTGTCTAACTCCCTAGCATTCAAGTAACGGGTAATTATGTTTAGTTTATTTGATTTCAATGAACTTATTAGCTGATGGATTTATCACGTATCAGATGCGGTGCAAGAAGGACTGGGCGGCTGAAAATTAAGTCCACGGGTGTTTTCGTAGTTTTTTGGATGGTTTTGTAATTTGTTAGACTTCTTGGAGTTTTCTGTAATTTTTCTTATTCCTCTTCTGTAATTTTTCTTATTCCTGAATTAGTATTTATATGCGATTAGGGGGCTAGGGATTCTCATGCTTATTCTTGAGAGGAATCTTGGTAGAGGTTGAAAATTCCTTCTGTTGGTTGGAGAGCGCTGCCCTCTCTCGAATAGGTGGTTTGGGGAGAGAGTTCTTCTCAAAAGAACTTGAATTTATCTTTGTCTTCTCCTTAATTTCAATAAAGTTTAGATTATTACCTTTCAAATCATCTCGGTTCTTATCAAGTTGGTATTAAAGTTGGTATTAGAGCGGTACGATCCATGTCTGCGACAAGATCGAAGGAAAAGTTCAAAGCTTTGGATGAAAAATACAACGGTGAAATTAAATATTTGAAGAAATTCATGGAGGAGCGTTTCGTGTTGGTGGAATCTATGACGTCTTTAATGAAAACGACAATGGAAGGACTTGAGGCGTGGATGGATGCAAGATTGGATGCAAAGTTGGATGCTTTCATGCATAAACTAACTCAACAATTTGCCCTAAGATCTCAAGATCAAAAGGCGAAATCTTTGGCGAATAGGAAGGACAAGGTGGATGAATACAACAAGGTTTTGCTCTTCGACACTGATTACTACTTTGATGAAGAGGTGACATACTACAACGACGGCAAGCCAAACCATTATCCCCAGGGTTTTGCTAGACCAGGGGCAGCTCTACCTAGGGCCGGCGAGCCCAGGCAGGGCCTTTATGGGCCTCGCGGTCCCTAGGCGACTTGTCAGGGGCTCGTTGAGCCCTTGTAGGGCCGTGGGGTGCCTCGCGACACCTTGACAGCCCGACATGGACTTCTCGTATTGTGTACAGGCTGCCAGGTGCCCCACGGTCTCCTAGCGACCTGTCGAGACCCCGACGGCCTTCCAAGGCGACTTTCGGAGCCTGACGACGACGACGACTTTTGGGGTCCCCACAGCCACTGGTATGCGACAGAAAGGCAACAACGTCCCCTTCCATTATACAAGGAGGATCATGAGGATTGCGATGATGTCATGGATCATGAGGAGGACAGACGCGACTTGGTTTAGGGGTGATGATGACTGGGTGGCTATGGAGACAGAGATGAAGCCCCAAAGAGGGGTTGTAAGCGACACAGGGACAGATGACAAGATACTTATCGTCCTTATCACATGCATGTTGGTGGGCGATAGATCCGTGGAATCTTGGGGTGGACAATAGAGTGAGAAAGCTAAAGATGCCTATATTCGACGGGGGATGATCCACATGATTGGATCTACAGAGCTGAGAGATTTTTTCAATGACGTCTGACGGAAGGACAGAAATTGGAGGCTGAGATGAAGGAGAAGAGGTTGAAGGTGTTGTGTTTCAAGTAAGTTTACCCCTGAACATCTTGTGGAGTTTGCAAACTTCAGTTGACGAGGATGAGGTAGGTGTAGTGGAGGATGATGCAGAGGAGACAAGGATCAAGAGCATCATCACTTGGACGTCGCAGAGATTTTCTTAAACTCCGTGGTGGATTTCACCCCCGAATCATACCATGAAGTTGACAGGGAGGATAACTGACCAGATGGTGACTGTGCTTATTGATAGTCGGCAACCCATAACTTCATCTCAAATTACGTCGTGGAGTAGCAGGGCTTGCCATTGGTGGATACTGGCAGTTTTGGGGTGATGATGTGGACTGGCCAGGTGGAGCATACAGAGGCGTGTAACGGGGCCTTACCGTGACGTTTCAGTGTATTCGAGTTGTGGAGGACTTTCTACTGCTGGACTTAGGGAATACTGATGTGATCCCAGGGATGCGTTGGTTGCAGTCACTGGATGATATGAAGATCAACTGGAAGTTGCTGAGTATGTGGTTCCAAGACGGTGGGCAGACGGTTACATTACAAGGGATCCTAGTCTATGCATGACCATGGTTTCTTTAAAGACTATGGCAAGGACCCTCCAGTTTGAGGGGGGGGGGGGCATTTTCTTGGTGGAGTTACATGGGATGGTGAGCGATGATGCTACAAAGGCTGAGGATGAGTAGGCTATTCCAGTAAAGGTACAACAGTTGTTGATCCACTTTGAGGGAGTTTTTCAGGCTCAACATGGTCATACTCCACCACGAGACCATCATCACGCGATATTCTTACGCGAGGGAGCCTCACCTGTCATTGTGAGGCCTTATCGATACACCTAAATTCAAAAGGAAAGGATGAGATAGAGCGAATGGTGGCAGAGATGGTGCAAGCAGGGGTGATCCAGCCTAGTGTGAGCTCCTTTTCTACCTCAATTTTGCTGGTAAAGGACGGAAACTAGAGGGGTTGCATGGATTATAAAACCTTGAATAAGGAGAGTTCCTGATAACTTCCATATTCCAGTCATTGACGAGCTACTTGACGAGCTGCATGGGTAGGTGATTTTCACAAAAATGGACCTCAAATCCCGCTACCATCAGATCAGGATGCGAGCGGAGTATGTCTCAAAGACAGCCTTCAGGACTCATGATGTACACTGAGTTCCTGGCCATGCCTTTTGGCTTGACCAACGCCCCTCACACGTTACAAACTCTCATGAATAAGGTATTTCGTCTTTACTTGAGACGTTTTGTGTTGGTATTTTTCGATGATATTTTGGTGTATAGTCGGACATTGGAGGAGCATGTTGGCTACTTGCAAATAGTGCTCTAGGAGCTTCAACACCATCAGTTTTATGCAAATAAGCGGTGTCTTATCGCACAACAGAGGGTCGAGTATTTAGGGCACGTGGTCTCAGCAAAAGGGGTGGCACTAGACATGTCTAAGATTACATCAATGGTGGATTGACCACGTTCTATTACTTTACATGGGCTGAGAGGATTTCCGGGATTGATTGGTTATTATAGGAAGTTCGTGAAAGAATATGGTACTAGGCATAACCCGTGCCCGAAGGGCACGGAGGCAGTCGTCGCTCGGGCGCAAATGCGGAGATAAGCGGTCGCCAAAGTGAAAAAAGCGTGGATGTGTGTGTAAGAGGAGGGCTGGGGGGTAAAAAGAGGAAAAGCAGGGACTAAAACGCAAAAAAATCACCAAAATCACATCCCAAAGCCAAGTCCAGAACCACACTCAAACCCCACGAGCCCAGTCAGCAACCAAAAATATGACTGACAAAACTGCCACGTGGGACAAAACTGCCACGTAGGACAAACTTCATGAATTGTATAATAGATTATAACCTGGTCGTTGACAGAGCTGCTTAAGAAGGATAATTTTCAGTGAAGCGAGGAGGCAACGAAGAGCATTTGAGGTCTTGAAGGTCATGACCACTGTACCGGTGTTGGCACTTCCTGATTTTAGTAGACCGTTTGTTGTGGAGTCTGATGATTCAGGTTATGGTTTGAATGCTGTGCTGATGCAAGACTAGAGGCCCGTAGCATACTTCAGCCAGGTTTTGACGACGAGGGCAATGCTTAAGTCTGTTTATGGGAGGGTGTTGATGTCCATAATGTTAGTAATACAGAAGGGAGACCTTATTTACTTGGCCGTTGTTTTGTGGTGTGCATCGATCAGAGGAGCTTGAAGTATTTATTGGAGCAGCACATGATGACTGAGGAGCATCAAATATGGCTTATTGAGTTGATTGGCTACAATTTTGAGATACAATATGACTTGATTAGAGAATAAGGCGATAGATGCGTTATCATAGTGAGATGAGGACTTACAGTTGGCGACCTTATCTGTGTCGGTTTTGCATGATTGGGAGCCACTTCTACGGGAGATCAAGGCAGATCAGGAGTTGGCGGAGATTCGAGCAGCACTTCTACATGGCTCAGGGGATTATCCAGGGTATTCCTTGCAGGAACAGAAATTACTTTATCAGGGGCAATTGGTTATACCCAGGACTTCTACTCACATTCCGAGCATTTTACAGAAGTTTCACGGTAGTACAGTTGGGGGTCACTCTGGGGTTCTTAAGACTTATAGGTGTTTGGCGAGGGAGGTGTTCTGGAAGGCAATGAAGGACGTCACAGAGATGGTGGCGAAGTGTGACGTTTGTCAACGTCACAAATACATGACAGTGGCTCTTGGTGGGTTGCTACAGCCTTTATATCTACCAGATAGAGTTTGGGAGGATGTGACCATGGACTTCATTGAGGGATTGCTGAAGTGAGCTGGTTTCTCCGGCATTCTTGTTGTGGTTGATCGCATCAGCAAGTATGCATACTTTATATCACTTCGACATCCCTATAATGTTGTATTTGTTGCTGAGGCGTTTTTGCGGGAGATTGTTCGGCTGCATGGGATACCACAGTCCCTTGTTATCGATGGTCTTTTGAGTCATTTTTGTAGGGAGATTTTTAGGATGCAGGGGACGGTGTTGAAGCGAAGCACATCTTATCATCCCCAGACTGACGGCCAGATTGAGTTCGTCAACAGGAGTATCAGGACTTACTTGCACTGTTTTATTTCAGGGACCTGAGGCAGTGGACGAAGTGGTTAGCATGGGTAGAATATTGGTGTAACACTTCGTTTTACACTGCTGCTTAGACCACGCCATTCAAGATTTTATATGGATGAGATCATCCACATTTGATGCATTATGGGCACAGTTCGACGCCGGTCTCTCTGGTGGAGCATCTTAGGTGGAGCAGTACTTGGAGGAGAGAGACACACAGTGCTAGATGAGTTGAAGCGCCATCTGACGTGAGCTCAACATATGATGAAAACACAAGCAGATGCTCATAGGAGGGAGGCTCAGTTTGCAATGGGAGATAAGGTGTACTTGAAGCTGCGTCCCTACTGGCATATGTCTCTAGTGCATAGGAAGAACGAGAAACTGTCACCTCGGTATTTTGGGCCTTATGAGGTTGAGGCCAGGATGGGCCAAGTTGCCTAGTTACCACCAGAGTCGGACATTCATCTAGTTTTTAATGTATCACAGCTTTGCTAGGCCATTGGGGAGTATACGCCTTCTCTATCACTACCATTGACCTTGACTGAGGATATGGAGGCGATCTTAGAGAAATGGGAGCTGAGGGGAGTTCGTATAACAGGATCCGGGGGGGGGCGAGGTGCTGGTGAGGTGGAAGAGACTTCCTAATCATGAGTCTACTTGGGAGCTATTTGGGGATATTGCACAGTGGTTTCCAGACTTTCAACTTGATGACAAAAAGGCTCTTTGGGGGACTAATGATGGATTTATCACGTATCATAGGCGGCACAAGGACCGGTGGCTGAAAATTAAGTTAAGGGGCGTTTTCATAATTTTTGAACGATTTTGTAATTTGTTAGACTTTTTGGGTTTTCTGTAATTTTGCTTATTTCTAAATTAGTATTTATATGCGGGTAGGGGGCTAGGTATTCTCATGCTTATTCTTGAGAGAAATCTTAGTATATGTTGAGAATTCCCTCCTTTGGTTGGAGAACGCGGCCCCCTGTCGAATAGGTGGCTTGGGAGAGAGAGTTCCTCTCGAATGAACTCGAATTTATCTTTGTCTTCTTCTTAATTCCAATCAAGTTCAGATTTTTACCTTTCAAATCTTCTCGGTTCCTATCATTAGCCTTTCCCTTTGATGTTTATCTCCTTTGATTCCTCTTTTGTCTCTATGCGGAGGCAATTTGGGTGCTATATGTTCATTCACAATTCCACTTGACTGTCAAACAAGACATTATTTCCATTGAAATTTCATGTTCTCTATCTGATACTTTCATTACTACTACCATTAACACTTCTTCTTCAGCTGATCTAGCTAAGCAACTTTTATTTGGTATCCTCATGTTACTAGAGTGTCTTTTTGTGAATTTACTTTATCAATTTAGACCACTATATGGCAATTTGATTAGCCAGTTTTATTTCTCTTTGTACTCAAAGTAAAGCAGATTGATTGTTATTTGAGATTCGTTTAAATTGTCTTTAGGTCCAAGTTAGAGGATCTCCCCGATACAAGGTCGATAGAAAGTTGGGAAAAGGTGGCTTTGGGCAAGTTTTTGTTGGTCGGCGTGTTTCTGGAGGTAGTGAGCGGGCAACAGGCTCTGGTGCTTTAGAGGTGCTTTTTAGTCCAATGGCTTTGTTCTGTATTATTATTAATTTTATATAAAAGGTCTTCCTGAAGGTTGAATTTGTTGGCAATTATCCATCTCTCTCTCTCTCTCTCTCTCTCTCTCTCTCTCTCTCTCTCTCTCTCGCGTTCCAGGTTGCCCTAAAATTCGAACATAGGAACAGTAAAGGATGTAATTATGGTCCGCCAAATGAATGGCAAGTGTACAGGTATGTTTAATATATTTTCTCTTAAATAGGATTGTTATACTTTATAGACTGTTTCCATTCAACTAATGGTAGGCATGATGTTTCATTCTTTCGACAGTGCACTTGGTGGCAGCCATGGGGTGCCAATGGTACATTATACAGGGCGGCAAGGTGACTACTACGTGATGGTATGATCTCAAATCAGTCAGAGATCTTTTTCTGTCTGGTGAAATCCAAGGAACTTGGGTTTTATGCATTTGCTTGAAGTTAATTATTCTGAATTCTGCATGTACTGTTCCTATGAGCCTACCTTTTATCTTCCGTGCCATGTGCAGGTAATGGATATGCTTGGTCCTAGTTTATGGGATGAATGGAATACTTCGGGTCAATCGTGAGTATCTTGTAGTTGATTCTTGTGAATTGTGATGTGTCATTTCATGGTTGCCATTTACGTTCACCACCTCAATTGCAATATAAACTTCATTGAAAGTGCCTTTTGATCTAAAATGATTAGTTTTATGGGATTAATATGCTAAGGTATGATAGTAATTTTTGACTTTTCAATTTGATTGGCTGGATTGTCTAGTTGTTAATGATCATATGTTACAATGGCTATTTCGTTATCGTGGTGAACAATTGAGCTGTTAGCCTAAAGGTGAACCTTTGCATAACATTCAACATATTCTCTTTTTCTCCTCTCTTTTGTCTTTATTTCATGATTCTCGAGAACAAGAAAAATTTGTTTCACTTTTTTGAAATGAATGACTTTGTTTTGATTTGGCAACATTTTGGGTGGTTTGTGCTCATTGATTAGTTAGTCTATGTGCAACTGTGGCTTACTTTGTTATAGAATTGACGACAGCCTTAAACTAACATGGATCACAAGGAATGGAAATGGATCGAGTATGGGCTTTACTACTGATGCAGGACAGAAGCGGGAAGTGTTGTGGGATTTGTGGAAGAAGGAAATAGGGATTTGATAACTTTTTGAATTTACACTCCAGAAATCTAACGATCACTGACTCGCACGTCTCACACACTAAGAATTTTTGGACCTCTTGCCCATGCAACCAAGCCATCTCTAGCACAACAATGCAAAAGTTTTAATTTTTATGGAGAAACAGGTTACACCAAAATCTTTTTTCTTCATTGATGTATCTCGAATATAAAATCTAAAATAAAAAAAAGACCCCTTCTGAAATTTAAACTTGATCTCTACCATTCTCCTCAGCTTGAGAACTTGACCAGCTGGTGAATGATGACAAGAATAATACAACAAGGCAGAAATCCGCAGTCTTTTGTAATTAGAAAAGATGCGTCTATGAACATTGAAGTGTAGCATGATCTATATTTGTATTTGAATATTTTCTGAAAAATTTCCCAAATCACAAAAAAATTAAAGCATATAAAATCTGCTTGTTTGTAGGATATGGATGATATAGGATGACAAACTCATGCGCTCAGTTTCTCCGAGCGGTGTCTCCAAGTTTAGTGCTAGTATATGATCAATGTGTGGCTTTACTTTTAGCAATAGATTCATCTTATGTTCGGGTTCAAACTTAATCTCAGGTACGGATGTAGACTCAAGCTCTAACTTGATCTTGAACTCGGCATTTGGCTTAGGTTCTTGTTTGACATTCAAATGCTTCCTCATACTCGGCTCATTGGAGTTTAACCTATTCGATTAAGCAATTCGAATTTTGGGTGGGAAGGTTTCAACACTACTTTTTCCCATTAAATATGAATGCATGTGTGTATGACCTCCCAAAACTCGTCATATCTATGTTGTATAACCAAAGTCTTTCTAGCAAAACATGTGCTACATCTATGGATATAACATTAAAATGTGATCATGATAGCTTGCAATCTAGAGAGGTACTAAACATCGCTGGTTAACGGAATGAGCAACCTTATCAATCTAACTATATGACCGTTGGTGAGGCTCAGTTGGTAGGCCCATTCTTCTTAAGGCTGTCTTGATGGTAACATTAACACACCAATCTTCATCAATTATTAATTTGTAAGACTTATCATTGATATATGTATGAAAAATACTGATCATTCGTCAATTTTCCTATCAAGTGTTGGATGTAGACACCTAATGGCATTAGCTTGATAATTGAATTCATATAAATCTTTATCAGCTTTAGTAGTATTTCCAGGTGCCATAAACTTCTTTAATCCTCCCTTCATATTGTATCACATGAAAGATGAACATGCATGGGGGTGACGAAGCGGCGATGGACGTGGGTGGCGGTAGAGTTGGGATTTGTGATGTCGGGGATAAAAAAGGTTTTTTCTTCTTCTTTTCTCTTTTTTTAAAAAATAATTTTTTCTGTTTGTTTTATCTTGAATTTTTTTACCTATTTATTTTTTGATTTTTTGATATCTCTTTTTTGATTTTTTTATCTCTCTTTTATCTTTGATTTTTAATTTATTTTTACTATCTCCTTTTGATTTCTCTCTCTTTTTAATCCCTCTTTTTTGAATTTTTAATCTCATTTTTAAAAAACTCCAAATCTAATTGGAAGAAAGGAAAAAAGAAAAAGAAAAAGAAAAAGGGGGGGGGGTTTGACGATGAGGGACGAGGATGAGAAAATATTAGGGTTTTTGAATCTAAAATCCGAAAGATGAGAAGATGATGATACAGAAAAAGAAGAAATGCAAAAAAGCGTAATTTTAATATTTGATCTAAAACCTAACTAACAGACAAAAGATTTTTACGAGGAAAAAAGATAAAAAGAAAAGAAAAGGTAAGATTTTCTGAACTTTGGTTTAAAGCTTACCTAAAAAGAAAAAAGATTTTTTATGAGGAAAAGAAGAAGACGACAAACCAATTTTTGGGCTCTGATACTATGTTGGACGTAAGACGGAAGCGGAAAGGGATGTTGGATTTGTGGACGAATGAAATTAGGGATTTGATAATTTCTTCGATCTCACACCCTGGAAATCTAACGATCACCAACTCGCATGCCTCACATGCTGAGATTTTTTGGACCTCTCATCCATGCAACTCACACACCAATGCAAAGGATTTAATTTTTATGGAGAAACTTTTCAGTTTACACCAAAATCTTTATTCTTCATTGATCTATCTCAAATATAAAATCTAAAATAAAAAAAGACTCCATTTGAAATTTAAACTTGATCTTTAGCATCCACATTTGTGTCTTTACTTGTATGGTTATTTGAAAGGAAATCTAGCAGGCATACTGGCAAAAACATATGGATACAAATCGTATATGGACAACGAGCATATTCGGTTGAAATGGATACACATCAGATATACACATACTAATACCACATGTATCCAAAAATGTAATTATAGTTCTATTATGCTATTGTGTATGGGCTAATTAATGAGTATACAAATCCGCATTCAAGGAAAATTAAATTTTAATATCACGATCTGCATCCCTTTCCTGGCCGATATGGTAGTTTGTTATCCGTATCACATACAAGAGGACAAGGATGCGGGTCGACTTGGACAATCCAAATCTGTTTAAATATCTACATTAGCAATCTGAAAATCATAGGAGATCACATCCTTAAATCTTGATGATGCTTCTGGAGAAGCGTTATTTAAACAAAGTGATAGGCTTCATCAATTTACTGCACAAATTTAGTTGTAGTGTTTTGGCTGTGTTAGCTTCATCTATTGTGTGTTCACTCTTGGGTAAATTCTAACCATTTTGGAAATAGGGACCACATGTGTTTAAGCAACGCTATCCGCATAAGGGATACACATCCTTAATTTACTATACTATCAATGTTTCTATGTAAGAATATGAAAAATGATTTATGGATAGAAATATAATGGTACTAGTAGATAACATTATACTTAAAGGTGTGGTTAGCTGTCTCAGCTTTGTGATTATTACCATTCTGATTCATTTATTAATATTATTAAATTCTTTCTGCATTTTTTAGGATGACATGGGAGATGGTGTCTTGCATAGCTGTTGAGTCCATCTCAATCCTTGAGAAGATGCATTCGAAAGGGTATGCATGTCAAGCTCATGTTCCCCCCCTCAACAGTGGCCCTGTAATGGTTGATTAGGAAAAAAAATTCTCTTATTGTGTACATTTATACTGGTGTTTCTATTGCATGCTTGGAAATAGATATGTCCATGGTGACGTGAAGCCTGAAAACTTCTTACTTGGTCAACCATCAACACCTCAAGAGAAAAAGTTATTTCTTGTTGACCTTGGACTAGGTGAGAATTTTGTCAACTACAACTATATGGTGACTGCTGTTTGCAATCATGCTTCCTGCATGTTGAAGGTGATTTATTGTTGGTTGATGACTTTGCAGCAACAAAATGGAAAGATAGTTCAAGCAGTCACCAGGTTCAATATGATCAACGCCCGGATGTATTCAGGCACGGCTATTATATCCTTTTGTTATAATCTGCTTGTATAACAAATATACCTTGTAAAATGAATTTTTTGTTCAATTATTCGAATTTACCAGTCCAATTGATGTAGGGGAACTGTTAGATATGCTAGTGTTCATGCACATTTGGGACGAACTGCAAGTAGAAGAGACGATCTGGAATCTCTTGCGTACACACTCATATTTCTTCATAAAGGTAGATTGCCGTGGCAGGGATTTCAGGTAAATGAAGTTTGCAGCTTTTTTAGAAATCAGTTTGCAATACTGTTTATGTTGTGTGACTTTTCAATCTTGTTCTATGTATTTTTCTTGTGGATTTGTATTTCAGGGTGACAATAAATCATTTTTAGTCTGCAAGAAAAAGATGGATACATCGCCTGAAGCGCTGTGTTGCTACTGTCCTCAACCTTTTAGGCAATTTCTTGAGATTGTAGTTAATATGAAATATGACGAGGAACCCAATTATTCTAAATTAATATCTCTATTTGAGGGGCTTATAGGACCAAATCCAGCTGTTAGACCACTCAATACAGACGGTGCTCAGAAGGTAGGAGCTAGTTTCATGTGATTCTTCCTACCTTTACCACCTTGAATATTACTAGTATTTGTTAATGTTTGTATCCTTCAGATTATTTATCAGGTTGGGCAGAAACGAGGCAGGTTGAATATTGAAGACGAAGATGATGGCCAACCAAAGAAGAGGGTTCGCTTAGGTGTTCCTGCTACTCAGTGGATTTCGGTGTACAATGCTAGAACACCTATGAAACAGAGGTATATTAATTTATGCATTCATGTTTAGTTTTAGTAGTTTTTACCGTCAAAGGTGGATTTTTCATTTGTCTTTTATAATTATATACTGCAATTTGTTGCTACATTTTAATAGGTTATTTAATTGAAACTACACTATTAATCAAGTAGTTATTGTGAGCATGCTCTTAATTACTCAGCTACTGCATGATTTCATTGTGTGCCTTTGTTTTTTGAGTTTAATTTTGTTTTATAGCTACCACATACAAGTTTATTTGCCAGTCAATTCAGCATCATTATCTCTAGATTGAAACTTTGCCAACTATATCTTTTTATGATGTGACCTTAGTCAATTCATTGTTTCGTTTGGTTTTGTTTGACACTGAATAAGTTGACAGGAGATTTCAAAAACTTAATAAACAGATAATTTGTGGGACAGCTGCTCACATTTTTGGTCATCTGGATAGGGTTGTAAATCGAGCCGAATGATCTGAGCTTTGGGCTCATGTTTGTGCACTTATTTAATCGAGCTTAAGATTTTGTTCAAGCTTGGTTCGGTTAATAAATGAATGAGCTCGTGTGAGCTTGCAACGAGCCGGAGTCGATTCTTCGAGCTTTCTGGAGCCTTGTAATAGTTAGGAGTCACAAGATTAGAATGATTTTGAAAACGAAAATCATGTTATTAATCTTGCCCATTAGGAAGAAAATTATTTAGTTATGTTCATTTATCTAATTAAGTTTAAAATTGTGTTTAAGCATGGCTTGTTTATGTTATCAAACAAGTTTATTCTAGCCGAACATCAAGTTTCTCGATCTTATTTACGACCCTTTATTATAATTTATTACGAATTGATCACCGATTCATCATAAATGAGTTGAGCTCAACCATGAACTCAAGCCAAGCCTATTCGAGCCTACCCAATTTGAGATCGAACCGGATGTGTTCATGTTTATTCATTTACATTAGAAAATATGGTTTTATGTTCAAGCTTGGTTTGTTTAGTTGTCAAACAAACACCAAGGAGCCTTTAATTGAGCGAACTCGAGCCGAGCTTCAAGCTCTTTTTATAGCCATGCATCTAGAGAAGGACAAAGTTTCAAAATGAGACAAAAATTGGAAATAATTTTAAAACCAACCAAAATTTAATTTAATTATAAAAACCGACCAACTTTTCGCCACGTCATTTCGCTTGCAAAACGACAGTGAAAACGACCGGGGTTGACAACCACGGTCAATTTAAATGATCGGGGTTGTCAACCTCGGTCAAATTGTTCACTCTCAAAATGACTAGGGTTGCCAATCCTGATCATTTTATCGTATATTGAGAAACACCTAAACCAGTCGGGGTTGCCAACTCCGGATGTTTTGATTTCAAAATGGTTGGGGTTATCAATCCTGGTCGTTTTATAACGACCACTTAGCCGATGTAATGAAAAGTTGGTTGGTTTTTGTAATTAAATTTAAATTTGATCGATTTTAAAATTATTTTTAATTTTGGGTGGATTTTGAAATTTTTTCCTTTGGAGAATGATTTGAAATTTAAAAAAAGCCATAGCCTGGCACACATGCGATTTGAAATCATTTGACCACTTGCATATTGCAATGAGAGTAGAACAATACTTTAGCAGCATCACCCGTTGCTTTAGCAACATGGGAGGATGTGGGAGAGGTCCACGTTCCATTTGTTCTCTTCCCCACCTTTCCTATCTCGGCGTCTTGGATGGAGCCAGTGCTTTTCTTCCATGCAATGTTTTGGAAGATGGATTAGGAGATTGGATATAGAAATGCATATGCAAACCTGAGATCAATGTACGAGAAATATCTATTTATAAAATACGGTAAATTTTGAACAGAGATGGTGAGTAGGACAAATGGGTTGACAGAAGGATGATTAGGATTTAATCATCAATGGCTAGGATGGAATGTAGTTAAATTTTTTGAGGGAAAACCTTACAGGACTTAGTTGTTTTTTGAGGAAAAATCTTAAGGAACAATTGGTTGTGGTCGAAATTTTTGAGGGAAGCTTTTGAATGGGGTGGTTGAAATGGGGAGATGGGGTGGTTGAAATTTTTATGAAGGAAGATTTTGACGGGGGTGGTTGAAATTTTTAGAGGGAAATTTTTTGAATGCCAAATGCCCTAATGGATAGGGCACATGTTATGATTAATACAATAATATTACATCATACACATGAACAACACATGAACATAATGAGTAATTAAAACCACTACATCGTTAATTTCTAATAACATCCCACCAAAAATAGAATGTTTTATTTATAAAATATGTTAATCTTTAAGAGAAAATTAGGAAACCTAAGAAACCATCCCCATTGTCTTTGCCTAAGCCTTATGTCATCAACATGGGCTCCTACACTAATCCCTACTGCACAGATAGCAACCTCATGCAGGGTGGGCAGTGGGTACAATAGTTAACTCAAATCGTAATAAAATATATATATTAGATCATTAATCTATTTAGTGAATTTGATGTGAATGGGGTGCGGCGACAGCTAGTGGCAGATTTGCTTGGCACAATGGCAAAACTATAATTTTACGGGCGGGGGAGGGGGTTCATGGACACATCAGTAATTTTAGGCTAAAAACTCTAGGTCAGGGACATCTTGATAATTTTGGGGTCGCGGCTCATTAGAAGATTTGTTATAAATAAAGGGGAGGAGATTAGAATGAGGTTTATATTGAATTTGGTGAAGAATTTTGAGAAGAGAAGAATATTAGTATATATCTTGGGAGAGTTGGGCTTTTCTCTCGAATTAAAAGATAGGGGAGCGGTCTTCCTCTCGAAAGAGGCCAAACTATCTTGTATTTTTCCTTTTTAATCAATAAAATATCATATTTTCATCAAATTCCAATATTTTAGCCATAAAAATCACACCTTAGTCCTAAAGAATCCCATCGTTCCATTAAAAATCCTATTTTATCCCTCAAAACCTTAAAAAATCGTATCAAATTGGTATCATAGCACTCGATTCTGGAATCAATAGCGATGGCGAAGAAGATGGATGCCTGGGAGAAATGACGGCAAGCAAAATTGGAGGAGGTAGAATCCAATATGAAACTAATGTTGGTGTTAACAAAGGAGATGTTCCGCCCTCCGCCTGAGAAGAAGAAGCCAGATTTGAAGAAAGACGAGGCCAATGGCACAGATCTGAGGTGGAAGGCGTCGCCTTTGGGCAAGAACAAGGGAGAAATCGTCTCTTTTGAGGAGATCCATCAAAAAGGCGATACGGCTTCAGATCTGATCGTCAATGATGACTCTGACGTAGATCTAGGGCTAAAGACGACGCCATTGGTCGAGGGAAGTGGGAAGTTGTCGATTTTGAGGTAGATCTCTATTCAAACGACGAGGAACCACGCGCGGAGGACGAGATCCATCCCCAAACATATGGGGGGATACGACAAGGACATGCTGCATATAGGCGGGGCCGCCAGGAGGCTCTTGACCTCCTGGTGGGCCGCCGCGAGGGGGCCACCGACCCATGGTATGCATTGGGTGGGCTGCCATGAGACCTAATGCCACCTAGCGGGCCGCCAAGGGGCCCACAATCCTGGGGCGGGCCGGACCGGGCATGGCGAACCCCGACCATTCTTTCACGGGGCCTACGGGCCCTGTTTTGCAGATGGAGGCCCTTCAAGGCCTTGGAGACTGAGCTTTAGGCGCGGCGAACATTCAGGTGGGCTTGGTGATTACCGTAGCTTCCTTTCGGGCTACGCGATGGGCGGTGAAGACTTTGGGTGGCCCAACGACAGCGGGGGAGACCTACAAGGCTTTGACGGGGGTCAAAGGAGGCCCACGAGGATGGACGACCCTTTCGAGAGCAACATTAATGACGGTGGAGGCATTCTGATCTTTGACTCAGAAGGGGACGAGCACACTCACTCGAAGTAGCGTGGCACATGGACTTCATGCACTATCTTGAGGACAATGTGGTTCTTTGGGGGTAGAGTAATGATGCGAATGGGGTGTGGTGACAACCAGTGACATATGGGCAAAACTGTAATTTTAGGGGCAAAACTATAATTTTTGGGACATATGGGCAAAACTGTAATTTTAGGGAGTCTAAGGGGAGATCTGTAATTTTAGGTTGAAAATCCTAGATCAAAAATCCTAGGGCATGGACATTTTGGTAATTTTGGGGTAGCGGCTCATTAAGAGATTTGTTATAAATAAAGGGGAGGATATTAGAAGAGGTTTAATTGAATTTGGTGAAGAATTTTAAGAAGAGAAGCAGATTAGTATAGATCTTGGGAGAGTTAGGCTTTTGTCTGAAGAGTGGTCCTCTTTTGGAAAGAGGCCAAATTATATTGTATTTCCCCCTTTCAATCAATAAAAATATTATCTTTCCCCTAAATTCCACTCTTTTAACCATAGAATCCCACATTTACCCTAAAAAATCTCATATTTCCATCAAAAATCCTATTTTTATCACCCAAAAACCCTAGAAAATCGAATCAGAATTCCTTCACTTTGGATAAACTTAAAAAAATCAAAGCGTATGTGATGTTGATCCAATTTGGATTCAAGCTGAGTTATTTTAGTCTTTTTTATTTACGTTAGTTGAGTATTTTATGAGAGTTATGAGTCTTTTGAGTCTTTTAGTTATTTTGAATATTTTAGTTATTTTGGTATTTTTTAGTCACACATCAGATGTATCATGAGTTGAATAAAGTAGCTAGCCTATATAAAGGACTCAAACTTGTTCTATTTTTAAGAGAATATAATTTGAGAAATTGGTGTAAACTTTTGTGTTTGTTTAAATTAAATATTTTGCATTTGAATGCGAGAGCGGGCTTGATTACCTGAGCATGAATTTCGAAAAATGTCCGCATGAGAGGCGTGTGAGTCGGTGATCGTCAGATCTCTATGGTGTAATGCTTTAAATTTTATCAAACCTTTACATTTTCCTGTAAATTCCCCATTACAACCCTTTTTTCTTCCATCTAGTGTCATATTTGGCATTGGAGCTAAATGGCGTTGGAGCTAAAACCTGCTCTTTTTCCTCTTCTTCATCCTCGTTTTCCCATTAGTTAGCTTTTAGATAAAAATAAAAAAAGAAGAGAAAATATAAACAGAAGAGAGATCAAATAAAAGAAGAAGAGAAAATATAAAAAAGGGAAAAAATTTCAAAACAGTAGAGACAAAATAATGTTCATCTTCAACGCGACCGCTATCCCCTTCTTAACCCATGACCTTACTCTATTGCCACTGTCGCCCCCCATATCGTCGTTGGCTTCATCATCCATCATCGACATCACCACCATCTCCCGCTTCAAACATTGCCATCACCGCCCTCATCAGCACCTGTCAGCATCATTGAGGAACTTCAATGTCGTTGATGTCTTCAACATCATCCGCTCCCGTTAATCGCATTAGCATTTGCGCTACATTATGAGGAGCACGCAGTGCCTAGATTCGACGACAATAGCTGATGAAATTGGTCGATTCTGTCACCGGTGCCGATTTGATATAATAACGATTTTGATGAGATGTTTCTAGCATCGAGCCACGCCAACGTCCAGCCATTGCCACTGTTCATCAGTTTGACCTGAGCCGCTCGAGCCGTTGAGCTTGATACTATTCATCGCCTCAGCCCAAGCTGACTGAGTTGAAGCAGAGCTGGTTCGTGACGCAGAGCCGACTTGAGCAACTTTTGCTGTTTGATCTGTTGATTAGTCAACGGTTTATACCAATCGTTAACCGTGCTGAGCTGGAGATGCTATAATGTAGCCTCTTTATTTTTCGGAGTTTTCACTGGATTTTCTGTAATTCTACAATATTTGAGCATTTTCTGACATATTTTTGGTACTTTTTTATTTTTCTAGTTTTTCACATGAAATTTTCAGCCACGATCATTTGGATCAAATCTTTACAAGCCTAGAGATCATGCATGGTACTTCAAAGTTGATCTTTATTCCAGGTAACCTTTTAATCTGATCAAATTTATGGTTAAATTTTTAAAAATTTCTATTTAATTGTCTAGATTAGTTGAAATCACTGATAATTGCATCATTTTTTGGTCTCGATCTCTGTGTTGCATCAGCATATTTAGGACTGCATATAGATTTAAACCATGTATAGAGGTTTTGGCCGATACCCCTGGGTATTGGCCGTTTCGTTTCAATCTCGGTGCTAACCGAGACCGAAACTAGGTGTTTGTTTCGGTTTCGACGTTTTGGCCGAAAACCAATTAAAAAGAAGTAGAGAAGAGAGAAAGAGGAAGAACATCAAAAACAAGAAGGAAAAATGAAAAAAAAAACCTATTATGGTGATACACCAACATAAAAAAAAGGACAAGAAGAAGGGGAAGGGGAAGGGGAAGAAAAGAAGACGAAGGGGAAGAAGAAGAGAAACTTACCTTGAGATCTCGACACTGACCGCCCGCCACCTCCCTGAAGAAGAAGAGCCTCCCGCCACGAGAAGAGATGAGGGTTTCGGTGAACCGGTCTCGATTTTTGGAGACTTCGGGAGTGGCCCTAGTGGGTGCTGCTACTCACACACATTTTGCTAAACATATTGCATCTATTTACAAGTTTACAAGTTTACAGTTGTCTTTTACAATTTTAATGGCAAACTTGTAAATAGATGCAATAGCTTTATTAAAATATGTATGTGACTAGCAGCACCACTAGTATTTGACACTAGTATTTGAAATGTGAACGAATTATAAATAATAAAAGGCTACAATGTACAAACAACTAGCACTTAAAATAAAATGCTATCCCCGTGCCAATTAGCTTAGTGGTATTCGCTCTCCATTCCTTATGAGAGGTCAATGGTTCGATTCCTGCTTTTCGATGTATAAAAAATATAAAAGGCTATGTTTTAAGTATCAAATCAAGTATTATGTTTTTAAAGGCTATGTTTTAAGTATCAAATCAAGTATTATGTTTTTAAATATCTAAGCAAGTACTATGTTTTAAGTAATATTTGGTGCTTTAGTATTTGAGAGTATTTGATATGTTTTAAGTATTTAAAACTATCGATACGGACGAAATGGGCTGAAGCTCTGCTGAGCGCTTGGGGCGACCATGTGTTGCTTATTAGCAACTCGAGGCTCGTCGTCCAACAACTACAAGGCATCTTCGAAGCATGAGGGGACCTGATGAAGCGGTATCTAAAGTGCGCCCGGGCGTGCTCCTAAAGTTCAGAAGAGCAGAGATCCAGCATCTGCCCCGGTCAAACAATCTCTGGGCCGACACACTCTTAAAGTTGGCGTCTTCTTCTCCGGTCGAGATAGGGAAGACTATATACGTCAAGAACCTGTTGACACCAAGTATAGAGGAAGGCGAGCTGTTGTGCGTCGACAAGGAGCCATCGTGGATGAGCCCGATCATAGCCCTACTTAGAGACCGGGGCCCTATCCGAAGACATGCTAGAAGCGCAGAAGATCGAAAGACGGGCCTTGACGTCTGTGATCTTTGGTGGCGCGCTTTATCGAAAGCGTTGCGCGAGATACGTCTTGCCTTATTTAAAATGCCTTGGGATCACAAGAGCTGAGCAGGTCGTCCGTGAGATACCTGAGGGTCTTTGCAGTAATCATTACGGCGGCCACACCATAGCGCACAAGACGATCAGTTGGGTTATTATTGGCTGACCATGTTGGACGACGCGACCAAGTATGTCAAGAGGTGCGAGGAGTGCCAAATATTCTACAAACATACAATCGCCCCGTCCGTCGACCAGATTCCAATCATCGGCCCGGTCTCGTTCGCCAAATGGGGCCTCGACATTCTCGGATCATTCCCAATGGCGTCGGGATGAAGAAAGTTTCTCGTTACCGCCGTCGACTTCACCAAATAGATCGAGGCGGAGCCACTAGCGCGCATCACCTGGAAGGATATGAAGAACTTCATCTAGAAGTCCATTATATGCCTCTTCGGGGTATCCCGCTTTATAATCACAGACAACGGGAAGCAGTTCGACTGTGCAGACTTCAGGAGCTTCTGCTCGGACTGGGGTGTCAACCTCCACTTCGGCTCCGTGGCGCATTCACAATGCAATGACATGGCGGAAGAGGCGAACAAATGCATCCTCGAGCCCCTGAAGAAGAAGGTCGGCAGCACCCACGGATCTTGGCCCGACGAGCTATCCGACATCATTTGGTCCTACCGCACGACCTACAAAACTTCAACCGGCGAGAGCCCCTTCATGCTCGCCTATGGAGTGGAGTCCATCATTCCGGTGGAGGTCGGCGAGGAATCTCTCCGGCTCAGGTACTTCAACGAAGAAGCCAATCTGGAAGTCATCGACATCAACATCGAGCTCATCAACGAGGTAAGGGACCGTGCTCTGACTAGTCTCATCAAGCACAGTCAGAGGATGGCCAGGTACTACAACTCCCGCGTAAGGAAGCGGAGCTTCAGAATCGGTGACCTCGTCCTCAGAGATGCGACCTTCAAACCAGAGATCGGCCGCCGAGAAAAGCTCCCCGCAAAATGGGAGGGCCCTTACAAAATAACCGACATTGTAGGGTCGGCGACTTACATATTGGCAACAATGGAGGGCGAAGAGTTAGCACATCCATGGAATGCCGAGCACTTGCTCAAATATTATCAATAAAATGTGTTCTGAGTTTATTGTCTTAATTTGAATTCCAGCTCCTTTTCTAAAATCGAAACACCTCATCGAAAGTCGGCTTGATCGTTGGGAGCAAGCTACCTCGCAACGAACAAAGATCTGGGGTAGGCTTCCGAGCTGCGCCCCCCGAAAGGTCGCCGAAGGACTTGTGGCAGGCTTCCAAGATGTGCCCCTACCCTTCCAAAGATCTGTGACAGGCTTTCGAGCTGCGCCTCTACCCTCCAAAGACCCGGGGCAGGCTTCCGAGCTACGCCACCGAAAGGTCGCCGAAGGACATAGGACAGGCTTTCAAGCTGTGCCCTACACTTCCAAAGGTCCAGGACAGGCTTCCGAGCTGCGCCCCCGAAAGGTTGACGAATGACCTGAGGCAGGCTTCTGAGCTGCGCCTCTATCCTTCCAAAGGTCCGGGGCAGGCTTTCGAGCTGCACCCCGAAAGGTCGCCAGAGAACCTGGGGCAGGCTTTCGCGCTGCGCCTCTATCCTTCCAAAGATCCGAGGCAGGCTTCCGAGCTGCGTCCCTACCCTTCCAAAGATCCGGGGTATGCTTTCGAGCTGTACCCCCGAAAGGTCGCCGGAGGACCTGTGACAGGGTTCCGAGCTGCGCCTACCCTTTCAAAGATCTGTGGCAGGCTTCCGAGCTGCGCCCCTACCCTTCCAAAGATCCGGGTCAGTCTACGAATTGCGCCCCCGATATGTTGCCCAAGGGTATGAATCTGTTACATTAAATGTAAGGATATGAATGATGCCTACGGGCTGCCCCCTATCAAAGCTTCGATCCGGTGCGTCGCCCCCGAGGTCGGAGCGCTACTCGGGCCGGGGATGACCAAAGCACGCTACATAAAGGGCACCGTCGATCTAACTGCACATTCCTTCTGAAAAAGTATCTACTCAACATTCCGCCCATCCTTGACCATAAGCTCGTCCACGCCGAATGTTTCGGGCATACATAGGAAGATACTACGGGAGGGACAATGCGCACGAACAACAAAGAAATTTTTTTATTCAAATTGTCATCATATTTGCACTCTCTTTACACTCTCTTTACAAAAAGTCCTTGACTTAAGACAAAAACAACAAATTAAGCACGACACCAAGATCGGCCCTACATTGGCACCCCCAATTATGAAGCATCCACTCGGTCACCACCTCCTTGGACCTGAGCGTCCGCCTGTTCGTAGCCGACCGGAGATCCCGTCTGTTCGTCACCAGCTGAGATGGAAGTCTCCTCCTCGTCATCAGAGACTGTCGACAACCTGGAAAAGTCAATATCTAGGTTGGGGTAAAGCTTCCCCAATCCCTTCTTGATTCTCTTAAAGCCCGCCTCCAGGCCCTTCTCGAAGTCCTCGGCCCTGGTCTCCGTCAGAGCGGGGACGAACTCCTGGAGCTGATACTGGCGGACGGCCTCCACCTTGATTGCCTCAAGGTTGATCTTCTCCATCTCCTTTACACGCCTCTCAAGGTCGGCGGTCTTCTTTGAGCTGGCCTCCCCCTCCCTAGTAAGGATATTCTCAGCAGCGACCCTCTGGACTTCTTCGTCCTTGGCCTTTTGCTCTTCCTCCTCCTTAGCTTTCTCCAGCTCAAAGATCGTCACCTTTCGGGTCGCGTAATACTTCCCGAGTTTCGACAACCTGTCCTCCAGGATCTTCTGCTTCTCCTCGGCTTTCTTCACGGCCTCGAGCTTGGCCGCCTTCCTCCCGAGAGCTGCTTTGGCCTTGTTCGCCACCGCAGAGTGACGTTGGACGGACACCAACACTGCGGCCGTCTACATAAGGAATAAGAGACATGAGCAAACCTAAAAGAAGAATAGAGCGGTATTTTGAATAAAAAGAGCGACGAACCTGCATGTTGAGCTAGCCGGCTGTGTCGCAGAGCCGCTCAGCATCGATGTTCGCCAAGGACTCTCGGTCCCTGGGCATCGTGCTGATCTCGGCCATGCGGGCCGCGACCCCGGCCTCGTCAAAGACCGATTCTTGAGCGCCCACCGGATAGAGCGGAGCGTTGGTCTCCCCCGTCGAGAGAGCGAGGATCTTGGCCTTTTTCGACTTAAAAGTAGCTAGAGCCGCCTCGCAACTCGGGTGGCCCCGCTTTCTTAGCCCGGACGGTGGACATCCGAAGGGCCAGCGCTCAACGGCCGCCGCCCGACCGGTCTGGGCCGACCTAGCCGGAGAATCCATATGTACGGTCGAGTGGATATGGATCGCGACGATCACGGTGACCGGTGCGCCCTGGGACACGACAACCGTTAGATCGGCCCCATGCTCCTCGACCGGGTCGAGGTCGATAGGGCGGCCCAATGCCGCCTCGCTCGAACGTGGGAGAAGAGCAGTACACGTAGGCTCCACCATCACCTTCTTGCTCTGCTCCTCGTTCCGAGTGGTGGTCGATCCCTCCTTACTCCTCTTCTGCCCGACCTTCATCGAGCCCTTGGCCGCCTGCTCCTTGGCCGCATGCTCCCTGGCCATATTCTTCATCTCCTCCCTTGAGAGACTCATGGCCGCACCTGCAAAAAGACAACAGATCAGAGTGAGCAAATCAGGAGTGGATCACGAAGCTCGGGGTACCTTCAAGCCAGACGTGCTTGGCAATCTGCTCATCCGTAACCAGGCCCTTGAAGCCCATGCTTTTCTTGGGGATTTCCTCCAAGATCCTGGTGTTCTCTTGGTCGGCCGCCCCAAGGACATCTTCATTGTTCACTGGGGGATTCAGCGTCCCCCAGTTCGACCTCAAAGCTAGGTCCTCGGGCGTCGAGACAAAGACGAACCTATCCTACCAGTCTCTTATCTTGCCCTGCAGATTGAGAACGAGCGGCTGACCTCTCGCACAGATGTAGTAATATGCCACATTGCGCTTCGCCTCAAAGAAATATTGGAACAACGGCAAGGTCGGACTTATGTCGCTGCCGGAGCAAATGACGAGGAAGCCGACTATAGAGCTGATGGAGTTCGGCATCAGTCGGAAGAGGGGGAGTTCGAGGAAGTGTAGGACGAGGAGGACGAGGTAGAGAGGGAACCAGAGTCCAAGGGCAAAGGTCGGGACGTAGACCCCGACCTCGTTATCCCTCGGGGAGCATACCTGCTCGGCGTACTCGGAAAGGCGGACAGTGTAGGACGGCCTGATATACTTGGAGCGAATGAGGGGGACGAAGGAGGTCAGCGTGTGGGCCACTATGGCTAGAATCTTCGCTGGGACCTTTATTGAATCTTCGTCGGCCCCCAGGGTCCTAGCGGCCGACCTAGGCCATTTCCCTTTCTTAGGGTCCCTATAGACTGTCGACGTCGAGGCGATGGCAAGCTCGATGGCCGGGTCGTCCACAGGGCGAAGGTGCTCCTCCGACCAAGACACATCCGGCTCCTCCGATCCTACGCCACTGCCACTCTCCAACTCGCCAAACCACTACTCAACAAAGGAATTGGAAGCAGAAGAGGGGGATGAGGCCATGAGAAAGATCGAGGGAATACCTAGAAGAAGAAAGGATGGACGAAGAAAGGATGGACGAAGCTTCGACGGTGACGGAGTAGCGACGGCAAAAGCTCTCAGCACCAGCAGGGGAAGCGAAATTTCAAAAAAGGATGTGGAAAACTCCCTCTCGATGGCCGCCCCCATCTCTTTTTATACGGTGGAAGAGTTGATTTCAGCCGTTGGAGGTGAGCCACGTGGCGTGATCCGGGCGAGTCTGGCGCCTCGACTTCCCCCCATGATCAGATCAGCTACGCTTCACGCTCTGAACGGTTGGATGCCTCGATTCTTCCCGTCCCCAAATCGTCATGATGACCTAAAAAGATTTGACGGTCGATTCGAATTTAATGCCGCCGACCGGCCCTCAGCCAATAGAGATACGTCACGTCATCCAAGCCGAGCTGGGCTTCCCGATTCGAGCTCGAATAATGGGGGCAATTGTTACGGCCTGATGGCCGGCCCTAAAAATAAAGGCCCAAGCAAACAAGCTCGTCGACCAGCCTGTACAAGAGCAAGCCCAGACGAGCAGATCGACCTCTTAATAAGAAGCTCGCCCAACCGAGCGGGGGAGCTGGCTCGATGAATCGAAAGAGAGGCTCGCCCAGCTAGTCGGGCGAAAGCTCTCCGCTAAGCTTTGAGATTGATTGACAAACGGCGAAGCTCGCCTACTGACCGAACAAGGACGGACTGAGAAAGACTTGGGACATCAAGCTCGGACGCTGAGCTCGGCTCTCTCCAGAGGCGACCCTCGGCGACCTAGTGAGCACAAGTATCTCTGACATGGTGTAGTAGGGCCACCTACGCCTCCAATTAATGCCAGAGGTTAAAGACGAGAACTGACGGTCGCCTGTCGCGTCTCCATTAATACACAAATATCTGACACTCTCTGACATTCAGTTAATGTTAGGTTGAGGCGGTGCTATAATATCTTTGACACCCTTCCCGACCAATCGCATCCCCATTAATGCTCCAGCCGAGCTCCAGCTACGCGGAAGTGACAACTGATTTAATGGCGCTCAACCGACTCTCTTCATTATAAATACCCCGCTCTAGCCACCGAGAGGGGGGTGGTTAGTAGAAATCTTAAACTCTTATTTACACACACAAAGCTGTATATCATCCACATATCTGTGCCTCCCACTCAAGCTCGGCACGATTAGGTAGCTCTACACCAAGATCGACCAGCGTGTCCTGCCTACTTCTAAAAAGTCGTATACTGACTTAACCATCGGAGATGCTACGGGTTGACAGCCAACCCCGCCTTTCTGACGAGCTGCTCATCGTACAGGAAGCTCGACCCTCCTCCCTAGCGGTTGGTGACCTTCGTCCGATCTCGGATCATCGCACTGCGACCTTCGTGCCTTAGCCTATACCAAAAATCCAATTAACTTGTAATCACTGTACCCTTGACTTCCTAATAAACAAATTCATTAGGCGGATTTGACCCGCAACACTTCTTTACATCTATAAAAATCAGATGTTTACCACTCAAAACCCTAGTATTTCATATCAAATTAGTCCAGAGCAAGATCCGAATGGTGGCAATAAGAAAGGTGGAAGCTTTGGAGGAAAAACTCGATGTCGAAGTGGAGGGGTTGAAGAAATCATGCCAAATCGATAGACGAAATGCTGTCATCAATCAAATCTACGGTGAAAGATGTCAGATGCATGGATGAGAGAATCGATCAGAGTCAGATCTAGGGCATTATAGACCTTGGGACAAAGTGGCGGTAGTGTGGGAGGTCCAACAAGCTGTGGTGGGACCCGATAGGTGTGTTGGGGGGCCCGCGGCACCTGTCAGGGCTCGCGGCATGTGGGAATCCCCTTCGTGGCCCCGGGGCGGCCCTGTCCGGGGCCGGAGACACCCTGGAGAGTTGCATGTGGCCTCACAGCCCTGCTAAGGGCAGCGATCGGCAAACCCCTGCAGGGCCACCTGTGGCCTCGCTCCCCCAGGCGACCCCACCTGGGGCTGGCAACCCTTAACAGGGCCGCATGGGGCCTTGCGGTCCGTTATGGGGCGGGCAAACCTTGCCAGGGTTGCATGTGCCTTTGCGGGCCCTTGGCAGCCCGACCAGAGATCCGTGACCCCCTGGGTAGGCCGCTATGGGCCTGACAATGGTGTGGAGCACTTTCAGGGCACATACTGGCCCTCATTCTTTGGCGGACAACAACGTCGACATCCCCTTGTGGGCGGTGGACCTTGAGGAGAGTTTGGAGATCACCATGATGCATACTCAGGCTACGACGAGGACGACATAGATCCGGAGTGGCTTGAGGACGATTGGGGGATGACAGGAGGAGATCCGTGTGGAGACTTTGGAGCATAGCAGAATGCCTATAGACAATTTCACTTTGACTTGCCCAGAGGGAGAGCATGGCAAGGGGTATTCGTCCTTGAGAGCATGGTTCGAAAGCTGAAGATGTTGGTCTTTGAAGGAGATGATCCTTATGAGTGGATTAATTGTGCTGAAAGATATTTTGCGGTGAACCAACTGACAAAGGAGAAGTGCAGGTGGTTGGCATTTACTTTGAAGGGGAGTGATTGTACTGGTTTCAATAGAGGAAACATATGTAGCCTTGGAGATGATGGTAGGAGTTCAAGGATTGCTTGCTGGATAGATTTCGAGACACTTAGGGAGGGAACTTACACGAGTAACTCCTTGCACTCAAGCAAGATAACACATTTAGATACTTCAGGGAAAGGTTCAGGGAGCTCTTGGGCCGAGTGAGGGGACACCTGAGACGACGCTGGAGGAGAGCTTCATGAAGGAGCTCAGGGCAGATATCCAAGATGAACTTCGCATACCGAGACCGAGGGGGCTGAGGGACACGATGGAGCTGGTACAGATGATCGAGGATAGACACATAGCAGAGCGACGGGCTAAAGGGAGCCTGGAGCAGCTCCACTTTTTGTAGCTAGGCACCTTTAGGTGGGCAGAAGACCCCTGCAGGGGGTCCATTCTGGGGAGTCCATCTTAGCATGGATAAGATCAGCGGTGCATAACCGATTGGATAGTTTATGTGCCTGATGGAGGCTGAGATGCAGAACAAGAAGTCGAACGGGTTGTGCTTCTGTTGTGATGAGAAATTTATTTTGGGGCATCGCTGTCGAGATCACACCATCCAGGTGTTATTAGTGGATGAGGAGGACGAGACTATAACGGTGGAAGAAGAGGGCGAGGTGAGCAGGAGCACCCATACTTGGACGTCATAGATGTCTCACTCAACTTCGTGGTGGGGTTTAGAATGAACCAACTATGAAGTTGACAGGGAGGATTTTAAAGCATGAGGGCACGATGTTGATTGACAGTGGGGCCATCTACAATTTCATTTCCATCTGGGTAATGGACCGATAGAGCTTGCAGTTTGTGGACACATGTAGCTTTGGAGTGATAATGGGGAATGTGAAGGTGGAGCATAGTAGAGGAGTGTGTTGTGGGCTGATTTAGACTCTACAGGGGGATTCAAATTGTAGAGGATTTATTGCCTCTTGACCTCAACAGCACAGATGTTATATTGGATATGAGTGGTTGCAGAACTTGGGGGACACGAAGATGAATTAAAGATATTGTGTATAGAGTTGTGGGTGGGAGGGCGAGTGGTGACGCTTCAGTAGGATCACAGCTAATGTCGAACCATGGTTTCCTTGAAAACCATGGCGAAGATGATACAGACAGAGGGCAAATGATTTTTGGTGGAGTTACATGGGTTTACAGGAGAGGATGTGGAGTATGGGTAGGACATTCCTCCAATGATGCAGCAAATTTCGGTCCGGTTTGAGGTAGTTCCAAATGGCTCGTGGGCTCTCATCTTCACGGGACCACGAGCATGCTATAGTCACGCGAGAGGGAGTCTCACCCATTAGCGTGAGGACATACCGCTACCCCCAGATGCGGAAGAATAAGATCAAGATGATGGTGGCAGAGATGATTCTGGCAGGATTGATACAATCTAGTGTGAGCCTCTTTTCGAGTACAGTCCTGGTAGTAGGACTAGTGAAGAAAAAGGATGGTAGTTAGAGGTTTTGCGTCTACCACATGTCGTTGAATAAGAAGACAGTTCCAGACAAATTTCCTATCACTGTGATCGACGAGCTTCTAGATAAGCTTCATGGAGCAACAGTTTTCTCCAAGATTGAACTGAAGTCGGGATATCACCAGATCAGGGTGTGAGCTGTGGATGTGGGCCAAGACTGCTTTCAATAATCACGAGGGCCACTACGAGTTTTTGGCCATGCCTTTTGGCTTGACCAACACACCTGCTACCTTTTAAGCTCTGATGAACAATGTGTTTCGTCCTTATTTGAGGATGTTTTTGCTGGTGTTCTTTGATGACATTCTAGTGTACATGTGATCCATGGAGGCACGTGTGGAGCATTTAGAGATCATGCTAACAATGGAGTCCTAATCCTAACACTACTCATATTTAGTTGTAGCGCACACAACTAAATAACTAAAGTCCTATACTTCTAGCCTATACCCAGTTCTCCTACAAACTCAAAAACCTGAAACCAAAATGAATTCTAACATGTATCCAATTCTTAAATCCTATTGGATTCAAACTCCGTGTGTTTGTATCAGAATTAATAGCACAGTTCATGGGGCCCACTTGGGCATGTGGCATCAAAGTGGGTTTAGACAATTAAGAGGGTGTAGGATGATTGAGGGTGGGCAAAATGAACAGTAGAAGGTTAGTGCAAGTAAGAAACAGTTAGGATCTCTATGACTTTCTGTAGATTGAGGGTGGGCACATGTCATAAACATGCCCACTCCTATCTCTGTCCATGCTAACTGCCTTCAACTACTGAACTACAACCTGTCACATCACTTGTCACTGGCATTTATCACTATCTGTCACATAAACATGCCCACAATGTGTTCCGTCCTTATTTGATGCACATGTTTATGTTGTCTCACCTATCATCCTCAAATAAAGACATCCCTCATTTGCTACATATGTATTGATTTTATATCATAATTTTAACGCATTTTCAGTTATCCTTCTCAAACATTCTCATCGCAGCTACTCATTTTTCTGGATGTTGTGTATATATAGATCTCATAGTAGTAATATATACCTATCCTACCCTATGCACAAGAACAGTAGGTGTCACATATTAATCTTTTGACTTTATACAACCGATAATATTTTACCAAAACAGAAGCTAGCATGCAAGACGCAATATTTATATCTTAATTAAAATAAAACATTTTCCCTTAGAAACACATTGAATCATCATAAAAGTCATTATCAGTACCAGAGCCTTTCTTGCATGTTTGCAACCTCCCTCTCTATTCCGCCACAAAGCTTATTTTCAGAACCAAAGAATAAGGAAAAAAAATCATTGTATCCCTTAAATACCAAATACAGAGCTGTCCCCTATTTGCATCTATGTATCTCCGGAAGATTTTAGATTGTATCCTGTCTCCTCCACTTTGCCTATAGACATGTTACATGTGTTTTATTCTGAGGCTTTGTTTCTGCAATCAGTGCATGAATGAGTTGACTAACTTCGGCCATGTAATGCAACAGGTACCACTATAATGTTTCCAATGCACGCTTGGCACAACATGTTGAGAAAGGAGATGCTGATGATTTGCGTATAAGCTGTGTTGCATCATGCGCCAATCTGTGGGGACTCATTATGGATGCGGGAACTGGTTTCACTTCTCAAGTATATGAACTATCACCATACTTCCTTCACAAGGTATGCGTATTACTTACAGCCTTAATAGTTTCCTTTATTTTTGTGTTCTCCGCTTTAGAAAAGAGCAGTTATTATAAACAATGCTATGCTTTGGCAGGAATGGATTACAGAGCAGTGGGAGAAAAACTACTACATCAGTGCTATTGCTGGCGCAGATAATGGAAGCTCTCTTGTTGTGATGTCCAAAGGTTAGGTTCCTTAATTGAGATTGCGATCATTTTAAATTTCATTAACTTCGCTGATGAACTTTTTGGTTCATAAAGTAACTCATTGTTTAAGCCAATTGATGCCATTTAGGCCTAACCTTAGAAGTACATAATATATGCATATTACTGACACTAGAATTGGTAAAAAGTAGTCGCTTGGATTACCGAACTGAGTCAACATTTAAAAGGGAGGCATTGTGGTTATCAGTGCAAGCTATGGTAGCCAGTGCGATAATCTGACTTTTGTAATATTTCTATCTCTGAAAATTATTTTGGTTGCAACTTAAAATGTCAGTGAAGATATTTGTGCTTAACCTATGATATGGCACTGGGTTCCTTTTGACTGATATTGTTGCTGGGTTGAGTTGCTGCACATATAGTGATAGGCTATATCAGTACAGCATTGAAGTCTGCCCAAGGTGCTTGATATGTTCTACTTTTGTTGGAAAAGTGGACATATTTTGTGTGTGACTTATATGTCATTGGCTATAGGCTTGTCTGATCAACATTATATATTGTCAACGTCTTATTTTCCCATTGATAATATATGTTTACTAGATTGTAATCTATATACCCGACTTTGTTAATAAACAAAGCTCGGGTTCACTGCTTGCATATACAGTGATTACTTAATTCATTAAACAAAATGGTTTAGGGAATGAAAATAGCTTACATGCCTTGTTATAGTTTTCGAATGTTAGCACCAAAATTAGAGGTCTCGGTTTCGGTCTTCCGAGAATTTTAGGTTTTGGTTAGGTTTCGCTAGTTTTGGTGGTTTTGGAGTTGAGTTTCATTTCGTCTCGTCTGTATCGACAGTTTTGGTAGTTTTTCTAAACATTACTTGTATTATTAATATCAAATACTAATTAAAGTATTAATGTATAATACTATAAAAAAATTTGTTAAACATATTACGTGTATTTTGCTACCATTACTTGTATTTTGTCAACATATTACTAACATTACTTGTATTTTGCTAAACATATTACACTTTTTTACAAGTTTGCTATTCCATGCTAAAAGATAATGGCAAACTTGTAAATAAATGCAACACGTTTATCAAAATCTGTAAGATGAATAGCTATAACTAATAAGTAGTGATGTTGTCAAATTACACATTTGGATAAACATGTTACATTTATTTACAAGTTATCCATTACTTTCTTTTAAACGGATTAAAAGAGAATGGCAGACTTGTAAATAATTGTAACATATTTAGCCAGAGTGAAATTTTATTGGCATCATTCTCCATTAAATGAAGCCCTCATCTTCCGATGAAGGCGGTGATTTTTCGAGGAGTTTGCCAACGAAGGATGGAGGCGGCGATTTTTTGCGGCGATTTTCAAGGAATTTGCCATTTGCTTTGTCGATTTTTCGGAGAGGCGGTTCGGTAATTTTTCGAGACGGTGATGCTGTGGGAGAGGCGGTTCGGTGATTTTTCGAGACGGCAAGGCGGCGTGAGAGTGAGTTCAGCGATTTTTCGAGACGGCTGGCTTCTTCGTAAGTCTGGTCCTTAATCAACTTATTCTTTTTCTATTTTTCCATCTCTTCTTCGATTTCTGTTGATTTTTCTTGGCTTCGGTCCGAAACCTAGTTTCCAGCTGTGTTTCATACCGGACCTGGCCGATACCGGTACAAAATGGCCGAAACTCAACGGCTTCGGCCAAAAACTTTTTCCTTGGTTAGCACATCTATTTTAGTGAATGGGATACAATAGCCGTTATATCAACAACCGCAACAATGCTATGCTGATGCCTTCACAAAATCTTTGGGATACGAGATTGACCTCATAGTTGTCTTGGTCACAAATTTGACACCAACTAATGATATGACCGAATGAACTTATGGAATTCCTTCAATATATTTTATCTTTAATATTTTTCAATATCTTCGCTTACCTTTCTGCTCTATAAGCTGTATGAACTTTTTAGTATATTCAATATTCTTTGTTTCCGATGTCCTTTTTATTTGGGGGGAAAAAATCATTTCAGGCACCCAATATACACAGCAATCTTACAAGGTTGGTGATTCTTTTCCTTATAAATGGATAAGCAAGAAGTGGAAAGAAGGATATCATGTCACGTCAATGGCTACTGCTGGAGCCCGGTGGGCTATAGTGATGTCTAGAAATGCTGGTTTTCGAGATCAGGTTAGATATTGCTTTATTCTATTTAGTGCGAAATGGATTACTTATAAGTTTGCTATATTCGGTTAGATATTTTCCAACTGATGATTGTTCATGATTTGCAAGATCGGCAAGCTATTATTAGGTTGATAACAAATCTAACTTGGCTAACTGTCATGTCTATATCTGGATCGGTCACTATTTCTGCTCATCCCAGTATATACTATAGGTTTTAGCTCGTCGGTTTTCCAGTTTACTTACATTGCACATTTGATATTCCTGCCTTATCCATTCACATATGGCACTGATTATTCTTGTATCTTTGAGGACTTGTGAATTTATTCTGAAGACTAGGTCTCATGGTATTCAATTCACTTTTTATTAAAATTTTCCATCTGCGATTTGTTGAGTTACTTCATGTGCCTGACTAATGACATTGTTTTTTTCCTTGAAAATGCAATTTGGTGTATTGTAATTGTAGATGGCCTTTAATCAGGATGATTCGACTTTCTGCTTTGATGGACCTATAGTCCAAATAAATAAGACCATAGCAAATTTCATTTCCATTTTTGGACAATATGGACATCTAATATCCATCCATTTAAAGTATGCATACAAATTTGGCTGTGGCAAACTATTCATCTATCCGACTTCGTAGAATATATCAGATAGTTGGATATCTAATATTGCATAATGCAATAATTTGGTTAAAGGAAGTCAATCTAATCTGAATTCTACGTTTATGTTATTCTAAAGTCAGTAGGGCTAAACTTAAGGGTCTAACCTATATTTTGACCAATTCATCTTTCCTGTTTGTTAAGGTGGCTGATATTCTGCCATTATCTGCATTTGAACCAAACTTAAATTTGTTTTCATCTGATATTATATCTAGTATCATTTGCAAAAGTGTCAGCTTCCAATTTATATGTGCTAGACGAAAGATATGGAAAGAAGGTAACTACTTACTATGATAGGCAGGCCGCTTATCCTAACTAAAATTTACTGTGTCAGATGCTTTTGGACACGTCACGCTTGTCTATTAAAAGTGTCAAACCTTTGTCCCTTCGGTCTTCTAAAAGTGTCAAACCGTTGTACCTTCTTTTAGACAAGAGCAAATAATATTTCTATTATTTTACTACTAGGTGTTTTTGTAAACAAGCAAATACATACATTATATGAGTTATATAGATGTTAGCACAATAAAAACCTGCATAAGAACATGCATATATATATATATATATATATATATATATATATATATATATATATATATATATATATATATATATATATATATATATATATATATATATATATATATATATATATATATATATATATATATATATATATATGAGGAGGGATCAAATGACCCCCAAAAATAACCCCCAATCAAAAATCCTATGCCCCCCATTTTTTCGGAAGATCCGAACCGTTCATCTTGATCTCCACCCTCTAAATACCTGACCCACCAATTTTCAACCCGATCCCATGTGTTTTGCCCGTTCATCCATCCGACCCAAATTTAACGGTTTCGCATGAATAGAACTTTTACGAATGGTTGATGAACGGGCAAAACACATGGGATCGGATTGAAAATTGGTGGGTCGGGTATTTAGAGTGTGGAGATCAAGATGAACTGTTCGGATCTTCCGAGAAAATGGGGGCATATGATTTTTGATAGGGGGTTATTTTGGGGGTTATTTTTGGGGGTCATTTGATCCCTCATATATATATAGGATTAATGTAGAGCAGGTGGCACCTGATCCAAAGGATCATGTGCAAGACACAAAGGGGTGGGCCCCAACGAGTACAAGCCCATGTGGGGGCTTGTACTCTCCACCTTTTTTTCTCTTGCCACCTGATCTATTAGATTAGGTGGCAGCTTTTTTCGTTAAATCATATATATATACACACACACACACAGATATATGCTCGCCTTACCATCCTAAAAAAGCCGAAGGCAGGGGGAGGGAGTTGGGGATTTTTCTGGGGTTTCAAAAAAATATACAGATATATGTATGTATGTATGTCTGTGTGTATGTATATATGAGGACTCTAAAAGTATTGGAATGACTTGATTTTTGGTATGTTGATTATTCATGAGGTGAACAACCATCCTAAGAAAAAAATTTCAAAAAAAATTGTGGGAGATGAGAGAAAATGTGGGCGACTCCTTAGATTTAATCTAAGGAGTCGCCCTAGGAACACTTTACCCTATATATATACATACATACATATATATATATATATATATACATACATATACATACATATACATACATATATATGTATGTATGTATGTCTGTGTGTATGTGTCTACGAGTTGGGAGACTGCCCTCTCCTCCAAATCTTGCACGACACCTGTGTTTGACACCACATGCTCGTATGCTGTAAATACTGTAAAGCTCGTGTGTCGTGCACACGTGTTAGCCTACACTGTAAAACAAATGCAAACATGTGTTTGAAGCCGGAAGCCAGCTTTGAGCTCACACACACACACACACACACACACACACACACACAAAAGGAAATCTTTTACACCCTTTCACCTCCAGCTAATCATAGCTATTTGTTAACCTCAGCTGTACACACATGCATCTATGCAAGCCAGGTGACGAAGAAAAAGAATCGATATATGTAATATTAAGGAGAGTGAGGTGAGGCTCTCTTTGGGTATTTGTGGGGTTGAACCGTAAATCCATCTCTACATGTTGACTAAACTCATGGGCACATACAGTCTGGGTAAGCCAGGCGAGAGCACGAAACATTGGATTCCAAATGGAATATGCATCCATGCAGGGGTTGAACCGTGCATCCATCTATACATGTTGACTAAACTCGTGCACATATAGTCTGGGTAAGCAAGGCGAGAGCACGAAACATTGAATTCCAAATGGAATATGCATCCATGCATCTTCTACGAGTAACCTATACATCAGTGCAAGTATATACCATGTCAAGGGATGCTAGTATAGACGTGCACATTTGAGCACTTGTAAACACCGGACTTGATACCAATTGGTGTACGGCTGTCAAGCAATTCTTTGAAACAGCTTGTCTGTTCCGGAGCTGGCGTATATCATTATCTCTTGACAATCTAGAGCACATGCATTGACAAAATTTTAACTTTTTTTAAAAGAATAAGGTAACTGAGGATATGAGCTTTTTCGCCATTGGCATTCCTTTCCCCCCCATATCAATGCAAATTTTCTTGGTTTTAAGTATTCCTGCTTTTATCAGGTTGTAGAACTAGACTTCTTGTATCCAAGTGAGGGAATCCACAGGAGGTGGGAGAGTGGGTACAGAATCACCTCAACGGCGGCCACATCAGATCAGGCTGCTATAATTCTAAGTGTACCAAAACGTAAAGTTGGAGATGAGACCCAGGAGACCCTAAGGACCTCGGCATTTCCTGCTGCACATGTTAAGGTGCCTTCTTGTCTTTTAACTCTTGGTCTTATAATTAGTGGCCCTCTTAGCACAAAAACTTCAAACACGCACTTGATGACATGGGTAATAGTCTCTTTGCTGTAGTAATGAATGCATTAGGTTTTGTCGTCCCTTAGCATATAAACTTCAAATACGCACATAAAAACAACTGTCATGTTTTCGCATCAACTTGAAATACTCTGTAAATCTGCTAGATGTGAAAACTTTCTAAACTACAAATCATAATTTTTATGTTTTGGAACCCTATTAGAGCACTCCCAATGGGGGCTGAATGAGGGGCTGGATGCGGGGCTTAATCCTAGGTGGAGGGGGGTGTTTCAAAGAGGAGGAGGGCTGAACATGGACTTAAAATTTTAAGCCCACGCATTCAGCCGCTAACTCAGCAGCGATCCGTTTTTTTTCCTATCAAAAACTGAAGGGATCAGATGTCTGATCAGATGGATCAGATGTTCTGTATCAGATTTCTGATCCATTCAGCCCTCCATTGGAGCTGATAATGGAGCTGAACATCGGGTGAATCTGACGTGGCACAAATTCAGCCCCCATTCCCCCATTCTCCCCATTCAGCCCCACGCGTTCATCCCTCCATTGGGAGTGCTCTTAGATTATGCATCACCATAAGTATGATATCAACAATTTTTGCCAAACCCAACAAAACATATTTTAGCCATCCTCTTTGGCGGTTCAAAGCACACGTGTATGTGCTAATTATGTTTATAGAGGACCACAAAATTTTATTGGCACACTTAAACAAAATTTAACTCTAGACGGTTAGCATTGGTCTAGATTCCTACAAATTAAATTAATGTTAAATTTTATAGTTCTTGGAATCATTTTCTTAGTCTTGTCATTCTCGGATCAGGACAAGTGGGTGAAGAATCTATATCTTGCTTCGGTATGCTATGGTCGCACTGTATCTTGATCAAAAATTAAGGGGAAATGCAAGAAGTTTGGTTGTTGCATCGATTGCCGTGTCATCTGTATTTTGTTATTCAAAGATGAGAAAGGGAAGGAAATGGCTGAGGGTACAGATAATCGTTGTTTTTGCTGTATATAATGCCGTTGTTTATACCCCAGCAAGGGTTTTTGCTGTAGACTGGACAAATGCTGCCAGCATGTGACTCACAAGGTAGGCATCTATCTCTATATATGGTTCATATAATGCAAACCTTTGGGTGTTGTTATTTACTCGTTTCATGTTCTCTTTGTTTTGCAAATTAATCGTTGCCGTTTATTGGTTAACATCATTAAGGATTTCGACTGTAATAATTTTCATTTGAATTCAACAATCATGTTGTTACAATTGCAATGACTTCTGCTGTAATTTAAGCAAGTGCGGTTGTAAATTCCAGTCATTACTAGTATTCAGGGCACAAGGTATGCACGGTAGTAAAAAATGATATTTGAAGAGTCAATTAAGAAATAAAGCTTAGATTTACCGACAACATTTAATTACGGAGTCAATTAAGAAATAAAGCACAAGGTTTTTTGTTCTTTCTTCCTTCTTGAAATGATATAACAAACTGCAAATTTTAGATTTGGGAATTATGAGTATCATGTAGATATCTCTTATATATACCCATGTGGCACATTTTTTGTTACAGTGCAATGTATCTTATGTATCATGACACGTGCCTTTTTTGTACCTCATGCATCATATAGAGGAGAACTAGTCATTACCCGTGTCCATAGGGCACGGTTTATATATTGGTGGAGTCCTTCTCACCTCCCATAAATTTCAAGTTCTCCCAAATTTCAATTTTCTCTTCAAATTTAAGTTTTCTCCTAAAAGTTAAGTCCTCCCAAAATTGTCATTGCCACTTGGACAAACTTGTCACGTAGGATAAAGCTTTGTCGTAGGAGGATAAGATTCAAAATCTTCATCCTTTATAGAATAGATATGTCATGTGTACATGAAAAAGATCTCTTATATATATGTCATATGTCGTGATACCCAATTTCTCTTATAGATTGTTAGAATGAAACATGAACCAAGGGATTTGCGGGGATTTCTTCTTTCTTTTCTTCATCATTTTCTATGAAAATCTCCATGAGAAAAACCTAAAAATTACAAACCCGAACCCTTTAATAAGATCTAAAGCGGAGCGGGAGACCAACGATACGTTTTCGTCTCAAAAGTCGGCATGTGACCTCACATAAGGAACAAGTGACCCAGAAGTATTATATGTGATACAAAAGCAAGACGTTTGAACTCCGGTGCTCACCCTAGTGGTTGAATCAGCCGATTGTCTCTCGGTGGAGGTCTGCGTTCAATTCTCACTATACCCTATTATTTACTTTAATTTCATGTTTTATGACTTCAATGGCTTCTCCGTGTTCGGGGTTAAGTGATCAGGACGGGTGTACCCGTGTTCCACGATATCCATGTTTCTTGCTCTCCGATGGATCAACAAAAAAAAAACAAGACGTCTTTGGTCTTTGGATGGTAAGTCAATACAAATAAAACGAGGTTAAATAAAATGAGGTTTCTCTGAAACAAAGTCTATACAAAGCATAGACTTGGGGGATATTTGGTTCCACGCAAGAGGATCCGTGGCACATGGAAAAGTAGTTGACAGAGCCGATAACACCTGCTGTTTTGTTTGGTTCGCGTAACCACCATTGAGAACTTCTTCTAAGGTATAAGAATTCTGCACCAATAGAGGCGTTCCTTGGGAAAACTAGACATATACACAGAAAATTGCTATTGCAATCATTGCGAAAAAAATTCCAGCCTATTTATAGGGGCCTATCACCCGATGCCGATACACAATGGCTTTATCCTTCGTCGAGTCGAGAGTATTGGTATCTTCTTTCTCCTCCTCTTAGGGCATGTTCTTTTGTAGGAATGTGAAATTGGGAAAGTTGAGGGAGTGATGAATCTGATGAGAGAGAAAAGCTTGTGTAGTGTGTTCTTTTGTAGGAAAGTGGTGTTGGATTGTGGAGATGGAAAGTTGAGGTGGGTCCTACTTTGTGTAGTGTGTTCTTTTGGGTAAAGAAAGTTGGAAGTGGAAAGTTGGAATGTAGGATAGAGTGAACCTAGGTAAGGTTAACCTCCTAAATAAAAAGAGATAATTTTGGGTTATTTTTTTACATTTGCAGGTCCAATGCAAAAACCAAATACAACAATACTCCGATGAAATACAGGAATGAAAAAGGCCTAATGGAAGGCGGCCACGCATGCGACAGAGTAAAGAATGGCATGTACATTCCAAAATATTGCCCTGCTATTTTTTTACACTCGCCATTGGAAGCATGGTCTCCACCACCACCTCCTGAAGATTACCATCTTTTTTATCTTCTTTCTTGTTTCTTCAAAAGTCGAACAACGAGCTCTGAAATCAATGCTGAATGCCTTCATCGATTCATTGACTGGGTCATATCGCCACCTTATAAGGGTGGCAATTCAGGGTGGCCCGGTCTTTAATGGGCTCCACTGGGCCGGGCGGGCCCGTCCGAAAAGACTTCCGGCCATTCCATGCGATCCGAGCACGGTCCGATAAAAATCGTGCCCCGATAAAAATCGAAGTGTCCGGCCCGACCTAATAAGGTTGTAAGAATTATTGGATTTTGTTTATTAAATTTCTACATCCCATCTATTAACGATAAATCTGTAAATCTACTAAAATTTAAATTAGAAGGCAAACTACGTGCAAATTGATAGTTCAACGTGGTAGCTTTTTTTATCTCGGAATAAATTAACTTGATGGTTCAGCGTGAAAGCGTTTATCTCGGAATAAATTCTCGAGTGATAGCTTTTATCTCGGATCGAGTGATTCATTTTCAAAACGTGAACTCAAGTCACAAGATGTCTAGCTTATTTTTTGTCTGTAAATTTGAATTAAGCTATTTTGTTTTATAATAATTATAAGGTTCAAAGATTTGTTTATGATCGAGCTACTTTGTTTGTTTGAATCAAGCAAACCCACCCAAAAGGATTCTGTGCAGTGCTGCACAATGGACCAAACAGCGGCCCAAGCACGGCACAAAAAATGAAACAGGCCACCAGACTAGAATTTCAGGCCACAATTTCTAACCCAAGCTCAGTCTAATAGTGCCGAGCTATCGTGGACAAAAATTGCCACCCATACCACCGTAGAAGGAAGTCCATAACGGAGGAGAGTCTTCTCCGTTAAATTTAGAATGTGAGAAATGGGAAAATGTTGATATCGTAATTAAAATAAACAACCTTCAGCACTGCTTTCTTTACACGACTTCAAATCTCAAGATTTCCCTCTTAATAAATTTTTTAGTTTTTTTAAAGTAAAAAATTCTACCAAAGCCAAGAATCAAACACAAAGCTCTATCCACAAGCAAAGCAAAAGATGAGAACCTAATTGCAAGTCTGAGTCTACAGACCTTTTAATTTTTCAAAAAATGTCAAAACTAAACTTTTAACAAATCTTTTTAAAAACCACAAAAACGCCTTGCTTCGATGTTGGTAGGGGAAGAAGCTCGCTTGTGAGACACAAGGACACCCAACGTCGTGGTGCAGCTAATGGGCCTTACGATTTTGCCTGACGGCACCTCCACCTCGACGCCAGGGTTCAGTTCCTATGACCATTCGCCAAAGTTCAGCACGAAGAAGAAATGGCGGGCAAGAAATCTTATGAGTATGTGGATGACCCTTGCAAAGAGTCGCCACCGCATCGTCGTCGTCAGCCTCTCCAAAAAATGGATGCAAATATCATTCTTCCCAACGTGCGGCTGGAGGTGCGGTACTGCTTGCTGCCAGACACGCCAAGAGCTTCATCGGAGAGGCCAAGGGAAGATCCCAGGCTGTCTTTGTAGCTCATTAACAAGGAGAAAATCAATCGAGCCACCCACTTGTGTGAGGGGTCCCGCTAGTTGACTCCTCCGGTGGCGTTCACTGCCAACTACGTGAACAGCCAACCAAAAAGGAAAAATAGCTTTACGATATGCCTAAAGGGTAATTTCATCAATTTCGGTATGTAAGCTCAACACAAAAACTCCGGTCTGTGCACAACAGCAAAAATTTAGGTCTAGGTCTGCAAAAATTTAGTTGTATATAATAAATTTGGCAATTTATAAAAGTTAAAGATAAGGTCAGAGAAATCAAACACTAGGAAAACATTCATTTTAATCATTTCAATAATATGCCTCACCTCGGGTAGACCAAATCTGCTTCTGCTTGAGGCTGCCTTCAAATTGGGTACCATTGGAGTTACAAGGAGAGGGAGAATAAATTAGAAATCATCGGAATGGGAGGTATTGGAAAATTCACCTCCTATCCAAACTTTCAGTTTATTGATCGAATTGAACAAAAAGCTGACGATTAGATCAAAAATAAAATATTCCAAACCATCCCCATCCCAAAAACTTCTAATAAATTCATCCACTCCTATTATCCACCGACGACCGAGAGTGCTCTGATTTTCTCATGGTTTTCATATGCAAACATCTTCAGAAAAAAAAAATCAATGAATCAAACAAAAGAAAGAAATCAAAGCGATTCGGATCTAAGCAAATAAGAATAGAATTAAGTAAAATTAGATCATAAAATCGAGATGTCCGAGCATCTGAATGCAGAAGCAAGATGATGATAAAGATCACGACTGCCAGAATCTCAACTCGGTTGATCTCGGCAACGTACAGCGCTGAACACGCTATCGAGATGAGCGTGACAGAGACTCTAATTTATTGCCTTCAACAGTTTTTGTTCAAAAACAGCGAAAGAGAAATCACTATAGGAAGATCGACATCGAGATCTTATAGATCCCTTCAGAGTTTGATGGTATCTTTACAAACTCATCACAGCCTAGATTTTATCTTATGAAAACAAATCAACGCGAAAAACGAAACAGAGATTAAAACCGAAGGTCCTCAGAAGATAAAACGATTAAAAGACGATCATCAGAGAGACGGCGATTGCCAGATCTCAGATGGTACGGACAATACATCTCTTCACTGGACCACTTCGATCTCTGAAGATGTTAATGGCGAAAAGTTGCGTTTTTTGTGGAGATTGAAAGAAAAATAAAACAAAAATATTCTAGGGCTTGGGGAGAAAAACGAGTTGCTAGAAATATAAAGAAGGCGGCTTCAAAGAGAGATGACGGCGAAAGAGAGCACCTGTTGGGTTTTATAGCGATGGATGAGTAGATGGAAACCATAATTGCAACAGCAAATGACAGTTTTATCCTTTATACAGCTGGGTACAGCAATGACCATTCACCGAATCACCGATGTCCCCGTCCTTGGGCCGAGCCTTTGGACTTTCTGGCCGGGCCGGGTTGGCAAGGCCCAAGCCAAGGCCCCGCCCTAGGCCTGGCGTCTGGAGGAGCCGGCCTTTTCTTTTTTTAAAATTCTAAAAAATTTTAAAACGAGAGAAAAAAATTATTTAAACATATAAAAAAATTGAAGTATATTACATTTTACTTTTAAAAAATTAAAAAGTTAAAGCGCTAGTATTTTATTAATAGTCTAATAGATAGTATTTTTTAAAAATAGTAGTCTTTTTTAAGAGATAGTATTTTTTAAAAATAGTAGTCTTTTTTAAGAGATAGTATTTTAAGAAAAATTTATAAATCGTAATATTTTTTAAGAACGTGGTATTTTTTAAAATTATTAAAAATTAACTTCTTTTATTCCTAAATAGATTGTATTCAAAATAAAAGTATTTAATACCGAAATTCTCGAAGGTGCCGAGATAAACTTTTTAATTTTATTAATTTAAAAAATTGAAAGTGTGCCTACGTCGGTCATCCTTACCCCTCATACATTGGTCATACAAATAAAAAGAACTCTAATACAATACAAAAACAAGTAGGAAAGTGCTAATATAAGCATGAAATGAAAATCAATCTGCTTGTGTCTCTTTTTTGTCTGAGTCTTTCGAAAGATCATTTCTATCTAGCGTGTGGTTTTCAGCATAGAACCAATCTTTCACACAAACCGCCACTTCGACTATATCTTTCTTTAGCCCTAATCTCTTGTCGCTTAGAACGCGACTACCTACATTAAAAGCAGACTTCGAAGCAACAGTAGATATATTGGTTGCTAATAAATCACGAGCCATGATTGAAAGAATTGAATACCGATTTTCATACCATTTCCACTAGGCCAAAGTATCAAACTTTTCATTATCTAATTCTTTAGCAGTAAAAGGAAAAGGATTTGCTAAATACTTAGAAAGTTCATTAGAAGAACTATCCGTCTCCATTATTTTCTATTCTTCTTCCCTAAAAATCTGTCGAATCTTACTTGACTGTGTACATATAGGAACTGTTGAATCATTGGACCGGCACTCGAAATGACTCGACTGACAGCTGACTTGGCCTACAAAGCCCACGAGAGAAGCCCGATATCGACTCGGTCAAAGCCCACCGGCCAGTCGTCTGTTGCACTTCCATCACTTGAACGTGTGATTAAAGGCGGGCTCATAAATAGCGGAAACGTGGGCAACGTTTACTCCTATTAAAGGGGAGATCATGCCACGGCCCACCATCATGGGTGACCGTTATTCCCCAACGTCAATGAATAGACCCAAGAGGCCTATAAATACCAAAAGAGTTCCAATTCCTATGTTACGAGATCTAAAACATAGATTCTACTCTTTCAGCATATATTTCTTCCACTAAAGAGCTTGTGATGCCAGATCTAAGACGAACCTCCGTGTGTCGATCTCAGCTGCTCCAAGCTCACTCTATGCCTTAAGTTCACATTCTAATTTAAGCATCGGAGAGATTTGGGTCGGAACCCAGATCCGATCCCCCTGACACTTCCTTATGGTGCAGATCGCCGAGTCTCGATCTTTCTGTTGAGTATGAGTGTTTCATACCAATGTTATTTTGAGGATGATTACAACATTATGTTGTTGTTAATGACTCTCTTGTTTTAGTCTCATAGTTAATATTTCAAGAATATCATTTTTGGAAACTAAACACTTGGTGTAAGGATGGACATCAAGTGGAGGAGGGACAAAGCTTGGACTCAAGGGGTGCCAAAGCTTGGAGATGATGGGGAGCATCAAGGCATCAAGATTGTAGACATAGACTCTAAGGAAAGCAATATAATCCATGTAATATTTCATTTATTACTTTCTCTCTTTTTGATTCTAGGTTTAATGTAATGCCTTGATAGACGGTCTACTCACTCATGCACATGCATTTAACCATCTTAGTGAGCCTTAGGATTATCATAGAATCCAACCTAATAGGTTCAATTGGAGTCTCTGGATCTACTACAGTCGTCCGGTGAAGGTTTTACAGTCGACTGGGTGATTCCAGTCGCCTGTCGTGTCTTCTACAGTCGACTGTGGTGCACTGCTCAAGTCAACTTATTATTGACTCTACTTGAGCTTTTCGCATCAGTCGACTGATGAAGTATTTACAGTCGCATGTATATTTACAGTCGCCTGTGAAATGGTCAATAGTCGTCTGAAAGGCGTAAGTGCGAAAGTTGAAACTCTCTGTTTATTTCCATCCCCTGCAGCAGTCGACTGATGAAGGATAAACAGTCGTCTGTCTATTTTACAGTCGACTGTATTTTGTTCATCAGTCGTCTGTCTATTTCCATCCCCCACGCACCACCTCGGTGTCGACTGCGCCGTGCTCATCGTTTCGTCGATCGTTCCCATCCCATATCAAGGGGATTCCTGCGATCGTTCCTTCGTTCTTGTCTCGAGCGGATTCCTTCGATCGAGCAGTTTCCTTCGATTGTTCCATCTCAAGAGGATTCCTTCGATTGAGCGGTTTCTTTCGATTGTTTCATCTCCCCTCACCCCGCATCCGTTCTCAGCGTTCCGTCTCTAGGGCTACCTTTGGCGATCGTTGTCACGCCCCGCTTCCCAAAACGACGGAGGCGAAGCGTGACTAAGGCCCGCTTAGGCCGGAGCTGTGAAGCTCAGACCCAATAAGCGTTTGTAGGGGTACCATCTTAAAATTTTCCAGATTCTTGCATTTATGAAGTTCGAAACAACAAAAGTACAGGACGGAAGAGTTTAATATCCAGCGAGTACAAAAGTCTAAAAAGAGGGAAGCCTAAGCATGGCAACAACTAACGAAAGAGAGAAGCTAAAAGTAGTAACCTCTGAACGTCCACGTTAGAAGAGACCTCTAAGTCTGGTCCTCGTCAGGCACGAACTCTGGATCGACGTCCTCGGGCTCCACGTACTCCGGTAAGTCTGCCTCGTCCGCGAACTCTGGCTCAGCACCTGACGTACAGCACCAAAAAAGGGACTGTACGTCAGGTAAGGTCTACAAAAAGGGTCAGACCAAACTGCAAGTGTATCGACTATTTAACAACGGTTTACTGGTTGATTAGCATGCTGAGGTTATGACAGAGGAACGAAAGAAAGTAACGCAGCAGGAAAGTAAAACAAAGCAGGCAGTAGTCGTAGCGTGTGCTACCGACTACAGGACTATCCTAAAGGTGTCAGGACAAGACGGAACTAGACAAGACAAGACGGTCAGGACACGACACGTGAGACACGAAGGGTTCACGCCTTACAGGTTGAGGGGGATCAGACCCTCTCCCAGTGCGCACGCTCAACCCTACCCCAAACCCCAGAACTCAGGACAAGAAGTACAGAGATCACTTCCGCTAGGGAAGCACCTGAAACGCCCGCATGCTTTTTGTATCACGGAGATGTATTCCGCTCGGGAAGCATCTGAAACGCCCGCAGGCTTTTTTTATCACGGAGATCACTTCCGCTCGGGAAGCATCTGAAACGCCCGAAGGCTTTTTTGTATCACGGAGATCACTTCCGCTCGGGAAGCATCTGAAACGCCCTAAGGCTTTTTGTGTAACAGGGACAAGACACGACCAATGTACGGGAGAGTTATTCTAGGGTGTCCACATGCACGCACACACAAGCTAATCCTACGGTGTCACAAGTTGTTGTTCGTCGGACTTAGACTTCGTCATCAAGTCTAAGTCGTCAGGGTGACCCGGACGCTATCATTTCACGTCCGAATCTCTTTGTTCACAGTTAACAGTTCTAACAAACTAAGGCCTAAGCACGGCCAAAAGTGCAAGTGGATACATTTGCCTGTGATGGCGAGTGTGTCGTCCGTCCGGAGCGTCTCGTCGAGTCGGAGCGTTGGTAAGGGGCCGTCTGGTTGACGAACACGCGGGAATCGACGTCGGATCTGGAAATGGTAACGGATCGCGTCGCCTTCGCTCCGGTTCCTCGACTGTGAGTAGCGCAACAAAGAGGGGATCGTCGGGGTCCAGACGGTAGCAATGAGGCGTACTTAATATATCTGCATCGTGGATATTAAAATATCAAGGAATAAAAACCTAACTATTTATTTGCAACTTAGGTTATACAATAAAATCACTTTACATATTGGTTATAAACTAAAGCTTATATCTATATCAACTTATTGATATAAAGCAACTTCTGTTATTAACATATGAATATTAACTACTATATATAATAACTGGGCTAACATCTTAACAGACTTAATATCATAACTCCAATATTATTAACCTAATATTATACTAGTCATCATTTGCATTAACAGTTATGCTACAACCCATACATATTGAGCCAAAACCAAGGTATGCACTTCATATTTACCTTCACGCTCGTGTGTGCTTGCAGGGGGGACGGGCGTCGGCTTCGAGGATCGTCGAGACTCTGGTGGTGCGGTCATCGGAGGGCAACGCCTCCGAGGGTGGTAGAGGAGTTTGTCGGTCAGGGCTTGGCTGCCACGAGCTCTTCAGGATGAGGAGCGTTCGGGAACGATCGGACGACGACGAGTATGGGGGCGACGGCGTCGGGGATGCCGCGTGGGAGGCGTGTGGTCTGTTGATGCGCGTGCGGGGTGTGATGGCCGGACTAGGAGATAGACGGCAGCCTGGGGTTTGCGTGGGGGAGGTGTTGCGTGCGTGGAGAGGAGGAGGGAAGATCGGACGTGAAGGGGTGGCCGGCATCAGTTTCAGAGGGCGCGGTAAGGTGGTTCAAGGGGTGTCAATGCGGCCTAGGGTCTCTCGATGATGGCGCATGGAGGAGGAGGGGAGAGGCGCGCAGGTGGTGCAAGGGAAAGAGACGACAGTACGAGCTGGGGTTAGGGTGCAGCCCGTGAGGGGAAAGAGAAGAGGTAGGGGTTTTATAATAAAAGAATAAGGAAGAGCTGCTCTCGTGCGACTGAGAACGCAAAGCCCTAGGTCTAGTTATTTGTAGGGCTTCTATAGCTTGTCAGGAGGAGAGGGATAGTTCTCGTGGAGAGGGATAAGAGCCGATCTTGAGGGATTCTCTTGTGACGTGGGTCAAGGGGAAAAGGAGTGGGACAGTTAGGATAGGATATGAGATATTTGATTTATTTATTCTATTGAATTTGAGCTGATCCCTTAAAAACAAACAAAACATTCGAAGTATTTGGAAAGACCGGGTAAAAGCTACAGTTGGATTTAAAAAGAAGGGATTTAGATGAATAGGTTAGGGCATGTTCCATTGGGTTTCTTTTGAAGGAGGATTTACTGTTGGGAATAGTAAATCCTAGGAGAAATGAGTGAAGAGAGAGAAGAGGAGTAGTGTGTTTCTTTTGGTTTCTTTTGGTTGCTTTGGGTTGGAAAGTGGAGAGGGGTTTTGTATGTGGGGCCCATAGTAAAGTAGTGTGTTTCTTTGGTTATATGGGTATTGGGAAAGTTGGTAGAGGAAAGTGAGAAAGTTGGTTATGGTTATTTGAGGTGAGATTACCCCCAAACCGAATTTGGGCAAATTACTTGTGAAAACCCAACTGTTAAATAATTAATAATTAAATAACTAGTAAATATGAAATAAATTAATATTAAATAAAATACTTAAGTACAATTTACGTAATTAAATTTTAAAAACCCGCATTTACCAAAGGAATATTTAAATGAATAAGGCCGAATAAGTAGAAACGCAAGCACGACAAGTAACGCAACCAACCGAAATAAAAAAACAATTTATTGAAATGGCAGCAAAAAATGGTGTGGATTTTTAAATGCTCACCGATAAGCTCATATCAGCTACATCAAACCAAAATCACATTCCAAAATAGCCAATATTTACAAAATACTTATAATATACATATTACAAGTCTCATCTGACTAGCCCAACATACAGAAATAAATGTTTACATTTTAAGGGCGATAATAAACAACAGTAACAAAAAAAGCAGAAAGCCTAAGATCGCATACAAAACCAACTTAATGGTATTGCATTCGGAGAGAATGATGTCCATTTTCTTAGCCAACCGAACCTCAATCTCCAAAAGCCGCCTATCAGATACCGCTGTGGAAGAGGATGCATGGGTCGGGCTTCTTGCAAGCTCATCAAGCAACTGTAGGATCACATAAGTGGACCACTCTGAGTGAGCCGGATCCTTCCATTCGTAGTAGTTGCATTTATTAGGCCCTCGCACAGGACATCTCCAAAAGCAGCTTGTGGTCCATGATGTCCTCCTGGGAACCCGTAGCCGACAATGGCAAAACCTGCTGTCATCATCATCTGGATCCAACAGCGACCCTGTAGGAAGTCTGGGTCTGGAAATAACAGACTGGCTGGAACCAGTGCTCATTTGTACCTTGCAAGAAATAAAGATTGACAACGGAGGCATGCAACATATATACAAATAAATAATGGAAAAAAATTCTAGCAGCAAGGATACATACAAAAGTGCATCAAGTAGCGATACCACAAATTGAAACATACAAATGAAGTAACCAAAGAATAAACGTATAAATCCATAAAAACCCAGAAATAAACTGAAAAAAATTTAACATTTGCGAAAACCAAACCATCCCCACAAGGAAATTGCACCATACCAACTTGGTCCATACCCAAGTCAAATAAAAAATATTTGACTTGTGCCCTCAGGTAAACATGTTTTGTAGCATGAACAGCAGAAGGTATATGACGGTTGCTCATTATAAATGAACCTTCCAGCCAAATACCCCTATATCTTCTTTTCCTAGGGTCAATTTTCGCATTTATTGTTCTTCATCATCGGGCAAAAGTTGGTTTTTGGGTCATAGCTCCAGGTTGCAGTATGTGTGTATGGGTTGTTAATTTTGGATCATGGTATCAGATTTTTGTGGCATTGCTCCAGATTGCTGGTTGTATGCGAAACATACATAAGCCCTCATAAAGAAATTAATTATATCATGATAAATAGTTGGTAATAGGAAGTTGCTCCATCACATAAAACCCCCTCAGTTAACATCTGCTCATCTCATATACCGATGCATACCGTCCGTATCATTTCATTTGATTTTCGATGTATCTCACTAATATACATCATTGGGGAGTAATGGAACCATCCAGCCTAATACCAACTATATATGCATAACCGAGGGACATAGAGATCAAATAAGCATCTTCATCATTGGGCTATAGGTAATCCAACAAGGAGCCTTGCCAACCAATCTGCAGCCAAGAGTAATGACTGGAGCAATGCCACAACATTATGATTAAAAGATACAAAATTAACCACCCATACATATCAACTGCAGCCTGGAGCAATGCCACAAAAATCAGATTCCATGAGCCAAATTTAACATGTCAAACAAAGTAACTGCAGGCTGGAGAAATGCAACAAAAATCAGATGCCATGTTCCAAATTTAACAACCCATTCACACATTGTGCAGCCTGCAGCAATGCCACAAAAATCAGATGCATTGATCCAAAATTTAGCATGGAAAACAAAGGAGAATAAAATGGAGAAATGCCACAAAAATTCAGAAGCCATGATCCAAATTTAACAACCCAGTCACACATGCAGCAGCCTGTAGCAAAGCCACAAAAAGCATATGCCATGATCCAAAATTTAACATGGCAAACAAAGGAGAATAAACTGGAGAAATGCAACAAAAATCAGATGCCATGCTCCAAATTTAACAACCCATTCACACATTGTGCAGCCTGCAGCAATGCCACAAAAATCAGATGCCTTGATCCAAAATTTAGCATGGAAAACAAAGGAGAATAAAATGGAGAAATGCCACAAAAATTCAGATGCCATGATCCAAATTTAACAACCCAGTCGCACATGCAGCAGCCTGCAGCAAAGCCACAAAAATCATATGCCATGATCCAAAATTTAACATGGCAAACAAAGGAGAATAAACTGGAGAAATGCAACAAAAATCAGATGCCATGCTCCAAATTTAACAACCCATTCACACATTGTGCAGCCTGCAGCAATGCCACAAAAATCAGATGCCTTGATCCAAAATTTAGCATGGAAAACAAAGGAGAATAAAATGGAGAAATGCCACAAAAATTCAGATGCCATGATCCAAATTTAACAACCCAGTCACACATGCAGCAGCCTACAGCAAAGCCACAAAAATCATATGCCATGATCCAAAATTTAACATGGCAAACAAAGGAGAATAAAATGGAGAAATGCAACAAAAATCAGATGCCATGCTCCAAATTTAACAACCCAGTCACACATTGTGCAGCCTGCAGCAATGCCACAAATATCAGATGCATTGATCCAAAATTTAGCATGGAAAACAAAGGAGAATAAAATGGAGAAATGCCACAAAAATTCATATGGCATGATCCAAATTTAACAACCCAGTCACACATGCTGCAGCCTGCAGCAAAGCCACAAAAATCATATGCCATGATCCAAAATTTAACATGACAAACAAAGGAGAATAAAATGGAGAAATGCCACAAAATTCAGCTGCCATGATCCAAATTTAACAACCCAGTCACACATTGTGCAGCCTGCAGCAATGCCACAAATATCATATGCCATGATCCAAAATTTAACATGGCAAACGAAGGAGAATAAAATGGAGAAATGCCAAAAATCAGAAGCCATGATCCAAATTTAACAACCCAGTCACACATGCTGCAGCCTGCAGCAAAGCCACCAAAATCATATGCCATGATCCAAAATTCAACATGGCAAACAAAGGAGCAAATAATGGAGAAATGCAACAAAAATCAGATGCCATGCTCCAAATTTAACAACCCATTCACACATTGTGCAGCCTGGAGCAATGCCTCAAAATCTTGATGCCAATAACCAAAAACCAAAAACCAACAACCAAATAACACATATTTATACCTGGAGCAAAGCCCAAAACAGCTATTTAACATCCCTCATAAACAAACTTCAGCATGGATACATGCAACACAAAATGCTACATTGACCCATAACCCAAAATCCCCCATCAACACATACTAACACAAGTAGCAATGCACCAAAAACAATTACACTAAGCCATGCACCAAAACCATCGTAAACACATGTTGAATCCTTTTCCAACCCCCCGTCCAAATCTCCCCCAACATAACTGTAACGACCCACTTACGGGGCCCGTTACTGCTTGGAACATGCACAAGTCCTGCTAGGCACCAATGAAGTCAACACAGGCTACGTTACAGAAATACGCCAAAATACTGATAATGAAAGTGGTACACTACCTTATTACAACCCAGCAGCTAACAGGAAAAGAAAATACAACCGAAAATACAAAAGATACATCACACCTCTCTGGAAACAACAAAGCAAATCTCCCACACTCACTCTCAATACTCAGGGTCCTGCTGGTCCTGCTGGTCAAACTCAACTACGAACTCAGCGCCTACAGCCTCTGGTGCAAACTCCTCGACCTGGGGGATATCTGGCGAGTCCACCACAAAGAGAAGGGTCGCTAGGATCAGACGTAACTCAAAGTATCTCTATACATGGATATTGAAACAAATATACAAGCATGGCAATTTAAAAGAAAAGAGGTAAAGTACGAACAATAATAGTAAGAGAAAATGAGCAGAAAAAGTAAACTTCGCAGTTTTACAGCTATCAACATTTTCTAGCAGTTAAAAGTGCAATGATAAAAGTAACTATGATGCGAGAGTCTAATTGTGCCTTTACCTAGACTGTGACTTATAATGCGGGGTACAGTAAGCAACCAAGAGGCCAACTCTTGCCGCGGGTGCTACCTGGGCGAACCAATTCTCTGAGTACTGTGCAATAATCTGTGATCTGTGATCTGTGATGGTTGTCACCGGCACTGTTATGGGTTGCTAGAACCCGCACGGTGACAACAAAGTCTGGACTAGTCGCTCCCGTACCCTCGCCATTATAAGTTACCCCAAAACCCAGTGTCAGTGCAATTTACTAGAATGTCACATTTCCAGTCATAATTTTCTGTCAATCAAGTCAAGTAGCCCAGTTCTGCTTCCTTTACGATACTATGCAATTTACGATACGATACCATGCAATTTAGCTAACAGTTCAAAAATGGAAACACTGTGATAACGAAATAAAACAAGGTTGGCATGCATTGTTATTGTTTTAAGAACCCATGTCAAGGGTACGATGAGTTACCAAAAATCGCCTTGTCGTGAAAGGTGCGTTTTAAAAAGTGGTCGGTGTACCTGGTTCACACGTGTTACGAACAAGTTAGCTTAACGAATTAATAGCATGCTAAGAGGGCAAGTTATACTAACTAGCTTATAACTAATTACTTATATCATGTTATTAAAACTTAACTTGTTATATCAGATAAATCAAAATGGCTACTAACACATTTACTAATATAGGTTTAGAAATTATTAATTACTTTTATCATAACTTAATATATTAAAAAAAACTTATTTGATAACATGATTTAACTTAAGATGATAAAACATAACTTTAAATTAACTTAGCTTATAATTAAAACATAACTTAACTTATTAGGTTATGATATTGTTAACTTATAATATAACTGATAATAAGATTAACTTATAAACTTATAAAATCTTATAAAAACTTAATATTAACTTATAATAATTAACTAATTAATAATATTAAAAATAATAAAACTTAATAATAATAATAATAACAATAAAAAACTTACCTAAATATCTCCCCTCTCTCTCCGTTCTCTTCCTCTCTGTTTCCTTTTCTTCTTCTTTTTTTTGTTTTCGTTCACTGCAGGTACTCACGGTGGCGGATCGAGCTCGGGCGACGCGGCGGGGGTTGCTCGGCTAGGGGCGGCGCGTCCGGGTGCGATCCAAGGGGCGGTGGTCTAGGGAGGATCTAGGAACGGGGCACGGCGGCGGGGCGACTCCGACGTGCGAGGGGGGCGGCGGTCTCGGCGATGCGTAGGGCTGCGCAAGGGGGCCGGTGGTGCACGGAAATCTCCGGACGGCGCGGGACGACTTCCAGGCGGCGGATCGAGGTCGGAATGGCGACGATCACGGTGACGAGGCTCCGGGGGCGTGGATCGGGCGACGGGGGATCGGGGGCTTGGGGGCGCGGCCAAGGGGGCTCGGCGGCGGCGCTTGGGCATCGGATCAGCGGCGGCAAACGGTCCGTGGCGGCAAGGCGAGGCCGGGGGATAGGGCGGCGGCTCACGGGGCTTGGGGGCCTGTGCGCTCCGGTGACGCGGGGGGTTTGCTTTGGGTTGTTTTGGGGATTGGGTTTGGGATTGTTCTTGATTTCTGGTTGATTGGTTTCCAATTTCTGTTTTGTTTTGATTTTTGGATTGTAAAGGGTTTGTGGAGATTGGTAGAGGTGGTGGAGATGTTGGGGGTGTTGCTGGTTGTTGGTGGTGGCTGATGGGGAAGGGACGGGGAGGTGACGGCTGATTTGGTGTCGTTTGGTTGTCGCTGTTGATTGATTGAAGGAGAGGGTGATGAAGAACGGGAGGAGGAAGGTTTCCTCTAAATAGATCTATGGCAATATGTTGGGGAATTAATTTTGTTGATGTTCCATCTGCAGACAAGGGGGAGGTTGGATGATGAAATATGTGTGCTGGCTTTGAATTTGAAGGGGGAAGGTGGTAGCCGACATGTTAATGATAATAGTAAGTGAGGAAAGGTAATATAGTAAAATGAAATTATTCAAAAATAATAAGTTAATTTTGAAATTAATCCTTAGTTAAAAAGTAATTTTGTGATTTTAAATTTGTTAGTAGCAATTAGTTATTTAGTAAATATTTATGGCCACTCGGCCAATAGTTACGCCACGGTAAAACTAAAATATAGACGCGCTCGCGTCAACGTACGGACGAAAATCTCACGGACGGAAATAACTAGGACAAGGAAGTAAAGATACACATACAATGGCCAAAATACGACTAGAAAAACAGGCCGTTACAATAACAACGTCACCGCTCAAACATCTTCCCATCCCAGCCAGCTAGCATCCTAGTCCAAATCAAACCCCGCAACTATCTCTTCTATCATCATTTTCCGAGCCTCATGAGGCAAGGCCAAAAAGCTGTGTGCCTCCATCTCATCGTTGCGCAGGGCCTTGAAGACCTTTAACAATATACCCGGGGTATACTCGGTAAACTCGTAGACATGCTTGGCAAGCGGTTTGGTCCAATGTGCGTGTGCGGACCTTATAGCATCCACGACCTCTTTCATGTTTTCTGATATTTCCCGCATGATGTCGGGATCTTGAACCATGCCCCGTCTGCGGGGTTTCTTTTTACCCATCGCATTTGGGTTTGAATGACTTGGCCCTCCCTGATTAGCAGGTCCGGTGCTAGCTTGGGTGGGAATTTCTTCCGTGACATTGTGTGGTGGTGAATCTATATGAATTGGCTCGTGACTTACGGGCTCTCCCTCGCCTCCGCCTTCATGAAACTCTCCCCCTAACCTTTCAAAAACACCCATTGCTAAATCCCCCTTCGCAGAATCATCACCAATGATGGTAACAAGATCGTCATACCATGGCAGTGGATGGTTCACATAAGCCCTCAGCCGATGGTTAGCCTGAACAATGACAATATCAAATATGATAAAGGGCATTCAAAGCTATATTTAATGTAGTATCACATAGCATATGTAAAAGGTAGAAGTAATTACCACCGCCCATGTATCATACATTTCGGGATCAAGATTAATGACCTTATTCTCCTCATCCCATCCGGCTCCGCTTAGGACCATGCACTCCTGAACGTCTTTGAGACGTCTCCTCAACGATTTCATGTGATTCTTCACATTAACACTTGAGAAGGAAGTCACATGGGTGTTATTTATTTCCGCTGCGGCGGCAGTGAAGGCTGTATTTTTGAAAGACTTATCAGCTTTATACCCCTGCCGTGCAAGCTCAGCAAGGAATGGAATGAGGGTTTCATCGTAAGCATTCGTCCAAAGTTTGTTTTGTTGTGTTGACGATGAAGGCTGCTTCGACTTCTTTCGGGGGCTTGAAACAGACCCATCTGCATCTTCGCTACGTCGGCTCGACTTCCTAGAAGCGTCACTGCCGGGGGTTTGTTCATTGCCACTAGGTGGCGTAGCCATAGCGAATGCAGGTGGGGAAGCTGGGCTTCTGTACGAGGCATGCTCTCCCCCTTGCAGCATATTCATAAACCCCATTCCAGGCGGCGATGGCATCTGCATTGGCATTTGAATAGGAATGTTGAAATTTGGATATTGTGGATATCCCATTCCATGCCCACCTGATGGGTACACAAGCCCACCTGCTTGGAAGCCATGCATGTGATAGGGCATCGTTTGCATCCTCTTGGGAATTGGTCGGTTGACAATTGGGTCAACCATTCTGTCAGCATCTACCCATTGTGTCCCATATGCAGTGTCATAGCTGGGGAGCATGGGATCACGCCCAGGCCGGTTTGGGTCACCCCCCTGACCAGCATTTGACGAGCCTTCCATCCCTACAACATAATCAAATTAAATTGAAAATGCAATGTTGTAAACAATATAACCATCCAACCTACCTATAACAGGACCTATACTGCATTCGAATATAAAATTACATAAGTGTAAAGGAAATAGTGGGTACACAAATGCATGGAATTTTTTGGAAAACTTAACAAAGCAACACTAATGCAATTGTCTGATAAAAGAAATAAAATGTTCAGTCATATGAGGCAATAATATACGCCGACCCCCTCATATCCCATGCTCTATAGTGTTCCCGTTATTATTTTTGTTACAGAAGTCCACCCACATATCCCAAGCAATCTGCTCCCTACGCATTTTCCATTGATCACGTTGTTCGGTTTGTTCTCGAACGGGCAACTGTTGGGACAGATCCATAACATCATCATCAAGCTCATCGATACCATCTACAGCCTCCTCAACCTCATCTCCATCTTCTGTTAGATGGGGGTCATGGGGATCTTCTATTTGGATGTAATTATGCAAAACACTGCAAGCAAGTACGATTTCGACCTGACGTTTGAATGCGTAGTGAGGCTTGGCTGTCATTATTTTAAACTTGTTCTTTAGGATACCAAATGTCGACTCGATCTTTGATCGTAAGGTAGAATGGCGTAGGTTGAATAGCTCTCTTCGGTTTCTAGGAACCCGATCAGTATGGTCCTTCAAATGGTATCTAACTCCCCGGTATGGAGATATGAACCATGGCATTGTTGTATACCCAGCATCGCAAAGGTAATATTTACCTGCAGTCGAAAACATAACCCAATTAATGACCCAAACATCTTTGGTAGAAGTATTTCGTATGTCAATGTACATTTATGCCGATTACCTTCATACACTCGCAACCCCGGGGGGGTGGTGGTTTAGACAATGCATCTTTCAGGACCGTAAAATCATTTGCGGATCCTTCCCACCCGGCAAGTACGTATGTGAATCTTTTATTAGGAGTAACAGCTGCTAGCACATTCTGTGTAACCCCTTTACGACCTCTAAAGCGGGAAACGAGACTGGCTGGGAGCATGGCATCTATGTGAGTCCCATCAATAAGACCAATGCAGTCCTACAACGTAATCAATCAGCCCAATTTTCAATCATCACGACGATACTTATTAGACTGAGACATATACAGGTAAGCACACATACCTTGAAAAATGGGAACCAATTGGGGTTATTGACTATCTCTGGTGGCGTCTCATTAGCAGCTTGCTTCATGTACATATCCCGAATTGCACACACTGCCCCCATAACTTTGTTAAAATACCTGCTCTCTGTCCCCCCTCCCCTAATAAAATCCACTTGCATTACCCTATTCTTGGACTTGTGACCTACAATATGCAGGAACATGGCCAACTGCTCCTCGATGGATACCTGTATAGTGTCCTTGAGAAGATCTCGCCGACGCATTAGTGCTGCAAGATTCATGAATGCATGTCTTCGCATCCGTAAGTAGTCCAAACAGCTACTTTCAGACCCCCACAGAATTCTCCGCATGTGGGATTTTCTATGCAGATCCCGCATAGCAGAGGGCTCTCTCGGTATAGGTGCAGCCCTAGCATTTGCGTGAAGTTGTAAGGCTACTACAACAAACGATATTGCAGCCGTTGCAGCGGTACATAACTCACAGGCCGAATGGTCTCCTTGTGTATCCATCTCACCCTTAATTTAATAACATATATATTTAATGTTATGTATATACATAACATAATACATATGAGTAAAACAGTTCAGATAAAATTGTGCATATCCAAATCACTAGCCCTCAGACATAATGTGTTTTCATAGTCACACACGCGGTTGCTTTGCCGTTGCTCCTGCAGTGTCACCCCATAAAATGCACCATAAAATCTGATACACTGATCCCAAAAAGAAAACAACATAAAAAAATCAAACAAGTAGCCATAAAACCCCAAAACTCTAATACAAATCACAAAACACTTAGGGCCTGTTCCATTGTGGTTTCTTTTGTTGATTTGCTTCAAAAAATCTGAGTCAATGAACCAAAATTAACAAACACATAAACACATATTGCAACCTGTTGGAATGACCCAAAAATCTGAATGCATTACCCAAATTTAACATCCACATAAACATAAAAAGCAACCTGGAGCAATGACCAAAAATTCTAAAACCATTTTCCAAAATTAACAACAATATATACACAAAATGCATAATGGAGAAAAGCCCCAAAAATCTGAGTCAGCTTCCCAAAATTAACAAACACATAAGCACATATTGCAGCCTGTTGGAATGACCCAAAAATCTGAATACATTACCCAAATTTAACATCCACATAAACATAAAAACCAACCTGGAGCAATGACCCAAAATTCTAAATCCATTTTCCAAAATTAACAACAATATATACACATAATGAATAATGGAGAAAAGCCCCAAAAATCTGTGTCAATGAACCAAAATTAACAAACACATAAACACATATTGCAGCCTGTTGGAATGACCCAAAAATCTGAATACATTACCCAAATTTAACATCCACATAAACATAAAAACCAACCTGGAGCAATGACCCAAAATTCTAAATCCATTTTCCAAAATTAACAACAATATAGACACAAAATGCATAATGGAGAAAAGCCCCAAAAATCTGAGTTAGCTTCCCAAAATTAACAAACACATAAACCCATATTGCAGCCTGTTGGAATGACCCAAAAATCTGAATACATTACCCAAATTTAACATCCATATAAACATAAAAACCAACCTGGAGCAATGACCCATAATTCTAAATCCATTTTCCAAAATTAACAACAATATATACACAAAATGAATAATGGAGAAAAGCCCCAAAAATCTGAGTCAATGAACCAAAATTAACAAACACATAAACACATATTGCAGCCTGGAGGAATGACCCAAAAATCTGAATACATTACCCAAACTTAACATCCCCATAAACATAAACACCAACCTGGAGCAATGACCCAAAATTCTAAAACCATTTTCCACAATTAACAACAATATATACACAAAATGCATAATGAAGAAAAGCCCCAAAAATCTGAGTCAATGAACCAAAATTAACAAACACATTAACACCAATTGCAGCCTGGAGGAATGCCCCAAAATTCTGAATACATGACCCAACATTAACATCAACCTAAACACAAAAACCAAGCTGGAGCAATGTCCCACAAATTAACTACCAATTAAACACAAAATTCATCAGGGAGCACAGCCCCCCATATCTGATTCCATGAGCCAAAATTTACATCCACATAAACATAAACTCTATCCTAGAGCATTGCCTCCAAAAATCAGAGACCATGAGCCAAAATTATCAACCGCATAAACCCAAAATGCAACCTGGAGCATTGACCCAAAAATCTGGAAACAGGAACCAAATTTACCAACCCATACACACAAAATACAACCAGGACCAATGCCCCAAAAATCTTAAAGTTTCATTTTACATGGGGATCAGATTAAATGGGGCTTCAAGGGAACAATCTTAGCAAGCCATCCACCGTGTGCGAATGTCATTCTTTCCTGCTTTTTTTATCATCATTGGGTTTGTTACGACCTAAAGATCGTAGGAGCCCGACTCCCGCCCGGATCCGTTAACATACCCCATTAACTCACCTTTACACAAAAGGGCCGCCGCCCCGAAAATCCGGGGCATCATGGAGACAGGCGCGCCTTGCAGCGCTCCCCGAACCGGCCGGGGCGGACCCCTGCAGCCGGCCGAGGCGGACCACCGCAGCCGGCCGACTCTTAGTCCGACGCTAACAACAAACAACCTAAGGATAAGGACACCTGACACATACGTCACCCGACCATCCGACAAAGCACCCCCTGACGGAAGAGCCGCCTGACATAGCGCTTTCGCTTTCGGCTCTGACATCCCGACAAAAGCACCCCTGGGCCGTTGCGCCGCCTGACAAAGGCAGGTCAGGAACTCCTATTCCCGGCGTCCTTATCCGAAGCCTCCGCTGACACCCGAGCCAGCTCAGCACGCCTAGTCATCACCCGTCAGGTATAAATACCCCTTCTCCTCTTACGGAGAAGGGGTTGTTGCTGCAGAATTCTCTCTCATTCAACTATTCACACACGAGTGCAAAGGTCTTCCATATCTTTGTTCTCCCACCTATAGCTCGCTACGCGCGGTCGACACACCGTTAGTCCGACCGGCGTGACCAGCCCCCCATTTTAAGCCCTATCACTGACTTAGGCATCGGAGGGGCTAAGGGTTGAACCCCCAACCCAGCCCTTCTGACGAGTTGTTCGTGTTGCAGGAGAGCTCGCCTATCAACACCAGTCGGCGTCACCCCCCTGCCGTTCAACCTTGTCCATCCGCATCCGGCGAGATTCAGCCCCGCGACCATCACTGGCGTCGAGATCGACTTCTTCACCCCACTAATCGCTTGTCAAATAGCCTACCTAAACCCCCTTCTCCACATAACCACCGTGCCCTTGGTTCCCATTAATACAAATTCATTGTACGTGAGTTCCACCTCGTAACAATTGGCGCCGTCTGTGGGAACGAAGGGTCACACCCATGTTAGATTCCATACCGATCTCGCGGAACCCGGACCACGGCAAAGATCCCGTGGGACAGGAACCGCTCTCCCTACAAATCACCCCGGCGTCCGACCCCCTTCTGGGGATGGGCTCCGAGATCGAACACACTTCAGTCCCCGCCGTCCTGAAGAGCTTCGAGGCCGTTGCTCAGGCCAGGGGAGGCTGTCAGACGGCTGGAACGGAACCTCCGCCCGGCCCCTCAGAGCCCCTGAACGTGAGGCGAAACCTCCACCCTCAGTTCGAGGAGGAGGGGGAGCATAGGGGGCTCGCTGAGGAGATCGCGGCCCAGCAAAGGCTCCTGGAAGAGGAGGTAGAAGTCGCGCAGCGGTGGAGGCGCCTGGGGGAGGCGGCCGCCGCGCAGAGGCGTCTGGACGAGGCGGCCGAGACCACCCGGAAGGCTTACCAGGAAGAGGAGGCCGCCAGCCGCCAGCTTCGCTTCATCATCGCGGAGCGCGAGAGGCTGAGGATGGAGAACAGGAGCAACCGAGAACTCCTGGACGAGGCGACGACGGCCCGGCGGCCTGGGAACGGGCGGGACCCGTTGCTGAACAGGTCCCCGCCTGGAGGGGGCGGCCCCCATCACCAACACCACCCCTCCGATACCCTGCGCGAGGAAGCCGTTTGTCGGCAACTACGCTTCCTCACCACCGAGCGTGAAAGACTCCTTCGGGAGAATCAAGAACGGATGGAGGCCCGAGGAGAGCTGGCCAGGAGGCGTGGGCGCTGGGAGGACCGTAGCCCGCAACCCGTCGAATCCTCCGCCCAAGGAAGGAGCCCCGCCTGGAGACCGTCGGGCTACTCCCCGGGGACGGAGGACCGTCGGCGGCCGAGGCGCGACCGAAGCCCGACCCCCGAGTGGCGGAGGGGGGATGCGCCGGATCGCCCGACCTACCCGGAGGAGGCCACGCCACTCGCCCGGTGGATCACTTCCGCCCCCAGGCCCGTAAGGTTCAAACCCCCTCACTTGGCCACATACAATGGGAGGGGCGACCCCCTCACGCACGTGCAACAATACCGGGGGGCGATGGAAGCCCAGGACGTGGATGAGGCGTTCCTTTGCCGACATTTCTCCCAAAGCCTGAGGGACACCGCGCTGGACTGGTACTTTGCCTTGCCCGCGAGGTCCGTAGGGAGCTTTGGCGAACTATCCCATAAGTTCTGCCAAGAGTTCCGGGCCGGGCGAACAAAAAAGAAGCCCTTAGACTATCTCAGCACGATAGTCCAAAGGGAGGGGGAGGGAACGGGAAGATACCTCCGCCGCTTTCAGGAGGAGAGACGGGCGGTGGTGACATGCGACGACGAGGTGCTTATGCTGGCCTTCAAGACGGGGCTGCGGACTCGGGGCCTCCACAAATCCCTGCTCCGGGATCCACCGACCGACTATGAAGCGTTGGTAGCAATGGCGGAGAGGCACGCGTTGGCGGAGGAGACTTTGGGTGCAAAGGTTGTATTCCCCCAGGCGAAACCACCCGCAGATGGGCCCCGGCCGCACCCTCGACCGAGGCAGGAGGAAAGGGGGCGAGGCCGCGATTAGATGGCCCTACCGCGGCGGGAGCCACCCGAGCCCCGCCCGCTAGATCGCCTTGGCCCGGCTCGCGAGTTCGCTCCGGCACGGAGGCCCCCCGGAGTCATCCCAAGACCAGAAGACCCCCCGCCGGTGCATTACACGCGACTCAATGCCCCCATGATGGAGGTGCTGGTCGCGGCGACGAGGGCCGGGTTACTGCCGGAGCCTCCCCGGGAGATGAGGACGGACCCGGCGAGGCGGGACCCACGGAGATACTGCCGATATCACCGGGACCACGGTCACGACACCGACCGTTGTTACTCCCTTAAGAGAGAAATCGAGCGGCTGATCCAAGCGGGTCACCTGGGGAACTTTGTCGCGGGAAGGCGGGTGGCGGCAGAAGAGAGAGCCCCCGGAGGAAGGGGGACGGGAACCCCCGGCGAACCGCGATAAGGAGGAGCCACGCCCCCCAAGGGCGGTCATGCGTATTGAGATGATAACTGGAGGCCCTTCCTCGGCGGGGCGGGCGCCCGCCATCCTGGAGGCCGGGGCCCGACAGGTGATGACGGCAGCCGCCGGCCACCGACCGAAGCGAAGAAGGACACACCGACCCCCCATCACCTTTACCGAGGAAGACTGGCAGGAGACGCGGAGCCAGAACAACGACGCTCTCGTCATCGAGGCTCGGGTCGGGGCGGTTGACGTCGGCCGGCACCTGATTGACACCGGAAGCTCCTGCGACATCCTGTTCCTGTCAACGGTCGAAAGGATGGGGTGGGGGCGCGCAGACCTAGAGCCCTGCGTGGGCCCTGTGGCCAGCTTCACCGGCCATGAGATCCCTACCGAAGGAACGATCACCTTGCCCATGACACTGGGGGAGGAGCCGAGGATCGTCACCAAGGAAACGCTTTTCGTCATCGTCGACATCGCGTCGGTGTATAACGGAATCATTGGACGCCCATATATGACGGCCATCGAGGCGCTCCCCAGCCTGCAACATCAGACGATGAACTTCCGGACCCCGCGGGGGGTGGGACAGGTGCGGGGAGGTCGAGGGGTGCCCCAAGACCACAACCGTGTGCCGTCCCCGCCTGGGGGCCCCAGGCGGACACTGACGCCACTCGTCCCCGACGAAAGGGAGGACTTCTGCGACCAGCGGCCGACCCCGGCCGAGGAAGTAGAGGAGGTCCCAATAACCTCGGACGAGGGGAGAGCCGTCTCCATCGGGACGAAACTCCCCTCCGCCTTGAGGGCGGCCCTCGTCACCCTGCTCCGGGAGAACGCGGACATATTCGCATGGTCACCAGCCGACATGCCCGGGGTGGACCCGGCGGTAATCTCCCACAGGTTGAATGCGGACCCAGAGGCCTGGCCTGTTCGACAGAAGAAGAGGAGTGCGGGGGGCGAAAAGAAGAGGGCAGCCGAGGAAGAAGTAGAGCGGCTCCTCGAAGCCAAGTTTGTTCGGCCGGTGGACTACCCCGACTGGCTCGCCAACGTCGTTCTAGTGAAGAAGCCCAGCGGGAAGTGGCGCATGTGCGTTGACTTCACTGACCTCAACAAGGCTTGCCCGAAGGACAGCTTCCCTCTGCCCAGGATCGACCACTTGGTGGACCAGGCGTCCGGTTATGAGTTGTTGAGCTTTATGGACGCCTTCTCGGGGTACAACCAAATACCGATGGCGGAGGAGGATGAGGAGAAGACGTCCTTCGTCACCGATAAAGGCACCTTCTGTTACACCAAGATGCCCTTTGGGCTGAAGAACGCCGAGGCGACTTATCAACGGATGGTTGACCGGATTTTCGGCCCTCGGGTAGGGCGAAATTTGGAGGTCTACATCGACGACATGCTGGTGAAGAGTGGAAGGGCCCTCGACCACCTCAACGACTTGCAGGAGACCTTCCAGAGGGTCCGCCGATACAACCTGAGACTAAACCCCGCGAAATGCATCTTTGGCGTGCAATCGGGAAAATTCCTGGGCTTCATGATAACGAAGCGGGGGATCGAGGCGAACCCCGACAAGGTGACGGCCCTCACCGGTATGACGGAGCCCCGGACGATCCGGGACTTGCAGCGACTGAACGGCCGGATTGCTGCTCTGGGACGATTCCTGTCGAAATCGGCGGAGAAGTCGCTCCCCTTCTTCAGGGTCTTACGCACGGCCTTTGGCGAAGCTAAAGACGAGGAAGGTGATCCCGTGGGACGACGACTGCACGCGGGCGTTCGCGGAGCTGAAAGCATACCTACAAGGCCCACCGCTCCTCGCACGACCGGAGGAAGGTGAACCCCTGGGGTTGTACCTGGCGACCACCGAGGAGGCTGTTAGCTCCGTCCTAATCAAGGAGGAAGGAGGGGTGCAACGCCCTGTTTACTATGCCAGTCGGATCCTCCGGGATGCGGAGACTCGTTACAGCCCCATCGAAAAAGCCGCCTACTGCCTAATCACCACCGCTCGAAAGCTCCGACCCTATTTCCAGGCCCACCCCATAACCGTCCACACCAGCATGCCCCTCGAAAAGAACCTGAAAAGACTGGAACGGTCAGGGAGGATGCTCAACTGGAGCGTCGAGCTCAGCGAGTTCGACATAACGTACAAAGCCCGGACGGCGATCAAGGGTCAGGCGCTGGCCGACTTCGTGGTGGAATGCACCACGGAAATCCCGCCGGGAGACCAGATAGAGCAACCGTCGGCGCCCACGTCCCCCCAGAGGATCGAGGCGGGCGAACCCTCAGCGCCCTCCCCGACGACGGCAGGCGAATTATGGACCATCCACGTCGACGGCTCCGCGACGGGCTCCGGAACAGGAGCGGGAATCGTCATTCAGACTCCAGACGGATGTTCGTTGGAATACGCCCTACGCTTCGACTTCCCGGCCACCAACAATGTCGCGGAGTATGAAGCCGCGGTTAACGGGTAAAAGCTCGCCAGGGCGGTCGGGGCGACGAACGTGTTGCTCCTGAGTGACTCCCGTCTCGTCATCCAACAGATCCTGGGGGGCTTCGAGGCCCGAGAGGAAACCATGAAGCGGTACCTGAATCGCATCCAGATCGAACTCCGCAAGTTCAAGAAAGCGGACGTGCAACACCTGCCTCGCTCCAACAACCTCCGGGCAGATGCCCTGTCTAAGCTGGCTTCCTCCTCAGCGGCCAAGATCGGGAAGGCAATCTACGTCGAAAGCCTGTCGACACCCTCCATCAATGAAGGGGAACTGATGTGCACGGGCACGATGACGTCCTGGATGACCCCCATTGTGAAGTATTTAGAGACAGGTGAGCTACCCGAGGAGCGGTTGCTGGCTAAGCAGGTGGAGAGACGGGCTCTGACGTTCGTGCTCCTCGACGGAGTGTTGTACCGCCGCCGCCGCGCCAATTTCGACGTCCTGCCCTACCTGAAGTGCTTGGGACCGGAACAGGCCGAGCAGGTCATCCGCGAGGTGCACGAAGGCTTCTGCGGAAACCACCACGGCGGGCGCACCATCGCCCACAAGATAATGCGCCAAGGGTACTACTGGCCGACGATGATTCGGGATGCGGTACTATACGTCAAAAGGTGCGAGGCGTGCCAGAAATTCTGCCGACGGACGACTGCACCTCCGGCCAACCTGATGCCCATCTTGAGCCCGGTCCCCTTCGCCAAGTGGGGACTCGACATCCTGGGGCCCTTCCCAAAGGCCTCCGGGGGAAGGAAGTATCTAGTCGTCGCCGTGGACTATTTCACAAAATGGGTCGAAGCAGAGCCGCTGGCGCGGATCACGTGGACGGACATGAAGGGCTTCATCTGGCAATCCGTCATATGCCGCTTCAGGATTCCCCGTTCCATAGTCACGGATAACGGAAAGCAGTTCGACTGCGAGGGCTTCCGCGACTTCTGCTCGGGCTGGGGGATTAAACTCCAATTCGCATCAGTCGCCCACCCACAGTGCAACGGAATGGCGGATGCCGCGAATAAATGTATCTTGAACCCGATGAAGAAGAAGGTGGACGCCGCCCTGGGAGTATGGGTCGATGAGCTACCAGGGATCTTATGGTCCTATCGCACCACCCACAAGGCCTCGACCGGAGAAAGTCCCTTCATGCTAGCGTACGGATCGGAGGCGGTTGTACCTGTGGAAATCGGCGAAGAGACGCTCCGGCTAAAACTCTTCGACGAAGAAATCAACGGAGAAGGGCTCGGCCTCAGTCTTGAGCTGATAGACGAGGTCCGGGACAGGGCCCTAACCAGCCTCGTCAAACACAGCAAGAGGATGGCCCGATACTACGACTCCCGGGTGAAACCGCGGACTTTTAGGATCGGCGATTTGGTCCTCCGCGACGCCACCTTCCGCCCCGAGACTGCGCAGCGGGGAAAGCTGGCCGCCAAATGGGAGGGGCCCTACACGGTCATTGACATTGTCGGACCGGCCACCTACATCCTTGCCACCCCCGAAGGGAGCGAGCTGGCCCACCCTTGGAACGCGAAACATCTGCTGAAATTCTACCAATAGTTGTGAGTTTCTCTTTTTTCGCGCAATATACACATCTACACGTTTTTCCCAACCTGGTTGTTCCTACACAAATTTTGCAGTTCGCTAAAACTCCGAACCTCTGGGGCAGGGCCAACCCTAGCCACCCAAACCAGAGAAGGGCACGGGCCGGGCTACGCGCCCGCTCCCCCCCTCCAGACCTCTGGGGCAGGGCCAACCCTAGCCACCCAAACCAGAGCAGGGCACGGGCCGGGCTACGCGCCCGCTCCCCCCCTCAAGACCTCTGGGGCAGGGCCAACCCTAGCCACCCAAACCAGAGGTGGGCACGGGCCGGGCTACGCGCCCGCTCCCCCCCTCCAGACCTCTGGGGCAGGGCCAACCCTAGCCACCCAAACCAGAGAAGGGCACGGGCCGGGCTACGCGCCCGCTCCCCCCCTCCAGACCTCTGGGGCAGGGCCAACCCTAGCCACCCAAACCAGAGAAGGGCACGGGCCGGGCTACGCGCCCGCTCACCCCCTCCAGACCTCTGGGGCAGGGCCAACCCTAGCCACCCAAACCAGAGAAGGGCACGGGCCGGGCTACGCGCCCGCTCCCCCCTCCAGACCTCTGGGGCAGGGCCAACCCTAGCCACCCAAACCAGAGCAGGGCACGGGCCGGGCTACGCGCACGCTCCCCCCCTCAAGACCTCTGGGGCAGGGCCAACCCTAGCCACCCAAACCAGAGGTGGGCACGGGCCAGGCTACGCGCCCGCTCCCCCCCTCCAGACCTCTGGGGCAGGGCCAACCCTAGCCACCCAAACCAGAGAAGGGCACGGGCCGGGCTACGCGCCCGCTCCCCCCCTCCAGACCTCTGGGGCAGGGCCAACCCTAGCCACCCAAACCAGAGAAGGGCACGGGCCGGGCTACACGCCCGCTCCCCCCCTCCAGACCTATGGGGCAGGGCCAACCCTAGCCACCCAAACCAGAGAAGGGCACGGGCCGGGCTACGCGCCCGCTCCCCCCCTCCAGACCTCTGGGGCAGGGCCAACCCTAGCCACCCAAACCAGAGCAGGGCACGGGCCGGGCTACGCGTCCGCTCCCCCCCTCAAGACCTCTGGGGAAGGGCCAACCCTAGCCACCCAAACCAGAGGTGGGCACGGGCCGGGCTACGCGCCCGCTCCCCCCTCCAGACCTCTGGGGCAGGGCCAACCCTAGCCACCCAAACCAGAGAAGGGCACGGGCCGGGCTACGCGCCCGCTCCCCCCCTCCAGACCTCTGGGGCAGGGCCAACCCTAGCCACCCAAACCAGAGAAGGGCACGGGCCGGGCTACGCGCCCGCTCCCCCCCTCCAGACCTCTGGGGCAGGGCCAACCCTAGCCACCCAAACCAGAGAAGGGCACGGGCCGGGCTACGCGCCCGCTCCCCCCCTCCAGACCTCTGGGGCAGGGCCAACCCTAGCCACCCAAACCAGAGAAGGGCATGGGCCGGGCTACGCGCCCGCTCCCCCCCTCCAGACCTCTAGGGTAGGGCCAACCCTAGCCACCCAAACCAGAGAAGGGCACGGGCCGGGCTACACGCCCGCTCCCCCCCTCCAGACCTCGGGGGCAGGGCCAACCCTAGCCACCCAAACCAGAGCAGGGCACGGGCCGGGCTACGCGCCCGCTCCCCCCCTCAAGACCTCTGGGGCAGGGCCAACCCTAGCCACCCAAACCAGAGGTGGGCACGGGCCGGGCTACGCGCCCGCTCCCCCCTCCAGACCTCTGGGGCAGGGCCAACCCTAGCCACCCAAACCAGAGAAGGGCACGGGCCGGGCTACGCGCCCGCTCCCCCCTCCAGACCTCTGGGGCAGGGCCAACCCTAGCCACCCAAACCAGAGAAGGGCACGGGCCGGGCTACGCGCCCGCTCCCCCCCTCCAGACCTCTGGGGCAGGGCCAACCCGAGGGGGGCCACGTACCCCTGACTCGGAAAAACAAAAGAAAACGGGGGCACGCGAACCGGGACAAAATGACATCAGTTCCCGAGTCGACGGCCCCGATGGGACTCGGCGAAACGAAAGGACGCTCGCGAAACACGCCACCATTAATGATGCGCTCCAAAAGAGGACACGCAAGAGCCACCTGGCCAAGGCGGTTTCCCACAGGCGCGATGCCAGCTCAGCGCAATAAATAAGGGAGAAACCGTCAACAAGATCTACCTATAAAGAGGCCATCCCCCCCCCCCCCGAAGAGAAAAAATCAACAGACATGAAAAACCGCCACTTGATCCCCCCACCCTCCGGGAAAAGGGCTGAGATACACCGCCCTAACAAAAGAGAGGTCACCGGCCATCAATGGTTCCCGCCGCCCAGAACGGCGGTGCCTAGATCCCCAGCACCACTAACTGGATATTCCGCTTACAAACGGATCGCTATCCGGATATTCTGCTTACACACGGGAAATCCACCTTTCACGCCTCCGTCCCATAAACGGGGACGAGGCGGAGAAAGAATGGCATCCGTTCAAAGTAATCTGGGCAGGCGAGAGCCCCCAGCGCTGGCCGGCCAGTACCTCCTCGCCCTCGACCTCCATCCGAGGACCTCGGCAAGGCTGCATCCCCGACAAGCCCAAACGGCGAATCCTGGCATGTCAGCTCGCCGAGGCGCCATCGGGCTCGGGACCCCACCCTCAAACCGAAACAGCGAGGCGTGGGGCAGCGGGGAACGGCCCGATGCTCAAGAACCTCCCCAGGGGGCAAGGCGGGGCAAGCCGGCTTCCCTTCTCAGCGCCTATACCGGACCGAGGAAAACCCTGTCCGCGAAAAAAGACAAGGCAACGGAGGGAAGGCGGCCCGGTCGGCAAGGTACCCCCCACCTATCCCGAGCCAAAGAGACCTCGCAACACTTCAGCCCAGACGGCGGCCCCTCGCCTCCGCGCCAAGATCGGCTCAAGACAACTTGCCCACACGGCCCGCGGAAGCCCCAGGACCCGGCGGTCATTAGGCCCGTGCGACCGGACAAGGACAGCTCTAAAGCCCCTCACCGACTCGGTTCTGACCCGACAACGGGCGACGAACTAAAAACTAATGTACAAGCTGTGGCCCAGCACTCATAAATTTAAACGAAAACATTGTTCTTTAAATATCATAGCATGTGTCTATCCCCCCACGCCAAGCACCGGGCGAGCAACGCGCCGCCCCGCCTAACTGACCTAGGACACCTACGAAATCTGGGACGCACAGTCCCGCTCCCCCTGCTCCCTGAAACCCACCAACAACTTTCCCCATGGCGAAAGGGGTGCACTGGGGCTCGCCTCGCGTAACCGATTCGGCCAGACACCAAATCAGGATAGACCAGTGCGTCCCATCCCGAACCCGTTCGAGGCCGCCCCAAATGCAACACGGGAAGACAACATCCCCCTCCCCCAGACAGGACACGGGGATGTTGGGGGCATAATGGGATAATGGGTAAATTGCGTAGCTCCCGCAAGAAGCCAAGACACGTGACCCGGATCGGACCGGTCGCAAGACAGAAACCCCGAAATATACGCCCTGTCCTGAAATGACAGCGGCCTTGTCCCGTCACAACAGCGCCCCGATGCGACTCAACATAACGAAAGGACGCTGGTTCAACACGCCATCAACAGCAACACGCCCCCCAAGGGGCCAGAGTGCCGGATACCGCCAGGAAAAAGTGATTCCCGAAGCGCGTGATTCCACAGAGCCCATGAGCGACGCTAATCCACGGCGTTACCTAAGAGAAACCCGACCGCAACACCTCGCTATAAATACCCCCCTCCAGAGGTCAGGGTAAAGGAGGAAGAAAGACGGGATTCCTCTCCCCTCACTCCGGGCATAAAGCGGCCCTAAACGCCCCACCGAGCTACGAAAAAAGCCGATAGCCACCGACGAACTTCACTTCCCCCGACGATGGGCGTCACGGCCCCGCCACCTCCGTCCGGATATTCCCCTTACACGCGGAAGGCCCCGCCCGCCAGCTTGCCTCCTGCTTGTTACTGTATCAAAAGGCAGGTTCAGACGGCCGCTCGCGTGCCGCAACACCCCAGTTAACGCCTTCACCTTCGGCGATCCCGACAGGGTGTTGGGGGGAAACCCCCCAACTGCTCCCCCAGCGGCACCGCCACCGCCACCTCGTCCTCGACCTCCCCGGGGTTCCCCCCTCGGTGCGCGGGGCCCCCAGCAAAGCCGAACGACCCTCCAGCACGACAGCGAGGCAGGATGCGAGGAAGCGAGGAAAGGGAAAGGAAGAGGGCCCCCTCCTACGACCGAGGGTCGGCCCCCTAAGCCGAACCGCCACGAAAAGGCACCGCCCTGACGCGGGGATCTGCTCCTCCGACGAAGCGAACAACAAATGTGGACAACCCTCCGTCCCGACCGCCGCTCGGGCCGCACCTTCTCCTGGTGTTGTAAATATCACCTAGATTTCCGATAAAGACTGACTTATAATGTTCCCCCTTCCGAACTCCTCCCCCTAAGCCCCAACGCGCATCCACTGGAAGGTCTACCGGGCACGGCCCGGCCGAAGTTCCGCAAAAACTGCAAACGCGTCTGATGAACGCCTCTCAACAAGAGCCCTAATATTCTCAAAAAGTCGAGCTCCCCCGAAATCCGACTCAATAATCGCCAACAACGACACCCCGCTAGGGACAGCGCCCCGCTTGGCTCACACTCCGGAAGAAACCACGCGAGCCCACTATAGCGGGACACATCCCGTAGGACCAGCATCCCCCCTAAGCTCTGATCCGAGCCCGGGCCACGTTAAAAGATAGTGTCGCGGTAGCGTTACGCCATCGGAGACGAACCGGGCTTCCGCCTCGCACTCGAATGCCGGTGGCAATTGTTACGACCTAAAGATCGTAGGAGCCCGACTCCCGCCTGGATCCGTTAACATACCCCATTAACTCACCTTTACACAAAAGGGCCGCCGCCCCGAAAATCCGGGGCATCATGGAGACAGGCGCGCCTTGCAGCGCTCCCCGAACCGGCCGGGGCGGACCCCCGCAGCCGGCCGAGGCGGACCCCCGCAGCCGGCCAACTCTTAGTCCGACGCTAACGACAAACAACCTAAGGATAAGGACACCTGACACATACGTCACCCGACCATCCGACAAAGCACCCCCTGACGGAAGAGCCGCCTGACATAGCGCTTTCGCTTTCGGCTCTGACATCCCGACAAAAGCATCCCTGGGCCGTTGCGCCGCCTGACAAAGGCAGGTCAGGAACTCCTATTCCCGGCGTCCTTATCCGAAGCCTCCGCTGACACCCGAGCCAGCTCAGCACGCCTAGTCATCACCCGTCAGGTATAAATACCCCTTCTCCTCTTACGGAGAAGGGGTTGTTGCTGCAGAATTCTCTCTCATTCAACTATTCACACACGAGTGCAAAGGTCTTCCATATCTTTGTTCTCCCACCTATAGCTCGCCACGCGCGGTCGACACACCGTTAGTCCGACCGGCGTGACCAGCCCCCCATTTTAAGCCCTATCACTGACTTAGGCATCGGAGGGGCTAAGGGTTGAACCCCCAACCCAGCCCTTCTGACGAGTTGTTCGTGTTGCAGGAGAGCTCGCCTATCAACACCAGTCGGCGTCACCCCCCTGCCGTTCAACCTTGTCCAGCCGCATCCGGCGAGATTCAGCCCCGCGACCGTCACTGGCGTCGAGATCGACTTCTTCACCCCACTAATCGCTTGTCAAATAGTGTAACGCCCCGCTTCCCAAAACGACGGAAGCGAGAGCGTTACTGAGGTCCGCTTGAACCGGAGCGGTGAAACTCAGGTTCATGAAGCGTCTGTGGTAAAACGCAAGGGCAGGTCCTTCGCACGCTTTTCAGAACAACCAGAATTATTCATACATTACAAGCCACATCCAGAATAATAAGCGTCCGTACATGAAATGAAGACAACAAGCCTCAGCTGGGCCGAAATACAACAATAATAACGTACACACAACAACGGAAAGCAAACTACGGCAAGCAGCAATGGAATAGCCCACTAGTTCTCCGCAGGGAGAAACTCGGCGTCTACAGCGAACTCCTGACTCTCCAAGTCAGGTGTCTCGGAAGGAACCTCCTGATACTCAAGCTCGGGATCTGACATACATCCAAAAACATGAATGTATGTCAGCAAGGGTCTGCAAGAAGATGTTAGAACCCAAGGCAAGATATACAAATTTATACTGAATTTAAGAGGCAATTATAAATTAACAAGATAACAATAAAAGTTTGAGCATGCTGATTTTAAAGTAAAAACATCCTATCATGCAGTTCTAAACAATCTGACGAGTAAAGTAAAACATGTCAATTTTCACTGAGGTAACAATTTCACTTTGCAAGTTTCAAGTTAGTGTCACACATCTATAATAGGGTTCTCGCCGGTAGGACGTGATGAGTGGGTCGTTCTTCACACGGGGGCTTACCGTGCTTGGCGCTAACCCACCGCATACGGGTGGTGCCCTTGAAGAGAGTACCCCGTCATACGCCTAGTGGCCGCACAACCCTAACCCCACCCCAATATTTGTGCTGGAACACGAGCCAGCCTAGTCAACTCACATGACATCACGAAAGTCACGATTTCGCCTTCGAGGCGCACGATTTCACGATGTCACTCTCTTGTTAGTCATTTTGAGACATGCAGCAATAATGTGACCATTTATCTTTACACAATAATTTCCATGGTTACAAGAGTATCCAGCAATAATTACAACAATTTAACAAAATCCTGAGCATGCGAATTTAACGATTGCGACTTGAAAATTTAGTTATGGAACTTTGCATGCAGAGAGCTAAAAGAGTATTTACATTAACAAATTCACTATAAATTGCATACTTGCCTGTTTTCGGTGATTTTGGGTTTGTCCCGACGGGTACTTTGTTACGGTATGCCCAGTTTTCTGTTTTAGTAAAAATAAATCAATGAATTAGATTTTTGCGAAATACGTGCAATGTTAAAATAACACCCAAATTGGGTTCGCCTAATTTTGTCAGGTTCTACGACTAGTGTAACGTTTATAGTGTTATACTAGCAGGGTACACTTTATATTATACTAATATTATTACCCCAACATTAGTTAACCATTAATAACATGCTGAAATAACATCAATATTTAGATAACACTAATTAACCACTAACTAACATTAACAACCAACTAGTTAATTAGGCTAATTAAATCACTAATACGATTACATGGCTTAACTTGGTGTGAAAAACCCTACCTACCAACTTAGACCATGGGAATAAAGACTAACAGGTTAAAAATTATCTAACTATCTTTCTCTCTTTATTTATACAAAGGCTGACACACTTTGGTTCTAATATAATAAAATATATATATCACTTTATCTCTTTCTTATCCTCCCTCTCAGTCTTTCTCTCTTCATTTCTCTCCCTCTCTTTACTGTTATCTGTTCTCTTTCCTTTTGTTTATTTTTTTTTTTTTCAAAACATTTGCAGGCATGGGGGGCTCACGCGAGGCATGAGGGAGAGGGGGCCTCACCTCGAGGCGACGAGAGGAGGGATCGGCGGCGCAGGGGTGCGGACGGCGGCGGATCCGGCGGGCTCCGGCGTCGTGCGTTGGCGAGGGGGCGGCTCCGGTTGGCCGGCGGCGGCGGGCGCGGATCTGCGGCGGCGGGCTGGTGGCGCGCGCTCGACGGCTGTGGGTAAGGGTGGTGCGGCCAAAGGAGAGGGAGGAGGGAGAGGGGAGAAGATGGAGGGAAGAGGAGGAAGATGGAGGTTGAGATCTTGGTTTGGGGTTTTTGTTTTCAGATTTTGTTTGATTCCATTGGATCTGAATTTGTGATTTGAATCTGAAGTTTGTTTCAGATTTCCCCTCTCTTGATTCTGATTTGAGTTTTGGGTTGATTTGGTTTTGGGGAGAATTTGTTGGGGCTGATTTTGGCTTGGAGCTGAATTTGCATTTGGCTTTGAGTATTTGTTTGCAGGGGAAATTGTTTTTGGGTTGCCTTGAAGGAGGAAGACGATGGTGATACTGTTATAATAACAGTGGGGAGCAGCTTGAAGGGGAGTTAGTTGGAGGTGGGGGAAGTTTCAATGCATATGTTGGATCTCACCAACAGAAGAGGTGGAGTCAATGTAGGGTTAGTTTAGTTTAAACAACAATTAATTAGGGGCAATTTAATTAGTGACTTAATTAAGGTTAAAATTAATTTAGTTAATTATTGATTTGATTTTCATGCCGATAGTAATAAGTTAATTAGTAATTAACTTTTAATTATAGTAATTAAGTAAAATGTAATTATTAAAATAAATAAGGTAGTTAGTGAAGTTAAAAGTAATTAGAAATTTGTAATTAGGCTAAGGTAATTTGATAAAATTATCTGTCAATTAATGGTGACACGGTGAACGAAAAACGGATACGCGCTCGTGTCGACGCTCAAACATAGAACTCGCGCACGAAACATCCGGATAGTCAAAACGAAAATTCAGGCACACACAATAATACGCCTAGAAATACTGGTCGTTACATTCTACCCACCTTAAGAAAAATTCCGTCCTCGGAATTCTTATCCACCTAAAGAGTAGGGAACAAATATGGATAACGCTCCCGTATCTCATCTTCACGCTCCCAGGTAGACTCTCCTGGCGAGTCACGACGCCACATCACTCTCACGAGATTGACAACCTTGTTCCTGAGCGCCTTCTGACGTCGGTCTAGGACCTCCACTGGTTGTTGCTCATACGTCAGATCCGGTCGAACTGTAATCTCAGAGTAGTCCACAGCATGAGAAGGGTCGCTGATATAACGACGCAGCTGGGACACATGAAAAACGTCATGTACCCCCTCCAAGGACGGCGGTAGTGCTAGGCGATATGCTACCTCTCCAACTCGCTCTAGCACATCGAAAGGTCCAATAAATCTCGGACTAAGCTTGCCTCTCTTCCCAAATCGGATCACCCCTCGATTCGGGGAGATCTTTAGGAACACATGATCTCCGGGCTGAAACTCCAAAGGACGTCGTTTAGCATCTGCCCAATGCTTATAACGGTCCTGAGCGATCCGAAGCTTGTCCCTGATGTCACGCACAACATCAACTGCTTCCACTATCATCTCTGGCCCCAAGAGCTCTCTATCACCGATGTCATCCCAACTCAGTGGCGATCGACATTTTCTCCCGTAGAGAGCAGCAAATGGCGCCATGCCAATGCTCGCCTGATAGCTGTTGTTGTAGGAGAACTCCACCAGGTGTAGATGATCCTCCCACGAACCCTTGAGATCTAACATGCAAGCTCTCAACATGTCCTCCAATATCTGAATGGTGCGCTCCGACTGGCCATCCGTCTGCGGGTGATACGCAGTGCTGAATTTCAGACTGGTACCCAGATTGGTCTGCAGACTCTTCCAGAATTGAGACGTGAACCTCGTATCACGATCTGATACAATGCTCACAGGGACTCCATGCAAGCGCACGATTTCCTACACGACATAATTCATATCACGACTAGTACTAGAAGGAAATTATTAAGGCATGAGTTAGGTCATTACCTCCATATACTTCCTTGCTAATATCTCCGTGGATTGCCCAACTCGGAAAGGTATAAAGTGCGCAGACTTGGTCAATCGATCAACGATGACCCAGATCGCGTCATTCTGCCTGGTGCTCCGAGGTAAGCCAGTCACGAAGTCCATCGTGATGTGCTGCCACTTCCACTCTGGAATCGGCAGGGGTTGTAGTAGTCCAGCTGTGCGATGATGTTCAGCCTTCACTTGCTGACACACAAGACACTTGGCAACGCTACGTGCCACACTTCTCTTCATCCCATGCCACCAGAAATTCTGACGAATGTCCTTGTACATCTTTGTACCTCCAGGATGAATAGAATAAGGCGAACTGTGAGCCTCATTCATCAATTCTTCTCTGATATCTCCTGCAGGCACGCAGACTCTACTACCATATCTCAAAGATCCATCCTCATGAATCAGAAAATCTGTCCGAAGTCCTGCTTCAACTTGCTCTTTGATCTTCTTCAATTTAGCATCTCCATCTTGGGCAGTCTTGATCCGATCCACAATCGTCGATTGAATCTGCATGCTCATCAATGACGATGTGACTCCAGGTAGGATAGCCTCAACATCCATCTCTCGCAGATTCTGCTGCAATCTCCACTGAGCTGTGAGAATCATCACTTCGGGCAGTCGACTCAAAGCATCTGGTACGACATTCACCTTCCCTGGATGATACTGAAGATCGATGTCGTAGTCCGCCATCAATTCCAACCATCTGCGCTGTCTCATATTCAGCTCCTTCTGAGTGAATATATATTTCAAACTTTTGTGATCAGTGAAAATCTTCACTTTCTCACTCAGTAAGAAATGCCTCCAAATCTTCAAAGCAAATATGACGGCAGCTAACTCCAAGTCGTGAGTCGGATAATTCTTCTCGTGGATCTTCAACTGACGAGAAGCATATGCGACTACATGACCGTGCTGGTGTAAAACGCATCCAAGTCCCTTGCCTGATGCGTCGCAGAAAATCTCGAAGCCTCCGCTTCTGTCCGGAATAGCTAAAACTGGTGCAGATGTCAGTCTCTCTCTCAAAGTAGAAAGAGCTTGCTCACAAGAGTCTGACCAACTGAACTTAACATCCTTCCTCGTCAATCTTGTCATAGGCTCAGCTATTCTCGAGAAATCCTTAATAAATCTGCGGTAGTAACCGGCCAATCCGAGAAAACTCCTGATGTCCGATGCCGATCGAGGTGTAGGCCATTCACTGACTGCTCTGACCTTCTCCGGATCTACTGAGATGCCAGCTCCTGATACCACATGCCCAAGAAATGCAACTCTGTCCAGCCAGAATTCGCATTTGCTATATTTGGCATACAGTCTGTGATGACGGAGCGTCTCCAATACCATCTTCAAGTGCTCTGCATGCTCCTCCTCGCTCCTTGAGTACACCAGGATATCATCTATAAAGATCACCACGAACTTGTCGAGGAAGTCGTAAAAGATAAGGTTCATGAGGTTCATGAACACAGCAGGAGCGTTGGTCACACCAAACGGCATGACAACGAACTCATAATGCCCGTACTTAGTACGAAAAGCTGTCTTGGGCACGTCTTCCTTCTTGACTCTGACTTGATGATATCCGCTTCGGAGATCCAACTTTGAAAATACTCTCGATCCGCCAAGCTGATCGAAAATATCATCAATACGGGGTAGCGGGTATTTGTTCTTCACTGTGACATTGTTCAGCTCCCGATAATCGACACACATCCTCCTCGAGCCATCCTTCTTCTTCACCAGTAAAACAGGTGCACCCCAGGGAGATACGCTGGGATGAATGAAACCCTGCTGCATTAGCTCATCCAACTGCTTCCTCAGCTCTTCTAACTCTGCAGGAGCCATACGGTAAGGCGCCTTCGAAATTGGTTGAGCTCCTGACATAAGATCAATGCTGAACTCCAATGCTCGGTCAGGCGGCAATCCAGAAATGTCTTCAGGGAAGACGTCTTCAAAATCTCTCACTACTGCAGGCTTCTCCGGCTCAGCTATCATGGATGCAATAGTAAGTCTGCACGGCTGGGCTCGAAACTTGACAGGTCCAAGCGAACGTCCTCCGCTAACAAATTCGAATACTGGGTGGTCAGGAATTTCGAATACCACTTTCTTCCGGCGACAGTCGATCGTGGCATAAAAAGCTCCTAACCAGTCAATGCCGAGAATAGCATCAAAGTTGGGTAGGTCGTGGACAATGAATTCAGCATATAATTCGTGTCCACTAACTACCAACGGGCATGGTCTACATCCCAGTGCAACCTTCACTACACCGTTCCCAGTTGTAATATTCCAACACTTGGGAAGTGTATAGGTGGGTATCGAGTGTTCGACTACGAACTTCCGAGATAGGAGGCACATGGAAGCTCCAGAGTCGAACAGGGTCAAGGCCGGGTGAGATGAAACTAAGATGACGCCTAAGAATAACATGCAACTAGATTAACATGGATATAACTAATCAAACAAAAATGCATAAATAAGGAAGGCTAGTTTAGGGGTTACCTGCAATCACGTCGTCCTCAGCTTCAGCCTCAACGGCTGTCAAATTGAAAGCTCGGCGCTTCGGCGGATTGGCCTGCTGAAAGGCCCGATCCTGTGGAACTAAAGGTGGTCCACGCTGTCCAGGTGCCGGTGCGGTCCTCTGAGCGGGTCCAGGTGCTCCAGGAGGCACGGGTCGAGAACCGCGGGTACAATCCTTTACAGCATGAGAAGGCGATCCACAGACCAAACACTGATTCAGCATCCTCCTACAGTCTTTCTTCACATGACCGAGCTTGCCGCAGAAATGGCAAACCAACTCAGCTCGGTTGGGGACAGGTGCAGCTGGCCTTTTGAACTGTGTGGTCTGAACAGGACGAAAGCCGGGCCTAGGTGCACTCCTCTGTGGCTCCATCGGGCGCTTGCCCGCCTGACGTGCCCGCTTCTGATAAACTACCTGCTCGCGCTGCTTCGCGGCCACTAGGACTTGCTCATGAGTAGTAAAGGTGTGCCCGGACAATATCTCCTGTATGTCCAGGTCTAAGCCCTGTAGAAAGCGGTGTGCACAGTCCTCCTCGTCTGCTACCAGTGTAGTGGCGAATCGACTCAGCATGGTAAATTCGGCCTCATACTCATCGACTGTCCTGGTGCCCTGCTCCAGGTTGATGAAGCGCTGCTGCATCTCCCTCTTTGCAGACTTCGGGAAGTACTGGGCGTCAAACCTCTGACGAAAAGTAGCCCAAAGAATCGGCTTGATCAGCCTAGCCTCTTCAGCATCCCACCAATGACGTGCATTGTCTGTCAGCTGCTGCTTGGCGAGGTCTACCCAATCGTTCGGATTGATTCGGGCAAGACCCAAGTTATCCGCAGTCTTGCGAAGCCATTCCTCGGCCGCTAGTGGGCCCTCTCGTCCAGAGAAACTCGTCGGATGCATCTCCTTGAACTGCTTAGCTCCAGGCTCATAGCGAGGCGGTGGAGCAACTGGTGCAGCCTGACGTCCCTGCTGGACCAAGTGGTGCTGAACTTCAAGCATTTCCCTCATAACACCAAGCATCTGGCGGATGTCATCACTTCCGCCTCCAGCAGGTACGGGTCCATTTTGGGTGCTTCGTTCCTCAGCCATTCTGAGATAGGAAAAACCCGAGTTAACCCCGCGTATGTGATCTTCTAGATGTTTGGCCGATGAAAATATTCTCATTGTTCTGAATTCGCAAATGCAAAGAGACGAACCTGCGTGGGCCACCACTAAAAACCTGTAACGCCCCGCTTCCCAAAACGACGGAAGCGAGAGCGTTACTGAGGTCCGCTTGAACCGGAGCGGTGAAACTCAGGTTCATGAAGCGTCTGTGGTAAAACGCAAGGGCAGGTCCTTCGCACGCTTTTCAGAACAACCAGAATTATTCATACATTACAAGCCACATCCAGAATAATAAGCGTCCGTACATGAAATGAAGACAACAAGCCTCAGCTGGGCCGAAATACAACAATAATAACGTACACACAACAACGGAAAGCAAACTACGGCAAGCAGCAATGGAATAGCCCACTAGTTCTCCGCAGGGAGAAACTCGGCGTCTACAGCGAACTCCTGACTCTCCAAGTCAGGTGTCTCGGAAGGAACCTCCTGATACTCAAGCTCGGGATCTGACATACATCCAAAAACATGAATGTATGTCAGCAAGGGTCTGCAAGAAGATGTTAGAACCCAAGGCAAGATATACAAATTTATACTGAATTTAAGAGGCAATTATAAATTAACAAGATAACAATAAAAGTTTGAGCATGCTGATTTTAAAGTAAAAACATCCTATCATGCAGTTCTAAACAATCTGACGAGTAAAGTAAAACATGTCAATTTTCACTGAGGTAACAATTTCACTTTGCAAGTTTCAAGTTAGTGTCACACATCTATAATAGGGTTCTCGCCGGTAGGACGTGATGAGTGGGTCGTTCTTCACACGGGGGCTTACCGTGCTTGGCGCTAACCCACCGCATACGGGTGGTGCCCTTGAAGAGAGTACCCCGTCATACGCCTAGTGGCCGCACAACCCTAACCCCACCCCAATATTTGTGCTGGAACACGAGCCAGCCTAGTCAACTCACATGACATCACGAAAGTCACGATTTCGCCTTCGAGGCGCACGATTTCACGATGTCACTCTCTTGTTAGTCATTTTGAGACATGCAGCAATAATGTGACCATTTATCTTTACACAATAATTTCCATGGTTACAAGAGTATCCAGCAATAATTACAACAATTTAACAAAATCCTGAGCATGCGAATTTAACGATTGCGACTTGAAAATTTAGTTATGGAACTTTGCATGCAGAGAGCTAAAAGAGTATTTACATTAACAAATTCACTATAAATTGCATACTTGCCTGTTTTCGGTGATTTTGGGTTTGTCCCGACGGGTACTTTGTTACGGTATGCCCAGTTTTCTGTTTTAGTAAAAATAAATCAATGAATTAGATTTTTGCGAAATACGTGCAATGTTAAAATAACACCCAAATTGGGTTCGCCTAATTTTGTCAGGTTCTACGACTAGTGTAACGTTTATAGTGTTATACTAGCAGGGTACACTTTATATTATACTAATATTATTACCCCAACATTAGTTAACCATTAATAACATGCTGAAATAACATCAATATTTAGATAACACTAATTAACCACTAACTAACATTAACAACCAACTAGTTAATTAGGCTAATTAAATCACTAATACGATTACATGGCTTAACTTGGTGTGAAAAACCCTACCTACCAACTTAGACCATGGGAATAAAGACTAACAGGTTAAAAATTATCTAACTATCTTTCTCTCTTTATTTATACAAAGGCTGACACACTTTGGTTCTAATATAATAAAATATATATATCACTTTATCTCTTTCTTATCCTCCCTCTCAGTCTTTCTCTCTTCATTTCTCTCCCTCTCTTTACTGTTATCTGTTCTCTTTCCTTTTGTTTATTTTTTTTTTTCAAAACATTTGCAGGCATGGGGGGCTCACGCGAGGCATGAGGGAGAGGGGGCCTCACCTCGAGGCGACGAGAGGAGGGATCGGCGGCGCAGGGGTGCGGACGGCGGCGGATCCGGCGGGCTCCGGCGTCGTGCGTTGGCGAGGGGGCGGCTCCGGTTGGCCGGCGGCGGCGGGCGCGGATCTGCGGCGGCGGGCTGGTGGCGCGCGCTCGACGGCTGTGGGTAAGGGTGGTGCGGCCAAAGGAGAGGGAGGAGGGAGAGGGGAGAAGATGGAGGGAAGAGGAGGAAGATGGAGGTTGAGATCTTGGTTTGGGGTTTTTGTTTTCAGATTTTGTTTGATTCCATTGGATCTGAATTTGTGATTTGAATCTGAAGTTTGTTTCAGATTTCCCCTCTCTTGATTCTGATTTGAGTTTTGGGTTGATTTGGTTTTGGGGAGAATTTGTTGGGGCTGATTTTGGCTTGGAGCTGAATTTGCATTTGGCTTTGAGTATTTGTTTGCAGGGGAAATTGTTTTTGGGTTGCCTTGAAGGAGGAAGACGATGGTGATACTGTTATAATAACAGTGGGGAGCAGCTTGAAGGGGAGTTAGTTGGAGGTGGGGGAAGTTTCAATGCATATGTTGGATCTCACCAACAGAAGAGGTGGAGTCAATGTAGGGTTAGTTTAGTTTAAACAACAATTAATTAGGGGCAATTTAATTAGTGACTTAATTAAGGTTAAAATTAATTTAGTTAATTATTGATTTGATTTTCATGCCGATAGTAATAAGTTAATTAGTAATTAACTTTTAATTATAGTAATTAAGTAAAATGTAATTATTAAAATAAATAAGGTAGTTAGTGAAGTTAAAAGTAATTAGAAATTTGTAATTAGGCTAAGGTAATTTGATAAAATTATCTGTCAATTAATGGTGACACGGTGAACGAAAAACGGATACGCGCTCGTGTCGACGCTCAAACATAGAACTCGCGCACGAAACATCCGGATAGTCAAAACGAAAATTCAGGCACACACAATAATACGCCTAGAAATACTGGTCGTTACAAATAGCCTACCTAAACCCCCTTCTCCACATAACCACCGTGCCCTTGGTTCCCATTAATACAAATTCATTGTACGCGAGTTCCACCTCGTAACAGGGTTTTTTAGACTGCACAATTCTTTACATTCATCATACAATTAAATCATCATACAAAGAATTAAAGCAACCAAGTAAACACAACAACCCAAAATGCAGGCATATGCCCTAGGGGGGCCAAATTTGAAACCCTAGCCTCATGCACAACACGACAGCAAGGTAGCACATCAATAACACCCATACAACAAAGTTCATCGTATTTAGTCACACATGGCAGCAGGAAATGAACCAAAAAAAAATTTGGCGATGGAGAAATTATACCTTGCCGTTAATAGCGCAGTTAAACTATGGAAAGCTCACCGATAAGGCCGATTGCCTCATATTCCAAACCCTCGCTGCCAATCAAGGCACGCACGAGGTTCAGCAGCCTCCGGCGACCTAACCAACCCCAAAATCCACGCTAGGGTTTTGCTCGCAGCGTTGGTTACCGACCAAGCTCGGCACACCCCTTCACGGCATATGAACAACTCCGGTGGAGCAATCGACGCTAGGGTTCTTCCCCTTCACAAATCCCCTCAGATCGCTAGGGTTTGAGAAGATCCCAACCGAAACCCGCGGGATGAAGGCGAGAAGAGAGGTGAGCACATCAGTGGGGCCCAATTTTCTCAGAGAAATGAAGAAATCGCCATGAATCCCGCGGATTCCAAGCGGGGGAAGAGGGGGTGCCACATAGGAGAGAGGAGCAGCGGGGAGGGGACGAGAGCAGCGGCGACGAGAGAAGTCGAAAGAAACACGCTGAGAGAAAATGAGGTTGGATTCGGGCAAAGAAACCTCGAATGACCCGTGAACAGTAGCCCAATACCACTTTCTCAACGAAAAAAACCCAAAAGAAACCCAATGGAACATGCCCTTAGTTTTTTTAAAAAGGAGTTGTTTTTTTCTAAAACATTTGTTTTTTTAAGAGCATAAAGTTTTGATTTCCTTATGAAACGAACAGATTCAACATTCGAAATTTTAATAAAAAAATATTATATTTATTAATAATGAGGTTAAGACAGGTCGGTCTTTCGACATCCAAAAATTACGAAGAAAATATCGGGGCACTCGCGCCTCCGAGAGGGTTGTGAATACGGAGTTCGGTCGCGCGTGCGAGCTACGAAAGACAGGAAAAAAAAATTCAAATATACGAATCACACACGAAGCACAGATACGCGCTAAAATACATATGGTCGAAAAGTGACCGTTACAATCGTCGTTCCGCTCTTAATCGCGTCCTTCCATCTCGTCCCGTTGGCGTCAATCGCCCCCACGCACCACCTCGGTGTCGACTGCACCGTGCTCATCGTTCCCTCAATCGTTCCCATCCCATATCAAGGGGATTCCTGCGATCGTTCCTTCGTTCTTGTCTCAAGCGGATTCCTTCGATCGAGCGGTTTCCTTCGGATTCCTTCGATCGAGCGGTTTCCTTCGATTGTTCCATCTCCCCTCACCCCGCCTCTGTTCTCAGCGTTCCGTCTCTAGGGCTACCTTTGGCGATCGTCATTCCGCTCTTAATCGCGTCCTTCCATCTCGTCCCGTTGGCGTCGATCGCCCCCACGCACCACCTCGGTGTCGACTGCGCCGTGGTCATCGTTCCCTTGATCGTTCCCATCCCATATCAAGGGGATTCCTGCGATCGTTCCTTCTTGTCTCATGCGGATTCCTTCGATCGATCGGTTTCCTTCGATTGTTCCATCTCAAGCGGATTCCTTTGATCGAGCGGTTTCCTTCGATTGTTCCATCTCCCCTCACCCCGCCTCCGTTCTCAGCATTCCGTCTCTAGGGCTACCTTTGGCGATCGTCGTTCCGCTCTTAATCGCGTCCTTCCATCTCGTCCTGTTGGCGTCGATCGCCCCCATGTACCACCTCAGTGTCGACTGCGCCGTGCTCATCGTTCCCTCGATCGTTCACATCCCATATCAAGGGGATTCATGCGATCGTTCCTTCGTTCTTGTCTCCAGTGGATTCCTTCTATCTAGCGGTTTCCTTCGATTGTTCCATCTCAAGCGGATTCCTTCGATCGAGCGCTTTCCTTCGGTTGTTCCATCTCCCCTCACCCCGCCTCCGTTCTCAGCGTTCCGTCTCTAGGGCTACCTTTGGCAATCGTCGTTCAGCTCTTAATCGCGTCCTTCCATCTCGTCCCGTTGGCGTCGATCGCCCCCACGCACCACCTCGGTGTCGACTGCGCCGTGCTCATCGTTCCCTCGATCGTTCCCATCCCATATCAAGGGGATTCCTGCGATCATTCCTTCGTTCTTGTCTCAAGCGGATTCCTTCGATCGAGCGGTTTCCTTCGATTGTTCCATCTCAAGCGGATTCCTTCGATCGAGCGGTTTCCTTCGATTGTTCCATCTCCCCTCACCCCGCCTCCGTTCTCAGCGTTCCGACTCTAGGGCTACCTTTGGCGATCGTCGTTCCGCTCTTAATCGCGTCCTTCCATCTCGTCCCGTTGGCGTCGATCGCCCCCACGTACAACCTCGGTGTCGACTGCGCCGTGCTCATCGTTCCCTCGATCGTTCACATCCCATGTCAAGGGGATTCCTGCGATCGTTCCTTCGTTCTTGTCTCCAGCGGATTCCTTCTATCGATCGGTTTCCTTCGATTGTTCCATCTCAAGCGGATTCCTTCGATCGAGCGGTTTCCTTCGATTGTTCCATCTCCCCTCACCCCGCCTCCGTTCTCAACGTTCCGTCTCTAGGGCTACCTTTGGCGATCGTCGCTCAGCTCTTAATCGCGTCCTTCCATCTCGTCCCGTCGGCGTCGATCGCCCCCACGCACCACCTCGGTGTCGACTGCGCCGTGCTCATCGTTCCCTCGATCGTTCCCATCCCATATCAAGGGGATTCATGCGATCATTCCTTCGTTCTTGTCTCAAGCGGATTCCTTCGATCGAGCGGTTTCCTTCGATTGTTCCATCTCAAGCAGATTCCTTCGATCGAGCGGTTTCCTTTGATTGTTCCATCTCCCCTCACCCCGCCTCCGTTCTCAGCGTTCCGTCTCTAGGGCCACCTTTGGCGATCGTCATTCCGCTCTTAATCGCGTCCTTCCATCTCGTCCAGTTGGCGTCGATCGCCCCCACGCACCACCTCGGTGTAGACTACGTCGTGCTCATCGTTCCCTCGATCGTTCCCATCCCATATCAAGGGGATTCCTGCGATCGTTCCTTCATTCTTGTCTCAAGCGGATTCCTTCGACCGAGCGGATTCCTTCGATTGTTCCATCTCAAGCGGATTCCTTCGATCGAGCGGTTTCCTTCAATTGTTCCATCTCCCCTCACCCCGCCTGCGTTCTCAGCGTTCCGTATCTAGGGCTACCTTTGGCAATCGTCGTTCCGCTCTTAATCGCGTCCTTCCATCTTGTCCCGTTGGTGTCGATCGCCCTCTCGCACCAACTTGATGTCGATCGCTCCAAAGCACATCCGGCCGGGCCATGTTGACACCCTGAGATTGAGCCATGAGATTTTCAACATTTGCCAACCTATGAACATTATCACACGCATGTGCCATGTAAATGAGAATTGAATGGTTCCATAAACCACACAGTTGGCAGGCAAAACAAATGACTTTAGACACCACGCATATCATGCATCCATAAGAGCTACATATATGTTTAAAAAATTCATGGCTGAGTGGGATATCGACAGAAATGAAAGAATAGTCTCTCTTTACTTTAGTTTGGCCTCTTCGATTTACACGGGGAGGGACTGAATTCACATTATCTGAGAAAACAAAATGTTGCATATTTCAGTAGATGAAGTGCTGCCTACAATCCAATGCAAAGAACATACATAACTCCCTCTTTTCCCCATTGAAATTACTCCACATATACATGCCAGTAATCAGACATCCACTGCATCAACAGGAAGAGACTTGGTTCTTGCGAGGCAGTTTGGGAGATGAGCTCAGTCAGTATAGATTGTCATCAAACACTTGTAACTGTGCAATGAACGATCAAAGGACCGGATGTGCTTTGGAGCGATCGACATCAAGATGGTGCGAGAGGGCGATCGACACAAACAGGACAAGATGGAAGGACACGATTAACGCTTCCCTATTTTTGTGTCTAGATATATGAGAGAAATCTCCACGCGGCTGTTTTTACGGGGAGCTTGTTGATACTTTATTTGTTTTTAAATACTGTGCATTTTTTGTAATATTTAATTTACGCCAATATTTTGTCGGAATAATAAAATTCGCAGGGTTTTGGTTTCCGTTGCGTTGCTGCCAAAGTTTCAATATCTGCCAATCGCTGAGCAAGAATTTATTTTTTTAAATAATACCATGCTAGATCGTTGTAAAAGATTTCAACTTCGAAAATAATAACTTAAGATTAGATTCATATGCCGTGATAAAGCTCGGAAGCGTTAGTTATATATAATAAATTCCGCAAATTATAAAAGTTAAGATAAGGTCATAGAAATCAAACACTAGGGAAACAAACATTCTAATCATTTCAATAATAAGCCTACCTCAGGTAGACCAAATCTGCTTCTGCTTAAGGCTGTCTTCAAATTGGGTACCATTGGAGTTACAAGGAGAGGGAGAATAAATTAGAAATCATCGGAATGGGAGGTATTGGAAAATTCACCTCAAATCCAAACTTTCAATTTATTGATCCAATTGGATAAAAAAACTGAAGATTAGATCAAAAATAAAATATTCCAAACCAGCCCCATCCCAAAAACTTCTAATAAATTCATCCACTCCTACTATCCACCGACGACCGAGAGAGCTCAGATTTTGCCGCAAGGTTTCTTATGAAAACATTTTCAGAACTGATCGAAACCTTAGGTATAATAATTAGAAACAACAAAAACAATGCATCAAACAAAAGAAAGAAACCAAACCGATTCAAAAAATCGATATGTCCGAGCATCTGAATGCAGAAGCAAAATGACGAAAACGATCACGACTGCCAGAATCTCAACTCGGTTGATCTCGGCAACGTACAGCGCTGAACACGCTATCGAAATGAGCGTGACAGAGACTCTAATTTATTGCCTCCAACAATTTTTGTTAAAAAAAAGCGAAAAAGAAATCACAATAGGACTCAGAGATTGATTAGAAGATCAACATCGAGATCTCATAGATCCCTTCAGAGTTTGATGGTATCTTTACAAACTCATCACAGCCTAGATTTTTTCTTCTGAAATTAAAATCAACAAGAAAAATTAAAATAGAGATTAAAACCGAAGGGCCTCAGAAGATTAAAGGATTAAAAGACGATCATCAAAGAGACGGCGATTGCCAGATCTCAGATGGTACGGACAATACATCTCTTCACTGGACCACTTCGATCTCTGAAGATGTTAATGGGGAAAAGTTCCGTTTTCTGTGGAGATTGAAAAAACAACAAAGCAAAAAAAAATTAGGGCTTGTGGAAAAAAATGAGTCGCTAGAAAAATAAGAAGGCAGATCGTAAGAGTGTTGAGAACGAAAAAGAGCACCTGTTGGGTTTTATAGTGATGGATGAGGGGTCGGAAACCCTAATTGCGACAGCAAATGACCGTTTTATCCTTTAAACAGCTGGGTCCAGCAATACGGACGGGTGTTCCCGGCCTTGGGCCGGGCCGTTGGACTTTCTGGCCGGGCCTTGCCGGCAAGGCGCAAGTCAAGGCACCGCCCGAGGCCTGACGTATGGACGAGCCGGTCTTTTCTTTTAAAAAAATTCTAAAAATTAAAAAGGGAGAGAAAAAATATTTAAACATATAAAAAATTGAAGTATATTATATTTTGCTTTTAAAAAATTAAAATTTTAAATTGATAGTATTCTATTAATAGAAAGTATTTTTAAAAAATAGTGTCTTTTTAAAAAGATAGTCTTTTAAAAAAAATTACATAGTTGTTATGAATCAACTCCTAAGGGGAGAGCCCTCAAGTCTATATTTATAGCCAAAGGGGAGAATACAAGTGGGTATGGGTCCAACCACTTGGGTTGTCCCAATAACTCACCAACCCAGTAAATACTCATTCACAACACTCCCCCTTATCCAGCCATGGTTGTGGACCCCGCTCATGAATACTTCAGGATTCTGAGCCTGTATGGGTCTCACATGGGGTGGATACTTCAGGATCCTGAGTTGGTGAGATTTGCCTCGTTAAAACCTTTGGCTATGGAAAACCCAGTGGGAAAAACCATAGTTAAGGAAAAAGAGTACAATCTCTGCCAAACTCCCCCTGATCTGTACAAGCTCTCAAGCTTTCAGATCTCTTAGGCGTCTCATTCCAATCCTATGTACAAGTTTTCTAAAGGTGACAGTATGAAGGGCTTTAGTGAACAAATCTGCCAAATTGTCACATGACTGCACTTGTCTGATGTCGATCTTGCCATCTCTCTGTAGCTCGTGCGTCCAGAAAAACTTTGGTGAAATGTGTTTCGTTCTGTCGCCTTTGATGAAGCCACCTCGTAGCTGAGCTATGCAAGCAGCATTGTCTTCGAACATGGTAGTGGGCTCGAGGTCTCCAGTCTTCAGTCCGGTCGTAGACAAGATGTGGTGGATGACTGAGCGTAGCCATACGCATTCTCTGCTTGCTTCATGGATGGCAATGATCTCCGAGTGATTGGATGAGGTTGCCGTCAAGGTTTGCTTGATGGATCTCCAAGAAATGGCTGTCCCTCCGTAGGTAAACACGTACCCAGTCTGTGATTTTGCTTTGTGGGGATCAGACAAGTACCCTGCATCAGCATAACCTGCAAGTGTAGAGGATGTTCCATTTTTGTAGAAGAGTCCCAAATCTGTAGACCCTTGGAGGTAGCGCAGAAGGTGCTTTACCCCGGTCCAGTGGCGCTGCGTAGGTGCTGCACTGTATCTGGCAAGCAAATTTACTGTGAACGCTATATCGGGACGCGTGCAGTTTGCCAGATATAGTAGTGCTCCGATGGCACTCAGATAGGGAACTTCCGGACCAAGTATATCCTCCCCCTCTTCCAGCGGCCGGAAGGGGTCTTTATGTGCATCCAGGGATCGTACTACCATAGGTGTACTTAATGGATGGCAATGGTCCATATGGAATCTTTGCAACATTTTCTTCGTATATGTGGTTTGGTGTAATAGGATTCCGTCTTTCTGATGTTCAATCTGTAAGCCAAGGCAGAATTTGGTTTTGCCTAGGTCTTTCATTTCGAATTCTTTTGTTAGGCTTACAGATATCTCAGTGATCTCTTCGGGAGATCCTATGAGATTCAGATCGTCTACGTAGACAGCTATTATCACGAATCCTTTTCCCTTTGTTCTTATGAAGATACAAGGGCAGACTTCATTGTTCGTGAATCCTTGTTGAACAAGGAACTCACTGAGTCTATTATACCACATTCTTCCTGATTGTTTGAGACCATACAATGATCTTTGTAGCTTAACAGAATAGACGTCCCGAGGTCTATCTTTCAGTTCAGCAGGCATTGAAAAGCCATCAGGAAGTTTCATGTAGATCTCCTTGTCGAGATTGCCGTATAGATACGCAGTCACAACATCCATTAGCTGCATATCTAGGCCTTCCTTTGCTGTTAAGCTTATCAGGAATCTGAACGTGATCGCATCCATGACCGGGGAGTATGTTTCGTCATAGTCTATGCCCGGTCTTTGGGAGAATCCCTGTGCTACAAGTCTAGCTTTGTAGCGTGCGATCTCATTATTTTCGTTTCTTTTTCTGACGAATACCCATTTGTATCCCACAGGTTTGACACCGGTAGGTGTCTGGACTATTTGCCCAAAGACTTTTCGTTTCTGAAGCGAGTCCAGCTCGGCTTCTATTGCCTGATTCCACTTTGACCAGTCATCTCTACGTTTGCATTCAGCAACGGAGTGTGGTTCATAATCATCATCGCTTCCGGCGACGTGAATGGCAATGTGAAACGCGAAGTCATCGTCGACGACTGTACTCTTTCTGTCCAATACCTCCCATGTACGTACATAATTTAGTGATATTTCTGTTTCTCCCGGCAGTTCCTCTGCAGTGGATTCCGGGAGGGGGGAGGGTATGGACACGAGCTCGTTTCTCTGTGGGGGTATCGTCCCAAGGTCTCCGGATATTTTTCTTTTTCTTAGATTTTTATCCTTGGAGCCTGGTGGTCTGCCTCTTTTCTGTTGAGGTGCAGCCACTTCTGCTGCAGGTGGATTGCATCCATCCTTCGGGATGTCAATCCTAGCTGGAGTATTCGCAGCAGGGACGTGTGATCTGAGAATCTTCTGGTTGTCAGTGAACGAGTCCGGTAATCTATGGACTGTGTCCTGGATGTGTAAGATCTTCCGGATCTCATCATCACATTGTCTTGTTACCGGATCGTAGTGGGTCAAGCTTTTTGTATCACACGTCAACATTTGCTTTGCACTAGACTTTTCGATGTCTAGGCCCATTTTGGGGAAATACGTCTCATCAAAATTGCAGTCTTCAAGGCGTGCCTTGAAGGCGTCCCCCGTTTGGGGTTCTAGGTATCTTATAATGGAGGGTGAGTCAAACCTTACGTAGATACCTAGGCGACGTTGAGGGCCCATCTTGGTCCTCTGTGGTGGTGCAATGGGGATATAAACTGCGCAGCCGAAGATTCTCAAGTGAGAGATGTTCGGCGGCGTTCCATATGCGAGTTGCATTGGAGATAGACTCTGACCTCCTGAGGGTCTAATTTTTATTAGTGATGCAGCATGCAAAATTGCATGTCCCCATGCATCCACCGGCAACTGGGATTTCATCAGCAATGGTCGTGCGATCCATTGGAGTCTTTTAATTAGCGACTCAGCTAACCCATTTTGGGTGTGAACATGTGGCACCGGATGTTCAATTTCTATTCCCGTTGCCTGGCAATATTCTTGGAATGACTGAGAGGTAAATTCTCCCGCATTATCCAGACGTATTTTCTTTATTTGGTTGTCTGGGAAATGCGCCCGCAACTTTATTATTTGTGCCAAAAGCTTTGGAAAAGCTAAGTTGCGGGTTGAAAGTAGACACACATACGAGTATTTCGAAGATGCATCAATCAGTACCATAAAGTACCGAAAAGGCCCGCTAGGGGGGTGGATAGGTCCACATATGTCTCCGTGTATTCTTTCAAGGAAGCTAGGAGACTCAATATCCACTTTAAGTGGTGATGGCCTTGTTATAAATTTACCCTTAAAGCAGGGTACATAAAGGAATTCTCCCTTCTGAAGAATCTTCTGGTTCTTCAGGTTATGCCCATGGGATTGTGCTAGGATGCGGTGCATCATCACAGATCTGGGGTGGCCAAGTCTATCGTGCCAAAGTAAGAATTTGGCCGATGTCGGGTACTTCAGGTGCTCCGTCAGGTTTGCTTCCTCTCTCCGAATTTTTGTATGGTAGAGGCCTGATGAGAGGCTCTCAAAACGTTCAAGAATGGTTTTAACTCCATTTTCTTGAGACGTTACATACAGTAATTCGTTTTCTTTGACATTTGCTGTTTCCAAGTGGAATCCGTTAAAACGGATATCTTTGAAACTTAGTAAGTTTCTCTTGGAATTCGGAGAGTAAAGTGCATCTTTTATTTTTATTTCTGTTCCATTGGGGATCAACAAGGTTGCATTCCTAGAACCTTCAATTATGTCCGATGGCCCGGAAATTGTGCTTACAGGGCTCTTATACGGGATAATGCTATGGAAATAGCATTTGTGTTGAAGGATCGTATGTGTTGACGCGATGTCTACTAAGCAGTCATGAGAGCATTCCATCTAAAAATGAGTAAACATTTGCATTCAGAAAAGCTAAATTTTATTCAGCAGAATTGAAGATACATAAAAGCTCTCATGAAATAAAAATGTTCATACAATAGAAATGCTAAGATAAATGATAACAAGCTAATCAAGCAGATTATCTGACTCGAAGTCTTTTGCTGTAAATTTGACTGCATTATTCGCAGCCACCAGGTTTGATTCAGCATTCTTTTTCTTGCTTTGTTTATAAGGCTCCTGGAGATGCACTGGGGTCCTGCACACTCTAGACCAGTGGCCTGTCATGCCACAGCTGTGGCACTGGTCTTCCCAGTCCCTCTTGGGTGGGGGTGCATTGTTTTTCTTGTTATCATTCCTGCGCCAGGTGAACTTGCGCTTCCCTTCATTCTTGCGCTACTGTGGTGGGCCCTTGGCTCTTTTCTGTTGCCCCACTTTCTGTGGTCTTTCTTTTCTTTTATTGTCCCTCTTCTTTTTGAAGGAAGAGGTATGGTGAACTTCTGGTAGGGGGACAGTGCCGGGAGGGCGCATATTGTGAGTGGCGAGAAGAAGCTCTCTGTTTTGATCGGCCATGAGAAGACATGACAGCAGCTCTGAATACTTGGTGAACTTACGTTCACGGTATTGCTGCATAAGTATCGCATCCTTTTCATGGAAAGACGTATACGTCTTTTCCAGCATGCGATCTTCTGAGACTTTTTCACCACACAACTTCAGGCGTGAGGTGATGCTAAAAGGTGCTGAGTTGTACTCAGCAATGGACTTAAAGTCCTGTAGTCTCAGGTTCTCCCACTCATATCTCGCCCTTGGGAGTATAACATCTCTCTGATGTTTATACCTGTCCTCAAGGGCGGTCCATAGCTCAAGTGGATCTTCGACCGTAAGGTACTCAGCCTTTAAGGTCTTGTCCACATGGCGGCGAATATAGATGATGGCTTGTGCCTTCTCTATATCGCTAACATTTTCTTTTTCAGTCACAGCAGTGATGAGGGACTTAGCCCGCAGGTGAAACTTAACATCTAGCTGCCAGCTTAGATAGTTTCTGCCTGATGCATCCAGCACTTCAAAGTCAACGCTTGCAATTTTAGCCATTTATCTAGCAGAGCACAAACATCATGAATTAATAATCAACCAGAAAAACATTTTCATGCGGAAGCAATTTTTAATGAAAAGCTAAATGTGTGGATCGGCCAGTCCCACAAGAAAGAATCCAAAAGTCCACAGTCCAAATTATACAAATTTGCAGCTTGAATTAAAATGAAAATACAACTTTGGAAACCCCGTGGGTCCCATTTAATATCTTCGTCTTCAAGTGTAGCTTCCGACTCCATGGAAGTAGGTCTTCTTTCTTTGACATTTACATAAATTCCTCACTACAATTTCTCTCAAAAATAAAAGAAAAGTGCGGGAAATAAACTGTGGGACTAAACGGCCGATCCAAAAACCACATTTAGCATTTCATGCAAGAATATTGTGCTCATCAACATTTTCATCCACAGACATCACAGGCAGTTTATTCATATGAGGATAAATCAATATTTAATCACTTAATAATTATTGGACCACTGGGCAACGTCATACACCATTAGGTTAGGTAACTAACGGCAGAGCGGTCGCAGGATCTTCCTAATTATTAAGTTTTTAAATAAAATGTACAAGCACGCAAATAATATCCACATAATTTTGCCAGAGATGTAAAGCATGTAAAAGAGGTTACGATGCATAGGTTGTAAAGTGAATGGGTTTAATCAATCAAATTGATTAAGAGCCCAAAATTAACATTTTCTTTGTCAGAGGGAAAAGTCTCCCTCGTCATCCCAAAAAGTCCCCCAAAAAGAATCCCCAAAACGCCCTTGTCTGCCCGATATTCGTCCCGTAATTTATCGTGATTTTTCACGAATATTTTGCCTTTGAATCCCCATTTTAAATTAATTTTTTAGGCTAATAGGTTGCCTTTTGAGGCACATTCATAGCCCTATTGCCTCCCCCAATTTTTTTTTTTGATGAAAATCTGTGGGCCTGAAGCCCACAGATCTGCTGTGGGCTTCAGGCCCACAGATCTGTTTTTTTTTTGATGAAAATCTGTGGGCCTGAAGCCCACAGATCTGCTGTGGGCTTCAGGCCCACAGATCTGTTTTTTTTTGTTGAATTCTGTGGGCCTGAGGCCCACAGATCTGCTGTGGGCTTCAGGCCCACAACACTGTGCGTTTTTTTTTGTTCTGCTGCTTAGGGTTTACAGCGAGGGCGGGGGGCCGCCGCCGCCGCCGCCGCCGCCCCCCGCAGAGAGGGGGGCGCGGCCAGGGGGACGGCGAGGGCCGTCGCCCCCCGCAGAAGGGGGCGTGGCCAGGGGGCCGCCGCCCCCCGCTGCGGGGGGGGGACGGCGGGGGCCGTCGCCCCCCGCAGAGGGGGGCGTGGCCAGGGGGCCGCCGCCCCCCGCTGCGGGGGGGGGGGACTGCGGGGGCCGTCGCCCCCCGCAGAGGGGGGCGTGGCCAGGGGGGCCGCCGCCCCCTGCTGCGGGGGGGACGGTGGGGGCCGTCGCCCCCCTTCTGCGGGGGGGGACGGCGGGCACGGGAGGGGGCCGCCGCCCCCCCCTGCAGGGGGGGACGGCGGTGGCCGCCCCCCCTGCAGGGGGGGACGGCGGTGGCCGCCCCCCCTGCAGGGGAGGGCGGCGGCAGAGGCCGCCCCCCCTGCAGGGGAGGGCGGCGGCAGAGGCCGCCGCCGCCCCCCCTGCAGGGCGGCAGAGGCCGCCGCCGCCCCCCCTATGGGGGGGGTGGGCGGCGTGGCCGGGGGGGGGGGGGGGGGGGGGGGGGGGGGGGGCGCGGCGGCGGGGCCGCCGGCGGGGTTTGATTTAGGGTTTGACAAAATCCAAAAAAACCCTAAAAAAATTTGATTTTTGGGAAGAAAAATCCGTCGTTTTCAAGGCGACGATGAATCCCCATGACGATCTTATGAGATCTAGGGGAGGGGTAATCATACGTATGATTAAAGACTTTGTTTTTTAGAGTTTTTACCTCTATATATGTCCTCCGGATATAGCGACGGTTGCTCGAAGCCCTACGCGGATGACGACCCTTAATGGAGGAAGTCTTGCACCGCGCTCGTGGATCTACCGTCTCGCCTTCGCCTTCGCCTTCGCCTTCGCAACGAACGGAAAAATTTGTGGAAAAAAAATTTTAGAGACTCGTGCTGATAACATGTTATGAATCAACTCCTGAGGGGAGAGCCCTCAAGTCTATATTTATAGCCAAAGGGGAAAATACAAGTGGGTATGGGCCCAACCACTTGGGTTGGCCCAATACCAACCCAGTTAATACCCATTCACAACAATAGTATTTTTTAAAATTATTAAAAATTAACTTCTTTTATTCATGAATGTAATCTCGAAATTCTCGAACGCACCGGGATGAACTTTTAAATTTTATTAATTTAAAAAAATTGAATGTGTGCTTACGTCGATCAGCCGTACCCCTCATATAATGGTCATACAAATAACAAGAACTCTATCTATATTACATTCGACAACCTTTTTTGAATTCTAGTGCTGACTATAACAAGCTGAATAGGACAAAAGGGTTGATAGAAAGACGGTTCAGATTTAATCTTAACAAACCAACAGTTAGTATGATTGTTTGTGAAATTTTTGGAGGAAACTTTAATTGGGGGGAGCTTATTGGGTTTTGCCTAATCCCTCAAAATTCCCTAAAAAATAATGCACATCACTCTCTCCCTCTCTCTCCCTCTCTCTACTGCTATCCTAAACCTGCAAGCAAAAAAACAAGAAGTGAAAACGTTGCTCCTGTCGCATAATTTACTTATTTAATCTTTTGTACTGTTCTCTGATAGATTGAGATCTGATAGATTGATATATGTATGCAGCTTTATTTGATGGGAGATTACATTAGGTCTTCTTCTCTCTCTGTGATGTTCCTTTCCCATCTCCAAAAAAACTTGAGAATTGCTACATACATCCCTACACATATGTGTGTATGTTATGATTACATGCCAAAAATAGTAAAATGAAAGAGAGAGGAAGTGAATAATGATTAAATGATGTGATAATTTTCCATCTTTGACATTAATCATTGCATACACCCCAATGTGTCGGGATGTATATAGTCTCCACCAAAAACTTTTCGTTCCATTCTCTCTATACATTCTGACACAAAAATATTTGCACAATGAAAACCAAAAATTTTGAATTAAAAACTTTAAATCGGGGCAAACCGGAATTTGCATCATTGTTTATATTTTTGGAGCAAAAATCTCGGGCCAGATGTTTCTCTCTCAAAATTGAAATTTTTTGGGGCAAAAATCTTAATATCGAAGGCGCACGCGGCGAAGGCGCTTAAATTTTTTTACGCTAATTTGTTGTTGACGACGAATGCACTTAAATTTGTTTATGCTACTTTGTTGTTGACGTCGAAGGCGCCTGCATCGAATTTGTTGTTCCGCGCCGAAGGCGCCCGTGCCGCTAAATATTTTTACGTTAATTTGTTGTTCCGCGCAATTTTGGCTGCAGAAATAATTTTTGGGGAATAAAAATTTCGCGGGGGAAAATCTTAATTGAACTGTGCCCGCGGGCACGGGTTGTGACTAGTATATATTACAATTGATGACTTTTTTGAATTTTAGGGCTGACTAGTAACGATTGTGGTTGATAGAAGAATGGCAATGATTTAATCTTGGTAAAAGAAGGGATGAGATGAGTGATTGAGAAAACAAAAAAACCCATCTTTTTTGTTTTTTCTTTGGTTTTCAAACCCACCACAATCATTACATTTGCGCAGAATACTGCTCATTTCCCCCTTTTTGCTAAAAAAAACCCTCACATTTCACTTTTTACCCCCACACCTTACACACACCGACATTTATGCACTTTCCCCTTCATTTTCGTGTGTTTCTCTTTTGACCCGGGTTAAAATTTTCTCCACAAACCTGAAGATGCCTGCGCCGAAGCTAGATTTTTGTTCGTTTAGATTTTGAGGAGATATCTTAAATGAACTGTGCCATCGGGCACATGTTATGACTAGTACAATACAAAAACAAGTAGGAAAATGCTAATATAAGCATGAAATGAAAATCAATCTGATTGTGTCTATTCTTCGTCTGAGTCTTCAGAAAGATCATTTCTAACTTGCGTGCGGTTTTAAGCATAGAACCAATCCTTCGCACAAACCACCACTTCAACTATATCTTTCTTTAGCATTAATCTCTTGTCGCTTAGAACGCAACCACCTGCATTAAAAGCAGACTCCGAAGCAACAGTAGATATATTGGTCACTAACAAATCTGTAACGACTGGTTTTCGTGCGATCGGATTATCTATATTAAAATATATGTTTTGGTGGATTTTCTCCTCATGCGTGGTTTTCGTCTCCGTAGCTTTCATTTTCGATCGATTCGTCGTATTTTCTCGTTTCTTCCTTAGGATCGTCGATTTCGAAGTATGTCATTCGTGACGGGCTTCATAACGGTCGTATCTTACTATTAGATCAAGCCTAGGAGTCTTAGGAATCGATCCCGGGGCCCCGCGCTCCGTATCGGAACTTTTGGTGCTCATTAGCCGGTATAAGAAGGGGCACCGACCGACTAGATGACGATCCAGTCGGTCGGCAATCCTTCTTGGACCGACTAGTTGGCTTTCTAAATTATTCAGGAGTTACTGTTTATCGTTAGTCGGTCTAAGAACGTTGGTTGACCGACTAGGTTGCAAACTAGTCGGTCAGCAATGCTTCTTTAACCGACTAACACATCATCTTAATTTTAGTTGAGTTACTGTTTACTCTTAGTCGGTCTAAGAACGTTCATCGACCGACTAGATGCTAAACTAGTCGGTCAGTATTTGTTCATGGACCGACTAACTCTAAAATCCTATTTTCGTTCAGGAGTTACTGTTTACACTTAGTCGGTCTGCATTGGTCGACCGACCGACTAGTTGCCAAACTAGTCAGTCAGTGGTTGCTCTTTGACCGACTAATCTGTGTTAAAACCCTAATTTCTGGGCAGCCGCCAGCCCAACCAATTTAAACCCATCCCAAACGATTTCTTCTTCTTCAACACGACCCAAAACCCTAAAATCTTCCCCCTTGAGCCCCCATCTTCCTCCAAGCTTCAATCCTTCATTCCAAGCCCTAAATCCATCATCCAAACCATCCATCCACTCTATCTACCTCTCATCTTTCCCAAAATCTCACCAAATCCATCAAAATCCCCAAATCCCCCAAAACCCCTAATTCTCCAAACTTCTTCAATCTTTTCCAGATCTGATCCTAGGGTTCTCCGGAGTGTTTCTTCCGCCTCCTCTCGGTAAGAAATCGATTCCTTGGTGTTTTTATAACCTAGTTGTATTTTTATGAAACCCTAATAAATTTCATGTTGTTTGATGGTTGTTTCCCCCATAACAGCGATTTCCCCGTAGATTAGCATCCGTGAGACGAAGTGGTCGTCATCCCCGGTGCTAGGCAAGTGAAACTTGCCTCTTAGGGTTTAGGCCATGTTTTAGGCCATTTGCTTGTTGTAGGCGTAAAAGAGGCTAGGCGACGAAATGATACTCGCCTAGGCGCAAATTGGGGAACTAGCTTGACAACGAAGCTAGTCCCGACATTTAGCATGTTGCACAATTACCATGTCATGTTTACTTTCCATTAACGGTACGCAAATTAAATGTCATGTCATTGCATTCTTTAAGTGATCCCGTGATTGCGTAGCATCGCTACAATACTTGTGTTCCTGGCTCGTGACCAGAAGCGAGCATAATGAGTTGCTAACCCCAACGCTCGATATATTGAATTGTGAACTTAGAAACAAGCTCCCGTGCGGGGCAACCCTGGCTCACTAGCTGGGCTCATGTTCAGGGACCCTGCTTGTTTACGTGTGGGATGGGGTAAGAGTTAAGCGGCCATTCAACTGGGAGTCTGCCCGATCAGCAACTGCAGTTGTAAGGCGTAAACTCTGGGGTGGGGTAGTGTTTAGGGCCGATCAGTGTGAATGATGTACCATTCAGCTGAAGGGCGTAAACATCTACAAAACAACGTGAAACGTGAATTGTGTTTAGTGCCGATCGGTGTGAATGATGTACCATTCAGCTGAAGGGCGTAAACACCTACAAAACAATGTGAATTGATTGAGAATGTTAGTAGCTTGGCTACTCTTGTCTTGTCCCGATAATTGTTCCCTTGTACAAAATTGTCTTGCCATGTTTTAATTGTGCACTTATGTTATAACTGCCATGTCATGCATACTAAACTGCTAGGTTGCTAGAGCCTTACTTTCAGTTTCCTTGCTCAAGTCTTTTAGACTTGCTGACATGTGCCCATTTACTCTTTTGGGTGACACATGTTAGATCCTGAGCCCGAGTACCTTGTTGAGGACGAGGTGTTTGCTGACGCCGAGCCCGAGCTTGTGCTAGACGGGGAGTACGTGGACACTGGGGACCAGTCCTAGTGTCTTCGTGTGTTTTACTTTTGTTAGACAGTTGTTTTGTTATCGGTGCGTAGCACTTATACTTTGTTGTTGTTGTTGCTTTTGTTGGCCTTGTTCTGGGCCTTTAGACTCTTTCTTTTAGCCTGGTGGCTTTTCTGGATGTTGGACTTATTTTCATGTTGGACAATTTATGAGATGCGAGATTTTATTTCAGTCTCTCCTTGTGTTATTATTGTTGTTCCGTTGTGGTTACAGGGACCTGCTTATGTTTTATTGACGCTTATCGGGTTTGGGGCTTCACAGCTCCACTCTCGTGCGGACCTTTTCACGTCTCGCCTCCATTTTAGGGAAGCGGGTCGTGACACGATTGTTGGTGGCCCATGCAGGTCCTTCTGTAACTGCTATTATCGGAATAACGATAATAATATTAGAATGTCCAATGAACTAAGTTCGACATCCGAGTCATTAAGCTGTGAGTCTAATTTTGGCCCGTTTCTCTGGCGCTAGATGGCTAGAAGACGTCAGACCCGAGCTGGTGGTGGATCTGCTCTGAAGGCTTGCTATTTCTGCGGCAAGGCCGGGCACCTCAAGGGGTCGTGCAGAAGATTTCTAGGTCAGTGTTTGGTTTGTGGTGGTGCTTCTCATTCGGCGAAGGATTATCGGCATGCAGATCGGCTGCAGAAGACGTCGGATGGAGTTCCGCAGCAGCAAGCACTGGAAGCTGGGCCGAGTCAGAAGGTGTGCCACCATTGTGGCAAGATTGGTCATCAGAAGGAACAATGCAGGCGGAGGCTGGGCCAGTGCTTGATTTGTGGCGCCGCGGCGCATACCTTAAAGGACTGTCCGAGGGTTAAGCGTCTGGAGAAGGCGCCAGTCGGAGCTCAACTACGGAAGGCGCCCGTGGCTGTTAGACGTGGGGCAGCCCTTGTTCCACAGAAGCAGGCTTTTCGGCAGGCTTTTCCGCTGAGGAGGCAGGCTTCCCCGATGGCCGTAGTTGAGGCTGAGACTGTGGATGGGGTTATTGCAGGTAACCCTCAGTCTGGTTGCCTTCTTTCTTTTGACAGTCCTGTTGGTTAGAATATGTTTGGTTGCTTGGATATGTTATGTTTGCTAGAATGGAGTTTGATTGCTGGGTTGGTTGTCGAGTGTGATTTGGGTTTGCACGTTTCTGGCACGAGTCCTCTTGACTCTGGTGCGTCAATGTGCATTGCATCCTGATGCTTTGTGTAGAGACAATTCTTGATGGCCCCTTTCTTTCTTAAATATTTAATTCCTTCCTATTCAATCGAGTTAAAATCTCTTCGTAGATTTTGAAGTCTATTGGTTGAGATTTTTAATCTCGTAGCTTCTGCTAACCGATATCTCTCGTATTTTGGTTTTAAGAGCTTTACTACTATTATGATTACTTTAGAATATCTTCCAAGATAAGTAGAACTTCAATTATTTTCATATATCAGTTCTAGGTTCATTGAACTCGTACTTTAAGGTCTGGTATAAATCAGTTATTTGGCAAATCCGGGTCCCTCTAAAAAAAGTATTTTAAATGATATTTAATTGGAGTTCTCTTCAGTTTTAAAACTTGTAAGCATTTAGCATGGGCTTAAATTTTCACACTATAGTTGATCGGATTTCATTCGTTGAATTTCAAAATTTTACCGAAATATTATATTAAGCTCTGCCGTAAAATATTTTCGGACCTCTCCGTTGTAAATCTTGACTTTTCTGAAGGTATCCCTTCGACTTCCTTTTCCTAAGTTTAAATTCGTTTGAAATTTTAATATTTATAAATTTATACTTCATGCTCCTTCGTTGACTTAAAGATCTCTAAAGCTTTTGTCAAAAATTTGGAATACTAACCCATTGTGTTTTGCCAGTCTATACCATCCGTACCCATGAAAATACCATGTCCTTTCTTATATAAATTTTATTCTGAACTGTATCTTTATTTTTGCCCAATTCGATTTATAAATTTTCCTTATCTTACGTATGCCATACAATTGACTCATCGCGTTTCCTTTAATATACTTTTCAAGTTACACATGATTCCAGCTTTCAACCAACCAAGGATATGTTCAACATTTTCCCTATTACAATTTTTGGAAAAAAAAATTACGTCTTCATAACTTTCTCACGATCTAGACCTTCCATAACTTGGTTTTAAAGCTTATTACAAATTTTGACAAACCTACTACTGAGTTTTCCGTCCACCACACATGCTTTTAGAATAATTTCTAAACTAAGTTGAATTTCGAATGTTTTCATATATCCGTATTAGGCTCATTAGCTCGTATGTTAAGAGCTTTGTGTAAAACGGTTTCTTTTGGCAAATCCCGGTTGCACAAAAAGGTGGTTTCAATATTGATTATTTGAGCTTTTCCTGGCTTAAAGATTTTGAAAGTATTTGGCATGAATTTAGAATTCTTTCGTTAATTAAACTTCGTTTCAAGACTTTTGCCAACATTGTTAAATCACTGCCGTATAATATTTTCTAAAACTACGTCCTTAATGTGCGTATGAACGCTTTACTTCCCTTCATAATGATTTCCGTTAAGCCAATAAATCATTTCCTCTTATTATGAGCATTCAACTCAAACTTATTTCGAACAAGTGATTTTATCGATCCTCAAATATCGTTTATACGAAGGGGAACCCCAACTTTTCAAAATATGACCGTTTTATACTTCTAGTGTTTTTGGTGATGTTGCCTATTGTGTGATATATACATACTCAGAGTTATTCGTGATATTATGAAATTGTAAGTGTGTTAATATTTGTGGATATGTGCGAGGATGGCTATGCCACTCTAGGGGCGTCTATGTATATAAGATTCTGTATTGGAATGTCTGAAAAGGGTGTACGTAGTTGGAGATACTTATGATGGTTGAAATAATATGGTTGGTGAAACTATATGTATGCTGGGTGTGATAATAATGGGTGTACGTATAGTTAAAGTGGGTAGGCCTATTATGTGACATATGTGTTGTACGTGTGAGTGTGTGCTCGTACGTAGTTACATATTGTGCGTAGACGCGTGTAGTTATGAAATTGCTGCGTGAGTATATAGGTGATATATATATATATATATAGTAGTAGAAATATAATTTCGATTGGTATTGCTTACTATCGTGGCTGTCGTATGCGTGTATACCGTGAGGTATACACGGCTATTGCATATCTTGACTAATGGGTGAAGTAAGTGTATTGGTGTGCCAATTATGGGTGGATGGGTATGGTATGAAGATATACAATGCTTGGGTGTGACTATGGGTAAATACTTTTATTAGGGAGAGTATTGTAATTATAGGTGTGCTGATGTTTGTAAGAATATCATGATATATGAAGTGGTTGAAATATGTGATATTACCTGGTTAGATATTAAGGGTGTTTGACATTTAGATATGTATGTGGTTATGTTGGTAGACGTGTATGCATTGGCTAGTATTGGCATATATATGGATGCTATGTTACGTATATGGAATTATTCCGCTATGATTTTGAGTCTCACTCAAGCTGGGTGGGTACACTCTATGTACATTGGTGTATTGCATGTGGTTGGTGTTAGTGATGAATGATGTATGTATAGTGTCAGGATTGTTTGTGCCGGTTATGTTACGCACACGATTGTGGGTGGCCATACCAATATATAGTTATGTGAGTTGGTCTTGTGGTATAGTTTTCACTAGGGACTTGGTTGCGTGAGTATATGTGCGCTAGCTAAACTAGGTGCGTAGATGTGCTAAGCATATAGTGGTGTGATTGGTATATATATATGAATGAAATATTAGCGTGTGTGGGTGTGCACCATGCACGGGTGAGTATGTGATAGTTATAGGAATTGGTGACTATGGTATGTATGGCGTGTCGTGATTATAGCTATAGGACTATATATATATATATATATATATATATATATATATATATATATATATATATATATATATATATATATATATATATATATATGAAGTGGTAATACGGTGAAATGTGTGCATGTATTTGAATGATTATAAATGGTGGAATCATAACGATGGTGAATGTATGTTAGATATAGTGAACTTGTTTTAACAATTGTATGGTGTGATTTCGCATGTTGGTTGTTTTGGCGTATACTAGGAGGTATAGGGACTATAGTATTCTTATTGTCATGTCCATAGGTAGTTACTTATACGTGTAGATTCCGATGGTATTTTCTAGTGTGAAATTATTTTCAAATAAGTAAGAGACTTGGTTATTTTCATATAGTGTGTGATAAGTGTTTTATAGCTATATAGAATATACTTGCCTATATGAATGATTTGAATACGTGAATGGAGTTGTTTGATTCTGATAAGTATAAGAGTACTAGGTGCGTGAATATGTATTTACTTCAGTGGTGTTAATAATTGACCACCTGGAGTATATATATATAAGCGCCTGAAGTGAATGTACTTGGTTGAAATTTTGATGTGATGTTGTTTGAGGGTAGCTACTAGGGTGACTAGATATATCTATCATTAGCAAGTCCGAGGACGGACTTTATTCTAAGGTGGGTAGGATGTAACGACCGGTTTTCGTGCGATCGGATTATCTATATTAAAATATATGTTTTGGTGGATTTTCTCCTCATGCGTGGTTTTCGTCTCCGTAGCTTTCATTTTCGATCGATTCGTCGTATTTTCTCGTTTCTTCCTTAGGATCGTCGATTTCGAAGTATGTCATTCGTGACGGGCTTCATAACGGTCGTATCTTACTATTAGATCAATCCTAGGAGTCTTAGGAATCGATCCCGGGGCCCCGCGCTCCGTATCGGAACTTTTGGTGCTCATTAGCCGGTATAAGAAGGGACACCGACCGACTAGATGACGATCCAGTCGGTCGGCAATCCTTCTTGGACCGACTAGTTGGCTTTCTAAATTATTCAGGAGTTACTGTTTATCGTTAGTCGGTCTAAGAACGTTGGTTGACCGACTAGGTTGCAAACTAGTCGGTCAGCAATGCTTCTTTAACCGACTAACACATCATCTTAATTTTAGTTGAGTTACTGTTTACTCTTAGTCGGTCTAAGAACGTTCATCGACCGACTAGATGCTAAACTAGTCGGTCAGTATTTGTTCATGGACCGACTAACTCTAAAATCCTATTTTCGTTCAGGAGTTACTGTTTACACTTAGTCGGTCTGCGTTGGTCGACCGACCGACTAGTTGCCAAACTAGTCGGTCAGTGGTTGCTCTTTGACCGTCTAATCTGTGTTAAAACCCTAATTTCTGGGCAGCCGCCAGCCCAACCTATTTAAACCCATCCCAAACGATTTCTTCTTCTTCAACACGACCCAAAACCCTAAAATCTTCCCCCTTGAGCCCCCATCTTCCTCCAAGCTTCAATCCTTCATTCCAAGCCCTAAATCCATCATCCAAACCATCCATCCACTCTATCTACCTCTCATCTTCCCCAAAATCTCACCAAATCCATCAAAATCCCCAAATCCCCCAAAAACCCTAATTCTCCAAACTTCTCCAATCTTTTCCAGATCTGATCCTAGGGTTCTCCAGAGTGTTTCTTCCGCCTCCTCTCGGTAAGAAATCGATTCCTTGGTGTTTTTATAACCTAGTTGTATTTTTATGAAACCCTAATAAATTTCATGTTGTTTGATGGTTGTTTCCCCCATAACAGCGATTTCCCCGTAGATTAGCATCCGTGAGACGAAGTGGTCGTCATCCCCGGTGCTAGGCAAGTGAAACTTGCCTCTTAGGGTTTAGGCCATGTTTTAGGCCATTTGCTTGTTGTAGGCGTAAAAGAGGCTAGGCGACGAAATGATACTCGCCTAGGCGCAAATTGGGGAACTAGCTTGACAACGAAGCTAGTCCCGACATTTAGCATGTTGCACAATTACCATGTCATGTTTACTTTCCATTAACGGTACGCAAATTAAATGTCATGTCATTGCATTCTTTAAGTGATCCCGTGATTGCGTAGCATCGCTATAATACTTGTGTTCCTGGCTCGTGACCAGAAGCGAGCATAATGAGTTGCTAACCCCAACGCTCGATATATTGAATTGTGAACTTAGAAACAAGCTCCCGTGCGGGGCAACCCTGGCTCACTAGCTGAGCTCATGTTCAGGGACCCTGGCTTGTTTACGTGTGGGATGGGGTAAGAGTTAAGCGGCCATTCAACTGGGAGTCTGCCCGATCAGCAACTGCAGTTGTTAAGGCGTAAACTCTGGGGTGGGGTAGTGTTTAGGGCCGATCAGTGTGAATGATGTACCATTCAGCTGAAGGGCGTAAACATCTACAAAACAACGTGAAACGTGAATTGTGTTTAGTGCCGATCGGTGTGAATGATGTACCATTCAGCTGAAGGGCGTAAACACCTACAAAACAATGTGAATTGATTGAGAATGTTAGTAGCTTGGCTACTCTTGTCTTGTCCCGATAATTGTTCCCTTGTACAAAATTGTCTTGCCATGTTTTAATTGTGCACTCATGTTATAACTGCCATGTCATGCATACTAAACTGCTAGGTTGCTAGAGCCTTACTTTCAGTTTCCTTGCTCAAGTCTTTTAGACTTGCTGACATGTGCCCATTTACTCTTTTGGGTGACACATGTTAGATCCTGAGCCCGAGTACCTTGTTGAGGACGAGGTGTTTGCTGACGCCGAGCCCGAGCTTGTGCTAGACGGGGAGTACGTGGACACTGGGGACCAGTCCTAGTGTCTTCGTGTGTTTTACTTTTGTTAGACAGTTGTTTTGTTATCGGTGCGTAGCACCTATACTTTGTTGTTGTTGTTGCTTTTGTTGGCCTTGTTCTGGGCCTTTAGACTCTTTCTTTTAGCCTGGTGGCTTTTCTGGATGTTGGACTTATTTTCATGTTGGACAATTTATGAGATGCGAGATTTTATTTCAGTCTCTCCTTGTGTTATTATTGTTGTTCCGTTGTGGTTACAGGGACCTGCTTATGTTTTATTGACGCTTATCGGGTTTGGGGCTTCACAGCTCCACTCTCGTGCGGACCTTTTCACGTCTCGCCTCCATTTTAGAGAAGCGGGTCGTGACAAAATCACGAGTCATGATGAAAAGAATTGGATACCAATTTTCATACCCTTTCCACCAGGCCAAAGTATCAAAACTTCTCATTATCTAATTCTCCATCAGTGAAAGGAAAAGGATTTGCTAAATACTTAGAAAGTTCACTAAAAGAACTATCGGTCTCCATTGTTTTCTATTTTTTATTCCCTAAAATCTGTCGGATCCTACTTGACTGTATACCTATAGGAACATAATAAGAATTTGAAGACCTGCCAAATTTAGCCTCATATGTTGCAAAAACATTTCGTAAGCTAGTTTTAAACGTAGCGATAGGTTCATCTATGTCAAATCTCATATTTTCATAATAAGTTTCTAATAAATCAACGACACAATCCTCCTTCAACCGTGGATCGAAAACCTTATCTAAACAGTAAATCACAAGAACATGATTCCAATATTTCTCTAGTTTTTTCCATGGTTTCTATCATAGAAAGAAGAGCAATGTTAGTGTCCTCAGGGTCTTTAAATTTCGCTAAAACTTCTGAAATAAAAACTAATTGTTTTAAGCCTAAAATTGTAGTTGGTTAATACACACCGGATATTTTTTTGCAGCGGTATAAAAAACTTTAAAAAATTCATAAAGATGTCATATAGTTCTCCACTCAACGTCACTAATTTCATAATCTGGTCCAGGTGAAAGGTTTGCACTTGCAAAATCATTAAGCTGCTCTCTATATTTAAACATAGAGCACATCATTAGATACGTTGAATTCCACCTATGTTGAACGCTTAAGGTAAATGATCGGTAAGGTTTTTGGCTACTACGACAGATTTGTTTGAACTGTTGTCTTATATGGCCGGAAGTATGGATTAATAACATAATGTTTCTTACTTTTTCTAGATAATCAAAAGCAGTCTTAAGTCCATTCTGAACTATTAAGTTCAAGACGTGACAAGCACATTGTTGATGGAATAACATGCCATCCAGCTCAGGTTCAATAGTCTTTTTAAATATGAAATTGCACTATTGTTGTTAGAAGCATTATCAAAAATATGAAGAAAAAAATTTGGATATATCAAAATCCCGAATAACAGACATTAGCAAATTGCTGATAGCACCACCGGTATAAGCATGCTCTAACATTCTAAATCCTATAATCATTTTATTAACAGAATAATCATCTTCTATGTAATGAGACGTAACATATAAATATGAAGCGCCCCATTTCGTTGTTCATATGTCTGATGTTAATGCAATTCTAGATTTTTTACGTAGCAAAAGATTGCATCAATTTTTCTATTCCATCGTGAAATGCTGACATAGCGTCTCTTCTAACATTCTAAATCCTTTAATCATTTTATTAACAGAATAATCATCTTCTATGTAATGAGACGTAACATATAAATATGAAGCGCCCCATTTCATTGTTCATATGTCGGATGTTAATGCAATTCTAGATTTTTTACGTAGCAAAAGATTGCATCAATTTTTCTATTCCACGTGAAATGCTGACATAGCGTCTCTTCTAACATTCTAAATCCTATAATCATTTTATTAACAGAATAATCATCTTCTATGTAATGAGACGTAACATATAAATATGAAGCACCCCATTTCGTTGTTCATATGTCTGATGTTAATGCAATTCTAGATTTTTTACATAGCAAAAGATTGCATCAATTTTTCTATTCCATCGTGAAATGCTGACATAGCGTCTCTTCTAACAGTGTTCCTAGGCACGCTTCTAAATGCAGGGTTAATGGTCACTTGGTTAAATCTCTCTAATTCAGGGCTTTCTCCATAGCTAAATGGTAATTCTTAGAATAAAACAAATCTATCCATCTCTTTCCTCATTGTATTTACTGAATATGAGAAATTAGTTAGAAATGTAGAAGAAGCAGATAAGTTCAAAGTAGTCTGTTTTGCATCTTTTTTTGTTGTGAGATTCCATGTGTCTCTTAAGATGCGTTGTGCCGTCGACAGGTCTGCAATTAAAAATCTAATCTACATATTTTACAAACTGCCAGCTCTCCAGTTTTGCATGAGTTTCATGGGTAAAGTGCTTTCAAACCTCAGATTTTCGTGATCTGGGTTGAGGTGCTTGTGTAGAAGTGTATGCATCACGAGTAGAAGCTTGTATGGTAGAAGTATGTGCAGCAGCAGTAGAAGCATGTGTATTATTACTCAATATGATCGTGTTAGGATTATTAGACTGTGTTAAGATAATTACTATCGGTATAATCTTGTGATTCATATTGTGAAAAATCCATAAAGTCTGCTGTTTTTATTGGGTTACGGAGCATATTCATACAATAGTCATAGTCTGTAGTGTCATTACATATTAACATTTATATGGTTGGATGGTCTGATCATATGCTAATTTATAAATAAAATTAAAATAGCAAGAACCTGATTGCAGGGTTGCGAGTAGAATAGAGAGCATACCGAACTTGATAGCACACAAAGATTGAGAGCGGTCAGAGCTTGAGTTTCTTGATTGCTAGTTGCTAATTGCTAGCAAGTCGATAGCTTGAACCAGTTATTCAGAATTTTGCTAAATAGTTGAGAGTAGAATGCATGAGAGTTGTATAGAAAATGAGGGGTGGTAGTATTTATAGGAATACATGGGGCTTAAAAGGACCAACACCACACTTGAGGGGTGTTGGAATGGTATGACTGTTCCATGTTCTAAACGGGAAAACGAGCCCTAAATTTAGGGAAAACACAACAAAATCATCAACCAAAATGAGTTATTTTAATAAATGAAAGTTCCTATCCTTCTAAAATCAAATTGAAGAAAGTAATTGTGTGTTTAATATAATTTCTTCAAAGTTCATATTATATCATGCATCAACTTTCTCATTCCCATACATATCATTCTGTTGGCATGTCTATACTGTCCTCTTTTCTTGCTGTCCAGTTAATTTATAAATTAACAATACATATTTGACTTCTAGAATCTAATACCAATTGTAAAGAAGGAGATAAACGATCTCTAACAATTGAGATAATACCAATTGTAGAAAAAGAATCTTGAAAGATAATCCTATTTACCAATTGTTGATCATAATTGGAGCCATAAGCCTAAAGTGTATCAAAGCAATAGATATGGAAAAATCAAGCCACATTGATACACAATGACATTGCCAAAACACAATATAACATGAAACATGTTGGCAATATCCAAGGGGTTGAGTTTGAGACCAAAAATAACCAATTGGAAAATGACACCAATTGAAACAATGATACCAAGAACAACCTGAAATGAGAGTTAAAATATATTTTAAAATATTTTAAACATACAACATATTAACTCCCTCATTGACATACATATAGATCAACAAATACATGTATGCCAATGTATTTCCCAAGGTCACCATTTTCATGAAAAATAAGTTTGAAAACATTTTCAAAATCATGAAACACACACAAACAATGGGTATGCTAAAAATAATCATTTAAGTACAATAACCATGCAATATGCATATGTGTGAGGAACCAAAACATTAGGGAACCACACCCAAGATGAGTTTGAGTTCCTAATGTAATCATAGATGTGATCACATTCCTAACTAGAGAGTTGATGTATATATCCCTCTCTTGTACACTACACTTAATGGGAATCCATAAACTCAAGGATTTCCTAGGCAAGTGTTTTGCCTTTGCAAGAGGGGGTGGATGTGGCATGCTTAGGTGTAGAAAATATTTTCTTAGCATGCATAGAATGAGGATTTTGCTTCTTAGCAAAAAATGAAGGATTTTCATTTTTCCTCATCATCTTGTGATTTACATGCTTCTTGTTGGTGTTATTGTTATACAAGAAAACATGGTGATTCTTCTTAAGTGCTTTTGCAATATTTCCTGTATTTGCACCATAAGAGGAATTAAAGGTGGGTTTGTTAACCACCTTTGGAGTGTATCTCAAACCTCATCTATTGTTTGCCGGATGTTGTTTTTCAAGCAAACCATTGAGTGAATCCCTAGCATGAACAAAGCTTATGAGCTTTTTGTCTTCGCATTTCAACGTGAGATGTTGAATGCAAGTTTCTAAGCTAAGATTTTGAGCTATTAATTTTTCATTTTTTATGCTCAAATCCTTAACTTGAGAGAGAAGTGTGTCTCTCTCACTAGTGTCACAAATATACAAAGCATTATTATTATTTACACTAGTAGATTCTAAGGCATGCAACCTACACATAGCATTTTTAAACTTTGCTTTCAATTTATCATATGAGTCGATGCACTTACTTGCCACGTTGGAGGCCACATTGAAACGATACTCAAGCTCCTCATATGGTAGCTTTGACTCCTCCTTTTCTTCACCATCGCTTTCCTCCTCGCTAGAGCTTGACGAAGACTCTTCCCCCTTTTCCAAAAAACATATGTGTGCTTGCTCCTTGTCATCTCCCTCTTCGTCACTAGATGAATCCTCATCCGAGTCATCGAATGTGCCGACAAGTCCCTTCTTTTGGTTCTTGAATTTGGACTTGCCTCTCCAATGCTTCTTCCCTTTCCCTTGATAGTAATCTTTGGAGGGTTTTGAAGGGCATTCGATATAGCGATGACCTTTACCACTGCAAGTGTAACAAGTAGGAATCTTGTTAGAATTGGAGGAAAACTTTCACAAAGACTTACCTTGCTTGCCCTTGAGGAATGCCTTGAATTGCTTGGTAAGCTCGATGTAATCATCATCGCTAACATCATCTTCTCCATCATCTTCACTCAAAGCTTCCCGATGGAACTTCTTTCTCCACTCGATTGGCTCCTTCTCGGCATGGAATGCAACACCCTTTTGCTTCTCCGGCTTCTCGGGCTTGAATGGTTGCATCTCCTTCTTGTGTCGAAGCTTCACTTCGTACCCATGAGATTCCCAATGCACTCCTCAACGGTGTAGTTGGTCATGTCGTTAGACTCTAAGCTACCGTTGGCCTTTGACTCCCATTGAAATGTGAGTGAGTCAAGGATCTTCTACACTCTATCCTCTTGGGAAATCACCTTCCCAAGTCCTTCCAAAGCGTTCAAGATATCTGTGAACCTTGTGAACATCTCCGAGATGTTTTCACCTTCCTGCATCTTAAACAACTCATATTTAGATCTAAATACGTATTGTTTAGATTTCTTTACCTTCGAAGTCCCTTCATGAGAAATCTCCAATGTATGCCAAATTTCGTTGGCCGTTTTGCACATGGCGATGCGGTTGAACTCATTGTGAGTGAGGGCGCAATGGAATGCATTCATAGCCCTCGCATTGAATTTGATCGAGTCCTTCTCTGCTTTTGTTCTTGAAGCCGCGGGCGTAGTGGGCTTCTCAAATGGCGACTCTGTGATGTCCCAAAGGTCTTTACCCTCCAAGTAGATCATCATCTTGATCTTCCAACTAGGATAGTTGGTTCCGTTGAAGAGCGGGGGTCATACGGTTGATAGACCTTCTTCATGAGACGCGGATATAGAGTTGAATGCCATCGTTGTTGTATGTTATAACCTCGCTCTAATACCAATTATAAGGACCGTCTACCTTGCAATACTAACAACAAATACTCTAGAGGGGGTGAATAGAGTAATGGTTATAAATTGTGCAATTAAAATTTAACTTGCAAATGCGGAATAATAAATGCAAGAGGAATTAATCAACACAATCAATCCAAATGAATGCAAGAGGAATTAATCAACACAATCAATCCAAATGCAAATACAATATATTACCCTGGTTCCCCAAACTTGGGTACATCCAGCCACACCAATATTCACTATATTTCCTACAAAGAGAAGTGAATACAATCCCACAAAGAGATACCTCACACAGAGGATTTTGTCCTACATAAGAACCAAACCAACCCTACACAAGAGTCTAACTCTCACACAGAGAATTACTAACTCCCACACAGAGAATTAGAGTTAGTCCTACACTAGGACACCAAACTCCCACAAAGATAGTAACTCCTACAAAGAGAGTGACCAACTCCCACAAAGAGAGTATCTAATTCCCACAAAGAGAATTAGGGTTTCAAAGAAACACAAAGTAAAACAAATACTCTTACCTATGCCTTGAGATGAACTTACTCATTAATGAATACAAGGCATGGAAGAGGATCTCTAATTGATGAGATTAGCTTGAAAGCACTTGGATGATTTTTCATTGAGCTTGACTTCAATGCATGAAGGAGAGAATGAGCTCTAAGAGAGAAATGAGAGAGTTTGAGAGTGGCTTAATTAAACTCTAAAGATTTTCAATAGCATCAAGAAGTTCCAATGAACTCAGCCCTATCATATATATAGGAACCCTATATGAACTCTCAAAACTCAATGAAATAGCCAAAAACAAAAGGCTGCAACGGCTAGATTCTGGGCAAAACGTCATCGACAGTCGATTGATGAACAAATGACAGTCGATTGTCCAACTGATAAATAATTCCCAATGGCTATAATCTGAGCCATGACAGTCGACTGTAGAAGACTACATAGTCGACTGTATAATGAACAGGCGACTGTATATCCTTCGTCAGTCGACTACTGCAGGTGATGGAAATAAACAGAGAGTCGCAACTTTCGCACTTACGCCTTTCAGACGACTGTTGACCATTTCACAGGCGACTGTAAATATACCAGGGACTGTAAATACTTCATCAATTGACTGTCTTACCAATGGGGATGAAGCCCAGAGAATGCAAGTTGCGCACAGACGACTGTTGAGCAATTCACAGGCGACTGTAAAATCACAGGCGACTGTAAATTGAACATCAGTCGACTGAGGCGAAAAGCTCAAGTAGAGTCAATAAAAAAGTTGACTTGAGCAGTGTACTACAATCGACTGTAAAAGGCTCGATAGGCAACTGGAATCACCCAGTCGACTGTAAAACCTTCATTAGGCGATTGCTGGAGAGCCAGAGACTCCAATTGAGTCTTTGGGCACGATGAACCTATTGGGTTGGATTCTATGATAATCCTAAGACTCACTAAGATGGTTAAATGTATATGCATGAATGAGAAGACCATCTATCAAGGCATTACAATAAACCTAGACTCAAAAAGAGAAAAGCAATAAATGAAATAATACATGGATTACATTGCTTTCCTTAGAGTTTATGACTTCAATCTTGATGCCTTGATGCTCCCCATCATCTCCAAGCTTTGGCACCCCTTGAGTCCAAGCTTTGGCATAACTTCTCTTGATGTTCATCCTTGCACCAAGTGTTTAGTCTCCAAAAATGATATTTTTGAAATGTTAACTAAGAGACTGAAACAAGAGAGTCATTAGCAATAACATAATGTTATGATCATCATCAAAATAACATTGGTATGAAACACCAATATTCAACAATAAGTGCCATTCAGGAAATCCATTAAAAAGATGAAAAGTACAATGTTGAAATACTACATTGTAATTCTCAAGAACATATGGTTGACATTAGGATGATGGAAGTTCGACTTACATCAAGTCATAAAAGTTCTACATCTCTAAAATGGATTAATGCATTAATTAAGAAAGTCTTTGAATGATACTTAAAATCTTTTCTCATTGCCATAAGGTTTGAAACATATTGATTGTAAATAGTTTTTTATAATCATAAGGAATTCAAAAGGGTATTAAGAAAAGATTTAAAGCGTATCACTCAAAGACTTTATACGGAAAAGAATGCATTAATTGTAAAGAGACTTTCTATTCAGTTTTTATGAAAAACCCTGTAAGGTTTATAATGGCATTAGTATAGCATTTCAATATCGTTAATGATATATTAAATTTCATTAAGTGATCACCTCGTTCGATTTTGAGATGGTGTTTGATGATGTTGCATATCTTAAGTTCTGTGGGAGCATGTTATTCCTATGATGTCTATGTGGTAATGTATGTTAAGTTCTGTAGGAGACGAGTTTAGTCTCATTGATTGCCCCAAGAATTTACTTCATAAGATTCCACATATCTCACCAATAGGGAGTCTAAAGTATGCTCAGTTTTATATGCATTTGGTTATTGCATATATTACAGGGGTGTTGGACAGATTGTTAAGTTCAGGAGTAGACCATTTGACAGCAGCCAAATGTGTCTTACGGTATTTATGGAGAACAAAAGGGTTACATGTTCAAAGACCAGTAGTCAAAAAGGTTTGAGATCATTTTGGTATACTGACTATGATCATTTATTGGATGCAAAGAATGTATGAAAATCTATATTAGGTGCCATCTACTAGAAGAGATCTAAATAATCCCTTTTATATAGTCTCTTCTAGTATGGCTTTAGATTTCATTTCATATTATATGACATCCAAATCATAAAATATATCTGCAAATTTTGTCACTATGCTGCAAATTAGGGATGGTATTAAAAGACCACACAGTTTATTTTGTGATAATAAATCTGCAATGTTACATTCCAGCAACAACAGAAACTCGACAAAGTTTAGTTATTCAGTGATCAAGTTCCTAGATTGTTGATTAATAATTCGGAGTGTATAATTGTCTAATGAGCACATCGGAACAAACCATGTAATTACGGATCCGTTATAATAAGGAAATATCATCCAAAAGGTTTTATGAGCTCGCTACTCATATGGATGTCATTTCATTAAGAACATTCAGTTTTGTGGGAGTTTGTTCTTTTGGGTGCTCATATGATAGACAAAAATTAAGTCTCCAGCTTAAGCTTGAGGTTGTTTTCTGATCAGAAATAAAGTTTTGGTTCAGTTCGGCTTCACTCCGATTTTGGTATGTTTATGATCTCACTAAAGTTAAGGAGGATCAGTTGGAAATAGACATATTAGATCACATTACATGTAATTTTCATGCTACACATCCACTTCATAATCCATGTCATTCTTTTGTATTAGCACGGTGGCCAGTGATGGGTCGAGCTGCAATTGCTGCGGCGAAGATCTCTTTGATCCCTTGATAATCTAATTGATGGACCGAATTGTTTTCGACTCATTAAAGAAATGACAGTAAGGTAAGATCTTATTCGGTTGTATGCACAATGAAATATAATTATAAAGTTTAGCATATAGCTCAAGTGAGAGATTGTTGGAACTTATCCAACTAAGTTGGATCTTAATCCAACGTTAGGTTAATATGCGATGTATAATTATATAGTGCTACACTGTCATATTAAAGCCCAATGTATAAGTGATATCATTTAATGAGTTAAGTGTGCTAAATTAGTTAAATAGGTTGTGGGCCTTTATGTGTAGAGGCTATTGGGCTTCAACTCGTTGATGGGTCAAGTTGGAAACCCTATGGCTAAGGAGGCTAGTCTATATATAAGCGGTCATGATCCTCGGAGCACACGAACAAGTTAGCTGTCTTTTCTACGCCCCGTCGCTAAGAGCGAAACCGGAAGAAATCCAAAGGATTTCTCCAACGATTGATTCGTGTTGTTCTGGAAGATCATCCGCTACGTTATCGTCAGGATCTCTTTCAGACTATTAGCAATGGATTCAGGTACGCTTCCGCTAATCAGAGAAGGTAACATTTTAAGATTCAGCATGCATATATCTAGATCTGTATTATTAGGTTTGAATACACGCATCTAGATATTTAGTTCTCACAACATCAAGTCTTGATCCACTTGGATCTTTTATCAGTGTCACCACGCGATCAATCATAAGCATCTGGACATCCTCATTCTTCTCTTGCGAGGCTCGCAAAGAACCCGTTTGCCCGGGATTTGAAGTTGTGACTGTCTCAAAGTTGCTAGTATTTTGTTTGATGGAGGCATGCATTTGTAGTTTTTTTGATCATTTAGTAAGAGAAAAGAAAACAGAAAATTCAACTGTTGCATTGAAATTTAAATGGTCGAGAACTGAATGTGGAATACCATGGCTTTGTTTCGAATATGCTCGAATCAATTATGATTCTCTCCCTCTCTGTACAGATCTGCATTGATAAAAGGATCATTGCATGCCATCTATTGATCAAGAAACATTGATTAGTACAGGTGTTTCATGTGCAATGACAGTTTGATCTCGCTAGTAGAACAGTCTCAATTCACAAAAAATTTGCTCGGCTGGATCTTCGATGGGGGAGTAGAGAGCAGAGGGAGTAATAGATCACATAGGCTGCGCTGCTGGTTTTGAGGTGAGCAGAGGCTGGAGGGCCTTCACAACAATTGTCATGTTGGGTCTGAAATCAGCTTCGTACTGAACACAAAGAGCTGCAACAGCTGCCATCTGAGGACTCAAAAAGAAATGCAAATATACGCATCTTAGATTCTTGAGATCTAATCCAACAGCTACTTAAATGGTTACGAGGGCGATAAATTCAGAACTTTCTTTTGCATCGGATAATAAAAAAAGATTTCAGATTAAATTCAATCACGAAAATTTCAGTAAAAACTTGAGGAAATTTTATGCGCATATGCATGAGTACTCTTACAAGTGACAACATTCATAACCTAGCCTTTAAATTAACAGCAAAGCTAGTATCCGAGGCAATGTGATACCTCAGAGATTTCAATATTGATCTTTTGACATCATGTTGTGAAACACAAGTCTTTTATATGATTTCTTCAGAAAACACAAGGAATTAAAAACTAAAACGCATGACGGGTATGCAAATCTTGTGTTTTCAGTTTTATCATAATAAGAAACACAAATCTTTGAAAAGACGAGATTGAATCAAACCTTTGCAACAGCTTTTGGTGGACAGTCAGTATCTAGCTTTGGATCCACACATTGCTTAACTTTGTCCTCGCTTAACCTTGGAGTCGCCTGTATTCTTACAACGTTAGCAAAGACACCGAACAGTAAACTAAAGAGATAAAAGTCACTAATTAAACAGCAGCTCTACCCAAGTAACAAGACTCTGTTGTCCTTTAGGCATCGTATGATCCACAGGCTTTCTTCCAGTTAATAACTCCAGGAGAATGACACCAAAGCTGTAAACATCGCTCTTATGAGTCAAGCAGCCGGTCATAGCATACCTGAGGAAAATTATGCAAAAAAACAAAACGAAACTTTCAATGGCATATATCGGTGTCAAAAAAATTCATGCAATAATATGTCATTATATTGAAGGGATGACCTTAAAAATAAATCAAGGGAACACACTCTATAGTCTCCTTACACCATCAGATAACAATGTGGTGATGAGGCATACAACCGAATCTAAGAGGAAATAGCTGATCATGGACAATAAGCCTGAAAAAGTTTTCTATTAATCGTGGACTATGATCCTTCGATTCTATCAGCACCATCTTCGAAAGGCACTCCTTGAATGTATACGGATTGATAAGTCGTAAAGACAGACATGCATTTCACGACAAACAAACCGTAATCATGGGTTAAATAATAGCTATGAAACAGTAGAACTAAATCCGTCTAAATTGTTGTGACTCCCTTTTTTTCATTAATTGCTACCAGGAACATCTTCTCCTCTGCATTAGAAACTATGATATACTTTCTATTACCTCCATCCAGGGTGTCAAAAAATAATTAATCTTTGTATTAGGAATTATAAGCTTACTCTGGAGCATGATAGCCAAAAGTTCCTAAAACTCGAGTGGAATGTAGGCGGGCGGCGGTATCAGGAGACTGGTTGGATAAAGTGAAATCAGCAAGCTTGGACTCATAATCATCGAAAAGAAGAACATTGCTCGATCTGACATCTCGATGTACAATTGAAGGCTGAACTTTTTCATGAAGATACTCGAGACCTCTTGCCGCACCATAAGCAATTTTCACCCTCTGATTCCAGCTTAGAACTGGACCAGGTTCAGCATCCTGTACCCCTTTCCTTCCTGTGCCAAACGGATTAACTCATTTTTAGCGAAGTGAACATAGAATTACATGGAATGATTAAGGGATGAAGAGAACATGTTACACAGTTACAAACAAAATAATTATTATCCCATTTCCAATTAATACAATTTTTTTAAATCTAACATGTTGAGATGTGAAAAAAAAAGCCAAATATTCTTTCTTCTTTCATCAGGTAATGAAGTTCATGCATTTTCAGACAAACTGCATTTTATCCACTTAAATATCTTGATGTCTAAATATGGAGAAATCTATAGAAAATATGTAATTACATTACAAGTGGATGTTTTAAAGTAAACCTGAAAAAGAAAAACACAAAGGACTAGTGTTTACCATGCAGAGTGTCATGTAAGGAACCTTTTGTTGCAAACTGGTATACCAATATCCGATTATCTCCCTCCAAGCAGTAGCCCAACAATCCCACAAAGTACTCATGCTTAAGTCTTGAAACTGCTGATAACTACATCAGAAACGATACAAAAAGGAAAACAATCGGAATTAGATAAAGTTGTCTGCAATAAAATAATTGAACAAAGCGAAGCAGCTTGCATCCAGTGTGGTTGACAATGATATCAGATAAATGAATAACCTAAAACCATGTGTTAGAGAGTAAATGAGTTTGGATCCTAAGACCTGATAACCTTGGTTGTCATTAGGCTCCGGACAAGAGTCTAGACTATAGATAACTAATAAAAGCTTGAACTACAAAACTTGAAAGGAGATGACACAATGTGATGTGAATATTCTGGTTAGGAAATCGGATACATCATATTTTCATTCAATAATGTAATTTATATTAAATTAATTAATGCTTCGCTAAAGAAAGATATCAAATGGAGAACAATGTCTAAAAAAGTTGATTTATATTTACTCATATACCAATAAACAAAACTGGTGTGACCTAGAAGTGAAAAATTCTTTGACATTTTCAGCTCATACGACCATTTATATTGCTAGTCGGTAGCATCTCATACACACTTACTACATATTAGAGTTTCATGTATGGAAGAAGACCTGATAAATGACATGTAGACCATTTCACCTGAGTTTCAAAGTCAGCATCTGAATCTTGTGAGGCACTTGGATCCAGCTTCTTGATTGCAGCATCTTCTCCTGTACTCAAAGTTGCATGAAAGACCCGACCATAAGAGCCTTCACCAATCAGAGCCTTCTGCCCAAAATTACCAGTCAGTTTGCTGAGCTCAGCCAATGGTATTGATGGTATCTCAATAGGTAAAGCCTTTTTAGGAGCTCCACTTCTGGCAGCGTTGGGACCTCTTGGCTCTCTATCATTACCTAAATAATAGGAATGAAAAGAAAATTACTTATAAGTGTGTAAAATGGGCTATCTACGTGTATCTTAATTAGCCACAAAAATTATTCAGTTGAACCAGAAGTAAGGCCATATAGAAGAATATTCAAAGTTGAGGAAATGTGAAACATTAAAACCAAATGATATCTCCATAGAGTGGAAAGTTGGTATATATCATCATGTAGAATGGAGTAAAACTAACTGTTTGAATATGATTATGATTATGACGGGAAAACTAGTTGGATGGCATCGTCTATGGGTACATAATACATACGTGAAAAATAATTAAATCAAGGATTTTTGATATAAATACCTTGATGATGCTGCTGATATGTTTCCAGCTGAACAGATGTCTCACGATCATGAGGCGCTCCTAATCAGTGATTTTAAATATCAGCTGATATGACCGATATATCAGCCGATATCTCAGTATCAACCCCCAAATGATATGAGATGTAGTAAAATCCCGGTTTTTAAAAACAAACCCGATATCGGGCATATTGGCTGGTATTGGGCCAATATTGTTAATTTTAAATATTTCAATCGGATTTGGGTCAAATTCAACCTAAACTTAATTAACTTTGGTTTTAAGTCTTCCAGGTCGCAACCTTAGGGGAAAAAAAACTTAAATTTGCCACTCAACTTGAGGGAAAAGAGTGAGAAGATGAGGAAGGAAATTAGGTTTTTGGGATCGGTCAATTAAAGGGAGATTGATAACAAATTTTGATCAGAATCCCCTTTAATAGCAAGAATCATGTACGTTTTTTCATCTGTAATTGTTTAATTTTCATATTTTTACTTCCATTTTAGACTTTTTGCTTTGATTTTTTATCGTAACCATCTACCATTGCTTCTACTACTGTTGCTGTGACTTCTTTGTCTGCTTTTGTCTACTTCTTTTTATTATTCTTCTTATTGTTCTACTGTTGATGTCACTTTTTCTTTTTAATGTTGATTTTGCTACTGTTGCCCCCACTTCTTTTATGTTTGTTATTGCTACAGCCACTTCTTTTTTGTTACAGCTTGCTTTTGCTACTCCTGACATTACTTTTTTGATAATACTTCTTCAAGATTGTCATAATTATATGTGACCAGTTTAAGAACCTTGACCACCTTTTGATTTGTATAATGCTAATCTGCAAACAAAAAGAGTTGAGTTGAGGAAGGAAAGATATGAAATTATTATTTATTTTGGAGATAGATTTGAAAAGAACAATAGGCATACTCAGACATAAAAAATATTATCACCAATAACTGAAAGTAAAAAAAATTCATTTTTTAAAAAGAAACACTGTTAGTCAGAAAAGAATAATGCAATAGTTATGTTAGATTCTAATTTACTTTTATTATAGATAAATAATATATAAATGTTAGCCAGCTAAATTATTTTTGCTCAGGTTTAATTGTCTTATCCATGGTGGAAATTGTCTCATGCTAAGGTACTTACGTGATATCAAAGTAAATAACATAACATCTTTTATTTCTCATACGTCAGAGTACACTATACAACTAGTGACATGTCTTATTTTTTGCGCTCCTTATTTTATAATGTTTACGTAATCATTATAACATTTACGATGGACATTTAAGATGTTATATTTTGGTAATAACTACTATTTAGGATAGAAATAAATATAGAAAATTAAGATATTATAACTACTCATTAATTATTAAGATAAGTATATTTATAGTGTTCGATATGAGCAACCCGATATTAACGTGTATCCACGATATATCACCCAATATCAACTATTCGATATAAAAATCAATCATCCAATACGATCCTGATATCCGATATTTAAATCACTGCTCCTATCTATACTTCACTAATCAATCACAATCTTAAGAGTTGGAGTAACAGCTAAGGAAGCACTATCCTCTTCTCGAACATGTATCATTCTAATAGATGATGATGGATTTGGACTACGTCGAAGAGTTCTTAGAGCCTAGACTGTATTTGATGCTATGATGCTTTTAAGAGGCTCTATATCTAAAGAGAATACATTGTTCGTCCCGGATAGTAACTCCGAAAGTAATGTAGTTTTACCGCAAGCGCACGGGTATCGAATCACGGGGAGGACATGTTGGTATATATGGATTACAAAGCTATTGTGAAATGGTGGCGAAGAAATATTGGTGTCACAATCGTTCAAAGTGTTAGTTGTAAATTCAATTTATAAGAATGTCTAAGGCTTGGGAATCCACACTATAGATTTCAAGCAATCAATGTAAAACATGAATTTCTATATTACTACTCTTGATTTAGGGTGAACTTGCTGCAACTAAATTGGGAACCAACGCACGCTCTCGCGCTACGCAACTCTATAGTAATCTAAAATAGAGTCTCGCTCTTGCGCAAGCCTAGTTCAAACTACTAGCATTAAGATCGACAATAATATCCAATTCCAACTCAAGCTCGCTCTCGCACAACTTAAGTTCGAATCTAGATCGTGATAGTTCGTATCCGTTTTACCGTTGTACAAACGAATATAATTATAGAAATATAATAAAGATGCTAGCTTTGCTCGCTCTCTCGCACCAAATCTAGGATATCACAATTAGAGATCTAAATCGAATATCTAGGACTTCGCTTAGATCAAGATCTTCCCTCCAGCTCTCAAGATCCAACAGAAATCCCTAGCTATCCGTTGTAAATCAATCACACCCTAACCCTTAACAAGCTTAGTGACATAGAAATTCAATGGATCTCACAAATTATACTTTAGATCCATAGTGTTCATCCATTTGCCTTGTTCATCCATTTGCCTTGTTCATCCCTTTGCCATAGAGTAAAGAGACTACTTACAATTCATCACAAGAATCACAATAGAAACAAGATGTGCAATAGAATTCATCACAAAACTCATATTTAGAGAGAAATGTAGCATAAAAATATCAACTTGCAAGAGTTTAGACAAACCAATTTTGGAATACAAACTTCAAGAATAAGAAATCTAGATCCTTCTCTCCAATCCTTTCGTCAAAAGAAAACCAGAACTCAAATTAAAACTAAAAAAATTATTCTAACGAGCTCTCATTGGGCTGCCCACAAAATTGGGTATTTATAGCCGCCCAAAAAGTACATAAAATCCTGACAAATTTGCCCCTGAACAGCCGCAAACACTAGTTTTCGAAAGCTGTGCGACGACGCACTCGGCCGAGTGAACTGCTCACGCGGTCGAGTGAAAATTTTGCAGAAAATATGGATTTTCAGCGTTCTGGGACTTCAGACCACTCGGCCGAGTAGTCTTCTCACTCGGTCGAGTGGGATTCATACTCGGTTGAGTGGGATTGACTGCAGATCCTCTAAAAAACAGAGAAGCGTTAAATGATTTCTTCACATTTTCTATCTCCACTCAGTCGAGTGGGCTTCGCACTCGGCCAAGTACATTACGGCTCTTCTTCAGGCTGGATTGGGTGTGTCAGCTTCACTCGGTTGAGTGCGCTGCTCCACTCGGTCGAGTGAGCTGCGTTACTCGACCGAGTAGCCTGTTTTAGTACTCTTTTCTCCTTCTTCTCACTTTCTCATCGTTTCATTCGCCTTCATTCTTCTTCTACGCATCCTCCAGCGCCGTTAACTCTCCAATATCATCGTCAATGATGCTCCGGCACACGTGCAAGCGCTTATGGCTCCAAATTGCTATTGATTGCTCCATATTTCCTGAAATCAGACGAAACAAAGAAATAGTGAAATATATCGTAAAAACGTCATTTAAGCGTTAAAATCGCGATATGAGCAATCGTTATGGGATGGAAAAATGCAGAAATAAAGTGTAAAATATGAGCTTATCATACATAAAAGCAAGTTGTCTCCTTGAGAAATCCCAAAAACCAAACCCAAAGGCAAAATACTATGAACCCAATGTTTGTTGCTCACAGATCTAAGGATGAAAATGGATCTATTATTGTAATAGCAATAACAATCCAATGAATGAGAAAACAAGTAAAACCAACCAAGGTTTGAGATTTCGGTCTCGGTATCGCTCTCCTGAAAATTTAGGTTTCGGTATTGGTATCGCCCGTTTCGGCAGTTTCGAGCGTGGGTTTCAGTTCGTCCGTATCGGTAGTTTTAAATACTTAAAACCTATCAAATACTATCAAATACTTAAAAAATTAAAGTAGTAATCATATACTATCGAATACTTGTCAAATTTGTATTACTAATATGAATTTAATTATTTATAAATTTGTGTATATATATTTATTTACAAGTTTGACATTACACAACAAATCTCAAGTTTGCTATTCCAAAAAAAAATCAACAACCATCCTTTCATTTATTTACAAGTTTGCCATTATAAAAACAAGCAATGGTGTTGTTCTGCGTATCCACCGTTTTACTCAGCGCACATACAACTTATTTCCAAGTTTGCCTTTACAAAAAAATGAAGTGTATAGTTGTTTTGCGCACCACTGTTTTACTCTGGGCACATACAACTCATTTCCAAGTTTGCCACTACAAAACTGATTAAGTTGAGAGTTGCTTTGTGCACCACTATTTGACTCTGCGCACATACCACTTATTTACACTTTTGCCATCTCAAAATATCTTGCCCCAACCCTTTTCAGCGGTAATCACCACATCTCTATCTCTCTTTGCTCTGTCTCTCTCTTTCCCCTTACAATGTTTCCGAAGGGCGCGGGAGGGTGACGTGTTGGCGGCAGGAGGGCGGGAGTGCGGCGACGGGCCAGGTAAGACCTCACATCTCTCTTTCTTTTCATCTTCATTTTCCTTTTCTTATTCTTTTTAAGGCTTTTCTTCTACTTGTTCTACTTCTTTTCGTTGTAGCTCGCCGGTATCGGCCAAAACCATCGAGTTTCGGCCAGTTTTGGCCAAAACTCGGTGGTTTCGACCGATACCGAGAAAAGGGGGTCGGTTTCGGATCGGTCCCATCCGAGACCGGTCCGAAACGACCGAAACCTTGAGGTTACGGGCGAAACCTGAAACCATGAAACCAACATAAACATGAAAGGTGACAATTATCCAAATGAGAAAAGGGGTGGACTTTTAAAGATAATCCATCTTTTGATAGTTGATACATCTCTCACAGATAATTTCCTCTTTTGATAGTCGACACCACCATAAGAGATAATCCCTCTTTGATAGGCGATACCCCCCTCTCTCGCAAACTCATGCGTGCACTCACAGATAGAGACATGCACACACGCACTGTCACGGGCTCGGACTTTGCACTAACGACGACTGCGTGGCACTAGTCTCTCGCTCCCGTTGAGAGCTAGTTCAGTCTTTTGCACGAACTTCGAAAGATCAAAGTGATGTCTAAGCCAAAGATTGCTTAGAACACCGAATAACTCTCTCAAATAGTTGGAAGAACTCGAGAACACTCAAGGATATTTAGGAGGAAGTTAGAGGACTCTCTTTACTACTCAAATGATTGATCCACTCATGTATGGTTTGCAAATGATACAATGACACTTATTTATAGGCCTTCTATACCTAAATGGATGACTAAGATTAAATTGATCTATGGTTACAAATGAATTTTAGAATAATCCACACAACTTCCAACTACTCTAATAATTACAAGACCTATCTAGAAAGCTATTAAGTCTTATCCATTAATCTTCCTTCCTTTTCTAGAATCTTCCATCCAACTCTAGAAAAGACCTTCATCTCTCGTGACTTTGGGCCTTCCATAAAACCATCATCCAATATAAAATCCATTTTTAGAGACGTCCTCTCATCTCTATATTTTAAATTGGACTTCCATGGCCTTGAACCTTTCTTGGGCCTTGTAGAATAAATTTCATTCACAAATTTGACTTGGAGAAGAAACGGACCTTGACAGCACGCACACACAAAATGAGCATCATATGTCCTAACAAATTTTGCCCATATAGGATTAATAAAAAAGTCCCTTCCATCATTTGATTGGACAATCACACATTTATTGTTAAAGCTGGAAACCAAAGGTCATACGATTTTCTTCCACCAAAAAAGGCCATGGGATTTTCATACTATGTGACCATGGATGATGTTTAATTAATTGGAAGCTGAAAATGACTTCCAACATAACATGTAACAATGCCATCCATAACTAATGTGATATGATCATAGTTGTCATAACATACAATATGCGAGTCAAATCATATAATATTATACGATATATGCAAATTTTAATACAAGTCGACAGCTCATATCATATTAGAGGAAATATTTTACGAAATAAATTTGCAATATGATACATATTGGACGGTACAAATATCGTCTGATATGATATTTCATTGTTTTTATGTTTTTGGTTTTAAGATATTGTGTTTTTTAGCTTTAAACCCAACCCAGGCTCAATTAGGCCTTTTCTTCAAAAATCATGGACTAGTTGACTCGACAATCTCTAACTCACTCAACAACAATCTCCATCGATGCAATCAATAACAAAATCGAAGTAATTAACAACGCAATCGACGGAAGCAATGATGAACTCGATGATTACCAGCTCCATTGATGCTATCAATGTTGACCTTAATAACAAACGACTACAAACTCGATGACGTACGATAACAAAGTTTGACATCAAGTGCCAGCGAAGCTTTGACCCTTTAACCCGTAACTCTATAAGTGATTTTTTAATAGAAATATAAAGACACATTAAATATATATTTAAGTGTGATAATAATATATTAGTAATACATTACCTGGATCAAAGTTATCAGTACCATTAAAACTTTTCTAATATCTATCTGCCATTCCATATCCCATTACTCCATTTGCCCTCTTGTATGTTACAAACTCTTCGGCTCTAATTTTATCATGAATCTCGACATGAGGATAAAACATATCTATACAATACATGACTGCATTCCTAGCCACTAAGTCTTCTTTTAATGTGTTATCCCTATAGTAGTAGTAAAGATTCAAATAATATGTAGCCAAATGTAATGGCCTATCAAGTCTATCATTTATCTTCTTTTTAATGATGTCAAGCACATGCTAATATGCAATTTCCTTCTTATTCTTTGTATCTTGAATCATTTCATAAATAAAGCCCATTGATGTCATCCTAACCGCATCAACAATTCTCAATACTTTAAAAAGAGAAGTGTAAATCTTCATTAATTGTTGTGAATCTTTACAAAATATGTCTAAATAGATGGTAACGTTAACTACTCTTCTTTTTCTAATCTTAGACCATCTATTTTCTTCCCAAATTGCCGATGATACATCTTTTTAAAAGAAGACAACCTAAGCTAAAAATGATGTAGCAAATCTCTTTACCCCAGGTCAAGCAAACTCTCTTCTATTAGTGAACTTACGCATCAATACAAGAGTGCTAATATGAGAATATCGAAAAATTTTAATCGATGTTGCCTTCTAATAACAACTTTACACTTAGAAAGCTTTCCGATATCTTCTAATATAAGGTCAATGGTGTGTGCTGCAGAGTTACTCCAAAACAATCTTGATCGAGTAATCTTCATATATCCTTTACCATCATATTTGGGGAGGGCTTATCTAAACCTACATATATTACTTATTCTTCTCATATCTCTTTAATACATTTCTCGACCCACTCATAGATATCGGTCCAGCATTTTCAAAATCTTCGATTGACTTGATGAAACTTGTGCATCCTTTGCAATGCATGCATAAGTTCATTACACTTATATGCATCATATTAGTCCATCCATCAGTTATAATACTACAACCATATTTCTCCCAAACCGCATCTTTATTTTTAACATCTTCTTTCAATTTTGAATAAGAACAACGTAAAAAAAGACCCTCAACTAATATTCGCTCGGACCTTTGTATCCCGGCACATGTCTATCGATGGCCTCGCATGCACGGTCCTACTCATGAAAATCGAACACATTGAATGGAAGGCTGGTCGCATAACACCACATACTAACATAATCATAAGCCGAGTCCTGTCATTTTTTCTTTTCTCTTTGATTAAAAGATGTTTGCCTTGGCTTTTCTTCATCCATCATTCGATCCAAATGCTCAATTACATGAGATTTTTTGGGCCCAATATTTACGAGTTTGGGTTTTTCGTATCCACGTTCTTTGGAAATCTGCATCTCTTGCCTCATGTCAAACTTTGCTTTTCTTTTCTCCATATTCTTCATCTTTAACATTTCTAAATTCTTCCTACAAATTTCCATGTATTCATCACTGGCTTTTGAACACATCCGTACTATTGGGATCCTGTAGATAGCAAGTAGACACTGGAAAGAGTGATTAGTGTACAAAAATTCCTCTAAATAATTTACCTTAGTTTACAAATGGGGTTACTCAAATTAAACTTAATCAATAAGAATTATCTCAAGTAAAAGAGTATGCAGCAAAAAGAGCACAATAGATAATAATCACAACACAAAAAATAGAGATTAAACGCAAACAAGAGATGTACCTTGGTTCGGATACCCTGAATCCTACAAACAGCCACCCGAGTCCTACTCGACTAAATCCACTATTATCACAAATAGTTACAATGCCTCTTACCAAAAGGAATTTACAACTTACAAACTTACCACCTCTTCACATGAGAATTTTCACTTACACTTTGAGAAAGAATATACTTTTACATATAGCCTTGTGTAGATGTATAATGGCTATAGTGATAGATCTCCAATGGATGAGATTTTAAGGCTTTGGGAGATCTAGAGTTTAGGCTAAGAAAGATTGAAAGCTTTTGAAGAATTTTGGCCAAGAGATGATTGAAAACTTTTTAGCTCAAAAACAATTTTTCTTTTAAAAATATTGATCAAAACTTCATGCTAAAGCCAAAAACCAACCCTCTATATGTAAGGGTGAATTCTGCACAAAACAGATTTTCCTAACTGCCCATTTAACAAGCAAATTCGACACAATCCCATAAATCACAGAGTTGGTCAAATCCTACCGTTGGGGTCATAATAGTCGATTCCTATAAGCAAGGGAGTTGACTCTTAACTAGGTAGTTGACTTCTTAGACTACAGTATTCGACTCCAAAAATGAGACGGGGAGCATCCATTCTTGGTAGTCGATCCTTCACTTTTAGGAATCGGTTCCTATACAGTTACATATAAATGTATCTTTAAAGTGTATTTAACTATATCTAAATGATTTTTAAAACTTTTTAAAACATTTTTAAAGTTTTCCTATGTGTGACCTTCTAGCAAGGCTTTACTAAGCTAAGACAAAGAAAAGAAAAATATATCAAATAAATATTACAATGAAGACCGTTTAATGCATTCTTGATTTCTCAAACTCTTTGTCTTACTCCAATTGATCCATGGCTTTGTTGAGCTAATCACTAATCCATTGCGTGCTTCTTTGATTTGCCTTAAGCTTTTATACATGCACTCATATATATTAGATAATATGTTTTCTCATCATCAAAACATACGGGGTGAGACTCAATATGTCAATGCGTACATCACCAGATATTCTAAATGTATGTTGTTTCAAGCGATTGATGCCTCCTTTAAAACATGTATTACATTTTAAACACCGTACATCATTAATATTTCTTGTACTCACTTCCTCTCCATACTTCCAACCTACAAATTTGGAGCTAGGTGGTCTCTTCTGAATAAAGTAGCCTTATCTTAATGACCAATGGATGAACAATGCATTCTTGATGAATTGGATGCCATAGGTGGTAACATTCACCTGCAATAATTTGAATGATATAAAAAATTATCAACAATGCATTCTCATGTTACCAAGTATCGTGACTCGTTATTATCATAACTCTAATTTTTTGTCCTCTTTTGTCAGCTAACATCTTAATTGAAATAATTGAAATGTCATTTCTCTCCTTACATATCCTTTTATTTCCTAACAAAATAAATTTGAAACGAAAATCAATTTCTTATAAACTATACAACTAGATTGTCATCAATTCTCAAGAATATCATCACATTTTCATAAATTACTTAATAAATTAAAATGTTTAAAGTCTATTGTTTAAAACTTATACGTATTAATTTTACATCACAAAATTGTTTTGGGTGAGAAAAGAAAAAAGAAAAAAATAAAAAAAACAAGCGGCTTTGCTGCTGCTTCCCGCTGGGAAAAAAGGAAAAAAAAGAAAAAACATGCAGCTTTGTCGCTGTTTCCATATGGGAAAAAAGAAAAAAGAAAAAGGAGAGATGGCATACCCGCCGCTGCTTTCTGTCGTCGCTTCGCCACTGCTTCGTCACATCTGCTAGCACGTCATTGCTTATAGGATGGAGAGAGAGACCGCTGTTGTTTGAAGAGTAAAGCCCGTAAAAAACAAAAAAAAATGGTTTTTATGCTTAATAGGTCATGTTTCTTAACGGGTATGGTGTATTTTTAGTCTCTGATTATGTGTTCGCTAATTCGCGTATGCGGGTGCATAATAAAAAGACAGCCAATTATGCGGATGACGACCGCATAATTCAGCAATGTAACTCATTTGTCATGTAGTCAGGGGCTGTCTCATTATATATGACCGCATATAACGCCTTTTAGAGCACTGCATACAATGAAACGGTAAGCAGCATTTTCTTGGGATCATAATGAGGATGCTACTTTCACTTTGTAACCATCATTACAGTGCATATTTTGTTCCATTTTGTTCCATGGATCTTGAGGTCACTGGTTGTAGAAACTCCTCTCCCATTCTCCTCTTGTCAAAGCCCAATCTCTTGCTGTAAACCAAGCTCAATATGCTTAAAACAAGGCTCATATAAATGAGTAAAATATGTATTAGATAAAGTTTCCTTCAGTTGTGAAAATAGAAAATGCCTTCTCCACTCCTCGAAACAGCCCAAAAGGAAGCTCAACGACTAGCTCAAGAGAACCAAAGACGTTTCATTGCGATAGGTGTCACTGAAAATCTATGCTATCGAGGCGTCGACTAGTCGCCGACTAGTCGAGAGTCGGTGGATGGCCGACTTGAAATTTTTCAAAAGTCGGGAGGTGAGTCGGACACCAACTAGGCGTCGACTTGGTCCGACTTTTTGACCGATTTGATCCGACTTTTGGTCCGACTTGGTCCGACTTCAGCCGACTTTTTCAGCATACTTCTACAATCAAAATACAAGGGGGAAAATTGTTTGTCTCCCGTTCTAACTTCGTGGTAATCAAAACATTCACAGTGAATCGAGTTGAATTCCAAGAGGAAGCCAAGAAGGCCTTGAAACTCTCCCCACCAAGAGATTTTCAGCAGATGACCATCAGTAATGAACTCTAGAAAATGTTCACTCTAAAACTACGACTGGACACATCCGTTTCCATGTAGAGATTTCATTCTTGGCGTATAGTTTCCTGATTCTGCAATGAATTCAACTGTCTCATTGCCTGCTTCCCTATGATCCTTTCGACTGATGGTGATTCGCCTCCATCTCGAACCAGATGTATACTAATTGAACTCTAATATGACAGTATCTGCAATAATATGCAGGAAATTTGATTAAAAATTGTGAATTTTCAAAGAATTTATCTAAGCTGGAAAATTATATGCCCAGTACAAACCTAAAAAAGAAGCAACATCTGTTACATGAAATAAAATATGTTAACATCTGGGTGCGACTAGTCGTCGACTAGTCGCCGACTCGTTCGACTAGTCATGAGTCGGTACTTGACCGATTCTTTGCCGACTCACCGACTTAACTGCATAGCTGAAAATATGAGATTATTCGTGCTTCTTGCTAGCACTAGACCATAAATAGATATTGAGTGTGATTTCAAGATCTAGATCCTCTCAGCTGCACCTTTTCGAAGAATGGTCTACTGCATAAATCATAACCATCTATAAATTAGTGGGCCGTCATGATTTTTGTTAAATATAAAATTGAGCTGAGTCCAAAGCATGAGGTCAAGCTTTAATCGTGTTTGTAAGAATAATATCCATATACTAATTTGTGGATGGTTACCATTGGTGCAGCGGATTGTTCACTACAAAAGGTGCAGATGAGATGATCAAAATTGATTTCATTCCTTTTGTTTAATGGGGATGTGCTAGAATTTTTCATTGAATATCAAGGGGCTCATTGAATCCAGTATGTTGCAGAAAAATAAAACTATACCAACCAATCTTCCTAGTTTATATGATCGATAAAGTATGGCCTCTAGCCATCTACTTAGAACAAAGTACGGATGCCTTCTCAAGACCTTCATATTATATTATTATCCTATTCTCAAAATTCTTACCCAAGAAACACCAATTAACATATGCCGCGGGATTAGGGCATTTACCAGGGACATTTCGGTTAGGTGGCGCGACGGTTGGGTTGATGGGCTGACTAGAGAAATCCTCCTCTACTTCCCCGCAGCACATCATATTTGAAGCTCAATGGCGCACAAAACCCGAGGTAAATGGGATCATGTACGATGTATCAACCCACAAGCCTCTTAAGTCCCCACAAAACCAAAACAACCTGAAAAAAGACACAAATTTTCTCAAAAGATAAGATGAATAAATCGATCACAATTTTTTTTAAAAATGTAATTTGTCAATCCACATTCTGAGGGGTCAGATTAACATTATGATGAATCCGTGAAACCCTAAGAAATTAAATCACGCAATAACCTTCAAGAGCATTAAAAATCAAAAGAAACGAAATTGGTGAAATAGAAGGATCAGAGAACTGACCGAGATTTGACTAGCGAGGACCCATATAGGTTTTGAGGAATTTCCCAATTCCCCAAACCAAACGAGGAAAAAAATAGATAAATGATTATTAAAATTGGGGAGATGAGGGGAGATAGTGAGCAATGAGAACGATAAATCGAAATTTGGGGGAGATTGGGACTGAGATTGAGGTCGCGAGAGAGACGAGGATGAAACGCCGGAGTCGTTTCGCGGGAAAACCTCCCTTCGTCTGGGCGAGTGGGTCCGAACATGCCGCCACGTCATAATTTGTCCGCTCCAACCTTTTTCGAGTAAAAATAAAAATAAAGTGTTTTTATTGCATATTCGTCTTTTAAAAAGATGCGCATTTTGATATCTATCCCTTAAATATGTGTATTTTCTATCAAATCCATATAATCTTACATGTTAACCTTAATAGTCCCTCCACACTATATTCTGTTAAAGAGTTAGTCAAATAGTTAACTCAACGTAGATTAATTAACGCTTAAATAATGATTAGAGTTAACTAATTAAGAATTAAACATTAATTAACAATTAACGAACCCCCAAATCTCCCCTCATTCGTTTTGAGTGAAGGCTTCGCCGCCTCCTCCTCCCTGTCATCATTTGGGGCAGAGGAGCACCGTCTCCTCCCGAAATGAGGAGGGGGAGGAGGCGGTGCTCCTCCGCCCCAAAATCTAACGAGGAGGTCAGAGGACACCGCCTCCTACCCTCCTTCCCGTCATTTATTGGGACGGGAGCAGCACTGCCTCCCTGACGCACCGGAAATCTACACCTAGATTCCACCTGGCGGTGTCACGATCGCCAGGCGTGGTCTGACCCCTAGGTGTCAATTCCAGGCTCTATCCGCAAGCGGACGGTGTCAAGTTGTAGTATAAAAGATATCGAATCCCATAGGGACGGTGATAGTGTATTTGGGTTCTCAGTTTACTTCTATATCTCGAAGTGAGATAGCTATCGGGTTGAGAGGATTGGTTGTTGTATTGTTGTTGTTTTAATAATAAAAAGGACTATGGCGTTAGGGATCACCACTAAGATCATCGGGGATCGACGTTGAAATAGAATTCTTACGTTGCATTGGGGTTAGGGGATTAATCTCCCAATTCATACCACTCTCGTGGGTTAGAATTGCGAGGTATTTCGGTAGCTCTCATTGACGCAATAACGGTAGCCGTCAATGTAGCGATATAGTTCGTCGGGAGATCCCCCTCAAGGCACGAGCCGGGCATGGTCACGAGCCTTGGTTGGATCCACCGATTTCCCTATTCGAACCCTAAGGATACCCCTTAAGCACATCAATTCCACAGACAGTGGGCATGATCTCAGTATGTGTTATCCTAGGGATTCGGTAGAATCGACCGAAATACTCCCCTAAATTCCTAATTCAACATAGGGATCCAGATCTACGTCTTCCTCCTAAGATCTTAGGGCTAACCCATCAACCCTAGAAAAGTCTACTCACTCATGACAATATTAACGAACAAAAATACAATTTTTAAGAGAGAAATCATCATGGCGAATTGATAGAATAAAAATCTAGAAACTTATAGCGAGCAATAGATTTCAAGAGAAAATAGAATTCCAAGAACGCGAGAATAGCCAAGCGAAATTCCAATAAATCAATCCAATAATCTTCAACAAAATTAATCTAGATCTCACAAGTTTTCTCCTAATCTCCTCTCCAAAAACTACTCAAAAAACTAGGAATGAATTCGCTCCCAGACGTTTTCGCAGCTCCCAGACTTCACTCCCCCAAATCACGCAACAGCCGCTCTCAAAGATCCTTCCAAAAATGGCCTCAGCATTGTCGACCGTGTGGGCGACTCGGTCGAGCAGTGCGTTGCTCAATCAGTTGCTCAGGCCGAGCAGCTGTACTGCTCGACCGAGCACGACAGGAAATCGCGCTCCTCCAAAATATTTACTCTGTTTGCACGTGCCGAGCTCGGTCCGAGCAGAGAGTTGACTCGGTTGCTGAAGCAGTCGCTCGGGCTGTGCAAGGATTAGTCGGGCTTCTGAATGAGAGGCTGCTCGACCGAGCACTATAAGTGATCGGTCCAAGAAGGATGTGTATCTGCGCCATTGTTCTTCTTTGCATCTGCTCGGTCGAGTCACCTGGGAAACTTTCTCCTGCACCATCTGAAGCTCCTCCTCTCCTCTTGCTCTCTCCTCCACTCCTTCCATGGCTCCAAAAACACGGCGAACTCCTATAGAGCTTCGCCAACGAGCTCACGGGCATGTCAGATGTGTCCACACCCAGGTCGGGTCACGAATCGCTCCAAAATCCATGAAAACTCATAAAATACTACGAAACTCGAATATAACATCAGAAATGCGATATCGTAGGGAAATATGGGATTTGGATGCGAAAATGGCATGGAATGTGATGTCATGATGATATGAAAAAGGTAGAAAATATGGACACATCAAAATCCCCAAGCTTACCTCTTACTCGTCCTCGAGGAAGACGAACACTAGGTACGTCGGGAGGAAAACAAAAAGAAATAAGAAATAAAAATAGGAAGAGAAGAGAATGGAAGTGGATAGAGGGTGCTAAGGATGTTCGGTCAGATCTCGGACCTAAGCAGTATATCACAATGCTCTGAATAGTAACAGTACATGCTAATGGTATTTTCACGTTTTACAAATCATATGTATAGCATGCAATACAGAGAAAAGACAGAGATCTACCGAAATAATGCCATCAACTCACATCAATCTCATGCAGTCCATAAAGTCTAGTATAAAAAAAGTTGGCAATGCACTTTTCAATCACAGATACACATGGAGCATATAGAAATCACACAGCATGCAGTAGAGAATAGAAAGAATCATGCTATTCAAGTATTCATTTCGATTCATGCAAAATCTCCAAAAACTAAAGTGTTTCGAAAAGTTTAAGTATTATCAAATCTCCCGTTATGCACCGTCTCCACTCTAATGTCACACTCACTCATGTGATCAGTTGGTTCACCTCCCCCAAGCTTAGCTTGAGACATCGCATCTAGGAATAGGATATGGAATATTTTCTTCGTCTTCCCAGTATATGTGATAGCTTTTAATGAAAGGATACAAAACAACTCTTTTTCTTTATTTTCTTTCTTTTTCTTTTCTTTTTCACATATATGTATATACACAAATTTTTTTCTTTTCATTTAGAAGCTATACTTTTTCTTTTTAGGTTTGGGAGGATAACTGTGGGGTTGTAACCAACTAATATGTAGCTCGGTTCAATCATAGGAGGTGCACAACGGTTTAATAAGATAATACTCTAACTAAACTCATAACTAGCATGGATATTTTCATTCATCTAGATGAACACTGAAAAAGCATGCAGTAATAGGCACAATGACAGCAAGCATGCAAATAGAAGTGAATAAGATATAAAGCAGATGCTCTAAGTGTTCTAGTGATGTGTGAACCTAGGTGCATTACCCAACATAGCACATACTAGACACTAATTCATGCATTCGATTTTCAATTCATTTCAATCATTAAATCAGATAGATCAACAAAAGGATATGCACGCATATGATAGTAAAACTGAAACTACCCTAATAGCATGTCATCAGAAAGTAAGCATCGTGAATAGCTACTAAGACTACGAGAGGTATCATCATGCGGAACATCCTTACATAACAAGAGAAAAAGGCGGAGAAAATAGGAAAAAGAGATGCATGCATGATAAAAAACAGAAAACATGATGCAGAATGAGAAAAAAAGGAAGTGGAAAAGTAGTGAAGAAGTAAAATAAAAACTGAAATAGGGAAGAAAATGCAAAAGGAAAAAAATGAAAAGTAAAGCGGTAGTGCTCATCCCCAAGCTAAACCTAGCAGTGTACTCACTGCTAAGGAAACGCTAGTAGGCGGGAGATGATGCTAAATGGGGTGGGTGGGCGGTGAAATAAAAAATAAAAACTGTGCAAAAAAGAAATAAAAACATGACATGATGCAATGATGAATGAAATATGATGCATGTGTGGGTCCTCCCCCAAGCTTTTCTAAGATCAGGGCCCCGAACAGACAGATGGGCACAAGAATAAATGAGGGAGGCAAAATGGGTAGGGACAACATCAAGCAGAGGCACCACCCTCTGGGGGTAATGATGGGTCCCTCTGCTATGGACCAGGTAGTATGGGAGGATCTGGCTGGGGCTCAACTGATGGGTCAATGGGGAGATCAGTGGTGGTGGTGGAAGGCTCAGTTAAAAATAGCACTAGGGTGAGACATGGGATCTACTGTGACGACCGACTCAGATGTGGAAGTGGTAGGCTCTGCAGTAGCCTGGGAAAGTGGAGCACTGAGTGGTGCTAGGGTAGTCACAGTGGCTGGCCGGGGTGGTGGGGCGTGTGCTAGGATCACCGGTGGTTGGCCACGAGTCCAAAGTAGGTCAAGGATGGAGGCAAGGTCCGCCTCGACTCTCGAGTGATGTGTCATCGTCGAGTGTATAAAGAGGTCGAAATCTCGTCGAAGGCGAGTAGTCGACTCCTCCAACTGTGTCAGACGACTGTCTGTGGAAAGGGAGTCGGGTGGAGGGCGGGGAACGTGACGGTGAGACACCACTCTAGTAAAACGGTCACGTGCAGCTGAATCGTTGATGCACGGTGCCTAGGATGGAAAGTCGGAGAGGGTGAGATCGAAGGGATCTCAACAGCAGCTGAAGAAAGTGCGGTCGTTGACACAGAAGTATGGACAGACGTCGAAACGCTCTCTGTAAAGATGGTCGCTGATGGTGACGAAGTGGTGCCTGAGAGGGGAATGTGGGGACCTAAAGAGATCGGAAGTGAAGCTATGAGGTCCCTAAGAGGTGGAAGGGTGGCGGCTGGATCGTGGTCAGGGAAGTCCAGAGCAGTAGGCTATGGGGCAGAGGTAATATCGGTGCCATCAGGCACGGAGACTGAAAAGACAACGGCCGTGGCCTCGGGGCAAGAGGTGGTGACAGTCCCTGAGGTCTCTATAGCGGTAGAGGTGGTAGAAACAGCGGTGGAAGAAGACGTGCATCCTGAGCGAGGTGGATATAAAGGCAGAGCTGGAAGTGCGGCCATTAGGGCTGCAAGGTCGTGCTCCTCGTACTCAGCAGAGCGTGGCACCGGGTCATCGGTGACTGCCTCGACCGGTGCTTCTGGGGGCTCGAGTACGTGGAGGGCTGGAAGTGGATCGACCCTAGCAATCATCCAGCTCAACTGGACAGGTGCAATGTGTGTAAGATGAGGGGCGGGAAGTACCATGTGAGGCGTGTGGTGGGTGCCGACAAGATATATCCAGTGACGATCCCCGTAAGGTCTGATGATATGCATATGCTCTAGGACACCAAGAGTCAAGCGAGTGGGTCCAACAGGGGTCGCCAGGTCATCGAGAATGTGGATATTGAGCATCCAGGCAAAAATGGTAAAGAATCCGTCATAGCATATGTCCGTGAAGAAGTGGGTGGTGGCAGTCTGCAGAAGGCGGTGACACAACCAGTGGGCTGCGTCAGAAAGCATGAAGGGGAGAAGGGAGCCGTCTGGGTAAAAGCGCAGAGGCCGGGTCATGCCCATAAGGTGGGTAAGCTCTGGTGGGGACATGGTCTCGACCTCAGGCCTGCAAAAGATAGTAGTGGCTAAGTGTCTCTGCGCGTAATGAAGGCAGGGATGCACGATGCACGATGCACGATGCCTTCGCCCGGCTAGGGCGGGAGTGATCTAGGCCTGAAATACGGTGCCAAAAGCTGGAGCATCAAACGTGTCCACGTCGTAGTGTGGGGAGAAGGCGGCTCTGGGCTCGGGGATAGCTGGGAAGTGGAAGTGCTCATGAATCATGGTGTATGTAATCGTGCAGTCGTGATCTATAAGGTGGAAAGTGATGCCATCACCCGCAGGAGTGCGAGCGATGGAGCTAAGAGCCTCCAGGGCAATGTGGGAGTACGTGGGGGCGTGGATGCCGAGGAGACAATCGAAGCCGATCGCATGGTACAGATGATGGACTCCCTGAAGGAGTCCAAGGGATCAGAGGGTGGGCACGTCTATGAACAGTGTGGGGACGAGATGACACTGCGAGAGCCTAACGAAGCACTCGCGGTGTGCGTCGTCTCTGAAAGTGATGTCGTAGGTTCGTAGACATGCTGGTAAAGCGTCCTTGGTGGGGGCAGGGTGTGGGGGTGATGATGAAGGGGCGGTGGGTGCAGTGGTGGGGATAAGGGCAGAGGTGGTAGGGATAGTGGTGGTGGTCGTGAGGGGTGCTGTAGTGGTGGGGATGGTAGCGGTGGTGGTGGTGGTAGCGGTGGTGGTGAGGCGGGCACGACGGGGGGGGGGGTCGGGAAGAGGAGGTACCATGAGTTGGCCTCTTTCCACCAATGGAAGGGGTGACGGCCCCGCGAGTGCGAACCATCGTGGAGATGGAAAAATGATAAGTAGGTATAAAAAGTAAACAGAGGAGCGAGTGTACCTACTGTGAGCGCTGTGAATGCGAAGAGCTCCCTCAAGCTGGTCCCGGTAGTGGGTGCTGATGCAGGCAAAGGTTACCTGAAATAGAAACAAGAAGAACATCAGAATTTGAAATTAAAAACAGGTGGAATGTGTGAGTTGGGGCTGCTCGACCAAGCAGATGTACTGCTCGGTCCGAGCAATGTTGCTCGTTTGAAAATTCTGACCGAGCACTAGTGCTCGGTCAGCTAGGCGGATGGCGTCGAGAATAGGCGGGCTGCTCGATCGAGCACCGTGGGTGCTCGATTGAGCAGGGGGAGCGGCCTAGGGCACCTATAGCAGGCGATTGGGGGGTTTATGTGTGATGCAATGAGAGAGTGGGTGGGGGGAATAGGCAGGGAGGAGGCGGGGGTTTTGGGGTGGGTGGTTGGGCGGTGCCGTCGACGGCGCCGCCGATTAGAAAGGGGGAAAGGGGGGAAGAGAGTGGGAGGGGCAGAGAGAGAGAGAGAGAGAGAGAGTGTGTGTGTGTGTGTGTGTGTGTGTGTAACTGACCGGAGGTGGGCGGACGGATGGGTGGTGCAAGCGGCGGCGCGGGAGGAGGAAGACGGTGACGATGAGGGAGATCGAGCAGCGGGGTGAGGGAGAGAGCTCAGGTAGACTAGGGTAAAAAAATTTGAGCTTAGGGTAAAATGAAAACGAGTTGGGTTAAAAACCCAACTCGTTTGGCAGTGGGGCCCACGAAAAACAGGATAAATCGACTCGATCGAGCAGTGAAGCTGCTCGGTCGAGTCGAACATGCTGAAGAAATAAATTAAAATTGAGTTGTAGGAGACTCCCTCGTATGCTCGATCGAGCAGTATGCTGCTCGGTCGAGTAGATCACCACTCGGACCGAGCAGGGTATGCTCGGGCCGTGTAGACAGAACATCATTTTCTCATATTTTCAAAAGCCTGTCATTCTCGACCGAGCAGTAGGCTGCTCGATCGAGTCGCCTTCCGCTCAGGCCGAGCCAATGCTGCTCGGGCCGTGTAGACAGAGTAATATTTTTCCTCTTTATCCTCGTCCCTGTGCTGCTTGACCGAGCAGTGTAGCTGCTCGGTCGAGTCACATGTGTCTCTTTTGCTCCCTTTTGCTCCATTTTCTTTCGTTTTCTCCTCAAATCTGGTGCTCCCCTCCAGCTTCCTTCCGTTAGAAACGTAGATTTGCGTGTCCCTTCATGTTCAACCTGTATAGAGGAAGAACTCATCACATTTTTGTGGTTTTATAGTTTTACGTGAAATAAACAGCGTTTTTGTTTGGTTTTCTAAAATAGGTGAAATAAAAACAAAAAATTGAAAAGATAATCCAAGATACAAGAAATTGAGTTGCCTCCCAATAAGCGCTCGTTTTTAGTCATGAGCTCCACTCCCTCTGATTTATCAATTGTCGTTTGGTGCGCGTGGAATTCGCGTGTCGTTCTTTCCGATGATGCAATCCGGTGGTATTTGGTATCCGTCTACTTCAAGCTCCTCCATCGAGTAGCCTATGGCCTTCGGTTCTTCATGATTCGGGAAATGATTCAAAATATCTTCATCCAACACTCGGATGTAGGTGGCGACCACGTTGTGATAGGTTGGGTCACCGTCATCGTCAATTCCTATTCTCGCAGGGTCCTTCATGACCCCCTCAAAAGTGAAATCTTCTACAACTTCATCCTCCAGGAGCTCCAAATAGCTAGCCCCTTCCTTATGAGCACACTCTCTCATTGGCTTTTGCATCCTGAATTCAGCTTCGATGTTCCCCACATTCAGCGAGAGAGTCCCTTTTCGAACATCAGTCAAAACACCGGCCATCACCATGAAGGGGCGGCCGAGTATAAGCTGGGAGCTCCCTCCATCGGGCATGTTCATGATGACGAAGTCAATGGGACACAACCCAAGGGGTATTTGAAGAATGATATCCCTGGCTATGCCCATCAGGTAAGTAATCGAATGGTCCGCAAGCTGGATGGACATATTTGTCGACTCTAGTTCGCTCAAATATAGAAAGGGGCATCAAACTGATGCTAGCCCCTAGATCAATCAGAGCTCAGTTGATGGGCATCCCTTCGATGGAGCATGGAACAGTGAAGCTCCCCGGATCCGGTAGCTTCCGGGGGAGATGATTCTTTATAACGGATGTGGAGTCCTCCATAAGCTTTATCTCTTCAGGCTTCCTCTTTCCCGTGATCGGATCTTTTAAAAACTTGGCATAGATGGGGATCTCCGTAATAGCATCCATGAACGGGATATTTAATTAGATTCCCTTCAGCAACTCCGTGAATTTGGAGTATTTCCTCTCCATCTTGGCCAAGGCCAACCTCTGTGGGTATGGTGGGGGAGGTTGGCTAGCTTTGTCCTTTGTTGCATCAGCAGGAGGCTGTGTTGTAGTAGGCATGATGGATGGTGTATCCGCCTTCTCCTCATCATTTGTAGGCTCTTCAGTAGCCTCTTCTCTATCACCGTCATTAACGACTTCTTCAAAAATGACTCTCTCCTTGTTCAAGACCAGGATCATGATGGGGTCATTCGCCCGTCCTCTACATGTGGTGACAGAAACTACAACATTCGCTTGGGCCCTTGGGTTTGTCTCTGGTTGCGAGGGCAACCTCCCCTGGTTCTTCAGAAGCTGGGACATCTGACCCCTCAGTTCATCTAGTGAAGTGTTTATGCTCTTGAACTGGGTGGAAGTGTCCTGGTTGAACTGGGCTTGACCACTCACAAAGGTCTCCAATGTGTCCTCCAGATTTAACCGAGGCGGGTTTGGTGCATAGCCTTGCCGAGGCGGTCGGTTGAATTGATAACCTGGCGGGCGATAAGGCCCAGCTTGCCTAAACCTGCTCTGTTGTTGACTCTGTTGTTGTCCATGTTGTTGCTGAGGAGGGGGTGTCGGTCTCTAAAATTATGGAGGTTGCAGCCCTCCACTTGGATTCCCATAAGAGAATCCCGGATGATTCCAAGCAGCCAGGTGTTGCCATTGATTTCGTCCCTATCCTTGAACGTACTGCACAGATTCTGATAATTCGGCACCATCATATTGTGCCTAACTAGGGATATACCCTTGCTCTACATAATCCTCTGTAGGATGATAAGTAGATGTGCTTGTGGATGCAGGGATGGAATCCAAGCGATGTTCAATCATGGCCACTTGTTTGCATAAGGTCTCGATGTGAGAGTCCAAATGGCTGGCAGCTTTGACCTCGGGGGTATGGGTCACAATGGTCTGTTCTTCACTCCATTGCTGATTATTGGCTGCCATGTGCTCCAGCAAGTCAATGGTCAAGTAAGGCACCATGTCAAGTAAGGCGCCTTGCGCCGCAGCATCTATAATCATCTTGGTGCTGGACTGCAACCTGTTGTAAAAACTCTGAACCAAATCCCAAGGCTGGATTCCATGATGGGGCATTGATGTTGGAGGTCCTTGAACCTCTCCCATGCCTCATAGAGCGACTCTTGTGGGAGCTGTTTGAAATTCGAGATTGCTCCCCGGATCCGCACCATCTTCGAGGGTGGATAGAATTTATCCACGAAGGCAAGTTCCAGCTTCTCCCACGTGGTGAAATGATTGGAAGGATGTGCCTGTGGCCAGTACGAGGCTTTATCCCTCAGAGTGAACGGGAAAAGCCGCAGCTTAACAGCATCATCACTCACATCCTTCGCCTTGAAAGTGTCGTCTTTCCTTGCCGCCTTTCGTCACGCGGGTGCAAGGAAGGCATCAATGTGGTGGTTGGGGTTCTCGTGAGGATGCTCGTGAAAGGGATCCTGCTGCATCAAATTAATGAGCCCAGTCTTCAGCTCGAAGCTCGCCACCGCCTGTTGCGATCTAAGGATAGATGAGTTGTTTCCAAACGCCGGCTTCATATGGTCCCTGATGGACCCGGTGCAAGGAGGAAGAGGAGTATTTTTGTCTGCCATCTGGGCAGAAGGAGATGGATTTTTACTGGAGACCCTCAAGGCCCTTGCCGTTTTCTCGATCTCGGGATCGAATACAATTCTCTAGTAGATGACCCGAAACGAGTGTTCATGCACCAAAACAACTAGACAAATACCATCAATATCACGATAATAAATAAAAGAATAAAAATGATGGAGAGATAAGAGATGATTAGAGTTGCTAGCAAACTTCAAAAAATAAAAATAAACTGAGGTAACACTATTGCCGTCCCCGACAGCGGCGCCAAAAACTTGATGCACCCGAAACCTACACCTAGATTCTGCCTGGCGGTGTCACGATCGTCAGGTGTGGTATGGCCCCTAGGTGTCAATTCCGGCCTCTATACACAAGCGGACGGTGTTAAGTTGTAGTATAAAGATATCGAATCCCACAGGGACGGTGATAATGTATTTGGGTTCTCAGTTTACTTCTATATCTCGAAGTGAGATAGCTATCGGGTTGAGAGGATTGGTTGTTGTGTTGTTATTTTAATAATAAAAAGGACTAGAGCGTTAGGGATCACCGCTAAGATCGTCGGGGATCGACGTTAGAATAGAATCCTTACGTTGCATTCGGGTTAGGAGGTTAATCTCCCAAATCGTACCACTCTCGTGGGTAAGAATTGCGAGGTATTTCGATAGCTCTCATTGACGCAATAGCGGTAGCCTTCAACGTAGCGATATAGTTCGTCGGGGGATCCGCTCAAGGCACAAGCCGGGCATGGTCAAGAGTGTAACGACCTGAATTTTTCCAAAACATTTAAGCTAAATATTTGAAGTAATTTCGTTTTTAATTGTGTTTTGTAATGGTTGATCAGGAGTTTTAAACTGATTTCAAAAATTCTTATAAAAATATTTTGAAACACTAGACTTATTATAAAGTATTTCAGCAATTTCAGATTTTCTCAAATACCCAAAACATTTCAGTTAAAATTCATCTTCCAAAATTACCGTTTTGATTCAACGAATTTATTTTCTATTCAAACATCTTCAAAACGTTTTCAAACTTCTGCAGTAACATCCTATGATCAATTAGGGCTCCCCACATTAATTTCGTAATTTTCTGAAGTCAAATCGATAGAGAACCCGCAAACCCGCTTCCTAAACGTTTTGGCCTAAAACTAGTATCTCCGTAGCTCAAATCCCGGAATGGACTTCGTATTCGCCATCCTCGCAACGATACGATCCCGTGGGTATGTTTTCGTAATTTTTCGGATACGTTTGCTAGTAGGGGCAAAATCGTAAATTCGTTACAATTTATACCGCTACCGTCACGAATTACCCTAGCTAATTACTAATTACATTAACCTTATTGACTATTCAATTACCCTAATCATGTCTAAAACGTGGGAAGAGACACGTTTAGACATTTCCTAGCCTAGTCAAAAGATTAACCTAACCTCATTTATAACCTACCTAATTGTATTAAATACCCTTGACTAATTAAACCTAACCCCTAACTTAATTACTATAAAACCCTACCCTAACCCACATACACTCACTCAGCCCGCTGCCCCCGACGTCTCCGATCAATCCCGCTCCCTCTCTCTCCAGCTCTCTCGCCTGAGGACAACCCACGCCCCTCGCCCGACTCCGACACACCCCGAAGCCCGCCCCACCGTCGACAAGACCGCCGCTCTCAACTATACCCTCAGACTCCCCCTCTCTCGGAGCCCCTCGCTGCTGTCAGCGAGCTTCGCAGCCCAGCCCCGCTCCAACGAGCACAGCTCCGAGGCTGCAGCCGTCCTCAACGCTCCGATCGCCGCATACGACCACCCCCCTCCGCCTTCCCCTGCCCCCAGGACCCCGCCGGAGCTCCGCACTCCATCCCCGATCACCGCTCAGCTCACCCGAGCACTGAGGCCGCCTCCTCCGACATCAAACAGCTGCCGTAACCCCGCCTCCTGCTCATCGCCGTCGCCCGACGCCTCCGACGAGCACTTCCCGCCTCTCTCCGCCTCAGCCCGCTCGAAGAGCCCGGAGCTCCGACCCCCGCTCCGCCTGCTCAAGCCCCGAAGCCTCCCCACCGGCGACAGCGTCTTCCCCGAGCCCGCACCGAAGCCCCGATCCGCTCCGACGACGTCGCACCACGCTCACCGCCGCCTCCGCTCCTCCGAGCATCAACAGAGCCCCCCCTCGCTCTCGCTGCATGCTCCGACTGCACCCCCGAAAACCCACGCCGAAGCTCGTCGCCTCCGCGCCGTGGCCCACGTCGCCGCCGCTCACCGTAGACCCCGCCTCCGCCACCGAGCCGACGCCGCCCCAAGCCCCCGACGCCGCCACCGTCCAAGGCCACCTCCCCTGTTTCACGTAATCACGGTGGGTGCGTAAGTACTCGCAATGGCAAAATCGTAATTACGAGTAAAATGTGTATTTTCGTATTTTTAATAATTAATAATAGGGTTTATTGGTTTTTAATCCATAACTAATTATACAGTGGCCAGAAAAATGTGCGGATAGCTCCAGAAAATCAGAAACGATGTTCTGGACCCAATGGCGCTAGTTTCATCTCAATCGGACGCTTAGTTTTTCCAAAATTAATTTTTAAGCCTAATTTTTAAATACGTTATTTTTATTTAAAAATTCAGAACTTTTTATTTTTACGTAGACTAGTACGTGAGAAAAATATATGCTAGAGTACTAGTTAATACGGTCGTTTTGACTATTTGTTGGAAGAATTCCGACGTATGGTTTGCCCTAGAGAAATTTTTGAAGAATATAACGAAAAATTGTTTTCCCATTTTTAATTAGTTTTAAATTATTTTTGAGCTTTGAAAAATTATACAAATTACTACAAGCTTCTGAAAAATATTTCCTCTTGCAGAAAAATAATTTTCATCATATCTAGGCTACAGAAAAATTTAGAACACTTTCCGACACCGTTTCAATCGTTTATAAAAATCAAACACGTTAAGTTAAATAGGTAGAAAATAGGTGTTTTGTAACCGATGGTTCTTGTGTTTTGCAGGTACAAATTCTTGTGCACCAGCATCCGTAGAAGCCCTAGAACCAGTTCCAGCTTGCCACGACGAGCTCGAAAATGTAAGTCACGACTAATTCTAATGTTAGAAAATTAGATAAGTGTACCTGTATGAACTTAGGAACACTGCCTATAGCCTCCGAACGGCTACTTGACTTGAACCGAACTAGAAACCTAATCTAATAGGAAAGTAATCAACTATAGATTACTTTGCCAACTTTCAACTTTGGTGGTTGTTAAACACAAACATCAACTTGGGTAAATTGTGTGCTAACAAAACTACCACCCTTAAACCAACAAATTTTGTATTCCATGTTTGTTGGACTTGTTTTTATCCTCAAATTTCTTAGCATCTGCTCTACTTTATTGTCTGGTTTTAAAACCAGTGGTCCTGGTTAACTATCATCGTGAACAAGGAATTGATAACATCTTGAAACAATACTAGACACCCCGAATGATGGACTTGTCTTTGTCCTCAGTTCGTTTTAGCACAGTCAACTTTGGAATGAGTTACCACCCTCTGGTTTTCAATGAGAAAGTCAACCAGTGGACTTGGGTTGACTAACATGTGATACACCGTATGGAATATCTTGTGAAACTGGTTGTGGAATATCTTGTGGAATATCTGGTGGAACATCTCATGAAACGTCTTGTGGAACATCCCGTATAAACATGAACATAGAACACTTGACACATCACTGGGGTTTTGGGGTAACTCATAGTTTGAGAGAGTATGGGAGTGACTGGAGTTCAGTCTTCCCGTCCCGCTGCCTGTGTTTCGGCATACCGTCCCGCTGCCTGTGTTTCGGCAAAATACATGTCCCGCTGCCTGTGTTTCGGCATTCGTCTGGGTCGCGCCCAGGCAAGAGATGGACTTGATGGTCACATATTGTACTCTCCGACTTGAGTCACGTAGTGTAGATACTTTTGCACAGTCACTTTTACTTTACGCACTACAGTCACTTTTACTTTACGCACTACAGTCACTTTTACTTTACGCATCACAGTCACCTTTACTTTACGTATTGCATGCACTTCACCTACTACACTTGTGCAGTCACAGTACTTTACCTGTCATACTTTTAGCTACAACAGTAGTATGTTTCACTTGCCTAGCCTGCTTTACACAGTACAGTGGTTCTCTCCTTCAGTTCAGTTTGCCTTTACTTTTCAATTATGTACAGTTGTTGCTCAGTACTTTACTTTTCACTCTGACCTACTTGTACGTAGTTACTTTTATCATACTTGTGCACTGCTTCTTTTCTATATTTAGAATTGTTGTGACTTACCTACGGTTCCATCTCCGTGGCACCGCAGACGACGTACAGATGAAGATAGATGCTCCTGAGCTAATAGCGCCAAAGTTCAACTGCAGCTTACAGAGTTATTTTCAGTATTGTGTACTTTATTCTTTCATATTGTTGGGACATCTTGTACGGTATGGATTGTAATAATTGGACACTATTTGAGTATTTTTGTACATCTCTGCATCATGGCTATTTTGAATTCACTGGTAACCTGCAGGACCTGCGCAAATATCAAATAAGTAACGGGCCCCCGAAAGCGGGTCGTTACAAGTTTGGTGGCCCACGCAGGTCCGCGCTAACTACCTCGTGAACAATATAGCAAGATCAGGGTGTACAATATAAAATACTCAAATTGAACTCTCGAGTACTGGATGTCTCGAGTATTCACCGGTATTGGATATACGGGTGAAGTGTCCTTAATACCATCTTCACTAGGTCTTCCTTGATCCTCATCACTTCCTTTGAACTCTTAACCCTTGCTTAGGAACTCGTGTTCTATTCTTGATTATACCCTCCTTAGTAACCACTTTTGCTAACTGTTATAGTTATTGGTTGAACTATCTACCCACTTCATCATCTTTCCTTCAGTTGATGATGGCACCCATATGAATGATGATCTTCCTTCAATGGACCATGATACCGGTCAATGTGCTTGGCTAAAGTCTGTTGGATCAACCTAGCTAGACTGGGCATAAGTGATCCTGGCTTAGTCACTTCCCTGGCCGTGTCCGCTGGACCGCAAGGACGTGAATCATGATTATGTGACGTCATCGATCTTATTCACTATCAACCTTCCTTTAAGCTTGATGACCTTTCGATTGACCTTCTTAGAATCTTTCTATTTCTAGTTTGCTTGAACCCTAGCTACGTTTATTTTAAGGAGGGTAGCATTCGATTTTTCGATCACCAGAAGTTCGAGTTCGACAACAGAAGCGAATCGAAGGACGCTCAGAAGTATTGGAGGATGGTGCTAGAGATTTTGAGATGAGCCAAACCGAGACGTGCAAGTATAGGCTGTTTACGTCTTTTCACCCTTCTTAAGCTCGTGTTGAACTTCTAACCCCTACTTTCATCTTGTGCCCGATTTTTCCATGAGTTGGAATTCTTTCCCACCTACCACCTACCCCTCATTTATTTCTTTTTGTCCTTATCCTCACCTCGAGCCCCGTTTCCGCCTACCCTACACTATCTACCCTGACTTTCGACGCCCCCTATTTATTTCCTTTGTCTCCCCACCTCGAGCCCCGTTCCCGCCTAACCTAGCTTACCTACCGACGACTTTCGATGCCCCCTCTTTAAACCCTCCTACCTTCCTCACCAAGCCACCCCGTGGTTTCCTATACGCCTCGGCGACACCCACTCATCCTCCCGGCCTCTTCCCCAAGCAAACTCGACCCACCTCACCCAAAAATTCGCCAGCTTCCGCTTCGCTCCATCCCGGAGGCCCTCCCCACCATGGATCGACAGCCAGTCGCAGCGCTCGCCGCCGTGGACCAACAGCCGCCGATGGCCCCTCGACATTCTGTTTTGGGATTCTTGGCCTTAGCGGCAGTCCTCGCCGTCGCCCTCACTGTTGCCGTGTGGTCAGGATATTGGGAACCCGCCGCCCTTGGTATCATTGGGAGCTCCTTTTTCTGGTTCTTCCCCCTTGAGCTGCCCAGCTTCGAGTGCTTCTTAGGGGTGCTCCTTAGTGCTTGTATGTTCTTGAGTTTTTGGTCGTTGAACTGCTTAGGGCTGATGGTGTTTACCGTAGATATCGACCAATGGTGTTGGGAAGGAGTATCATTAGGATTGGGTATTGGCATACTTTTGGGCTTAGGCGTTGAAGTTGGATGTAGGCCTTGTGCTTGGCTCTGGATGAGAGCTTGGATCTTGCCTTATTGTGGGATAGTATGGAGATTGACGGAAGGAATGCTAGCAGGGAGTACTGACTTAGAATGTTGGCCTTGTACTTACCTTTGGGTGGTGATTTGGACGTTAGCATGTGGTTGGGCCTTATGGAAATTGATGTTGTTGGTGGATTAGTCGATACATGCTATATTATGAACAACATCTGTGGCTAGACCCCGTTAGTCACCAGTAGCACGAATAAACTTTATGGTCTTCCGTTTTTATAGCTTGCTACTGGCTTATCACCTCAGGTTCCAAGTTCGAACAGATGTTGTCATCATAATAGCCCTCATTTTCATGTGATGTTATTATCTTATGTTAATTTTGGGCTACTTGAGAAGTCAGAGTAACTATTGTGATGATACTGGTCTCAGGAATAGTTACAGAAACTATGATGATGTCAATAGTATGTATTTATATATAACATCTCTTGTTTTCTTGATGCTATGATATCACATTATATTTCATGTTATTTACAACCTGATTTACAAGATTACTATTTTTTTTCTATCATTTATTTGCTTGAGCTTCTTCATAAAATAATTATTTTCAAAAGAGATTTTTAAATTCCGAGGACGGAATTATTTTAAGGAGGGTAGAATGTAACGACCTGAATTTTTCCAAAACATTTAAGCTAAATATTTGAAGTAATTTCATTTTTAATTGTGTTTTGTAATGGTTGATCAGGAGTTTTAAACGGATTTCAAAAATTCTTATAAAAATATTTTGAAACACTAGACTTATTATAAAGTATTTCAGCAATTTCAGATTTCCTCAAATACCCAAAACATTTCTGTTAAAATTCATCTTCCAAAATTACCGTTTTGATTCAACGAATTTATTTTCTATTCAAACGTCTTCAAAACGTTTTCAAACTTCTGCAGTAACATCCTATGATCAATTAGGGCTCCCCCACATTAATTTCGTAATTTTCTGAAGTCATTTCGATAGAGAACCCGCAAACCCGCTTCCTAAACGTTTTGGCCTAAAACTAGTATCTCCGTAGCTCAAACCCCGAAACGGACTTCGTATTCGCGATCCTCGCGACGATACGAGCCCGTGGGTATGTTTTCGTAATTTTTCAGACACGTTTACTAGTAGGGGCAAAATCGTAAATTCGTTACAATTTATACCGCTACCGTCACGAATTACCCTAGCTAATTACTAATTACATTAACCTTATTGACTATTCAATTACCCTAATCATGTCTAAAACGTGGGAAGAGACACGTTTAGACATTTCCTAGCCTAGTCAAAAGATTAACCTAACCTCATTTATAACCTACCTAATTGTATTAAATACCCTTGACTAATTAAACCTAACCCCTAACTTAATTACTATAAAACCCTACCCTAACCCACATACACTCACTCAGCCCGCTGCCCCCGACGTCTCCGATCAATCCCGCTCCCTCTCTCTCCAGCTCTCTCGCCTAAGGACGACCCACGCCCCTCGCCCGACTCCGACACACCCCAAAGCCCGCCCCACCATCGACAAGACCGCCGCTCTCAACTACACCCTCAGACTCCCCCTCTCTCTGAGCCCCTCGCTGCTGTCAGCGAGCTTCGCAGCCCAGCCCCGCTCCAACGAGCACAGCTCCGAGGCTGCAGCCGTCCTCAACGCTCCGATCGCCGCATACGACCACCCCCCTCCGCCTTCCCCTGCCCCCAGGACCCCGCCGGAGCTCCGCACTCCATCCCCGATCACCGCTCAGCTCACCCGAGCACTGAGGCCGCCTCCTCCGACATCAAACAGCTGCCGTAACCCCGCCTCCTGCTCATCGCCGTCGCCCGACGCCTCCGACGAGCACTTCCCGCCTCTCTCCGCCTCAGCCCGCTCGAAGAGCCCGGAGCTCCGACCCCCGCTCCGCCTGCTCAAGCCCCGAAGCCTCCCCACCGGCGACAGCGTCTTCCCCGAGCCCGCACCGAAGCCCCGATCCGCTCCGACGACGTCGCACCACCGCTCACCGCCGCCTCCGCTCCTCCGAGCATCAACAGAGCCCCCCCTCGCTCTCGATGCATGCTCCGACTGCACCCCCCGAAACCCCACGCCGAAGCTCGTCGCCTCCGCGCCGTGGCCCACGTCGTCGCCGCTCACCGTAGACCCCGCCTCCGCCACCGAGCCGACGCCGCCCCAAGCCCCCGACGCCGCCACCGTCCAAGGCCACCTCCCCTGTTTCACGTAATCACGGTGGGTGCGTAAGTACTCGCAATGGCAAAATCGTAATTACGAGTAAAATGTGTATTTTCGTATTTTTAATAATTAATAATAGGGTTTATTGGTTTTTAATCCATAACTAATTATACATGGGTCAGAAAAATGTGCGGATAGCTCCAGAAAATCAGAAATGACATTCTGGACCCAATGGCGCTAGTTTCATCTCAATCGGACGCTTAGTTTTTCCAAAATTAATTTTTAAGCCTAATTTTTAAATAAGTTTTTTTATTTAAAAATTCAGAACTTTTATTTTTACGTAGACTAGTACGTGAGAAAAATATATGCTAGAGTACTAGTTAATACGGTCGTTTTGACTATTTGTTGGAAGAATTCCGACGTATGGTTTGCCCTAGAGAAATTTTTGAAGAATATAACGAAAAATTGTTTTCCCATTTTTAATTAGTTTTAAATTATTTTTGAGCTTTGAAAAATTATACAAATTACTACAAGCTTCTGAAAAATATTTCCTCTTGCAGAAAAATAATTTTCATCATATCTAGGCTACAGAAAAATTTAGAACACTTTCCGACACCGTTTCAATCGTTTATAAAAAATCAAACACGTTAAGTTAAATAGGTAGAAAATAGGTGTTTTGTAACCGATGGTTCTTGTGTTTTGCAGGTACAAATTCTTGTGCACCAGCATCCGTAGAAGCCCTAGAACTAGTTCCAGCTTGCCACGACGAGCTCGAAAATGTAAGTCACGATTAATTCTAATGTTAGAAAATTAGATAAGTGTACCCGTATGAACTTAGGACACCACTATAGCCTCAGAACGACTACTTGACTTGAACCGAACTAGAAACCTAATCTAATAGGAAAGTAATCAACTATAGATTACTTTGCCAACTTTCAACTTGGTGGTTGTTAAACACAAACATCAACTTGGGTAAATTGTGTACTACCGAAACTACCACCCTTAAACCAACAGTTTTGTATTCCATGTTTGTTGGACTTGTTTTTATCCTCAAATTTCTTAGCATCTGCTCTACTTTATTGTCTGGTTTTAAAACCAGTGGTCCTGGTTAACTATCATCGTGAAAAAGGAATTGATAACATCTTGAAACAATACTAGACACCCCGAATGATGGACTTGTCTTTGTCCTCACTTCGTTTTAGCACAGTCAACTTTGGAATGAGTTACCACCCTCTGGTTTTCAAGGAGAAAGTCAACCAGTGGACTTGGGTTGACTAACATGTGATACACCGTATGGAATATCTTGTGAAACTTGTTGTGGAATATCTTGTGGAATATCTGGTGGAACATCTCATGAAACATCTTGTGGAACATCCCATATAAAACATGAACATAGAACACTTGACACATCACTGGGGTTTTGGGGTAACTCATAGTTTGAGAGAGTATGGGAGTGACTGGAGTTCAATCTTCCCGTCCCGCTGCCTGTGTTTCGGCATACCGTCCCGCTGCCCGTGTTTCGGCAAAATACATGTCCCGCTGCCTGTGTTTCGGCATTCGTCTGGGTCGCGCCCAGGCAAGAGATGGACTTGATGGTCACATATTGTACTCTCCGACTTGAGTCACGTAGTGTAGATACTTTTGCAGTACAGTCACTTTTACTTTACGCACTACAGTCACTTTTACTTTACGCATCACAGTCACCTTTACTTTACGTATTGCATGCACTTCACCTACTACACTTGTGCAGTCACAGTACTTTACCTGTCATACTTTTAGCTACAACAGTAGTATGTTTCACTTGCCTAGCCTGCTTTACACAGTACAGTGGTTCTCTCCTTCAGTTCAGTTTGCCTTTACTTTTCAATTATGTACAGTTGTTGCTCAGTACTTTACTTTTCACTCTGACCTACTTGTACGTAGTTACTTTTATCATACTTGTGCACTGCTTCTTTTCTATATTTAGAATTGTTGTGACTTACCTACGGTTCCATCTCCGTGGCACCGCAGACGACGTACAGATGAAGATAGATGCTCCTGAGCTAATAGCGCCAAAGTTCAACTGCAGCTTACAGAGTTATTTTCAGTATTGTGTACTTTATTCTTTCATATTGTTGGGACATCTTGTACGGTATGGATTGTAATAATTGGACACTATTTGAGTATTTTTGTACATCTCTGCATCGTGGCTATTTTGAATTCACTGGTAACCTGCAGGACCTGCGCAAATATCAAATAAGTAACGGGCCCCGGGAGCGGGTCGTTACAAAGAGCCTTGGTTGGATCCACCGATTTCCATATTCGAACCATAAGGATACCCCTTAAGCACATCAATTCCACAGACCGTGGGTATGATCTCAGTACGGGTTATCCTAGGGATTCGGTAGAATCGACCGAAATACTCCCCTAAATTCCTAATTCAACATAGGGATCCAGATCTATGTCTTTCCCCTAAGATCTTAGGGCTAACACATCAACCCTAGAAAATTCTACTCACTTATGACAATATTAACGAACAAAAATACAATTTTTAAGAGAGAAATCATCATGGCGAATTGATAAAATAAAAATCTAGAAATTTACAGCGAGCAATAGATCTCAAGAGAAAATAGAATTCCAAGAACGTGAGAATAGCCAAGCGAAATCCCAATAAATCAATCCAATAATCTTCAACAAAATTAATCTAGATCTCACGAGTTTTATCCTAATCTCCTCTCCAAAAACTACTCAAAAAACTAGGAATGAATTCGCTCCCAGACGTTTTCGCAGCTCCCTGACTTCACCCCCCCAAATCGTGCAACAGCCGCTCTCAAAGATCCTTCCAAAAATGGCCTCAGCATCGTCGACCGAGTGGGCAACTCAGTCGAGCAGTGCGTTGCTCGGTCAGTTGTTCGGGCCGAGCAGCTGTACTGCTCGACCGAGCACGACGGAAAATCGTGCTCCTCCAAAATATTTACTCTGTCTGCACGGGCCGAGTCAGCTCTGCTCGGTCCGAGCAGAGAGTTGACTCGGTCGCTGAAGAAGTCGCTCGGGCCGTGCAAGGATTAGTCAGGCTTCTGAATGAGAGGCTGCTCGACCGAGCACTATGAGTGCTCAGTCCGAGCAGGCTGCGTATCTGCGCCATTGTTCTTCTTTGCATCTGCTCGACCGAGCAGCTGCTTTGCTCGATCGAGTCACCTGGGAAACTTTCTCCTACACATCTGAAGCTCCTCCTCTCCTCTTGCTCTCTCCTCCACTCCTCCCATGGCTCCAAAAACATGACAAACTCCTGTAGAGCTTTGCCAACAAGCTCACGGGCGTGTCAGATGTGTCTATACCCAGGTCTGGTCCCAAATCGCTTCAAAATCTCCGAAAACTCATAAAATACTACGAAACTCGAATATAACGTCAGAAATACAATATCGTAAGAAAATATGGGATTTGGATGTGAAAATGGTATGGAATGCGATGTCATGATGATATGAAAAAGGTAGAAAATATGGACACATCACTCCCCCTCCTCCGTTGTTTAGGAGGGAGAGGAGGCGGTGCCGCCGCCACCTCTGCCCCAAAGAATGACAATGGGGGAGGCGACATCCCCTGTAAAATCCGACGAAGAGGTCAGAGGAGGATGCAGCACCGCCTCCTCCCCTTCCTCGTCATTTCTTGGGGGGCGCGGCACCCACCCACCCTGCCTCTATTGTTTAGGAGGGGGAGGAGGCGGTACTGCTCCGCCTTCGCCCCAAAAAATGTTGGGAGGCGTCGTCGTCTTCTCACCCCACCCCCCCCCCCGAAAAATCCGACGAGGAGGTCAGAGGCTCCCTGTCATTTCTTGCGACGACAGCGGCTGCACCACCACCACCACCTCCTCCATTGTTTATAAGGGAGAGGCAGCGTGCCGTCGCCACCGGGGAGGAGGCACCACCCCCTCCTCCCCGTGAGTCGCCTGGACTCCCCTAACCAAACTCTAACGTAATATTCCTTCTCTTCTGTTAGATTTTAACCGAAAATTAGAGAAATTGATCGTAAGTTTAAAGTCTAAGATTTGAGGGACTTGAAAGAAAATTCCCACATTTAAGGGATAAATATCAAAACATGACATTTTTAAGGGATGCATAGTTGAAAAACCCAAAAATAAAATAAACAAAATACTTTAGAAAAAGAGGTGTGCTACATACACCTCAAAAGTTGAGGTGTATTTAGGATTTTTGCCTTATATGGCAAAAAAAATAACAACCTCAAATCACTTCCCGTCTCTCTTTTCCATTTTTTTGTCATTTTTGAGCAAAAATCATACATAAACCTCAACTTTTGAGGTATATTTAGCACAACTCTATAAAAAATTGGTGAATGCTATATACACCCCAAAGAAAGGGTGAATATGGAAAACCGTAGGAGCGTGTGAGAGAGGAGACATGTGAAGTGATATATTTTTCATTTTTAACAAATAATCATTGCATACACTCCCTCTTTAGGGTGTATATAGCATTCACCAATATATACACACTTAGAAGCTACACACTTGCCAATATAAAAAAGACATGCATGTGAAGTACGTTTATATTAACCTGACTTGATTTATTGTTTTCCTTGTTTCTGAATTAGTTGTCTCAATTAGTTGTCTTCAATTTATGACATTTAACTTGAAATTGCCCGGAGGACATGGAAGCAGCCGTCGTCCAAGCGCAAATGCAGAGAGAAGCGGGGCCAAAGCAGAAATTGCACGTATCCATCCGAGCGCAAATGCAGAGAGAAGCATGGTCCGAAGCGAAAAAAGCGTGGGTGTGTTTTCAATGGTTTGGTTTTCCCCCCAACTTTTGCTTCCCACTCAAATTTCAAAATATTAGAATTTCCTCTATATAGTTTTCCCCCAAAGATTCAGCATAAGATGGCTTGAAGCTTTGTCCTTGTCATTAACAAAGTTTGTCATAATCATATTTTGGGTGCCACTTCAGACAAAGATTCAAAAATTTCATTATAATAGATTTGTTATGGATGGGCTTTTGTAGGCCCATATGGAGCCCATTAGTGTTTAGGGTATCCACCCATTATGTAATATTTTCCTATAAATATAATGCTACGGGTTCAGAAGCCGTCACCTTCATAACACGTTATCAGTACGCTCGTCAGCTGAGCCGAACCTCTGCCGACGGACGAATCGCGAGGAAGTGGATTGAGCTTTCTTCTCCATACTTCACTAGATCCGGCAGGTAAAGTCTAGAGGTAATCATCTATATTCCCTAGATCTAATTTTTCATGTGCATGATGATGGATATTTATTGTTTTCTATTAGATCTACTTTTCTACCTAGATCTGTGTGAAAAATCATATTTTGAAACATTGATCTTTATTTAAAAACAGTTTTTAAATCATTTTTGGATGAAAATTCAATGTTTCAACTTTAAAAATCAATTTTTTACAAGAAAGAATGGTGATTAATAGTTTAGAATTTGTATTTTTATAATAAAAATCTATTTTTTCTGAAATTTGTGTATCTAGAGAGGGCAAGGGGAAATCGCCGCCTTAGGCATCCCATGCGGCATGTCGCTGCTCCCCGCACGCGCTACCCCCCTCTCCTGTGCGCGCTGCCCCCCTCTCTCGGACGTGCTGCTCGGCCTATAGCCCCCCCATACCGCCCGGCCTGTAGCCTCTCCCCGCGATGCGTCGCCCGGCCTGTAGCCCCCCCCCCCCCCCCCCGTGCCGCCCGCCGTGACCTGCAGTCGCCCGCTCAGGCCGCCCGACCGGCAACCCCCTCCCGGCTCCACGCCGCCGACTACATGCAACTGCCCCTGCGCACCCCGCCTCTACGGCCTGCAGACGCTTCCCACGCACGCCACCGCATACGGCCGTTGCCGCCCCCGCGGCGCCCCCGTTTGCGGTCGTCGCTACAAAACCCTAATTAAGGGGTTTCCACTTATTTTTTTAACGAATGGTTAATAAAAATTATTGATCCATTTTTTTAAAATTAATTTCAGGTCCATTCTATGTTATTTCATCATCAATTGCATTTTTCATGTTGGATTATATTATTATTTTTCACGGTTAATAATTATGAGGATCCTGAGACCGCTCTTTCGTTAGTTAACTAACCTAACGGGTAATGAAGTTTCCACGTGGTCCAATTAATTATTAAACAAAAATATTTTATTCCATTGAAATGACTGTGATGCTGCATATTTTTCATTGCCCGTAGCATGAATTTATTTGCAATTAAACATACTACATGCCTGTAATGAATAAATGAATGCCTGCTGCATTGTTGATGCTTCTACGACGAATGTCTGATAATTTGTTGTGGTTTTAGATCGGCTATTTGTCACCATTTATTTTCCTCATATTTTTTCTTTTGAGAGAAATTGTAGTGAGGATTAAAATTGTAAAATTTCCAAGACTAGCGCACATCCCATGGTGAAGAAGATCTACTTCCAGAAGAATATGGGTCACACGAGGGTTCCCAAGTTGTATTTTCTTTTTAATGAGACTGTATTTGGACTTTATTTGTACTTTGGAAATGGTGACTAGCTGATCTACACAACAAATATCTGTGTCTGAATTGCATGATTATTTATGTCCTTTCAAATATTTAATTATTGCTTGCTTAACATGCTTAGATAAATGGCAAAGATAGCAAGCGTCAACTTCAATGTATTGGAAGCTACATGCAAGAATTACTTGAGCTGGCAGTTGTATATCAAATTTCATCCGCGCTCTCAGGGCTTGAGTCAAGCCATTGCTGCTGGCGATAAGGTGCCTGGTATAGATAAGGCGAAAGCCATTATCTGTATCAGACGTCATATCGATCAGACCCAGAAGGGCGAGTACCTCACAGTGGAAGACTCATACGAGTTATGAACCGCACTTGAGGATCGATACAAACATCAAAAAGATGTTATCCTTCCTCAAGCGCGCTACGAATGGGAGAACCTCCGTCTACAGGACTTCAAGTCCATTACCGAGTCCAACTCGACATTATTCAGTATCACCTCACGCCTGAAGTTGTGTGGTGAAAAAGTGACGGAGGAACGCATGTTGGAGAAAACTTTTACTTCCTTCCATGAGAAGGATATTATCCTCATGCAACAGTATCGTGAACGAAAATTCACGAAATACTCAGAACTTCTCACTTGTCTTCTGATGGCAGAACAGAACAGAGACCTTTTACTGGCCAACCATAACTTGCGCCATGTTGGCACTGCACTTGCGCCTGAAGCGCACAATATCTCCTCACAGAAGAAGAAGAATAAATTCAAAGGCAAACCCTAGAAGGGAAAGACAATGAAGAAGTGACGTGCGTTTATATTTCATATATTCATGCACGTCTTCCTTTGTGTTTTTCCGTTATTTTCCGCCGTCTCGTATCCGTTTTCTCGTATTTTCTCGTTTTCTTTCACTTTTCCGTGTTTTTGTATGTTTGCAGGATTTTGACAGCATAGGGGACATATAACGACGATATCATAAGTCCCCGGAGCAACGGGAGGAGTCACACATGATCCAGGGGGTCAAACGACGAAGATCGCTATCTTTCAACTCCCACCCGATCAGTCGGACACAGCCAACCGATCGGGTGATGCACGCGTGCACCACCTGGACAGCTGCTGAAGCGACGAGAGTGTCAACCGACTGGGTCGGAGACCGGTTCAGCCCGACTGTTCTCTCTGGAAATTGGAGCTGAAATCCAACCGATCGGGTGATCTTCACCCGATCGGTTCATCTGTAGTCGTTTCCTCAAAGACACGACCCGGACAGCTCACCCGACGGCCGGCTGACCGTGCCAAAATGTCGCAAGTCTTTGTCTTTTTGGGCAACAATTCCAACCGATCGGTTGATTTATCAACCGATCGGTTCACCCGATGAGCACAAGATCCAAACGACGAGCAGCTTCCGCCAACCGACCGTGTCGACTGACCAGGTGAAGCCCTGAAGATCGTTGTCAAAGTTCGTAGCAGGTCACCCGATCGGGTGATGTCGTTTTCTATATATAGAAGCCCTAGGTTTCCAGAAAACGGGAGTTGTTCTTTTTTACTGTTTTTCTCTCTTGTGACGGCTGTAATTTCTTTGTTATTCGTAAGTGTTCTGATCTTAACCAAACTTTGATATTATCTTAATTGCATTGCTATTACTTCATTCCAATCGTCTGATTATGTTTTTAACGGTCGATTTTCATTTAGATTGCTTTTTGCTTAATATGTGTGAGTAGTTCCCAAATCTGGGATTTTGGTGGAAACCCCTTCGTGTGTTCTCCCTGATGAGTCCATAGGACTAGGAAATCGATAGGGATTAGGAATCTATTGGTTACGCGGTGTGTTTCATTGTCATCGGCGGGAAAAAGACCGCCTTTGACCGTGGGGCCAAGTGGGAATAAACTTGGCGGTTGACTCCCTAGCCATAGCTCACGCTCTTAGCGTAGACATCGAATCCTAGCGCACGGGAGCGGCATGATGAGATGTTGGGAGTTATCATTGCGAGCTTAGTGCTCCCGGAGACGGTCAGTGTTAATGGACATGGGAATGCCCACTGACCGAACCTGGGTAGTCCGACGTATCATCCTTGGCACCGACCGGAATATCGGGCCCATGGGATGCTGGTATCACTCTTAGAGGCAATGTCTCACCATTAGACCCTAATTCCGATCGTTATCCCATCTACCGGTCGTACTAGCGAGAATCGCACGATAGGGTGGAAACCGAAGTCCCGGGTTTCCCTTCATATCGTTTATCCCTTGCATTCTATTTCTGTGACAACCCATCTACCGATTCGGGCTAGCTCACCCATGGGGTGAATCCGGTCCTTTCTTACACAAGCACAACCACGCCTCCCTGAGTTCGACCCCCAAACCACACTACAACACCGTGCGCTTGCGGTTACAAATATTTAAATCTCACGCCCCCAATATCCTATTACAAACATCTGCATGCTACAAACAAGGGGGACGTCAAGAAGCAGGCTAGAGGTCCCCCTCAAAAGACCAACAATGAGGGGAAGAGGAAAATGTGTGGAAGAGGAAAGACACCGGGCAGACATCTGCCCCCAGGAAAGACCAGAAAGACAAATGCCACAGATGTGGCATGACTGGACATTGGTCCAGAAACTGTCGTACTCCACGCCACCCCAAGCTAGCCAGAAGCCTGCTGAAACAAACCTGGTGGAAACTGAAGACCTGCCTCCAATTCGGTTCATCGCCAAGGATTTCTCGAACGATGACATGCTAGACTGATGCTTTATATATTTCTGTAATCAAATGTAGTTGAAAAACAATTTTTTTCTCTAGATGTTTGTTTTATTTCAGCATGTTAGTTTATTTTAAGACTTTGAATGAAATTTGCTTATTTTGTGCCTTATATTGCTATACTTTTCTTTCTTGCTATAGATGGATAATAAATGCCTAGTGGACAATGCTTCTACGCACACAATCCTTCGAGACATTTGCTTTTTCCAAATCATCAACAAATACGATGGCACCGTAAATATTATTTCCGGTCCATCAAGTATAATAGAAGGATCAGGGGAAGCAAAAATTTTGCTCCCCAATAAAACACAATTCTTAATAAAAGATGCTCTTTTCTCTCCAAGCTTGCACAGAAACTTACTAAGTTTCAGAGACATCCGTCTAAACGGATACCACCTTGAAACGATGGACAAACATGACAAAGAATATTTGTATGTAACGACTTCAGAAACGGCGCTAAAACCATCGTTGAGCGTTTCGAGGGACTCTCGTCGGGTCTCTACCATACAACAATTCAAGCAATGGAAGCAAATATAATTATGCATCAGAAGTGCAAAAATCAACCAGAATTCCAACTCTAGCATAATAGACTCGGACACCCCGGTTCGACAATGATGCACCGCATCATATCACAGTCCCGTGGACATAATTTGAAGAACCTGAAGTTACTTCAAAATGGTGATTTTCATTGTCCCTTTGTTACAACGGTAAATTGATTACAAGACCATCTCCGCTTAAAGTGGACTCAAAGTCTCCCAGTTCTGCAAAGAATACATGGAGACATTTATGGACCTATTCACCCCTCAAGTGGCCCATTCCGGTACTTTATGGTATTGATAGACACATTTTCTAAATGGTCATATGTGTGCCTACTGTCCACCCGCAACGTAGCCTTTGCAAAGCTACTAGCACAAATCATTAAGTTGCGGACACATTTCCCAGACAAACAGATTAAGAAAATACGTCTGGATAATGCTGGGGAATTTACATCACAAGTCTTTCTAGACTACTGCCAAGCAACTAGCATTGAAGTTGAACATCCTGTAGCTCATGTTCACACCCAGAACATGTTAGCTGAATCTCTAATAAAGAGAATACAATGGGTTGCTCGTCCATTGCTAATGCAATCCCAGTTGCCTGTGACTGCATGGAGTGTAACGGTCGCTTTCCGACCTTATGGATTTTCTTTGTGCATGTGCTTTATCGTGCACGTATTTTATTTGGCTATTTCTAGATTCTGATATATGCGATGTGATATGCCGTTGTGATCGTATGTGAGTGTAGAATTTTATAGTAATTTTTGGGAACGTCATTTCACGGCTCGTTTTCTCGCAAAACGACTTGGAGTGGTAGGGGCGTTTTGGTCATTTGTCTCAAAATGACGTTTCCAATTTTACGTAAATTTTTTGTAGGCGTGGTGCATGATCGGGCTCTATAGATCTGTGTGTCTCGTCTCCACGATCGTCCCAGTATTTTCAGTTTATTTTTCGGACGCCCGAGGCGAGAGATATCACCCGGATTAATCTCGACCGTTGATTTGCCCCAATCAAATTCAAATTTCGAAATTGTGATCAGATCTTAGCAAATCCCATACGTATTGGGGATATGATTTCAGCTTTTATCTGCACCTACCCTTTCCCCAATTTGCACTCTCTCTATCTATCTCTCTCTCTCTCTCTCTCTCTCTCTCTCTCTCTCTCCCTCCCTCCCCCACACTTAACACATATCCTATTGTTATATATCAAATTTAATATTATTAAACCCAACCCTATTTCTCATTCACGTGAGAACTCTAATAACCTAGGTCACAAGATTTTTTTTCACATCCGCCGCATTCAAAATGCAAAAGCCCGAGTTTCTTCTCCATCTCCCCCTCGCGTCTTCTCCCCCTCACCCTCACTTTCGACCACCCGCAGCCCCCGGCGCCTGACCCCGCATCCGCCAAACACCGCAGCAGCCCGCGACGCCGCAAAACCGCTCGCCGGAGGCCGCTGTCCACGCGAGCGCCGACAACAGCAACAGCAGCCTATGCTACTGTGAAACCTTGATCGCCGCTCGTTTCTCCGACCACCCGCAACCCCTCCGCGCTGCCCCGCGACGCCGGCAACTGCCACAGACGCCGGCGATTTCCCCCCGACGGCCTCCTCGTCGTCGCACGCAGCCGTGCGGCTGTTTCTCACCGCAACAGCAGCGGCAGCAGCAGCAATCGCCGCTCCTGCGATTTTCCGATGCCTCCGTCAGCCGCAGAGCGCCGCCGGCCTTCCCCCATCGCCGATAGGCAGTCACGACCCCCTGGGCTGTTGTTCTCTCACGTGCGGCCCCCTCGACAGCCCTACGACGATTTCCAATCACTCTTCGTCGCCATTACACGTTGTAGCTCGCTGTTTTCGTTTCCCCGTTGCCGTGTCCACTGTCCGCTATCCCCGCACGCTGCCCGCACCTCCAGTCCGCTACCAGAACGTTCCCGGCTATGCTACCCGTAGCCGAGACGCCTCTAGAAGACGTTCCGTAGCTGTGCCGTTCAGATTGGTCGCCGTTCAGACTCTACTTCCCATTCGCGCCAAACACCGGAGAGGTTGGTCCCCCGAACTCGTAGCAAACCCACAACGTAGAAAAACTGAACCCTAACTAAAATCAGACAACTCGAACTAAATTTACTTTTCCGCACCAGTAAAACGATGTCACTATAAAAAAATCGACCGTCGGACAACTTTTCTGTGCATATAGGGTAGTGGTCGATTTAGGCTAAACGAAACACCAGATGTGACGTTGACGAATAGGATAGCCCCGATAACATAGAAACAACCCTAATAGGACTTGATGGAAATCACGACTTGACACCGTCACCATGACACTGCTTTAGACGGACTACTGTGGACGCGACGCCTGGACGAGACGCCCGGGACGGACGACACGCTCGCCATCACAGGCAAGTGTACTTCACTTGCGCTTTTGGTCGTGCCTTGGTCTTAAACTGCTAGAACTATTAGACTGTGAACAAACAGAATCGGACGTGAAATGATAGTGTCCGGGACGCTCTGACGACCTAGACTTGACGACGAAGTCTAGGCGTAACAACTACAATTTTCGAAACCATAGGATTATCTTGTGTGTGCGTGCGTGTGGACACCCTAGAAGAACTATCCCTGTCATGTCATGTCGTGTCTTGTTTTGCACAGCCTGTGGGCAATAGGGCACTCTCTGAGTGATCCCTTGTACGGATACACAGCCTGCGGGCAATAGGGCACTCTCTGAGTGATCCCTTGTACGGATACACAGCCTGCAGGAAATAGGGCACTCTCTGAGTGATCCATTGTACTGATACACAGCCGGCGGGCAATAGGGCACTCTCCGAGTGATCCCTTGTACGGACTTATCTTGAGCACTTGGGTTGGGGTAGGGTTGAGCGTGCGCACGGCAAGAGGGTCTGATCCCCCTTGAACCGTAAGGCGTGAACCCTTCGAGTCACTCGTGTCTTGTCTTGTCTTGTCGTGTCCTGTCTTGCTGGTCTTGTCATGTCTTGTCACGACCCCTTTAGGTTAGTCTCGTAGTCTGTAGCACACGCTACGACTACTACTTGCTACGCTTTACTTTCCTGCCGCGTTACTTCTTTTTTGTTACACTGTTATAACCCCAGAATGCTAATCAACCAGTAAAATGTTGTTTAATAGTTGGTACACTTGCAGTAGAGTCTGACCTCTTTTGTAGACTTTACCTGATGTACAGTTCCCTTCTTTTGGTGATGTACGTCAGGTGTGGAGCCAGAGTACATTGACGAGGCAGAGCTACCTGAGGACATAGAGCCGGAGGACGTCGATCCTGAGTACATGCCCGAGGAGGACCAGAGTTAGAGATCTTCGTGTTGTCGATTCAGAGGTTCCACCGTAGTTTTGTTGGGTGCGTAGCACCGTTTACTTTCTGTCTAGGTTGGGTGCTTGCACCAGTAGTTTACTTTTCTGTCATTGTAGCCGACTCGGGCCTTTGTTAGACTCTCAGTACTCTGGATTGATATTTTTGGAATAAAATGAATGTTTTCTATTTCAGTACTTTTATTGTTCTGTACTAACATGCAGCGACCTGTTCCTTCGTCTTAGAATACCACACAGACGCTTATTGGGTCAGGGCTTCTCGCCCCGGCCTAAGCGGGCCTTAGTCACGCTTCGCCTCCGTTGTTTTGGGAAGCGGGGCGTGACAGGTTTTAGTGGTGGCCCATGCAGGTCCCATTCTTTCTGCAAGTTCGGAACAATAGGAGTATTGACATTCATTTTATTGTTATCCAGTAATTGTACGAGTCTAATCTCTATATTTCTTGACAATAGGATGTCAGGATGACACGTCACCCGATCCGGGAACTCAGGCGATGGAGTTTCGGAAGACCAGGGCGGAGAGTTTCGCCAGTTTCTGGGCGTGATGAAAGAGATGCTGGACGTGCAGCACCAGTTGGTTCAACAGTCCCACCGTGCTGCCCATGCTCCTCCAGTTGCACCGCCATCGCCTCCGCCTGCCCCTCGAGCTGCTCCGAGAGTGAAGCAATTCAATGAACTTCAGCCGAAGACTTTTTCTGGGAAGGAAGGACCGTTGGCTGCTGATGAGTGGATTCTGAGTACTGAGGAGAAGCTGATTGCTGCGAAGATTCCCGATGATACCCAGGTTGAGACAGCGATGATGCAGCTGACCGAGAATGCTAGGAACTGGTGGCGCATTGAGGAGAAGCCCCTGCAGAAGCCAGTGGAGTGGAGGACCTTCCGCTCGATGTTCAAGGAGAAGTATTTCACCAAGGCTGCTAGGAGGGAGCTGTTGAGCAGATTTATGGACCTGAAGAAGGGGGATATGACCATCGACGAGTACGAGGCAGAGTTCAAGATGCTGAGTCGGTTTACCCCACATATGGTAAGGAAGGAGGAGAAACGAGCTGATCGTTTCCGTCAGGGATTGCGTCCGAAGATTCAGGATTCTATGTCTTCTGCAGATTTCACGACCATGGGAGCGGTGCTGAATGCCGCGAGGAACCATGAGACCATATCGCGTCTACCTGACCCTCCAGCTGATAGAGGGAAGCGTCCCATGGAGCAGTACCGGCCACCTGCTAGGCCAACGATGAGACCAGTCTAGACAATGCCTTTCAAGAGGCCAGGAGCACCTATGCAGATTCAAAATAAGGGACCATGCCACTTCTGTGGCAAGCCAGGACATGTTCAGACCAATTGTAGGAGGAAGCTGGGATTGTGCTTGGTTTGTCGAGATGCCTCGTACGTTGCTAAGGATTGTCCGAGAGCGCATCATGCCATGGTCGGAGCACCAGCCCCGCTACAGAGTAGAGCGCCTGCCCCGGTTCAGAGAGGAGCTGCTGTACGTGGACCGCCCTTGGCACCACAGAGGCAGATGTTTCAACGGGTAGTGCAACCCCAGAGGCCAGCTTACACCATGACCGCTGTTGAGACTGAGGAGCTGGATGGAGTTATTGCAGGTATACTTCGAATCTCGACTTTCATTTCATAGTGTAAATATTGTTGTTAGTTTTGCTTGTTGGCCTTGTTTGCTAGAGTAGTGTTGTTGATCTTAGTCCCTTTTATATCCTAGGCACCATTCTAGTGTCCTCTCACCCTGCCTTGGCCTTGTTCGACTCTGGTGCATCCATGTGCATCTTATCCCGGAGATTTGTAACAAGGCACTCCATTTCCACCCATACACTTCCTAAGTGTTGGGACATCACCACTGGGAACGGAGTGGTGACTGTGAATTTGGGTTGTCGATCGATTCCCTTGGTGGTTAGTGGACACGAACTATTTACAGATTTCATCGTCCACGATCTACTGCATTTCAATGTCGTCCTTGGCATCGATTGGCTGGGAGACTTCCACGCGTCGATCGAATGCCACAGCAAGAGGGTGGTATTCTGGATTCCAGGCCATCCGGAGTTCGAGTTCCGTAGCAGATACGAGTCGCTTGGGCCCATCAGATTTCGGGCCAAGCCGGAGGTGCCGATTGTCACAGCTATGCAGATGGAGATCGACCGACCAGCAGTCGTCAGAGACTTCGATGACGTCTTCCCGGAGGATATCTCGGGTCTACCACCCGACCGAGCTCTAGAATTTGGTATTGATCTTATGTCGGGAGCGCAGCCGATATCGAAGGCGCCTTATCGAATGGCTCCTGCTGAGCTTGAGGAACTGCAAAAGCAATTAGATGAGTTGCTACAGAAGGGTTTCATCCACCCTAGTATGTCACCGTGGGGTGCACCCGTATTGCTCGTGAAGAAGAAGGATGGGTCCCGCAGGATGTGCGTGGACTATCGAGGGCTGAATGCTGTCACAGTGAAGAATAAGTATCCGCTGCCGTGCATCAACGATATTTTTGATCAGCTGGGAGGTTCGAGGGTTTTCTCGAAGTTGGACTTGAGGAGCGGATACCATCAGCTGAAGGTGAAGTAGGACGATGTTCCGAAGACAGCTTTCTGGACAAAGTATGGACATTATGAGTTCGTGGTTATGCCCTTCGGTGTGACCAACGCTCCAGCTGTGTTCATGAATTTGATGAATTTGATATTCTACGACTTCCTGGATAAGTTTGTCGTTATCTTTATAGATGACATTCTTATTTACTCGAAGTCTGAGGAGGAGCACAGCTGTCATCTGAGGACAGTGCTGGAGACGCTGAGGCGACATAAGCTATATGCCAAGTATAGTAAGTGCGAGTTCTGGCTGGACAGAGTCGTGTTCCTGGGACACGTGGTGTCCGGTGATGGCATATCTGTAGATCCGGAGAAGGTCAGAGCAGTCAGAGATTGGCCTACTCTGCAGTCAGCGTCAGATATCAGGAGCTTTCTTGGCTTAGCAGGCTATTACCGACGATTCATCAAGGATTTCTCGAAGATTACAGAGCCGATGACGAAGCTGACGAGGAAGGATGTTGAGTTTCATTGGTCAGATGCTTGTGAGGAGGCCTTCAGTATCTTGAAGGCGAGATTGACCACAGCACTGGTTTTGGCAGTATCGGAGCGGAGCGGAGGCTTCGAGGTATATTGCGATGCATCAGGGAAGGGCCTAGGATGTGTTTTGCATCAACATAGCCACGTGGTCGCGTACGCTTCTCGACAGTTGAGGACTCATGAGAAGAATTACCCGACGCAAAATCTGGAGTTGGCAACGGTGATATTTGCACTGAAGATCTGGAGGCACTTCTTGCTGAGTGAGAGCGGGAAGATTTTCACCGATCACAAGAGCTTGAAGTACATATTTACGCAGAAGGAGCTCAACATGCGTCAGAGACGATGGTGGGAGCTCATGGCTGACTATGAGATAGACTTGCAGTATCACCCAGGGAAGGTGAACGTGGTGCCTGATGCTTTGAGTAGACTTCCTACTGTGATGATGCATACTGCCGACTGGAGGATTCAGCAGGAGCTGAAAGAGATGGATTTAGAGGTCGTCTTACCTGGTGTGGTTCATTCGTTCATGAATTTGCAGATTCAGTCCACGATCGTGGATCGGATCAAGGCAGCACAGGCAGGAGATCCGAAGCTACAGAGGATCAGGAGGCAGGTTGAAGCTGGACTACAGACGGAGTTCGTGATTCATGAGGATGGTTCGCTGCGGTACGGCAGCAGACTCTGCGTACCTGCAGGTGATGTTCGGGAGGAGCTTTTGAGCGAGGCTCATAGCTCGTCATATTCTATACATCCTGGTGGCACCAAGATGTATAAGGACCTCCGTCTGAATTACTGGTGGATTGGCATGAAGAGGAGTGTGGCACGGAGCGTTGCCAAGTGTTTGATATGCCAACAGTGTTGGATATTGGACTCCCCGGATTTGGTTTTGGATGATGAACAAACATAAATATATCGTGAACTAACACTTTGTGAGCGCAGTTATGGAGATCGTCGCCAAATTCATATGAATATCAATTACGACGTCTCAAGACTTCTCAAAGCACATGATCGTATGCCTAAAGCTTCGTTGAAGCTTATGGACCAATTTAGAAGTCATGAAGATTCGATTGAAGCTATTGAAGACGGTATCGTCAAGTTTTATTTATAGTCTTTAAGCTTCTTTCGTAAAATGTTAAGCCTTGAGTAGGTCTTACGGTTTAAATCTTCATAACGCTCATATCTTAGCTCTAGGATCTTAGTGGAAGTCCATACAATCTTTCCCGAAGCATCGCGCTTCGATTCGGGACTTCTTGTGCATGTTAGTTGGTTCAAGAAGAAGAACTGACCGACTAGATGGTGATCTAGTCGGTCAGCAAAGCTTCTTGGACCGACTAGTTTCAGTCAGTCATTTCCAAGCTCTTTACTGTTTACAGTTAGTCGGTCTAAGTTGACTCACCGACCGACTAGTTTGTGAACTAGTCGGTCAGTGATGCTTCTGTGACCAACTAGTTGAGCTTTCCCTGTACATGCACATTTGAGCCTGAGCTACTGTTTATCATTAGTCGGTCTGTGTTCATTGATCGACCGACTAGTTGATGAACTAGTCGTTCAATGTTCCTTCTTGGACCGACTAGTTTAGCTTTACTGTACATGCCAATTTTCACCTAACTTACTGTTTATCATTAGTCGGTCTATGCTCATTTGGCGACCGACTAGTTGGTGAATTAGTCGGTCAACATTTGTTCTTGGACCGACTAAGTCTATTTGTGCTCAGACTTCAGTTTTATCTGTTAGTCGGTCTCAGTTGAGTAACCGACCGACTAGTTGTGAAACTAGTCGATCAGCTACTCTTCTTGGACCGACTAATTCCTTTTGTCTGTGCTTCAACCTTTTGGATGTTCCTCCATTAGTCGGTATACGTTAATTGACCGACCGACTAGTTGATGAACTAGTCGGTCGGTGGTTGTTCTTTGACCGACTAGTTGAGTTCAGAAAAGAGCCGTTGGAGCATTTAATGACTCGAATTTCTTTCTCTCTCTCCTCTATCCTATAAATACTTGATGGGCTGCATTCATTGCAGTCAAGGCTGATATTATTGCAAGTTTAGAGATCAAGAGAAATCATTCCAAGCTCATTCAAAGCTCTTTCATTCCATTCAATAATCTCTCCTCACTCTTACTTCCAAAGAGAGATTCATTGAGTGTGAAGCCTTCCAAGCCAAGTGCTTGATTCTAGGTCACCAACATCCCCATAGCTCTCCATCGCTGATCTACATCTTGGAGCTAGGGTTTGGTGCCACTTCTTCTTCCTCAAAATCATCTTTGCCCTAATTCGTAAGCATTACTCAAGGCATAAGTATTTTGTCGGTAAGAAGTTTCTATTTCATTTCAATTCATATTGTAAGTTTCACTCTCGGTTGTGAGAGTGTGGTTGTGATCCCGAGTTATGGGAGTCACAAATTATTTTGTGTATGATTTGACTTGTGAAGGTTTTTCACAAGTATTTCATAGTGGAAATCTTGAGTTAGGGTTTCTAACTCAAGTATCCGGAGGGGATTCGGGTGGTTGGGACGTAGGATCACCGGAAACAAGTCGGGGAGACTTGGGTGGATCCGAACCCAGTAATATCGTTGTTTGCGATTGTTTCTTTGTTGTCTAACATTTACTTTTCCGCATTGTTTGGTAGAGTTTGCAAATAATTAGGAATTAGCTTCTTAATTATTTTAAAGTACTATTCACCCCCCCTCTAGTACTTGTGCAGTAGCTTAGCAGGGCATTACAAACAGGTGAAGGCTGAGCACCATCATACGGTTGGATTGCTACAACCGCTTCCTATTCCGCAGTGGAAGTGGCAACATATCACGATGGATTTCGTGACTAGTTTACCTCGGACCCCGAAATAGAACGATGCAGTCTGGGTGATCGTTGATCGGTTGACTAAGTCTGCGCATTTCATCCCCTTTTGAGTGGGCCAGTCTACGGAAGTCTTGGCGAGGAAATATCTGGAGGTAAAATTTCGTTCTTACTCATCTTTTAAATTTTTCCTCTTGGTAATAGTTGTGACGTAGACCGTGTACGTGCAGGAGATCGTACGCTTACACGGAGTCCCCGTGAGCATCGTGTCTGACAGAGACTCGAGGTTCACATCTCAGTTCTGGAGAAGCCTGCAGGAGAATTTGGGTACGAGTCTGAGTTTCAGCATGGCGTACCACCCGCAGACCGACGGCCAGTCCGAGAGGTCTATTCAGATTCTAGAGGATATGCTGCGAGCTTGTACGCTCGATTTGAAGGGATCTTGGAAGGACCACCTTCACTTGGTGGAGTTTTCATATAACAACAGCTATCAGGCGAGCATTGGCATGGCGCCGTTTGCTGCCTTATATGGGAGGAAATGTCGATCGCCACTGAGCTGGGATGACATTGGAGATCGGGAGCTGTTGGGTCCAGAGATGATAGTGGAAGCTGTGGATGTCGTGAGAGAAATCAGGGAGAAGCTCAGAGTTGCGCAGGATCGATTCATGCATTGGGCTGATGCCAAGAGGAGACCTTTGGAGTTCCAGCCTGGAGATCACGTCTTCCGGAAGATTTCACCGAACCGCGGAGTTATTCATTTCGGAAAGAAGGGAAAGCTGAGTCTGAGGTATATTGGACCATTCGATGTGCTTGAGCGCGTGGGAGCAGTGGCCTACCGCCTTGCTCTGCCACCATCTTTGGAGGGTGTTCACGACGTTTTCCACGTATCTCAGTTACGTCGGTACGTCAGTGATCCGTCACACACTGTGGATTTCTCAGAGATTACGGCCCGCCCGGACCTGACATATGACCAGCAGCCTGTGCAGATTTTGAACCGTCGACAGAAGCAATTGAGGAATAAGGTAGTCGACCTGGTGAGAGTGATGTGGCGTCACGGATCACCTGGAGAGTCCAGTTGGGAGCGCGAGGAGGAGATGAGAGAGCGTTTCCCCTTTTTGTTTCCTGTTTAGTGTTGTTGATTCCGAGGACGAAATCTTTATTTTAGTGGGGTAGAATGTAACGGTCGCTTTCCGACCTTATGGATTTTCTGCGTGCACGTGCTTTATCGTGCACGTATTTTATTTGGCTATTTCTGGATTCCGATATATGCGATGTGATATGCCGTTGTGATCGTATGGGAGTGTAAAATTTTATAGTAATTTTTAGGAACGGCTTGTTTTCTCGCAGAACGGCTTGTTTTCTCGCAAAACGACTTGGAGTGGTAGGGACGTTGTGGTCATTTGTCTCAAAATGTCGTTTCCAATTTTACGTAAATTTTTGGTAGGCGTGGCGCACGATCGGGCTCCGTAGATCTATGTGTCTCGTCTCCACGATCGCCCCAGTATTTTCGGTTTATTTTTCGGACGCCCGAGGCGAGAGATATCACCCGGATTAATCTCAACCGTTGATTTGCCCCAATCAAATTCAAATTTCGAAATTGTGATCAAATCTTACCAAATCCCATAGGTATTGGGGATATGATTTCAGCTTTTATCTGCACCTACCCTTTCCCCAATTTGCACTCTCTCTATCTCTCTCTCTATCTCTCTCTCTCTCTCCTACACTTAACACATATCCTATTGTTATATATCAAATTTAATATTATTAAACCCAACCCTATTTCTCATTCACGTGAGAACTCTAATAACCTAGGTCACAAGATTTTTTTTCCAGCCGCCGCTTTCAAAACGCAAAAGCCCGACTTTCTTCTCCATCTCCCCCTCGCGTCTTCTCGACCTCACCCTCACTTCCGACCACCCGCAGCCCCCGGCGCCTGACCCCGCATCCGCTGAACGCCGCAGCAGCCCGCGACATCGCAGAACCGCTCGTCGGCGGCCACTATCCACGCGAGCGCCGGCGACAGCAACAGCAGCCCACGCTGCTGCGAAACCCCGATCGCCACTCGTTTCTCCGACCACCCGCAACCCCTCCGCGCTGCCCCGCGACGTCGGCAAACGCCACAGACACCGGCGATTTCCCCCCGAAGGCCTCCTCGCCGTCGCACGCAGCCATGCGGCTGTTTCTCGCTGCAACAGCAGTGGCAGCAGCGGCAATCGCCGCTGCTACGATTTTCCGGCTCCTTCGTCAGCCGCAGAGCGCCGCCGGCCTTCCCCCATCGCCGACAGGCCGCCATGACCCCTGGGCCGTTGTTCTCTCACGTGCTGCCCCCTCGACAGCCCTACGACGCTTTCCAATCACTCTTCGTCGTCGTTACGTGCCGTAGCTCGCTGTTTTGGTTTCCCCGTTGTCGTGTCCACTGTCCGCTATCCCCGCACGCTGCCCGCACCTCCAGTCCGCTACCAGAATGTTCCCGGCTACGCTACCCGTAACCGAGACGCCTCTAGAAGACGTTCCGTAGCTGTGCCGTTCAGATCGGTTGCCGTTCAGACTCTACTTCCCATTCGCGTCAAACACCGGAGAGGTTGGTCCCCCGAACTCGTAGCAAACCCACACCGTAGCAAAACTGAACCCTAACTAAAATCGGACAACTCGAACTAAATTTACTTTTCCGCACCAGTAAAACAATGTCACTGTAAAAAAATCGACCGTCGGACAACTTTTCTGTGCATATATGGTAGTGGTCGATTTAGGCTGAACGAAACACCAGATGTGACGTTGACGAATAGGATAGCCCAGATAACCTAGAAACAACCTTAATAGGACTTGATGAAAATTGCGACTTGACACCGTCACTGTGACACTATTTCAGACGGACTACCGCGGACGCGACGCCTGGACGAGACGCCCGGGACGGACGAAATGCTCGCCATCGCAGGCAAGTGTACTTCACTTGCGCTTTTGGCCGTGCCTTGGTCTTAAACTGCTAGAACTATTAGACGATGAACAAACAGAACCGGACGTGAAATGATAGCGTCGAGGACGCCCTGATGACCTAGACTTGACGACGAAGTCTAGGCGTAACAACAACAATTTTCGACACCATAGGGTTATCTTGTGTGTGCGTGCGTGTGGACACCCTAGAAGAACTATCCCTGTCATGTCACGTCGTGTCTTGTTTTGCACAGCCTGCAGGCAATATGGCACTCTCTGAGTGATCCCTTGTACGGATACACAGCCTGCGGGCAATAGGGCACTCTCTGAGTGATCCCTTGTACGGATACACGGCCTGCGGGCAATAGGGCACTCTCCGAGTGATCCCTTGTACTGATTCACAGCCTGCGGGCAATATGGCACCCTCTGAGTGATCCTTTGTACTGATACACAGCCTGCGGGTAATAGGGCACTCTCCGAGTGATCCCTTGTACGGACTTGTCTTGAGCACTTGGGTTGGGGTAGGGTTGAGCGTGCGCACGGCAAGAGGGTCTGATCCCCCTCGAACCGTAAGGTGTGAACCCTTCGAGTCACAGTGTCTTGTCGTGTCTTGTTCTGTCCTGTCTTGCTGGTCTTGTCACGTCTTGTCACAACCCCTTTAGGTTAGTCCCGTAGTCTGTAGCACACTCTACGACTACTACTTGCTACGCTTTACTTTCCTGCAGTGTTACTTCTTTTTTGTTACACTGTTATAACCCCAGCATGCTAATCAACCAGTAAAATGTTGTTTAATAGTTGGTACACTTGCAGTAGAGTCTGACCTCTTTTGTAGACTTTACCTGACGTATAGTTCCCTTCTTTTGGTGATGTACGTCAGGTGTGGAGCCAGAGTACGTCGACGAGGCAGAGCTACCCGAGGACGTCGATCCTGAGTACGTGCCCGAGGAGGACCAGAGTTTGAGATCTTCGTGTTGTCGATTCAGAGGTTCCACCGTAGTTTTGTTGGGTGCGTAGCACCATTTACTTTCTGTCTAGGTTGGGTGCTTACACCAGTAGTTTACTTTTCTGTCGTTGTAGCCAACTCAGGCTTTTGTTAGACTCTCAGTACGCTGGATTGATATTTTTGGAATAAAATGAATGTTTTCTATTTTAGTACTTTTATTGTTCTATACTAACATGCAGGAACCTGTTCCTTTGTCTTGAAATACCACACAGACGCTTATTGGGTCCGGGCTTCTCGCCCCGGCCTAAGCGGGCCTTAGTCACGCTTCGCCTCCGTTGTTTTGGGAAGCGGGGCGTGACATGGAGGCATGCGATGCAATCTTACATGCTGCATCGCTAATAAGATTACGACCATTTGTTAGTCAAACTTATTCTCCGATGCAACTCGCATATGGAGCTCCACAAAATATCTGTCATTTGAGGACATTTGGATGCGCGGTCTATGTCCCCATCGCACCACCGCAGAGGACAAAGATGGGTCCTCAACGTTGACTAGGTATCTACATAAGGTTTGACTCACCATCAATTATTAGATACCTTAACCCCTAACGGGAGACGCGTTTAAGGCACGTCTAGAAGACTGCGAGTTTGACGAAAATACCTTTCCCAAACTAGGCTTAAATACTAAGAAGCCTAAAGCTTCAAAGACCATTTCATGGGATACCAAAACTTTATCCCACTTTGATCCGCGTACAAACGAATGTGAAGATGAGATACTGAATATCCTCCAAATACAAAATACAGTTCACATACTACCGGACAAGTTCACTGACAATCAGAAGATTGTCAGATCACACGTCCTCGCTGCAAACACGCCAGCTAGGATTGACATACCCAAAGATGGATGCAATCCACATGTAGCAGAAGCGACCGTACCTCAACAAAAAAGAGGACGGCCCACAGGCTCCAAGGATAAGTTTCCTCGAAAGAGGAAAACTCCCAGAGAAAATGTAATGATACCACCACAAGATGCTGAGCTCAACCCAAATACATATCCCCTCCTAAAATCCCCAGAAAAGGAAAATATAAGAGAAATATCATTAAATTATGTATGTACTGGGGAGGTACTGGACAGAAAAAGTACTATCATCGATGACGACTTCGTGTTCGTTATTGCTAATCACGTCACTGAATATGACGATGATATCATTCCACGCTCTTTAGCAGAATGTAAACACGGAGAGGATTTGCCAAAATGGAACGAGGCAATATGAGTAGAGCTAGACTCACTCTTGAAATGCAAAGTATTTGGACCTGTAGTCCCAACACCAAAAGGTGTAAAACCTGTGGGATATAAATGGGTATTCGTAAGAAAGAAAAACGAAAATAATCAGATCGCACGCTACAAAGTGTGCCTTGTTGCACAATGCTTTTCCCAAACAACCAGGAATAGATTATGATGATCCATACTCTCCGGTCATGGATGTGATCACTTTTTTATTTATAAGTATCTTAACAGCTACGAAAGGCCTGGATATGCAGCTCATAGATGTTGTGACTGCATACCTATATGGTAATATAGATAAAGACATCTATATGAGACTTTCGAATGGTTATAAACTACCAACAAAAATGACAAATAGACCTCGAACCGTCTATTCGGTCAAACTCCAAAGATCACTGTATGGTCTAAAACAACCGTGAAGAATGTGGTATAACAGACTCAGTGAATTCCTCGTGTAACAAGGATTCATAAATAATGAAGTCTACCCGTGCATCTTTATAAGAGCAAAGGGAACATGATTTGTAATCATTGCCGTTTACGTAGACGATTTAAACCTCTTAGGATCTCCCGAAGAAATATCTGAGATATCAAAAGCCTTACACAAACTTTTGAGATAAAAGACCTTGGCAAAACCAAATACTGCCTTGGCTTACAAATTGAACACCTCAGCGGAGGAATCATGTTACATCAATCTACTTACACAAGAAAATTGCTGAAAAATTTCCATATGCACAAATGTCACCCGCTGAGTACACCAATGGTCTTCAGATCATTGGATGTTAATAAAGACCCCTTTCATCCGCTGGAAGAGAGGAAGGAAACACTTGGTCCTGAAGTACATTACCTAAGTGCCATTGCAGCACTCCTCTATCTGAAAAACTGCATGCCTCCCGATATAGTGTTTGCAATCAACCAATTTGCCAGATACAGTTTAGCACCCACAAAGCGCCACTAGAACGGAGTGAAGCACCTTCTGCGCTACCTTGAAGGGTCAGTTGACCTGGGACTATACTACCAGAAAGGCGTATCCTCCAACTTAGTTGGTTTTACAGATGCAGGTTACAGATCAGATCCCCACACCGCAAAGTCCCAGATTGGTTTCGTATTCACATACGGTGGAATGACCATTTCATGGAGATCTATGAAATAGACCTCGACAACAACCTCATCTAACCACTCCGAACTCATTGCGATCCATGAAGCTAGCAGAGAATGTTTTTGGCAGTCATTCACCACATCTTGGTGACGACCGTCCTGAAGACAGACGACCTTGAACGAACCACCATGTTCGAAGACAATGCAGCCTGCATAACTCAACTACGAGGTGGCTACATCAAAGGTGACAGGACGAAGCACATTTCCCCTAAGCTTTGCTGAACGCATGAACTACAAGAAGACAAACAGATTGACATTCACCAAATTCAGTCTTGTAACAACCTGGTAGATCTGTTTAATAAAGCACTACCTCGATGTACCTTTAGAAAAATTGTAATATGGATTGGGATGATACAATTGAGAGACTTACATGCCTGGAGCTTGTACACAACAGGGGGAGTTAATGTTGCGTTGTACTCTTTTTCCATTAGCCATTGGTTTTTTCCATTGGGGTTTCCATAGTCAAAGGTTTTAACGAGGCAACCACATCAACTCTGGATCCAGAAGTATACACCCCTAGTGATATCCACCGATCAGGAAAAGTTACGGAGATTTGCACTCTTTTCCCTTAGATATTGGTTTTCCACAGGGTTTTCCATAGCCAAAGGTTTTAACGAGGCATGACCTCCTAACTTAGGATCCAGAAGTATCCATATTCCCGTGATCAGATAAGCTCTATAAATACTGAAGCATACATATACCAAGCTTACAACGATGGCTGGATAAGGGAAAGGGTTATGAATGAGCTTTTGTATGCCCATATGGAGCCCACTAGTGTTTAGTGTATCCACCAATTATGTAATATTTTCCTATAAATATAGGGTTACGGTTTCAGTAGCAGTCGCCTTCATAACAAGATTTTTATTATAACTTTTTTAAACGAAATAAATTTTAGTACTCTTGTAACTTTCGTGCAATGTTTCAAAAAAAAATTGTTAGGGCCGCCTTGAAAAGTTAAGGACTAACATGAAGGCCCTAGGATTAGGGTTCAAGCCTATTTATATAAACTCAAGATGAGGATCGAGCCTCAGTTTATGGCTCCGAAAACTTTAGGCCAAAATCAACGTTTAGATGTAGCTCCGACCCATTGTCATCCTTAATTAGTACGCTTAAACTTTTTGAGGCATTATTTGAAATGATCTTCTTAGAGACTTTAAGTTGGTTTAGAATTTATTTATGGTAGGGTACCACTTAAATTGCACACATGCCAAACTCAGCCCAGCCCAACCCAAGACCCCAGGTCCAATTCAGCAAAATGCTCATAACTCGAAAACGACAAAAGGCCCATATGCCCAACTTCAAGATATGCATATAAGAAAAGTCAATCCAACCAAGAAGATGCTCGCTTTCCATGTACAATTACTAAAAAACACTCTCGCTAAATCTATATAAAAGCACTTCCCTCGAGAAAGGATGTAACTCATTCTATTATATGCTTTATATACATAAGATTTTATTTATTTTCCTCGCGTTTTAATTGAATGGTAGAGGAGCCGAAATTGAAGCCCCTACCCTAGTTTCGACTCACTAACATTTTTACTGATTATGGTGTGTAAATTACAAGACATGTACGAGCCATATCTATCTAGCCTATTCAAGTTCATCTGCATACTACTTCATTAATTTACTTGATCCTTGTCATTAATTAGAATATGAAAAAGAAAAAGAATTATAGTTTTTAATTAGAGTTTAGTTGCTTAAGCAATTTTTTGTGAATGAAACTTATCATGTAATACAAAAAGAGTGAAACAATGAGAAAGTGTGTGAAAGAACATAGAGAGAATGAGAAGCTTGTCTAACCTCTCCTCGAGTCTCATTTATAATAGAGAAATCATGCATGTTACAAATGATTAAATCCACCATTTAAGGCATGAATCTGCTAATTTAGGCATGACGACCATACCACATATTTAGCACCATATGCCATATTATATCTGGACAACTGTCTATGTCTAACACATGGATGACATGCTCGAAGGATATAAAAATTGTTTTATTATCTTAACACCATCCCTCAAGCTCAAGGTGGAACAAATAGAGTTTGTATAGTAAAATTGGATACTAGCCATGAGATAAAATCTCGAACCACATACCTTGTTTAAGACACACATTTCCACATTGCCACTTCGACTGTCGAAGAAAGATAATAGGGAGAAATGTTGAATATTGAGTACCCCATGTTAGTTTTGATGATAATGACATATTGCAAATAACATATAAAATTATGCAACGCATGAGTGTATCATTGGGTATTATCTAATTAGCCCATTTCATCATTTTGTTTTGATGATGATCACCTAATTATGTTGATTGATAATGACTCTCATTGTTTTAGTCTCAGATTTATATTGATGTTTATCTTGATGAGGAGACAAAGAAATAGGTATGGGATGATGGATCAAGGCTATGGAGCGAGGGGATTCATGAAGATATCGGACTGCATTGTATTTATGTTTCATCTTCATGTAATCTTATCTTTCTTTCATAGATTACTTGTAGCTTTGATTAGATGCACAAACACACTCACATATGCATCATATTCCATCATAGGGTTCCTTAGAATCATGTAGAACCTATCCCAATTGATCCATTGCTCAAAACACACTTGGTTGTGCTTTTTGGAGTTGGACAAATGCCTGGTGAAGGGTCATCAGACGCCCGGCGTGTCAGATTTCGAATTTGCTGACACTGTCGTCGATTAGAGGCCTAATGGTCATTGTCCATATGCCTGCTACAGTGGTCCAGATGCCTGGTACTTGAACTCCAGACATCTAATCAAGTAGAGCCGAAATCTCAGTGCTCTCTGTTTTTCAGAATATGTTTTCTGCCGACAATCTGTCTTCAAACTGATGTAACATTTTTTGTAGTTGGATTTTCACGTCCATACAAAGTTCATATGATAGAAAATCTTGTTATATTTCTAATCTTAATCGGAGTTCATATGTGGGAGATATGACTGTTTTAGTGATCGCGTGTTTTCTGGACAGATTTCGTCAGTCGTCTGAAGCAGTCTTGTTAGACGTCGGAAGTGAACCAGACGCCTGATGGCTCTTCTCCAGACATCTGGAGGCTGTAAATTCTGCCCGTTTATAACCGTTGGGAGATATTTTCATGGAGTCGTTTTCTGTCTTTTGTGCAAGTTAAAGTGCTTATTTAAGCTCGGGTGAGAGGCAGTTTTTGGCACCAATGCTCAATGAATTAGAAATCTTTTAGAGCAAAAAACTAAGAGCATTTCTCTCTCTCATTTCTCTTTCTCTTTGGTTAAAAGTGTTCATGCATTGACATTGCATCAAGAGAGTTTTCAAGTGCATCAGCTTCTACATCAAGCACTTGGTGTTTCAATCTTCATGCCTTCATACACATTGGAAAGATCTATCAAGGCATCGGTAAGATTGTTTCTTTTTTGTTTCTTTGGTTACGAAACCTCACTTTCGGGTTGTGAGAGTATTTTTGTGGGTTACACCAAATATGAGGGTTACTCCAACTTAGGAGGGTTACTCCTTTGCATCCTTGGAGGGTTACTCCTTGGATTGTATATCGATTAGAGATGGTATCTCGGTTAAATATTGTACTCGGTTAGAGTATTTGTGCCCCCAATTAGCGAGCATAGTTGAACTCCACATCTTGGGTTACAAGTGTGGGTCTCAAGTAGGATCGCCGGATTGGGATCCCAACCAGAATACGTCTCTTTGTTTGTGTTTGCATTAGCATATCTCTTATTTGTGATTGTGTTGCAATTAATTTTTCGCATTTGTTAATTAGTTTTAATTAGTATTTTTAATTGGCATTTCACTATTCACCCCTCCCCTCTTGTTCGTTGCTTAGCATACATGGATCCTACGTGTATGGGTATATATATCTCTCTCCCCCTTTGGCATAATTAAAAATGGATAATACTCTCTCCCTTATAGAAATATAGTGACTCAATGTTCAATGAAAGTATACTCCCCCAAAATAGGTGATCCACTTGGCATATAAATTCTCTCCAAAAAGTAAGTGCACGTGAAATGCCAAGTGTCTAAAATTATACCACATGTAAAAATTATACCACATGACGAAAAAAAGAAATTTTTTTCTTACAATCATTTTTCATTATCTCCCTGATTCTAGGAGAAAATTGCATATTTTATCATGTATTTGACATAATTTTGCGCATTTTATTTACTTATTTGGACTTTAATACATGCATTTTTCATAATATCCGTTAATATTGGATCTTATCACGTGTATGTGCAAAAATATGATTTTAAGGCATGATTTTGTCTCCACTTATTTTTCAAGTGAAGTAAGGATTTTTTTTTGGTTTTTTGCTAATTTTCTAGAATTTTTTGAAAACCGTGAAATTTTCTGCAATTTTCATATGCGAAAAAATCAAAAAATCAAAACCCTGGCCAGTTCAAAGCGAACCGGGGCATGTGCTCTGTGCATGCCCCAGCTCGCTCAGCCGAAGTCATGTGCACTGCACGTAACCCAATTAGATCCTCCAAAGTGAGTTTGGATTAAAGGTTGTTCCCTTCAACAATGGCTGTGAACTTCCTCTCTCATTTGGGTGTGAGAGATTAAAGAAGCTTGGACACATATCGCTTTATGAGTAGCTCTTACCAAGTCTCGCAAGAGTGTTTATGATCTACGTGAAGAGAAGGTACATATCTGAAATTGATTCTCCTAGTTCCATCTCAAAAGATTCATACCTACGAACATAGGGAGAAGTCTTAGAAATTTTAACTTTTGTGTTATCTTCATGGGTTGACTCAAGAATTTTTCACATCTCGTGAGTGGTAGTTACATGAGACACCCGGTTGCTCTCCACATTGTCAATGGCACAATAGAATGTGTTAATTGCTTTGGAGTTCAACGCATCATTCTCTTTCTCAGCTTTTGTCCATTCATTTTCTGGCTTTGTTGGTTCAACAGATTGGTGCTCCACCATAGTCCATAAGTCATAGGAGATGGACTTGCAATAGATCTCGATCCGATTCTTTCATGTCACATAGTTTGATCCGATAAGCAAAAGTAGGCGTTTGGTGGATTGGCCTTCGGGTACGTGTTGTTGTTTGTTGACGCCATCCTATAACCATGCTTTGATACCATGTGTTGAAAAAATAAAAGAGTACCGGAAGCAAATGTGAGCACACAATGTGCACAAACATAAAGACAATCGCAAACACAAGTATTTCTCCTGATTCGGGACACTTTGCAATTTCCCTACATCCAGCAATACGTCCACTCTCGGGACAAAGGATCCACTAACATATCTCAAAAGAGACAACATGTACAATGAGTACAATACGTTCTAATTGGAACAAACCCGTCTAAGATGTACAACACGTCCCCAAAGAGACTACACCTCACACAAGTAAGGAAGAGACTACACCTCACACAAGTGAGAAAAGAAATACTTACAACCTTTATTTACATATAGCCAAATGTTGAAGCTCTTGTGTGATGTTGTGTGTCTATAGTGGATCTCCAAATGATGAAAGAACAAAGCTCTTAAAGATCTATATTTTCCCTTGAATGATTTTGAAAACTCATTAAAACATAGGCCAATGAATTAGGGTTTTGCTTAAAAGCTTTTGAACCTGAAAACTCTTTTTTTGCTTAAGAATATTGATCAATAATGTTAGCTAAAACCCTTAGCAATCCCAGGAGATATAGGGATGAAAACCTATTGAAAACATTTTACAAAAACATCCCTCCAACGAATAAATCGACAGCTTTCTATAAATCATGGAGCTGTGTTGAATCTGTCCGTTGGACAAAAGTAGTCGACTCCTGTACAAATGATAGTCGACTTACAAAACAATTGTAGTCAACTATTTCTTGGGACAATGAGTACCCAATGAAAAGTGATCGACTCATATTCATGGAGTAGTCGACTTTCTAACAGATACATAGAAAAGAATTTTAAAAACTTAAGAAATGTTTTTCAAAAGATTTAAAAACATTTTTAAAACACTTTATGTGTATTCCTAAGTGTGTGTGAGCTTCAACGAATACGTTAATACACTTCTAAGACATAAAATTAAATTACATCAACAATGAAATATTACAATAAGCACTTGGGAATTGCTACGTGCATGACCAGCTTTGCTCAGCACGCACAACCACTGTTTACAAGTTTGCCATTTAAAATTTAAACCTCATTTACCCTCATCGCCCCCTGCCCCCACCGCCGACGAGTTTTTTTGGGTAACCATCGTGCGCCATTTTTCTCGACGATTCCGAGCTCGATTGATTACACATCGCCACTTAAATCTCCAGTGGATAGAGAGATGAATGTGGATGTTTTTCCCGGCAGGAACAACACATCACAAAGCATCCGCTCGGTTGATCAGATCTGGTTCTTGATGGAGACGGACTTGTCCTTCTTCTTTCCCTGCTTGTTGTCGGGCTATATGCCCTTTGATTGACGGCCAAGGGCCCTCCTCTCCTTGATCTGATGCCTCGGGTAACCGCCGTGCACCATTTTTCCTAGTGAGCATGAGCTCGACTGATTACAAAATCGCCGCTTAAATCTCCAGTGAAGAGATAGATGAATCGAGCAGGGCGGGGTTGTCGGATGAGGGGGCGGTGGAGGGGCTGGTGAGATCGGAGGAGGTTGCGACAGAGGGGGGCGGGGCTAGGGAGATTGGCGGAGCGGCGGCATTGCCGCCCGCTGGCGATCATGCATTTTACTCACCACGCACAACCGGCGGTATTTTCGTCATTTTCCAACGGTTGTGCGCTGTAAGTAATTCTGAGCGGCAAACTTGTAAATAAACAGAATGTTGGTTGTGTGCACGAGTAAAACGGTGTCTGTGTCTAGCAATTCCCTAAGCACTTATGCACGCTATTCGTTTACCTTGTATTGGTTGTCCTTACCTGGTATTGGTTGTCCTTGAACTTCATGGTCTTTATTGGCTCTAATTTTCCTTGATTTGCATTGATTGATCTTGAAAATTCAATATCTACACATATAAACTCAAAAGGATATTAGTACCAAATATGTTGCTTATCATCAAAACTAATTAACATGTGATACTCAATATTCAACATTTTTTCCCTTTTAGCTTTGGATAACTATTTTCTTTGGATTTTGGTTAAACACAATCCAGTCACAAATCCAGTGAGATTCAAGAATTCGCCCGAAATTGAATTGAATTTGGACAACTCCAAGCAAACGGCCAAAAAAAAAAAATTTGTGAAGCCCACTGATACATTTCCATTTCCAATCCATACTCTTCAACCTCTTTTTCATTCCAAACAAACACAGATCAGAATATTACAAGCTTTCGCGCATCATATTTTCCAACCCTAATTCTGACAAAACAAACAAGCCTGAATCGTATGACTGCTACAAGTAGAATGAAAAGATCACAGAAATTTAAGAGAGGAGATGAAATAACAGCCAAATATAAATAGGATGCCTGGCATCCAAAAGCCAAAGCCACATTGAGAACCATCACAGGGCTTCTGCATGGAACTGTCAACAAATTTTACCTGCAACTTAAAATAGGATAGACACAATTAGATGGCGATGACTCAACACACACCGCCTTCGATCTTTTGCCATTACATAGTAAAAGAACTCGATCCTTGATTTCATATATCCCACCAAAATGTAACTTAAAAATATTTGAGGCATTAACAGACATGTTCACAACCTCCTATTCCGAAAACTGGCATCTATCTATAGTTCTGTTGGAGAACTCTGAAAGTAGAACATTAAAAATGAGTAGCTATTGATCCAATCCTATGTACTAGTGTTCTTTCCAAATCCGGCCCATCACTCTAAGCTTCAGCTCCCTATGATCGCCGCCAGAAAAGAAGAGCGCAATATTTCTAGGTATGAGCAGGCCGTCCATGCTGTCACGGACTCTCCGGTGGCCATCACGGATGCTCCTGGGCACTCCCTCCCACACCTGTCTCCGCCCGCTTCCCCCAACCTCCAGGCTGTACCGAAAGCCGTTGGCCTCATCCGCTTCCCCCATAAATCGAATGAAGGCCATGTAAACCGGAGCTTTCCCCGCTAGGAAGGCCTCAAAGTGAAGACAGAAATACTTGCCATAGCAACTGAACACCTTCAAGACATGAAACGACGATGAGATGGCAAACAATGGAAATTTAGCATGTGCTCTAAACATAGGCGTTGTCGCAACTAGAAAGCATCGATTACAAAAGTTGATTTTGATGGAAAGCATCGATTACAGAATTTTTGTAACACCAAATGAGATTAAAACAACAATGAATCTTCAAGAATAAAACTATCACGAGTCAGCTCTGCAATGTTTCCTGGAAGAAAATGCAATATTCACGTAGTGGCAACAAAATGATCAATTTTATTGACAACTCTGAAATGTAGATTTCATCACCACTTGTTAAATGGGTAGAAATTAAATCATTTTGAATGTTTATATATGGAATTTAAATGTGTTAGATTACATCCAATGAAACAGATATCCAATTTGGTTTGCTGGTTTTGAAATTTAAGAAGATATTGATGCGATTCGTTGGGGATTTGATGATAAAAATGGGATTTTTATTGGAATTTCAGATCTAGGGATAAAAGAAAGCCCTAATACAATAATCTACTCACTAAAATAACTAGAAGACGATTCTTAACCTAGGGGGAAAAGCCAAATCCTAATACAATTAATCTAAGGGGATAAATAAAATACTCTCTCAATTTTCGCCTCCGAATTAAGGCCGGCTCAACCCCCTTAAATAGCCAAAACATCCCTTAAATGTCATTTTACCCAATTGCCACTCCTCTCAATTTCCGGCCGCAACACTACTCCGCCCCTAAAAACCCACCTTGTCCTCAAGGTGGTGCGTGAAGTGTATGGTCAGCTACTCCACGTGCAGGTGCTCCTGCTCATCGTCCACGCCGGCTTCCAGCATTATCACACTTTCTTCTCCCTCTTCTTCGTCATCCACTATCAGGATCTGAAGAGTACGATTCCCGCACCGGTGCCCAGGAGTAAACTTCTCGTCGCATTTAAAACACAGGCCCTTGGTCCGTTTGTCACGAATCTCTGCCTCTGTCATTCGTCGGGTATGTCCTCCAGGTCGTGGTTCCATCCCCTTCTCCTTGGTAGCCACTGTGCTGTCAGTGGATGTTGCCCCTCCTGCGGCCCCCTTTTGTCTCCCTCCAGGGTCCGGCACTCGAAACGTAGAGCCACCCCACGTTCCCCGGGCTCTTCGCTCTGTCTCCTGGTGATCCTCCACCTTCCTGGCCAGCGTCATCATCCCACGCAAACCAACGGGCTCGAACTGCCTCAGCCCCGACCTCACCGTGGGCTTCAGCCCCTTCATGAAACAGCCCTCCAGGGACTCCTCAGAGACTCCCCGAACTCGGTGGCAGAGCGACTCGAACTTCTTGATGTAATCACACACGCTCCCCTCCTGCTTCAGCGAGTACAGTCTCTCGAACACGCCGCCAGCCGGACCTCCTCCAAACCGCTCTGTCAAGAGCGTCGTAAACTCAGCCCAGGTCTGAAAAGGCTGCTACTGATCGGTCCAACGGAACCAGCCCAAAGCCTCTCCCTCCAGACAGACCCCTATCGTCCGTAGCCAATCCTCCCCTGGGACAGCGGACACCTCCAAGTACCTCTCCACCCGGTAAAGCCAGTCGTCTGGGTCTCCTCCCTCAAAAACAGGCACCTCCAGCTTCCTCAGACGCCTCTCGCCAGCGAATCCACCTCTCTCCTGCGGCTGGAAACCTCCCCTGTGCTGGTATCCCTGTCGCCTGTCTGGAACATAAGCCTCAGCCCGCTCACGGTAGCCTCCCCCTGCTCCATGCCCCTGCCAGTCTCCCGGAGGGTGCCCAAACTCCGCCTGGTGGCCTCCTGGGGGTTCCTGGTACGCTCTCCAGTCTCCTGTAACTCCCCCAAAGGGTGGGGGCTGAGTCGATGGCCCCCCTGTGATCTGGTGGTGGTCCCCATTCTGCTGAAATCCTCCGTCCGGTCCTCCAAAGGGCTGAATGCCCCCAAACTGAGCTCCACGGACCTCGGGCGGGCCCCCCGGAGGTCGAAAAGTCGTCGAAAAAGGCTGTCGGGCCTCCTGGGGGGTCGGCTGCCCCCCCAGGGGTCCGACGGGCCTCGGAACCCTCCCTGGGGGTCGGCCGAGGCCCCCCAGGCTGCCGCCGGGGGCAGCCGGCCCTGAAAATGGGCCGGCGGGCCCCAGGCGGCAACGCCTGGGCCCGTCGAGGCCGCAGGAGGGGCCGGCGGGTGCGGCCGCCCCTCCCAGGGCTCTGGCGGCCCCCCACCGCCCCTCTGGGGGTTCGCCGGCCCCCCAGAGGCCCCTGGGGGTCGGCGGCCACCCCACAGGCTGCCGGCCTGCTGGGGTGCTTCCTCCGGCCCCCTTGTCGTTGTGGCGCGGCGGTGCGTGATCTTGGGGAGTCCTCCACGCGTGTTCTCCTTGTTCGAAGCCTCCGTCTTCGTCTAGATCCAGTTCATCTTCAAAAAAAAATTGTCTTTTTCCCTTTGTCCTTTGCCAAAGGTGGCTCCTTTTTGCTTGGATCCGCCTTTGGCACAAGATAAGCAGTCAACGCCGCTATAGCCTCCGTCAATTCCGATAGTTTCCCCTCCGTTTTTGCTTGATTTTCTTTCATCTTGGCCTCCATTTGTGCTTGATTTTCTTTCATCTTGGCCTCCGTCTTCTCTTGATTTTCTTTCATCTCCTTCCGGATCTCCGCGGCCATCTCCGCATCTTCCTTCCTTAGATCGATGAAACCCTTACTGATTTGGGCTTCAATCCTCTCAACTTTTCGTTCCAAGACATCAATCCGCTCCGTTGCTCGCGTGTTTGCCATGGATCAACCGCTCTGATACCAATTGATGCGATTCGTTGGGGATTTGATGATAAAAATGGGATTTTTATTGGAATTTCAGATCTAGGGATAAAAGAAAGCCCTAATACAATAATCTACTCACTAAAATAACTAGAAGACGATTCTTAACCTAGGGGGAAAAGCCAAATCCTAATACAATTAATCTAAGGGGATAAATAAAATACTCTCTCAATTTTCGCCTCCGAATTAGGGCCGGCTCAACCCCCTTAAATAGCCAAAACATCCCTTAAATGTCATTTTACCCAATTGCCCTTCCTCTCAATTTCCGGCCGCAACAGATATATTCCGCATTTTGGATCCTACTCTGTGCGTGCGGGCACATGTGCAGCACTATAAACTTTTGCTGCCACTGCTGCAACATGCCTAGAAGATCTGAACCAGGCCCAGTAATATCCTGGAGCATATCTAAATCTGGAACGGTGAAACAAGATAATATCCTAACTCTAGTAGGGTGAAAGCTTTAACATTTTTGAGTAAAACAGACAAGATCTCTTCCCCCAAAATAAATCATACACAGAGTTTTGGAGGCCTACCCAATTGGAAAAATGGAAAATTTATACAGAACTATAATCAACTCCTACCCCAGTAAGCATCGGAGTAATCCTCCATAAATAGTGGGAAGTTTAGGGATAAGATATGATCCATGGATGACCTGTGGATGTCTACCGTAAAATTTTAAAACCATTGAACCCCCCATCAAAGCCCACAACTTTCTACCTACTGCTGTTCTTTGTGGTCTAAGTCTGAAATCCGACACAAAACAGTTCCTTTTGATACCATTTAATTAGTTTCATAGGACAACCCCTACACCAAGTCGCTAAACCTCCACCACATCGGGCAGTTCTGTATAATTCAGTTTTATCCCAAACTGTCTCCAAAACCTGAGCCTGTAGATGAAGAGCTCTGAACAAACGGAACTTTCAGTTTTCACTTGTCATACGTCATGTGTGATCCCTGCCATAAGGCATATGGTTGCCTCTGCTGTAATAGCCCATGTGGCCACATCAGGATGGCAGGCGCTAATGACCATCGGAGCAGCACAACTACTCCGTCTATTTGATACCTTTTCTTCCATGCAGGCATCCTATTCTTGGCTCTCGTAGAAAAGAACTTACAGTTAGAGAGTTCCAGCGGGCTCTGGGAACTGCTTTGCCTTCTTTGTCACGTTAACCACAGTATCAGCCGTGTGGGATCATCTTCCAAACCAAGGTTTTAGGTCTCGGTTTCGGTTTTCCGAAAATTTGGGCTTTGGTATCGGTATCGCCCGTTTCGGTGGTTTCAGAAGTAAGTTTCGTTTCGTCCGTATCGGTAGTTTTAAATACTTAAATACCTATCAAATACTAAAGTATCAAATACATTTGTACAAGTTACACATTTTGTAAAATATATAAAAATATATTACAATTTTTTTAAATATATTTTGCTAAATATATTAGATGTAAAAAACGAATGGCAAATTTGTAAATAAGTTGGTCTGCAAACGGAGCAAAAAGGTCTGTTCACATAGCAATTCTCCCAAAATATCTGATTGCTGCTACAGAGCTACTCACATTACAAATTTTGCTAAACACATTTCATTTATTTACAAGTTCTCCATTGAGTGCTTTTTAAATATTTGAGAGTGCTTTCCCTCTCATCAGCAATCGATTCGATCGACTGAAGGGCGTCGGGAGGGCGTCGAGTGGGCGGCGACAAGTGGGAGGGCGGTGACGGGCGGCGGGCGGAGGACTATCAAGTAAGTCCCCTATCTCTCTTCTTTCTCTTCCTCTTCCACTTCATTTTCTTCTTCTTTTTGGATGATGTGATTTTCAATAGGGCGGCGACGTGTGGCAGGCTGGAGACGGGCGACAGGCGGTCGCTCAGGTAAGTCCCACATCTCTTCTTGATCTTCCTCTTCATTTTTGTTTTCTTCGTCTTTTTTAGCTTTTCTTCTTCCTCTCTCTTTTTGTTGTGCCCCGGTATCGGTCAAACCCGTCCAGTTCGGCCGATAGCGGCCGAAACTGGAAGGTTTCGACCGATAGCGGCCGAAATTGGGTGGTTTCGGACCGAGAAAAGGGAGATGGTTTCGGATCGGTCCCCTCCGAGACCGATCCAAAACGGCCGAAACCGAGAGGTTTCGACCGAAACCTTAATATATGCACCAAACCACTTCACATGTATAGTACATACATCATAAATGACTCTGCTGCTTCTTATCTGATGGACGTAAGCTGACACCTATTCCATTGGCTTATTAGAATGCCTTTTTATGGTACTTGGAAACTCTCATGTGGACTAGTAGTGTTTTAACATTTTTAGCTAACTTGATCGAGACACAACTTTGAGGAAGAAATTATGATAAGTTAACGGTGTTTTGGAGATTTATCGCTAAATGGATCAGCGAAATAACTTTATCAGTGGGAATCATATTAGCATATGTGAAGGACAATGGTGTAAACAAAAATCAAGTGTCACATAAAAAAGAGTGGTGATGTTCTATGATTATCGTATCGTATATCATTTCATATCACATATCGCAAGATAAATTTATCTTATTCAATATTTAAGTAAATTACATATATAATTTAACTTAAAAGTATAGAGAGATTTGTCATAGGATAAACAATAAATAAGGAGATATTATAAGAGTCCAAGTTCTTGGGACTCGATAAAGGTTGTCAAGGCATCTACAAGGACCACCAAGAGTCAAGAGATCCTTCTAAATGATCGGTGATGGTAGCCAGATTCTTGAGAGTCAGCAAAGCTTGATACGCAAGGCTCTAGCTTTAGAGATGTTTGGCGTCGTTGGCAAGCGTTGACGAGAACAAACGACGACGATGAATGGCAAGATAAGAGGAGAGATTTAGATGTTTTCCGCTAAGTAAATCAATCAGTCAACTTTATCCCTAAATATGAAGTTGATTGAATTTAAAACTAGACTCGATCAGATAAAAGCCAACTTTTAACTGATGATGAATACATATCATACCCCTCCATTATGATAACCATATTGCCCGTCATATTACATCTCGGATAAAATCATACGCTATGAATCAAAATCCCTTCATATCGTATCATATGATACATATTGTATAAGATATTAATAACTATGCATGTGATACTCATCAAATGTTGCATAAAAAAGTGGCGGCGTCAACATCAGTTATTATCCAATATTCTGTGCAAATACGTGTGGTGTTAATGCCAATTAATTTAATTGGGTTACCAGCTAGTGATGGTGTGAATTTTAGCCCTTCTGCTATAGTGCCACTGCAGATATAGGATGATGCCATTTTAAGATGGAAGAAATAGATGCCATTTAGAATTGTCTCCATCAATATGAAAATTCCTGAAGGATGTTACAATTAAATATTTTCATATAAGCATGCATTCCACCAGTATCAGAAAAAATGCATTGTTCATAGAGCTCAAAAGGAGAGTAAGTACATGAGACATTCTGTGGTTTGCTTTATAAGAGAATTTGGAATCAATGTGGACATAACAAAAATCATTTTTGGCGATAAGGACATGCATTATTTCATTTGAGAGTTGATGACATGTTATTTATAGCAAATTCTCAATTATTGAGTATATTGTAGCATTCAATTAGAAAGTCTGGACATTGATTTGGGACAGAAATGGACAGATTAATTTATTTGTATTAGGAAAAAATGGACATATTCGACTTACAAGCATGCTAAAAATATTACTGTTATTAGTAAACCATATAATAATTTGAGAAATTGTTGATGCAAAAGATTTCATTTCTGTCTAATCTGTATGTTCCAAGAGAAACTAAATTGATAGATTATGTGCTCTTTCCAGACCCAATAGCGTAAAGCTTGTATCTCAATCAAATGCCAATTTATTAATAAGCAGAAGGTTTTGTTTCATGTGTTCAGACCTATAAAAGATGATTGCAAAGAAACAACGGACAATTAAATCAAACCGACTACATGTAACGAATGAACAATAAAAACAAATCTATCATATCTTTATATCTGTAGCTACCAAAATTTTGTAGCATCAATATTGTTAATATAGGCCATGTCTGACATTGTTTATATATTAACATTATTTGTATCCCATATAATACTTTAGGAAATTGTCAAATATTTCAGTTTCTTTCTACTCTGCGTGTTCCAAGAAAAACTTAATTGATAAATTATGTGGTCTTTCCAAACACAATGGAGAAAGCTTGGATCTTAACCAAATGACATTTTGCTGATAAAGAGAGTATTATGTCGCAGGTATTCAAAACTACAAAAAATGATTGCAAAGAAATACTGGAGAATAAAAGCCAATCCGATTGCATGCCACAAACGCCCCTTAAACCCCAAGGTTTGAAATCTTGATATCTGTAGTTGCCAAAATTTTGTAGGATCAATATTGTTAATACAGTCAACATCTGACATTGTGGATTGGTTGTATTGAACACTTCTTAAAAAATTTAAAAATTGATTTAATGTCATAAACAAAATTTTCAGATAATTAGCAATGTTTTGACACATGTTTTTTTAGAACAAGTGATGGAATTTTGTTCACATTTCAATGAGATATTGATTAATGCAACAAGGTATTTGTCATAGTAGTTAGTGCGCAATAGTAACTAATATACAGATATGGTATTTCCATTCTTGGGGTTGAATAGCATGAAATACTTTTACATTGATTGTAGTCTTATGTAGATGACAGGCAAAAATTAAAGATTAGTGGTTTAACACAGAAGAACAAATTGACTTAGTAAGTTCTGGGGGTTGTCGGGGCTGACGGATTGTGAGGTAGGGAGAACCTAATGCAGTTCTATCTTCTTTTTGTTTTAGAAATTCGGGGAAACCACTCAGACTGAAAACAAGATTAGCATATGGTGACTTTAGATGGCATCTGACCATATCGGTTGTATTTTCTCAAGCACCTCAAAATCCAATACAATGTTTTATATGTATTGGAATCGGTCGTCATTTGAATCCTTGTTTAAAACAATGCTTCCATAGTAAACAATAATAAGAGGACTTTCATCCTGCATTCTCATCTAACTGTTAACATTGAATATGTAAAAAAACACTTGTTGGTTATATTGTGTGACCAAATATTCAAAGCCTACAAACAAGATCAACTACATTACATGAGAATTAATCTGAATCGTTTCTAGCTGAATAATGATGCGGAACAAGAGTTCAACAATCTTTGAAGTTTGAAGTTGGAGCAAATCCTACTCTAGGGAGGGCTCGGACTCATGATCGAAGAAGAAAAAGAAATTAAAATTTGGTTATGATTTTCTTTAAGAGTTTAAGTCTATTTAGACTTTTAATTTTTTGAGTCCTTGTGTATTTCTTTTATTGATCCTTTTAATGTTTTTCTTTTAAGTCTTATGAATTTCCTTTTGAAAAAGAGTCTTTTTGTTTTTTTACAATTCTTTCAGATACTATATCTAACTCACACCACCATCTTTATCTTTTAGTTTAGAAAATCCTAATTTGGTTCTTTCCTAACTCACACCACAAAACCTAAATGTTAAATCAATCCGCTTCTACCTCTCCCTCCATTAGTATAGAGCCGAAATTCTTGCTCCATCTTCATATTCATCTTCTTCACCTTTAATTATAGTTTAGGCTTCCAAAAAAGTCAGTTCAAAAAAAAACAAAAAATTGCCACAATACCGCCATCGTACAATATTTTGCGCCGATTTCAAGCTGTTTGAAGCCAAAATTGAGCCAGAATTAAAAGTAAAGCATTTGAATTTTGAATATTTTGAAATATTTTGGCTACTTTTTATGTAGATTTATATGGCTTTTTACGACAACTATTTATCTAGCAACTAGGTTAATAAATTCAACGCTTTTCTAATTTTCTATGGATTTGAGTCATAGATATAAAGATTATGAGTTATGTATTGAAAATTTCTTCACCTGTTATAACCTAGCAGATGAAAAGTACATATATGCCTGACGCAAACTAAGAAGAGTTTTATTTTTGATGCAACAATTATAATGAAGGTTGTTGGCAATGGTCACAAATGAATCCCGAACTTCGTCAGCAATATTTTCCCAAATATTGACCAAACCATCATCATTCGTCGAAACTATATTCAAAATCAAAGCGTGACCAACAAACATTTTGTTTCCCACTCTGTTTGCCAGAAAAAGCCCAACTGAATTAAAGAGTATATCATGGCATAAATAGAATCAACCATAGAGTTAGAGTCATTCTGTCTGTCATAATAAATGCTTGTGAGACAAACTAATCATTTATTGAGTCAAAGAAGTAAAGTAATAAATGTTATGATGACAAACTAAATGCTCAGTTTTTCCATCAAATTTATTGGGATGCTTAATTCTGTTTGACAAACAAACTATGATGACAATAAATGCTTAGTTTTCTCTAACTCTAGTATTATGCTTAGTTTTTTCAAGATTGAATTGGTTCATCCCCATGATAACAAAAACTAAGCATTTTTATAACAAACTAATTATATCGTTATGATTGGTTTTATTATTATTTTCACTACCATCTTATAATAAATGCTTACTTTGTCATATTGACTCCATCTCTCTCAATCATAGAAAATGCTTGTGAGACAAACTAATAACATGTTACTTTATATTGATAAAGAAATTAATTCTATCCGCAACATAGAAGAACTAGTCTGAGTTCGGTTCGTCAGATAGTCGTAGAGTTTGACTTAGACACTTTCCTAATGTTAGATATCATATTTTGAATATAGGTATCTGGTTTATCACTATTATCTATTTATAATCAAAATACTCCTAGCATTTAATTTTTTCTCTGGTATTATTAAAATGTATTCTTTGCATCATCTTCATCTTCATCCCGATCAAAAAAATCCTACTTATACTGCTGATGATAGACTCGTGATTGAAGAAAAAAGAAATTAGAATTTCATTAAAATTTCCTTAAAAAGTTTGAGTTTATTTAAAATTTTAGTTTTTTGAGCCCTTTTGTTATCGAGTCCTTTAAGTGTTTCTTTTTTAAGTCTTTTGAGTTCTCTTTTGCGAAAGTATCTTCTATTTTATTTTATTCTAAAGTTTCAATCATGTTAAGAATCTAAGTATAAGTGTAGATAAGGTTATATTTCTTTTTTTATAAATATAAGTCTATATTTAAACTTTAAGGATGAAAGATTGAATAAGAAAATTCTGAGTTTATAAACTCTATGTTATTGAATCTTTTGCATGCAAGGTGCGAAAATGTGTGAGCTATTCGTCTGAGTGTAAGGTCTGAAAGAATATTCTATATGCAAGGTGTTGAAGGTGGTGATTCATCTGATCTCGAGTGCGAGAGGGCTAAAATATTATCTTTATCTTTTAATTTCGAAAACCCTAATTAAGTTCTTTTTCAAATCCCACCACAAAAAACTACATATTAAACCTTTTCGCTTCCGTGTCCCCGTCAAATAACAAACATGTATCAAAAAATACTAAGAAAATTTTGGTGATATTCCTAAATCTACTTTCCCTGATACTTTAATGATAAAAGACTAGTGTCAAAGGAACTGCAGGTAAAAAAAAATAAGACACGTGTGAATCAAAATAGAACCCAAAAAAGAAGTATTTACAAATAGTGGAAATTTACACCATCAACTAATGATGGTCTTTAAAAATGCAACCGGCAGTTCTAGGTGCACATGTAAAAGACACAAACTGTAATGCCCTACAAGCTACTGCACAAGTATTAGAGCGGGTTGAATAGTACTTTAAAAATAACAAGGAGTATAATTCCTAATTATAGTGCAAACAACTACCAAATCAATTTGCGGAAGCTTAAATTGAATGACAACAACAAAATTAACAATGCTAACAAAAGATGTTACTGGGTTCGGATCCACCCAAGTCTCTCCGACTTGTTCCCGGTGATCCTACGTCCCAACCACCCGGATCCCCTCCGGATACTTAGGTTAGAAACCCTAACCCAAGATTTCCACTATGATATCTTGTGAAAAACCTTCACAAGATCAAATCATACATGCAATGGCAATAGTGAATCCCACAACCCGGGATCACAACCTTCTCTCACAACCGAGAGAATCAACAAGCAATATAAACAAGTTTATAATGAAATAAACAATCTTACCACAAAATCCTATACCTTGAGTTTTCTTACCAAATAGGTGCAAGGAGGGATTTGAGGAAGATGAAGTCACCAAGACCTAGCACCAAAGAAATGACCAGCAAAGGGTGCCTAGGAATGATTTGGAGACTTGAATCAAGCTAGAGCTTGAATGGCTCACCAAGAACAAACTTCTCTCAAGATGGATTCTAGATCTAGAAAGTGAGAGAATGTATTTCTTGTGAGAAAGAGAGCTTTGGAAATGAGGGAGAATGGATATCTCTTTCAATCTCAATGAATCTCTTGATGGCAGCTCTAACCTAGAGAGAAATGACCTAGTTCGTATTTATAGGGTCCCATAAAAACAAGTTAGGTCAATTCCCAACGGATAGAAATCTGAGGCAACTAGTCGGTCAAAGAACAACCACTGACCGACTAGTTCATCAACTAGTCGGTCAGTCAAACAACATGGACCGACTAAGTGAAGAACTGAGAAAAGATAGAAATTCAGACCTAGAAATCTACTCGGTCAAAGAAGACTTTCTGACCGACTAGTTTCACAACTAGCCGGTCAGTCAGTGAACGTAGACCGACTAAGAGGCAAAAGCAAATAGTCTGAATACAAATTGACTTAGTCGGTCCAAGAACTAATGTTGACCGACTAGATTATCAACTAGTCGGTCACCAAACGTTCTTAGACCGACTAACGATAAACAGTAGCTTAGGAGAAATTTGGCATGTACAGTAAATCACAACTAGTCGGTCAAAGAAGCATCACTGACCGACTAGTTCACAAACTAGTCGGTCGGTGAGTCAACGTAGACCGACTAACTGTAAACAGTACTGAACAGGAAAAGATTAACTCAAACTAGTCGGTCCAAGAAGCTCGGCTGACCGACTAGATCACCATCTAGTCGGTCAGTACTTCTTCTTGTACCAACTAACATGCACAAACAAGTCCGAATCGAAGCGCGATGCTTCGAGGAATTTAGAATGGACTTGAACTAAGATCCTAGAGCTACGATATGAGCGTTATGAAGATAGAATCGTAAGATATACTCAAGGCTTAACATTCTATAGATCGAAGCTAAAAGACTATAAATAAAACCTTAATGAACGGTCTTCGAGAGCTTCGATCAATTCTTCATGACTTACAAAACGGTCCAAAGGCTTCAACGAAGCTTTAGGCAATGAATACGAGCTTTGAGAAGTCTTGAGATGTCGCTTAGATTATTCTCGTGAATTTGGCGACGATCTCCAATACTGCGCTCACAAATTGTTAGTTCATGAATTATTTATATTTGCTCATCATCAAAACCAAATCCGGGGAGTCCAATATTCAACACAAACTGCCTAGACCATTCCTAGGAAAGTTAAGACAACTACTTCAATGGCTATGAGTATTAAGAACATAAACTGTAAGCACAATTTTTTAAACCAAAATAGCTTCATCTAAATCTTCTGAAAATAATTTAAGGTAAATGCATTTTCTCCAAAAATATGATAGGTTAGAGGTAGAAAAATCAAAGAGAATACATAAGACTTAGAAGAATACATATGAAAATTAAAAGTTCATTGTTAACTACCAAAATTGCTTATTTCAGTATGTCCATGATGCAATCAAGTTCAACTAAAAGGCGCAGAAATCCTACTGACAGGAAAAAAGATATGGAAAAGAACATGTGATGCTTCTCAAAATTCCAGTGCATCCCCAGTTAAAAAGAAATTATTAAGACATATCAAAAGTAAACAAGATAATTGTTAAATTATTTACATGTATAAAGAACTTACCGTTAGCTTCCAAGTGGCAGTCTCAACCTCAAGGGGATCGGATTTCTCATACAAACGGTTGAAAGTGGATCCTATATGAATGCCAACCTTGTGATCATTTGTGAGGTGTGCAATCAGGCTCACAATATCTCCAACAACAGAGCACTCAGAACGAGTATAAGGACAATTGTAAGGTCTGAACCTACATTGTTGTTCGTGATTGATCTTCTCATGGTAGCGGATTACATCTTGGCAGCCTGAAGACTGGTACCTACAGGAGAATTCCAGTGATTCTGCAATTCTTTCCAATGCCAAGCACCTTATGTCACCCAGCTTATGACGGCAAGAAGGGCATCGATCGTTCACTTTATTCTTACACTTTGAACAAAGAATGTGGCCATTTGGACACTACAGTTAAAAATATGAGAAAAAAGCATTTAGCTAAATTAATCAGCCCAGTTTACAGAAATAATATACATAGTTTAATCTATGATAGAAAAGATTTGAAAATATGAAAGCTCGGAATAGAAAAGACCTGACTGTCGGCCATGACATTTAAGGGATCCAGAAAACATGACAACATCATATTTGATTGGTCAATTCCAAAGAATTTGTGCCATAATGAAAAGCATATAAATAAGGAAATCCATAATGAAATAATAATATAGAAACCACCTCGAATTGAATGCCATGAATCACTGAATCTTGCATGATGATTCTTGAATGGCAAGTGTACTAATGTACTCAAGCCCACTCATTAGATATATTGACACTGCCTTACCAGCAAAATACACATTAGGCCCGTTGCATTAAAGAAATATCAAAACCTTGGGACTCATTGGGCAATCATCATGCAGAAACTTATGGCCCGTAGATTGCTGAACTTGAGAATAACCACCATTTTGGTCAGTTCATTGTAATAATTCATTCTTTTGGAAACCGAAAAATCATGAGGTGATAAACATCAATAATAAATGGTTTCCAATCTACAATTCTTTCAGATATTATATCGAACTCACCATAATATTCCAAGCATGTCCTAACATTAATATTCCAATCACCGTCATTACATACAACCAGCAACCAACTGATTATTTTTTTATCATTTAGTCCAGGCTAACAAAAAAGATGTGTTATAATACAACGGCCTTGATAGTGTTCTAATACAGCCTTGAGAGTGTTCTATGACTCCTGATGCAGCGATTACTTACTCTTTTTCCTGCAGCCTCTAATTTGATTTGTAAGTCAGACCTATGGCAACACTTGCACTACTTCCTAATTGTCTTGTGTAGCATCTGATTATATTGGTAATGCAAAAGAGATGCAGCTGCATGGGGTATGAGTTGTCTTTGTTATTTTTCCGGGTTTAAACACCTTGGGCTTGGGCTCCACTTTGGTAAGATATTGTCCGCTCTGGGGCCGCACCGGCACCCGCACGGTTTTAAACACGGGGCTTTCCCCCAAAAGGCCTCTTACCAATGGAATACCCATAACCACTTTTTAAACCCCCGGATCCCCCCATGTGTCCGATGTGGGACTATTCGAAATCCCAACAATCCTCCCCTCGAACTAGGACCACATCATGAGCCTCCCCTCGAACGATCATCCAAACCGCTGCCCTAACTGAGCTCCGACCAAGCGTACTTCATTTGGCTGTCTCCCCGTGGCTAGGAAGGTCCATCCACTTGATGGCGTCGAGCCACTTCCGCTTGTGCCGAGCTCCGCCTCCGAGCTATACCCGCGAGGCCTCGCCTCCGAGCTGAGAGCTCTCCTCCATCAGCCTCGACAGGCCGTGCCCAAGCTCTCCTTCAGTTCGGCACATGAGTCTGCTCCGCCCTGAGCATTGCGGACTCCCATACGCCGGCATCCCACTATGGATCCGACTCGGGCTCGCCACGGTGGGCATCATGATGTTCGGCATTTGGAGCGCTCCGTCCTTCTGTTCGGAAAAGCCGAGCTCCGCACTGCTCGGAAACACGCCGACTCCCATACGCCGGCACCAGAGGATCAAACACTTCGGCACACATGGGTCCGGCTCTGATACCATGTTATTTTTCCGGGTTTAAACACCTTGGGCTTGGGCTCCACTTTGGTAAAATATTGTCCGCTCTGGGGCCGCACCGGCACCCGCACGGTTTTAAACACGGGGCTTTCCCCCAAAAGGCCTCTTACTTCATTTGAATACCCATAACCACTTTTTAAACCCCCCGGATCCCCCCATGTGTCCGATGTGGGACTATTCGAAATCCCAACAGTCTTCTGTAGCCAAATTACTGAAATGCAAGAAGCGTGTTGGTTGTAGATTACATCAACAACTCACATATAAGTGTATGCCAGCAGCCTTGGCCCAGTGGCATTCTCTCCCCCTCACAAGTGGGAAATTGTGGGTCTCTTGTTCAAAAGCAAGCCACCGGTAAGGGAAAAAAATCAAAAGAATGTAAAAAAAAGATTAGCTATTGTTGAAGCTTTTCTGCGGACTCATCAGTGTTGAAGATGTCACATGTAAATTGTAGAGTTTTGGGGAAAGTGTGATTAGCCTCCAAGGAGATGCTATCACTTCTATTTATATTAACTTCACACTTTCTTTACACACACACCCAATATCACACTACACAATACTCCCCCTCAAGATGAGCAAAAGATATTTATCATGCCCATCTTGTTACAAGCATCCTCCACTCCTTTAGAGTTCAACCCCTTCGTAAGGCAATCTGCTAGTTGCTGTCCAGAGGTAATGTAGGAGATCTCCAACTGTTTCTTGTCCAGTCTCTCTTTAATGAAGAACCTGTCAATCTCTATGTGCTTCGTTCTATCATGTTGCACTGGGTTGTTGGCAATATTAATTGCAGACTTGTTATCACACAACAACCGCAATGGTCCTTCTCTCAGCAGGCGTAGCTCATGTAGAAGTGATCTCAACCAGATCATCTCACAGGTACTAAGCACCATAGCACGATACTCTGCCTCTGCAGTGGAACGAGCCACCAAATCCTGCTTCTTGCTGCGCCAAGAGACCAAGTTGCCCCCAACAAACACACAGTAGCCCGAGGTCGATCTCCTATCATCCAAGCAACTAGCCCAATCTGCATCACAGTAGCCTGTCACATTCATGTGACCATGACTACCAAATAATATGCCTTTTCCTGGACTATTCTTCAGATACCTCAGTATCCTGAAGACTGCCTCCATATGTCCAGTCCTAGGATCATGCATGTACCTACTTACCACACTGATAGCATAGGCAATGTCAGGTCTGGTATGGCATAAGTAGATGAGGCGTCCAACAAGTCTCTGGTACCTCTCTTTGTCCACTGGCTCCCCTGATTGTGAATGTAACCTATGATTCTGATCAATAGGAGTAACTGCTGGACGACACCCCAACATACCAGTCTCAGCCAGTAAATCCAGGGCATACTTTCTCTGTGAGAGAACTATACCCTTCCTGGACCTGGCAATCTCCAGTCCAAGGAAGTATCCCAACTGTCCAAGGTCCTTGACCTCAAATTCTCTCGTCAACCTCACCTTCAAGTGAGAGATTCCCTCTTCATCATCTCCAGTGATAATGATATCATCAACATACACAGCCAAAAGAGTGATCCGTTGCACTGAATGTCTATAGAATACAGTATGATCACCATTACTCTGCTTGTAGCCCATGGTGATGACTGCAAGCCTGAACCTGTCAAACCATGCCCTTGGAGATTGCTTCAACCCATACAAGGACTTGTCCAGTCTGCACACCTTTCCCACCGTCCGTTGTGTGCCAAAGCCAGGTGGAACCTCCATGTATACCTCCTCCTGTAAGTCTCCATGCAAGAAGGCATTCTTTACATCCAACTGATGCAATTTCCATCCAAAATTCGCTGCACAGGATATCAGTACTCTCACAGTACTCATCTTTGCCACTGGGGCAAATGTCTCATCATAATCAATCCCATAAGTCTGACTGTAGCCCTTGGCAACCAGCCTCGCCTTGTACCTGTCCACCTTCCCTTCTGCAGTTTGCTTTACTGTGAATACCCACTTGCAGCCCACAGCCTTCTTCCCTGCTGGAAGTGAGACAAGTCTCCATGTCTTGTTCTTCTCCAGTGCCTCAAGTTCTTCGAGCATTGCTTTCTTCCACTGGGGATGTTGCTTTGCCACTCGCCAATCACTTGGTATAGGGATAGACTGTAAGGATGCAATGATAGCCCTATATGCAGGTGTAAGAGAGGCGTAGGAGACATGATTAGCAATATCAGTCTCATATCCATACCGTACAGGAGGCCTGCCGGCATTGATACGAGGCTCCCTACGAGATGCAAGTGGAAGATCTAAACTAGAGGAAGGCAAAGAAAGGTTACCATCCGTGGTAGGAGAGGAAGGCAGTAAGGAGGTCGGGACTCGAGCAGGCGTGATAGACTGATCAATCTCGACATGGGGCAGTGGAGCTAGTGGTTCTTCATTGGGGAAGATGTCTTCTTGTTGTTCTCCATCGCCAGGACTATCCTTCTGTCTCCTACTATATTTCCTGCCGTACAGCCTGTCTTCCTCATCTTCCACCAAGGTCCTTCCTTCCTCCCTGCTATCAGGACCAGTATCAGTAGGCCTGACAGGGCATGGTATAAGTCCAACCACTACCCTCCTGTCATCAGTCTCCCCCTCTCGACCAACTCCTCCTGAGCTTGGAGAGGCCCCAGTATCAAATACAGATGTGGAATCTGTCAGTCCTCCATAAAACGGTTCAGTCTCCCTGAACGTCACATCCATGCTCACAAACAGCTTTCTTTCTGAGGGACTCCAACACCTGTAGCCTTTCTGATTTGAAGGATACCCAACAAATATGCATTTAATTGCCTGAGCATCCAGCTTCCCCACAGAGGGTCTATGATCCCTCACAAAGCATGTGCATCCGAACACTTTTGGTGGAACTACAAAAGTGTTCTTTCCCATAAGAATCTCACATGGAGACTTCATACCAAGGATCCGTGAAGGCATCCTGTTGATAAGGTATGTGGCTGTCATCACTGCTTCACTCCACAATATCTTAGTTACATTCATGGTGAGCATGAGTGACCTAGTTACCTCCAACAAGTGTCTATTTTTCCTTTCAGCAACTCCGTTCTGTTGGGGGGTGTTGGGGCAAGTGGTTTGATGAGTTATCCCACTCTCAGATAGGTAGGATGCAAACTCCCTGTTTACATACTCTGTTCCATTATCCGTTCTCAAGACACGGATCTTGGCCTCATACATATTCCTGACACTTCTATGGAAGTCCTGAAAACACTTCAACGCTTCGCCTTTGTTTTTCATCATATAAAGCCATGTCATCCGAGAATGACAATCTATGAAGGTTATAAACCACCTGAACCCACTGACTGAAGTCACTGGGCAGGGCCCCCAAACATCTGAGTGAATAAGATGAAATTTCTCTACACTCCTCATCCCTACACTAGGATATGATGTCCTAGTGTGTTTCCCAAATTCACATGCATCACATTTCAAGTTCATTTCATTCACTCTATTCAAAATATCGGGATACATTTTACTCAAAATGTCAAAAGGAAAGTGTCCCAACTGACAATGCAACAAAAGTACATCCCTTTCCTTCTCTCCACCAACGACAGCAAGTGCAGCATCCCCACTAGCTCTGTCAAGATACCACAGTCCATCACTCCTGACGCCAGTCCCAAGCCTCCTCCCAGTCTTCCTTTCCTGCAACACACAATGAGTAGAGTCAAAAGTAATGCTACAATCGAGATCATCAACAATAGAGCCAACAGATAAGAGGTTGACTGGAAATGACGGGACGTGAAGGACAGAAGAGAGGCGTATGGAGGGAGTGCACTGAATAGTACCAATCCCTCTAATGGGTTGGGATGTGCCATCAGCTGTCTGAACAGTTTCATGAATGGTATGTGGTTTATATGTGGAAAATTGTCTATATGCTCCTGACACATGACTAGATGCACCTGAGTCAATAATCCACTCTATATGATCTCTACATGAAAGGGCTAATCGGTTACCTGAGGCTGTGTGAGCGAAGTGGGCAAAGTTACCGAATGGCGAGGCAATATCCCCAGTCTGGTCTGCATGACTCTCCGAGCTCTCAGTAGTAGACCTGGACTGTCTCCGCTGCTCTAGATCTGACGCCTCAGCTGGCGTGGCCTCGATCATCACTGTCTCCTGTCGTCCGTCAGCTGTGGCAAAGTTGGCCCGTGGGCCACCGCGACCTCGTCCACGGCCTCCACGGCCCCAACGACCTCCTCCTCTGCCTCCTGTGCCACGTCCTCGTCCACTACCCTTCTGTGGGCAGTTGAAGCTCAGGTGCCCCTTCACCCCACATGTGTAGCACTCTCGATCCTCGCTCACTGCTGCCACTGCCGGTACAGCCAGTGCAGCCCGAGTGACCTGAGTACCCTCATCCTTCATAACCCTCAGTCTGGTCTCCTCCTGCGCCATTGCAGCTATGGCCTCCTCCAGGGATGGGATGGAGGATAGGTGGCACATACTCGCCCTCCTGGCCTCAAAGTCTCCATTCAGGTTCCTCAGAAAGTGTGTCACACGCCTACGCTCCACCCACTTCCTGTGTATCGCAGCGCTCCTAGGATCAGGCAGATCAATAGGGTCATAGTGATCTAACTCTGACCAAAGCCTTTTTAACTCCGCAGAGTAGGTTAGAATAGTCATCTCCCCCTGCTTCAAGGTGTCGACCTTGCCCTGAACCTCCATCATGAGCATCACATTCCCTGCTCCAGAGTACATTTTCTCCACCATACTCCATATACCCGCAGCACTCTCTATGGCCTCCACCATCCCAGCAATGGGTGGAACCATCGATGTCATCAACCAAGCAGCCACCAGAGAGTTGGTGGTGCTCCAGACTTTCCAATCATCCCCATCCTTGTCCAGCGGTTCCTTGCATGAACCCAGAACGACGCCTTCTAACCCCTTCGATCTCAGAATGAGAAGGACCCTCCTGGACCAACTGAGGTAATTCTTCGTCCCTTCCAATTTCACATCATTGGGCATCAATTCCAGCTTCTGCACGGGACGCGAAGGCGTCGATCCACTCGAGGATCCCAACTCCTTTGAAGCAAGCAGCTTCGTTATCTCTCCGATGAAGGCCTTCATGTCCGCTGAAGTAAGGTTGTCCTCCATCTCTCCAGATCCGCAGATCTCTCCTTTCTCCCTTCCTAGATCCGCAGATCTACTTCTCCTTCTCCTCTTCTAGGTCATACCCTAACCGTAAATCTATGGAGTCCTCTTCATGGCTCTCCCATAGATCTAGGGTTAGGGTTTTATAGGACCCCCTTTTGTAGCTAGTTTAGGTCTTTGTGGTGGCTAGAAGAGGACACAGGAATAGGAGAATCAGCTGCGGCACGGGAGGGATGAGAGAATCAGCTCCGGCAGCGGCAGCTGGGTTGACGTCGCGAGGCTCTCGAAGGAAGGCAGCGACTCAGGCGGGAGGGTAGCGATCAGTTCCCGTGTACGGGAGGGAGGCTCTCCAGTGCGATCAGTTCCCGTGTACGGGAGGGAGGCTATCCAGTTCCCGTGTACGGGAGGGAAGAAGGCTCTCGAGGCTCTCGAAGGCACGGGAGGGTAGCGATCAGCTGTTCGGGGACTTCGGGCGGCGCGATCAGGGCTAAGCGACGCAGATCTGGGCTGAGCACATCGAGGCACTGCGGGGCGGCGATCCGAGGGCGTTGGGCGGCGACGGATCGGAGGCGACTTCGGCGGCGCGCGCTGCAGGCGGCGGCGGCGGCGGCGGCGGCGCGCGCTACAGGCGCCGGCAGCGGCGGGCTAGGGCAGTGGCGGCGGCGGGCTGTGCGGCAGCGGCGGGCTATGCGGGCTAGGGCAGAGGTCAGATTTTAGGGTTTAAGGGTGTTTTGGCTCTGATACCATGTAGAGTTTTGGGGAAAGTGTGATTAGCCTCCAAGGAGAGGCTATCACTTCTATTTATATTAACTTCACACTTTCTTTACACACACACCCAATATCACACTACACAATATAAATTCACCCCCTATAAAGGAAAACCTAAATATTGATTTTATTGTTTTTCAGCTTTCTACAATCTTTGAATCAGTTTTGTCTATTCAGCTTCCATTTCCTAAATATAACGCCAAGCAACAATTTATTTTTCTGCGCCTTTTATCTTGTGCAAACTATGGAATTAAATATTCATATACTTTATTTATTTACAACCTGCCTAGTATAATTTATTAAGTTAGAGACTTATATAACATTAGAATTGAATACCGGGATTATTTTGTAATTTTTAAAAAGCAAATGTATAACACAAACTAAACTAATGGCTAAAACTAACAACAAATTGAAGTATTACGTTACTTTAATTTGTTGTGCTCCAAATCCTGGCACAAAAGAATTGGGGTTCGATAGTTTATACAAAATACATTTCCATACGGCAAACAATATGGTTTCTTAGATTCGACCTTCCGCTTGTCTTTTTTGGGGCTAAACCCTTCTTCCGATTTCTTTTGCATAACATTTCTCTAACCGTACATCTACTGTGCCCCGCCTACCCTCAAAAAAATTTTCCCCCTCGTTTACCTTTGTTTTTAAGTTATCTCAGCAACCTAGCACCAATATTTTTTTTAAAACTTTCCTAATCTCTTCCATTAAATTCTTAAGAAAAGAAAAAACACATTGCAGCCTCAAAGTCTTTTCCACACTGATTTGGCAAGTTGTACTATTTCGTTTGCACTTTACAATAGTGATAGCAATAGTCAATCCATTGATGTGTTTACTCAGCCAACTGAATTTTCTTTGCATATCATGTTTCAAAATTCTGCTAACACAAATGGTTGCTTTCATATAAAAAATTTCACCCGCCAAATTTGCTAGTTCACAAATCTCCAGCTGGTCATTGTAAATACATGTTTCCTCGAGTGCAGCATAGGTCGATGCCTTTGACCAACATTCATGAGTTGTGTTCTTTGGCACAAGATGCAGATAATGCTTTTTCAGCTAAATGTTAGCAAGTAATTCTTCCATGTAAATTTCTGGAAGGCAGCTATTGGGACCTTCACAGATTCACCTGCACAACTGAGCCAGTACTTCTTGTGTGATGTTCCCTGCATACCCATGTGGTGCAATGGATGATTGTTGATTCCATAATTTCTGGTATCTTTTATGTTCGTCAAAAATCACTATAGAACGACTCGTTTAAGAAATATGAAATTGTTATGAATGAGGGAGGCTTTTGGCCTCCCCTCCTTCATTACCCATTCATTCGTCCCATTACTATGGGTAATGGGGACTCTTGGTCTCCTAGAGGCCCTTCATCTCCCCCTCTAAATTAATATATAGAGAACCATGGCCTATGGCCATGGTTACTCATTCTATCTCTAAGAATCCCTATCACAATTTTCCTTCTTGAGTTTGATTACTCTCTAACACGTTATCAGCACGTGTCTTCTACAAATTTTGAGCCACTAAAATTATTCCAATTCCCCTCTAAATTAAACTCCTACGCGAAGGAATCTAGTTGTTGCGGCGATCCGTTGCGGTCTTCGTTGCGGCGTTTCCTAGGCATTAGGGAGCGGGGAATTCTATCTACGGATTTTATATTACGATCGTCCCTAGATCTTTGATCTAGAGGTAATTATTTCGATCCCGTAGACAATTACAAAATTGAATTTGCTATGATTTTATCATGCTTTCCTATAAGCTTGTATAAATCAAATAAATTCGGTTTACTATCCAATTTAACACACACACACAAAGTGAGCCTTGCATGAACTTGTACAAACTCATAAACCATCTTGCTTCGCAAAATTTAGAAAAAAAAATTCACTTGAACTTGGCTGCAGACTGATGATACTAAACCTGAGACTAAATGGTCAAAAAAAGGTTTACTTTTTGTTTCTTGCCTGCAGACTGTTCTGCAACATAACCCATCTTTATCAATCATCACATGGAACCTTATCCAACAACAATCTGCCACTCAACCATCCCTGCATCTTTGAGCACATCACTGTTATCATTAACTTTGATGTTTTGATTTTGATAAGTTGCAACTACACCAATTAATTAACTCGATGGTTGATGATGGGGTCTACATGTATGTGTATATGAGGGTGAGCATCGTCATGCATGAACCATGGCTACTTTGCCTTTCAAATAGTACTGTCAGAGGGGCTTAGATCGAGTACCTCAGTCTCAGAGAGATGGCAACAGTAGCAGCATCTGTTTCTTTTGTCTCTCTCCATTTCTATACTCAGTCCCTCTCCTTGTACATGCTTCCTCTTTTTTTGGCCCCGTCATGACCGCCTTTCCCCCCGAACGGGGGAGGTTTCTTTGTGGATTGTGGAGAGGGGGACATGATCTGGAAGATGAGGGGTTGGGGAATTTTCATTTTCTTTGCATTTCTTAAACGCTAAAGTTTGTTTTTTGGGCTTAGTGTTAAATTTGCTTTTAAATTTTACAGCCCAAAACTGTTTAATAAATTTGTTGGGCTGTTTATTGGGCCTGATGCCCAGTACATAAACAATGACAATTAAAATGTGTTTAATTTTCATTATGGGCCTGCAGTCCATATTACAACAATAATTTATTTTGTCTGCTAATTTGGGCCAGAAACCCACATAATTTAAATTGCAAATTAAACTGATTTTTATTTTGCTTATGGGCATGCAGCCCAAATTAGAATAATAATTTAATTTGACTGTTTATTTGGGCCAGAAGCCCAGTTAATCAAATTGCTAATATTATGTAAAACATCTCTCTTGCATTGTTAATTATCTATGGTTTACTAGGACTCTATTTTTCAAAATATAACTATCTTAAAGATCCTGAGACCGCTCTGCCGTTAGTCAACTAACCTAACGGTGTATGACGTTTCCACGTGGTCTACGAGATATTTATATTTTCTAGTTTCCTTTACCATATGTTTTGCTTGAGATATATGCGTGGTTGTTTATTTTTATGCCTGTAGCATATTTAGAACTGCGTGGATTTAAAAATGTGTTTTTCGGGATCGGCCATTGTATACCTATTTACTTTCCTTGCACTTTTATTTTCTTTTGAGAGAATTTGTAAGTGAGGAAGTTTGTATTTAAAGCCCAAGCTCGGTGCAACAGCATATGAAGACGAAGATATAGGGACCCACTTTGGGTTTCCAAAGTTGTATTTTTCTTTCCTTTTTATGGACTGTATACGAACTTTGGACTGTTTATTTTTTGGGTATCTGGCCGATCCCCGCATTTTTACTTGTTTATTTCTTTATGCATGAATTTTGAATTTTAATTAATTCATGCTAATTTTAAATTGCGTAGATAAATGGTAAAATTGGCAAGCGTCGATTTCGAAGTCCTTGACTCTGCAGGGACAAATTACCTGAGTTGGCGAGTGGACCTGAAGTTCCACTTACGTTCGATGGCCCTCCTTGGGTCCATTTTGGCTCCTTCCTCGGCCCCCGAAGCGGCCGAAGCTTCTGATACAACTAGCAGCAACCCTACAACCACTGTATCCGATGTAGATAAGGCGAAAGCCATAATCTACATTAGGAAACATATCGATCGGATCTTAAAGGCCGAATACTTAACGGTTGAGGATCCAAAGGACCTGTGGACAGCGCTGGAAGCTCGGTATAAACATCAAATTGATATTATATTACCGCGTGCCAGTTATGAGTGGAAAAACCTCAGACTTCAGGACTATAAGTCCGTCGCTGAATACAATTCTGCACTTCATAACATCACCTCACGCCTGAAGTTGTGCGGTGAAGAAGTGACAGAACAGCGCATGTTGGAAAAGACATTTACCTCATTTCACGAGAAAGATGCAATCCTCATGCAGCAGTATCGTGAACGCAATTTCACGAAATTTTCCGATCTGATCTCATGCCTACTTAGGGCAGAGCAGAATCGAGATTTACTGCTTGCAACTCATAACTTACGTCCAGCTGGCACTGCCCCTATCCCTGAAGCCCACCACATTTCTCCCCAGAAGTGGAAAAACAAGAGGAATGCTAAAAACACTAAAGGGAAAGCTATAATGAAGCAACCAAGAGGTGCAGCTCCACATACAAACAAAAACAATAAGGGAAAAAGAAATTTCACTTGGAAGCGAAAGAACACCGAGCAAGTGTCACTTCCAAAGAAGAACTGGGAGGATAAATGCCATAGATGCGGCATGACTGGCCATTGGTCCAGAAACTGCCGCACTCCTCGCCACCTCCAGGATCTATACCAGGCGAGCCAGAAGTCTCTACCTGAAACAAACTTGGCGGCTGTTCAGCCGCCAACAATGTTTACTGCAAAAGACTTCAAAAACGACGACCTTCTCGATTGAGCCCCATCGTTTATCTATGCTTTTTAGAATTCAATGTATCTTCATCTTTTATTTGCTTAAGTACGAACTTTTATGAATGTTTACTTTTTCGCTCAAATAAATTTCGTTTTTTGCTTATATAGATGATGTCTGAGTGCCTAGTGGACAGTGCCTCAACGCACACAATCCTTCGCGATCATTGCTATTTTAATAGCGTAAATAAATATGACGGTCCTGTTATCACGATTTCAGGACTGTCCCAAATAATCGAAGGATCTGGTGAAGCAATTATATTGCTCCCAAATAACACAAGACTTCAAATAAAAAATGCATTATTCTCTCCTAAATCAAATAGGAATCTCGTAAGTTTCAAGGATTTCCGTTTAAACGGATATCACTTAGAAACCAGAGATAAAAATACGGTTGAATATCTGTTTGTAACTCGTCAGAAAGATGACCGAAAGATCATCTGCGAACGATTCAAGGGACTCCCGTCGGGTCTCTACCAAACATATATTCAACCAATAGAAGCCATTATGACTGAGCACCAGACGTGCCAATCACTGCCAGAGTTCGAACTCTGGCACAATAGACTTGGTCACCCTGGAACAGCAATGATGCGACACATCATCTCTGAATCCCGTGGACACAAATTGAAGAATCTGAGGATTCATCAAAAGGGTGAATTTCCATGTCTCCCTTGTTTCAAGGGAAAACTTATAACGAGACCATCCCTCCTGAAAGTGGGATTAGAGTCTCCTGGCTTCCTTGAGAGAATTCATGGTGACATTTGCGGGCCTATTCACCCCGCAAGTGGCCCATTTCGGTACTTCATGGTATTGATTGATGCATCAACCAAATGGTCTTATGTGTGCCTCTTGTCTACCCGCAACCTAGCTTTTCCAAAGCTATTGGCACAAATAATAAGGTTGCGAGCTCATTTCCCCGATAACCAAATCAAGAAACTACGTCTTGATAATACGGGAGAATTTACTTCACAAGTCTTCGAAGACTATTGCCGGGCAACGGGTATTGAAGTTGAACATCATGTAGTACATGTTCACACCCAAAACGGATTAGCTGAGTCCCTTATAAAGAGACTCTAATGGATTGCACGTCCATTGCTTATGCAATCCCAGTTGCCTGTGGATGCTTGGGGGCATGCTATTTTACATGCCGCATCACTTATTAGGATAAGACCCTCTGGAGGTCATACTTTATCCCCGATGCAACTAGCATATGGCGCACCTCCGGATATCTCTCATTTGAGAGTGTTTGGTTGTGCGGTATATGTCCCAATAGCACCCCCTCAGAGGACCAAAATGGGTCCTCAGCGTCGTCTAGGTATATATATTGGGTTTGATTTGCCCTCTATTATAAGATACATTGAACCCCTGACGGGTGACGCATTCAAGGCACGTTTTGCTGACTGTGAATTTAATGAGAAAATTTTTCCTAAACTAGGCATACGGTCTAAGAAGCCAGAAGCTTCTGAGACCATTAGTTGGGACCAGAAGTCTTTGTCCATATATGATCCGCGTACTAATCTGTGTGAAGATGAGATCCTAAAGATCCTTCACATCCAGAATACAGTACATATTTTGCCGGATAAATTCACGGACAACCAGAAGATTGTCTGTTCACACGTCCCAGCTGCCAATACGCCAGCTAGGATTGACATCCCCATAGATGGATACAATCCACCGGTAGCAGAATTGGCTGTACCTCAAATGAAAAGAGGACGCCCACCAGGTTCAAAAGATAAAGTTCCTCGAAAGAGGAAGACTCCTGGAGATACTAAGATTATCCCTCCACAGGATGCTGAGCTCAGACCAGCTACTTCTCCCCTCCTGATTTCCCCAGCAGAGGAAACAATAGGAGAAACATCATTAAATTTTGTACGTACTGGAGAAATACTGGACAGAAATAGCATAGTCGTCGTCAACGATTTTGCGTTCGATATTGCCGTTCACGTCACTGAATATGACGATGAAGTCGAACCACGATCTCCGGCGGAATGTAAATGCCGAGATGATTGGCCAAAGTGGGACGAGGCAATAAGAGTAGAGCTGGACTCACTCTTGAAACGCAAAGTCTTTGGACCAGCAGTCCAAACACCAGTAGGTGTAAAACCTGTGGGATATAAGTGGGTTTTCATAAGAAAAAGAGATGAAAATAATGTGATCGTTCGCTATAAGGCACGCCTTGTAGCCCAGGGATTTTCCCAAAGACCGGGGATTGATTACGAAGATACGTATTCTCCGATCATGGATTTGATCACATTCCGATTTTTAATAAGCCTAACTTCTCTAGAAAGCCTAGAAATGCAGCTCATGGACGTTGTGACTGCATATCTATATGGCGATATAGATAAAAATATATATATGAGACTTCCTGATGGGTTTAATCTACCCTCATAGATGAAAGAGATACCTCGGGACGTATTCTCTGTAAGGCTACATAGATCATTATATGGTCTAAAACAATCGGACAAGATGTGGTATAACAGACTAAGTGATTTCCTTGCACAGTAAGGATTCACGAATAATGAAGTCTGCCCGTGTATCTTTATAAAAAGAACGGGAAAAGGATTCGTCATCATAGTTGTATATGTAGATGACTTAAATCTCATAGGATCTCCTGCAGAGATCAATGAGATATCTGAAAGCCTAAAACATACTTTTGAAATGAAAGACCTAGGCAAAACAAAGTATTGTCTTGGCTTACAGATAGAACACCTAAGAGGTGGAATCCTATTACACCAATCTAATTATACAAAGAAACTTCTACGCAGGTTTCATATGGATAAATGTCATCCTTTAGGTACTCCTATGATCGTAAGATCACTAGACATACATAAGGACCCCTTCCGGCCACTGGAAGAGGGGGAGGAGATACTGGGTCCTGAAGTACCCTACCTCAGTGCCATTGGAGCACTTCTATATCTGGCTAACTGTACGCGTCCCGATATAGCGTTTACAGTTAATCTTCTAGCCAGACACAGTGCAGCGCCCACAAAGCGCCACTGGAATGGAGTAAAGCATCTTCTGCGATACCTCCAGGGTTCCATTGATCTTGGACTTTACTACCAGAGAGGCGCCTCCCCCAAATTATTTGGTTATGCTGATGCAGGTTATCTCTCAGATACGCACACAGCAAAATCCCAAACAGGTTTTGTTTTTACCTACGGATGTACCGCTATCTCCTGGAGATCGGTAAAGCAAACCACAACAGCTACATCATCCAACCATTCGGAGCTCATTGCGATCCATGAAGCAAGCAGAGAGTGTTATTGGCTACGATCCGTCGTCCAACACATTCTTCAATCTACTGGCCTGAAGACCGGTGATTTGGAGCCTACCGTCCTGTTTGAAGACAACGCCGCATGCATTGCTCAACTTCAAAAGGGCTACATCAAGGGCGACAGGACGAAGCATATATCTCCCAAGTTTTTCTGGACACATGAGCTAAAGGAGGACAAGCAAATCGAAGTTCAGCAGATACAGTCCTGCAACAACTTAGCTGATCTTTTTACTAAGTCTTTGCCAAAATGTACTTTTGTAAAGCTTGTAAAGAACATTGGTATGCGACAATTAAAAGATCTGCAAGCCTGAAGCTTGTACGGATCAGGGGGAGTAACCTGTGGGTTGCACTCTTTTTCCTTAAGCTGTTGGGTTTTTCCCATTGGGTTTTCCATAGCTAAGGTTTTAACGAGGCAAACACACTTACTCTGGATCCAGAAGTATCCACCCCTCTTTGCCTCAGATACTGAGACCAAAGTGATGAATGTGTAAGGGGGAGTGTTATGAATGAGGGAGGCTTTTGGCCTCCCCTCCTTCATTACCCATTCATTAGTCTCATTACTATGGGTAATGGGGACTCTTGGTCTCCTAGAGGCCCTTCATCTCCCCCTCTAAATTAATATATAGAGAACCATGGCCTATGGCCATGGTTACTCATTCTATCTCTAAGAATCCCTATCACAATTTTCCTTCTTGAGTTTGATTACTCTCTAACAGAAATAAGAAAAGAGAAAAATGGCTCTATGGACGGACATAGCTAAGATAGCTGTTCAGAGCCATTAGAAACCAATGATTTCCTAACAAAAAAGAAAAAAATATTAGAAACCAATGATCTGCCAATAAATGGATTTCCACGACACAATGCTCGAAGTCATCCAGGTGGTCGAGGTTTAATCTCCCTTCAAATTGTACATTATCTATTCTTCGGGTTTAATTTCTCTTCAAATTGGGGTTTATATTGTTATCCTTGGGGTTTAATCTCTCTTCAATTTGGGGTTTAAATCACTATATTTGGAGGTTTAATCTCTCTTCAAACTAAGGTTTATATATCTATTTTTGGGTGTTTAATCCTTCTTCCAATTGTAATTTAAAATTTTATTCTCAGTTCATTGATTCCAATATGCTTATTTTGGGTTCTATTGATGGAGACAAGAAGATAAATCGCTTTTCTTTTCTTGGGTTCTCTGGCAGCCACGCATGGGATATGGTAAAGTTGGTGCTCGTGTCGACTTTACATAACTGTGAATGGAATTGAGTTTTTTAAAACAAAGGAAAGATTCAACATTTATTTGTGCTATTTAGTGTGACATAATTAAGCAAATCAGGGTTAATCCTGCTTTCTAAGTAGGCAAGCACAGAAAACTTGTCTGTGCACATCCACAAATATATATTGCTCATAAGAAAAATAAATGCAATTTTATTATTGATTTGTATACCCAAGCTCTGCTTGCAAAAACAAATGAAAACTAGCTGCTGAGAAGTTAAAATTACCTTTGTCACAACTGACCAAACTCAAAGAGAACTAGAAGCACAGAAATAAAAATACTTGACTCAAAATTGGACCAGATTTCTTGTCAATGAAATGATGTTGGTTTTTACATCAACCTGGTATGCATGTTAGAATAATTTGATATTATGCCAACACAAAAGTAAAAAAAACACATGTCCATTTATCAATGACCTGTTCCATTTTCATGTGCACCTACTTCTAGAATATGCAAAATAAAACATGGAAAAGGAAAGAAAAGGAAAGAAAAGAAGATAAATGGCAAAACAATAGAAGACAGCCAAAATATAGATCATTTTGTCCCCAGAAATGGGCAGATTCCATCTCCTTTTCCTGTTTAGAATATCCCATTCTCATTTGATTACTACCTTTCAAGCACATGTATTTTTAAATAAAGGCCAGTGATTCAAAAATTGTTCTAATGTAAAAAGGGATCAGGCATGAGATGTTGAAAATAAGCACATGCAAATGAAATTACACAAAACTGTATGTAAATGAAGACAAGCATCACAGACCTGGATAATGGGTGGGTACACTGTGCTTGAACAAACCGGGCATTGGAGGAGTTCATAGATGGCATTGGTGGAAGATAATTTGGGTTTCAATGTTGCACGCTTTTTTGGCCGAGAGTCCAATCCAGTATCCATGCATCTAGTCAGCGCATCATTATAAACAATATTTGAAGCAGTATCAGGAAGTTCATCATATATACCACCCCTATAAAACATTTGTACTCTACCATGTGGTGGCGCTTAGATAGAACTTACAGAAATAGAAAGAAGATACACTCAAAGCAACAGCTGCTTCTACTTCAAGTGCAAGCCGAAACACTATGTAAGCTGGAAAGCATTGTTGTCAAGTCAAAAATTGTGGATTTCAGACAAATAAGTTTAATTACCAAGAATTATGTAGTAGCATACTGCTAGCTTTATATAAATATTTTATAATTAAAGCATCACAATATATGCCTAATTGGAAAGGATATTGAAAGCTTTTATGTGCAGAAAGAAGCACAATAATATCCATAACATGCAAAAAGGATTATCCAAGCATATTGAATTATTCAGAAGCATAAGCATTAATACAAGTATGGATAGTGGACAAACACATATGGTTTCCGACTTTCCGCAAGTAAATCACAGTTTATCTAAAACTTAGGAGAACAGAGAGAAAATGAATTACACCACAACTATAACCATAACCAATCAGCAATCTGCCACTGATAACCATAGACAGATAATGTTCATTATTCCTTACAGACCTTGTAATTTTTATCCTGCAAGCCATGGCATGTGCAAACAATGTAATCAAACACACTAGTTTCCATATTTTCGTTATGATGGTATTTATAACGACATGATTTGCCTAGTAAAGCATTGGGGTTTTTTATGTTAATAATCTCTACTTCACCATTGCAGAAAATGCACGCTGATGATTATTCATCATCTCGAAATGCAATAAGTTGTTTAATCATCACCAAGAAAAGTCATCCTAGATGTCGAGGGAAAAAGGAAAAAATTCACAAAAAATCATCCTTAAAATGGTTGCCATAAGATATTAGGGATGTCAGTGGACAGCACCACCAGAGCAAACAAGTGCATCTGTTATTGACTTGAAAATAGAATGGACATAAAAAACTTGCAAAAAGACCCCCAGCATATTTGGAAGCAGACACAACAAACAGCGGAAGAGAACCAAGATATATCAGTTCAGTTATCTATCAAATTCATCGAAAATTGCTCCTGATAAACCATAATAATGGCCAGAAAGTATTCTTCATTAAAAACAAAACAGGCATCAACTGTACAAGAACTAAAAGATGGGCACAAAATTCTATTTTTTTTAGTTTTCCAGAACCCTAACGTGCATCAAAATCTACCCTTTCTTTCAAAAAAGCAAGGAGAAAAAATCCAAATGTATTCAAAGTTGATCAGAGATAAGAAGGATGATGCTATTCAAAAACAGAGAAAGGAACAAGACTTATCAGCCGAGGGGTGCTAGGCACTGTCCTTAAGAGTAGATTTACGCCCCTCAGAGTGAATACTCGGTGCAAGAAAGGTCCAGCGGCTATTCTAGGATTAAACGGCAACGACCTTGTAAGTGTGCACTCACAGTACAAGGCTCCAACGAGCAGTAACTGACTTCGGTCGCACAAGAAAATGAAGAGCAACAGCAGGGCGCAGAGGCAGGAAGCGAACAGCAACAGCACCAACAGGAAGACAACAACAATGGGCAGCAACAAGAAAAGATTTTTGTGGAGGAAGAGAATGGTTTTTTCGTAGTACCAATTCTCTTGAAATGCTGAGTTTATACAAGCGAAAAAGTGACTGTTGGAATTCAGCCATCAATAAAAAAAATGGCTGTTGGAGATCTTAATGGGCTTTAATACAGAAAATAGCTGTTGTGAAATTAAACAATGATTAAATGAAAAATTATGGCTGTTAAAAAGAAAACGTAATATGTTTTTAATTTCTTTAAAAGCAAGAGGGCTAAAAATAACATGATCCAAAACTCAAGCGCGCGCACCCATGAAACCCCCTGCGCAGGCGCGACACCAGCGCACACACGCAAAGGGTCTTCGGATCCGTCGTCCACATTTTCCATTCGGTCCAACCCGTTTTGGGCTCGGCCCTTGCACAGGCGCAACGCCAGCGCATACACGCAAAGGGTTTTCGGCTCCGTCGTCCACATTTTCCATTCGGCCCAACCCGTTTTGGGCTCGGCCCCTGCTTGGCTCATTCGCCCGCAAGCTTCCCCTCATTCCTAGCCCTTATACCAAGTCTAATAGCCCATTAAGAAGAACTCTATTATAAACTCCAACAAGTGAGTTATCACTTCCAATGTGGGACTAAAACTAGGCTTTGAATTGAAGAAATAAGACCAAATATCCAACAAAAGTTACTGCTTTCCTTTAAAAGCTTTAGGAAAACATTCCGAAATTATTCCAAAACCTTCTGTTTTTCCCAGAATACTTATGCGCGCCAAAGTCTACCCTTCCATTCAAAAGGCCGACGAAAAAAATTCCGAAATTATTCAAAAAAGGTCCAAGGTAAGCAGGAGTCAGGACCACTGTTTCATTAACAAATGATGAATATATCATTATTTTAGTAACACCAACTTGAATAAAAAGATACACCTAAAAAAGCAAGAACACCTCCAGACTGCACGAATGCAACAGTAAACTCATCAACAAAAACATCCAAAACGATATATCAACAATAATTTCAGCATTACATTGCCTTCTCCAAAGAAGAAAAGCACCAAGATCTGATCTTTCATCGACAAATTTAGCATCCAAAATCCCAAAATCATACGCGAACAAAAAGAGTAGATTTATGTAAGCGATCACACCAAATGAACACCAAGCACTGAGAAATGAAAGTCGATCAACAACTCACCGCGGTGCTCGAAAAATTCGACACGAACCCGGAATTATCTCAGCGATTTAGCCAATTTTTTTGATTCTTCGTTACGAGAAGAAGAAATTCGCCATTATTAAAAGAAAGGGAAAGATTTGTTTGGATTTGATCGTTGTCAAAATCCCCCGCTTTATATTCAAGCAGAAAACGTAGAGAGGTGTCGGAGTCTGGTCACCGCATGAGAATAAAGTAACCCCCACGTCCGCAGTCACTGCCCAGTCGCAATCGTGGGGGCTGAATTAGAGCGCTAGACCTTCAACCACGTGAGTTCCTCGTGCTATTTTTTATAAACATTTTTTATAGGGAATTGCTATTTGCGCAGATCTTTTTGCTGAGTTCACAGACCACTTATTTACAAGTTTGCCATTAAAAATATTTTGTTGAGTACACAGTCCATTTTCCGAAAATGTCATTGGGTCAGTGAACTGAGCAAACTGGAGGTGAGGCTGGCTAGGAAGGGGGACGTCGACGTGAAGGGGGAGGTGGAAGGAGTAGAGGTGTTTGCAGCGATGGAGAGGATGCAGATGGAGGGGGACCCTATTTTAGCCCAAAAAACGATTTTATTTTTGAATTTTTTGGGAATAAGATATGTGGAGATGGGGACCGTGTGGGAGTTTTTGGGAAGAAGACGATGGAGATGGGGCGATGGGGGCAGGTCCGACGGGGAGGGGGTGACAGGGCGGGGGCGGCATCCAATCTCGGTCACCTTATCCTCCTCCTCTGATTCCACCATTTTTAGACCAAAAAACTATTTTTTTAATAAATTTTTTGGGAAGAAGATAAGGGAGATGGGGGCGGTGGGGGAGTTTTTAGGAAGATGATGATGTAGATGGGGCCAACGCGACGGAGGGTCGGCAGAGGGCGGGGGGCCGCCGCTCGGAGTTTTTGGGAAGATGATGAGTGAAGAAGATAAGGGTATTTTGGGTGAAATTGAACAGATTTTTCTCTCTCCTCAAAAATATTTTTAATGACAAACTTGTAAATAAGTGGTCTGTGAACTCAGCAACATGGTCTATGTCAATAGTAATTCCCTTTTTATAAGTGTTGCGGGGTAGAACCCGCGTACAATTAATTTATATTAAGGGGAACCAAGGGCACGATGGTTAGGATTTGGATGTGATTATGGTAGGCTATTTGACAAGTACTGAGTGTAGTGTCGAGGTTGAACGCGCTGCGAAGGCCGACCACTGGATCTGTCCCGCGAGGACTCCGCCCACCAACCGCACCGACGGAGGTGGGAGCTGAGCGCAACCTGTGAAGACGAGCTCGCCTGCACAAGGAGCAGCTTGTCAGAAAGGCCGGGTTGGGGTCCAACCCTTAGCCTCTCCGATGCCTAAGTCAGTATTAGGTCTTAAAAGCGGGGGCTAGGTACGCAGGTCGGACTAAGAGTGAGTCGACCCTACGTGACGAGCTATCGTGGAAGAACAACGATATGGAAGACCTTTGCCCTTGTGTGTGAATAATGAGATTCGGAGTTAATTTTCCAACCCCCTACCTCAATGGAGGTAAAGGGGTATTTATACATGTTGGGGCAGTTGCGTGAGGCTGACCTGTCGTGCTGGCCTGGCATGCTGAGCTGGACCATCTGTCAGCGGAAGCTTCGGACGAGGATGTCAGGACTGTGCGTGTCAGCCATGCTTTTGTCAGGCGGTGTAGTGGCCAAGGGTGCTTTTGTCAGGATGTCAGGGCCGAAAGCACCAACGGTCAGGGGGCGCAGTGGCCAGGGGGTACTTGTCAGATTGTCGAGCGACGGAAGCGTCAGTGGCGTCCAGTTTGGGTTTCGTGCCGTGCTCGGAAACGGCGGCGGCAGTCTCGAAGCACCCGACCTGCTAGCCATTATTACGATTTGAAAGGTCGGGAGGAAATCGAAGCATCTCTGCTACTGGGAATATGACGCGTGGTGGAAGTGACTGTCGTGCCAGTCGAGGCGCCAGTAAGGCTCGGATGGGCGCCGCATAGCGGCGCATCGACGGTCGAGATGGCATGTAGCTTGCTATAAGTGCAGGAAGGAGAGGATCGATCGAAAGTTTCTTTCGATTTCGATTCTCCTTCGAGCTTTTCAGTTTCGGTTCATCGCTCGCCGACGTTGCTGCCGCTGCCCTCGCCGGAGATCCGCTTCCGGTCGCCTCCTTAGCTCGGCTGCTCTGCTAGGTAATTTATTGATACTCTCGGTTGATGGCTTCTTCTTTTGAACCTGTAGGCGGTAGTGGGGTAGTAAATGAAGAATCAGTGGAAGAGGAGAGGTTGCAGTGGATGCAAATGGCAGCAGAGGCAGAGAAGGACCCAAACGGACACGCCGAGGTCGATCGCGGCCATCCGGTGTAGGCCGGACCGGGTTAACTTTTGGGAGATTCGCGTGCGGTTTGCCCGTCCGCCTTATGAAGTGCGGCTCACCGGACCCGAGGAGAGGGTATGTTGGCCCGGCGATAACGAATTCGGGGTCTACGTTAGGTCCTTCGAGTTAGGGCTCCGCTTCCAGATCAACCCTCATCTTCTCCATCTTTTGAATTTCCTGGAGTTGCCGATCTTCGCGTTGGCGCCCTGCTCCTTTGGTTTGCCAGTCGGATTGGTTGTCTTATGCCTCACCAGCACCCTGCGCCCGTCCATGGCGCTGTTTCAGCATTTCTTTGGAGTGAGGAAGTGGGAGACGTACTACTGCGTCTATGCGAGGAAGGGACGGGAACTTATTGTCGGGGTGCCGACCGATGCGAAGGGTTGGATGGAGAGTTTCGTCTTTGTCACAATGCCGGCCGCCGTGGTGTTGATGTCGAACTGGGGGGCTTTGAACCCTCTAGTGAGCAAGAAGGTGACATTGACAGGTGAAGATTTGGCGAATGCACAAATTTTGGCGGAGCTTCCCGCGGCGGATCGCCAGTTGGCAAGCCTGACACAGGACGATCGGCTCGCCCAGGATTTTTGTCCCGCATGTACTTTGAATCTTGCTAGCCCTTATGTGGGCTTACCCTGATCTCTTTTTCCTTTGTAGGTGAAGGCGTGATGCTCTCGCGGGAGGAAGTACTGAGGGCTGCCGGCGTGTTGGTTGCGAAGAAAACCGATCCTCGAGATAAATGTAAGAGGGCAATGGACGAGGAAGGGCCCGCAACGGTGGTAGCCCGAAAACGAGGCGACGAGGTCCCGGTTGTGGAAGGGGCGAACAGGAGGCGACAGACATCCGAATCGGATGCTCCACCCCAACGAACTAGCGAGGCCGTACCGAAGGGTCCGTCTAACCAGGGAGGGGTCACCACGGCCCCTACGCGGATCCCGACCGCGGATAAGCCTCGCAAGGCACCCCCGTCGAGAAGTGGCCTTACGGGATTCCCCTGTGGGAGATGGGAAGAGAGGCGCACCCGAGTTGCGAGAGAGCGCTCGCCCACTTCAGGTCGACAAGGGCTGAGGTCGAGGCCCTTCCGAGCGAGGGTCTCCACCAGCCGACCTACCGGATAGGTAGTGAGGAGTCGGTGTTCGAGGATGCCAGAGTGGCGGCCCGTCTGGCGGAGTACTGCATGCTGCCGCGGGATCGTGAATCCCTGACCAATGTGTGCGTGGAGCGGTTGTACGAATCCGCGGTATGGCACACTATGCAGGTAGGTCGAACTCCTTACTTCGCCCTCGAAGTCTTCTTGCTCGCATGTCTGACTGTGTTGGATCCTTTTGTAGGCGGTGGCAGCTATGGTGGCCCTGCAGCGCCACACCCCGGTGGCCATAACCAAGTCTTCTCTCGAGAGGTCGAGGACGAGCTTAATGAGGCAATGGAGAAGCTGCGAGAAAAGGAGGCGGAGCTGGAGCGGGTCACGAGGCTCCGCGACGTTCAGATGGCGCGGGCCGAGTTTTTAGAGGCGAGGTAGGCTACGCTCAAGCGTCAGCTTCGGGAGGAAGAGGGTAAGCGGGCTAACATCCTGGAGAGGCACGCCGAGCAGGCGGCCAGCAAAAAGCGGGTGATCGATCTTCAACACGAGAGAATAGCTGAGCTGAGGAAGGCGATCGAGGCGGAGAAGAAAGAGAAGGCTATCCTAAAGAAGCAGGTAGAAGAGAGGGGGTGGGTCGACCAGGGCGTGGTGGATGCCGCCATCCACCGCTATCAGGATGAGGTGCTCATCCCTTTGCTGAAAGAGGCGAGGAAAACGAGCGTCGATGAGGGGATGGGAAAGATGAAGGCCCGGCTAGCGAACTTGTATCCCTGGCTTGTGGCTGATTTTCCCAAGCTCGACGTGCCCTTAGTAGGGGAAGGAGAGGAGTCGGGGGATCATTCGGTGGTTGGGGGTGCGACAGACGACCTGGCAGAGATGCCGGCGCCGGGGGTAGAGGCCGAGGGTGAAGCGGGCGAGCCGAGGAGCTCTTAGTGTAGGGTGATTTTTTGTACAGCCGGCTATTGGCCGAGCCTGTAGGCGTATTGTGTTCTTGACGGGCTCTGTGTTGTAAGAATGTTAAATAAATGAAGTATTTTTTTGTTTTCCTTACTTCTTGTTCTCCTTGTTGGTTGCGCAGATTTTCTCGCAAGGGTATGAATGCCCCTAACATTCTTCTGCCGGCGAGTGCTGAGTCGTGGGGAGTAGAATGTTGAGATATAGTATGTCCGACTCGGGCCTGATGGCGAGCTTCGGGCAACTAGGAAGGTAGATAGGACAGTGGCTTCGGGCAACTAGCGAGCTTCTGGAAGAAGTGAGCCACGGTGTGGTAGTTCGCCCTTACCGGTTGGTTGCCTTGTTTCTCGTTCCGCGTAAATGGTAGTGTGCCCGGTCCTTGGCCTGAGTGAGGAAAAAGGCAGGAGTTTTTTTTGAAAAGCCCGCTTCGCGAATCGATGCAATCATTTCGAATCGGAGGCGGGAGGGAATCGAAGCGCCCTGGCCGTTCCGAGGGTGACACGTGGCGGACGTGACCGTGGTTGTCAGTCGAAGCGTCAGAAGGGGTCGTCAGCCGAAGCGTCAAAAGGCGCGGATTTTCGACGCGTGGCTGGACGTCTGCGGTCGTTATCGATCTGAGTGTCTTATAAATAGGTCTGGGTGGAGAGGAGTGAGAGTTTCTCACTTTTGAAATTCCATACGTATTTGCGATCGCCGGAGATTATGCCGCTACCGTTGAAGTCACCGTCGGAGATCGAGCCACAGTCGCAGCACCGTCATCCTAGCCACCTCAATCGTACATGTATTGAATCTTTTCTTTCTCGATATGTCTTCGTCGGCGTCTTCTACCTGTTCGTCGGCGTCGGGGGAGGTGGGGAAGTGGGTTCGGAGTCGTGCGAAGGTAGAAAGCTCCGCCGCGGATTCGGTGCAGAGCACAGGGGAGGGGTCATCGGAGAGTCGGAGTTGGACTGCGGTCGGTGAGCAATCATTGTGCTCGCCCCAGAGGTTCAAATGGATCCGAGGAAGGGGAAGTGGCCCATAGCACGGACGTCGCAGCCCGCCACCTAGGCCGCTGTTACAGTCACCGAGGCTGGAGGTGTTCCCGACGAGATCTCGAGTGCGGTGTCGGTGACGAAGACATCTGTCATATCTGACGTCTACGCGTGGTATATTAGGTCACCCTACTTAGTCCGTCTGCCAACCGCGTCGGAGATGGTGTGCTTCGCGAGGGATTACGAGGTCAGGGTATACGTAGCATGCTTCCAGCAGGGGTTGCGCTTCCCCCTTCACCCTCTAGTGCTCGAGATTCTGAACTTCCTGGAGCTGCCGTTGTTCCAATTAATGCCAAACTACATCAGCGCGATCGTCGGCTTCCTTGTTCTGTGTGCGAGCAATGACGTCTGCCCGGCCCTGTCCCTCTTCCATCACTTCTTCACGCTAAAAAAGCTGAGGTCATACTATTACTTGTCGCGAAGAAGAGTCAACCCCTCATCCGGGGCTTGCCTGGCAAGATTAAAGGGTGGAGGGAGCAGTTCGTGTTCGTCTCGATGCCCTCTGACTTGGCATTGAGGTCGAACTGGGGCGCTCTAAATCCCCGAGGCGAGGAGGGGGGGTCTATCTGAGTGAGGACGAGGAGGAGCAGGCCCGAATTCTGGTGGTGATCCCTGAGGAGGGCTGGGAGTATGGCATGCTCGCCGATAAGGAGATGATAGTCTGGCATATTTGGCCCGAAGGTAACGTGAGTTTCGTGTTTGCTGCATCTAACGCGCTCACTCTAAGCTTTCCTCCTTCTACAGGTCGAACAATGAGCATACCGCTCGAAGAGTTGAAGCGGCGGGCCGCGGAGCAAGCGGCCCAGCAGACGAAGAAGGCAGATAAGAAGAGGCCGTGTGAGGAGACAACCCAAGGGGAGGAGATGGCGAGGAAGGGGAAGGCGTCCGGTGGATCTAAAAGGACGAAGCTGGCCGCGAATTCGTCCTCTCCTGATCCTCGGATGGAGAGGGATACACATCGATCTAACGAGAGAACCGCCCGTGATGCTGCCACCCCCGTTATCATCTTGAAGGCGGGGGCGAAGGGCGGACTGAACGTGGGGCAAGGGGCCCTGAAACCTGTTGGCCGAGCCCAAAGGTCGCCGCTGCTGCAGATCGGACCCGAACCCCGGCTCCCCTCGGGGACTCTAGTGGGTCGGGCCCAGTTACCCGGTCGTCAGGTGGGAACCGCTGGCCTTATGGCTGCCCGTGGTTCACCCTGGAGAAGCCTGGCCACCTCAGCTGTGAAGCCTCGCTCACCGCCTTCAAGTCCAAGAAGGCCGAGATCGAGGGTCTCCCTTGGGAGGCCCTCCATACGATGTATTATCGAGTCGGGGCCACCGAGTCGATATTTGAAGAGGCCAGGGTAGCAGCGAGGTTGGCCGAGAACTGTCAGCTGCCCCACGATAAGGAAAACTTGGCCGATGTCGGTCAGGATCGGCTGTGTGCTTCTGCGGTGTGGCACTCCATGCAGGTTGGTGGTCCGGACTGGATTAGGTACATTAGATGCATTTTTACCGAGGAATAATCTGACCCGCTCTGTTTTGTCATGCAGGCCACAGCTATGATGGTCGCCGCTAGGCGCCATGTGCCCGCTCTGACCAAGGCCAAGGCTGACGTTACCAAGAAGGCAGCCGAGCTTGTCAGGCTCCAGAAAGACACTGACGAGCAGCTGGCGCAGGAGAGAGGTAAATGCGGCAAGCTGAGGTCGGAGGTCCAACAGCTAGAGGCACTCCTGGCAGACAATGAGACGAAGGCCGTCGTCGCGACGGCTCGCATAACGAAGCTGGAGGGCGCGTTGGAACAAGAGAAAACGATGGCGGTCGACCTGGTGGCACAGGTGAAGGCCGGGAAGGACGAGCTGGCCTTGAAAACCAAATAATTTCGGGGCTATCAAGATTCAACCGTTGTCCTTGCCCTCACGGAGATGATGCGCGAGGGCCTGGAGAAAGGCCGAGCAGAAGGCCTGGAGGACGGTCGGACCGAAGGCTGGGAGGCCTGCCTCCGCCGGGTCAAGGAAAGGGCGGGGAGCCTCTACCCTTCAATCGAGGTAGATTTTGACAAGCTAGCGGCCTCTGACGAGGAGGGGAAAGCGGAGGACGATGAGGCTGCGATCGTCAACATTGAGGGCGACTCCTTGAAGAATGACACAAGGGATGGTGCCCCGAGTGGCGGCGACCAGCTGGAGTAGTCTTGTCCCCCCTTTTTGTTTGTTTCAGGCGAGCGATGGGGTCGACCTGAGGGAGGCCTTGGTTTGTGAGGTCGGCCCCTGCTGTGACTTGTATAATTTTGACAATGTTGAATAGACGGAAACTTTTTCTATCTGGAGTCTGGGTTTTATTTGCATAATTTAAGTAAAACTAAAGTGACAGTAAGAGATATCAAGTCGCACTTGTGGGGAAGGACGAACACTTAGCTTGGCCCGTGCCCCTCTCTGGTTTGGGTGGTGGAGCTCCGTAAGCTCGCCCCGGAGTTCGACAGAGATCGTAGACAAGTTATTTTTCACATAGATGGAATTTAGCAACTTGCTTGGAAGGACGTTTTCTTAGTTTCTTACAATATGTCAACAACGGTTGATTAAGTGTGACGCGTTCTGTGGGCGGACTAGCGTGCCGTTCTACTTTGCTGTAAACTGCATCCGGATGAGCAAGCTCCAGTTTTAGGCGTGGCTTTCCTTCTCTACCGGTACTCGTTGCGGCCTCTTTCGCCTCCTCGATGATGGTGGGTTACTTGATCTCTTCTGAGAGTTCCCCCGACTCGATGGGAAACCCTGGAAGAGGAGTGGGAGGTGTCATGGTGGTGTAGCCCCCATGGGAGGTCGAGGAGTGGAAGGTGGGCTGTTGGAGGGCAGAGGGATCCGTTGTTCGGTAACGGGATGCCCAATGGGGTGATTTGGGGCGGCGATGCCTCCCGGGAGGTGGAGGTCGTCGCGCGGTGGGTGCTGAAAGGGAGGAGCGGTCCGTGGTGGGTCCCCTGTCGCAAGTTGTCCAGGGGAAGTTGAGGAGTGGAACTCGGGCCGCCCCGTGTGTAAGAGGAATAACTCGTCGGTGATCTGCCTGTAAGATAAATAACTCGTCGGAGGGGCATGGTCGATTGTAGATCGAGGGCTTAACCATCGATTGTGCTGGAGGGGTGGATGCTTAGATGGATCTAAGGGCGGACTGGCATTGGTACCGCAGATTTGTGGGAGACCGGATATGGGGGCGTTTCCCCCCTTTTCGCCATTCATAGGGGCGGGCTAATGCTTCCATGCCCCCTCCTCCTTTGGCAATAGCATTTATAGGGGTTGGGGGGTCTGCGACCTCTGACACTATGAGCTGGCATAGTGAGCTGGCTTGTCAAGGTCGAGTCAATCGAGCCAGCCTTTTTCAGGCGCATGAGGCGTCAGGCTCACTTTTGTCAGGTCTGCTATCGTTAGGCTTGCTTTTGTCAGTTTAGCTGCTGTCAGACTAGTTGTCAGGCGGCGTGTTGTCAGACTTGTCGTAGTCAAGCGGTGTGTCGTCAGTGATGGTGCGACTCCCGAGGGTGTATCTGTGGCGTTAGGTCACGTCAGGAATGTACTTCCAGGGCGTCCTGGGGCATGCCCCAGGGGTATCCGCTGCTTGGGCACTTAGCTCAGTCCGTACCCTTCTCCGGTTTGGGTGGCGAAGCGCTGTAAGCTTGCCCCGGAGTCTTTGAGAGGGCATATATTGGACCGTCGCCTCCCCGTAGCCTCTATAGTCGGATGGGTATTGGGTCGTCACCTACCCCGCATATGGCACTCCGGTTTGGGTGGCGAAGCTCCGTAAGCTTGCCCCGGAGTCTTCACTGGAGGGGGCGAGCGCGTAGCTCGGCCCGTGCCCTTCTCCGGTTTGGGTGGCGAAACTCCGTAAGCTTGCCTTGGAGTCTTTCAGAGGGTGGGTATTGGGCTGTCGCCTCCCCGCAACCTCTATAGTCGGACGGGTATTGGGCTGTTGCCTACCCCACATATGGCACTTCGGTTTGGGTGACGAAGCTCCGTAAGCTTGCCCCGGAGTCTTCACTGGAGGGGGCGAGCGCGTAGCTCGGCCCGTGCCCTTCTCCGGTTTGGGTGGTGAAACTCCGTAAGCTTGCCCCGGAGTCTTTGAGAGGGCGGGTATTGGGCCGTCGCCTCCCCGCAGCCTATATAGTCGGACGGGTATTGGGACGTTGCCTACCCCGCATATGGCTCTCCGGGTTGGGTGGCAAAGCTCCGTAAGCTTGCCCCGGAGTCTTCACTGGAGGGGGGAGCGAGCGCATAGCTCAGCTCGTGCCCTTCTCCGGTTTGGGTGGCAAAGCTTGGTAAGCTTGCCTCTGAGTCTTTGAGAGGGCGGGTATTGGGCCGTCACCTCCCCGCAGCCTCTATAGTCGGACAGGTATTGGGCCATCGCCTACCCCGCATATGGCTCTCCGATTTGGATGGCGAAGCTCCGTAAGCTTGCCTCGGAGTCTTCACTGGAGGGGGAAGAGAGCATGTAGCTCGGCCCGTGTCCTTCTCCGGTTTGGGTGGCGAAGCTCCGTAAGCTTACCCTGGAGTCTTTGAGAGGGCGGGTATTGGGTCGTCGCCTCCCCGCAGCCTATATAGTCGGACGGGTATTGGGTCGTCGCCTACCCCGTTTATGGCACTCCGGTTTGGGTCGCGAAGCTCCGTAAGCTTGCCCCGGAGTCTTCACTGGAGGGGGGAGCGAGCGCATAGCTCGGCCCGTGCCCTTCTCCGGTTTGGGTGGCGAAGCTTTGTAAGCTTGCCCTGGAGTCTTTGAGGGGGTGGGTATTAGGCCGTCGCCTCCCCGTAGCCTCTATAGTCGGACGGGTATTGCGCCGTCGCCTACCCCGCATATGACACTCCGGTTTGGGTGGCGAAGCTCCATAAGCTTGCCCCAGAGTCTTTGAGAGGGCGGGTATTGGGCCGTTGCCTCCCCGCAGCCTCTATAGTCGAACGGGTATTGGGCCATCGTCTACTCCGCATATGGCACTCCGGTTTAGGTGGCGAAGCTCTGTAAGCTTGCCCCGGAGTCTCATGTATAAAACTGAAATTTTCATGTGGAGACACCAGAATTTGAAAAATATGCTTGGAAAGGGAATTTTATTAAAAACTCACGGAGTCATTGGTAATATTTCATCAAATGTTCTGCATTCCACGGGTGGGCTAGCTCGTCACCGTCCAAAGTTACTAGGATGTAAGTGGCGGGCCCGACAATGTCGACAATTTCATAAGGCCCTTCCCATTTTGCCGCAAGCTTCCCTCGGTGGACGATCTCTGGCTTGATGGTTGCATCCCTGAGGACTAGGTCGCCGATCCTGAAGCTCTGTTTCTTTACCTTGGAGTAGTAGTTCCAGGCCATCCTCTGGCTGTGCCGGACGAGATTCGTCAGAGCTCGATCCCTTACTTCGTCGATGAGCTCGAGGTTGAGGCTGAGGCCCTCCGCGTTGGTATCTTCATCGAAGTACCGAAGCCGAAGAGTCTCCTCTCCCACCTCCACTGGGACGACCACTTCCGCCCCAAACACCAGCATGAATGGGCTTTCTCCGGTCGAAGCTTTGTGGGTCGTGCGGTATGACCAGAGAATACCCGGTAGCTCGTCCACCCAAGATCCGAGAGTGTCACCGACCTTCTTCTTCAGGGGGGCCCAGTATGCATTTGTTCGCTGCCTCCGCCATCCCGTTGCATTACGGGTGCGCCACGGAAGCGAAGTGAAGAGTGATCCCCCATTCCGAACAGAAGCCCCAGAAGCCCTCGCAGTCGAACTGTCTTCCGTTATCTGTCACAATGGAGCGAGGCACTCCGAAGTGGCAGATGACAGACTTCCAGATAAAGTTCTTCATGTCTATCCATGTGATGTGAGCCAAAGGTTCTGCCTCGACCCATTTGGTGAAGTAGTCAACAGCGACGACGAGATACTTCCTCCCCCGGAGGCCTTCGAGAAAGACCCGAGGATGTCGAGTCCCCACTTGGCGAAGGGGATCGGACTGAGAATGGGGATCAGGTCGGCCGGCTGTGCCGCAGTGTGTCGGCCAAATTTCTGGCATTCTCCACACATTTTGACATACTGGGATGCGTCATGGACCATGGTCGGCCAGTAGTATCCTTGGCGCACTATTTTGTGGGCGATAGTGCGTCCGCCATAGTGGTTTCTGCAGAGACCTTCGTGCACCTCGCGGATGACTTGCTCGGCCTGGTCTGCCCCCAATCATTTTAGGTAGGGCAGGACGTAAAACCTTGCACGGTGCTTGCGGTAGAGCACCCTGTCGTAGACCACAAACGACAAGGCCCGTCTCTCGATCTTCTTAGCGTCTAGTCACTCATCGGGCAGGGCCCCCGTCTCCAAGTATTTTATTATCGGGCTCATCCAAGTCGTCGTCTGGCTGACACAGATTAGCTCGTCTTCTTCAATGGTGGGGGTCGGCAAGTTCTCGACGTAAATGGCCTTCCCAATTTCGGCCGGGGAGGATAAGGCCAGCTTTGACCGGGCGTCGGCCCGGAGATTGTTGGAGCGAGGCAAGTGTTGGACCTCCGCCTTCCTGAACTTCCAGATCTCGGTCTAGGTGTGTCTAAGGTAGCACTTCATCAGCTCTTCTCGGGCCTCAAATCCCATTTGGACCTGCTGGACGACAAGCCATGAATCACTCAACAGCAGCATGTTCGTAGCTCCCAATGCTCGACACAGCTTCAATCCATTGACCGCGGCTTTGTACTACGCGACATTGTTGGTTGCCGGGAAGCCAAACCACAGTGCGTACTCCAACCGGCATCTTGGATGACGATGCCCGCCCTCGTCTCGGACCCCATGGCTGATCCGTCGACGTGGACGGTCCACTGCTCACCCATATCTTCTGGGGTGGACGTCTCCGATTTGGCTACCTCTGTCGCTTCCTGCCCCGCCACTGCTGCTTGAACACTCCGTGGCTCTTCGGGAAGATCCTCGATGGTGCATTCCATTATGAAATCCGCCAGCGCTTGGCCTTTGATCGCCGTTCGGGCTTTGTACATTATGTAGAACTCGCTGAGCTCGACACTCCAATTCAGCATTCTACCCGAACGCTCCAACCTCTTCAGGTTCTTCTCGAGCGACATATTGGTGTGGAAGATGACGGTGTGATCTTGGAAGTATGGTCGGAGCTTCATGGCCGTTCTAACGAGGCAATAAGCTGCCTTCTCTATGGGGCTGTAGCAGGTCTCCGCATCTCGGAGCACCCTACTCGCATAGTAGACCGGCCGCTGCATGCCCTTCTCATCCTTGATCAAGGCCGAGCTGATGGCCTCGTCGCTGGTGGACAGATATAGTCCCAGCGGCTCCCCTTCCTCGGGCTTCGCGAGCAGCGACGGGCTTTGCAGGTAAGCCCACAACTCGGTAAAAGCTTGGACACAGTTGTCGTCCCACTGGACTACTTTCCTGTCGACCTTCTTTGCGGCGAGGGCCTGCCGCAGAACTTTGAAAAACGGTAGCGACCTCTCCGTGGATTTCGACAGGAATCTCCCCAACACTGCGACCCGGCCATTCAGGCGTTGCAAGTCTCGAATGGTCCGAGGCTCGGTCATGTTGACGAGGGCCGACACCTTGTCCGGGTTCGCTTCGATTCCTCGCTTCGTGATCATGAAGTCGAGGAACTTCCCAGATTGCACATCGAAGATGCACTTAGCAGAATTCAGGTTCGGGATTGTGTCTCGTAAAAGCGTGCTTTTGTGTCCCGGTTTTAGAGCGCATCAGTGATCGCTCCGGATTTAGGAAGATGGGTCTAAAGTATGATCGTTGGGAAGGGATCTGAACCAGGATATGTCTCGTGTGTTTGCGATTTGTTTTGACGCATCTCCTTTGTTGTTGTTGTTTAGATTATTGCTTTAATTTCTGCTATGTTGTGTGCTTAATTTTAGTAACTTTTAATTGCGCACTTTTGCTTGCCTTTACATTATTCAACCCCCCTCTAGTGTATTGTGTAGCCACAGGTCTCCAACAAGTGGTATCAGAGCCTTGGTTTGGTGGCTTTTGCAAGCATGACTTCTATGTCTCAATAATAATCCTCTTATCCTCCCGTCTTCAAATGCAAATTCTACTCAAAATGGAGGAAGACCATGCATCGGTGGCTTGATGAACAAATTGCGTCAAATGATATTACTTCAGCTGCTCAAGTCCAGAATGATGTTCTTAATTACGTCTCTATGAAAATGAAAAAGATGATGAAGAATTATGAGAAGACACATTTGATGTGGGAGTTTCTCAATGGTAGTTTTGGAGAAGAGGAGATCAAGTCTAGCGATGATGAGAGCATCGATGGAAGAGAGGTATCTCGTAAATCTCTCAGTCTTCAATGCAATAATTTAAATGATAGTTATAAAGCGTTGTTAGTTGAGTATAACTATCTCAAAGCAAACAACAACAAGCTCGAGAGAGATGCACGCACACACACTTTATTATCGTCCAAACCTTGTGATGATACACAAACCATTGCGTTGAATAAAGAAAAGATTGCTCTTGATTCATGTGTGTGCATGTTGAGTAAGGAGAATAACTCTCTTAAAGCTCGAATTGAGTATGATCATGACTTTCACAAATCTGTGAAAGAGTGTATATGCCCCACATCAAGTTGAACTTCAATCTTTGCATACCGAGAAAGACGGACTTCTTACTCAGTTGAGTGCTTTGAGAGCTGATAATGCTTCTCTCAAACTCCAATGGGAGAATGTACACTCGGATAATGACTCCGTCAATCTTGAGAAGGATGCCAAAAGTGACGCTTTGAGAAATGAGACATCGGCTCTCTGTAGGGATCGTCTAACCCTTGCAATACTAACAACACACACTAGAGGGGGGTGAATAGTGTAATGGCAATAAAATTGTCCAATTAAAATTTAACTTGCAAATGCGGAATAAAAAATGCAAGAGGAATTAAAAGGCGCAATCAATCCAAACGCAAACACAAAGTTTTACCCTGATTCCCCAAACTTGGGTACATCCAGCCACACCAATATTCACTATAATCCCACACAGAGAAGTGAATACAAATATCACAAGGAGTGTAACGGCCTGTTTTCATCAAGACAAACTATTTACGTAATTGACCAATTTTTCAATTTTTAAACTAATTTATAATGGTTTGTCAGGAGTTTTACTGATTTCAAAAATTTCTTATAAAAATATTTTGAAGTAACAGGCTAGTTATGGAGTATTTTAGTAAGATCGGATTTCAACAAATACTCAAAACATTTCTGATAAAATTCATTTTCAGTTTTTACCGTTTTGACTTAATGAATTTATTTTCTATACAAACATCATCAAAACAATTTCAAACTTTTACAGTAACATTCAATGATCATTTAGGGCTTCCCATATTTATTTCGTAATTTTCTGAAGTCAAATCAGTAGAGAACCCGCAAACCCGCTTTCTAAAAGTTTTGGCCAAAAACCAGTATTTCCGTAGCTCAAACCCCGTAACGGATCTCGTATTCGCAATCCTCGCGACGATACGAACCCGTGGGTATGTTTTCATAATTTTCCGGATACATTTACTAGTAGGGGTAAAAACGTAATTTCGTTTTTGTAATTTGCTAAATATTTTCACTAACGGGGGTTTTACTTTTACTAATTACCTTAGTTAATTAATTATATTACCTTTAACACCTAACCGTATGTTGACACGAGGTTCATGCCTAATACCATTTTCCACATTTAGTCTAAAGTAGCATTAATTACAACCTAACGTATTAAGTAGGATTGACTAAATATTAAATACCCGAATTAATTATTAATTTAACTTAACTATAAATAACCCCCACCCCTAATCTCTCTTCCCTCAGCCCAAACCCGATCTCACAGGCCCACTTCTCTCCCCCATAACCCATTCTCTCAAGCTCTCTCTCACTCAGACACTCTCCCTCGGTCTCTCTCCTCCCCCCTGTGTTAAAGGCCAGACCCCCGCCCCACCAGTGACACTGCCTTTGACCTCGACCCCCTCCTACTTCGAACAGCTCACCCCGCCGCCTGCACCCATTGACGACCGCTCCAGCAAGCTCCAAAGTCGCCGCTCCCCTCCGACCATCACGCCGCAGAGCCACCCACGACGACGCCGGAGGCATCGACCGCTGCCCCAACCTCCTTTCGAGCTCCGCCCAGCCCCACGGCAATCCCCGGAGCGCCCGACGCCTCTAGTCACCCCGGAGCGCTGCTCCTCCTCGCAGCCACCGCCAAGAACGCCTCCCTCCGTCCAACACTCCGTCGCCAAGCTCCGCCTCGAAGCCTCAGTGACGCCCTTGCCTTCAACCTCCGCTCCACCGCCTCACAGCAAAACCCTCGACCTCTCCCCTTCGAGCTCAGGCGCATCGCCACCTTCGTCACCCACGGCGAAGCTCCGCACGAAACAAAGCTCCGTCGCCCCCATTCGTTTCGCCGCCCTCTCTGGAGCTCCTCCACCCCGAGACCCCCTCGAGCTCGCCTTCGCTCTGTCTCGACGTCGACGAGCCCTCCAGCGAAGCCGCTCCGACGTCCACCGACGCCTGCAGCGCCTCGCCTCGCCTCGCCTCCGCCCGATGCCCTCACCTCGAAGCTCCTCCACCTCCCACGTCCTCGTCGCATGCCACCACCCACTTCCCCGACGCCCCACGCCGCCCGCCGCCTTGCCGCCCTCCGATGCCCCGGTCGACGTCGACGAAGACGAGCCACGCAAACCCCGCATGCAAAGCAGCGTAAGTAATATACGATGGCAAACTTGTAAATATGAGAACATTTCGTATTTTCGTTTTTAAATTAATTAATAAATGGGTTAAATAGTTTTAAATCCATAAATAAATATACAGGGGCCAGAAAAATATGCGGATAGCCCCAGAAAATCAGAAATGACATTCTGGACCCAATGACACTAGTTTCGTCTCAATCGGATGCTTAGATTTTCCAGAATTAATTTTTAAGCCTAAAAGTTAAATACGTGATTTTCGTTCAAAAATCCGTAACTTGATATTTTCACGTGCACTAGTAGGTGAGAAAAATATGTGCTAAAGTACTCTCCGAGACAGCCATTTTGACAGTTCATTCGTAACTTTCCGATGCAGATTGCATCCAGGAGAAATTATTGAATAATTACGTTACTTAATTAAAAATTAGTTTTAAATCTATTTTAAGCTTTTAAAAAATTATAAAAATTACTATAAGCTTCCGAAAAATATTTCCTCTTACCGTAAAATTATTTTCCTTATATCTAGGCTATAGAAAAATTTAGAACACTTTTTGACGACGTTTCAATCGATTATAAAAATCAAAACGATCAGATTAAATAGATGGAAAATAGGGTAACCCGTAACTGATGTTATCTTGTATTTGCAGGTACCAATCCTCGTGCACCAGCATCTTTATAAGCTCTAACTCCAACCTCGTCTTGCCACGACGATCTCAAAAAGTGTAAGTCACTCTAATTCTAACTTTGGAAATCTGGATAGTGTACTCGTATGAACTTAGGACCTAACATCTAGTCACAAAACAGCTATTGACTTGAGCAATTGACTAGAGACCTAATTAACTTGAGGACTAATCAATAGTGGAATGACCAAATGACTAAATTGAGATGGTGCACTTTTATGAGATTAAATATCATAGTTGTTGGACTTCAAAGCATTGCTCGGAACTAAATTAAGATAGTGCACTTTTATGTGATTAAATATCATAGTTGTTGGACTTCAAAGCATTGCTCAGGACTGATATTCTCTGTTGAGGCTTCTGCCTTGACTTTTCAGCAAGTAACTACCATATAAATGTATTTGATGTACTCATTGATGGATGTATTGTTGTACACATTGTTGATGGGTCTATGAGGCCATACGGATACGAATATGGATACAGACACAGATACTGATATAAATGTGAAATGTGATACAACATGGGTTATGGGGTAGTCTTGAGCTACGTAGTGTGCGGGAGTGACTGGGTCCACCCTTATTAGTTAAGCTGTACCATCACCCTGTTCGGGATGGTAGGTAGATATTCCACGAGTTGCTACGTGGGATGGGTGCACTTCTAGTTGCATATCGTACACTCGAGCTAAGACTGTTGCACTAGCTGATTGATACAGGGCCCATGAGGCCATATTGATTCAAACACTGGTATGAACATTGGACTATGATAATACACGGGATACGGGGTAGTCTTGAGCTACGAAGTATGCGGGAGTGACCGGGTCCATCCATATTAGTTAAGCTGTACCATCACCCTGCAGGAATGGTAGGTAGATATTCCACGAGTTGCTCCGTGGGATGGGTGCACTTCTGGTTGCATATCGTACACTCGAGCCAAGGCTGATGCACTAGTTTGATTGCTATATTGTGCTCATGGTTGTTGGTATTGTCGGAACACACTATTGGGCCCTCGGGCATTTACGGAGCACACCATTGGACCCTTACGGCATTTAAGACTGATGCACTAGTTTGATTGATTGATAATTGATTGATACCATTGCTTCAGTCACGACTACTATTATTCTACAGACTAAGTCGAGACTACTCGAACGTGATAGAACGGTTTAATAATGAGCGGTCTTGAATTACGACTGAATCAGTGTCTAGGAAGGAATGGGAAGGGGGTTGGTCAACCAATGGACTTGTTCCTGCGGTCTTTGAAGTGATCTGTGCCTTCAAGCCCTGACTGACTGGCTGATTTGGGAGTTAAGTTAGACTTCTTATTATTAGGCCCGCCTACACTATTAGATAGCCAAGCGACGCTAATCTTTTCTTAAGTATTACTAGATCTACCCATTGTCATCCCATTACCGATTGGTCAAAACATTGTTAACCTGGTTGTCTTACTATTGCCATCCCATTAGTCAAAATATTGTTACTACCACATGCCACGCCACAGTCGCTACTTTTGCACTTGTACAGTCATCTTTACTTTAAGCATTACATACATTACCTGAGCAGTTACCAGTAATTTACTTATTCTCTTGCATACCTGTCTACCCATACTTTACTTTTTACACCTGCATAACCAACTTTTGTTTAATATAGTCTGTTCTATACTTTTGCACTACTTTGTTTCTATTGCTAGAATTTTTGTGACTTACCTACGGTTTCACCTCTGTGGCACCGCAGACGACGTACATATGGAGGCAGATGCTCTAGAGTTAATAGCGCCAGAATTTGACCATGAGTCTGCAGCTTTTAGAGTTGTTTCCAGTTATATTTACTTTCTTTCATGTACGATTGTTGGACCATTTTTGTACAATATGGATGTAATAATTGGACACTATTTGGGTATTTTTGTACATCTCTGCATCGTGGCTATTTTGTTTTCACTGGTTAACTGCAGGACCTGCGCAAATATCCAAAAGTAACGGGCCCGGGAATCGGGTCGTTACAAGGAGATACCCCACAAAGAGGATTTATGCCCGACACAAGGACCCAACCAATCCTACACAAGGATCAAGACTCCCACATAGAGAATCACTAACTCCCACTCAGAGAAGTAGGGTTAGCCCTACACTAGGACACTAGAACTCCCACAAAGAGAGTTAATTCCCACAAAGAGAATTCCCTAGTCCCACAAAGAGACAACCTCTCACAAAGAGAGAGAAACTCCCACAAAGAGAGTATCCTAATCCCACAAAGAGAAATAGGAAAACAAATTACACCATGTAAAGTAAATAATCTTACCTATGCCTTGAGATGCTCACTCATGAATGAATGCAAGGCATGGAAGAGGATCTCCAAGTGTTGGAATATGCTTGAGAGCACTTGGATGATTTCCCTTGAGCTGGACTTCAATGCATGAAGAGAGATGAATGCTCAATAGAGGGAAATGAGGGAGCTTGAGAGTGGCTTAAAGATCTCTTGAGATTTTTAATAGAATCAAGAGTAATCAAGAATCAATCAAGAAGGTTAAGCATAGGCAGCACACTCATATATATATATGAATCCTATATCAAACCCAAAAACCCAAAGAAACAGCCAAATAACCAAAACTGCAACGGCTAGAAACTGGGTGAAAATGACAGGATCAGTCGACTGATGATCATAAGACAGTCGACTGATCAACGGCTAGAAAATATCCAATGGCTATAATCTGAGCCAGGACAGTCGACTGACGAAGTCAATAAAGTCGACTGACAAACCGGACTGGCGCCTGTTAATCCTTCAGCAGACGACTGCTGCAGGGGATGGATCGAAACAGAGAGCTGCACTCTTTCTCCAATTCTTCGCACAGGCGACTGATGTTAATACTATAGTCGACTGCCAAAAAGTCAGGCGACTGTATATTCTTCATCAGTCGACTACTGTAAAATAGGGAGAGAAGACAGAGAGATGCAGTGATTGCACTTACACTAGACAGGCGACTGTTGGCCAATTTTCAGGTGACTGTAAATATACATGAAACTGTAAACAGATCGTCAGGCGACTGTGCGTAAAGCTCAAGTTTGAGTCAATTGAAATGTTGACTTGAGCTGTGCATATCAGGCGAATGTATAAGGATCTACAGGCGACTGGAAATCACCCAGTCGGCTGTGTTTCCCTCATCAGGCGACTGACGGAAAGCCAGAGACCCCAAATGAGTCTTTGGACAGAGTGAACCTATTTGGTTGGATTCTATGATAATCCTAAGGTTCACTAAGATGGTTAAATGCATATGCATGAAAAGTAAACCATCTAACAAGGTATTACAATAACCTAGACTCAAAAGAGAGATAAAGCATTAAAGTAAATTACATGGATTACAATGCTTTCTTAAGAGTCTGAGTCTACAATCTTGATGCCTTGATTGATCTCCATCATCTCCAAGCTTTGGCACTCATTGAGTCCAAATTTTGGCCCTTCTTCACATGATGTCCATCCTTACACCAAGTGATTAGTCTCCAAGAACGATATCCTTGAAATAAACTGAGTGTAACGGCCAGTAATTTTAGTCGTGTTTTCGATTGTGCGTACCGGTATTTTTTACAGTCATCCAGTTAAACTTTTCATCCGTACGTGTCGATACGAGCGCATCACTGTATCGTTTTACCGAATCGTTATTATTTATCATTAAGTGTAACTAAATATGTTAATTATCTTCCTAATTACATTTTGCTAATCATTAATTTTCCTAATCACGTTTAATTCTCACTAATTACCCTAATTAAACATCACCCGTCGACAGCCCCTCAAAATTTACAAACACGTGTTTAACATTTTAAAAACTTAGTCTAAGCAAACCTAACCTGCTTGACTAAGTACTTAATGCTTGCTTGATATTTCAATAACCTCACGTCTTTTTGAATGCAGATTCATTCCCCTCAAGATTAGTCTAAAGTTATCATTTATTTCACGTCCTAATCTAATTAAGATTGGGTTGACAATGAGATAGGGTGTCTCCTACTAATCGTATTAAGCCCGACGTCTCCTCCTCTGTTAAACCCATTCTGCAAACCCATCGGCCCAAATCAACAAACACAAATTTGATTCTTCATCCCCAAACCCATTCACCCAAATAACTCAGAACTGAAATTTGAAACAGAGGGAACCCAGATCTGAAATGAAATCAGGCAAATTCCAGAAATCTAAGCAAGCCCATTTCTGATCCTTCTTCTTCCCCAAACCAAAAACAATCAGCCCCTCAAATCAAACAACCTCAAATCTGAAAATCAAAACAGAAATTTCAGATTCAAAAACAATTTCAAACCCCAAGCAAACCCTACACTCCTTCTTCCTCATCCCTCTCCCCTAAGCCTCCCCTCCTCTCCTCCGTCGGGGCCAGCCTTGTGCGCGCGGATCACCGTACGCCGGCCAACAGCGCGCGCCGCCCAGCAAAGCCGCTGCCGCCTCTACATGTGCGCCGCCGCCTCCACTGGCCGGAAGCCACCGCCGGATCCCGCCTCCAGTCGCCGAAAAGCAGCGCCGCCGTCCGCCCTTCTCATCCCCCGTCGCGTAGGTGAAGATCTGCTCCCTTTTGTTTTTCGCGCAAGTCTTGTTGCTTGCTGCCGTTAGTTCCAAAACAAAAATAATAATAATGAAAAAAAGAAAGAAGACAGAAGTGAAGGAGAAAGGAAGAGAGAGCCTGAGTGTCATGATATGGGTTATTAAAAAATGAAAGAAAGGGGTTGTGGCCCTGTGGGTGACAGTTTTGTGTAAGGAGTTGTTGAGTAAATAAAGAAACATATCAATTGACAGCCTTACATCTTAGGTTATTAATAAAAAAATGAAGAGAATATAGTAATATTCAAATAGATGGCAGGTTGAGTGAAGGGTTTTGTATTATTATATGTTAGAGGTAGGTATAAGTTGGTGATAGTATTAATTAAGATGCTAACCATACCATTAGCTTAAGGTAAGATTAGTATTACTAGGTTGTTAGTGATAGACTAATAGTTAAATATGTTAAGTCATTTAATTTCAGCTAGTTAGTAATAATGTTAGATAATAAAATTTGAATACAATAAGGCGAATCATGTTAGTGTAACACAATATAAATATCACCCTAGCCAGAGAGCCCAATTAAATTAGACGAACCCACTTTACGGATTAACCCGATATTTTAATTATCTCGCAATATATCTAATTCTATGAATTCTTTAACCGAAACATAGAACCGGAAGTACCGTTACGTAGTACCCATCAAGACGGACCCAACGGCACCAAAATCACTAAAATCAAGCAAGTATACAATTTATAGTGTATTTTTGAAGTTGGATGTTCTTTTGGTCTTTTAAGAAAAATCAACTTTCTGTTCGTTTTCGTTAAAATCGCATGTTCATCCTTTCTGCTAAATTATTGTAAATGTTGTTTCGATACTCTTGTAACGTGAAAATTGCTACATGTAAGTAAATCATCATGTTATTTAATTGCTGCATGCCTTGAAATAATTAACTAGCATGTGACATCGTGAGATCGTGCGCCTCGAAGGCGGAATCGTGATTTTCGGGATGTCATGTGAGTTGATAAATTCGTGCTTGTGATATGAATAGGCTGGCTCGTGTTCCAGCACAAATCTTGGGTGGGGTTGGATTGGGCGGCCACTAGGCGTATGAAAGAGTACTCTCTTCAAGGGCACCACCCGTGTGCGGTGGGTTAGCGCCAATCACGGTAAGCCCCCGTGAGAAGGACGGCTCGCTCATCACGACCTAAAGGCGCGAATCCTTTTTAGACATGAAATGCTAACAGACATGGAATGCTAACAGACATGAAATGCTAACATGAAACTTACAAACTTGAAATTGTTATCTCTATTAAATTGACATGCTAATGAACCAAAGGAAGGATTACTCCAATTGTTAAACTGCTTAGAATTGCATGATATGATGTCATTTACTTTATTCCATTTTATAAATTACTTGTTGAAATCTTGTTGTCGCCATCTCATTTAAATTATTAACGCCTCTTAAATTCAGTATAAATTTGTATATACATTGCCTCGGGTTTCTGACCGTTACTTGCAGACCATTGCTGACATACATTCATGTTTTTGGATGTATGTCAGATTCTGAGCTTGAGTACCAGGAGGCTCCCTACGAGACACCTGACTTGGAGAGTCAGGAGTTCGTTGTAGACGCCGAGTCTCTCCCTGCAGAGGACTAGTGGACTTTGTCGTTGCTGCTTATCTATAGTTTGCTTTCAGTTGTTGTTCCGTGTACGTATTTACTTTGGCCCAGCTGTGGCTTGTTGTTGTATTTCGTGTACAGACACTTATTATTCTGGATGTGGCTTGTAATGTATGAATAATTCTGGTTGTTCTGAAAAGCATGCAAAGGAACTGCCCTTGCGTTTTACCACAGATGCTTAATGAACCTGAGTTTCACCGCTCCGGTTCAAGCGGACCTAGTAACGCTCTCGCTTCCGTCGTTTTTGGGAAGCGGGGCGTTACAGGTTTTAGTGGTGGCCCATGCAGGTCCGTCTCTTTGCATTTGCGAATTCAAAACAATGAGAATATTTTCATCGGCCAAACATCTAGAGGGATCACATACGCGAGATTAACTCGGGTTTTTCCTATCTTAGAATGGCTGAGGGACGAAACACCCAAAATGGACCCGGAGCTGCTGGAGGCGGAAGTGACGACATCCACCAGATGCTTGGAGTTATGAAAGAAATGCTTGAAGTTCAGCATCAGTTGGTCCAGCAGGGACGTCAAGCTGCACCAGTTGCTCCACCGCCTCGCTATGAGCCTGGAGCCAAGCAGTTCCGAGAGATGCACCCGACGAACTTCTCGGGACGAGAGGGCCCACTAGCGGTCGAGGAATGGCTTCGCAACACTGCGGATAACTTGGGTCTTGCCCGAGTAAATCCGAACGATTGGGTGGATCTCGCCAAGAAGCAGTTGACAGATAATGCACGTCACTGGTGGTATGCTGAAGAGGCTAGGCTGACCAAGCTGATTCCTTGGGATACCTTCCATCAGAGGTTTGACGCCCAGTACTTTTCGAAGGCTGCAAAGAGGATGATGCAGCAGCGTTTCATTAACCTGGAGCAGGGCACCAGGACAGTCGATGAGTATGAGGCTGAATTTACCATGCTGAGTCGATTCGCCCCTACAATGATAGCAGACGAGGAGGACTGTGCACACCGCTTCCTACAGGGCTTAGACCTGGACATACAGAGTGTGTTGTCTGGGCACACCTTTACCACTCATGAGCAAGTACTGGTAGCTGCGAAAATGCACGAGCAGGTAGCTCAACAGAAGAAAGCATGCCAGGCGGGCAAGCACCCGATGGAGATGCCGAGGAATGCACCTAGGCCCGGTTTTCACCCCGTTCAGACCACACAGTTCAAAAGGCCAGCTGCACCTGTCCCCAACCGAGCGGAGCTGACTTGCCACTTCTGCGGCAAGCTTGGTCATATGAAGAAAGACTGTAGGAAGATGCTGAACCAGTGTTTGATATGTGGATCATCTACTCATGCTGCAAAGGACTGCCCCTACAGTTCTCGACCCGTACCTGCTGGAGCACCTGTACCCGCACAGCAGACTATACCGGCACCTGGACAACGCGGACCACCTCTGGCTCCACAGGATCGAGCCTTTCAGCAGGCCAATCCACCTAAGCGCCGAGCTTTCATATGACGGCCGTTGAGGCTGAAGCTGAGGACGACGTGATTGCAGGTAACCTCTAGACTAGTTCGTCTTATTTATGCATTATATTTGATTAGTTAGATCTGTGTTTATCTAGTTGTATGTTACCCTTAGGTGTCATCTTAGTTTCATCTCACCCCGGCCTTGACCCTGTTCCATTCCAGAGCTTCCATGTGCATCCTATCTCGGAAGTTCGTAGTCGAACACTCGATACCCACCTATACGCTTCCCAAGTGTTGGAATATTACAACTTGGAATGGTGTAGTGAAGGTTGCACTGGGATGTAGACCATGCCCGTTGGTGGTTAGTGGACACGAACAATATGCTAATTTCATTGTCCACGACATATCCAATTTCGATGCTATACTCGGCATTGACTGGTTAGGAACTTTTTATGCCACGATCGACTGTCACATGAAGAAAGTGGTATTCGAAATTCCTGACCACCCAGTGTTCGAGTTTGTCAGCAGAGGACGTTTGCTTGGACCTGTCAAGTTTCGGGCCCAGCCATACAGTTTGACTATTGCATCCATGATAGCCGAGCCAGAGAAGCCTGCAGTAGTGAGAGACTTCGAAGACGTCTTCCCTGAAGACATTTCTGGATTGCCTCCCGACCGAGCATTAGAGTTTGGCATCGATCTTATGCTAGGAGCTCAACCAATTTCGAAGGCGCTGTACCGTATGGCCCCTGCAGAGTTGGAAGAGCTGAGGAAGCAGTTGGACGAGCTACTACAGAAGGGTTTCATTCATCCCAGCGTATCTCCCTGGGGTGCACATGTCTTACTGGTGAAGAAGAAGGATGGATCGAGAAGAATGTGCATTGATTGTCGGGAGTTGAATCAGATCACAGTGAAGAACAAGTACCCGCTGCCCCGTATTGATGATATCTTCGATCAACTTGGTGAATCGAGGGTATTTTCGAAGTTGGATCTCCAGAGCGGATACCATCAAGTAGAGTCAAGAAGGAAGATGTACTCAAGACCGCTTTTCGGAATAAGTACGGGCATTATGAGTTCGTTGGCATCCCATTCGGTGTGACCAACGCCCCTGCTGTGTTCATGAACCTCATGAACCTTATCTTTTACGACTTCCTCGACAAGTTCATAGTGATCTTCATCGACGACATCCTGGTGCACTCAAAGAGCGAGGAGGAGCATGCAGAACATTTGAAGATAGTGTTGGAGACTCTCTGTCATCATAGACTATATGCCAAGTACAGCAAATGCGAAGTCTGGCTGGATAGAATTGCATTCCTTGGTCATGTAGTATCAGGAGCTGGTATCTCAGTGGATCCGGAGAAGGTCAAAGCAGTCAGTGAATGGCCTATACCTCGATCGACATCAGACATCAGGAGTTTCCTTGGATTAGCTGGATACTACCACAGATTTATCAAGGATTTCTCGAGGATAGCTGAGCCGATGACGAGATTGACAAGGAAGGATGTTAAGTTCAGTTGGTCAGACTCTTGTGAGCAAGCTCTTTCTACTTTGAAGGAGAGACTTACTACTGCACCAGTCTTAGCTATTTCGGACAGAAGCGGGGGCTTCAAGATTTTCTGTGTTGCATCGGGCAAGGGACTTGGATGTGTTCTACACCAGCACAATCATGTAGTCGCATATGCTTCGCGACAATTGAAGGTCCATGAGAATAATTATCCGACCCACGATTTGGAACTAGCCGCTGTCATCTTTGCACTAAAGATCTGGCGACATTTCTTACTGAGTGAGAAAATGAAAATTTTCACTGATCACAAAAGTTTGAAATATATATTCACTCAGAAGGAGTTGAATATGAGACAGCGCGGATGGTTGGAATTGATGGCAGACTACGACATCGATCTTCAGTATCATCCTGGGAAGGTGAATGTTGCACCGGATGCCTTGAGTCGTCTGCCCGAAGTAATGATTCTTACAGCTCAGTGGAGATTGCAGCAGGACCTGCGAGGGATGGATGTTGAAGCTGTTCTACCGGGAGTCACATCGTCGTTGATTAACATGCAGATTCAATCGACAATCGTGAATCAAATCAAGACTGCTCAAGCTGGAGATGCTAAGTTAAAGAAGATCAGAGAGCAAGTAGAATCAGGACTTCAGACAGATTTTCTGATTCATGCGGATGGATCTTTGAGATATGGTAGTAGGATCTGCGTACCTGCAGGAGATATCAGAGAGGAGTTAATGAATGAGGCTCACAGTTCTCCTTATTCTATTCATCCTGGAGGTACTAAGATGTACAAGGATCTTCGTCAGAATTTTTGGTGGCATTGGATGAAGAGAAGTGTGGCACGTAGCATTGCCAAGTGTCTTGTGTGTCAGCAAGTAAAGGCTGAACATCATCGCATTGCTGGACTATTACAACCTCTGCCTGTTCCAGAATGGAAGTGGCAGCACATCACGATGGACTTCGTGACTGGCTTACCTCAGAGTACCAAGCAGAACGACACGATCTGGGTCATCGTTGATCGATTGACCAAATCCACGCACTTTATACCCTTCCGAGTTGGGCAATCCACGGAGATATTAGCAAGGTAGTACATGGAGGTAATGACTTAACTCATACCTTTATAATTTCCTTCTGGTACAAGTCGTGATGTGAATTATGTCGTGTAGGAGATCGTACGCTTGCATGGAGTCCCTGGAAGCATCGTATCAGATCGTGATACGCGATTCACATCTCAATTCTGGAAAAGTCTGTAGACCAATCTGGGTACCAGTCTGAAATTCAGCACTGCGTATCACCACGGATGGACAGTCGGAGCGCACTATTCAGATCTTGGAGGATATGTTGAGAGCTTGCATGTTAGATCTCAAGGGTTCGTGGGAGGATCATCTGCACCTGGTGGAGTTCTCCTACAACAACAGTTATCAGGCGGCATGGCGCCATTTGCTGCTCTCTACGGGAGGAAATGTCGATCGCCACTGAGTTGGGATGACATTGGGGATAGAGAGCTCGTGGGGCCAGAGATGATAGTGGAAGCAGTTGATGTTGTGCGAGATATCATAGACAAGATTCGGATCGCCCAAGACCGTTATAAACATTGGGCAGATGCTAAACGACGTCCTTTGGAGTTTCAGCCGGGAGATCATGTGTTTCTGAAGATTTCACCAAATCGAGGAGTGATTCGATTTGGGAAGAGAGGCAAGCTTAGTCCGAGATATATTGGACCATTCGATGTGCTAGAGCGAGTTGGAGAAGTAGCTTATCGCTTAGCTTTGCCACCACCCTTGGAGGGAGTTCATGATGTCTTCCATGTGTCCCAGCTCCGTCGTTATATCAGCGACCCTTCTCATGCTGTGGACTACTCGGAGATTACAGTTCGACCAGATCTGACGTATGAACAGTAACCAGTAGCGATCCTAGATCGACGTCAAAAAATCTTCAGGAACAAGAAAGTTGATCTAGTCATAGTGATGTGGCGTCGTGACTCGCCATGTGAGTCTACCTGGGAACGGGAAGATGAGATACGAGAGCGTTATCCATATTTGTTTCCTGCTCATTAGTTGATAAGAATTCCGAGGACGGAATTTTTCCTAAGGTGGGTAGAATGTAACTGCCAGTAATTTTAGTCGTGTTTGCGATTGTGCGTACCGGTATTTTTCTACAGTCATCCAGTTAAACTTTTCATCCGTATGTGTCGATACGAGCGCATCACTGTATCGTTTTACCGAATCGTTATTATTTATCATTAAGTGTAACTAAATATGTTAATTATCTTCCTAATTACATTTTGCTAATCATTAATTTTCCTAATCACGTTTAATTTCAATCAACTCACGTCTTTTTGAATGCAGATTCATTCCCCTCAAGATTAGTGTAAAGTTATCATTTATTTCACGTCCTAATCTAATTAAGATTGGGTTGACAATGAGATAGGGTGTCTCCTACTAATCGTATTAAGCCCGACGTCTCCTCCTCTGTTAAACCCATTCTTGCAAACCCATCGGCCCAAATCAACAAACACAAATTTGATTCTTCATCCCCAAACCCATTCACCCAAATAACTCAGAACTGAAATTTGAAACAGAGGGAACCCAGATCTGAAATGAAATAAGACAAATTTCAGAAATCTAAGCAAGCCCATTTCTGATCCTTCTTCTTCCCCAAACCAAAAACAATCAGCCCCTCAAATCAAACAACCTCAAATCTGAAAAACAAAACAGAAATTTCAGATTCAAAAACAATTTCAAACCCCAAGCAAACCCTACCCTCCTCCTTCCTCATCCCTCTCCCCTAAGCCTCCCCTCCTCTCCTCCGTCGGGGCCAGCCTTGTGCGCGCGGATCACCGTACGCCGGCCAACAGCGCGCGCTACCCAGCAAAGCCGCTGCCGCCTCTACCTGTGCGCCGCCGCCTCCACTGGCCGGAAGCCACCGCCGGATCCCGCCTCCAGTCGCCGAAAAGCAGCGCCGCCGTCCGCCCTTCTCCTCCCCCATCGCGTAGGTGAAGATCTGCTCCCTTTTGTTTTTAGCGCAAGTCTTGTTGCTTGCTGCTGTTAGTTCCAAAACAAAAAAATAATAATAATGAAAAAAGAAAGAAGACAGAAGTGAAGGAGAAAGGAAGAGAGAGCCTGAGTGTCATGATATGGGTTATTAAAAAATGAAAGAAAGGGGTTGTGGCCCTGTGGGTGACAGTTTTGTGTAAGGAGTTGTTGATTGAATAAAGAAACATATCAATTGACAGCCTTACATCTTAGGTTATTAATAAAAAATGAAGAGAATATAGTGATATTCAAATAGATGGCAGGTTGAGTGAAGGGTTTTGTATTATTATATGTTAGAGGTAGGTATAAGTTGGTGATAGTATTAATTAAGATGTTAACCATACCATTAGCTTAAGGTAAGATTAGTATTACTAGGTTGTTAGTGATAGACTAATAGTTAAATATGTTAAGTCATTTAATTTCAGCTAGTTAGTAATAATGTTAGATAATAAAATTTGAATACAATAAGGCGAATCATGTTAGTGTAACACAATATAAATATCACCCTAGCCAGAGAGCCCAATTAAATTAGACGAACCCACTTTACGGATTAACCCGATATTTTAATTATCTCGCAATATATCTAATTCTATGAATTCTTTAACCGAAACATAGAACCGGAAGTACAGTTACGTAGTACCCATCAAGACGGACCCAACGGCACCAAAATCACCAAAATCAGGCAAGTATACAATTTATAGTGTATTTTTGAAGTTGGATGTTCTTTTGGTCTTTTAAGAAAAATCAACTTTCTGTTCGTTTTCGTTAAAATCGCATGTTCATCCTTTCTGCTAAATTATGGTAAATGTTGTTTCGATACTCTTGTAACGTGAAAATTGCTGCATGTAAGAAAACCATCATGTTATTTAATTGCTGCATGCCTTGAAATAATTAACTAGCATGTGACATCGTGAGATCGTGCGCCTCGAAGGCGGAATCATGATTTTCGGGATGTCATGTGAGTTGATAAATTCATGCTTGTGATATGAATAGGCTGGCTCGTGTTCCAGCACAAATCTTGGGTGGGGTTGGATTGGGCGGCCACTAGGCGTATGAAAGAGTACTCTCTTCAAGGGCACCACCCGTGTGCGGTGGGTTAGCGCCAATCACGGTAAGCCCCGTGAGAAGGACGACTCGCTCATCACGACCTAAAGGCGTGAATCCTTTTTAGACATGAAATGCTAACAGACATGAAATGCTAACATGAAACTTACAAACTTAAATTGTTATCTCTATTAAATTGCCATGCTAATGAACCAAAGGAAGGATTACTCCAATTGTTAAACTGCTTAGAATTGCATGATAGGATATCTTTTACTTCATTCCATTTTATAAATTACTTGTTTAAATCTTGTTGTCGCCATCTCATTTAAATTATTAACGCCTCTTAAATTCAGTATAAATTTGTATATACATTGCCTCGGGTTTCTGACCGTTACTTGCAGACCCTTGCTGACATACATTCATGTTTTTGGATGTATGTCAGATTCTGAGCTTGAGTACCAGGAGGCTCCCTACGAGACACCTGACTTGGAGAGTCAGGAGTTCGTTGTAGACGCCGAGTCTCTCCCTGCAGAGGACGAGTGGACTTTGTCGTTGCTGCTTATCTATAGTTTGCTTTCAGTTGTTGTTGCATGTACGTATTTACATTGGCCCAGATGTGGCTTGTTGTTGTATTTCGTGTATGGATGCTTAGTATTCTGGATGTGGCTTGTAATGTATGAATAATTCTGGGTGTTCTGAAAAGCGTGCAAAGGACCTACCCTTGCATTTTACCACAGACGCTTAATGAACCTGAGTTTCACCGCTCCGGTTCAAGCGGACCCAGTAACGCTCTCGCTTCCGTCGTTTTTGGGAAGCGGGGCGTTACACTGAGAGACTAAAACATGAGATTCATTAGCAACAGCATAATGTTATGATCATCATCAAAATAAGATTGGTATGAAACACCAATACTCAACAATCTCCCCATTTTTGATGATGACACACATTATGTAAATCATAAAGAATTAAAGCACAATGCTAATATCTCCCCTTACTTATATGCACCAATTATATAATGAGCTACACAAAGGTAAATACTCATAATACCAATAAAAACATGGTGACATATAATAGGCATGGAATACATAAACCAATTGCAAAGAATAAAAGCATGCAAACATGAATGGTTTATCTAATCCCATATATTTCTCCCTATAGAGATATCTCTCCCCATATGCATATGTATAATCTCTCCCCTATAGATATGATCACATAATGCATATATCTCTCCCCTTGACATCGTCAAAAAGGTGGACATCAAATATACCCCCTTTGTCATCTTAACCAAGATGTGACAATATGCAAGAAAAGAAAGATATGTATGATACCAAATTTTTAAAAATTTAGTGGGTATCAATTCACTATCACATGCTTACTCTAGATCTTAGAAATGGTCAACTTTTGACTTCTAGGATCTAATACCAATTAATTAATGGAGCCATGGGCCTAAAAGTGTATCAAAGCAATAGATATGGAAATATCAAGCTTCAAAGATACACAAGGATATTGCCAAAAACAATGAGACATGAAACATGTTGGCAATAAACAAGAGGTTTGGTTTGAGACCCAAAATAACCAAATGTAAATAATGATCTCAAATAACCTCCGAAATGAGAGTTAAAGTATGTCTTAAAATAATTTAAACACATATAATGTTAACTCCATTGACATACACATGGATCAAAAATGCATGCATGTCAATAAACCCCTAGGTCCCCATTTTTATGAAAAGAAATAAATTTGAAAATATTTTCAAAATCATGAATCACACACAATCAATGGGTATGCTTAAAATAAACATAGAAGCACAATACCCATGCAATATGCTTATGTGTGAGGAACCTAAACATTAGGTAACCAAACCCAAGAGGAGTGTGATTTCCTATCGTAATCACACGAGGTGATCACATCCCTAACTAGAGAGTTGATGTAACCATCTCTCTCTTGCACACTAACCTTAGTAGGAATCCATAATCTCAAGGATTTCCTAGGCAATGGTTTTGCCTTTGCAAGAGGGAAGGATGTTGCATGCTTAGGTGTAGAAACAAATTTCTTAGCATGCAAAGAATGAGGATTTTGCTTCTTAGCAAAAAATGAAGATTCTTCATACTTTCTCATCACATTGTGATCTACATGCTTCTTGTTGGTGTTATTGTTGTACAAGAAAGCATGGTGATTCTTCTTAGGTGCTTTAGTAATATTTCTTGTATTTGCACCATAAAAGGAAATAGAGGTGGGGTTGGGAACCACATTTTGAATATAACCCAAACCTCCTCTATGATTTGCCGGATGTTGTTTTTCCAACAAATCGTGGAGTGAATCCCTAGAATACACAAAGCTTATGAGCTTCCGGGATTCTTCTTCACATTTCAACGTAAGCTAAGGAATGTGAGCATCTAAGCTAAGGTTTTGAGCAATGAGATTTTTATTTGAAAGTCTCAATTCCTTAACTTGAGAGAGAAGTGTGTCTCTCTCACAAGTGTCATAAACATGCTTTTCATCATGAATTATGTAGGGATCGTCTAACCCTTGCAATACTAACAACACACACTAGAGGGGGGTGAATAGTGTAATGGCAATAAAATTGTCCAAATAAAATTTAACTTACAAATGCGGAATTATAAATGCAAGAGGAATTAAATGGCACAATCAATCCAAACGCAAACACAGAGAATTACCATGGTTCCCCAAACTTGGGTACATCCAGCCACACCAATATTCACTATATTCCCACACAGAGAAGTGAATACAAATCCCACAAAGAGAATTTATGCCCTACACAATGACCCAACCAATCCTACACAAGGATCAAGATTCCCACACAGGGAATCACTAACTCCCACTCAGAGAATTAGGGTTAGCCCTACACTAGGACACACGAACTCCCACAAAGAGAGTTAATTCCCACAAAGAGAATTCCCAAGTCCCACAAAGAGACAACCTCCCACAAAGAGAGAGACTCACACAAAGAGTGTGTACTAATCCCACAAAGAGAAATAGGAAAGCAATTTACACCCTGTAAAGTAAATACTCTTACCTATGCCTTGAGATGCTTACTCATAAATGAATACAAGGCATTGAAGAGGATCTCCAAGTGTTGGACTATGCTTGAGAGCACTTGGATGATTTCCCTTGAGCTGGACTTCAATGCATGAAGAAAGATGAATGCTCAAATAGAGGGAAATGAGGGAGCTTGAGAGTGGCTTATTGATCTCTTGAGATTTTCTATAGAATCAAGAGTTTATCAAATGTTGTCAAGCGTTCTCAAGAATGGCAGCACACTCATATATATGGAGATCCTATATCAAGCCCAAAACCCCAAAGAACCAGCCAGAAAATCAAATCTGCAACGGCTAGAAACTGGGTGAAAACGACAGGAACAGTCGACTGATGATCATAAGACAGTCGACTGATCAACGGCTAGAAATTATCCAACGGCTATAATCTGAGCCAGGACAGTCGACTGACGAAGTCAATACAGTCGACTGACAAACAGGACAGGCGCCTGTTAATCCTTCAGCAGACGACTGATGCAGGGGATGGATCGAAACAGAGAGCTGCACTCTTTCTCCAATTCTTCGCACAGGCGACTGGTGTTAATACTACAGTCGACTGTCGAATAGTCAGGCGACTGTATATTCTTCATCAGTCGACTACTGTAAAGTATGGATAGAAGACAGAGAGATGCAGAGATTGCACTTACGCTAGACAGGTGACTGTTGACCAAATCTCAGGCGACTGTAAATATACAGGCGACTGGGAACTGATTGACAGGCGACTGTGCGTAAAGCTCAAGTTTGAGTCAATAGAAATGTTGACTTGAGCAGTGCATATCAGGCGACTGTAGAAGGATCTACAGGCGACTGGAAATCATCCAGTCGACTGTGTTTCCCTCAACAGGCGACTGACAGAGGAAGTGAACCTATTGGGTTGGATTCTATGATAATCCTAAGGTTCACTAAGATGTTTAAATGCATGAGCATGAATGAGTAAACCATCTAGCAAGGCATTACATCAACCCTAGACTCAAAAGAGAGAGAACGCAATAAAGTAAATTACATGAATTACAATGCTTTCAAAAGAGTCTAAGTCTTCAATCTTGATGCCTTGATTGCTCTCCATCATCTCCAAGCATTGGTACTCCTTGAGTCCAAACTTTGGACCTTCTTCACATGACGTCCATCCTTACACCAAGTGATTAGTCTCCAAGAAAGATGTCCTTGAAATAAACTGAGAGACTAAGACATGAGATTCATTAGCAACAACATAATGTTGTGATCATCATCAAAATAAGATTGGTATGTAACACCAATACTCAACAAATTACACTCGCAATAACTAGTTCATGCAATCTACTCTTAGCAATCTTATATTTTACTTTTAATCTATTGTAAGAGTTGATGCACTTACTAGCTTTTTCGGAGATCAAGTCAAAATTGATCTTGAGCTTCTCGTATGAGATCTTTTCTTCCTCGATCTCAACAACAACATCATCATCCTTGCAAGAGCTTGATGACGACTTCTCCTCCATAGCCATGAGGCACGAATCCTCATAGGAATTGTATGCGTCAAGCCAAGCATCCAACTCTTCTTCGTTTAATCCGGAGGGGATTGGTGTAGGACCATCCATGGCTACAAAGCATGCGTGAGCATCCTCCTTTACATCATCTTCTTCGTTACTCGAAGTGTCCTCACTCGAATCATCAAAGGTCTCGACAAGTCCCTTCTTGTGATTTTTGGACTTGGACCTTCCTTTCCAATACTTCTTCCCTTTACCCTTGTAAGTTTCTTTGTTCGGTTTGGAAGGGCATTCGGTGGACAAGTGACCTTTTCCACTGCAAATGTAACAAGTATGAACCTTGTTAGAATTGGAGACAAACTTTGACAAAGACTTACCTTGCTTGCATTTGAGGAAAGCTTTGAATTTCTCGGTAAGATCCTCAATTTCTTCTCCACTTGCATCTTCTTGCTCATCTTCTTCGCTAGGAGCTTCTCGATGGAATTTCCTCCTCCACTTGATTGGCTCCTCCTTGGCATGGAATGCAACCCCCTTTTGCTTCTCTAACTTCTCGAGCTTTGTTGGTTGAAGCTTCACTTCATACGCCATGAGATTTCCAATGCACTCCTCAACGGTATATTTGGACGTGTCATACGACTCCAAAATTCCGTTGGCCTTTGACTCCCAACGAGGTGTGAGAGAGTCTAGGATCTTCTCTACACGATCCTCTTGGGAAATCGTCTTCCCGAGTCCCTCCAAAGCGTTCATGATATCGGTGAACCTTGTGAACATCTCTGAAATGCTTTCGCCTTCCTGCATCTTAAACATTTCATATTTAGATCTAAACACAGTTTGTTTAGATTTCTTTACCTTCGTTGTCCCTTCATGACAAATCTCCAAGGTTTGCCAAATATCATTTTCCGTTTTGCACATGGAGATGCGGTTGAACTCACTAGCTGAGAGAGCGCAATGTAATGCATTCATAGCTCTCGCATTGAACTTGATTGAGTCCTTCTCCGCCTTTCTCCTTGAAGCCGCATGAGTAGTGGGCTTCTCAAATGGCACCTCTGTGATGTCCCATAGGTCTTGACCCTCCATGTAGATCATCATTTCGATCTTCCAACTTGGGTAGTTGGTTCCGTTGAAGAGCGGGGGTCGAACGGTTGAACGGTTGAGTGACCTTCTTCATGAGACGCGGATGAGGCGTTGAATGCCATCGTTGCAGTATGCTTTAACCTCGCTCTGATACCAATTGTAGGGATCGTCTAACCCTTGTAATACTAACAACACACACTAGAGGGGGGGTGAATAGTGTAATGGCAATAAAATTGTCCAATTAAAATTTAACTTGCAAATGCGGAATAAAAAATGCAAGAGGAATTAAAAGGCACAATCAATCCAAACGCAAACACAAAGTTTTACCCTGGTTCCCCAAACTTGGGTACATCCAGCCACACCAATATTCACTATAATCCCACACAGAGAAGTGAATACAAATCTCACAAGGAGATACCCCACAAAGAGGATTTATGCCCTACACAAGGACCCAACCAATCCTACACAAGGATCAAGACTCCCACACAGAGAATCACTAACTCCCACTCAGAGAATTAGGGTTAGCCCTACACTAGGACACTAGAACTCCCACAAAGAGAGTTAATTCTCACAAAGAGAGTTAATTCTCACAAAGAGAATTCCCTAGTCCCACAAAGAGACAACCTCTCACAAAGAGAGAGAAACTCCCACAAAGAGAGTATCATAATCCCACAAAGAGAAATAGGAAAACAAATTACACCATGTAAAGTAAATACTCTTACCTATGCCTTGAGATGCTTACTCATGAATGAATGCAAGGCATGGAAGAGGATCTCCAAGTGTTGGAATATGCTTGAGAGCACTTGGATGATTTTCCTTGAGCTGGACTTCAATGCATGAAGAGAGATGAATGCTCAATAGAGGGAAATGAGGGAGCTTGAGATTGGCTTAAAGATCTCTTGAGATTTTCAATAGAATCAAGAGTAATCAAGAATCAATCAAGAAGGTTAAGCATATGCAACACACTCATATATATAGGAATCCTATATCAAGCCCAAAAACCCAAAGAAACAGCCAAATAACCAAATCTGCAACGGCTAGAAACTGGGTGAAAACGACAGGATCAGTCGACTGAAGATCATAAGACAGTCGACTGATCAACTGCTAGAAAATATCCAACGGCTATAATCTGAACCAGGACAGTCGACTGACGAAGTCAATACAGTCGACTGACAAACAGGACAGGCGCCTGTTAATCCTTCAGCAAACGATTGATGCAGGGGATGGATCGAAACGGAGAGCTGCACTCTTTCTCCAATTCTTCGCACAGGCGACTGATGTTAATACTATAGTCGACTGCCAAAAAGTCAGGCGACTGTATATTCTTCATCAGTCGACTACTGTAAAATATGGAGAGAAGACAGAGAGATGCAGTGATTGCACTTACACTAGACAGGCGACTGTTGGCCAATTTCCAGGCGACTGTAAATATACAGGCGACTGTAAACTGATCGTCAGGCGACTGTGCGTAAAGCTCAAGTTTGAGTCAATTGAAATGTTGACTTGAGCTGTGCATATCAGGCGACTGTAGAAGGATGTACAGGCGACTGGAACTCACCAAGTCGGCTGTGTTTCCCTCATCAGGCGACTGACGGAAAGCCAGAGACCCCAAATGAGTATTTGGACAGAGTGAACCTATTGGGTTGGATTCTATGATAATCCTAAGGTTCACTAAGATGGTTAAATGCATATGCATGAAAAGTAAACCATCTAACAAGGCATTACAATAACCTAGACTCAAAAGAGAGAGAAAGCAATAAAGTAAATTATATGGATTACAATGCTTTCTTAAGAGTCTAAGTCTACAATCTCGATGCCTTGATTTCTCTCTATCATCTCCAAGCTTTGGCACTCCTTGAGTCCAAACTTTGGCCCTTCTTCACATGATGTCCATCCTTACACCAAGTGATTAGTCTCCAAGAACGATATCCTTGAAATAAACTGAGAGACTAAAACATGAGATTCATTAGCAACAACATAATGTTGTGATCATCATCAAAATAAGATTGGTATGAAACTCCAATACTCAACACTCTCAAATCTTAATGTCTTGAGCTTCGCTCACATCTATCCAATAGGGATAACGTCATTTCATCGTTTTTGAAGAAGTGTGAGCTATTGTCTACTCAACTTGCGAGTAAGGACAAGGTTGTGGGATCCTCGACTTTGAGAGTGACCAAACCAAGCTCTTCCTCTAGAATCACCCAAAACAAATTAGTGGGGAGCCTTCTAATGTATTAGTCACGTCCAAACCTCTCTTGGCAAGAAATCAACGAAGATTATAAAGCCAAAGAGGAACCATGCATAGTTATATTCCGGTTATGCGGCTATTAATAAGCCTACTCAAAAACATATGCATGTTGCTTCTACACATAGAAATAATTTACATTGCTTGCATGCTAGAATTGAACCAGCTCATTCTTTGCATGCTACTCATGTTCCTATGCATGGTAGAAAATTTTCTTGCGTGAATGCTCTAAATGTTACATCGCATGTTTCACACATAGGGCACTCTAATATTTACGTTCCACCTCACAAGCGTGGACCCACACATCCTATTCATATCCTTAATCGACTACTCCTTAGGAAACACAAATATCTTTCTTTGTGGAGTCCTACGAATGTATCTCGAGATGATAGAAACACGTACATATACTTGTATGTTAGAAATGTTATATTTTCATGCGACTATATACGGAACCCAAACTCAACCTTTGGTTGGTTTCCCTCTTGCTAGAATTCACACAATTGTATTCATTGCTTGGGTACCATGCATGTATGCTTATTTTATGTACCCACTTTTAGTGTGAGATTCTCCATAGCTTCCATATTTGCATGTTTATATAATTTTGTGGGAGTATGGAATACTTGCTTGCTAGCATGTAATTTTCCTTTTATATGCCATGTTTATGTGATTCACGTCATATTTTTGCATGTGAGTAGGTTTCATTTCAAATCATTGTATTTTATCTTTTTGGCACTTTACCATCTTTTTGATATGCCAAAGGGGGAGAAATTGTGGTTATGTAAAAATATATACCATATGATTGTATGCATTCTTTTGTTGGTATTGTTTTTACATAAACACACTCATCAATATGTCTTATGCTATAATTGTTCACTTTGTGTATCTATGCATATTGATAGGAAGAGTTTGTTAGCATACACATTGTATTTCAATGTTTATGTTATATTTTTACATAATGTTTTGTCATCAAAAAAGGGGGAGAATGTTGGTTCATGGGTTCATGACCAATGTTATTGTGATGATGATCAACATTATATTGTGTGCTAATCATCTCCTTTGTTTTAGTCTCAGATTAACAATTACTTATCTTGATGAGGAGACAAAACAATAGATGATGGGATGATGATGGATTATGGTTCAAGACTATGAAGCAACGCATTGTATAAAGAATGAAGATTCAAGAGTATTTTTAATTTATTCTTCATGTAATTTTGCCTTTGTTACATAGAATATTCGTTGTCTTGAATAGATGCATACACACTCACATATGCATCATATCCATCTTAGGGTTCATTAGAAATCATGCAGAACCCATCCCATTTGGTCAATTGCTTTAAACACACATGGGTGTGCATTTTAGAGATTGGACAGGTACCTGGTATAGGGGCACCAGATGCCTGGCGTGTTAGCGTTCTAATCAGCTGAACACAGCCAAGGGAGCAGTTGCCTGATGGTCTATGACCAGGCGTCTGCACAGTGGTCCAGACGCCTCGTACATGACCTGCATGCGCCCGTACAATGTGAGCAACATACTTGTACTCTCTATCTGTTGGACCCATATTTGTCAGCCGTCTGAATGGACCCATATTCTCAGATGCCTGCACAGTGTCCTAGACGCCCGAGTGGTGTACTCCAGACGTCTGGTTGCCTTGCGTTGGAACTTTTTCAATCTGTCTCTGACTTCAAACATGTGTCGGTTTCTATTTGGTTTGAATATTTCATCCATTCCACTCCCATTGGATTGCATTCTTTGTCAGCTTTCCAACGCATCTTAGATCACCTCAATCGGAGTTCATTTGTGTCAGTTATGACCATTTTGGCGATCTAGTGTTTTCTTTGTTGGAAATTCTATAGTCTGTTTCTGATTTCAATCGGATGTCAGTTTTTTTGCAGTCGAAATTTTTCATCCATTCTAAGCCCATTTGATTGAAAATCTTGTTAGCTTTCTAACGCATCTTGTATCACCTCAATCAGAGTCCATATGAATGAGTTGTGATCGTTTTGGTGAACAAATGTTTTTCTGTGAAGAGTCTGTCGGACCAGACGCTGCACAACGTCAGACCAGAAGTCTGGTCACTCTTCATCAGACATCTTGTCATCAGATGTCTGGTCGGCCCCAAAAACTATCAATTGGGACTTTCGAGCTAGCCATTTCTAGCTCTTTATTGTCTGTTTATGGGCTGTTTTGAGGGGCTTTTAGGTTAGTTTGAGGGGATGTTTTTGGCATCTCTCCACACTTATAGGAATCATTTGAGGGAGGCAAATTTGAGTTTTTTACTTGAAGAGATTCATTTTCCCTCACTCTCTCTTTCTCTCGTCTTCACTTGGTTAAAGTGTTATTGCATTGAGCTTGCATTAAGAGAGAGAGAGAGAGAGAGAGAGAGAGAGAGAGAGAGAGAGAGAGAGAGAGAGAGAGAGAGAGAGAGAGAGAGAGAGAGAGTTTTCCAAGTGCATCAACTTCTTCATCTAGCACTTGGTGATTTCAATTTTCTATGCCTTCACATACACATCAGTAAGATCTATTCAAGGCATAGGTAAGATTGTTCTTTTTCATTTCTTCTGGTTACGAAACCAAGTACTCGGGTTGTGAGTATATTGTGAGGGGTTGCTCCACTTGGAGAGTTTCTCTCCATATCTTGGTGTAGGGATGTGGCTCGTAAGAGTGTGCGTTTGTGTCCCGGTTTTAGAGAGCATTAGTGGAAAGCCTTCGCTCCGGATTTAGGAGGATGGGTCTAAAGTAGGATCACAGGGAAGGGATCCGAATCAGGATACGTTTCGTGTGTTTGCGATTTGTTTTGACGTATCTCCTTTGTTTTTGTTGTTGAGATTATCGCTTTAATTTCTGCTGCGTTGTGTGCTTAATTTTAGTAACTTTTAATTACGTACTTTTGCTTGCCTTTATACTATTCATCCACCCTCTAGTTTATTGTGTAGCCACAAGTCCCAAACAAGCCGCCACACAGGCAATCTTAGTATCTTACGCTCATAACCCCTTCCCCCCACCATTGCCTTACTAAGGCATCGGATGGAAGTCGGAGGGTACGACCCCTCGACTTGGGGGGTGTGTCCCCCGGTCCTCTGACGTCTTTCCCTCTTTGTTTCAGGTATCAAAGAAGTAGGCCGACCCGGTGAAACCCTGTCCGGGCTCTTTGTTGCGAGAATACTCGTTCGAGCATCTGCACCCAAGCGCCGTGATATTCTAGGTGTCAACAAGATTAAAGGGTTAACGAATGCGGGTTCAGATCTTGACCTAGCTGGGGTTTAGATGCAATGATTGCTGGTTAGGAGCAATATGGCGTCTTGATGGACGATATGTTAGAGAGAGAGGTGAAGAAGAAGACATGGATCACTACAGAAAGAGAATGAACGCGAAGATAGAAAGATAGAGAAAAGAGAGGAGATGGAGTGATGGTGATCTCGTGATTCAAGGAATGGAGGAAGCAAGTAGGGACGGATTTACACGGGGGCCAGGTGAGCACGTGCCCCCCATGGAAATTGAGAATGAAATTACTTACATGCCCTTTAAAAAATTACCATGAAAAACTAATATTTGTTGGATAATGAGAAGAATGAGTAACCATGGCACAAAGCCATGGTTCTCTATTTTTTAAATCAATAGAAGCCCAAAGGCCATAGGATAACCAAAGGTCCTCATTAGTAAGGATAATGGGGAGTAATGGGAGGATAAAGATGAGGGGAGGCCAAAGGCCTCCCTCATTCATAACACTCCCCCTTATCCACCATTACTTTGGTCTTAGTGTAACTGCTAAGGGGGTTGATACTTCTGGATCCGGAGTAGTCATGTTTGCCTCGTTAAAACCGTAGCTATGGAAAACCCAGTGGAAAAAACTAACAGCTTAAGGAAAAAGAGTGCAACCCACAGGTTTCTCCCCCTGATCCATACAAGCCTTATGCTTGTAGATCTTTCAGCTTTCATTAGATGTGGACACTTTAGGGTCCAGAGTTAAATGAGGTTGCCTCATTAAAACCTTTGGCTATGGAAAACCCAATGGAAAAACATATAGCTAAGGAAAAAGAGTACAACTCTACAACTCCCCCTGATCTGTACAAGCTTCAGGCTTGCAGATCTCCTATGTATCTATACAATCATTTTCTATTCGTCTATACATCCATCATGTTCTGAATATAATCATCGCTTATCTATACAAGTTTCACTCATATCTAGCGGCTACTGGAAAAACAGTGGTGCTCAGGAGTGATACACTCTACGAAGTTTGATAGATGGCTCCACGTATGTATTCCTTCACTCGGTCTTCACTGTGTATGCAAGTTACTGCTGGACCTGGATGAGCGTATTTTAGATATGTTTTTTGGATGATGAGCCTCTCAGAAGATGTAGACTTTTGGAAGTTGATGCGTAGATCTTTAGGAGGTGGCCAGCCATTTGTGCTTAATCATCGCGATGGTCTGTAAACCTGCGTATGCGATATTTATTCATTGGATGCTGATATTTGACCCTTAGAAGTTGCGCAGAAACAGCTTATCCTTGGTCCAGTGGTGCTCTCTAGGGCAGCACTGTATCTGGCTAACAGCTTTACTACAGACGTTCTATTAGAGACACGTGTAGTTGGCCATATAAAGGAGTGTAACTAGTACACTAGAGCTAAGTTCTTCAAGACCTAGGATGTCCTCCCCCTTTTCCAGCGACTGGAAGGCGTCATAAATATGCATCCATTTTTAATAGATTGCAAATGGACATCTTTCTTCATAAACTACTGGTGTATGAGAAATATGATAGGTATAAAAGGATTCCACCATGAAAATATTTAATCTGTAGGCCGAGACAATACCTTGTTTTGCCCAGGTATTTCATTTTGAAGGTATGTTTAAGGCTATCAGATATATTAAAGGTCTCTGCAGGAGATCCTTTTAGATTTAAGTCGTCCACATAGACGACGACTAATACAAATCATGTCCATGTTCATTTGATAAAGATACATGGGAGATTTCATTATTTAGGGAATCCTTGTTCAGCAAGGAATTCGCTAAATCTGTTATACCACATTTTTCGTGATTGCGTAAGATCATATAATGATCTTTGAAGCATTTATAGAGGAGACATTCATAAGTCTCTATTTCATCTCCGGGGGTATAGTATACCCTTTTGGAAGTTTCATATAGATCTCTATATCTATATAGCCGTATAGATATGCAGTCACAACGTCCATGAGCTGCATTTCTTGGCTTTTCCAGAGACGTTTAGGCTTAGTATGAAAATAGAAAAATGATCACATTTCCTTCATTTCTTATTCTTATGAAAACCCAAGTTATATTCCACAGGCTTTACACATTTATGTGTTGGGACTACTGGTCCAAAGACTTTGCTTTTCAAGAGTGAGTCCAGCTCTACTCTTATTGCATCGTCCCACTTTGGCCAATCTATGCGTTTACGCTATAGAAAAGTGGGTTGAACGTCATCGTCGTATTCAGCGACGTGAACGGCAATATCGAAAACAAAATCGTCGTCGTCGACTGTGATGTATTTGTCCAGTACCTCTCCAATACGTACGTAATATAATGATGTTTCTCCTATTGTTTCCTCTGCAGGGAAAATCAGGAGGGGAGAGGTCGCTGGTCTGAGCTCAGCATCCTGTGGAGGGATCATTTTAATATTTCCAGGAATCTTCCTCTTTCGAGGAACTTTATCTTTTGAACCTGGCGGGCGATAACGTGTTGGATAATAAGAAGAATGAGTAACCATGGCACAAAGCCATGGTTCTCTATTTATTAAATCAATAGGAGCCCAAAGGCCATAGGATAACAAAAGTTCCCCATTAGTAGGGATAATGGGGAGTAATGGGAGGATAAAGATGAGGGGATGCCAAAGGCCTCCCTCATTCATAACAATATTTATATTTAGTTTATTAAGAAAACCAAAACTAGTGACGCCGACTGGAGTGGTTATTGGAAATCAAGCGGGGCGCATGTTCGAATCTTGCTGGCCACGGTTTTTTTCTACTCTTTTTATTGTTAATATTTAAATGAATTATAGAAAGTAACAAAGGTGTGCTTGAGTGGTAACCGGTCATGATTCAAAGTCATTCAGGGCGCATGTTCGAATCCTTATGGCCACAATTTTTTCCAATCTTTTTTGTTAAAATTTAGAGGAATCAAAGAAAGAAAAGTTGCATACATCTCCCAACTATTTATTATATATGTTGCAAAAGCTTTTCTATAATTGTTATTTAAAAGTTTGAATGATTATGTCGTGAAAAACAATAAAAATGCATTCGTGTTGTGAAGGGAAAAGTAGAGTAATACGTGTAAGGGGTTAAGAGCCCCTAACCTCAATTTATAGCTTTCAACGATGGGCCGGATACCCAATGGGCCTCATGGGCCTATTCATAACACTTCCCCTTATCCAACCAACATTGAATAAGAGGTGTATTCTTCAGTATCCGAGTTAGGATAACTGACTTGTTAAATAAAGAACAGTTAATCCATAACTTCCACTGTTTTAGGGATGTGTCTAGGGGTGGATATTTCAGGATCCAGAGTCAACGAGGTTACCTTGTCAAAACCTTGACTACAGAAAACCCTGTGGGAAAAAACCAGTAGCCAAGGGAAAAAAGTACAACACTGCAGTTGACTCCCCCTCATCTGACCAAGCTTCAGGCTTGCAGATTTCCTATGAATCTATACATCAGTCTCCTATGTATTTATGTATTCATAGTCCTCTCATCCTGACCCAGTTTACATTTCTTCACTCTCCTCATCCCAATCCCATATACAAGTTTCTCAAAGATACTAGTAGGCAGGGATTTGATAAGCAAATCCGCCAAGTTATTACATGATTGGATCTTCTGTACCTCAATCTGCTTTTGCTTCTTAAGGTCGTGCGTCCAGAAGAACTTGGTGGAGATATGCTTCGTCTTGTCGCCATTGATGTAGCCGTCCTGTAGCTGGGCTATACATGCTGCATTGTCTTCATGGAGTGTAATAGGCGCAAGGACGCCGGTCATCAGTCCGGTGGAGGTGAGAATGTGCTGGATCATAGAGCGTAGCCAGAAACTTTCCTTGCTTGCTTCATGGATCATAAGAAGTTCTAGTGAGTGGATGAGACGGTTGTCATGGTCTGCTTTACAGATCTCCATGATATGGCGGTGCCGCCATAGGTAAACATGTATCCGGTCTGAGACTTCTCTGTTTGAGGATCGGACCTGTAACCTGCATCAACATAACTAACTAAACCAGTTGATGCCCCTTTCCTGTAGAATAGACCTAAGTCTATGGACCCTTGGAGGTAGCGCAAAAGATGCTTAACTCCGGCCTAGTGCCACTGTGTAGATGCAGCAATATATCTGGCTAGTAAGTTGACTGCAAATGCTATGTCAGGGCGAGTGCAGTTAGCCAGGTAAAGGAGTGCATTGATAGAACTTAGATAAGGCACTTCAGGGCCTAGTACTTTCTCCCCCTCTCCCAGCGACCGGAAGGGGTCTTTATGCACATCCAATGATCTGACGACCATTGGGGTGCTGAGGGGGTGGCACTTATCTATTTGGAACTTTTTCAACAAGTTCGATGTGTAAGTTGACTGATGTAACATGATCCCATCGTTAAGATGCTCTATTTGAAGACCTAAACAGAATTTTGACTTTCCAAGGTCTTTCATCTCGAAAGTTTCTATCAAGCTTTTAGAAACCTCGGCGATCTCTTCAGGAGATCCGATGAGGTTCAAGTCGTCCACATAGACGGCTATAATGACAAATCTTGTTGCCTTTGCTCTTATAAAGATGCAAGGACAAACTGGGTCACTTGTAAATCCTTATTTTGCAAGGAAGTCGCTCAGTCTGTTATACCACATTCTTCCAGATTGTTTTAGACCATACAATGATCTTTACAGTTTCACTGAGTAGATATCACGTTGTCTCTCTTTTAGTGCTGCATGCAAGGAATAACCGTCAGGCAATCTCATATAGATGTCTCGGTCTAAGTTGACATATAGGTATGCAGTCACGACATCCATAAGCTGCATATCTAAACCCTCTTGGGCTGTTAAGCCAATGAGGAATCAGAAGGTGATCGCGTCCATGACCGGGGAGTATGTGGCTTCAAAATCCACTCCTGTACGTTGGGTAAAACCATGTGCTACAAGCCTTACTTTGTAGCGAACGATCTCATTTTGTTCATTTCGTTTTCTAACAAATACCCATTTATAACCCACAGGTTTTACACCTTTTGGTGTCTGGACTATATGTCCGAAGACCTTGCGTTTTGTGAGTGAATCCAACTCCACTCCTATTGCCGCTTTCCACTGTGGCCAATCATCTCTGCTTTGACATTCTGTCAGAGAGCGTGGTTCAATATCATCGTTGCAGTACGCGACGTTGATGGCAATATTACACGCAAATGTGTCATCTATGGTTGTGCTCTTTCTGTCCCATCATTCCCCAGTTCTTACATAGTGTATCGAAACTTCATTTTCTCCCGGTTTTTCCTCTGTTTGAGAGTTTGGGAGAGATGGGGTAGCAGGGCTAATAGTGGCATCCTGTGTTGGTATTGTTTTACCATTGCCAAGGGTCATACTCTTTCGAGGGACTTGGTCTTTGGATCCCGGTGGTCGTCCTCTCTTTTTAAGAGGTCCAACCATTTCTGCTGCAGGCGGATTGCATCCATGTTGCGGTATGTCAATCCTAGCTGGAGTGTTAGCAGCAGGGACGTGTGATCTGACAATCTTTTGGTTGTCAGTAAATTTGTCCGACAAGAGATGGACAGTGTTTTGGATATGGAGAATCTTCAGGACCTCCTCCTCACACTGGCTTGTGGGCGGATCAAAGTGACATAGTGTCTTTGTATCCCAAGTGATACAGTCTGAAGCTTCGGGCTTCTTTGTTTGTGAGCCTAGTCTTGGGAATGATGTTTCATCAAATTCACAGTCTTCTAGACGTGCCTTGAAAACGTCTCGCGTAAGGGGTTCTAGGAATCTTATTATAGAGGGAGTGTCAAACCCAACATAAATGCCTAGGCGACGTTGTGGACCCATCTTTGTCCTTTGTGGTGGTGCTATGGGGACGTATACTGCACAACCAAATATTCTCAAGTGTGAGACAATTGATGTTGTTCCAAGTGCTAGTTGCATTGGAGAAGATGACTGACCTCCAGAAGGTCTTAATTTTAGTAAAGATGCAGCATGCAAAATTGCATGGCCCCATGCATACACTGGCAGCTGGGATTGAAGTAATAATGGACGAGCAATCCATTGCAGTCTCTTAATTAGAGATTCTGCTAACCCATTTTGGGTGTGAACATGCGCTACAGGATGTTCGACTTCAATGCCATGTGCTTGGCAATAGTCTAGGAAGACTTGTGATGTAAACTCCTCCGTATTGTCCAGACGAAGTTTCTTTATCTGGTAGTCAGGGAAGTGGCCCCGTAACCTGATTATCTGAGCTAAAAGCTTAGACAGTGCTAGGTTACGAGTGGACAGTAGACACACATGTGACCACTTAGTAGATGCGTCTATCAGGACCATAAAGTACCTGAACGGACCACTTGATGGGTGTATAGGCCCACAAATGTCTCCGTGGATTCTTTCTAGAAAGCTTGGAGACTCCAGGTCCACTTTCAGTGGAGAGGGTCTCATAATTAGTTTACCCTTGTAACAGGGTGGACATGGGAATTTACCTTTTTGAAGAATCTTCAGGTTCTTCAAATCTATACCCCTTGAGCTTTTTATGATGCGGTACATCATAACAGATCCAGGGTGTCCAAGTCTACTATACAAGAGTTGGAATTCTGGTGTTTGGGGGCACTACAGGTGCTCCGCCATTAATGTTTCTAGAGTTTGAATACTTGTTTGGTAGAGTCCCAAGGGGAGTCCCTTGAAACGTTCCATAATGGTTTTTGAACCATTTGTAAGAGACGTTACAAGCAAGTATTCCCTTTCATTTTCCTCGACCATCTCTAAGTGATACCCGTTTAAACGGATATCTTTAAAGCTTAGGAGGTTTCGGATAGATTTAGGGAAGTATAACGCATTTCTAAGTGTGATTAGTGTGTTACCGAGGAGCAATATGATTGCTTCCCCTGATCCTTCGATTATATTATCTGGTCCTGAGATTGTTCTCAGTTGACCAGAGTATACCTATGCTCGTAAAGTAGTCTATGTTTTGAAGGATCGAGTGCGTCGATGCACTGTCCACTAGGCAAATTGATTCCATATCTATATTAAAAAAGACATTTAAACAGTAAATAATATGAAAAGAAGAAATCTACTTTCATTTAATATGCTCAAAAATGTTCGACATGGAAAAAACTAGATACAATGCATAAAAAGGGAAGATACATTGCTAGAAAATAAAAATTGTTTATATGGTCCATAACTAGAGAGTGTCGTCTCCCATGAAATTTTCTGGAGTCCATGTGGTCTCTGGCAACGCTGCGCTCTCTATTAGGTTTGTCTCAGCGCGAGGCTTGGGGCTTGCCTGGTAGAGGTCCTGTAGGTGTTTCTGGGTGCGGTAGATTCTGGACCAGTGGCCCGTCATTCCCCATTTGGAGCACTTATCCTCCCAGTCTTTCTTGGGAGTACCACCTTTGGACGTCCACTTTTGCTTCTTTTCCATGAACTTCTGGTTTTGAGGAGGAGCTTGAGGATTGGCCTTCTTCTGCTTCTTTTGTTCTTTCCATTTCTGGAATTTAGCCTTCTTGTCTATCTTCTTCTTCTGGGAAGACTAGAAGTGTGCCTCTGCAGGAGGTGGCAGTGGGGCGGAGCCAGGAGGGCACATGTTGTGAGTGGCAACCAACAAATCTCTGTTCTGTTCAGCCATTAGCAGGCATGAAAGCAGATCAGAGTACTTCGTGAACTTCTTCTAATGGTACTGTTGCATGATGATCATGTCCTTCTCGTGGAAATACGTGAACGTCTTTTCCAGCAACATTTTCTCAGTCACAATCTCACCACACAACTTCAGTCGTGAGTCGATACAGAGAAGTGCTGAGTTGTACTCCGCTACGGATTTGTAATCCTGTATGCGGAGGTGAGTCCACTCGTACTGTGCACGGGGGAGTATGACATCCCTCTGATGCCTGTACCTCTCCTCAAGTGCGTCCCACAGTTCGTAAGGATCCTCTACAGTAAGATACTCGTCCTTCAGGGTCGAGTCTAAATATTTCCTGATATAGATAATGGCTTTTGCCTTTATAGTATATCGGAAACTTCTTCTGTATGAGGTGCTTCTTTAGAAGCATCCTTTTCAGCTGTGGCAGTACTTGTTGTTGCCTTCTCAGTGGGTGTCAGACTGAACCCATGAGATCGCAGATGGAACTTCAGGACCAACTGCTAATTCAAGTAGTTCGACACATCGGCCTTCAGGACTGAAAAATCGACATTCGCAAGTCTGGCCATTAAACGATCTAGCAATATAAAAATAGCATAGATTATTAAACTGTGTAAAATAGACATCCACGCATGCATTTTTAACAATTGCATAACTTGAATTATTTAAGAAAATAAACATCCACGCATGCATTTTTAACATTTTCATAACATGAATTATTTAAGAAAATAAACATCCACGCATGCATTTTTAACATTTTCATAATGTGAATTATTTAAGAAAATAAACATCCACGCATGCTTTTTAACATTTTCATAACGTGAATTATTTAAGAAAATAAACATACACGCATACTTTTTAACATTAAAATAGCATGAAATAGTTGACATCCACGCATTTAATGTATAGGCAATGAAAATAAATTAGGACTATGGGGATCAGTCAGCCGACACCAACAGAAAAAGACACTCCGAAAATTACATCAAAAAGTGCATGAAAAAGTAAATACAACTCGGGAACTTCAAAGAGAAGCCACTTTCTTCTTTGTGCAGACGCCTTCAGCTCCTTTTGGTGTCATTCGTCTTCTTTTTACATGTAAAACCTCACTTACAAATGTCTCTCAAAAAGAAAAAATTGCAGAAAAGTAAAGGTGTCGGAAACCTGGTTGATCCCTAAAAACATAGCCTAATAGCACATCCACGTAGATAATATATTACGAATATACAACCACGCAGATAATCATTTCACAGGCATGCAAAGATTAATAAATACTCTAAATAGTGTGTGACGTGCTAAAAATTATTTTGACAAACTTTTTACCTTGATCCATATCATTTATAGTTTATTTTTTCGCTTTAACCCTTATTATGAAATTAAAATTTCTTTAATTATTTTGGGCTTTTGGGGCCAAAAATAAAAAAAGAAAAATTATGTGTAAATGGGCTAATTTTCAGGCTTTTGAGCCACGGAAACAACCCATTAGGGTTAATTGGGCCTCCCCTAAAAAATAGGCCCGTTAGGGGCTAGGGTTTCGGAAAAACCCTAATGGGGCCCGCGGTGGGCCGTGCAAAGGGGTGCGGCCGCCACGGCAGCAGGGCCGCCGGAACGTCGCGGGCGGCGCTGGTAAAGCGCCGCCGTTCCGCCCTTTTGGGCGTGCGATATATGGATCAAGGGGTTGAAACAGCGGATTTTTCAGACATTTAGATCTTTTAAAAATACGATTTTTATTGCTTTTAGACATGCAGATCTAAATAAAAATGTGATTTTTACCGTGTTTTCAAACTTTTTGATCTTAAATCATGCAGATCTACGGGAAACACAAGTTTAGATCTAAAAAGTTTTGAGATTTACCTCTAGATTCGAAAAGGGAATCTAGACGACGGTTGGTGAAGGATGCCCTTTTCGCTCCCCGTTGAGAAGATTGCAATCTTCTTAAAACTGAGCGGTTGATGGATCTCCTTCCTCGAGCGTCGTCGCCTTTTCCAACTAGCGTGATCGTGCAGATAACGTGTTGTGAAGGGAAAAGTATAGTAATAAGTGTAAGGGGTTAAGAGCCTCCCTACTCTCATGTTTATAGCTTTCAATGATGGGCCGGATACCCAATGGGCCTATTCATAACAATTCGTCCTTTTTTTACTTAATTAATTTTAATAACAATGCTTTCCTACTTTTTATTGTTTTAATTTATTTTTCTATGTTGTATTAATCGTTAGATCTCCTTGATTCAAAGCAAGCATCATACAATTTTGCAATAAATAAAACAAAAAAATTATTTCCGGCCAAAAAAATTGTGCAACCTTGAATTTAATTCCTGAATCCGTCATTGTAAGCAAGGAATGACTGTGGATATGTTTGGTGATAGATTGAGATTGAGATATTGAAGAAGTATAGAGGGAGAGGGAGAGGGAGAGGGAGAGATAAGATTTGCAATTAGGATTGTGTAAGGAGCAACTAAAATTAAAAACTTTGTATTTCAACTGAAATTTGTATTTAAACAATTAAAAACTTAAAAACGCGTACTGAGCAATTATGCTTGTTCTTATAGGGCATGTTTCTTTGCAAAACTTTGGGTTGGGATTCACTGTTGTGAATAATGAATATTGGTTGGAATCTTGGGGAGAGAGAAGTTGGGTTTTATGTTTCTTTTGTTGGAAATGGGGGTGGAAAATGGGTTTGAGATTTGTTTATGGGTCACACGCTAAAATCTTGTGTTTCTTTTGTTGAAAGTTGGTTGGAAAGTTGGATGAAGAAAGTTTGACGTGGGCTCCACATGTTATAATTATAATTAAACTAAATTATATATTTAAACTAATTTTTCCACTAACATATTAAAATATACTCACTAAAATAAAAAAATATTTAAAAAATGAAAACAACAAGGTGCTTTCTCAAGTAATTGATGGTGGGGGGGGGCACCATCTGTTGCTTTCTCACAAAAGTGGAGCCGTCCGAATTAAAAATCACATAGAAACGCAAAGAAACGCGAGATGTGGGTCCCACATTTACTTTAGCGGCCAGAAGTTCCGCAAAACGCAGAGATTTCGCGTTCGAGGTTTTGGCCCTCCACGTCGGCAAAGTCGGGAAGGAGGAATCCCAAATCAAAGTGTTACGCCTATTTGGCCGAAGCCCGAAAGACACGAGCCCAGAAACTCGACTGCCGATCGGAAGCCCATCTGCGCGATCAGGCCCGCCCGACAAGGCCCCCTATAGGACCCCCGAACATCGATCCGACCCGGACCCGATAACGCGCAAGTCACTCGCCCACTCCAGCGATAACTGTTCCCCCAGGCCAACTACCACTTAATGGCCGTTATGGGGAGGTGCTGGGATGGCGCAGGGAGCGGCGAGGGGGAGGCGGATTGAGGGGGCACGATTGGGGGTGGACGAGGGACGTGAATCGTGGGTAATCACGACGGGAGGTCTATAAAAGGGCCAGAAGGACGACTGCACTGGGGACGGCATCTCAGGTAACTAAAACCTAAGGTACTCCATCAACGACCTAGTTCCCCCATTTCATCTCCTCCTTCCCCCGCTCGCGCCGGAGGACGTCGTTCCGATCTCCTCTCGAGTCGAACCGCCTCCGCCGGGCCTCCTCTTTTAGATCGTCATCTGACTTAGGCATCGGAGGGGATTTGGCCGGAACCAAGGTCTGGCCCCCTTGACGAGTGTTCTCGTCTGTTCAGGAGGACGTCAGATCCACGGGCTGAGGCTTCCCCTCCGCTCCACGCCGGCCACGCATCAAGCAAGACGACCGAGGCTACCCCTCGTCATCCGATCGACCGAGGCCGAGCACGTTCATCCGAGCCGAGGCTTCCCCTCCGCTCCACGCCGGCCACGCATCAAGCAAGACGACCGAGGCTACCCCTTGTCGTCTGACCGACCGAGGCTGAGCACGTTCATCTGAGCCGAGGCTTCCCCTCCGCTCACGAGGCGCCGAGGCTACCCCTCGTCGTCCGACCGTCCGAGGCCGAGCGTCTCACACCGGGCCGAGGCTTCCCCTCAGCCCCCTTGAGGCCGAGGATCCAGACCCGGCCCAGCTGACGAGCTCCACGTCGTCTGCAACTCCGATTCGCGTCGCATCTGCACGTATTCGACGCACCCAAGGGACCCAAGTCGGCCCCTTGACCACGTTGACCGGGTAGTCCACGGTCAACGCTTTTGTAGTGAGAAAACACTCTGAAACATCTGGCGCCGTCTGTGGGAATGAAATATCCCACGAAAAACAAACCACACCTGCAATGACGCGGCTTCACCCATCACGTCGAAGGGAGAGCAAGGCCCAGGCGCGAAGCGACAGGGCCCGCCATCGTTGGCAAGAGTGGGCCCGGGCCCAGCGCGAGGAGGACCGTGAGGAGAGGACCGAGAGACCCTCACCGGCCCTACCGGTCGGGAGGCCGAGCACGACTGTAGCAGCGCGCAGGTCGGACGTAGCTTTGGTGGTGTCGGTGATCATCGACACAACCATGGTACGGCGGCTGCTCATCGACACCGACAGCTCCTGTGACGTCCTCTTCATGTCAACCCTGGAGAAGATGGGGCGGCGGAAGGAAGACTTGCAACCTCGCTCGGGTCCCGTGGTAGGGTTCACAGGTCATTCCACCCCCATCATTGGCACGATCCATCTTTCGGTAACACTCGGAGGCCCACCAGACTCGGTGACCCTGGCGGTAGAATTCATCGTATTGGGGATCGGGTCGGAGTACAACGGAATCATCGGCCGACCCCTTCTCAACACCATCGGCGCAGTTGTCTCGACCCTCCATCAGACTATCAAGTTCCGAACGCCCAGGGGGATGGGGCAGGTCGAAGGCGACGCGGGGAGACCGAATACCTGCTACCAACTGGAGGAGGAAGGGCCCGAAGATCGTCTAGTAGACCGGATGGCCGCGCTCGACTTAAGGGGCGGGCCGAGACCCACCCCTGCGGAGGTACAAGAGCAGATCCCGGTCACGGACGTCGAGGGCAGGTTCGTCTCAATCGGGAGAGGGCTAAGCCACGACCTGAGGATCCAACTGGTCGAGTGCCTGGAGGCGAACCTAGACGTCTTTGCTTGGTCACCAGAGGACATGCCCGGCATAGATCCCCAGGTGATCGTCCACCAGATCAACGCCGACCCCAACTTCAAGCCGGTCAGGCAGAAGAAGCGGAACCTGGGTGGCGAGAAGATGAAGGCGGCCTCCGAGGAGGTAGAGCGTCTCCTCGACGCCGGCTTCATACGAGAGGTCTGGTACCCGGAGTGGCTATCGAATGTGGTGATGGTCAGGAAACCCAACGGGAAGTGGCGAATGTGCGTGGACTTCAGTGACCTCAACAAAGCCTGTCCCAAGGACAGCTACCCCCTGCCGCGCATTGACCACCTTGTGGACAACGCCTCGGGGTACGAGATGCTTAGCTTCATGGACGCCTACTCAGGGTACAATCAAGTCCAGATGGATCCCCGGGACGAAGAGATGACAGCCTTCACGACGGACCGGGGAACATACTGCTACAAGAAGATGCCCTTTGGCTTGAAGAACGCAGGGGCAACCTACCAGAGAATGGTCAACAAGGTTTTTTACTCCCAGATCGGGAGGAACCTGGAGGTCTACGTCGACGACATGCTTGTCAAGTCGAGAAAGCCGGAGGACCATATCGCCGACCTTCGTGAAACCTTCGAGCGGTTGCGGCGACACAACATTCGACTCAACCCCACGAAGTGCACGTTCGGGGTAAGATCTGGCAAATTCTTAGGATTTATGATAACTAACCGTGGCATTGAAGCTAATCCTGACAAGATCGAGGCATTGATCAACATGCGGGAGCCGACGAAGATCAAAGAACTGCAGAGGCTGAATGGGCGCATCGCGGCCTTGGGGCGATTCCTATCCAAATCGGCGGAAAGATCGCTCCCCTTCTTCAAAGTTTTGAGGAAAGCGATCGCGGAACCATCAGACAACAGGAAGGCGATACTATGGGACGAAGACTGCTCCAGGGCGTTCACGGATCTCAAGGAGTACCTCCGCAGCCCGCCTCTCCTGTCCAAGCCACGAGAAGGGGAGTCGCTAAGCCTTTACCTGGCATGCGTGGAGGAAGCAGTGAGCTCGGTGCTGATCAGGGAAGACGGTGGGGCGCAGTGGCCGGTGTACTACACGAGCCGGATCTTGAAGGGGGCGGAGGTGCGGTACTCGCCCATGGAGAAACTGGCGTACGCCCTCGTTCTCTCAGCGCGAAGGCTCAGGCCCTATTTCCAAGCCCACACCATACTGGTCTTGACCGACTCACAACTGGAGCAGAATCTCAAGAGATTCGATCGAATGGGAAGGATGCTAAACTGGGGGGTGGAATTGAGCGAGTTCGACCTCCGATTCAAACCGCGCACGGCCATCAAAGGGCAGGCCTTGGCCGACTTCATCGCTGAATGCACGACGGAAGGAGAACACCCCCGGAGGGAGAAGGCTCAGCAACGGTAATTGCCCAGCCCTTGTCTTTTCTTTCGGCTGACCACCTCCAGTCAGGAGTCCCAGGAGCATGGATAGTCCATGTGGACGGATCGGCAACACAGTCAGGAGGCGGGGCTGGGATCGCGATCCGATCTCCGGAAGGGAACATCGTGGAATACACGTTGCGGTTCGAGTTCCCGGCCACCAACAACGCGGCGGAGTACGAAGCGGTGATCAACGGCCTGAGGCTGGCCCTGGAGCTCGGGGCCGAGTCCGTGCGCCTCCTCAGCGACTCGAAGCTCATTGTCAACCAGCTTCTGGGAAGTTACGAGGCGCGGGAGGAAGCAATGCAGAGGTATCTCGCCGTCGCCAAAGCGGCGTTGTCCAGGTTCAAAAACATGGAAGTCTTGCATCTCCCGCGATCAGAGAACGCACGGGCAGACGCGTTGTCGAAGCTAGCCTCGTCCTCGCCCAGGGAGCTGGGCCGCACCATCTACGTGGAGAACCTGCAGTCCCCCAGCACGGAAGAATGGGAGGTGATGGCGATCGACCAAGATCCCACCTGGATGGACCCGATCATACGGTACCTCACTCATGGGGAGGTACCGACGGACTGGGACGAGCGCCGGACCCTGGAGAGGAAGGCGCTCCGATACGTGATCCATGAGGGGACGCTCTACCGAAGACGCTGGACGAAGGCGGATGTCCTCCCATACCTGAAATGCATCGGACCGCAGGAAGCCGACTACGTCCTACGGGAGGTTCACGAAGGGATCTGCGGAAATCACCACGGGGGCAAGATGGTCGCACAGAAGATCTTGAGGCAGGGATACTACTGGCCGACCCTGGTCCAAGACGTAACGAACTACGTCCAAAAGTGCCAAGAATGCCAGAGGTATGCCAACCACACCTCAACTCCCCCGTCGGAACTCATCCCTATCGTGAGCCCCATCCCCTTTACGAAATGGGGGCTCGACATCCTCGGACCATTTAAGCCGGGCCGGGGGTAGCGGAAATATCTGATTGTGGCGGTGGACTACTTTACCAAGTGGATCGAGGCTGAACCATTGGCCACCATCACGTGGAAGAAAGCGAAAAGCTTCGTATGGAATTCCATCATCTCCAGATTCGGAGTGCCGCGGGCCATCGTCACAGACAACGGGAAACAGTTCGACTCCGCGGGGTTCAAAGACTTTTGCGCGGAATGGGGGATCAAGCTTCTCTTCGCATCTGTAGCGCACCCCCAGACCAACGGAATGGCGGAAGCAGCCAACAAATGCATCATAGAGCCCCTCCGAAAGAAAGTGAAGGACGCCGAAGGAAACTGGCCGGAAGAGCTCCCCGGGATACTCTGGTCATACCGGACGACCCACAAGGAGGCCACCGGCGAAACCCCGTTCATGCTTGCCTACGGGGCCGAGGCGGTGGTACCGGTCAAATTGGGTGAAGAATCTCTCCGCCTCAAGTGCTTTGACGAAGACATGAACTCGCAAGGTCTGGAGCTCCTCGGTGAGCGGCGGGAGCAAGCTCTAGCCACCACCATTCGCCAGAAGCAGAAGGTGACCCGATACTACAATTCTCGAGTCAGGGGAAGAAACTTCCACCTTGGGGACCTGGTCCTCCGAAAAGCAAGCTTCAACCCAGACACCGCTCGTAAAGGGAAGCTCGCGGCTAAATGGGAGGGACCCTACAAAGTCGTCGAGGTCCTCGGACTTGCAACCTACAGTCTAGCCAATATGGAGGGGAGGATTCTCACTCACGCCTGGAATACGGAACACTTACGCAAGTACTTTCAATAAATGTATTGTTTTCTACGAAATAAATTTATTTAAGTTCGCTCCTTTCCAGATAAGCAAAAAGATATACAGAGAGACGCACGAAGAGGCCGAGGGGCATTCCCCTCCCTCATTCATCTCCAGGGGCACCCGTGGAGCCACAGGCTGGCTATCCACTTGGGCCGCCCCCCTCGCTCCGTTCGCCGTCAGAGTGCATCCGGAGATCCTCGAAGTTGACTCCCGAGAGCGGGAACTTCTTCCGGATCTTGGATTGACACCGGGCGAAGCCCTTTTCGAACGCCTCAGCCAAGGCGGACTCAACGAAGGAGGTGGCATACTCATCCACGGCGTCTTGGGTGATCCGGGATGGATCCACCTCCTCAAGCCCACGCACCCGAGCCTCTAAGGTCTCGATCTGGCGTTGGTGCTCCACCCTCTCCTTCTCGATCTCCCGGGATCTCTCGCCGAGTTGAACAAGGAGAGCCCTCACCTGCTCCTCCGCCGCCTCCAGACGATCGGAGAGCTCCAGGGTCTCGGGGGCAGCAACGGAGACGGGGATCTTGTCGGCTCCCCCATACGTGTCGGCGTCTCCCAAAAGCTCGGCGACCCGCGCCTCGGCCTCTGACTTTGCAGTCAAAGCCAAGGCTCTCTCCCGGTCCGCCTCTTCCAGGGCAGAGGACAGCTCAGTTATGCGGGTCTCCCAGGACCTGACCCGCACCTCATCTAACTGACCTGCCTCCCCCTCGCCACCGTGGACCTCAAGATCTCGCCCGGCGTCGGACCTGGCCTTAGTAAGCGTCGCAAACTGGCGCCTCATCGAAAGACCCACCGAGGACAACTGCACCAAGGCAACAAAGGTAAGACGGCGAAAACAGCTGGAGGGAGGACAAGCAGAGACACTCTACCTGTTGGCCGGCCTGAATCACGAAGGTGGCCAAACAGTCACCTCTAACTCCGTCCAACGCAGCCTGGTCAGGAGGGAGGCAACTGTTCTCGGCCACTCGAGCGGCAGCTCCGTGGCTTACAAACACCGATTCCTTCTCCTCCACCGGGAAGCGTGTGCGAAGAAGGCCTTCCCCTGATGAAGGAAACTCGCCTGGGTCGGAGCGGAACGCGCCTACATACCGATCGTAGGCATCAGGGAGAGAACTGCTCGGGAGAGGCGAGGGGCCAACCCACGGCCAGGCAACCTCAACGGGGGCAGGTCGGAGCTGATCGGCGGGCGGCGGGACGTCAACTTCCTCGACCCCCTCGCGGATCCTCTTGGAAGACTCCAACAAGGGGATAGAGGGAGATGGCCCCTTCTTCCTTTTGGAGCCAACAGCCGAGGTCACGGCCCGCTGCTTCTTCCGGACCTCCAGCACATGATCCCTCTTGCGCGGGTCCGGATCAGGGGCCTGAACGTGAGTGCTGGCGGGAGAAGGACCGAGAGGGAATCCACCTGCACCCAAAGAGGAGGTAAGAGGCCGAGAAGAGCCCGAGCAACCTCAAATGGCGAATATTCGGAGAGCTTACCCAAGGGCCACACCGTCTTGCGCAAGTTATGGTTACTAAAGAGGACGTCGATCATCCTCTCCCTCGAAGGAATCGCCAACAGGGCCTTCGCCGTCTGCAGCTCGGCGGCAGTCGGCTCACCCAGATCGAGGATGACCGCGCCGGCCGTTCCCCACCGAACTGGAAAAGGTACACTCGACGGGAACGTGACAAATACATACTCCCCCTTCCAACGTTTCAGGGAGCTCGGCAACCCCAGCACCAGCGTCATCTTCGGGCGGGCGCTGATGTAAATCCACGCCCCCGATTGATGATGACTCAAGCGGTAGAACTGGGCGAAGAGACGGAGGGAGGGCATCACTCCCCTCAGCATGCAGATGACGACGAACCCGACGAGGAGCCCAATGGCGTTGGGGCAGAATTGGCACAAGCCCACGCTGTGGGCTTGAAGGAACTCGACGATAAAGGGGTGGAGCGGGAAACGGAGCCCGAAGCGGAAGCACTTCTCATATATTCCAACCTCGTTGGGACCGGGAAGGCAGATCCGCTCGTCGGACCCGGGAGCGCGAGCCGAGTAAGGCGGAAGCAGGTAGGCGGAGCGCATACTCCCGATGGCGATGGCGCAGACCGACGAAGGCCACGCTAGGACCTCTGGGGCACCCCTGAAATTTCACCCCCGTGCCGACGAATCGCCGAAGGAGGACTATCCACCAGGCCAGGAGGGACATCACGCTCCGGCCGACCCGAACCAGTGGCAGAGGAAGACGACATGGGGGAGAGCTTGGGCAGGATCAAGATCAACACAAAGAAGAAGATGACGGGATGGCGGCTCACAACCCACCCGGCTTCTCTACCTAAGGCGACCCCGCGAGCGGTGGGGATAAACCCGCAGTTACACGTGGCAGCATCAGGGGACCGACGGCGCTTCGGAACCCACGCCTTAAAAGTATCGAACGGACCAATTCATGATGACGACTAATTAATGAGTCGGCATCGACTGACGAGCCTGTCGAAATCGGTGGAAGTCACATCGGCCGAGCCGAACCGGCCGAGGCCGATCGACCCGACCAATGGGGGCAATTGTTACGCCTATTTGGCCGAAGCCCGAAAGACACGAGCCCAGAAACTCGACTGCCGATCGGAAGCCCATCTGCGCGATCAGGCCCGCCCGACAAGGCCCCCTATAGGACCCCCGAACATCGATCCGACCCGGACCCGATAACGCGCAAGTCACTCGCCCACTCCAGCGATAACCGTTCCCCCAGGCCCACTACCACTTAATGGCCGTTATGGGGAGGTGCTGGGATGGCGCAGGGAGCGGCGAGGGGGAGGTGGATTGAGGGGGCACGATTGGGGGCGGACGAGGGACGTGAATCGTGGGTAATCACGACGTGAGGTCTATAAAAGGGCCAGCAGGACGACTGCACTGGGGACGGCATCTCAGGTAACTAAAACCTAAGGTACTCCATCAACGACCTAGTTCCCCCATTTCATCTCATCCTTCCCCCGCTCGCGCTGGAGGACGTCGTTCCGATCTCCTCTCGAGTCGAACCGCCTCCGCCGGGCCTCCTCTTTCAGATCGTCATCTGACTTAGGCATCGAGGGGATTTGGCCGGAACCAAGGTCCGGCCCCCCTGACGAGTGTTCTCGTCTGTTCAGGAGGACGTCAGATCCACGGGCTGAGGCTTCCCCTCCGCTCCACGCCGGCCACGCATCAAGCAAGACGACCGAGGCTACCCCTCGTCGTCCGACCGACTGAGGCCGAGCACGTTCATCCGAGCCGAGGCTTCCCCTCCGCTCCACGCCGGCCACGCATCAAGCAAGACGACCGAGGCTACCCCTCGTCGTCCGACCGACCGAGGCCGAGCACGTTCATCCGAGCCGAGGCTTCCCCTCCGCTCACAAGGCGCCGAGGCTACCCCTCGGCGTCCGACCGTCCGAGGCCGAGCGTCTCACACCGGGCCGAGGCTTCCCCTCAGCCCCCTTGAGGCCGAGGATCCAGACCCGGCCCAGCTGACGAGCTCCACGTCGTCTGCAACTCCGATTCGCGTCGCATCTGCACGTATTCGACGCACCCAAGGGACCCAAGTCGGCCCCTTGACCACGTTGACCGGGTAGCCCACGGTCAACGCTTTTGTAGTGAGAAAACACTCTGAAACACAAAGTAAGCAAAAGAAACATATCGTTGGAAAGGGGAAAGAAAAAATAAGTGAATAGTATAGAAAGTGACTGTGAATAATTAGCTTTTATCACTTTCTACCCCAGAAGTTGCCCAAAGAAACAGGCCCATAGCAAACTCCCAGGAAGAAAAAGGGACATGGATGTTTTAACGGCGTCAGGGTATTTAGGCTCCACAGTTTCTCCCGTTATCTCACCCATGCCGGCCCAAACCCCCCTGCTTTTCAAAAAGATTCCGTTTCCGCGCCCAAATAAAAAAAGAAAAATATTTCCAAACGAAAAATAACAAAAACCTCCTTAAATCCCCAAACCCTAGAATCCCTAGCCCCCTATCGGATCCCGTCACCCCCGGCGAAATGGACGACCCCGCCACCCCCAACCTCATCCGCGATCTCGTCCTCCGCCTGCTCTCCTCCAACGACCGGACCTCGCCGGATCCCGTCACCTCATCCGACGCCCTCCGGTATGCTCACCGGCTCCTCTCCAGCCGCATGTCCCCTTCAATAACACCCGACGAATCCGCCATGGCCGAGTCCATCAAGCGAACCCTAGCCCTCAGCGGCCGCCACAGCGACGCCCTCTCGTTCGCAGATCTCTACTCCAAGCTCACTCATCGCGCTTCGATCAAGAACCGTTGGGCTCTTCTCTACCTCCTCAAGTCGATCGCTGACGATCGTAAGAAAACCATAAGCTCTTCGATCCCTAAGGTCGCTGCTGGCCTCCCTTCGCTCCCTCTGGTTACTCAGAAGAAAACCCTAACATCTTCAATGTCTGCCGGCGGAGGCGGAGTTCTGTTACTGTCAAAAGATCCCGACAACATTAGGGAAATTGCGCTGAGGGAATTTGCCGATATCGTCGCTGAGGAGACCGAGGTCTCAGAATCGGCGGTTGTTAGAGATCTCCTCTACGTTTCTCAAGGAATTGACGGTCGATACGTGAAATTCGACGAAAAATTGGATTCATATGATCTTCTGGAGACGCTTAAAGTTCCGAGATCTACTCGAATTATGGTAAGAAAGCTAGCTGAGCTAGGATTTTTGTTCAGAAAGGTGAGAAATTACATAAACGACAGTATGAGTAGATTCATAGCTGAAGAGGTGGGAACTGTAGGCCAAGCGTTTGCTTCCGCTCTGCAAGATGAGTTGTCTGATTACTATAAATTGCTGGCAGTTCTGGAATCACAGTCACTGAATCCGATCCCTATGACGGGATCCGATTCAGGATCACCGGCGAATTACCTTTCTTTGAGACGGTTGGCCGTATGGCTGGCTGAACCGATGGTCAGAATGCGGTTGATGGCAGTTCTTGTTGATAGGTGCAGAGATTTGAGAGGGGGAGCGATGGCGGGAGCAATCCACGGGCAAGCTCAGCATGGGGATCCTCTGGTTCAGGAGTTTATGGGACGGTTGCTTCGAAGGGTTTGTTCACCTTTGTTTGAGATGGTCAGGAGTTGGGTTCTCGAAGGGGAGTTGGAGGACGTGTTCAACGAGTTCTTCATTTTAAGCCAGCCGGTAAAGGCAGAATCTTTGTGGAGGGAAGGATACCAAATTCAGTCATCGATGCTCCCTTCATTCATTTCTCCTGTTTTGGCTCAAAGGATTTTGCGGACCGGGAAGTCAATCAATTTCCTTCGGGTGTGTTGTGAAGACAGTGGGTGGGCTGATGCTGCGGCCGAGGCAGCGGCTCATGTGGGCACCACCACTAGAAGGGGTGGGCTTGGTTATGGGGAGACCGATGCACTAGAAGCACTGGTGATTGAAGCGGCCAAAAGGATTGATCGACACTTGATGGATGTCATTCACAGGAATTTTCGATTCAAAGACCATTGTCTAGCCATTAAAAGATACATCCTTTTGGGACAGGGGGACTTTGTGCAGTACCTGATGGATATTGTTGGGCCTGAGTTGTCTGAACCCGCAAACACTATAAGCTCGTTCCAGCTTGCAGGACTTCTTGAGGCAGCAATTCGTGCATCAAATGCTCAGTATGATGATCGAGAGATTCTTGACCGTTTGAAGGTGAAGATGATGGAGCATGGCGACGGTGATCATGGGTGGGATGTGTTTTCTCTGGAGTATGATGCTAGAGTGCCGCTGGACACTGTGTTTACTGCATCCGTCATGAAAAGATACCTCAAAATCTTTAATTTCCTATGGAAGCTTAGAAGGGTTGAGCACGCCTTGATCGGGGTGTGGAAGACAATGAAGCCTAATGGCATAATCTCTTGCTCCCTAGCTAATGAGACGACAGTTAGAGTTCAGTTTATATCCGTGCTTCGTAGATGCCAAGTGATTTGGAATGAAATGAACCATTTTGTGACAAATTTTCAAGATTATATAATGTTTGAGGTTCTTGAGTTTTCGTGGGCGAGATTCTCGGAGGAAATGGATGCTGCGAAGGATTTGGATGATCTACTCGCTGCACATGATAAGTATCTTGGGTCGATTGTAGAGAAATCTCTTCTTGGGGAGAGATCTCAAGGGATTATCAAGAGTCTCTTTGTGTTGTTTGATCACATATTGAAGTTTCGAAGTCTTGCTGATCGGTGGTTCGAGAGGATATATGAGTTACAAAACAGGTAAACTATTTTGCATCAACTTAGTTGTGAATCCTTTTGCAGAAAAATATTGGTTCAAGCTAACCAGAATTTTACGGGTTTTTCGTTTCTCTTTTTTCCCCAGAGGGAAGGGCAAATCTAGGACAAAATCAAAGGAGCTGTCAAAGCCGGGTTCATGGCTTCATGGGGGTAGGAAAGCAATGATCCAGCTTGCTGGAGAATTTCTTCGAAAAATGGGTGAAGACTTGGATACGATTGCAAAAGAGTATTCGTCATCACTTGACACATTTATTTCCCAATTGCCTATGCAGCAACATGTCGATTTGAAGTTTCTTCTATTCCGATTAGACTTTACTGAGTACTATAGCCGTCTTTCTCCTAGTAAATAGAAAACATCAGAGCATATGAAGTAACATGGCAAAAGCAGGGAGCTGTCAAGCCTGCCTTTGGGTTTGTTGTATTGTCCCGGCAGTTGAGTGTCCCGCCTTTTTCCTGGAATGTTTATATGGGTGTCCATTTTGTGCATACAGAAGGTAATTCAGTGGAAGATTTTTTGGTTGTATTGATATTTCGTCCTTACTCACATTTTATTTAATTTAGTTTCATTTGTTTCATCATATCTTGTAGATGTTTGTCTTTCAACCACGGAAGTATTCCTTCAAGGAGATTTCAGGTGAGATCTGCTGCTTATTTAGGGTTCGAGTGTATTGGTGTATATTTCTTGTGTTCAATGGTGTTCTCCTTTTCTATCTTCTTTTTCATGGGGTTGTTATGATGATTTACCCTTCAAAGCATGTATCGTGGTTAAGTGATATATTCCTGATATAATCATTTACCAAAATATGTCAGCATCCATTTTCCATGTTCATTTTACTGCTTTTGTGTGTGATTCACGAGAGTCATAACAGACTCATACTTAGATTTGACTGTGTTGTTGTTATCAAGCAATGATGAATGATCTTACATGAAAGAATTGCATTCATCTAATATGAAATTGCATTGCTACAAGAGAATGAGTAAAAGATATGCTACAAGGAATTGCATTTGTCTGCAATATTAAACCCAAGAGACAAAAAAAGAAAAAGAAAAAGAAAAAAGCACGCATATGCCAATGCCCTTGGAGTAATTCAGATATAAAGAAAATATGCTGACTTTCCTCCACAATTTGACGCACAAAGATGCATAGGAAGCAGCAAAAAAAAAGAATAAAAAAATGTTGAACCTATCCCAGAAATAATCTAAGAGCTTTCAAGACGAGATAAAATATTAAATGACATCCTACATGTGATACGGAAAGTGCCCCATCTAGCATTTTACTCCCATGCTAGTTTAGATCTTCATTGCGGTGACTTTATGCGGAACATAATTCTGAATTAAGTTGGATGATGGATCTTAGATATCATGGCATATGTATTGACATACAAGACGTCATAAAATATTGAATGACATCCTACCTGTGCTACAGCAAGTGTCCCATCCAGCATTTTACCATTATGTTCTAGGTTCTTAATCCCTCCCATGCTAGTTTAGATCTTTATCTTCATTGCAATGATTTTATGTTGAACATATTTTTAAATTAAATTCGATCTTAGATATCATGGCATATGTATTGACATCCAAGACGACAACATATTGAATGGCATCCTACCGGTGCTACAGCCAGTGTCTCATCCAACATTTTACCCTTAGGTTCTAGGTTCTTAATCATTCCCATGCTAGTTTAGATCTTTATCTTCTTTGTAGTGACTTTATACGGAACATAATTCTGAATTAAATTTGATCTTAGATATGTATTGACATCCTACCTCCACTAGAGCAAGTGTCACATCCATCATTTTCTGCTTCTGCTCTAGGTTCTTAATCCCTATCATGTTCTTTCCATGTGCACATCAATGCATGTCATTTGATCTGTACTATCTTATCTGGCCATATTGTATTTGTTGTCCTTTCTTTCCTCTATTTGGAACAGGATATAGAAACAATTTACTTAACTATAGTACTTAAACCATGCCCTTGGTTGGGAACTGAGCACTTCTTGAAGGCAATATCGGGGTTTATCTCTTGAATATAGTATGTTGCTGAAGTTGTATTTGTGTTCTCTTTTGATCTATGGTATGTGCCGCACCATTATCAGCTGGGCAAGACATGTACAAGCAACTAAGCATTCTACAGAATATAATGTCCATTTTATGTTAGTTGATGAAGCAAAATACAGCAACATATTTCTAGTCATTTAAAGCAATATACATGTTTTTTTGCCATTACACATTGCAATCTTCAGAAGTCAGATTTCAAACTCCCTATGTTTGGCTACTCTTTGAACCATTGTGCAGGTAGAATTTATTTAGTTTTAATTGCTTAAACATTGTGGTTTAAAGTCACCATGACGTACATATGTAAGAGTGCTACATTTGGCACATCTGACTATCTTGGTAATGATATTAATGTCAAAATGTAGCCAACCTAAGGGCATAGGTTTCATTAACAGGGTCAGTTGGGTTAGCTTGAGTTGTAGGCTGACCAGAGTCTGAAGTAACAGATCGAACACAACATCTCCTCAACCAGGGGTTACAAAAGACCTTTATAATTACAATCTCTCCACACATACAAATGTTTTGGCCAGATAAGTTTTTACAGTGGGTTAAATTACCTATAGAAGAACCACTTTGCCCCTAAATGTACCAGTTCTCCTTTCACTTGACATGACCCTTGGTGTATGTCAAAATGATTGGCCTATAAGGAAAATATATAGGACTCAAAATGATGGATGCGATCTATTTCAAGCTAGAACTTGAAATATATGAATCAAGTTCGCAAAGCTAATGAGATCTTTGAGCCCGTGGGATTGTAATGTTGATAACTAGTACAATATGAAAGTAATATTATGAGGGTGTATTATTAAGGAGTGGAGACATATGTATACTAACACAGGGAAGAGAGAACTAACTCTATATACATCTCCTCCAAATTCCGAGTTTACATGGTATCAAAGCCATGATTTGAACAGATTCCAAATCCGAAATTAAATTAGCCGAAATAAACCTAATAACACCCATCATCGTTTCAGCCCATATCTGATCACCTATTCAATGAATTTTCTAACCAACCCAACCATCCCTCCTCAACTTCTGAAGTTGTTCGATCAGGTTTCAATGACCTTCGGCCATCTATGATCCTTGTCTTACCATCTCCAACCATCAATGATGATGATGAACCCCATCTTCATTTTTGACTCTTGGCCATCTTCGATCATCATCTTATTTTCTCCGACCACTTATGTTGAGGACCTCCTTCATCTTTGTCTTCAACTTCCGACCATTTTTATCCTCGTCTATCCATCCCCGATCATATACAATGACAATGACATCCTCCTACTGTCTTCAATTTCGTCCTCTCACTTTTATTTGTAAACTGTATAGACTATAAAATAAAATATTTTTACGGTAAACAACTACTATAGAAGATAGAGCTTTGTGATATGTTGTTCATATTTGGTTTTCATTGATCCTAAGGAAGGATCACAGTTCATGGGTGGATGAGATTGTTAGATCATGAGGGAGAAGCTTGATTTGTAGTTGACTACTATGCTATCGAGGCGTCGACTAGTCGCCGACTAGTCACCGACTAGTCGAGAGTCGGTGGAGAACCGACTTGAAAATTTTCAAAAGTCGGGAGGTGAGTCGGACACCGACTAGGCGTCGACTTGGTCCGACTTTTTGACCGATTTGGTCTGACTTTTGATCCGATTTGGTCCGACTTGGTCCGACTTTTTCAGCATACTTCTACAATCAAAATACAAGAGGGAAAATTGTTTGTCTCCCGTTCTAACTTCGTGGTAATCAAAACATTCGCAGTGGATCGAGTTGAATTCCAAGAGGAAGCCAAGAAGGCCTTGAAACTCTCACCACCAAGAGATTTTCAGCAGATGACCATCAGTAATGAACTCTAGAAAATGTTCACTCTAAAACTACGACTGGCCACATCCGTTTACATGTAGAAATCTCATTCTTGGCGTATAGTTTCCTGATTCTGCCATGAATTCAACTGTCTCATTGCCTGCTTCCCTATGATCCTTTCAACTGATGGTTGCTTGCCTCCATCGCGAACCAGGTGTATACTGATTGAACTCTAATATGACAATATCTGGAATAATATGCAGGAAAAAGATAAAAAAATTGTGAATAATCAAAGAATTTATCTAAGCTGGAAAATTATGTGCCCAGTACAAACCTAGAAAAAGAAGCAACATCTGTTACATGAAATAAAATATGTTAACATCTGGGTGCGACTAGTCGTCGACTAGTCGCCGACTTGTTCGACTAGTCACGAGTCGGTACTTGACCGACTCGTGCCGACTCACCGACTTAACTGCATAGGTTGACTATATGTGAGGATAGGATCCTAAGAGAGAATTGCAGGTTGAGGTTGAGGATTATACTTTAGTGGTCATGTGATTGTTTGGAAGGGTTTGGTAACATAGGACTGACGTGTTGACATTTGATGTGATACATATTTTTCAGGAGATTGTGCAGGGAAAGATTACATGTGAGAAATTAGTTGCAGATTGTTAGAATTTGATTCAAAATTTAATCTGAGTTCTAATTGAGTTAAATTTCTTTTTTATATTTTTCTTCTTGTTTGAGTCCTATATTATTTTAGATTCTAATTTGGATTACAATTACATGTAGTAGTTCAAAACTTCAAGGAGGTTTAGGACTTTAAAGATTAGTAGAAATAAGAGATCTTGGATATAATTATATCAATGTGTTTTCCAGGAGTTTAATGGGGTTTTGTAAGAATTTGCAATGATTTTGAGGTGTTTTGTGACAAATTTTTGAGAGATTTATGTATTTTGGTTTGATGGCAATGCTTAAAATTGGAAAAAAATTTATCTTCTAAATTTTATATTCTATTTTCTTATTTTAATATTACTTTTATCGTAACAAACTAATATCATGGTTGAGATTATGGATTTACGTTTAAGCTTTCAGGGTGGTGGCATCGATAGTGGCGAATTGGTGATCGAGAAAGGCCCCAAGAAATTGCTGAGAAATTAGAGCTATCATGAGTTACTGAAAATTTAATGAGATTCTTTAATTTTCTGCTCAATGCTGAGTTACTATGATTTGATCAAGTTAATGGACTATAAAACAAGGAAGTTATCTTTTGAGATATTGGTTAACCGTAAAACGAAGATGATGGTGATGCCTTTTGAAGTGTTGGTAACCACAAAGTAGGAATATACTGGTGATGACGTCTAAGATGCAGGTGAAGAGTTGAGTCAAGTCAGATTATGAGGAATTTCTGGTTTAAAGTGGAGTAAAAGTGGAGTAGATTTCTGTTGAAGGTGGAGTTGCTAATTGTTTGATAAAGGACCGACACATGTGATTAGAGTTAGAGACATTAATTGTTCATGAAGGTGATCAATTTTGAGTTAAGATGGAGATTGTTAGAATTTAACTCAAAATCTAATTTGAGTCCCGATTGAGTTACGTTTCTTTTTAATATTTTTCTTTTTATTTAATTCCTATATTATTTAGGATTCTAATTTGGACTACAATTGTAGAATTGTAGATAGTAGTTCAAATAGATTTAGGAGTTTATAAATTAGTATAAATAAAAAGGATCTAATTATATTAAAGTGCTTTCAAGAAGTTTTAATGAATTTTTTGTAAGAATTTTAAAGATTTTTAGGTGTTTTTATGAAAGATTTTGGTGAGATTTATGCATTTTGATGGTGGGTGATGAGTAAAATTGGAAAAATTCATCTCTTAAATTTTATCTTCTTTTTATTTAAAATTATCTTTTGTTGTAACACATACAGTATTACTTTTAGAGAATCATATTATCAGTCGAGGGAAGAGGAGACTTATGATCTGATTTGTTGGTCGGAAATGGAGTCTTATACTGGATGGATAACGGAGAAAGAAGCTACTTGTCTCTCGCAAGACACTATTTGGATAAAATTCAAGAATGTTTCAAGGTCTGAGGAAGAGAAACAAGTTGAAAAAAAAGAAAAGGAAGAGAGGTATATAACATTCGATAATTTTCTTGCATTCCAAACTTATTAGTTTGTCATACTATATTTTATTCTATTAGGACCTTGAAATTTGGATGTTTCGAATCAAGCAATGAACATGAAAGAAAATAACAATAGACGAGGAAAAGGACGAGTTTGTGGAGAGTGAAGAAGACGAAGACGAGGACTGTTGAAGATGACGGTGATCTGTCTACGAGTGATGAATCGATCTAGGGTGAGTGATCTGAGACTAATATTTTGTTATGTATCATTGTAGTTTATGTTTGTGTGATATTGTGACATAACTGGCTTCTTTTTTCTAATATTTATGTGATTATGTTTATGTTTAATTGTATAGTTTACCAAATACTTTGTTTTATGTACTTCTAGTATATCTAATTATCCATAACTTGTTGTATGCTTTAAATTTCTTGATTGGGATTTTCAACATATTTAGTATTTTTGAGTAATTTGCTTAATTTTTTATTTTGTCAAGTATCTTATGATACGATACGATATATGATATGACAACTTTGGACAAGACATTAGTTTAACAAACCATCTGGCCGACATGTGTACTAAGCTTCTTGGGAAGTCACGAGTTGTCTTTATCTGTAACAACCTATGCATACAAGATGTATATGTTCCGGATTGAGGGAGAATGTTAGAATCTGGAAGAAACATTATGGTGGTGTATTTTGTAAAAATTGAAGACATATTTTTAATAATAATATAAGAAATAAAGAACTAACTCTAACCCTTTCCTCCAAAATCCAAGTTTACAGTAACAACAGAAGACATGTCTTTCTCTTTCGTTTTCTTGCAATGATGTCGCTGGTGATAGTCAGAGGGAGTATGAAGCATGTGGCACAACATGTTCTTCTGGATAAAGACTAGAATGAGAAGGGAAATCTCAAGGAATTGTATGGAAATATTTTCGCATTCAATATCATGTCTTTGATATAGTGTGAACCATTAAAAGTGTCAATAGCATTAGCAGAAGAGGACCAACTCTTTTCTTTGTTTGAATGTTCATATAGGTTGGAGAAGTATACATCATTAAGTTTTCACTCATGAAAGAGTGGGTGAAAAAATATATTGGCCAACCCATATGAACATGTGCAATACACTAATTTGCAGACACATGATGTAAAAGATTCTGATACAACTGTACTTTTTCTGCGTTTTGGGTCCATTAGGGGTGTTTTGAGAATTTTAGGATTTTTAGGGACGTTTTGGGAATTTCAGTCTTTTTGGGTTTTCTCATAAGTTTGCTTATTTCTGAACTCTATTTATAGGTGAGGGGCTGAGGGATTTCTGATGGTGATTTTGAGAGAATATTGATATTAGAGGTGGGATTATCCCTCGTTCTTTGGGAGAGTGCGGACGTTCTCTTCAATTGGCGTCTTGGGAGAGCGACCACCTCTACAATTGTGGTCAAGTTATCTTTTTATTTCAGTTTTATCTAATAAAAATTGAATCTTTCTTTGGTTCGTATCAATTTGGTATCAGAGCATCAAAATCCATGACGACATCGACGAGATATAAGGAAGAGATCGAATCTTTGGAGGAAAGGTTCGACGTCGAGATCAAGGAGTTAAAAAAGATCGTGGAAGAAATTCGGGTTACGACAGACAAGGATAGGACGACGATGGCACACAGATTTGATGGCGTTGAGCGAACCCTAGCGCAGATCTCACAATAAATTTCGGGGCTCGTGACGGCTATTCAATCCAAGGAAGGAGAAACCCCTAATTTTGGGGAAAAAGCGACGTCTTTGGAAAAGGAAAAAGGGAAGATGGAAGAATACGAAGAATGGTTACTTTCCGAAGCCAACAACTACTTCGAGGAGGATGAGGAGGAGCCCATAATGGAGGAAATTAACCCCACAAACCCTAGGAAAGGAAAACAAGCGTCGAGGTCGTTGCTGACAGCAAAACATGGGCACCAGTCCCTCCAGGGCGCCCTAGAGGGGCTGCCGCCCCCAGCAGGGGCGCCGGCCCTTACTGGGCTGTCGCCCCTGTCCAGTGCTCTGGAGGGGCGCCAGCCCCTGCTGCCCATCCAGCAAGGGCAACATGCACTCCTGGGCAGAAGACAACGACGCCATGGCCTCCTGGGCCCAAAACAGCGAACCCTAGCACCACAACAACAACAAATCGAGCCTCATGTGTAGTGGGACAGATCCGACGTGAATCCAGGAACCCGACGATGACACCGAGGACCCCAGCGTTGCGCTACGATGATGACGACCCTCCCGAGTACTTGTGGGAGCCTGACGATGATGATGACGAGTTTCGAGGCCCCACGACCCTCGATATGCTGCACAGAGATGGTGATGTCCACCCTCGGCTTATGAGGAGTACCTAGGAGACGACGGTGGAGAAGGGGGCATGGAGCAGGATGATCATGGTTTCTATGATGGCGGAGATGATTGGGGTGATTATGCAGACAGAGATGGGGGCAACAGAGGGGCATGGAGGGGCACAGAGACCGCTGGAATTATACATACTAGCCCCACCGTCATAGATGATCCGTATGGCTGGATATACTAGGCGGAGAGATTTTTTACAGTGTCCTGCGTGACCGAGGAGCAGAAGCTGGAGGCGGCAGTAGCGTGTCTGGAAGGGAAGGCACTCTCTTGGTTCCAGTGGAGAGAGCAGCGGCGTCGTTTTAGTTCGTGGGAGGAGATTAAGGACGGCTTGGTAGTAAGGTTCCGCGAGACACATGTAGGGAATTTGAAGGAACAGTTGCTTCGAGAGTAATGATATGTATGGCTGGATATACTGGGCATAGAGATTTTTTACAGTGTCCCGCATGGCTATGGAGCAGAAGCTAGAGGAGGAGGAGGTGTGTTTGGAAGGGAAGTCACTCTCTTGGTTCCAGTGGAGAGAGCAGCGGCGGCGTTTCAGTTCGTGGGAGGAGATTAAAGACGGCTTGGTAGTAAGGTTCCGCGAGACGCATGTAGGGAATTTGAAAGAACAATTGCTTTCTCTCAGACAAGGCAACACGGTGAATGAGTACATAGAGCGGTTTGAGGCATTGTCTGGACGTGCATGGGGATTGTTGATGAGACACTGGAGAGCAGCTTCGTGAAGGAGTTGAAGGCCACCATTCGCACAGAGTTTCGCTTACAGAGGCCTCAGGATCTGATGGATGCCATGGAGTTGGCCCATATGGTGGAGGACCGGGTGATGGAGGAAAGACAGTCTAGATGAACTGGAGGCGGCTCCTCTTTTCATAGCCAGATGCGATAAGAGGACAACAGAAGACGGTGATATGGACAGACACGTCTGGTCAGGAGAAGAGTGGGATGCTACCGCGAGGACAGTTCAGAAAAATGACGGATGCAGAGATGTGGGAGAGGAGGCAGAAGTGGTTGTGCTTTAGATGTGATGAGAGGTTCACCTCAGAGCACCATTGTGGAGTGCACAAGCTTCAGCTGTTGATAGCAGGGGAAGATAAGGAAGATATGGGGAGGAAGAAGAGCCGGGGGAGATGGACATCCCCACTTGGAGTAGGACTGCCGTGGACTTCATGTACCACCTTGAGGACAAGGTGGTTTTCGTGGACGGAGTAATAATAGAACTGCACTTTTTCTGCGTTTGGTCCCATTAGGGGCGTTTTGGAAATTTTTAGATTTTAGAGGCGTTTTGGAGATTTTTGGGTTTTTTTTGTAATTTTGCTTATTTTTGAACTCTATTTATAGGTGAGAGGGGCTGATGGATTTCTGATGGTGATTTTGAGAGAATATTGATATTAGAGGCGAGATTATCTCTCGTGTGAGAGTGCGGACGTCCTCTTTAATTGGCGTCTTGTGAGAGCGACCACCTCTACAATTGTGGTCAAGTTATCTTTTTATTTCAGTTTTTATCTAATAAAAATCAAATATTTCTTTGGTTCCTATCAGATTCTCTACCGGGATTCATATGGAGCATGAAATAATGAATTTCAATTATAAATTACATCTTTACACCTAGGTCTGTACAATTATACTCATATCCCTCTTTCTTTTATATGTTTACTATGGTGGCGATGTGAGTCAACCTGTGGTGGTCAATTTTATATTGTACCTCGTCTCTTGAACACATCTCATATTCTATTCGGCTACTGTAATCTGTCAAACAAACCCATCCCATTTGCATGGAAAGTTGTTGACAGTATCCCAGTGAACTGTCAACATACACTGTCATTCAAGTAACATGTACATATGCCTATGTGGACGGCCATATTGCCATATTTCATAGCCAATTAATGCACAATTTTGAACGAGGTTCCAAATAATGCAATTGTTTGCGTGCTGCTTATTTAGTGGATTGCTAAAGACAATTGTACTTGCAGGAATAGCCATTACCTATTTCATAGGCCAAATAGCATAATACTGACTATAATTGCCGCATGCAATACCCAAAGTCTTTGCCGGCTCAATCATCATGGTTGCAATTTCTTTATTTTTTTCAACTATCAATTAAATAAGAATTTTGTACCTCATCCCAGGAACACTAACTTGTTTGGCTGCAGACCATTGGGGTGAAAGAATCATAATCATTTAAACCTTTTCCCATGAAAAAAATGGCTCATGGGTCGGGTATGGAGCACAATTCTAGGCCAGTCCCACAAATAATGGTTAAGCTTTTTTGGCTTATTAATCGAACGTCAAACCTGTGATGGTGCTAAAGTACTTCTGAGGAAAATTTGATGAAGATGGCATATCGTAAGACCTTCATGGCTGGTGAATAATTATACCTTCATGTTCATGTTAAGATGCAACCAAGGAGCAAGATCCAAGTTTCCCTGGCTGGCGAAAGGGAACCATGCCATACCGCCTTGAGGGGGCATTGGGTGTGTAAGACTTGCCTTCTTTCGGTTCTTACCAATAAAGGAACCATCATTAGAAACTGGTAGACCAGGAAAGAATGTAAGGAGGGAAGATGGTAGGATTTGTTATAATAAATCACACACACATTAGGGGTAAAAATAAGCCGAAGTCCCAAACAAGTCGATTTGTTTGAGATAAACACGGGAAATCCCACCCTTAGGCTCATGATCATCCACCCTCCCCATTCTTAAAGAAGAAATTCCCTTTTTCATTTCGTGGAGTCCTTGTGCATTGGGAGACTTGGGACTGCTGCACTTTTGCACGCCTTTAATATCCCCTCCAGGGCAGCACCCCCTTAATACCCTCTCCAGCTAATCACAGGTTCCTTTGGTTAGTCCCAATGGATCAAAATTAAGGCAACCATACTAAACTGACAAAATGATAATGAGGTCAGAGACAAGGGAGTACATAGAATCAAATATTTCTTGCAGTTGCACTGTTTCCTTTTTGTTAGTGGTAGATTGAAATCGTGGAAGGCTTGAATGAAGCTATTATTGAAATGCTAAAAGCCACATATTTAGATGAGTATAAGCATGGGTATATGATTCGATTTGTAGAATTTAACGAGAAGAAAAGAAATTTAAAAGTGGAAATTGATATTAAGATAGACGAGCCCTTCTGAAGTGGATCTCTCCCTAGCTTGAATTGATGGATCAAGCCTAATCCCCCAAATCCCTAACAAGAAATTACTCTCAGATGATCGTTCTTCGATAAAATTAAACTAGGACCGGCTCATAGGCTTTTAACCCCTCCTAATCATGAAAATAAGTAAAAGACTAATTAACACTCTAATGGCTAAACACACAACTCGACTAATGAGCGAAAACCCTCTAATTGCTAAACACACAACTCGCTAATGAGCAAAAGGATAAGTCACCCCCTTGGCTGTGCGCCGCTCCGCATGGTGTAGACCCGGATCACATCATTACTCTCCCCCAAAAAAATGAACCTTGTCCTCAAGTTTGCAGTCTGATGATGGCGTCCATCTTCTCTAATCTAAGTGTGGGCACGGCTCTGTCTCGTCCCCACCTCCGTCAAGCATCACCACAAGATCCTCCTTTGTTGCCACCTCCAGCTGCATGGCCTTCCCTGTGCAACGGTGCCCTGACGTGAACCTCTTGTCACACTTGAAGCATAGGCCATTGGCCCTCCGCTTCCTCATCTCGGCCTCTGTCATGCTGCGAGTCTGCCCTCCCGGTCGTGTCTCCGTCGCATTCCCCCGTGACGTCGCTGGTGCCCCCACAGTGGTCTGGGTTGTCTCAGTGGGTGCTGGATTGCGGTATGTCGATTCGCTCCCGACCCCCCTAGACTTTCTCTCTTCAGCCAACCTGTCCTCCACCCTCCTGGTCACCCGCATCATGACAGTCAATCCCTGAGGGTCCGTACTCCCAGCTCAGCTCTCACCGCCGATTTCACCCCCTTCAGGAAGTTTCCTTACATTGATTCCTCAGATACACCCTCTACTCGGCTCGAGAGTGTCTCAAACTTCGCAATATAGTCCCGTACGGACCCATCCTGCATCAAGTTGTATAACTGCTCAAACAGTCATCTCCATGGGTCTCCTAAAATCTCTCCATGAGGCACTCTTTCAGCTCCCTCCACGTCCGTATCGGCCTCTGCTTCTGTGTCCACCTGTACCACTCGAGAGCCTCACCCTCAAACCTCAACGCTACTGCCCTCAGTCTCTCCGCCTCAGTGAAGCCAGTGACATCAAAATACCTCTCTATATGGTAAATCCACCCATCGGGATCCTTCCCATCGAACAATGGTGCCTTCAATTTTCTCATCCTCGTCTCTGGGTTGGTGTCACCTCATGGTGGCCCTTCCCTGTTGGCTGCCTGACGCCTCTAGTAAGGATGTTCCTCCGCTCTCTACTGCCCTTCATCTCCCTGGCCATCTCGTTGGCGAGTACGTCCACATCATCCCACTCATCAACATGCTCCCGCCGGGGTCCCACATGTGGCCATCCTTCTTTGTCGCCCTTAAACAGAGGCGGATCTCCTCCCGTGGGCCTCCGATGTGGCCTCCACCCGTCGACGCCCCGAGAAGGAGGGGGAAACCCTCCCGCGGGCCGGGGGGGGGGGGCCGTCGTGGTCGCCCCCCGTCAGGGGCGGAAATCCCCCCGCGCCCTCTGGATGGGGGCGCCATCCTTCGTCGCCCCCACGGGGGGTGGATCTTCTTCTGCGGGCCCCAGGTGGGCCCGCCCGACGATGTCGCCCCCCGTCAGGGGCGTATAACACCCCGCGCCCCCAGGATGGGGGCGCCATCCTCCGCCGCCCCCCAAGGGGGGCGGATCCCACCTGGCGGCCCTGTGAGGGGGCCGCCAGTGTTCGCCGCCCCCCGCAGGGGGAGGTTGTCCTCCGGCGACCCCCCAGGGGGGCCGCCCGTCCTCGACGCCCCCCGTTGGGGGTGGTCGTCCACTTGCAGCCCCCTGGTGGGGCCACCCGCCATGCCCTTGCCCCGCGACGTTTTCCCAGGTGGGGGAAACTCCTCTTACAAACCCTAGGGTTTGTACATCGCCGTTGCCTGGGGTTGTTCGCGATATCAGATCTGAAGATTCCGACTTTTTCGGATCCGGATCTCGCTGAAAAAATTGCTGTTGAAGCATCTTCGCTACTTCGGCAAATCCCTCCATCTCGCGCGCGTGTTGCTCCGAGATCCGTTTCATGTTCTCTTCCATGGCCGTGTTCACCTCCGCCTTGATATCGTCCTTTATATCCATCATCTCATTCCTCAACCCCGATATCTCTGCATCGAGCCATTCCTCCAGAGTTTTCGTCGTCGCCGCTCGTGTGTTCGTCATAGAGTCGACCGCTCTGATACCAAATTGATACGATTTGTAGAATTTAACGAAAAGAAAAGAAATTTAAAAGTGAAAATTGATATTAAGATAGACAATCTCTTCTGGAGTTGATCTCTCCCTAGCTTGAATTGATGGATCAAACCTAATCCCTCAAATCCATAACAAGAAATTACTCTCAGATGATCGTTCTTCGATAAAAATAAACTAAGGCCGGCTCGTAGGCTTTTAGCCCCTCCTAATCATGAAAATAAGTAAAAGACTAATTAGCCCTCTAATGGCTAAACACACAACTCGACTAATGAGCGAAAACCCTCTAATTGCTTAACGCACAACTCGCTAATGAGCAACAGGATAAGTCACCCCCTTGGGTGCGCACCACTCCGCCTGGTGTAGACCCGGATCACATCAGTATACAATAATGGGTTGTCTGCAAACATTTAAGAGTACAGACTAGACTTCTTTTTTCTATCAAAGAGGCCATATTGTGCTTTAAAAGTGAAGGAAAAGTCTAGAAAGGGATCATGACGAGAAAAAGATGTGTAGGTGCATCCAGGAACACCAGCTGTTCACGTTTGTCGCTTCACATAAGTCCATCTGAAAGACTTTGTACTGGATCATTGCCTCTATCTAGACTTTCTGTAGTATATGCCTTCATGGCTTTAAGTGGAGTTAGATTGTTTTCTGTCAACCAAAAGTGATCCATATGAGATAATTGATATTTGGTATGCATCTCATATCATAGCCAAGGAATGCGTTTCATTGCTTATATTTGGGCCCGGGCTGTAGCTTCAATCTCCTAGTATATTCTTGAGATGATATGGATTTTTTGTTGTGATTATTGCCTAACCTAATAAAGCTACAGCTTCCCAGATAGATTCTTAACTGATATATTGCCCTTTATTTTCTTGCTAAATTTTCTTTTCAGCATGCCTACATAAGATATGTGAATATAAAGGCATGAATGATAGTAGGAATAGGAAAGCAAATATTCTAATCTGTGAAACAAAAATAATTTAAAAGAAGAAAAAGAAAACTAACATCGTAAACTAGTTAAATAGGCTAACTGCTATATTGATGTCCCTGTCTATTGTCATCTATGACGGTCATGCTCCAGGTCAATGGCAGTTTGAAGCCATGATTCTTACTTCTGTAGTCATGGACACAAGTGTCGTCCTCTGGCTCAGGCAGGAGGTGTCGGACATGGCAATCTTCCAAAAGCTAGACAAGATGAGACATTATGTATGTGTATTTTTTGTATAGATGTATATATATATATATATATAACTTATATAAATGTGTGTATCCAGTTGTTATGCAAACTAACACCACACTATGAATGAATCTAAAATAATAAAGTGATCCATAATCCATTAGATTTTGTCAAAAGGGGGCATTAGATACTTCGTGTTACATATATATTTTTTGTTGTAGATAAAGGTTCACACTGTTGGAAGCGTTCGACACGGATAGACATGCGGGTTGTCTGAAAACGTCAGATACACCAATTTTTGATTACGGGAATTGTCCTACACATCATAGGGTTGAAAAGATAAAGTGTATTATCTTCCGAAGCACCCAAAAAAAAGATAAAGTGTATACTTCTCTACTCTTAGACATTGGTAGATGCTAAATACTAACTGCCCTTTTTTCATCATTCTTGCCAAAATTTCTGTTGATAGGTTTAATCGGTTTTTAAACTCTTATTTTGGAAATATTTTCTAACCCTTTTGGGGGTAATTGTGTTAATTAGTCCTGTGATGCATATCATGTCATGAGGTTAACACATTCCTTCCGTTGCCTAGAAATGAACTTCTAATATCATGCAGTGTCCACAATGTTTGGTTACGAAGTTTATTTTGAAGATGTAACAGAAGACAACCATATAATAAACAAGGCTACAAACTGAATGTCCCATAATAAGGTAAAGATAGCTTTGATTTGGAATACGATGACACATATTGATTGAGATGTTTTAGACTTTGTCTAATGGAGACTGATGAGTTCGAGTGTTATCACATAGGACAATGTCATCAAGAAAAAATATATCGTAACCGATAAATAGGAAGAAAAATATTTAACCGAGCTGCCGCCTTGTTTATATAATAGTGTTGCATTTTTTTTTTTTTTGGGGGGGGGGGGGGGTGGGGGTGGGGGGGGTGGGGGGGTTCATGTGGCTGCTCTCAACAATTTGGATACATGCGTTGTTGTTATTATAGTTGTAGCAGAACACAATCCTAGCAACTTGTGCATTTAAATCTGACTTTTGTCTCATGTATATATGGATTAATGGGAGTCAGATATCCCGGATCGAAAATGATCAAGTGCGCTGACGTGTCAATCCGTGAGTGGCTGCCAAAAAAGCAACCCATGTGGGTTCCTTTTTGGAGACCACTCGCCGTCATGCTAGCGCATTTGATCATTTTTTACTCAGATACCATCTTTTTTATCATTATATGTATGCATGTATGTATGGAAAAGTATTTCTAAGGTGACTTCTTAGATAATTTTCTAATGAGTCGGTCTAAAATCACGTCATTGAGCAACTTTGTGGATGATCCATTCCATCCATCATGATCTTCATACTTCAAAATCCTGTAAGATGTAAAAAACTTTTCATTAAATGTAAAATGTAAAATGTAAAAGACTATTCATTAAATGATAAAAAAGATTGTTTATAAAAAACTCCTGTACTTTAGAGACTTTTTGACCATTGTTGACCAAATAACTACATTTCTTCAATTGTTAAGAAACTATTCATTTTGTAAAAACATAACACATGGTTAAAACACATTAAAATGTATAAATTTTTTGTAAACAAGTATTCAGAGTTGTGTAGAGATCACAATGAAAGAAGTGGATGGTCCATAGAATTGATACATAATTTAATTTAAGATGACTTTTTAGATAATTATGTAAAGAGTCGCCTTAGGAACACTTCACACACACGTGTGATGGAATGGCTGTAGGCTAGGTTTATTCATTACTCAAAACATTCACCAAAGGTAAGATACAAAGTGAAGCTAAAATACCATGAGGAATCCCCGAAGGAGAACAATGTTTGAACGTTTCAGAAGCGATAGCTGCCGAGACGATTATGTGAGTGGTTTGATTGGCCATCCTTCTACCATAAGAAATTAAAATTCGTTGGATACGTTTTACTAACTAAATGCATTCCACAACGAAGGCATCTAAATATCAACTTCTTCAAATTTGTTTGATGTAGAAAGGAAGTTAATGGTTAGAATAAAAAGAAATATAGACATTTAAGGAAGTCAGATTAAGAAGTTTAACTTATGTTATAATTACTAGTCTGTGTACATAACGAAGTATTAAGGCACACGAAGTACTCTTAGATGCTTCCTTTTAGGTTTTCAAAATTATTGTCTTGCTTCCCATTGGATTTTGGGAGAGGTTTTTTAGGGCTCATGTTCTTGAGAGAAAGGTGAGATTTTTCCTTCTCTCCTCTTGAGTGGATTCGTGAGGGCTTGCTCCGTTTGGTAAGTTATTACTCACGTGTGAGGGAGCGATTTGTAACCCTAATTGTTTGGATCTCTCTACTAGTGGAATCGTCTCGGATTGGATTGCTGGATGTAGGTTGTTTACAACCGAACCAGGGTAAATTCTTTTGTGTCTGCGTTTGATTTAATTGTTGCTGTGATTCGTTTGCTATTTTCTATTGCAAGGTCATTTGGGAATTTTGTTGGGACTTTGAGATTAGATTTTGCTAGCCCGATATTCCTGATCAGTTTATTAGGGTTGGTTTTCCGCATTGATCTCAAGGCGTTTCCGGATTTTTGCCCAACAAAAAGGGTGTTCCCCTCTTTTGCCCTTGCAACATTTGGAGTTTTAGAAATATCTAACTGGAACAAAACTCCATGACCCAAACTGTTAAAGTTAGATTACTATAGTATACTATTAAACCATGATCAACAGTCAGCCAGAACTCACTTTTGTATGTTGGAGCTTTCCTATCTGTAGAAAAATGCATTTACCAAAAAAAACAGGGCCTTAATGGCTTGTTGATGTCGCAGATTATTTCCCACAGCAATGGACTTTTGTAAATTGGTGTTGGCGAAGGTTGCACTAGGAGAATGGCTAATTGCTAATAAGGTATTTGTGAGGATGTCAGATATTTTGTATCTTGTTGCATAGCAGTCGCTTTCACTAACCATGGCTATCTTTGACTCCGTGATAGCTAAAATTTTTGATTTTGCTTGATCTGGCTTATCGTTGGGCTCCATCTTTTGTCGATTAGGGTAAAAATTTCTTTGCTATTTAAATGGAATGCTTATAGCAATCACTACGAAAACATCAATATTTTAAGGTGCTCAAGGTGTTTTGGTAGATAGGTTCACAGCAGTCTGTGGTCATAATCTGAACTGGACTTCTATGTCAATTTGGTTGACAAGTCTTTTTCCATCAAATTTCAAGCCTGGTCGTTTTCTCAAACTTGTTTGGAAATGGCAGCACACTCAACCAAATATTCCCATGATTTTGGTACTCTATTGTCGTTTAGAGTTTGAGAGCTTGATCCAAGGTTTCGTTACTATGGGTGATTTTTGGATTTCAGGCTTGAGTAAGGGTTGGCAATTTCACACGAACTATTGATAACACCATGAAGACAGAAAGCTCCATATAAGAATGCTCAAGCTTTATGAAGGGCTGTAGCCTGTAGCCCAACATCAACATTGTACGGAATGCCAAATTTTCGTATATAAGGTGCTAGGAGAAAGTGGGCACGTGCTTCTGGACCTTGATGGTGAGTTGGATGGTAGGTAGACCTTTTTGCCCTCTGATCTATCATGATGTTTTAAAGCTCATGAAACTAAGGAGCAATCATCTGAACTTGCCTAAATACATAGATGGTCTAGATGAAGGGGTGAGATGATCTGATATTTTCTTTTATAGGGGAAACACATTGCAAGGCATGTTTCGATGAACTAACGAGGATGGATATATGCCTTTAGATAGATGTAGAAATCATTAGGATTATGTGAGACATTACTAGAATTTAGAACACTTTACGGAAATGATTGCACAATGTGGTTGAGGTAACAACTTAAATTAGAAAATGTGCCTTACATTACGAGTCTTGAATTGTTGACATCTTGCTGGCAAGCCGTATTTGCATGGTTTTCTCTCTTTCAAGAACGTTTTTCCTTCAAGAATCAGTCGTTTCTATATGCATCCTATTGGTTTTAACGTGAAGCTGCTGGCTTAGTTGTTTCCTTTGAGTCCAGCATGCAAATTCTTGAGTGAACAGACATTTGCTGCTTCTGTTTTTTTTTGGTTTAAATTGGTTTGCATGGGCTGACTATTTACTCGCTTTGTTTGCTTGTAATTTATGTGGCTTTTGCAACAAATTTAGTTTATACATGCAAGTCTCTGGAATGGTGTACAGTGTTCTCGCCAAACGACTCGGTTGTGGGTAACAAAAATATGCACGTGTAAGAACTGAAGTTGATTTTTTTTTGAACTAGATTTGAATGCAGTAAGATTGTGGGTTTTGAGCACGGAATAAATTTTAGGGAAGAACCCCGGCTTTTTACCATCATGTCCTCTCTCTGGAAACTCTGCCCAGAGATTTGTCTCAACATTTTTAACAGAAGCAGGGGACGGGGGTTGGGGGTGAGATCGACTTTCATACCCTAAACAACTTAGCGATATATATTTATTACGAAGATACCGGACAGCACTGTAACTTGTTAGATGTCATCAGCCGCGTCTAACAGGGGCACAATTGAAAAGGGCATCTTGCAGAGTTAATACTATTTCAGTGTCAAACATGTTCGAAGAACTGGAGAGACCAACAAATGCAGGCTGGACATCAGGCTCTAAGCCCCCAAAGGAACCATTTGATGGTTAACTGGCACGGCGAAGGTCGTTTCCCGGTTGAGAAACCGAGGATGATAGTAAGTTCACGGGTGAAAATGGCGATATGATAGTCGTCTTCCGGGCGCAAAAACGTCGTGGAAGTCGTCTCCCGGAGGCAATATTGACCGAGAAAAGAAATTCTGGGTCAGTCGTTGCAGGGGCACAATAGTAGGCACTAAAAGGGAAAAAATACTATCAAGATGGTGATGTGCATAGGCTAGAATCCATATTTTGATAACACTGAGAAGACAATAGTACCGTTTACTGTGTTAAATTGTAATCACCTCTTTGGATCATGTTTTACTTCACATCAGGGTTTTATGATTTTATTATCTTCTGACAGGAACCCTGGCTTCTTCATAAATTTGATGACGACTTCTATGTGGAGTAACTTCATAAGACCCGAGGTGGTGAAAAAGTAAATGTCAATGTTAATTTGCGTTGTCGTGATGCGTAACGTTCTGATCTTTCCTGTACTTTCAATGGCAAATTTTCCTCCACTGTACGGCTTGATAGAGCGGATTCACGAAGATGGGAGAATAGCAGAAAAGGCCCTTGGTCTTCCCATTTATTCTGGTTACATGGATTCTCCATATTTGAAGAAATTGCCACGGGTAAATTTATACGTGGAAAATTTACAACTGTAACATTATTTAACCGTATTTAACCATAGGAAGGTAGCTTGTTATCTTTCCTATACAAACATATAAAAGAAAATCTAACCTTATTGAATTGTGTTGCTCTCTGGATGTATTCGCCCCACGTTTACGGATTTTTTGCTCTGTGACAGCAAGCTTGTTGAATTTTTTTTCTTGGTTGCATGTCTAATATGGAACTGACTGTGAGTAGTTTGTCACAAGTTTATGTGTATTACAACCGCTATCAATTAAAAATAACCTCAAGCAAGCATTTTTTTGCTCATTATTATTCCTCCAATTGAGAGGACAAAGAATATGACACGAAACGAAATTTTTTTATGTTTAGTTGATTTTAATTTTAAAACAAAACACAATATGCCAATATTGATATGTAAAACCGAGAATTTGAAACTCATTCGGCCAAAAGTGAAATGTGAAAGAAATGTGAAATCAGTTGATATGAATCAGAAATTTGAGATATTCCCTTTGGAACAGTGCCCTTTGCAACAAATTCAGTTGGAACTCAATCATGTACTTCAGATATTCCATTTGGAACTCAATCAATTAAGTGAAAATTGCTCTTTGGAACTCATTCAGCCAAAATTTGAAACTCAATTTGTCGAAGTATGTGTACTTTAGATACGGTAACCCATTGTCATGGTGTGAAATCGGCCCGGGGCCCGCCAGGCCCGCCGGCCCGGCCCGGGTTCCGGGCCGGCCCGGCTTGGGCCCGGGTTCCTTACCCGGGCCGGGTTGCAGCCTGGAGGGGCTTAAAAGCATGGGTAGAGAGCCGGGCCGGCCGGGCCGATTTCACACCATGAACCCATTGACGGTCCTAATGCTAATGATAATGCTAAACTGGTGCGTATTAAATGATTCAATTAGACCGTGTTCACCTGGGCTAATCCTAAACAAATAATGCTAAACTGGTAATCCTAAACAAATAATTCAATTAGAGATTATGCTGTACAATCCGTGTGGACAAAAAATTAGGACAAATAATTCTAAACCGTGCAAGAACCTGTTTACCAGATGACGCATCCAAAGGTCGATTCAATTAGTCCAGATGACGCATCCAAAGGTCGATTCAATTAGTCCGCGTGTCCAAAAAATTAGGACAAATAATCTAATTAGGACAAAAAATTAGGACAAATAATTCTAAACCGTGCAAGAACTTGTTTAACAGAGGCGGCGATCGACTGGACGATCTGAGGAGGGGGGCTCAGATCTGAGGAAGTCGCATAGCGCCGAACAAATTCAGTCACGTTCAGGCCCAATGATCAAATTCGTTGGAAATTACGAATGCCAAACATTGATTTACAAACAAAAAATTCATTTGATTCACAACGAATCAACAAAAAATTCCTTTGCAAAAGGCTCACTCATAATATATTGCTTCATTTATACAAAGTGTGCATAAAAAATCAAGATCGAAGTGAATATTGGTTACAATTCACCATATTAGACAGCAACCACTCAGCCAGAACAAAATAAAAAGTAAATATAACTTTTTAAAAATGGGCACGAAAAAATAAAAAGGGTTACAGAATCAAAATAAATGAAAAAAAACAATTGTAGAGCTAAAACAAAACTCATATCAAGAAAGATCCACCCTTCCATAAAAATTTGGCCTGTAGTTATCATACCCTGAAAATTTCTGATGAATCTAGAAGAAAAGGGGGAGAAAAAGATAGAGGGAAAAAAAATATTGCTGCAAAAGAAAGAGGCATTTCTCTATATTATGATTCACAAAAAATTCATTTGATTCGCGTGTATTTCTCAATATTAGTTATATTTCACTAAAAAGTCTCGTTCACAGCCCAATGATCAAATTCGCCGGATATTACGAATGCAAAACATTGATTTACGAACAAAAAATTCATTTCATTCACAACCAAGCATTTATATCAACTTCTGATTGATTGGCGTAAGGTCATACAAATTCAAAACATTGATTTCTTTACAAATTGGGGGGTTTTAAATTCGGAACATTGAACTAACGATATGGAAACCATAGGGATCAGAAATTAACGACTGAAAATTAAGAGAGAGAGAGAGAGGGGAAACTATCGGAGGCCGTCGTAAATTGCGCACGTCGTGAATTGAGGACGTCGCAGATCTCCGAAGCACGCCGAACAGATTTGCCGAGTACATCGTGAATTGAGCGATGAGAGAGAGATAGCAGTTTGTTGAAGATAGCAGTTTGTGAAGGATGTCCATGGGGCCAATGAGCCTAGCTCAGTTGGCATCTCTCCCCCCTCCCTCTTGGTTGGCGCGGGATCGAGGCGCGTGCAATGCATTTAATTTCCGATGTATCAAAAAAAAAGGATGTCCATGGACAAATTGGGAAATTGTGGGAATGATGAAGATAGCAGTGTGTTGCCGGCTAAAAGTCGAGGATTAGAGAACGTGAAACTGAGTAAGCCTCGAATTTGTGAAGCAGTTTTTGTAACCGTCTTTTTTCAAAACGTAGTTTTTAAAATTTTTGGCTAATTAGATTCTCCTAGTCATATTTTTTAGAGACACATATGACAAATTGAGACACGTAGGACAAAACTGCCACATAGGCCAAAATTCAAAAAAGGTCCTAAATTGTATAATTGACTAGTCATAACCCGTGCCCGCGGGCACGGTTCTTTTAAGATTTTCCATTGCGAATCTTTATTCCCCAATTTTTTTTTTCAAAGCCAAAATTTAAAAGAAAAACAAATTAGCTTACAATATTTAGCAGCACAGGCGCCTTCGGCGTGGGTACCTTCGGTGCGGAACAATAAATTCAGCGCATGCGCCTTCGACACAGAGCACCAAATTCGACGTGGGTGCCTTCGGCGCAGAACAACATATTCGACGTAAAACAACAATTTCGACGCGGATGCCTTAGGCGCGGAACAACAAATCAGCGTTAAAAATGGCGTGGGCGCCTTCGGCGCGGAACAACAAATTCAGCGCATGCGCCTTCGACACAGAAAATCAAATTCGACGTGGTGCCTTCGGCACAGAACAACAAATTCGACGTAAAACAACAATTTCGGCGCGGGTGCCTTAGGCGCGGAACAACAAATCAGCGTTAAAAAATTTAGTGGGAGCCTTCGGCGCGGGCGCGGCTTCATATACGTATAATCCGTGCCCGTGGGACACTGGTCATTTAAAAATCTTGGACCCACTAAATGTACCGGTGGTTCGTGAAGCATCTGAGTTTAAACAAACATCAATAATTATTAGTTTCCCCTGAAATATCAGCAGATGAGATCGAAATTTTACAGGGTTTTGCAACGCGGATCAATGAGTTGGCAACATCTCCCGCATTCATTCTCCCACAGCTCGCGTTCATTCCCAAGATGAGATTGTGTGTGTGCACAATATTTTTTTTCATAACTAATATTAAAAGGCAATTCCTAATTTCAATGTTTTTGTGTATTCCCAACAAATTTCTCTTCAACCCAAAAATTTCCCTCCAAAACTTGATGTGACATTGCCACATAGGACAAATTCAAAATCTGCCCTCAATTGTAATATAGATTTATGGAAACTTATCTAATCACTGGCAAACAATCGATGTAGTACAAGGGAAAAACTATACGCACAGACCTAACAGCTTTACACATAGACCGCCGTACAAACAACTCAAATTTTTTTACCCCATATACACATAAACATATCCGCAGACCACCCCTCCATCATCATCATAAGAACCAAACGCAGATCTGAATTTTATTACTGAATAAAATTGTATCACAATCGAAGAGGTGATTGCCCTCCCAAGATGCCAATTGTAGAAGACGTCCGCAGTCTCCCGAATATGAGAGATAATCTTACATCTCTATGACTAATCTCTCAAAATAAGCATAAGGAAATCCTTCACCACTCGTGGCCTATAAATACAAATCAGAAGAAATACAAATTTACAGAAAAAACCAAAAAGATTAAAAATTCCCAAAACACTGAAAACTCACAAAAAGCCCCAAATGTCCCAAAACACCCCTAATGGGCCAAAAGTGCAAATCTACCACGTCATCATCATTCTCCTCGTTTGCATTTATCCATATTTTTTTTTGTTTAAGTGGGTTGAGGAAGTTGAAGAAGTTGAGGGGATGATGAGGAGAGGAAATGAAATGGCGGCAAGGAGATGAAGCGGGAGAGGCGGGGGGTTGAGTGTCGGCAATCGGAGAAGAAATAGAAGAGGTGAGGTGATGATGATGGGGGGAGGGGGGATTTGAATGCAAACTTGTAAATTTTGAATGGCAAACTTGTAAATAAATGAAAATTATAATGTTAGCCTATTGCATGTTCTTATAAAGCATGTGAAAAAATAAAATCAGTAATAGATGAATCTTTTCCTACTTCCTTTAATAATTATGATCAACTGACTTATCTTTAAAAAAAAGGAAAGCCTCAGGCTGGGAAATATGAAACACACTCTATAGTAGGCACAATAGTATCTCGATTAAGAACAGGGAACATGATGTACAGTCACACATGCGGGAACAAGAACACATCTGACCTGGAAAGATTCAACAGATGCCAAAATCACTTCCATCAACTTTTCACACTTCAAGCCTCAAAATATAGAGGATTCAAAAATACCAAATATTCAACTACCTGGCACCATCAGCCAGCCTCATAATCATACTACAATTAAGTAGTTCTTTGGTCAAAGTTTGTGGCATTAACTCTTTGTGAACGCAGTTATAAGCAAATAGTAGTTGCAGTATAAAACTTCAGTTATGTGCATCCATTGAGTTATTCATTTCAATGAATTTTGTGTGTACATCAAATATTCTAGATAATCATGGCACGCGGTTAGGAAATTAGCCTGCTTAGTTGAGTTACATGGGTATAATTAGTAAGATGGACATGCCAATATGTGAATAGCTGTTTATGTAATGAGGGTCAACCAAGAAAATTAGGACCATTTATGTGACAAGTGTATCAGCTTAAGAAATTAGGCTAGGAATCTCCTATGTAAATATCGTGCAGGGAAGATCATCGAGATCGCAACCAAATTTTTTTCATTGGCATGGTATTTTCAAATGTTGTTGGAACACCCAAGAGATATTCTCTAGTGTTCAACAAGATTCATGCACAATAAATAAAAAAAACTAGAATTTCAAAATCTGATTAAAAGACTTTTTGGAAGACCTGGACACTAGGGTTGTTAAAAGACTCTAAATATCAAAATCCTATCCACACCAGCATTTGCTTACGAGAAATGGGGGATGAAATAATTAGTGGACCTCCGTCTGATGTCTGCTCCATTTACTATTCACATAGAGATTGACACGCACCCGTGTTGTTTAATATTTGCTCTGCATATAATTAGTATATATTATATGTTTTTCTATTACCATGTATATGCAATAAAAATAATATAAAATAAATATTTAATTGCTTTTTTGTGTGTTACTTACCTTACCTTTTGAATTGGATTTACTTACTATACTGTTTTGGATTGGATTTTCTATTTCAATACCTAAAAGTTTCCCAAATTCTACCCTTTGAAATTTTTTTGTCTTCCTATTACGAGCTGAAATCATTTTAGTTAGGACAAAAACACATTCATCTCACTGTTAAGTTTCTACCAGATAGGTAAATAGACCATATGACCATTATCCTCTTGATGGGCGCAGTTTTGTTCTCTCTCTCTCTCTACTGTCTAGACTTCTTTTCCCATGTCTTATTTTGTACGGACTTTGAAGGAAAGATGAGAACAAGGAAAGAGCATAAAGTGAAGGGGAGACCTTAGAACTTATAAAAATTTCATCGATTGATCAATTTAATGTTGGGTATTGATCTTTGATCAATTCTGCGGATTGCAAGGATGTGAACATATGAAGTTTACAAATCACGGCTATGGGAAGCAAAAGAGGAAATCATTGCATAAGGATTTTATATTTTTAGTGAATTTGATGTCGGGCAATAAGTTCTCACTAGTTGCATGATCCAAAGAATGTGAAATTGATGGATTTATAATAAGAGTTTTTGGGCAGATTTTCATGATGGGCTTGAAGAAGGAAAAGATGAAGAAAAGGTAATTTTGTTATATCACTTTTTATATGAATTTTGGTTCAAATTCGAGAATATTCCATTAACATACTTGCTGACTGACAAAGTGGTTTATCCCCCCTATAAAGTGAGGTGGGAAGATGGAATTATGAAATTTTCAACGGTAAATTCAACAGCAGAGAAGATTTAGGTGTGGTATTGGGAAAAAAGAACAATTCAAATATAGTATCATACGCCTGCCACAGTGTGTTTATATACAAGTACAAATGGGAAAACGATATTAGTACAACCCTCTCATATCCACATCATTTTAAGTTAATATGAATGGTAGTAATCAGTACCCATTAATGTTCAGCATCTTCTCATAAATAGAGCGGAAATGAATAATGTGATGTTCCCTCTGTTTACAACCCTACCCAACAGCTACCCGGGAACTTAAATGATTCTTTTGGTCTTCCATGTCAATTCTACTATAAATATATTAGACTATTCAATGGTCTTGCTAGAACTCTAGCACATATGACTTGAACCATCTTTTGAAGAGAAAACAAGCATCTCATAGAGAAACAACTGAAAGTATCAGGTCTCATATCACCCAAAACTCAAAAAAGGCTTGGACGGGAAGCCGACAACCTAACATTAGGATTAAGAGAACATGGTATTCTTATAACTAGCATGCACATGATGGGGAAAACAGAGAGGGATGTGAATATATGCAGCAGACATGGGTTGGTTTTTAGAACCTGGATAAAGTAAGGGGGAAGATTCGGATAGGGAAAACGTGTTCAACAAAAAATAATTTCAGTATGAATTTACATGCGAGAAAGGGTTGCAGTCTTCCAGAGGACCTAAAAAGCACACCCATCAGTACCATCTAAATTGACATAACAATTTAAGAATTTATCTAGTGCCATTATCCAGTAAACATTTAAGAATTTATAATCTCCACCAACATTTAGAAACAAAGGCAAACTAGATTCAAGAAGCAAATAACTTTGCTCATTGTGTAGAGTTTTAGTTTCCATATCAAGCTAAAGTACATGAGACTGTAATGACCATCCAAACGAATCCTCTAATATTGCTCACATTTTCCTTTAAAGTGCCGTAACATTTTAAAATTGGCTGCACTGCAATCAGTTTTTTAATGCAACGGCACCAAAAAATCATAAGGCAGAAGAATACCAAATGCTCAATTCTTGCTAGAATGTTTAGATTCCAAATCCAAAAACAGCTCTTATCCTTTGGAAGATGAGATCTCTCCATCCTCTCTCCGTGTTCTCGACAACCGTCGCATTCCCATAACTGCATAACCAATCCAACAGTGAAATTCATTCTGCGTACTAAAAATATTTAATACAACAACAAACAAATAAATAAGCGGCATTACTGCCCAAAGGATGAAATTTACCTATCTTCCTCTGGGACATTCGTCTGAGTAAGATTTACGACTGTCACGCCAGGTTCCGGTTCATCAAATACCATCCTCACCTACATTCATAACATTTGCAATCAAAAAGCAATTTTTAGCATAACAATCTCAAATAACAACAAATTCTAGCATAAAATTGTGAGTTTTGATAGGTAGTTGATTTCAGTTGATGAGAAAACTCGATTTTGATTTGAAGAGCTCACCGTAGAATGGATCCCATCTGCCCAGCTACCGAACCTCCACTTCTGCACAATCAGCTTCCCTTCATGCAACTCCTCGTTCGTCCCAGTCACTGAGCCGTCGAAAAGACTGAACTGCCCTCCGACGTCCTTGCTGATCCTCGCGTTGCTCTGCGTGAACCCCTTCCACCTGTTCTCATCCATCAATATCTCATACATGTCCCTCGCCCTGCAGCTAAACTTCTCCGTCACCGTTATCGTCTTAAACCCTTCCTTCTCCTTCCTTTTCTCATCCACCTTCTTTGGCGCGGCCGCTGGGGCCACCGCTCCCAATGTAGAACCCGTAGTTGAGGTCGAAGACGACTTCGGCTTCTTCACCTCCAGCTCGTCCTTTGCCGGCCCGCCCTTAGCCATGGCCTGCACATAAGCCCTAATCTTCTCCAAAATCACCGGCTTGCCCTTGGCCAAGAAGGCTTCCTTGATCCTTTTTCCGACCGGCCCCTCGTCATCCCGGATCACGACGCGAATCTCTGGGTCCTCGTCGGCGTTCTCGTCGGCGATGTACGGGATCTCGACGGATCCGTCGACTCTGAGCGCGGACTCGACGACCTCGCCCTCGAAGGAGAGGGAGAGAGAGAGCTCGTAGCCGGGGATGATCTTGCCCTTGCGGACGTTGACGTAGGCCTCGCCCTCTAGCTTGTCTAGAGTTTTGGTCCTGATCCTGATGCCGCCCTCGCCGTCGAGGACGGTGAGATTGTTAAGGAGAGAGGAGAGGAGGGATCGGGACCACTCGAGGCAGTCGCGCTCGGCCCAGTGCCAGTTGTGGACGTTAGCGCCGTCGGGACGGTCCTCGACGATCCACCGCCGGTCGCCCTCGCCGTACTTCGCCATTGGATGAGCTTGATTAGGGTTTTTTGTGATTGGTTAGGGCTAGGGCTTTGAGAGAGGCTGGGGGGAAAAAACACGAGAACCGGAGAGAGATTTCACGAGTTGGAAATAAAAAGTGGGATAGACTGGGTTCTGGACTGTTCCACTGAGAAGACCCTGGAGGTTCTGCGAATGGGGATGGAGATGAATTTGGAGGCGTTGGGCGTATGAACCCGATCTTTTTAAATAATAACAATAATGAGATTAAAAATATTTTTAATGTTTCATTAACAGCACAATTTTTGAAAAAAAAAAAGGCCAAAAATTAAAAATAATTAGTGAAATTGACTCAAAAAAAATTTAAATTAGAATTGTGGTTTGACCACAGTACCACCATTTAATCAATTGATGGATGGACGTGGGAATTGAAATGCAAGTGTGTTGGTTTAGAGATTCATCGGCGATTGATTCCTCGTCATTTTCCTTGCTCTCTAATCACATGTAAGATTTTTAAAGTCACAATTTGTATGAGCTGCGATGCTCATCCTAGTGGTTGAATTATCCTTTTGTCTCGTTAGAGGTCTGGGTTTGAATCCTACTATCTCATATCCCTTTATAATTTTTTTTATTTTCCAGCTTTTAAAGATCCGATGAATAAAATAAAAATTAGAAGAAGTTGCTCTAACTGATGACAAAAGGTAATGTAAGCTGCAAGAATGACAGCGGGTAAACTTGTCCAAAAACTCGTCACATGTTGTGCATGCAAGCAACTGAACATCGAGGTATATTTCTCTAGAGACTGACTGTTTACATCTCCTGTTTGGTGGAGGGAGTTGACATTTTTCCAAATATGGAAAGAAATTAAGAGAGAGGAGGTGGAGATGTGACCCATCATGGTTTTTTTCTTTCCATTTTTAGAAAATTTTCACATCCAACACCGAATTTTCGATGCACAGAGCAATTCTCTTTCTATAATGGAATAAACCATAGGTTATTTACATGAAAATACACCCAAATGTTTGCGGGTATTTTAGTACATTTTAACAACAATGTCTAATTTTTTTATTAAAAAATCTTCTCTCTGTCCTCTTCTCTTCTTCGACTTTAATAAGACTTTGTTAGATCTCTTTTGCAAGATGGCAAAACTCCTTGTTCCACAAAAAATTCCTATAGCATCAAGATGCAGTAGAGAGTTATGGCTATATTTCTTCTTGACCTTGACTTCAAAAGTTAAGGTGACATTTTTTTTTTCAAAACGTCGGTGAATCATCAGTTGCCATCTTTAACTTTATTCTCTTTTAGATGCACGGTGTCCCTTAATTGTTGTTGAGCAAAGTAGGACTAGAATAATTCTTTTCTTGACAGGCTTTTATCCAAATTCTTCTTTTATTCCTTTTATTTAAAAAAAAACTTTGACCCATGGTCTTTTATTTCAATTGCGAACAAGATCAAGTCCTGACAACCTAAATTTAATCATTTTAGATAATTTAGATTTAAAAAGGAAATCGGTGATAAGTGAAAAAGAAAAATATAAGTGTAATTAAAAACAAGAAACGTCGCCTGAGAGATTCGAACTCTCGCGGGGAAACCCCATGTACTTAGCAGGCACACGCCTTAACCACTCGGCCAAAGCGACGCTACATGCACAGTTCTTTTTTATTTTCTGATATTCACATATGAGGTAAAATCACACATTTGGGTTGCAATTGATTTATTAAGGATTGTTAGAATCTATATGAAATTTGAAAATGTATCTGCAATGGGTGTGATTATCAAAGGAGTTCACAGTCGGTCAATTTGGGCAGTAGTTAGTTCTATCATAATGAATTTTGAACAAGAGAGGGACATAGTCGTTTTTCCTTTGTTCACCCCTGTTTGAAGGTACAGACTACAACTATTGGACGTAACGAATGTCCATACACATCAAAGTACATAGTATTGTGGAAAATCATTAGTGAGTGCTTCACCCTAACTGAAAAACTTACACCAGAACAATAGAAAGAGAACGATGGCTAGGTTAGAAAATCTTAATGCAAAGGCCATGCACATACTGTACTGTGGTCTTAACAAAACTGAGTATAACCGTATTAGCTCTTGTAATACTGCTAAAGAAATATGTCCTTGGCAAGTCACACACGAGGGCACTTCTTAGGTTAAGAAAACTCATATTCGCATGCTTTTACAGAAATATCAAAATGCTGATATGTTGCCAAATGAATCTATTGATGCTATATTTTCTTGCTTTTCAGATATCATCAATCTGTTGAAGGCTTTGAGAAATGATATTTGGAAGAAGATTAATTTGTTGGAAAGGTCCGATATTCATTGACCGGCGAATGGATCCAAAAGCGTAGGGCGATTGAGGAGGCACATGACTTGGCCAACATCACCTTCGAGCAGCTTATGGAAAAGCTGATGGCATTTTAGTTACAATTACAGATGCTCAATAAAGATGCGCCAAATCAGAGCTCTGGAGTGGAAGATATTGCGTTCGCAACTTTCTGGAGCGCTGAAAGTGCAAATCTGAAATTGTTTGGGACGCTGCTGCAAACTTAGCTGCAGAGATCGGCCTGCTGCTTGCGAACCATCCTCATAACTATCTTCATCAAAAAATACAAATACTAAGAGATTTGCTACGCTATGGTGTGCCCATTGTCTACATATCCAAACTTATTAATGTTTAATGATGGTTATATTAAGCATTAAGATTTATCCAAATCATATCTACCTTGTTTGGATTCGGGTTAAGTTTTGAATTTACCATATAAACATTTTTTACAAAAAGATAAATCAAACCTTATGTTTAGAAAAGAAATTAGAATTTTACAAAGAAACAAAGAGTATATCATCCAATATGAATCCAAACCTTATCCAACATGCTTAATGTGTAGGAAATCACAATGGAATTATAACTTCGGATTTGGATCGTAATGAAGAGGGTTTCTTTTAGAATGCATCATAACTGGCTTTAGAGTCCGCTAGATGCATGAAATCACAATAGCTCAAAAACTTGGAGTTAACCTACCTTAACAACAGTTGCTTGCTCGCTCATCGGCCATGGCCGAGACCGTTCTCCTCGGGATGCAGCCTGCGCTCTCGCCTTCTTCGACGGCGTCCACGGCCATGTTTGTCGACAGGATCTTCCTCCTCCTCCTCGTCTGCGACGCAGGCCTAGTCGTCTGGTTGGTGTGGTTGAAATACATGGGGGTCATCAGGGCAAGCTTATGGCATTGGTTCCGAAGGCGCAGGGTCCTGGGGGCGATGCCTGCTTTCCGGTACAAGCCGAGGCACGACTCCCCGTTCGGCTCCGTGTGCAGCATATGTCTCGAAGAGCTTGCGCCGGGCGAGCCGTGCAGGCTCCTCCCCGGCTGCAGCCATGTGTTCCACTCGGATTGCATCGATCCGTGGCTGGACAACGCGCTCACCTGTCCGGTTTGTAGGGCCTGCATCGGCTGCGTTCCTAACGACCATAAGGTTTGACGGTTTCGTCACGTTAGCATACCTGATCCAAGTTGGTCCGGTACCATCTGATACCCATTAATCCCAGATGAGCCGAAAACGTTGTACCCACTGGCCCTATTTTCTAATACTTCTTTTGTTGTTTTTTTCGTAGTTAGTGTATTTGTCAATGTTAAGTGCCGTGAGTACATGGACATGGATACGATCGATGGATACGACTCAACTTTGTTAAAGATTGAGCTTGCTTAAAGAAGCCTTGATAGGAGCTTTGGGAGCAACTTGTCTTCTTGCTTGTTCAGAGAGGCTTTGGTTTTGTTTAGGTTAGAAAATGTTATTTGATTTGGTGGATTAAGGAACTATGAGCCTTTGAATGATACTTCAATTACGGTTAACAATTTTTTTAATGAGAATTGAGTGGTTATTATTATTTCTTGGTAGATTAGAGAAACTGTTGAATTAAGAGCCAAGTACATATAAGAATTCTTAGTTTTACTTGGAAAAATTAAAACCATTAGATTAACAAATTATATGGTAAAGAATTCTGATTTTTTTTTGTAATATATGCACATTGAATTAAAAGACCTTAATTCTATTACTGAAATTCTTTTTTGTAATGATTCCCTGTGTTGGGGGTGGCTGCTGGGATCACCTTGGGGGCCTCTATGCTCTCTTGATATGCTTATCAGGAAAGAAATCATCCCGCGAAGTTCCAGGATCGTTGAACCAACGAATGATTATTTTTAATAAAACCCACAGCACGGCAATATATATGCAAAATAACTCAAAAAGGAGAAAACTACGAAAATGCGTCCATTGCAAACCTATCTTATCTAAATGCATGTAATGCATAAGCAAAATTCACATAGTCCTCGCAGTGAGCTGGGGCCTTCACTATGAGCCACCCTATTCTGATAGCAATTGAGATATCCGTAGCAGCTCTAGGATCTCCAGCTCGACTAGAACTTCCGTTCATATCATTGCTTGTAGTATTCTCATATGGACTCTCCCCCTCAACCGCAACTTATTTGTCAACACCTATGTTGATAATGCGATTAGAAATAAGCGCATCAACCTCCTTTTGGCACATATTTCCCTACACTTGTTTCGGTACTTTCTAAAACCGTTCTTTTCAACACCACCGACCCATCAAATATCACACAATCGATCAACCAAGATCTTCTTTGTACATGGACTCCAAAGTCTACCCTCAACACCATCTATGTATACCAACATTGACGTCGAACTTGTCACCCTCGTGAGCATAAGTTGGACATCCAAACGCTCGAATATAATATAGATTCACTGGCTTCTCTGTCAAAATCACCTCTAGAGTCTTTCTACCGATAGGTAAAGATGGAATATCTGTTCATCAAATAAGCTGCAGTAGACAGAGCTTTGGCCCACAATCCCTTCAACAGTCATGGTGAAAATCAGAGACACCTCGCTTTTTCCAGAAGCATCATATTCATCCTCTTCGCAACTTCATTCGACTGCAGATCTCCCGGTATAGTGAAGTGCATTTTCTCTCTGCGATCCCAGAATTTCTTAAACTCAGTAGAAGTAAACTAGTCATCATTATCCAATCTACGCATAGTTTATAGCTTGACCGAGTTCTGATCGGACAAACTCAGGCGAGGCCAACTCCGATTCTCAATCGGACTCATCACGCACACGTCCTACAAACAGTATATATATTGAGTCCCTCGCATCTCAAAACACCAAAAGGAAACACAAAATAATTTGCATGAACCAGTTATATATGGACCCAAAGACAGAAGCAGTCGTCGAAGCGCTGGTCTTGTTCTGCATTGTCTCTTCCCTGCTGTCCGCGTCCTATGCGGCGTTCTGCGCCGTCTTCTCGTGCATCGGCCGGCTGACGGCGAGGAGGCAGCTCCGCAGGGCGATCGAGTCGTTGCCGGCGTTTCTGTTGGCGGCCGAGGCGGCGGCGCTCGGCACCCGGTGCAGCGTATGCCTCGACGAGTTCGCGCAGGGGGGCCACTGCAGGCTGCTCCCAGGCTGCGGCCATGTGTTTCATAAGGACTGCATCGATCGGTGGCTGGGTGAAACGCTCTCCTGCCCGCTTTGTCGGAGGCGTTTGTGGTCCGAGGAGGACTATGACGTGGTCTGATTTTTGATGGGGGTGGTTTTGGGGTTTCTTTAATATTCTTGCATGTAATTGCTTTTGATTTCGATAAAATTGTTTTGATGTTGAATTTAGATGTTAGACATTAGTTTATATGTTTTCTTTGATGAGATGAGTTGTGTTGGGTTGTTGATGGAAGGCTGCATGTGGTTTTTAATTAATTTTTTTTTGGGTTTTTCTCATATTAGTCCCTTAAATTATGTGTATTTTGATATTAGTCCCTTAAATCTTTGTAATTTGAATTTAGTCCCTTAAATGTTTAACGTTAACCTAAATAGTCCCTTTTGTTAACCTAAATAGTCCCTTAAATGTTTAATGTTTAACCTAAATAGTCCCTTTAAGGGACTAAAATCAAATTACAAAGATTTAAGGGACTAATATCAAAATACACAAAATTTAAGGGACTAATATGAGAAAAACCCTTTTTTTTTTGATGAAAACCACAGTTTAGGGTTAGGGTTTAGTGTTGAGTTGTGTATACAACAATAAAATATATTTCAGTCTGCTTTTACTCTTTTTTTTTCACTCTTTTGTACGGTAAATTCGTTATACATTTAATGCACTTGCCTCCGTACTTTGCACTTTTGGCCGACAAACCCTTTTCGATATTTCTTGAAAATATAACAAACTAGAGTCTGTTATGAATGAGGGAGGTCTTTGGCCTCTCCTCCTTCATTACCCACTTCATTGGTCCTCATTACTATGAGTAATGGGGACCCTTGGTCTCCTTGAGGCCCTCCATCTCCCCTCTCTACATGAATATATAGAGAACCATGGCCTAGTGCCATGGTTACTCATTCTTTTGCTAAGAAAGTTTGCCCCCTCTCTCTCTCTTGAGCTCTATAACTTTCCAACACGTTATCAGCACGTGTTCTTCCTTGAGCAAGAATCCAAGCCTAAAATCCCCACCAAATTGATCCCCTACGCGCAAGGAATCTTTGGTTACTGCGGTAATTCGTTGGAGCGTTGCGGCATTCCCGAAGCGTTCGGAAGCTCGGATCTTTATTTCTACGGATCTTTTCTACCGTCGTCCCTAGATCATCGATCTAGAGGTATACTTCTTATTCCCGTAGATTACAACGGACTATACAGAATTTTTTTTACCATGTTTGCATACAAGTAAAAATTAAAATAATACAAAGAAAAAATTGTTTTTACAAAGTAATTTCTTCATATTGCCATGAATTTTTTTTCTCACCGGGAAGAAGAACAGGAACGACCCCCCTTGGGATGGGGTCTAACGGGCGCCTCCTGCGGCCGCACCCCCCCTGCCGGGGGGGACTTCCCGCACACCGACCCCCCTGCCGGGGGGCTCCTCCCGCGGCCGCACCCCTACTGCCGGGGGGGGGGCCTTCCCGCACATGCCCGATCCCCCCTGCAGGGGGGCACCTCGCGGCAGATCCCCCCTGCAAGGGGGGGCGCCTCCCGGCCGAACCCCCCCTGCAGGGGGGGCGCCTCCCGGTCGATCCCCCCTGCAGGGGGGGGGGGGGCGCCTCGCGGCAGATCCCCCCTGCACGGGGGGGCCTCCCGGCCGACCCCCCTGCAGGGGGCGCCTTGCAGCCGATCCCCCCTGCACGGGGGGCGCCTTCATGTCTGACCCCCCCACCAATGAGGAAGGGGGGCTCTTTTTCCTTCAATTTTAGGGGTGAGGGGGAGGCATCTTGCTCCGGCAATGCTCTCCTCCCTCCCTCCACCATTGAGGAGTAGGTGAAGAGGCATGACGGCTGATCTCTAACCAGATGGTTAGAGATTAAGGTTTTTCACAAACTAAACCCTATGGGCCATTGGGTTATAATTTCAGCGAGTTGGGCTTCAAGCCCATAAAATTACAAATTTATTTTTAAAAGCTAAAACTCTAATTTGGCCCGAAGCCAAAATTTAGAGGCAAATGATTATGCGTAACTGCGGAATGGGCCACATGCACATATAATTAAAACTATTTTTTGGCCCGAAGCCACAGAATAATTTATAATTTCGGCATTTGAAATATGAGAAATATTTGTATTTTTTAAACGGGATATAAAATTGGCATATTTAAACTCGGAGAAAACTTTGTAAAATCACAATTAATTTATATAGTCAATGTTGAAAATTTTATTTAAACATCGCTCTTGCAAATTAGTATCTATGGTTTACTAGGATTCTATTTTTCAAAATATAACTATCTTAAAGATCCTGAGACCGCTCTGCCGTTAGTCAACCTAACGGTGTATGACATTTCCACATGGTCTACTAGATAATTATATTTTCTAGTTTCCTTTACCATATGTTATGCTTGAGATATATGCGTGGTTGTTTATTTTTATGCCTGTAGCATATTTAGAACTGCGTGGATGTTTAAATAAGTAAAAAATGTGCCTTTCGGGATCGGCCATTGTATACCTATTTACATTCATTGCACTTTTATTTTCTTTTGAGAGAATTTGTAAGTGAGGAAATTTGTACAAAAAGCCAAAGCTCGGTGCAACAGCATATGAAGACGAAGGTTCAAAATGCAGATATATGGACCCACCTTGGGTTTCCGAAGTTGTATTTTTCTTTTCTTTTATGGACTGTAAACGAACTTTGGACTGTGTACTTTTTTTGGGTATCTGGCAGATCCCCGCATTTTTACTTGTTTATTTATTTATGCATGAATTTTGAATTTATTTTAATTCATGCTTATCTTTAATTGCATAGATAAATGGCTAAATTGGCAAGCGTCGATTTCGAGGTGCTAGATGCAGCTGGCAAGAATTACCTGAGTTGGCGAGTGGACCTGAAGTTCCACTTGCGTTCGATGGCCCTCCTTGGGTCCATTTTGGCTCCTTCCACGGCCCCCAGCAGCGGCCGAAGCTTCTGCTACATCTAGCAGCAGCTCTCCAACCACTGTATCCGATGTAAATAAGGCAAAAGCCATAATCTACATTAGGAAACATATAGATCGGACCTTAAAGATCGAATACTTAATGGTTGAGGACCCAAAGGACCTGTGGACAGCGCTGGAAGCACGATATAAACATCAAATTGATGTTATATTACCTCGTGCCAGTTATGAGTGGGAAAACCTCAGACTTCAGGATTATAAGTCCGTCGCTGAGTATAATTCTGCACTTCATAACATCACCTCACGCCTGAAGTTGTGCGGTGAAGAAGTGACAGAACAACGCATGTTGGAAAAGACATTTACCTCGTTTCACGAGAAAGATGCAATCCTCATGCAGCAGTATCGTGAACGCAATTTCACGAAATTCTCCGATCTGATCTCATGCATACTTAGGGCAGAGCATAATCGAGACTTACTGCTTGCAACTCATAACTTACGTCCAGCTGGCACTGCCCATATCCCTGAAGCCCACCACGTTTCTCCCCAGAAGTGCAAAAACAAGAGGAATGCTAAAAACACCAAAGGGAAAGCTGTAATTAAGCAACCAAGAGGTGCAGCTCCCCAGACAAACAAAAACAATAAGGGAAAGCGAAACTTCACCTGGAAGCGAAAGAACACCGAGCAAGTGTCACTTCCTAAGAAGAACTGGGAGGATAAATGCCATAGATGCGGCATGACTGGCCATTGGTCCAGAAACTGCCGCACTCCTCGCCACCTCCAGGATCTATACCAGGCGAGCCAGAAGTCTCTACTTGAAACAAACTTGGCGGCTGTTCAGCCGCCAACAATGTTTACTGCAAAAGACTTCGAGAACGACGACGTGCTCGATTGAGCATCATCTTTTATCTATGCATTTAGAATTTGATGTATCTTCATCTTTTATTTGCTTTAGTACGAACTTTTATTTTTGAATGTTGTCTACATTTCCCTCAAATAAAATTTCGTTTTTGCTTATATAGATGAAGTATGAGTGCCTAGTGGACAGTGCCTCGACGCACACAATCCTTCGCGATCATTGCTATTTTAATAGTGTACACAAATATGACGGTCATGTTATCACAATTTCAGGACTGTCCCAAATAATCGAAGGATCTCGTGAAGCAATTATATTGCTCCCAAATAACACAAGACTTCAAATAAATAATGCATTATTCTCTCCTAAATCAAATAGGAATATCGTAAGTTTCAAGGATTTCCGTTTAAACGGATATCACTTAGAGACCAGAGATAAAAATAAGGTTGAATATCTGATTGTAACTCGTCATAAAGATGACCAGAAGATCATCTGCGAGCGATTCAAGGGACTACCATCGGGTCTCTACCAAACATACATTCACCCAATAGAAGCCAATATGACTGAGCACCAGACGTGCCAATCACTGCCAGAGTTCCAACTCTGGCACAATAGACTTGGTCACCCTGGAACAGCAATGATGCGATGCATCATCACTGAATCCTGTGGACACAAATTGAAGAACCTGAAGATTCTTCAAAAGGGTGAATTTCCATGTCTCCCTTGTTTCAAGGGAAAACTTATAACGAGACCATCCCTCCTGAAAGTGGGATTAGAGTCTCCTGGTTTCCTTGAGAGAATTCATGGTGACATTTGCGGGCCTATTCACCCCGCAAGTGGCCCATTTCGGTACTTCATGGTACTGATTGATGCATCAACCAAATGGTCTTATGTGTGCATCTTGTCCACCAGCAACCTAGCTTTTCCAAAGCTATTGACACAAATAATAAGGTTGTGTTCTCATTTCCCCGATAACCATATCAAGAAACTACGTCTTGATAATGCGGGAGAATTTACTTCACAAGTCTTCGAAGACTATTGCCGGACAACGGGTATTGAAGTTGAACTTCCTGTAGCACATGTTCACACCCAAAACGGATTAGCTGAGTTCCTTATAAAGAGACTCCAATGGATTGCACATCCATTGCTTATGCAATCCCAGTTGTCGGTGGATGCTTGGGGACATGCTATTTTACATGCCGCAACACTTATTAGGGTAAGACCCTCTGGAGTTCATACTTTATCCCCGATGCAACTAGCATATGGCGCACCTCCGGATATCTCTCATTTGAGAGTGTTTGGTTGTGCGGTATATGTCCCAATAGCACCATCTCAGAGGACCAAAATGGGTCCTCAGCGTCGTCTAGGTATATATATTGGGTTTGATTCGCCCTCTATTATCAGATACCTTGAACCCTTGACGGGTGACGCATTCAAGGCACATTTTGCTGACTGTGAATTTAATGAGAAAATTTTTCCTAAACTGGGCACACAGTCTAAGAAGCCAGAAGCTCCTGAGACCATTAGTTGGGACCATAAGTCTTTGTCCCTATATGATCCGCGTACTAATCTGTGTGAAGATGAGATCCTGAAGATCTTTCACATCCAGAATACAGTACATCTTTTGCCAGATAAGTTCACGGACAACCAGAAGACTGTCCGTTCACACGTCCCTGCTGCCAATACGCCAGCTAGGATTGGCATCCCCATAGATGGATGCAATCCACCGTGTAATGGCCCTAGTGCCATATACAGTAGGGGTATGTATGTTTGTTTAATATTAAGGGTATTATCATCTTTATTATTGTTGTTATTGTTGATGTTATTATTTTTGTTCATATTGTTGGGCCCTTAGCTAATTTTTAGTAGCTAGAGTTGGTTGTTTGGGCATGATAGTGGGCTTGGATTACTATTAAAAAGAGAGAATGGGATTAGAGTGGCAAACTTGTAAATATGGGTTTCCAATATATATTAATTTTTCCATTCCTTCTACTCGCTTCTAGCTTCCCTATCTTTCCTCTTTTATTTAATCTTCTTCTTTTCATTTCCCTAATCCTCTTTTATTTAATTTTCTTCTTTTCATTTTCCTAATCCCTTTCCCCAAAAAAAATCCCCAGGCCGAAAGTCCCCTGGTTGCCGTTTGTGTTCCCAGGTCAAGGAAAAGAAAAAAAAGAAATGGAATGCTTCACAGATAAAAAAAAACATGAAAGAAAGAATTGAAAGATAATGAAGAAAGGAAAGAGATGAGAAGAAGAGTAGAGGGGATTCCCAAGAGGAAGTTTAGGGTTTGATGCTTGATGATGGATTCATGGGGGGATTTTCGAAATTGGGGCTAGAGCTTGAAATTGGAAGAGGATTTTGCATCTTGGTTGAGGTAGGAGTCCAATCTCAACTCCCACGTTTATTTCATTTCATTTTTGAAGAGTAAAGATTGCATTTTTAGAGTTGTTGTAGAAATTCCTTGACATGAAGCATTGAGCTTGATTTTATTTGTAGCATATAGTAATAAGATGCCATGAATTGTTTGGTGATGCAAATATGAGATTTATGTCACCAATTTTGCAAATATATGTTCATAAGCTAGGGATTGGGATTGGTGGCCCGTAGCATCCCCCAACACCATTTAAAATGAAAACACTTATACCGGCATGTATGCAACCTGAGATTACCACCCAAATGTCATCCATATACGGAGCTAATAGCAATCACCAATGGACTGCATGTTTAAGTTCCATGAATGCTTACATAATATTTTTTGATTAATATTAAATAAACTCCATGCATTGAATAACTAAATCCCCAGGTTACATCATGGCATAGCCAAATGTATTTGATAAAGTCCATTGAATAAGCATGTTTAGTTCAGACTAGCTACGTAGTAAACATGGACTTTTAAGGAAGTATACAATCATTTTGTAATTAAACAGCAATCAGATATGCTTATTCTTAGTTTCATCTAAATTGCAGTCCATTGATGTTGGTTAAATAATTATAACTCATAATGATACCATCCCCTCAGGTTGCATACGTCATTCAAGTGCTTACTGAAATTTGGTTAAGTATGCAAATTGCTTCAAGTTGCATTTGGAATCCACTTGCATTTCAACACGTCTTAATTTCATTTCAACTCAAGTGGTGTAACTTGTGTGTGTATTGCAACGTGTTTGGAATTGCACTCATTAGTTGGAAATAGAACGGGATGATGCCTTTAATGCATTGTTTCAATAATTATGCAAATTGCTCTCTTTAGCAATGTTAGAAGCTTATTACACAATTTTTCTTGAAGTTTGTGAAAAATTGCTCTCTTTTAGAAATATTAAGAAGCCTATGAGAATTGCTCTCTTTTAGACATGAATAAGTGAATTTCCCGTCATTTTACTCTCATTAATTTTGTTGGGAGTTGTGCTAATGTGAACGACGGAAGCCTCATTAGTAAATTATAACTCTCACATGAAGTGTTGGAAGTTTCCTTAGTTAATTCTCTTTGTATAGAAGTATGAATTTGTGACATTGAATTGCGATGTGCATTCGGATATGGTTTCATATGTTGTGTGGAGTGATATCATGCCATGAAATTGATTCATGTTGACTTAATGGCCTTATTTCATTAATTATATTGTATTGTTCTCATTTGGAATGTGGAAGGCTTAGTTAATCAATTTTCATTTGTATAAGAAAGAAAATGGGAATTAAGTTACAATGAAGTGAGTTGTGCAATGTGGTGATGCCATGATTTATATTCATGATGCAAGTGGAAGCTTGTTGCTTTAATGGGATGAAATTGCTCTCTTTTGTTTATATTGCCTAAATGAAAATTGTTCCCATCATATTATAATGACCATCAGAATCGCTTTCATTTTGGGATGTAGATGGTTATTTATTCACTTTGATTTGTATAAAAAGTGAAACATGTGAACAATGAAATAAGATGGGCAAATTGGCGGTGTGGTGTTGGATACACGTGGAATATGGAATGTGTGACATTGTCACGTTAGGACACGAGGTGGAGTGCACGGGAATGGACAAAGTGCCGCGGTAGGAGGCGGGTGAATACGCCGTTGGCCACCTCTTGGTCCATTAGGTGGCTCCACGTTGATAACGGAGTAGAATCACTTGCACATGCACGCCGGCTCATTCATGGGATCCCCTTGCATCGCATCACATCGCATTACTTGAACTTCATATGCATCATGGCATCATTTGCATTTTTGGGTGATTTGTGGTTGCTCGGATGTGATGGTTAACTTGTAAGAATGAATGCCATGGATGTATTGGGTGCTTGAATGATGGTATGTTGGAAAGTGTGGTTTGCTAATTGTTGGAAAATAATGTTATTCTTGTTGTTATTGTTAGTAGAGTCCTTAATCATATTGATGTTGGTGTTGGTGATAGTAGTAATGTTTCTTAAGAATGAGGTTATGTTGATGTTTAGGGTGGTGCTGGTGATGTTGTTGGTGTTGTTGGCATGTTACGATTTTACCATGTTCTTCTTGAAATATTATTTATGTTTCCTTTTTGAAATCATACTTATGTTGTACTTGGAAATTTTTGATAAATGCAAGAGAAACTCTGCCGAAATTTCTATAAACATTTCCACAATGTCCCAAGCATTGGAAACTCAAGCCAGGAATGCCACACAAAATGCCACTTGCTAGTTCCCTTAAATTTCCATGCTTAAACAAACACCCATATAGAAAATTAGTACCAAAGAAGAGTTAGCAAGAGGGTCCTTGACAACTACCAAGTTGAAAGTTTTAGAGAGTGTAGAAATCATAATTATCATCACCGACAAGTTCCTTTAAGCAAACCTTGATTTGGGCTTTTAATGCTATATGAAACCTTGTGCTTTTAATGGTTAGGTTCCATTTCAATAGAAAAGTGTGTTTTCCATCAACTTAATAAGGAGTTTTGTGAACATTCAATTTAAAGGAGAAATGTACGTTTCAGATTCTTAATATGGCATTGCACTTCTATATATGTCGTACTCACTTGGTTTTGCAGGCCATCTTCTTGCCGCAGGTACGTGTTTTGGTCAATGACACCATTTACACTTTCTTATGAAGTTGCAGTGATTGCTATGAGTTAGTTTTCCGAGTGTTACTCAGCGCATTGCTTTCCTGTGCGTCATGTGGGTTGGGTTGGGTTTTCCTACTGGGTCACGCCGTGACGTGTCCCCGTTGATATTTTTCAGGTGTTGATACGTGGAGTTGGAGGCCCGCAGGTCCATATGGATGAAGTTGGTTGGAGTTGAGGATTCTTAGAGAGTGTGAGAAGTTTGGGTGGGTGTTATTGTACTTTGGCGAGATGTGGGTTTTATGTGGTATATATGAGATTTGTATGGGTGATGTGAAAATTGGATAGTCGTTTAGTTATATGTATCTGTGTTTTATTTATATCAGTTTTGTTTTGTTTTGTGTTGTTGGTTCCTTGATTATTTCAGTGTTGTTGGAATGCTACAGATACTATCCCAGCAGTGCGCAGTGGACCTGCTTGTGGTTGTGTTGTTTTTTTGTATTTCCCTTTCGTAGCACCCACTTCTTCGGGATTACCTGACACGGATCCGTACTTATCGGGTATCCCGGGGAGCGGGGCGTTACATTTGGTGGCCCATGCAGGTCTCGAACCTGCGGCTGTGTAAGGATAGTGAAGTCTTAAGGTGGGTAGCAGTCTAGCCTTAGGGTAGAGCCCTTAGGTTAGACAGTCCGAGGACGGACTGTATTTTTAAGGTGGGGAGAATGTAATGGCCCTAGTGCCATATACAGTAGGGGTATGTATGTTTGTTTAATATTAAGGGTATTAGCATCTTTATTATTGTTGTTATTGTTGATGTTATTATTTTTGTTCATATTGTTGGGCCCTTAGCTAATTTTTAGTAGCTAGAGTTGGTTGTTTGGGCATAATAGTGGGCTTGAATTACTATTAAAAAGAGAGAATGGGATTAGAGTGGCAAACTTGTAAATATGGGTTTCCAATATATATTAATTTTTCCATTCCTTCTACTCGCTTCTAGCTTCCCTATCTTTCCTCTTTTATTTAATCTTCTTCTTTTCATTTCCCTAATCCTCTTTTATTTAATTTTCTTCTTTTCATTTTCCTAATCCCTTTCCCCAAAAAAAAGCCCCAGGCCGAAAGTCCCCTGGTTGCCGTTTGTGTTCCCAGGTCAAGGAAAAGAAAAAAAAAGAAATGGGATGCTTCACAGATAAAAAAAACGTGAAAGAAAGAATTGAAAGATAATGAAGAAAGGAAAGAGATGAGAAGAAGAGTAGAGGGGATTCCCAAGAGGAAGTTTAGGGTTTGATGCTTGATGATGGATTCATGGGGGGATTTTCGAAATTGGGGCTAGAGCTTGAAATTGGAAGAGGATTTTGAATCTTGGTTGAGGTAGGAGTCCAATCTCAACTCCCACGTTTATTTCATTTCATTTTTGAAGAGTAAAGATTGCATTTTTAGAGTTGTTGTAGAAATTCCTTGACGTGAAGCATTGAGCTTGATTTTATTTGTAGCATAGAGTAATAAGATGCCATGAATTGTTTGGTGATGCAAATATGAGATTTATGTCACCAATTTTGCAAATATATGTTCATAAGCTAGGGATTGGGATTGGTGGCCCGTAGCATCCCCCAACACCATTTAAAATGAAAATACTTATACCGGCATGTATGCAACCTGAGATTACCACCCAAATGTCATCCATATACGGAGCTAATAGCAATCACCAATGGACTGCATGTTTAAGTTCCATGAATGCTTACATAATATTATTTGATTAATATTAAATAAACTCCATGCATTGAATAACTAAATCCCCAGGTTACATCATGGCATAGCCAAATGTATTTGATAAAGTCCATTGAATAAGCATGTTTAGTTCAGATTAGCTACGTAGTAAACATGGACTTTTAAGGAAGTATACAATCATTTTGTAATTAAACAGCAATCAGATATGCTTATTCTTAGTTTCATCTAAATTGCAGTCCATTGATGTTGGTTAAATAATTATAACTCATAATGATACCATCCCCTCAGGTTGCATACGTCATTCAAGTGCTTACTGAAATTTGGTTAAGTATGCAAATTGCTTCAAGTTGCATTTGGAATCCACTTGCATTTCAACACGTCTTAATTTCATTTCAACTCAAGTGGTGTAACTTGTGTGTGTATTGCAACGTGTTTGGAATTGCACTCATTAGTTGGAAATAGAACGGGATAATGCCTTTAATGCATTGTTTCAATAATTATGCAAATTGCTCTCTTTAGCAATGTTAGAAGCTTATTACACAATTTTTCTTGAAGTTTGTGAAAAATTGCTCTCTTTTAGAAATATTAAGAAGCCTATGAGAATTGCTCTCTTCTAGACATGAATAAGTGAATTTCCCGTCATTTTACTCTCATTAATTTTGTTGGGAGTTGTGCTAATGTGAACGACGGAAGCCTCATTAGTAAATTATAACTCTCACATGAAGTGTTGGAAGTTTCCTTAGTTAATTCTCTTTGTATAGAAGTATGAATTTGTGACATTGAATTGCGATGTGCATTCGGATATGGTTTCATATGTTGTGTGGAGTGATATCATGCCATGAAATTGATTCATGTTACGAGGTGGAACTCGCGCACAATGAATTTGTATTATGGGGAACCAAGGGCACGGTGGTCAAATGGAAATGTGGGGTTAGGTAGGCTGTTTTACAAGTGATTAGTGGGATGAAGAGGTTGGATCCGTCGCCGGTGGAGCTCACAGGATCGTATCTCGTCGGACGTAGCTGAGGAAGGTCGGACGGCGGGAGGCTGATGCTGACGTTGGCCAAGGGGCGGGCTCTCCTGCAGCACGAACAACTCGTCAGAAGGGCGGGGTTGGGGTCCAACCCTTAGCCCCTCCGATGCCTAAGTCAGTAAAAGGGCTTAAATGGGGGGCTGGACACGCCGGCCGGACTAACTGTGTGTCCGCCTCGCGTGACGAGCTATAGGTGGGAGAACAAAGATATGGAGGACCTTTGCTCTCGTGTGTAAATGATAGAAGATGAGAGAGTTTTTTCTAACCCCCTCTCCGTAAGAGGAGAGGAGGTATTTATACCTGACGGGTGATGACTAGGCGTGCTGAGCTGGCTCGGGTGTCAGCGGAGGCTTCGGACAAGGACATCGGGAACATGAGTTTCTGACCTGCCTCTGTCAGGCGGTGCAACGGCCCAGGGGTGCTTTTGTCGGGGTGTCAGGGCCGAAAGCATTAACCGCCGGTCAGGTCAGCCGCCTGGGGGTGCTTTGTCAGGCGGTCGGGCGACGTTTGTGTCAGTTGTGTCCTTATCCTAGGCTGTTTTTCGTTAGCGTCGAACTAAAGGTCTGGCTCGCTTTTGGCGCCGCGGTTCGCGGGAATCGGACGGGTCGTTTCGGTCGGGGGTTGTCCGGCCAGGCTGCGCCCGTCAATAGGCTTGGCCTAGCTATCCGAGCGTCCCCTAACGCGCTCCCCCTGTGGGCCGGGCGGCTGCGGTTGTTCGCCTCGGCCGGCTACAGTTGCTCGCCTCGGCCGTTTCGGGGAGCGCTGTAAGGCGCGCCTATCTCCGTGATGCCCCGGGTTTTCGGGGCAGCGGCCCTAATTGTTAAATGGTGAGCTAAAGGGGTATGTTGGCGGATCCGGGCTGGAGTTGGGCTACTACGATCTTTAGGTCGTAACAATTGCCCCCGGCCTTCGAGTCTGAGGCGGCGGCCCGGCTCGGCTCGGAGGGCGAACCATATCCAACATTTCGGACCCTCAATATGGGCCTTGGACCCACCGGGCAGTGCCGGCGGCGGCTTCGGAATTCCCGCTTTAGTGGTCATTATTACGATTTGAAAAGGAGGCAGAGGAAAACGAAGCGTCTCTGCGATTGAGTTTGCGACACGTGGATGAGGTGACCCTCACGCCAGTCGAGGCGTCGGGGATGTCTCGATGGGCACCGCGTGGTGAAAGTTTGACGGCCGAGATGGCCCGGGGGCCACCTGTACCACTAAAAAGGTCTGGGAGGCGGTCGGCGGGAATTTTTGTCTTTCTCCGATTCTCCTCCGGCGCTCGATTTTTTATTTGGAGCTTGCTGGCTAACCTGTCCCTTTCGTCACCGGCCATCTTCTTCCGATCGCCTTCCAGGTTCAAGGGAGCAACAGGTAACAACAATTAATTTCCTTCCTTTTCGATCAATGGCTTCTCGATTTGAGATCGGAGGGAGTAGCCGGTTCGGGGAAGAAGGGTCGGCGTTTGAGGGGGCGTCGCAGCCGGGGGGTGCAGCGGACCAGGGAAAGATGGTCATGGTTATCCGTTGCACCAAGAGACATTGAGTCCCCCCGACGTAGGTTGGATAGGATCAACATTCGGGAGATTCGCGTGCGGTTTGTGCGACAACCCTATGAGGTGCGGGTTCCCGGGTCGGAGGAAGCGGTGAGCTCACCGGGGAATAATGAGGTCGGGGTCTATGTCCGGTCCTTTGAGTTGGGGCTCCGCTTCCCGATCCACCCGTATTTGTTTCACTTGTTGAATTTCCTGGAGCTGCCGATATTCGCCCTAGTGCCCCGTTCCTGGGGCTTGCTAGTGGGGTTTGTCGTCTTGTGTCTTGCTTGCTCCTTGAGTCCCTCCTTGGCGTTGTTTCAGCATTTCTTCGTGGTTCGGAAGTGGGGGGTGTATCATCGCGTTTGCGCCAGGAGAGGGCGAGAACTCATCCTCGAGGTGCCTGATGATGTCGGCGATTGGATGAGTGCGTTCGTCTTCGTGACAGTGCCAAGTGACGTGGCGCTGACGTCGAATTGGGGGGCGTGGAATCCCTTCGTAAATGAAGGGGTGGAGCTGACCGGGGAGGATATTGCCAAAGCTCAGATTTTGAGGGAGCTGCCCGAGGAGTGTCGTCATTGGGCGAGTCTAACGCAGAGCAGTCGGCTCGCCCAGGACTTTTGGGCCCTAGGTATCTTTGAAGTTTTGTAAACTTTGGGCTAGGCTCGCCCTGATTGTCTCTCTTTTCCTTTTGTAGGTGAAGACATGATGAGGGAGCCGGAGGAGGTGTCAGGTTCGGCCGGTGCCCCGACCTCGGGGGGTACTGATCCTCGCGGGAAAGGCAAGGGGGGGCTAGTGGGGCAGGATCCCCGGATCGTGGGGGCGGGGCCCCCTCCGGGGGAGAGATTGCACCCGGGACGGGCGACAGTCGGACAAGACCGCTCCGCTGGTGGGCCCGGCGAGGATCGTCCCGAGGGCGTGCCCGCGCGAGGGGCCCGATCCTCCATCCCCCCGCGGGTACCCGAGGTGGTCGTGCCCCGCCGGGCGCCTGTGATTCAGAAGTGGCCATACGGGATCCCTTCGTGGGAAATGGGGGCGTCGTCGAGTCAAGCCTATGAGAGCGCTCTCATTCGCTTTAAGAGGACCCGAGAAGAGGTCGAGGCGTACCCTGATTGTTGGATACAACGATCTAAGATTTATAGTTTGATGATGACAAACAGGCGTGAACATTTTGATGTGTTTGATAAGTGTTTTCAGGTTGAACAGAGCTCGGGATAACAAAATTGCAATTTGGTCATTCTGAAGATAAAAGGCTTTTTGGGCGCAAAATAAAATTTGGTCAAATAGGCTTACGGTGGCATGTTTGTAAATAGACAGACTAGGGTTTTCTTAATACCTTGTATATATCTGTGGCCGGCCATTCATCAAAAAGTGTGATCTCCAATAATATCGAGAATAGGGAGAGACAGCAGCCGAAAGTTTTTAAGGGGAATCCACACAAATTATTTTTTTTGGGAGAAACCCCCCAAGAGCATTTCATTGTTTTTCTCTCTGGACATTTCGAATCACAAGAGCATCCTTTCGAATCACAAGTGCTCAAATCAAATATCCTTGTGAAGGTTTTTTTAAGAGGCCAAATTATTTAAGTTGGGTTCTTTTGTTCTTCAAATTTTTGAAAACCCAAAAGGCACCATCATCTTTTTTTTTGGCCGTACCTCCTCTTCATTCGTTTTCTTTTTAAAGGGGCACTGTCATTTTTTTAAGGGTTATCTCTCCAATGCTTGAAGTCACATTTTCTTAGAGAAAGATTATTTATTTTGTCTTGGCTGCAGGTGGAGAACCTTAAAAAAAACAAGAGGAAAAGAGAGGTGCTTGATTTATTCAAACGGGTCTGTGCATCAAGGAGAGATAAAAAAAGAATAAGGGAAATTGATAAGAAAAAGGAGGGCTTGATTTATTCCACTCTGTGGGATAGAAGAAAGGAGAGGGCTTCATCTATTCCACTTTCGTTAATGTCTGTTGCACTTTGCAGAATATTTGTAACTCCATTATTTTTTTTGTGACTTGATTGTTTTGCAGGAGCAAAAAGTGACAGAGGCCGAATTACTTCTCCTGTCCTTTGCATTATTTTAATGATCTCTTGTTCACTTGTTTTGGTTTTTTTTGACTAACACGTGAATAAGTTTTTGGCAGGCATCTAGGGGCACACATGTTCCAAGAGCCCATGTGCAAGCAATCAAATTAATTCAAATATAATTTGTGCTCTATCTTTGCAGGTCAAAACAAGAGATCTCCAAGCAGCCGCACACAATTTAATACAGGAGGAGGCCGGAATTTTTGGGACGAGGCTAGATTAATTACGAAAGAGGCAGACGCAAAAGAGAGAGAGGGAGCCGAAATTCTGAGTTGGCGCAAATTCACTTATTGGTGGAGTGCGCAAGTTTCATCAAGAGGGGCGCCGAACTATTGGGAGAAGACATCTGAGACTACTACTTGTCAGATTGATCTGACCCGTGCTAATTGACGAGGACATCGCCACTACACAAACTGAGATTCCTAAACTCTACTTATTATTATTTTGTGTAGTTGTTGTGTTAGATCCTCGTAGGGGAAACTTTACCATCTGTGTTATTTTTTGGGGACCTGACGACTTTGGGAGTCGTCACGGAGGGAGAGTATCTGACTAGATTGATAGTGTAGAGCACGTGGTGTGCGTACGAGCTAGGTGAGAGTAGATTTAGGATCTTGACTCATTGTAGCTGTACTTGATTACATATCTATCTAGTAGTTGCTTTCGGGGGCTGGAGTAGGTCGTGGGGACGACCGAACCAGGGTATATCTGTGCGTATTCTGTGATTGTTTTTTTATTGCCCTGTCTGTGCCTATAACTGCGTGGGATTGTTCGTGGGTTGCACGAATATTTTTATTAGCCTATTCACCCCCCCTCTAGGCTACGATCCAGATCCAACAAGTGGTATCAGAGCCAGTTTAGAGGATCTAGTCTAGATTTTTTTAATGACCATGAATATATCTGATTGTGCTTTTGCTGAAGGTCAGTCTATAGCCCGTCCCCCTAAGTTTAACGGTGTAGACTTTGCTTATTGGAAGGCTAGGATGAAAATCTATCTAGTGTCTGTTGATTATGATGTGTGGGATATTGTTGAAAATGGTTATAGTCTACCCACTATTAAAATTGAAGACACTATTATGATTAAGCCTAAAGACAAGTGGGATTTAGCTGATAAGAAACTTTATACTCTTAATGGTAAAGCTATGAATGCGCTTATATGTTCTCTTGATAAATCTGAATTTAATCGTATCTCACATTGTCTAACTGCGCAGGAAATCTGGCATACTCTGGAGGTGACACACGAGAGAACATCGCAAGTAAAGGAATCCAGACTTGCGCTGCTGAGCACTGAATATGAGAGCTTCCGCATGCTACCAACAGAATCAGTTAAAGACATGTTTGCGAGGTTCACAGACATCGTCTACAAATCCAGTCCCCTCGGTAAGCCATACTCTAGCCATGAACAGGTACGAAAGATCTTAAGGGCGCTACCAAGCTCGTTTAGGCCTAAAGTCACCGCTATTCAAGAAGCTAAGGACTTATCAACAATGAAAGTGGAGGACTTGATAGGCAACCTGATGTCACACGAGCTTGAGTTGCAGAGTATAGAAGCCAGAGAGAAACCTGAAGAGAAGACCAAAGCTTCCACACCATTATCTCTTCAAGCTAACGACGACGATCTTGATGAAGAGCAAGCCCTAATGGTCAGAAACTTCAGGAGATACATTCAGACTGATCAAGGAAGAGCTGAGATGGGAAAAAGGTTTATTCGTTCTAATAATTCTAATTTTGGTAGAAATTCCTATGATCAGAAAGCTATTAATAGAAGTGAATGTTTTAAATGCAGGAAGAAAGGGCACCACATTAAAGATTGCCCACAACAACACACAGCTCAAGTTGCAAAAGGAAAAACGAAAGTGCTGACGTGGGACATGGATAGCGAAGCTGAGGAGGAGGATGAGGAACATGAAGCTCACTCCTGCATGGCATTGATGGCCAAAAACAATGAGGTAGAATCTCCCACTAAAGCTGAATTCTTAGAAATCTGTAAAGGAATGCAACATAGACTTGATGAGCTAGAAGCTGATGTGGAATGTTATAGAAATGATAATTTTGATATGCAACAAACTGAGTATGACATGTCTATAGAAATGAAAAATCTAAAACAAGAGCTTGTTGCATGCAAATCTACCATCACCATTTTAGAAAAAGAGAAAGCTAGCTTGCCTGAAAAAATTGATTGTCTTTCATGTCCCTCTTTATTAAAGGATATTAGCATGTATAAGCTAGATAAGATGAAGCTTGAAACTGAAAATGAATTGCTTTCTGAAAAGATTAACATGCTAAATCTTGAACTTAAAGAAAAAATGAGGGATTTTAAAAAGAAAGAAGAGGAAAACAAGCAAGCTTTTATTAGTAAATGCACTGTGCTTGTGAACGAAAATGCTCATTTGAAATCTAAAGTCGCTAGTTTAGAATTGTCATTAAAGAAATTTTCTATTGGAAAACAAAATTTGGACATTATTCTTGGAAATCAACTTTATGGCAATAATAGGCGAGGACTAGGATATGGTCTTAAAAATGCTGAAAAATCAAAATATAGAAAAGTTCACATTGAAACAACAAAGGTTGGAAATTTTTATGCTAAGTGCTTTACATGTGGGTGTGTTGGTCATACTTCATATCATTGCAAATATAGGAACAAAAACATTAAGTTCAAACAAATATGGGTTCCTAAATCTTTGATGACTAACATGAGTGGACCTTGTTGGATTCCAAGGTCACACACAACACCTCTTTTGTAGGTGGATGGAAATTTGACTAGGAGCAATAAATTGAACGTCTCATTTTTTTGGCTCCTTAGTCAAACGGCGACGTGAAGGTATATCTCATTCTTTGAACTTAATGCATACCTTCATAGCATTTTTTTTTTCCTTAACATTTTTGTGTGCTTGGATTTTTTTTTATTTTTTTGTGTTTTTGTTTTTGTTTGCTTGATCGTTTTTAGTGTGTTTATCTCATTATAAAACCAAAGAAAAAATGAAAAAGACAAAAGCAAAAAAATGATGAGCTTATTGCATATCTTCCTCTTTGTATCATTCTAGTGATATAAATGAATGTTGATCATATCCTTGTAGAAATTGTAGTATTATTATTTTTGGCTACATGCGCATGTTTTGTTTCAATAATGGCCATGCCAAGTTCAATGATTTAATAATATGATTTCTACACCTACTTTCACTTCCACGAATATTAGACTATGTCGTACTTTTGGAGATACTATTTATGAATATTGGAAAGTGAATGTAGGATGAGTATTAACTGAAAAATCTACGGGATATGATGTGATTTGCCATGAATAAAAATTGAGCACAAAACAAATGAAATGAATATGAAAAAAATTGACAATTGCTCCGTATGAAAAATGGATACAATTCATGGCAAATACACTACCCACGAGTATCCAGCATAAGCTTTACGGGTAAACTTTAGCGTTGGTGTTCTTACTCGTCAAGCAATGTCACCCCCACGTCTAAGAGTCCTTATAGGCTATGTTTTGGGGTATGATATCTTGAACTCATCTTTGATGAGGTGGGAAAAATCAATCCTAGGTGATACAAAGTTATTTGGAAAATGGTGGATTGATTTGGTTGAATTTCTAAAAGTATCTCCCTTTGTACTTCTATGTTTAATAATTGCACTTACACGATGGTGTTGAATTCTAATTATTTTTATCGTTGGATTTGAAGTGCTAATTATAGAATGATGACATGCAAATGCTAGTTATAGTTAATAATGCTCTCTTTTTGCATGTGGTATGTTTTAATCCTCAAGAATACACTTTTGATGATGACAAAGGGGGAGAAATATTGAGAAAAGGTGAATAAATAGTCTTGTGGTATTATTTGTTGGGTGAAATACATGTTCAAGGGGGAGCATGAAAATAGGGGGAGCATGCTAGAAATACTAGTTTGAATACATCTTGAATACATCCTCTATTACACTTCACACACCCACGTCGTGATGATATTGTTTATAATCGTTAAGTGCAAATCTTGTATTGGTTTGTCATCATCAAAAGGGGGAGATTGTTGGATACAACGATCTAAGATTTATAGTTTGATGATGACAAACAGGCGTGAACATTTTGATGTGTTTGATAAGTGTTTTCAGGTTGAACAGAGCTCGGGATAACAAAATGGCAATTTGGTCATTCTGAAGATAAAAGGCTTTTTGGGCGCAAAATAAAATTTGGTCAAATAGGCTTACGATGGCATGTTTGTAAATAGACGGACTAGGGTTTTCTTAATACCTTGTATATATCTGTGGCCGGCCATTCATCAAAAAGTGTGATCTCCAATAATATCGAGAATAGGGAGAGACAGCAGCCGAAAGTTTTTAAGGGGAATCCGCACAAATTATTTTTTTTGGGAGAAACCCCCCAAGAGCATTTCATTGTTTTTCTCTCTGGACATTTCGAATCACAAGAGCATCCTTTCGAATCACAAGTGCTCAAATCAAATATCCTTGTGAAGGTTTTTTTTAGAGGCCAAATTATTTAAGTTGGGTTCTTTTGTTCTTCAAATTTTTGAAAACCCAAAAGGCACCATCATCTTTTTTTTTGGCCGTACCTCCTCTTCATTCGTTTTCTTTTTAAAGGGGCACTGTCATTTTTTTTAAGGGATATCTCTCCAATGCTTGAAGTCACATTTTCTTAGAGAAAGATTATTTATTTTGTCTTGGCTGCAGGTGGAGAACCTTAAAAAAAACAAGAGGAAAAGAGAGGTGCTTGATTTATTCAAACGGGTCTGTGCATCAAGGAGAGATAAAAAAAGAATAAGGGAAATTGATAAGAAAAAGGAGGGCTTGATTTATTCCACTCTGTGGGATAGAAGAAAGGAGATGGCTTCATCTATTCCACTTTCGTTAATGTCTGTTGCACTTTGCAGAATATTTGTAACTCCATTATTTTTTTGTGACTTGATTGTTTTGCAGGAGCAAAAAGTGACAGAGGCCGAATTACTTCTCCTGTCCTTTGCATTATTTTAATGATCTCTTGTTCACTTGTTTTGGTTTTTTTTTGACTAACACGTGAATAAGTTTTTGGCAGGCATCTAGGGGCACACATGTTCCAAGAGCCCATGTGCAAGCAATCAAATTAATTCAAATATAATTTGTGCTCTATCTTTGCAGGTCAAAACAAGAGATCTCCAAGCAGCCGCACACAATTTAATACAGGAGGAGGCCGGAATTTTTGGGACGAGGCTAGATTAATTACGAAAGAGGCAGACGCAAAAGAGAGAGAGGGAGCCGAAATTCTGAGTTGGCGCAAATTCACTTATTGGTGGAGTGCGCAAGTTTCATCAAGAGGGGCGCCGAACTATTGGGAGAAGACATCTGAGACTACTACTTGTCAGATTGATCTGACCCGTGCTAATTGACGAGGACATCGCCACTACACAAACTGAGATTCCTAAACTCTACTTATTATTATTTTGTGTAGTTGTTGTGTTAGATCCTCGTAGGGGAAACTTTACCATCTGTGTTATTTTTTGGGGACCTGACGACTTTGGGAGTCGTCACGGAGGGAGAGTATCTGACTAGATTGATAGTGTAGAGCACGTGGTGTGCGTACGAGCTAGGTGAGAGTAGATTTGGGATCTTGACTCATTGTAGCTGTACTTGATTACATATCTATCTAGTAGTTGCTTTCGGGGGCTGGAGTAGGTCGTGGGGACGACCGAACCAGGGTATATCTGTGCGTATTCTGTGATTGTTTTTTTATTGCCCTGTCTGTGCCTATAACTGCGTGGGATTGTTCGTGGGTTGCACGAATATTTTTATTAGCCTATTCATCCCCCCTCTAGGCTATGATCCAGATCCAACACTGATGACCATCTCCGCAAGTTTCCCTTTCGAGTCAGCCGCGACGAGTCGGTATTCGAAGATGCGGGAGTGGCGGCGCGCCTCGCCGAGTACTGCGGGTTGCCGCGCGATCGTGAGTCGTTGGCTCGCGTGGGGGCGGAGCGGCTGTGTGGCTCGGCTATATGGCACGTCATACAGGTAAGGCGGCTTTCCTTACTCACATGCTGGCTTTGTGTACCCGTGTCTCACTGATTCAAGGTTTATGTAGATGCTTACGAACGTGCTAGCTCTGCGGGGCCGTCCCGCAGCGGTCGCCACCAGGGCGGCCCTGCGTGAAGCAAAGGAGAACCTTGGCGAGGTCAGGGAGAAGCTGAGGGACACAGAGGCGGAGCTGGAGAGGGTTAGGGCGGCCCACGGCGTGGAGAAGGGGCGGGCTGCGTACTTCGATTCGTCCAAAGCAGCGATCGAGAAGCAGCTTCAAGAAATAACGCGAGAGAGGGATGATATCCGGGCGAAATATACCTCGGAAGTTGTCAGCAAGGAGTCTGTGATCGGGTTACAGAGGAAGCAGATTGAGGACCTAAAGGTAGCTCTGGCGGCCGAGAAGAGGGAGAAGGGTCTAGCGGTGTGGCGACTGGAGGATAAGCGGGACGCTGAGGGCAAACTGGTCGAAGCCGCTATCCGCCGGTATCATGACGAGCATGTTGTGCCGATGCTGCAAGAGGCTAAGGAGGCGGCGATTCGGCAAGTGGTTAAGGATGTGAGGGATCGGTCGGTCGAGAGGCGGCGCCGCTAGAAACGTGGGTTCGGGGAGGGCCGTACCTTCACGTGATAGGGTTATGAACGATGTGTTGCTGTAGTGGGTGGAAAGTCAAATGTCCAATGTACGGGTTAGCGGTTTGAGTAAATAAATTATGATTTTTTCTGTGCCAAACTGTATTCGTATACGGTTTGCCCGTAGAATATACGATTTGTGCGGGATGTGATTGCCCCCAACTTCGCTCTGCCGGGGTTTCCGGCAGAGGGGAGTTGAGATGAGTCACGATCTGTGTCCGTTCGGTCGGGAGCCCGTGCCAAGTGTTGGGATTGAGGTGAGCAGCGGGCTCCTGTGCCGGCCGGGCCGAAGGAGAGCGGAAATGTCAATGATACGACGGAAGCTCGTGCTTTGGCCGGACTGACGAGTGTTAGACCAAATATTGGGTCCAACGCTGACTGTGTTTTGGCCGGACTGTTGGAGGCCGGACCAAATCATGGATATAGCGCAGATTCCATGTTTTGGCCTGGACTGTCGGAGCCCGGACCAAATCCTGGATATGGCGTCGATTCCATGTTTTGGCCGGACTGGTAGAGGCCGGACCAAATCTTGGATATGGCGTCGATTCCATGTTTTGGCCGGACTGGCGATGTCCGGACCAAATCTTGGATCTAGCGGCGATATCGAGGGGTAATTTCAAAAGAGGGTAATCATTTTGAAGGGATTTGGGCGGGATTCGATGGCGGTCGTCTGACTTGACGTCATCCTGGCGAATCGGCGGGCGGGAACCGAGGCGGCCCGACCGCTGTGTCGACGATGCGTGGCGCAACTGACGTTTTTGACAGGACGCGAAGCGTCCGAACACGTGGGTTGGCGATGGACCGGACCCAGATTGGTGACGCGTGTCGCGGGTTCGACGGTCACGATGATGATGCTTTGCGGAAGCGGTTTAGGGATATATTGCCTGTGGGGGGGGTAGAAAGGTTGAATGTCGAGGAGCTAGGGCTTGTAAGAGGTTTAAGAATCCTTTCTCGAATCGTTCTCGTAGGAGCGGACGGCGGAGCAACGCGAAAGGCCGAGGCGACAGCACACGTTAGGTAAGACGCCAATTTGACTAATGTCTTCCTCGATGTCTCCGATTCGGGGTCAGGGTTCTGGGGTAGTTGGGGAAGGAAGTTCCGCCGTGGAGACTGGAAGGGTGCCCGTCGAGATTGCGGCGGTGAAGTCGGTGCTGAAGAAATCCATTGGGGAGATCTTCACGAAGTACGTCAGGCCGCCATATTCGGTTCGTGAACCGGAGCCGCAGGAAAGGGTGTGTTTTGCGGGTGACCGGGAGGTTGGAGTATATGTCTCTTCATTTGAGCAGGGTTTGCACTTTCCCCCTCATCCGTTCGTGCTGGAAGTGTTGAACTTCCTGGAGTTGCCTCTCTATCGCCTGATGCCCAATGCCATCAGTGCCATTGTGGGGTTCTTGGTGTTGTGCTTGAGCAACCAGGTTCGCCCATCGCTGTCCTTATTTCGGCACTTCTTCTCGGTCAAGAGGTTGGGGTCGGGCTACTATCTGTCCACGAAGAGGACTCATCCGCTCATCAGGGGGTTGCCTAGCAAAATTAAGCTTTGGCGCCAGCAGTATGTGTTTGTGGAGGTGCCGGAGGAGGTGTTGATAAGATCTGACTGGGCGGAGCTGAATCCCGAGGCGAGAGAGGTGGTGGAATTGGGGGACGAGGAGAAGTTGGTGGCCCAGATTTTAATGGCTATCCCAGCAGAGGGCCGAGATTATCGGACGCTATCTCGGGCTGAGATGATAACGGCCTACATATGGCCCGAAGGTACAAAAGATTTGGGTGTTCCGGCACCTGATATGCTTACGCTGAACTTTCTCTCTTTGGCAGGTGGCACGATGAGTCTATCCCTTGAGGAAATGATGCGGAGGGCCGCGGATCAGGCGGGGCGATCGTCGACAAGAGGTGGCCCCAAGAGGGCGCGAGTGGAAGGAGGGGCTGGGAGCTCGACTTGTGTGCCAGCGCCAACGAAGAGGAGGAAGAGGTCGGCGAAGCCGTCAGGGCATGACGCGCCCAGGGAAAGCGGTCCGGTGGATGGCTGGGCTGGGGGTGGCGTGGCGAACCCCATCATCGACCTGGAGGGCGGCGATGAAGGGTCGACCGGGGGAGGGGCGGAACTGCCCCGAACGAGATCGCCTAGCCCCATGGCGCCCGCAGGGGGGGGATGGGGCGGATCCTAGCGGTCAGTCGCATAGGGCCGAGGCGTCGAGTGGCCCGACCGGATCAAGAGGATGGGACCCATGGCCTTATGGTTGTCCCATGTTTGGCCTCGAGAGAGCGCCAACCGACCCCCACTGTGAGGCCGCACTGGCCAAGTTTAAGGCCAAGAGGACCGATGTCGAGGGCTATCCCGACGGGGCGCTTCATCAGGCGCCGTACAAAGTGGCGAATAATGAGTCCGTGTTTGAGGATGGGAGCGTGGCGGCGAGGTTGGCGGAGAACATCTTCCTGCCTCGCGATAGAGTGGCGCTGGAAGAGGTGGAGCCTGAGGGTCTGTGCGGGACCGCGGTGATGCATGGCGTCCAGGTATGTTATGTAAGACGGGTGGCGCATTTCGTTGGGTTTTAGGGGACGTCCTAAATGTGTTTATTTTTCGGCGCTTCTTTACGCAGATCCTCAACTTGATGCTCGGGATGATGCGGCACGTGCCGGCCATACATAAGGCCGAAGGCGCCGTGGCTAGAATGGTAGCCGAGGTCGCTGCCGTTCGTAAGAGAGCCGGCGAGGACCTGGAGAAAGAGAGGGAGCGGGGCAGCCGATATGAGGCTGAAGTAGAGCGCCTGAATAAGGTCGTGTCCGATTATGAGCAAAGGGCGACCGAGGCTGGAGAGAGAGCGAAGGAGCTGGAGGGGGCCCTTTGGAGGGAGGAGGATCGTTCGAAGGATCTAGCGGGGCGTGCCAGGGCCGCCGAGGAGGAGTTGGCCCGTAGGGTCGAGGAATTCAGGACGTATCAGGAGACAACTGTCATACCTGCCCTTACAAATTTGATGGTGGAGGGCATAAGGAAGGGCCGCGTGGAGGGATGGGAGGACTGCCTGGCGCGGATGAAGGAGAAGGCGGCTGGCCTGGTCCCGCCGATAGAGGTCGATCTTGACGGGCTCGCCGCAAGCGGCGGTGAGGAGGGGGATGGAGACGAGGAGGGTGAGGAGCAAGAGGACAAGGAGGGTGGCGAGCCAGAGGGCGGCGTGGCGGTGGGGGATTCTATGGAGGGAGAGGGCGTCGTGATTGGCGGGGGCGCCGAGTAGTTTTGTGTAGGCCCCCCTCCCCCCCTTTGTGTATGTTTAAAAAACGAAAGTAAGTAAAGGTTCGCCTGACTCGCCCCCGCCTTTTTTGGACTTTCCGCCTATGTATGCATAAATTTACTTCTTAGAATTACGCCTTGGTGCGGACGTTTCTATCTTGGCGTAGGCTGAATCGTGTCGAGTCCCTTTATTTCGCGTAGGGCGCCCGAGAGATTTACAGCGGGGTCGCCTCCCTTTTCGTAGGTTGTTCAAGTTTAGGTCTATCCGAGTTATGACTAGCGGTTAACCGGCATTTGTCTTTGGACTTTTCATCGGCTATTATCGAATGTTAAATAAAACGGGGTCGCCCTATGGGCGTAACATTGAAACGGCCCGAAGGCGTAACATTGTATCGGCCCGTAGGCGTAACATTGTATCGGTCTAGGTAGGTTGAGGTTCCCATCGTAGCTGTCCCGCCTTTTTCTGGTGTTATGCCCCTGATATGGGGCGTGGAGTGGATTTAACGGGTTCCGCCTCGGCGGAGGGGCGGGTGGTCGAGTCGGAGCCAGGCAGTGGCTTTGGCCTTCGATCCCAGAATTGGGGGGAGAGGGAGTCCTTGGTGGTTGTTCTATCCCAAGGGGCCCCGTTGATCGCCCCGTCTGGAGTCTCTGCGTGGTAGGCGCGTAGGGACGTGGGCCGCCGCCCCCCTGTGCGGCCTCCTGGCCTAAGCGGCCCGGGGAAGGCTGATGAGTGGAAGGGGGTGCTGCAGGTGTAAGTGGAATAGCCAGTTGGGTTGGGACAGCGCTCGGGGACACGTTCCCCTCGGTTGGGGCGTCGCGGGCGGCTGCCGGGGTGCCCGGCGGGGTGATTTGGCAGGTCTGTCCCCTCCATTGGGTTGTCTGCCAGCCGCGCCTGTGTACGAAGGGCGTCCGTGGAGAGGACTGGTATGTCATTGGTGCTCCAGTTCCCCTGTCGTAAGTTGTCTAACGGAAGGAGGGGAGCAGCTGGTTGAGCAACCGTCGTGTAAGGGGAATATCCTGTTGGGGGATCGCTTATTTTGGAGGTCGGTGAAGCTCGCATTTTCCGCGTATGTTGAGGGAGAGATGGCGTCGAAACGATTAGTCTTTCTGCACATCCTTCCCCTCGCCTCTCTGCCCCTCCTCAAGGAAGTAGGGGGGGATTTATAATGGTGGATTTCTGCCCTTATTTGTTCTTTGGTGAGAATCGGGGCCGTCTGGGAATTTCGTTCTTAGGGGGTGGGACGTTCCCGATGGGTGACAGGTGATGTGACCCCTCAGGCATGCATGCCATTTGTCAGTGGTGTTGGTCCCGAGTGTCCTTTTCGGGTGGATAGGTCAATTCGGGTGCCGGCCTTATGGGGGGTCAGACGTTACTCCTCAGGGGTGGCTCTGCGTTGGAGTCGCCTTGATTCGGGGTCCTTGAGTAGCTTCCCGAGGTTTGAGAGGTGGGGTGATGGGCCCCTTCGGGGGAGGGAGGGTATTGGTTTGTCGGGAACCTCGCCTAAGGCGCTCCGGCTCGGGTGGCCAAGCTTGGGGAACTTGCCCCGGAGGTCTTCCTGGGGGGGAGCGAGTACGCAGCTCGGCCCGTGCCCCTCTCCGGTTTGGGTGGCGAGGACTAGTCCTGCCCCGGAGTCTTTGAGAGGGGGGTATGGGGCCGTTGCCTACCCCGAATATGGCGCTCCGGTTTGGGTGGCCAAGCTCAGGGAACTTGCCCCGGAGGTCTTCCTGGGGGGGAGCGAGTACGCAGCTCGGCCCGTGCCCCTCTCCGGTTTGGGTGGCGAGGACTAGTCCTGCCCCGGAGTCTTTGAGAGGGGGGGGGGGTATGGGGCCGTCGCCTCCCCGCAACCTCTATAGTCGGACGGGTATTGGGCCGTCGCCTACCCCGCATATGGCGCTCCGGTTTAGGTGGCCAAGCTCAGGGAACTTGCCCCGGAGGTCTTCCTGGGGGGGGAGCGAGTACGCAGCTCGGCCCGTGCCCCTCTCCGGTTTGGGTGGCGAGGACTAGTCCTGCCCCGGAGTCTTTGAGAGGGGGGGTATGGGGCCGTCGCCTCCCCGCAACCTCTATAGTCGGACGGGTATTGGGCCGTCGCCTACCCCGCATATGGCGCTCCGGTTTGGGTGGCCAAGCTCAGGGAACTTGCCCCGGAGGTCTTCCTGGGGGGGAGCGAGTACGCAGCTCGGCCCGTGCCCCTCTCCGGTTTGGGTGGCGAGGACTAGTCCTGCCCCGGAGTCTTTGAGAGGGGGGGGGAGCTGAAATTGTCATGCAGAAAAGGCGAAATTTGAAGACAAAGGGAGAGAACAAGGTGTTTCGTTCATGACTTACAGCTCTCGGTTATGCCACGACCGGCGCACCGCGCCCCTTGGAGTCATTAGTCCGTCCTTCATGGGGGGGGGGGTGTGGCTGATCCCGTTTCGACCTGGCAGTGGCATCGGCGAGAGCTAGCTCCGGCTGGTAGGGGTCATCACTCCGTCCAGGGGAGTCGACTTTTCAGGTTCACCTCTGGTCCTTTGTGCTTGGTTGACCCCACGTAGTAGCTCCTTGACAGCTTCTGGCTTTCCCGCACGATTCCCACCCCTCGGGGGGTTTGGAACTTGACCATCTGATGGAGAAGGCTGGGGAGCGCTCCAATGGTCGACATGTATGGTCGTCCTATAATCCCGTTGTACACCGACATAATGTCAACCACAACGAACAGCGTCATTCGAGTGACGACCTGTGGCTCCTCTCCGAGGGTTATTGGCAAGGTGATCACCCCCATGATGGGGGTCGAGTGACCGGTTAAACCGACGAGGGGCCCGGTACAAGGTCTCAGGTCGGTCGGCCGTAATCCCATCTTCTCAATTGTGGACATGAACAGGATGTCGCAAGAGCTCCCTGTGTCGATCAGGAGGCGGCTGACGATGGCTGTCCCAATCTGGGCCTCGATGACGATGGCGTCGTCGTGGGGCTGCTCGATCCCCTTTAGATCCTCGTCACTGAAAGTAATGGGAGGGTAGGCCATCCTTCTCCCTCTCTAGTCCCCTCCGAGACCCGCCGTCATCACTTGCCTTGCATACGCCTTTTTGCTTGACGACGACGCCCCTCCTGAAGATGGCCCACCGCATATCGTATCTATGCGCAAGACGGGTTTCGGTGGGTGAAGCTCTTCCCGCTCGCCGTTTGTCGGAGGGTCTGCCCTCCGTGCCCTTCGGTGGTTCCCATCTTCTCGGTCTGGTCTTCGGCCTCCGACGAAGTCCCTCAGGTGGCCCGCCTGGATCAGCCGCTCGATTTCCCTTTTGAGGGTGAAGCAGTCATCGGTGTCGTGGCCGTGGTCCCGGTGGTATCGGCAGTATTTCTTGAAATCTCTCCGGACCGGGTCTGACTTCATTTCTCGGGGCGGTTCCGGCAGCAGACCGGCCCGGGTGGCCGCAGCCATCACCTCGATCAGGGGGGCATTGAGTTGCGTGTAATGCGCCTGCAAGGGGACCTCTTGTCTTGGGGTGACTCGAGGGAGCCCTTGTGCCGGAGCAAACTCGCGCGCCGGTCTGGGGCGATCTTGGGGGCGAGGCCCGGGCGGTTCCCGCCTTGGTCGGGCTATCTGATCGCGACCCCGGTCCCCCTCTTCCTGTCTCGGCCGAGGGTGTGATCGGGGTTCGCCTTGAGTCGGTTTCGCCCGGGGGAACAAGGCCTTTGTACCAAGAGTTTCTTCGGCCAACGCGTGCCTCTCCGTCATGGCAACCAACGCCTCATAGTCGGTCGGCGGGTCCCGGAGCAGGGATTTGTGGAGACTCCGAGTCCGCAACCCCGTTTTGAAGGCCAGCATAAGCACCTCATCCCCACATGTCACCACCGCCCGTCTCTCCTACTTAAAACGGTGGAGGTATCTACCTGTTGTCTCTCCTTCTCCTTGGACTATCGTGCAGAGATAGTCCAGGGGCTTCTTCTTCGTCCGCCCGGCCCGGAACTCTTGGCAGAATTTGTGGGATAGCTCGCCAAAGCTCCCGACGGATCTCGCTGGCAAGCCGAAGTACCAGTCCAGCGCGGTGTCCCTTAGGCTTTGGGAGAAATGTCGGCACAGGAACGCCTCGTCCACATCTTGCGCCTCCATTGCCCCTGGTATTGTTGCACGTGTGTGAGGGGGTCGCCCCTCCCATTGTACATTGCCAAGTGAGGAGGTTTGAACTTTTTGGGCCTTGGGGCGGACGTGATCCACCGTGCAAGCGGCGTGGCCTCCTCCAGATAGGTAGGGAGATCCGGGGCATCCCCTCTCCGCCATTCGGGGGTCAGGCTTCGGTCGCGTCGCGGCCGTCGACGGTCCTCCGCCCCCGGGGAGTAGTCCGACGGTCGTCTGGCGGGGCTCCTTCCTCGGGCCGAGGACTCGACGGGTTGTGGGCTATGGCTCTCCCAGCGCCAGCGCCTCCCGGCCAGCTCTCCTCGGGCCTCCATCCGTTCCTGATTCTCTCGGAGGAGCCTCTCGCGCTCGGCGGCGAGGAAGCGTAGTTGTCGACAAACGGCTTCCTCGTGCAGGGTATCGGAGGGGTGGTGCTGGTGACGCGGGTCGCCTCCTCCAGGTGGGGATCTGTTCAGCAACGGGTCCCGCCCGTTCCCGGGCCGCCGTCCCATCGTCGTTTCTTCAATGGCTTCTTGGTTGCTTCTGTTTTCCTTCCTCAGCCTTTCGCGCTCCGCGACGATGAAGCGGAGTTGGCGGCGGGCGGTCTCTTCTTCCTGGTAGGCCCTCCGGGCGGTCTCGGCCGCCTCGTCCAAACGCCTTTGCGCGGCGGCCACCTCCCCCAGGCGCCTCCACCGCTGCGCAACTTCCATCTCCTCTTCAAGGAGCCTTTGCTGGGCCGCAATCTCCTCAGCGAGCCCCCTATTCTCCCCCTCCTCCTCGAATTGAGGGTGGAGGTTCCGCCTCACGTTCAGGGGCTCTGAGGGGCCGGGTGGGGGCTCCGTTCCAGCCGTCTGATAGCCTTTCCTGGCCAGGGGGGCGGCCTCGAAGCTCTTCAGGATGACGGGGGCCGAAGTATGTTCAGTCTCGGTGCCCATCCCCAGAAGGGGGTCGGACGCCGGGGTGATTTGTAGAGAGAGCGGTTCCTGACCCACGGGATTTTTACGGTGGTCAGGGTTCCGCGAGATCGGCATGGAGTCTAACATGGGTGTGACCCTTCGTTCCCACAGACGGCGCCAATTGTTACGAGGTGGAACTCGCGCACAATGAATTTGTATTATGGGGAACCAAGGGCACGGTGGTCAAATGGAAATGTGGGGTTAGGTAGGCTGTTTTACAAGTGATTAGTGGGATGAAGAGGTTGGATCCGTCGCCGGTGGAGCTCACAGGATCGTATCTCGTCGGACGTAGCTGAGGAAGGTCGGACGGCGGGAGGCTGACGCTGACGTTGGCCAAGGGGCGGGCTCTCCTGCAGCACGAACAACTCGTCAGAAGGGCGGGGTTGGGGTCCAACCCTTAGCCCCTCCGATGCCTAAGTCAGTAAAAGGGCTTAAATGGGGGGCTGGACACGCCGGCCGGACTAACTGTGTGTCCGCCTCGCGTGACGAGCTATAGGTGGGAGAACAAAGATATGGAGGACCTTTGCTCTCGTGTGTAAATGATAGAAGATGAGAGAGTTTTTTCTAACCCCCTCTCCGTAAGAGGAGAGGAGGTATTTATACCTGACGGGTGATGACTAGGCGTGCTGAGCTGGCTCGGGTGTCAGCGGAGGCTTCGGACAAGGACATCGGGAACATGAGTTTCTGACCTGCCTCTGTCAGGCGGCGCAACGGCCCAGGGGTGCTTTTGTCGGGGTGTCAGGGCCGAAAGCATTAACCGCCGGTCAGGTCAGCCGCCTGGGGGTGCTTTGTCAGGCGGTCGGGCGACGTTTGTGTCAGTTGTGTCCTTATCCTAGGCTGTTTGTCGTTAGCGTCGAACTAAAGGTCTGGCTCGCTTTTGGCGCCGCGGTTCGCGGGAATCGGACGGGCCGTTTCGGTCGGGGGTTGTCCGGCCAGGCTGCGCCCGTCAATAGGCTTGGCCTAGCTATCCGAGCGTCCCCTAACGCGCTCCCCCTGTGGGCCGGGCGGCTGCGGTTGTTCGCCTCGGCCAGCTACAGTTGCTCGCCTCGGCCGTTTCGGGGAGCGCTGTAAGGCGCGCCTATCTCCGTGATGCCCCGGGTTTTCGGGGCGGCGGCCCTAATTGTTAAATGGTGAGCTAAAGGGGTATGTTGGCGGATCCGGGCTGGAGTTGGGCTACTACGATCTTTAGGTCGTAACAATTCATGTTGACTTAATGGACTTATTTCATTAATTATATTGTATTGTTCTCATTTGGAATGTGGAAGGCTTAGTTAATCAATTTTCATTTGTATAAGAAAGAAAATGGGAATTAAGTTACAATGAAGTGAGTTGTGCAATGTGGTGATGCCATGATTTATATTCATGATGCAAGTGGAAGCTTGTTGCTTTAATGGGATGAAATTGCTCTCTTTTGTTTATATTGCCTAAATGAAAATTGTTCCCATCATATTACAATGACCATCAGAATCGCTTTCATTTTGGGATGTAGATGGTTATTTATTCACTTTGATTTGTATAAAAAGTGAAACATGTGAACAATGAAATAAGATGGGCAAATTGGCGGTGTGGTGTTGGATACACGTGGAATATGGAATGTGTGACATTGTCACGTTAGGACACGCGGTGGAGTGCACGGGAATGGACAAAGTGCCGCGGTAGGAGGCGGGTGAATACGCCGTTGGCCACCTCTTGATCCATTAGGTGGCTCCACGTTGATAACGGAGTAGAATCACTTGCACATGCACGCCGGCTCATTCATGGGATCCACTTGCATCGCATCGCATCGCATTACTTGAACTTCATATGCATCATGGCATCATTTGCATTTTTGGGTGATTTGTGGTTGCTCGGATGTGATGGTTAACTTGTAAGAATGAATGCCATGGATGTATTGGGTGCTTGAATGATGGTATGTTGGAAAGTGTGGTTTGCTAATTGTTGGAAAATAATGTTATTCTTGTTGTTATTGTTAGTAGAGTCCTTAATCATATTGATGTTGGTGTTGGTGATAGTAGTAATGTTTCTTAAGAATGAGGTTATGTTGATGTTTAGGGTGGTGCTGGTGATGTTGTTGGTGTTGTTGGCATGTTACGATTTTACCATGTTCTTCTTGAAATATTATTTATGTTTCCTTTTTGAAATCATACTTATGTTGTACTTGGAAATTTTTGATAAATGCAAGAGAAACTCTGCCGAAATTTCTATAAACATTTCCACAATGTCCCAAGCATTGGAAACTCAAGCCAGGAATGCCACACAAAATGCCACTTGCTAGTTCCCTTAAAGTTCCATGCTTAAACAAACACCCATATAGAAAATTAGTACCAAAGAAGAGTTAGCAAGAGGGTCCTTGACAACTACCAAGTTGAAAGTTTTAGAGAGTGTAGAAATCATAATTATCATCACCGACAAGTTCCTTTAAGCAAACCTTGATTTGGGCTTTTAATGCTATATGAAACCTTGTGCTTTTAATGGTTAGGTTCCATTTCAATAGAAAAGTGTGTTTTCCATCAACTTAATAAGGAGTTTTGTGAACATTCAATTTAAAGGAGAAGTGTACGTTTCAGATTCTTAATATGGCATTGCACTTCTATATATGTCGTACTCACTTGGTTTTGCAGGCCATCTTCTTGCCGCAGGTACGTGTTTTGGTCAATGACACCATTTACACTTTCTTATGAAGTTGCAGTGATTGCTATGAGTTAGTTTTCCGAGTGTTACTCAGCACATTGCTTTCCTGTGCGTCATGTGGGTTGGGTTGGGTTTTCCTACTGGGTCACGCCGTGACGTGTCCCCGTTGATATTTTTCAGGTGTTGATACGTGGAGTTGGAGGCCCGCATGTCCATATGGATGAAGTTGGTTGGAGTTGAGGATTCTTAGAGAGTGTGAGAAGTTTGGGTGGGTGTTATTGTACTTTGGCGAGATGTGGGTTTTATGTGGTATATATGAGATCTGTATGGGTGATGTGAAAATTGGATAGTCATTTAGTTATATGTATCTGTGTTTTATTTATATCAGTTTTGTTTTGTTTTGTGTTGTTGGTCCCTTGATTATTTCAGTGTTGTTGGAATGCTACAGATACTATCCCAGCAGTGCGCAGTGGACCTGCTTGTGGTTGTGTTGTTTTTTTGTATTTCCCTTTCGTAGCACCCACTTCTTCGGGATTACCTGACACGGATCCGTACTTATCGGGTATCCCGGGGAGCGGGGCGTTACACACCGGCAGCAGAATTGGCTGTACCTCAAATGAAAAGAGGACGCCCACCAGGTTCAAAAGATAAACTCCCTCGAAAGAGGAAGACCCCTGGAGATAATAAGATTATCCCTCCACAGGATGCTGAGCTCAGACCAGCTACTTCTCCCCTCCTGATTTCTCCTACAGAGGAAACAATAGGAGAAACATTATTAAATTTCGTACGTACCGGAGAAGTACTGGACAGAAGTAGCACAGTCGTCGACGACGATTTTACGTTCGATATTGCCGTTCACGTCACTGAATATGACGATGACGTCGAACCACGATCTCTAGCGGAATGTAAACGCAGAGATGATTGGCCAAAGTGGGACGAGGCAATAAGGGTAGAGCAGTACTCACTCTTGAAACGCAAAGTATTTGGACCAGTAGTCCAAACACCAGTAGGTGTAAAGCCTGTGGGATATAAATGGGGTTTCATAAGAAAAAGAGATGAAAATAATTTGATCGTTCGCTACAAGCACGCCTTGTAGCCCAAGGGTTTTCCCAAAGACCGGGGATTGATTACGAAGATACATATTCCCCTGTTATGGATTCGATCACATTCCGATTTATAAAAAGCCTAGCTTCTCTGGAAAGCCTAGAAATGCAGCTCATGGACGTTGTGACTGCATATCTATATGACGATATAGATAAAAATATCGATATGAGACTTCATGATGGGTTTAATCTACCCACAGAGATGAAAGAGATGCCTCGGGACGTATTCTCTATAAGGCTACATAGATCATTATATGGTCTAAAACAATCGGGCAAGATGTGGTATAACAGACTTAGTGATTTCCTTGCACAGCAAGGATTCACGAATAATGAAGTCTGCCCATGTATCTTTATCAAAAGAACGAGAACATGATTCGTCATCATAGCAGTATATGTAGATGACTTAAATCTCATAGGATCTCCTGCAGAGATCAATGTGAGATATCTGAAAGCCTAAAACATACTTTTGAAATGAAAGACCTAGGCAAAACAAAGTATTGTCTTGGCTTACAGATAGAACACCTCAGAGGTGGAATCATATTACACCAATCTAATTATATAAAGAAACTTCTACGCAAGTTTCAAATGGATAAATGTCATCCTTTAGGTACTCCTATGGTCGTAAGATCACTAGATGTACATAAGGACCCCTTCCGGCCACTGAAAGAGGGGGAGGAGATACTGGGTCCTGAAGTACCCTACCTCAGTGCCATTGGAGCACTTCTATATCTGGCTAACTGTACGCGTCTCGATATAGTGTTTACAGTTAATCTCCTAGCCAGACACAGTGCAATGCCTACAAAGCGCCACTGGAACGGAGTAAAGCATCTTCTGCGATACCTCCAGGGTTCAATTGATCTGGGACTTTACTACCAGAGAGGTGCCTCTCCCAAGTTATTTGATTATGCTGATGCAGGTTATCTCTCAGATCCGCATACGGCAAAATCCCAGACAGGTTTTGTTTTTACCTACGGAGGTACTGCTATCTCCTGGAGATCGATAAAGCAAACCACAACAGCTACATCTTCCAACCATGCAGAGCTCATCGTGATCCATGAAGCAAGCAGAGAATGTTTTTGGTTACGCTCCGTCGTCTAACATATTCTCCAATCCATTGGCCTGAAGACCGGTGATTTGGAGCCTACTGCCCTATTTGAGGACAACGCCGTGTGCATTGCTCAGCTTCAGAAGGGCTACATCAAATGCGTCAGGACAAAGCACATTTCTCTCAAATTCTTCTGGACGCACGAGCAAAAGAACGAAAAGCAGATTGATGTTCGACAGATCCATTCCTGCAACAACTTAGCTGATCTTTTTACTAAGTCTTTGCCCAAATGTACTTTTGTAAAGCTTGTAAAGAACATTGGTATGCAACAATTGAAAGACCTGCAAGCCTGAAGCTTGTACGGATCAGGGGGAGTAACATGTGGGTTGCACTCTTTTTCCTTAAGCTATTGGGTTTTCCCACTGGGTTTTCCACAGCTAAGGTTTTAACGAGGCAAACTCACTTACTCTGGATCCAGAAGTATCCACCCCTCTTTGCCTCAGAAGCTGAGACCAAAGTGATGAATGGGTAAGGGGGAGTGTTATGAATGAGGGAGGCCTTTGGCCTCCCCTCCTTCATTACCCACTTCATTGATCCCCATTACTATGAGTAATGGGGACCCTTGGTCTCCTTGAGGCCCTCCATCTCCCCTCTCTACATGAATATATAGAGAACCATGGCCTAGTGCCATGGTTACTCATTCTTTTGCTAAGAAAGTTTGCCTCTCTCTCTCTCTCTCTTGAGTTCTATCACTTTCCAACAGAGTCAAAGTCTTTACCTCTTGCAGTGTACTTTACTAGTGTCATGGTGTGAAGCATTAAATGGGTTCTCACGTGATTCATGTAAGTTTAATTTCAGTTGACCCCTCCTAATGAGGTTTTAAACTTAGATTAACCCCATAATTATTATTATTACCCTCTCCTCTTCAATTCAAGGTTTCAACCAAAAAACGGAAAAAAAATTCAAATCTTTCTGTAGATAATTCACATCATGATCTTCGTCCTCCTCCTCTGATCACCGTGACACCCACATTCTCCTCCTTTCACTAATTTCCACCACCAACACCACCCTCTCGGTTGCACTTCGTGTCTTTGGATGTAATCATGTATCATACATAAATAATATAGACACTAGACAAATATAATACTAGTCCTCAAAATTGGGTGTAAATTATTTCATTATACATCTTAGACAAATTAGGATTCACACCTCCTTGTCATCATCTAAATCAATGCCACTCTCCTATTTTTCTTCCTTATCCGAGTCACCCCTGACCATAACCATGATTATATAATTAGAGATAAATGGGTATTATGTGGCCAAGGAGGGAATCGTGGCCAAGGAGGGGATTCCCTCCTTGGACACCATCTAGGCCGCCCACATGTGGGGGCGTGGGGCGTGGGGCCTACACATATGATGGGTGATGGGCGGCCTAGATGGTGGCCAAGGAGGGAATCCCCTCCTTGGCCTATTAACCATGTGTATGTGTATGCAATTAGTATTTGAAAATGCTGTTGATTGCTTTCAAGTGTGATTCTTTTGGACTTGCTTGAAAGCGTGCACACTAACAAACGGAAAACATGATATTAGCTCTTGAAGCAATTGGTTAAAAAAGAGAATCCATCATACCTCGATATTTTTTCTAATCCACAACAATTCCATTTTCATCTTTATTAAGCTTGGTTATTGGACTCATTGGCATCCCAATTGGTTTAGCATCTCTACCCTAAATTTTTTCAAAAGCTCATTCACGTAATTTTTTGAGATGAATATATCATTTTCAGTTTCTTTTATTTAAAATTCTAGAAAATAATTTCAATTCTCCAATTAAACTCATTTCATACTCATCATGCATGACTTTCTCAACCGTTTGACAAAAAAGATCATTAAAAGCACCATAAATGATATCATCAACATTGTTGATACATGGGTCTGGCCCACGAAGCGAAGATGTATAAATGCTGCGAGAAAGGTGAGGCCCACTTGAAGTGGTTCGCCTCGACCCAATAGCCCAAAAGCCCATCAATGAGGGAGAATGCTTGCCCAGTCAAAAAGACAGCTCATATGCACGTTGGGTCCCGCTAACCAAACTGGATTGGTTAGTAAATGCAGAAATAAATGTGCTACCGTTATCTTCATTCTCAGAGAGGATCTCGCCAGCATGAATGAGGAGTTGTTAGGCATTAGCGAAGGAAATTATCACCTATAAATATAGTAGATGACAACTGAGAAAGGGTTCACGCTCCAGAGGTACTGAATACCAGGTACTCTGACAACACTTCTTTTACTTTCCACTTTCATATTTCTTCCTCCAAAAGCTCGGCGTGACTAGATCAAGACGATCATCCCTGGATCGATCTTGACAGCACCGAGCCATCTTAAGTCGATACTAACTTAAGCATCGGAGGGGATTTGGGTTGGAACCCAGAGCCGACCCCCCAACGAGTGTCTTTGTTGCAGGTTGTTCGAAGCACGACCCAGTGAGAAGGTTGAAGGGTATATATCTACGACCCAGAGATATGTCAAGCCCCATCCATGAAGCTCGAACTTGATCCTTCGCAACCCAGGTTCCACCTACCTTGGGTCCCACTCAATAGCTGACGAGGAATCGCCTCATTAGGGTCGTCCAAGTCAGCCCATTTTACTGTTGGCCGGAAACCATCCGTCAACAGTTAGCGCTGTCTGTGGAAAATTAGAAGTCAACATCCCGGCCCTTTACAATTTAAAGGACGATGTCGACCTGCCTTATCAATCAAGGGATGAATGGCTCGTCCCTTCCACGGAGCATACCTCAACTTCACCCGGTGTCCATGTCTTTAACATGATATTGGGAGGACCACTCCACAGCCAGTTGTCTTCCTCTCTCCAGACTTCATATGATGTGAGAGTTATGACCATTGTAGTGGGACGAAAATGTCCAAGAGACGCCACACCCCTTATTTCTTTTTCTAAGAAGATTTGGAGGGTGTGGAGCTACCGCATGACGATGTTGTCGTCATCAGCACCACCATAGGCACGATGGAAGTAAGGAGATTACTCGTCGACACGGGAAGTTCATGCGATGTGCTTTTCTTTACTGCATTGGAGCGGATGTGATTGGCTTCATCCGAGTTAAAGGAATGTCCTGGCCCCCTGGTTGGTTTCACGGGACACTCTGTGCTCTTCGCTAGCGTGATCACATTGCCTGTCACCCTAGGGCAATATTCATGTCAAGTCACCTGCTTGATCAACTTCATCATGGTGAAGATTCATTCTGCCTACAATGGGTCGGTAGACAGCTTCTCAACTCGGTGGAGGCGGTAGTTTCTACCTTTCACCAGATGATCAAGTTTCAAACTCCACAAAGAGTCGAAAAGGTGAAAGGGAATCAGATGCAGTCCAGGTCATGCTACCTCTTATCTACCTCCATTAGGAGAGCGGAGCAGGCATACTTAGACGATCTCCAATGTGACAAGGGTGATCTGGCAGACTGACGTCCTACCACAATCAAGGAGACAGAGTCCATCTGTGTCTCAGAAGAAGAAAGAAAAGCAATTTCTATTGGGTCGAGACTCCCTTTCGACCTAAAGGAACATCTGATTACTTTCCTAAGTGAGAACGCCGATGTATTTGCTTGGTCTCCTGATGACATGCCCGGCATCGACCCTCAAGTCATCTCTCGCGAGTTGAATGTCAACCCAACTTTCAAACCCGTGAAATATAAGAAGATGAATATCATGGGCGATAAGATGAAGGCTGCTGCTGAAGAAGTAGATCGACTTTTAGCGATGGGCTTCAACTGGGAGGTGCACTATCCGTAATGGCTATCCTATGTGGTGATGGTGAAGAATGCCAACATCAAATGGAGGATGTGCGTCGACTTCACCAACATCAACAAGGCGTGTCCAAAGGATAGCTATCTCCTACCTCGGATTGATCATCTCATTGATAATGCCTTCAGATATGAGCTTTTGAGTTTTATGGACGCCTTCTCAGGCTACAATCAGATCCAAATGGCACCTGAAGATGAAGAAAGGACTTCTTTCATCGCAGATCGAGTGATTTTCTGTTATAGAAAGATTCTGTTTGGTCTAAAAATGCTAGTGGAACTTATCAAGGAAAGATGAATAAAGTCTTTAAAGCTCAAATTGGGAGAAACCTAGAAGTCAATGCCGATGATATGTTGGTTAAATCGAGGAGCCTGATCGACCATATTGCGGACCTCAGGGAGACCTTTACAGAGATTCACTGATATAATCTCTAATTAAACCCCGCCAAATGTACTTTCGGGGTTTGATCCAGAAATTCCTCGGTTTTATGCTAACGAATCGAGGGATTGAGGACAATCCTGACAAGATCGTGGTGTAGGCATGAAGGAGCCCACCACCATCAGGGATCTCCAGAGATTGAATGGCAGGATTGCAGCTCTCGTTCGTTTTTTGTCAAAGTCGATGGAGCGATCGCTTCCTTTCTTCAAAGTCTTGAGGAAGGCAATAGCTCTCCCAAAGGCAACAAAAAGGCCATCAAGTGGGATGCAAACTACAAAAAGTCTTTCTCCAAGCTGAAGGAGTATCTTCGCAGTCTACCACTTCTGACGAAGCCCAATGAAGGAGATCAGTTGATTCTATAAGCTCGGCCCTAGCCAGGGAGGACTCAGGAATTCAACGACCATTCTACTATGTAAGTCAAGTCCTCCAAGGTGCTGAAGTCAACTACAGAAGAATAGAGAAGCTAGCATTTGCTTTGGTCCAGTTAGCGAGGAGACTACGACCCTACTTTCAAGCTTATACCATCCTGGTATTCACTGATATCCCTTTGGACCAAACCCTGAAGATGCTATATCGGTCAGTTAGAATGACGAAGTGGGGAGTCGAATTGAGCGAATTTGACATTCTTTGCAGGTAGTCCTAGCTGATTTCATCGTCGAGCTCACTTAAGATGACGAACCTTTGACAAAGGTACAAGCTGTTAGTTTGATTATCAACCCTTCTTCTATTTCCTCGACGGGTAGTGGCTCGTCAACAACCACATTAGGAGAAAGACGAACATGCATTGTGCAGGTGGGTAGATCATCTACCAGGGTCGGGAGGGGAGTGGAAATAGTTTTCCAAACCCCAGAGGGCAACATCCTCGAATACGTCCTTCGGTTCAACTTCTAAACCACGAATAATGGGGCAGAATATGAAGCTGCCATCAACGGCCTCAGGCTGGCTCGAACGTTGGGGGCATGTATAGTTCATCTACATAATGACTCTAGCTTGGTCGTCCACCAGCTAAGCAAAAATTACGATGCTCGAGAGGAGACGATGCAAAACTACATGCAGATCACAAAAGATGAATTATCCAAGTTCGAGCAAGTGGAGGTCTGCCATGTTCCGAGATCGAAGAATCTGTAGGCCGATGCCCTATCTAAGCTCTCCTCATCTTCACCAGTGGAGCTGGGATGAGCAATGTATGTGGAATATCTTCAACACCTGAGTGTGCCTGAAGAGGAACTGATGTGCGTCGACCAAGAACCCACCTGGATGGATCCCATAATCTAGTACCACAATACCGAAGAGAAGCCAGCCGTCCCAGTCAAGGCACGGAAGTTGGAAAGGAGAGCGTTCCAGTTCGTTTTGCATGAGGGCTCGCTGTACAAAAGACGATGGGCCAGGTTATGACGTAATTCCCTACCTCAAATGCTTGCATCTGCAGGAGGCTAATTATGTGATCCAAGAGATCCATGAAGGTATCTACGGGAAGCATTGTGGAGGGAAGGCGCTAGCCTTAAAAGACTTGAGACATGGCTATTATTGGTCGACCATGTTCGAGGAGGCGACCGAGTACGTGCAGAAATGTCCAGTGTGCCAAAAGTTCGCAATGCATAACTCGGCCCCTCCAACAAATTTGATCCCCATTATTTATCCTATTCCATTTGCTAAGTGGGGATTGGACATCCTTGGGCTATTCACCCCGACAAGTGGACAACGAAAGTTCCTAATCGTGACAATAGACTACTTCACCAAGTGGATTGAGGCAGAAACTTTGGCTCGTGTCACTTGGAAAGAGATCAAAAGTTTTGTATGGAAGTCAATCATCTGTTGATTCGTGTCACGTCCCGTTCTCCAGGATACTTGATAAGTACGAATCCGTATCAGGTATTCCTGAAACTACGAGTGTGAAGAAGAAAGACGAGGAGAGAGAAGAGAAGTACTGCATGGAACGAAAAAATTCTGCAGGCTACTGCACACGTGCTGAGAAATACCGACGATGCTCCAAACTCAACACAACTACAACACAGAGAAACACACTGTATAAGGAACAAAATCATTCATTTTATTACATTATATTACACAAAGTAATTTATACATACATCAACTGTACAAGTAGGTACAAAAGTGGGGATACAACAAAAAGATAAACCCACCCTAAAAAGTACAAAAGTGTCCACACCCGGTACAACGCACCCACTAATCTACCCCAGAAAAGTCCAATTGGACAAAGTTGCCCTCAGGCACTACCTCAGAACTGGAACCGGCCTTTGTCTTCGGAACCCGCACAGGCTGCTCTGGTCCTACTTCTGAAAACCACAAAGAGGGGCACATCAATGCGTGACCCAGTAGAAACTCCTAATATCGCTAGTAGGATCCAGTTTTAGAACTGGTCCTTCTAACTAATCATCTATCTACAGGTGTCACAACAACCAAAGAACTAATACAGAATTAAAATAATCATGACATAAAAGTGTTGGAAGTAAAAAGAAACAAGGGAACATAAAGTTCAGATGAAATTAGTTAAAATTAGATGTTTAGTGATGATTTGGAAACTCGATTAAACTGTAGGATGCTAAGGAGCCGGACTTCACCTAGGGTGGGTGAATAGTGGTACCTCAACCAGTGACACAGGCACTGGAGGGTGCCTCTCGTAACTCCCTACCCGAACGGGGTAAGGTACTGGAGTGAGACAATCTCGGTTTTTATCGGACAAACGGAGAAAACCAACAATTACCGCATGGTGCATCACGAGTACACCGCCGGCCTCTCTAACTCTAGTTAACTCCCCCTCACGGGAGTGACAAGCGATTGAGAAATCTATCATATGTCCACTCCTTAACTCCTAAAATTTACCTGTGGTTCCCCCAAACCCGTATCTGAAGTCTCACCCATTTTAAAATGGATCGAGTGATCCAGACATTAAATACTCTGCCTCACTCTTAGTTTATGAATCAATTTCTCGTTACTTTCATTTTGGCGGTCGCCATTACCGCATTCACAATTTCTCATTTCTTTCATAATTATGCCGATGTCGGGATTAACCATGAATATCGCATCAACACTTCATTATAGCCTCACATGTGTCCAAATAACACATATAACATATGATTGCATCCTTCCTAACATGAAGGTTAGCATTATTGCCATTAAAGCTTGAGACATGAACATGGTACCAAAAATGCTTACAAAGAATATAGCATTAACATGAACATTGCATAATTAACATGGCATAATAGACATGTCAAACGTGAAGATATTACCACCCCTAAGACATTAGCATGAACATTACATGGTGTATAACACATGTCCATTAGCATAGAACTAACATGTCTTTTGATATTAACATGAACTAACATTAATACTAACATGGACTAACATGAAACATAAAAGTAGTTTAACATAGAAACATATTAATGTTAGCAAATTAATATGTTAACATGTTAAGCTAACATGATAAGGACATATTAACATTAGCACATGGACAAGGTAATGGTAGCACATGGAACATGTTGGCTTGCATATCAGTATATAGACATAATTGTGGCTTAAATGTGATTACTAACATGAACCAACATAGCCAAGGAATTTAACATAGAAACATAGGAATATATTAAGCTAACATGCTAACATCGAATAGAATATGTGAGTTTGCTAACATAATCATGGCATCATAAATCAAAAAGCTATAACATCTATTGAAGTGCTGGAAATAGCATTCGGTCTTCGAACAATGCTATTTTCATGAAATTGCAGTTAGAATATGAAGAACATGTCTACTACATTTTGTAGATATGGAAGTTTTACATACACCCACCAAATTTCAAAAAAGAATATGAAGTGTGTGATTTATGGTGCTCAATGCTAAGGACATATTAACATTAGCACATGGACAAGGTAATGGTAGCACATGGAACATGTTGGCTTGCATATTAGTATATAGACATAATTGTGGCTTAAATGTGATTACTAACATGAACCAACATAGCCAAGGAATTTAACATAGAAACATAGGAATATATTAAGCTAACATGCTAACATCGAATAGAATATGTGAGTTTGCTAACATAATCATGGCATCATAAATCAAAAAGCTATAACATCTATTGAAGTGCTGGAAATAGCATTCAGTTTTCAAACAGTGCTATTTTCATGAAATTGCAGTTAGAATATGAAGAACGTGTCTACTACAAAGTTGTAGATATAGAAATTTTACATACACCCACCAAATTTCAAAAAAGAATATGAAGTGTGTGATTTATAGTGCTCAATTTAGTAACAGATAGCAATTCTGCATAAAAACAGATCAACTGCCTCAAATAAATCAATGTATTACTCATAGCTACAATCAAATCAGGGTAAATTGTATAATAATAGAGTTGTAGATTAGGAAGTTTTGATTTCCATAATCTCCTAAATCATCTAATTTCATTAAGTATTGTGGTCGTTATCACTGTTTTAACACATGGTGTCAAAGTAGGCTGAAATTTGCTATGCTGCAACCAACTCCCTTTTTCTCATATTATTTGAATTGAACATAGTCAAATTATATATTAACATGGGGTAGAATTTCATGAGCTACACTAATGTAATTTTTTCAGAATTTTAATTATTCTACAATGAGCAGTATACACAGATGAACATAGGGTATTTCAGCAGAAAATCTGAAACAAAATCATGTTGCATCACAACCCAATTCCTACTAAACACCAATCCTAAAACTAATCCTAACTAGGATGTTTGGAAATCCTACCTCAAAATGTCCTTCTTTCTATTCTTTGGCCCTTCTTCTCCTTGAAGAACTTGAAGCTTTCATTGAGCTCCTTCTTCTACAATGCATTGAAACATGGTGAAATAATTTTGGCCTTGGAGTGAGAAGTTTATGTTGGATGAGAAAGTGGTGGAAGAGGTTGAAGTGGTGGTTGGATTGGAGGAGGAGGAGGAGAGGGTGTTGGAGTAGGTGGTGGGAGAGGTGGAGTAAAGGGAGGAGAGGGGGAGAGAGGATGAAAGCTTGATTTTTTGTTCATGTTCTTTTCTTTTCTCAAAAGTTTTCTCCTTTTAAAAACTCATCCTATAAATGAATCACCCATTAATCTCCTCTCCATATGCCACCTAGCTTGGAGTTAGGTGGAAATCATTCTCCTAATGACACCTAACAAAGTGAGGTGGCATGTCATAGCTAATTAGGATGTTATTTTTTAAATAAATAAGTTTACATGCATTAATACTCCATACCATCCTAATACATAGTATTTCATCCAAATACTTCATTTATATAATTCAAATGATGTTCTAAAATTATTTTAAAAATAATTTAGTTATTAGAAAATTATATAAAATTCATGAAAATACACAAAAATTTCATACGTACAAATACATCCAAAAATACGTATGTTATGCTCGTATATACGGAAACAAGATATTACACTTCGGCGTCCCCACTTTATCGTCACAGACAATGGAACACAATTCGACTCTGTTTGTCACGCCCCGTTCCCCAGAATCCCTGCATTTAAATTTTTTTTTCAAGTATCCTGAAGAGTGAGGGTGATGAGATAGGAAAAGAGAGAGAGAAAGAAGAAACTGAATATGCGGGCCACTGCGCACATGCTGGGATAGTACAAGTGAAGCTCCACTAAAATATCAAATAGTCTCACAGAACAACGACAACATTTTATATATAACATGCTTCATTTTTATACATAGTCCAAGTACATCTATACATATATATACAGACACTCTCCACCTCCAAAGACAACCATGACACACAGCAAGTTACATCACTCACCCAATGCTACCCCTGAGACCTGACTCCAAGTCACCACCAACCATAATGCCCCTGCTACCTGGAAAAATAGAGAGGAGCACGTCAATGCGTGCCCCAATAAGAACTAACTTGGATTTGGAACACCGTTCTAAGGTTATCAAACCACAAGGCAAGAGAAGAGAAGTAGGGCATGAAACTAAGTAACATAATGAAAATTAAATAGCTAAACAAGAGGATCATACCTGCGGTCCAATGTCGAGTTACTACAAGAAAAGGGTTAGCACGAATACAATAATAATAACACAAGTGTTCAAGCAACTATTATCTAATAAGATAAGTGCAAGTGCCTGAAGCATGACACAGAGTCACAAAGAATCAGGCAAAGGGAAGGGGAAGTGCTGCTAGCAGAAGGAGTAACACAAATTCTTATTTTATTATTTTATAATTGAATTAATTGGAAATTGGGTAAACTGTAGGATACCAGGACCTGGACATCACCCCAAATTTAGGGTGAATATAGCACACGGCACAGTGGACACGGGCATTGTACAACACCGGGCCTCTCAACTCCCCGTCCCTGGCAGGAGTGAGGCTCTCCCACAGTAACATAACATCCGTATGTCCTCTCCACTTCCGGTAAAGGCGAGTGTGTATAAATATCACATATCACATAATCATTTCCCCCAACTTCTCAGTCCAGGCCTAATATCCACAATTTACTCAAATCCCACCTAAAACCCGGGTTTTGCTAACTCACACTCATTAGAGAGGACTGCGACATTCTAAATCATCAATTAGACATCATAAGTCATATTATAAGAATCATGAAGGCATGGCTTCACCGTGTTAACACTCCTCATTCATATTAATCTGGGTCATGCACCGAAGTGCCATGCCCTCAGTCATCGCCTCATCACATAGCAATCTGGGTCATGCACTCATGTGTCATGCCCTCCATCACATCACATACACATTCACGTATAACAGTGTAGCCATGCCATCCATGTCCTCAACTTCATCAATTTATAACAGTGTTCTTGGTAGAAGAGCATATAATCTCATTTCTCATGTTTCTTTAACTTCACATTCATTGAGGCATTCCAACAAACACGTGGCATGCGCAATATCAATGAATACTATCCCATCAGAAAATTTAGTGACAAATAGCATGATTAAGAATTCATTCAAGTAGCACAACATCCATGCATAATAGAATGGAAAATTTGACATCACCACAAATTTCAATGTTCAACTAGACACTCCAGCTTGCTGGAATTGCCAGAACAGCTACACGATCAACATTTTTGATCCATTTTTATTGTGAATTTAACAAAACTATCTAATGAAAGTTGAATATATAGTAGTCCTGGATTCACCTATAAAATTTCATGCACAAATGTGAAATATTTGATTTATGATGAATTATTTGGTGAAGTGTATCAAATCTGTTTTCCAGACAGATTTCAGGATCTGTATTGAAAGCCAATCTTGGGCATGTTTCAGCCACAAATTCAACATATAAGCACACTGATGAATGTTTAGAAAAACTTGTTAACTTTCCAACAAGACCAAGAACACAAAATTCCATTATTTGTGCAAGTGTTGAGATCAATTTTACTAAACTGTGTCAAAACTGGAAATCAAACAGACGTGTTATAAAGATTGAATTTTTACTCCTAATTTCTGAATTAAACATATATCAAAATTTATATGATTTTGGGGTAGAACTTCAAGATCTACAATCTCATATTTTTTTCGAACCCTAATTCGAGCTACAGTAACCATAATCATGGAAAAATCAGACATCAAGATTTCAGAATTTCAAAGGGGATAATTTTGTTAAGAATTTTCAAGGGAAATTCATGAAAATTGAATCATGGCATATTAATTTGATTACCACCACTTCATATTGATAAAACATAGTATAAAAACATGATAAAATAAAACCCTAATTAAATTTCCAAATCCAAGTTAGTTTCCTACCTCAAGAGAGTTCTTTCTTCTACTCTTCTCTTTCTCTTCCTCTTCTTCTTCCTCTTCTTCTTCTTCTTCTTCTTCTTTTGGATTTTGGTCAACATAGAAGGGGAAGAGGGGAAGCACGAAATTGGAAGAGAGGGGGGAGGTTGGGAAGGGGGAGATAAGGATAAGGGAAGAAAAGAGAAGAAAAGAAAAGAAAAGAAGAAGAGAAGTTTAGAAATGGGTAGAAACTTCCCATGAAAAATCTCCTCCTTAGCCTTATCTTTAAGATAAGCATGCATCATTTTAAATGACTAAAATACCCCTCCATCATCTAGGTATTTACAAGTTTGCCATTACTTTATGCACACACAACTATAGTATGTATGCACAGCAGCTTTAGTCCAAATGACCGTTTTGGCCCTAACCTTTCTAAAAATTTAGGGAGTTGCCATTGACCCTTAACCCCTTTCACACTAGCATGGCTCTCCCTACACACATCCACACACATCTATGCATGCATACATGCATCACACACACGCGTCCAACACATTCCTATTGTTTTACACCCACGACGTCATTCGCACTTCTCCCGCACTCTTTCTTACTTTGTCGTCTCTTAGACACATGTTATTGACCAATCCCCCTTGCACTACTACGTTACATACATCGATATCCACAATTATTTCATGCCTATGTATGCATCGTAGGTAAAAATACTACGGGTGTTCAGTAGAATACACGTATAGTTCAAAATAGGGCATGACATCCTGCCCACCTTAAAATAAAGTCAGTCCTCGGACTTTCTAGGGTTTGAAGCTGCCAAAGATCAGCTAGGTATGATGGTCTTATTACTCATGAAGCATAAACAAGAATATATACCTATCCCACACCTATATTCACTATATACTTCATTGTTATTCATACGCATCTACGTCACATTCATCTCACGGATACGTCCTACCATTCGTCTAGTAGCACACTCACCTCACTATGTGGGTCACTAGATATACATACAATATGTCTTTCACATAAATATCTAGGCACACATATTCAAACATTAACATATACATCACACACCATAAATAAGTCTTTATATGTATTATTACACGTATTTAGATCACTACTCATATCTATATGCATAGGGCATCACACCATATCCATATCACGATACATAAGGTATTCATACATGGCATACTTTCATATATATATCACAATACCTTTAAGTATAAACACATATATTCTACTTGCTTACATATTTACATATACATCTATATGCATGCACAAACACACAACAATACACATTAATCTACACGCCATTACTTGATAAACAGCGTCACTATCACGGTGTCATACTCTATATACACTGGATCTCTATACACCCAATACTTAGTCATATGAGTTCATTCACATTTTGTAGTCACATAAATATCTATATACACACATTATTTAGTCACATCCATACATACACCTACGGGCACATACTAACACATGCAGGATCAAGTCTCACAAGGTCCACAATCATAACTATAGTTAAATACACACATAATCTCACATTCATAGTAATGCACCAACTGCCTCACACAGATAGACTCATATACCACACACAATTCACACACGTGTGCACAAACATAATATACTCCCCACCATATGCTATATATTTAACTAACCTTGCACATCCTACGCACATACTTCCATAATAGTCAATAATTATAAACATCCATTTACCCTCCACACACACGTGTACACGTAAATATACAACAAATACATACATTCTAATACCAACATATCAAACAGTTTCATTCACTTACATTCATCAAACATATATATACACCTATATTCCATATCTATCACATTTACATTCACATTGCACATGTATATGCATACACACATGCTTTGGTACAGACCTATATATACATGCATTTAACCTTGAATACGTTTATCTAAGGCACACCGAGATACCTGGATAAGCAACCCTATAAAATAGATCAGCAGGTAAACAAACAAAGATATGTATAAGTGTGTATATATATATTCATTCATCCAATATATACATTATTACATATGCTCCCACTGCACATTACACATGCATTTTCACATCCCAACACTCTGACATGACACATATAATAGAAATCCATACAACCATAATACATATTCACATATACACACCAACCAATACACCACATGGAGACCCAATTATATGCATATGCTCATTATGTACATGCAGGAGTATACGTATCAATTCCATATATAGATATCTAAGCCTACACAGAGCCAAATACACGTTCTCTCATACACACCAAATTATTATTCTAATAATAGGCATGCACACAAACATGCATATATATACCTATTAGAATCCATGCAACCATGCACATGCATTCCCATGTATGGGCACACACACATACACACATACTATACATATCCTGTCATTACACACCTATGCAGTCAAGCTACTCCACTATACTAGCAGGTAGTCGATAGCTACCCATACCACTATATTCATAACATCCAATATATCCACACGTTTACTAGTTTACTAGTACATACACAAATAAGTGTATTTCAATATTCATACACATTCAATGGATAGTCACACCCAATATACGTATACATTCATATACTGGTCCACACATATCAGAATAGGGATCATTCACATACATATACATATAACCACTCATAAGACATACACCAATACACATTCAATAATAACAATACATATACACAATCACACCACGCTCACTACGACACGCCTACATACATACAAGTATCTCATATTCCAATACACAATCCCCCCTCTTGCCATCATATAGAGAAGAATACATACACTACACACACACACACACACACACACACACATATCTCCAAACAGTCCAATAGATGCCATTCGACGTGGCACGCATACACACACATATATACCATAACTCCACTTAACCATGCAAACCCACAATCTTTCCATGTATACCTGACTCTATGGTTTCAAATCCTTATATCCATCATATCTACATATGATACACGTCAAACTTATATCCTTATCCCATAATATGCACGGTATAGAGCTAAGGGCCTCAACTTAGGTGGACGGGTCTAAAGCACCCCTACCCACCTTAGGATACATCTATTCCAAACACCCTAGAGCACTACTCATACTGCCTGCACGTACATTACTTATCTTTATTTCCACATGCACCCATATATAGCCATAACACAGCACCTATCACACAATAATACAACCCACAACCATATACCAAATTAAGACAATATACCAGTTCATATGAACACATAGGTAGCACAAACACATACTTACAGTTATTCAAAATTTTAACACATTAAGAATTCATACCCTAGCAATGCAACACTAGCAATATTTATGTACCAGTATTCCATACCTATAGCTACACCACCTGCCATACAATTACACATACATTCACTCACATATACTTTCTCCCATGTCCAAAGACAATATAGACATTCCACTACTCTATCCATACAAGGGTAGATGTACTCACATTGGTACATTTCCCACATGAAGCACAACTATAATTTAATAGATAGTAAACCGCATGCATGCACTCATATCACATACGTACATATCTTCACTCACATCCTTACAAGGTATATGTCCCTGCTAGCTTATATGTACCCACCAATATACATCCACGAAGAATCATGCATAGATCACCTATAGCTCAGAGTCACACGAGTATAACACATGCTTATTCGCATATCTGCATCATAAATCTACATAGAGGATATATATATATATATATATATATATATATATATATATATATATATATATATATATGTCCCTGCTAGCTTATATGTACCCACCAATATACATCCACGAAGAATCATGCATAGATCACCTATAGCTCAGAGTCACACGAGTATAACACATGCTTATTCGCATATCTGCATCATAAATCTACATAGAGGATATATATATATATATATATATATATATATATATATATATATATATATATATATATATATATATATATATATATATATATTGAAAGGTTAATGTATATCTATAAATGTGATCAAATGTACAATGAGATGGAATGTACCAGAGGAAGAGATGCAATAGTGGAAGGAGAGGGCACAAGCGTCGTCACTCCCAACTATTTTATCTGCTCCCCTTATTACACTCCAAACAAATATCAAAATTACATAAGGCTAACGACAAAGCATGAAAGGGATCCATCTGCAGCACTCATCCATGATCAAGGAACTCCCAATTTTCCAATGCAATGCGTGACTTGGTGTCATCTGCGTCCTGCCCCCTCATCACGAGTCTGATATCCGCCGCAATTTCATCAAAGAGTTGTGTTTTAGGCTTTCTAACGTCATCAAAAATCCTTCTGTTTTGCTCTTTCCAGATATGCCGTACAATGGTAGCAAGAGTAGTGTTGGCTAGTAAACTCATAGTATTCTTTTTGGCATAGTGGTCAAGGTAGAATGTACCCACTTCAGGTAGAGTTGGTCCGGTATGGGGGAGGATGCCTAGCTTAAGCATACTCCTGCGGAGGATATAATTAGAGTATCCACATTCAAAAAGTAGATGATTAATATTCTCAGTGAGCCCCTTCTCACATAGGACACAGTTGCTAGGCAAGTCAGGAGCCCACTTGGCGAGGTGATCTCTAGTCAGGAGTTTATCTTGGAAGGCACGAAACAGAGTAATTGCCATTTTCGGGGTGTGTTTCTTGTGCCAAATCAATCTGTAGTAAGGGAAAGGAGTACCATGTCGCCTGATTCCATTCCATGCATCACGATAGCGAAATGATGGACCCGGTGTCCACTCCCAACTATCAGCTCCACGACGAAGAACAATCTGATCTAATATGGGCCGAATGATGTCGATGCCTGGGTCTGTAATCCAACCCGAGGACCCCCAGTAGTCACTGACCAATTTGTTACAATCGCCAGCTGGAATGTCGTAAAGATCACAAAGAGGCCCGTAAGGTAGCCAGTTGTCATGCCAAAAAAGCGTAGTGTGGCCATTTCGTACTTTGCGCACAATTAGTTTCTGAGTGATCTTCCTACAATTAAGCAAAAATTTCCAAGTACCTGACTGGGTAGGCTTGCTCTCAGCAGCATAGAACATATCAGTGTTACCATAGCTCTTCCTCATATACCGGGCCCATAAACCTTTATTAGTAAGAAATCTCCATGTCATTCTGACTCCCGATGCTAGGTTGAGATCACTAAGCAGACGCAGTCCCACCCCCCTCCTCCTTGGGGGTGCAAACATCCTTCCGGACCCAAACTTTTGAATTCCCCCAAATGAATTCCATGCATGTTGAGTTTATAGTACGAAGAACAGAATGTGGAATACGAAAAGCATGCATCCAAAAGGAAACCATACCATACATGACAGTCTTTACCAATTCAATGCGCCCCGAAATGGAGAGTAAAGAAGAAGTCCATCTTGCTAAGCGCTTCTTGCATTTATCCACTAGTCTGTTATATGTAGAGGCCTTAGGGTAATTTGTTGAGAGGGGCAGACCGAGATATGTTGTAATAGAAGAAGCTAGTTTGATTCCAATGGAGCTAGCCAATTCCATAGGATTTTTGGTACCCTTACTGAAAATGGCAATGCTTTTTTCCCAGTTAACATGAAGCCCTGTAAGATTTGAAAACTCTCCCAGAAGAGACTTTAACCCATCCAAAGATTTCTGGTTCGCACGACAAAATACTAACAGGTCATCTGCAAAAAGTAGGTGTGAAATAGAACCTATTCGCCTCATGGGGTGGATGGTACGAGCAGCCATTGCCTTAGCAACCAATAGCGAGAAGGCCTCCATGACCATAACAAAAAGGTAGGGAGATAGAGGATCTCCTTGTCGAAGCCCTCTGTTTCCTGCGAAATAACCCTGAGGAGAGCCATTCCCCATAACAGAAAAGGTGGGGGTTGCAATACATTCTTGGATCCAGAGAATGAATCTTCTGCTAAACCCAAATTGGTGGAGAATAAAATAGATGAACTCTCGATTAACACGGTCAAACGCCTTCTTCAAATCCAGTTTAATGCATGCCCGGGCCCCCATGGGATTGCTGAAGTCCCTAATTTGTTCATGCGCTAGAAGGGCGCTATCAGAGAGAAGCCTACCCTTTAGGAATGCTGCTTGGTTAGGTGAGATCAGCTCATGTACAACTGCTTTAATTCTGTTGCATAAGACTTTGCTAATAACCTTATAAATAAAGTTACAGCAAGCAATAGGTCTGTAGTCACCTAACCCAGTTGCTTTAGAATTCTTAGGAACAAGAGTTAAGAAAGTATACTTGCCTCAGCATAGAAGAAGAGCGGAAAAAGTGTTTAACTGCTTCTGTGATGTCAGTACCAACAATCCCCCAATTTTGCTGATAAAAGAAACCATTAAATCCGTCCAGCCCCGGGGCTTTATTCGGCCCCATTTGGAACACAGCCTCCTTAATTTCCTCCGTAGAAATACGTCTATCCAACCAACCCACAGCTTCCATCATGAGTTTACGCTTCGGCACCAATTTAGGAAAGACATTCCAGTAATTATTTTGGGAGTAAAGGGATTCATAGTAATTAGGGGCATCCACCTTTAAATCTTCGAAAGTTCTGTTCTGATTTCCAAAAGCATCAACCAAATGTCCCAGATTGTTCTGACTCTACCTGGCCTTCATGGCAGTGTAAAAGAACTTAGTATTGCAATCTCCCAAGTTTATCCAATCCTGACGATTACGTTGCCGGAACATCTCCTCCTCCAATTCTAAATGATCCTCCTCCAATTCTATATATATATATATACACACACACACATACATACATACACTCTCAAGTATTCACGCACCCAGTACATACACCCACACATATCTATACACCTCTTTAACCATTCAAGATACATGTAACTTTTATGTCATTCAAATATGAATACATATACTGACAACAAGTATACCACAACATATATAATTCTAATATCCAAGCACAACAAACACACTTATACATGCGGATTCACACAATTAAAAATACACCCGTATATCCACAAATAGAAGTTCATCCCCTGACCTCCTAAACTAGGAGTTTAAGGGTGGATCACTTAAGACTCTAAGGTCACTACCCACCTTAGGGCTAATCTATCCTAATTACCTACTGAAGCCTTTCATGTACTATCCTTACGCATATCGCAGTGCGGTAACCTGCATGGGCCGCCAAAAACTGTCACCCTCCGTTCCCTAGAATACTCGGCATTTAATTTTTTTTTTCAAGTATCCTGAAGAGTGAGGGTGATGAGAAAGGAAAAGAGAGAGAAAGAAGAAACTGAATATGCAGGCCACTGCGCATATGTTGGGATAGTACAAGTGAAGCTCCACTAAAATATCAAACAGTCTCACAGACCAACAAAAATATTTTATATATAACATGTTTCATTTTTATACATAGTCCAAGTACATATATACATATATACATCCACTCTCCACCTCCAAAGACAACCATGACACACAACAAGCTACATCACTCATCCAATGCTACCCCTGAGACCCGACTCCAATTCACCACCAACCATACTGCCCCTGCTACCTGGAAAAATAGAGAGGAGCACATCAATGCGTGGCCCAGTAGGAACCAACTTGGATTTGGAACACCGTTCTAAGGTTATCAAACCACAAGGCAAGAGAAGAGAAGTAGGGCATGAAACTAAGTAACATAATGAAAATTAAATAGCTAAACAAGAGGATCATACCTGCGGTCCAATGTCGAGTTACTGCAAGAAAATGGTTAGCACGAATACAATAATAATAACACAAGTGTTCAAGCAACCATTATCTAATAAGATAAGTGTAAGTGCCTGAGGCATGACACAGAGTCACAAAGAATCAGGCAAAGGGAAGGGGAAGTGCTGCTAGCAGAAGGAGTAACACACAAATTCTAATTTTATTATTTTATAATTGAATTAATTGGAACTTGGGTAAACTGTAGAATACTAGGACCTGGACATCACCCCAAATTTGGGGTGAATATAGCACACAGCGCAGTGGACACGGGCACTGTACAACACCGGGCCTCTCAACTCCTCCGTCCCTGGCAGGAATGAGGCTCTCCCACAGTAACACAACCTCCGTATGTCCTCTCCACCTGGTAAAATCTAGTGGGTATAAATATCACATATCACATAATCATTTCCCCCAACTTCTCAGTCCAGGCCTAATATTCACAATTTACTCAAATCCCACCTAAAACCCGGGTTTTGCTAACTCACCCTCATTAGAGAGAACTGCGACATTCTAAATCATCAATTAGACATCATAAGTCATATTATAAGATTCATGAAGGCATGGCTTCACCGTGTTAACACTCCTCATTCATATTAATCTGGGTCATGCACCGAAGTGCCATGCCCTCAGTCATCGTCTCATCACATAGCAATCTGGGTCATGCACTCACGTGTCATGCCCTCCATCACATCACATACACATTCACGTATAACAGTGTAGCCATGCCATCCATGTCCTCAACTTCATCAATTTATAACAAGGTTCTTGGTACAATAGCATATAATCTCATTTCTCATGTTTCTTTAACTTCACATTCATTGAGGCATTCCAACAAACACGTGGCATGCGCAATATCAATGAATACTATCCCATCAGAAAATTTAGTGACAAATAGCATGATTAAGCATTCATTCAAGTTGCACAACATCCATGCATAATGGAAAATTTGACATCACCACAAATTTCAATGGTCAACTAGACACTCCAGCCTGCTGAAATTGCCAGAACAGCTACAAGATCAGCATTTTTGATCCATGATTCTTGTGAATTTAACAAAACTATCTAAATGAAAGTTGAATATATAGTAGTCCTGGATTCATTTATAAAGTTTTATGCAAAAATGTGAAATATTTGATATATGGTGAATTATTTGGTAAAGTGTATCAAATCTGTTTTTCAGACAGATTTCAGGGTCTGTATTGAAAGCCAATCTTGGGCATGTTGCAGCCAGAAATTCGACATATAAGCACTTTGATGAATGTTTAGGAAAACTTGTTAACTTTTCAACAAGACCAAGAACACAAAATTCCATTATGTGTGCAAGTGTTGAGATCAATTTTACTAAACTGTGTCAAAACTGGAAATCAAACAAACATGTTATAAAGATTGAATTTTTACTCCTAATTTCTGAATTGAACATATATTAAAATTTATATGATTTTGGGGTAGAACTTCAAGATCTATAAGCTCATATATTTTTTCGAACCCTAATTCGAGCTACAGTAACCAGAATCATGGTAAAATCAGACATCAAGATTTCAGAATTTCAAATGGGATAATTTTGTTAAGAATTTTCAAGGGAAATTCATGAAAATTGAATCATGGCATATTAATTTGATTACCACTACTTCATATTGATAAAACATGGTATAAAAACATGATAAAATAAAACCCTAATTAAATTTCCAAATACAAGTTAGTTTCCTACTTCAAGAGAGTTCTTTCTTCTCCTCTTCTCTTTCTCTTCCTCTTCCTCTTCCTCTTCCTCTTCTTGTTCTTTTTTGGATTTTGGTCAACATAGAAGGGAAAGAGGGGGAGCACGAAATTGGAAGAGAGGGGGGAGGTTGGGAGGGAGGAGATAAGGATAAGGGAAGAAAAGAGAAGAAAAGAAAAGCAAAGCAAAGAAGAAGAGAAGTTTAGAAATGGGTAGAAACTTCCCATGAAAAATCTCCTCCTTAGCCTTATCTTTAAGATAAGCATGCATCATTTTAAATGACTAAAATACCCCTCCATCATCTAAGTATTTACAAGTTTGTCATTACTTTATGCACACACAACTATAGTATGTATGCACAACAGCTTTAGTCCACATGACCGTTTTGCACCTATCCTTTCTAAAAATTTACGGGGGTTGCCATTGACCCCTAACCCCTTTCACACTAGCATGGCTCTCCCTACACACATCCACGCATATCCATGCATGCATACATGCATCACACACACGCGTCCAACACATTCCTGTTGTTTTACACCCACGACGTCATTCGCACTTCTCCTGCACTCTCTCTTGCTTTCTCGTCTCTTAGATACGTGTTACGGACCAATCCCCCTTGCACTACGTTACATACATCGATATCCACAATTATTTCATGCATATGTATGCATCGTAGGTAGAAATACTACGGGTGTTCAGTAGAATACACGTATAGTTCAAAATAGGGCATGACACCGTTGGGTTCAAAGAATTTTGCTCTGAATGGAAAATCAAGCTACAATTTTCTTCTGTGGCTCATCCCAAGACCAATGAATTGGCAGAGGCAGCTAACAAATACATACTAGAGCCTTTACAAAAGAAGGTCAGAGAAGCTTGAGGTGCATGGCCAGAAGAACTCACGGGCATACTTTGGTCATACAGGACGACCCACAAAGACTCTACTGGAGAGACACCATTCATTCTTGCCTACGGATGTGAGGTAATCGTGCCCGTTGAAGTAGGAGAAGAGCCTCTTCGCCTCAGACACTTTGATGAGGAAAGAACTCAGAGGGACTAGAACTCAACTCGCATTTGATCGACGAGGTAAGAGATAGAGCCCTTACCACTCGCATCAGACAGAAGGGTCATTTGGCTCGTTACTATAACTCCAAATTTCGAGGGTGAAGTTTTTGCATAGGTGATCTGCTGTTATGAAAGGCTACATTCTCTCCATAGATCGCTCGACAAGGAAAGCTCGTCGCAAAATGGGAAGGCCCCTATAAGGTGACCAACGTCCTTGGCCCGGCCACCTATCAGCTCTCTGCCATGGAGGATATGGAACGCACTCATCATTGAAATGCGAAACATTTACGAAAGTACTACCAATAAGTATACATGTGAAATAGTGAGTCATACCAATTATTACTTTCTGTCATTTGTATTTTGTCGAGTTAATGAATGCATTTGAAGTGCGAGGTCGGCTATGTCTTGCTTTACACAATATCCGAAATGCATCAGTTAGTTAAGTTTGCATTGAGCAGTGTATTTCCATGACCGCTCAGTGATACAATCGAAGAACCAACTCATCATGGTTCGACTGAACCACATGATTATAGGCGAACTCCTTATCCTTTCCATCGGAATAAGATGAGGGGACACGTCCCTCACCACCGAACGACCCTTATCGTCCGACGTAACGAACGACCCTCGTCGTCAGACATAAGTCGAGGGGCCACATACCTCGCCATGAATGCCCCTCGCCACGATCGACCCTCGTCGTCGAATGAAAGTCGAGGGGCCGCGACCCTCCCGGCCGAACGACCCTCGTCGTCGGGCGTAAGTGGAGGGCCTGCACCCCTCCCCGCCAAACGACCCTTGTCATCGGACCTAAGTCGGTGCTCTTACCCTTACGAGCTGATTCTAAGCATGCTTACTAAGCTACGTGAGTGGGGATTGTTACGACAGTAAGACCGAGTAAATCGTGTTGTCCCTGTTATTCAATGATCCAAGCTCAATCATTTCTACATGCCTAACCTCAAATCGTTGATGGGGCATATACATGTGCAATAAGCTCAGTTTTCCAATATCCAAAACACAATTTTCCTACACAGTTTGGTAAAAAGTAATTATCTTATAGGTGGTCGATTTCTACAAAATATCGTGCCAAATCTATACAAGAGACTAAAGTTCGATAGCTCGATTACGAAGAACCATCGCCCCCTGGTGCGAGGAACTCCTTCAACGCGTGTGAGAACTTAGTGACAAGCTCAGTCCTTAGAGCCTCCGCTGAAACCATCGAGTGCTCCAAATCCACAATACGATTTTGTAGCTCAGACTTTTTCTTCTCCTATGCAGCCTCAACGGTTTTCTTTGCACCAGATAAGGAGGCATCACTGTCATTGGCCTTCGACATTCCCCATTCAACTTTAGACTTGTTATCCAATGCTTTATCCAAGTCCTCTTCTAGCTTTTTTACTCGAGTCTCAAGCTCTGATGCTCTTTTTTCAGCAACGACTGCTCTTTAATGCTCAAAAGTGAGTCAGGTTTCCACACTTGTCATCTCCACAACCCGACGGCGAAGCTCCTCACCAAATGCAGACATATGTGTAAAACTCGGATCAGACATATAAACAACACAAAGCAAAGATGAAAGAATGGGTGACCAACCTGATAGCCGCACCCCACCACAAAATTGTCTAGCCTCTCGCAATCCATCTCTCGAAGGACTTCACGGTCACGAGGGAGGTTGTAGTTCTCCACAAGATGAGAGGTCATCCTATAATCCAAGAAAGCCGACCCTTCTTCCCATATGACGAAAGGAGACTGATGGCGTTCCCCCCGAATTACTTCTTGAGAAGCATAGGAATGCTGATTCAGCAATAGCATTCCTTCATATTCCGAGGGTACTGGACCCACCAAGGGAGTTAGTGGGTCGACGCTGCCCCATGGCCACTAGTCCTTAGGATGGTTTGGAGGTGGCAAGGTTTTCATTTGAGGGCCACCCTGAGCTATCACTGGAGTCTGAATAGCCTGAGCCGAGGGTGCATCACCCTTTGCCAAAGGCAGGACAGAAGAAGCTGTGTCTACTGCCTTGCTCCTAATATCACTACTCCCCTTCTCTGTTATGGGGAGACTCCTTTTCTTCTGCAGGGGTTCTGTAGGCTTCGGATCCATGATTGGAGGAGGGATGCTCGAATCAGGAACATCCGATGCGAGAGTCAAATATGAGGATAGGCCTATGCGAGGAACGTCGGGGGTGGTGGTCACCGGCAGAGAAGCCTTAGACAACGACACTGAGGTCGCTCTGATTTCTCTTCCTTCCTCAGATGAGCTCTGGCTAGGATGGAGTGAAGGGTAAGTGGAAGCACTAGCTGGCCTCTTTTTCCTTCGTTGCTCTTGACGAAGTTTCCACAGTTCTAGGGACAAACCCTCGAATTCTTGACCGACCGTCTCTGTTTGGAAAGAGACGATTAATGTAAGCAATCATAGAAGATGCATCAAGACAACAAACATTACCAGGATTCCATAGAACGATTTTCATCAAGCTATTGTTTAACAAGTGCTTGGTCAACCTCTCCAATTGTAGGCGGCTCAACAGATATTTGGCTACCTTGACTTCAACCGAAGACATCTTAAATTCCTCAGATGGATACAGATTGGGTTCACCCTAATGACTGAGAAACGTAGCTATCTTCACGAAAGCAACAAAAATGAAGGTATCCGTCCAATTGTTAACAGAGCTAGGGAGGTCCAAAAGAAGTTTTCTATCTTCTTTAGTGACAATGTGATACCATACGCCCCGAGAATCAAGCTCAATTTGGAAAAATAATCTAAAAGGTGGAATGAAAGGTCTTATCCTATTCATCGAGCATAACATGGTAACCCCCACCAATGGGGAGATAGCCAAGGGCGCAAGATGATACAGAGAAAGCTCTAGGTAACCCAAAACTTCAAGGATGAAGAGATGAAGGGGAAAGCGAAGGCCAAATTGAAAGGCTTTCACATAAACCCCAACCTCTCGCCTTTTAGGGAAACAAATCCTTTCATTCAACTCAGGTATCTGGAATCTGTAAGGATAAGCGAGGTAATCCGTTCGAATCTTGTCAGTTAAGAGAAAAGACAGTTTAGGAATCAGATCCAAGATCTCTCGAGGGACATCGGTCGATTTGCCAGTGCGCAATATCGGAACTTTAGGCTCCATGAGCAACCCTTTACCCTTCCCGAAGACCAAATCATGTTGAGAAGGTCGGTAATTGCTCAGAGTTTCTAAGGGGGATATTTCCCCAATTATCAACATTGGAAGCCAAAGAAAAGAGCAGATAGGGAAGAAAGTCTACCTTAACTAAGGTAGGCGAGGAGCAGAAGAAGATGAAGGGAAAGTAAGGTTTATCAAAGATGAAATCGAAAGAGTTTGCCTCTTGGTTTACACAATTCTATTTATATTAAGGAACCAGCCTTTGGACCTAGCTCGGTCGTTTGATAAGATGCATGTGTCCAAAGCTGTCGCCATTGATGTTCCAAACCTCGAGTAGGGGCAATGACCCAAGTAAGGAAGTGAGAATTTTGGCGGTCGAAATCAAACGTTTACGATTCAACTGTCGAGACCATTTAATGAGGTTTCACATCACTCAGTCTCAATTAACACCTTTCTTAAGCCCGAGTGATGCGGGCCATTGTTGATACATGGGTCTGGCCCACGAAGCGAAGATGTATAGATGTTGCCAGAAAGGTTAGGTCCACTTGAAGTGGTTCGCCTCGGCCCAATAGCCTAAAAGCCCATCAATGAGGGAGAATTCTTGCCCAGTCAAAAATTCAGCTCATATGCCCGAGCCATCTTAAGTCGATACTAACTTAAGCATCAGAGGTGATTTGGGTTGGAACCCAGATTCGACCCCCCCAACGAGCGCCTTTGTTGCAGGTCATTCGAAGTACGACCCAGTGAGAAGGTCGAATGGTCTATATCTACAACCCAGAGATAGGTCGAGCCCCATCCCTGAAGCTCAAACTTGATCCTTTGTGGCCCATGTTCCATCTACCACGGGCCCCACTCAACAGCTGACGAGGATTTACCTCATCAGGTTCGTCCGAGTCCGCCCATCTTGCTGTTGGCTGGAACCCATTCGTCAATAAACATAGATTTGAATAATTAAAAATTATCTTTTTTTATGCAAAAGAAATATCGTTGTGTCGGCACTTACCTTTTTAAAACCATTTTCTAAAAGATATGTACTCAATTGATCATACCAATCTTGATGAGATTGCTTAAGACCATATATAGTTTTTAAGTTGTAAACATGATTTGAAAATTCATGATTTTTTAAACCAGGAGGTTGTTCTATAAAAATATATTCTTTCAAATAACTATTGAATAATTCACTTTTAACATCTGTTAGCTTGAGTTTAAAGCCTTTAAAACTTGCAAAAACTAGCAAAATTCTAATAGTTTTTAGCCTAGCAACATGTGCAAAAGTTTCACTAACATCAATTCTATCAATTTGGTTATAACGCTTTGCAGCCAACCTAGCCTTATTTCTAAATTCCATCATCATCCAGCTTATTTTTTAACACTCATTTAGTATCAAAAACAAAATAATTATCATGTCTAGGAATAAGTATTCAAACATCATTTCATATAAAGTATTTTATTCATCTTGCATGGCCATGATCCAATTGTTATCACAAAGTGCAATATCAATATTCTTACGTTCAATTTTAGAAATAAAATCAATATGAATACAAAGGGCACAAATATTTATAAATGATGATCGAGTTCTTATACATTCTGTTGGATGGTCTATAACCAATTCTAATCAATAAATAGGACTATAACTCAAGTCTTTGATTTCATTGCTAGTGTTCTCTAGTGTGTGGAGTAATTTGATATGTGCACGGAGTAATTTTTGTGAAACGAATGTGCATGATGAGTAATTTCGTATGTAAGTGAAAAGAGGAGTAATTTTTGACAGGATATTTAGGCCGCTATTTTGAAGGGGTATTCACAAGTGTTAGTTCTTGGGTTCAAGACTAACGTTGTTTTGATGATGATCAATACATTATGTTAGTGTACTAATCAATCTTATGTTTTAGTCTCAGTTTATCTTAATGATTATATGTTGATAAGACAAAGCATAATACTTGGAGGATATTACACGGGATATCTTAAAGACCTCCAAGAGTGATGGTGTGCTCAAGCTTGGATGAAGTCATGAAGATCATCTAATGAAGTTAAAGCTTGGAGCATGATGATGGATGGACATCTAGAGGAGCATTGCCAAAGCTTGGAGCTTGATGAATGGAAGCTCATCAAGGAGTGCCAAAGCTTGGAGATGATGGGGAGCATCAAGGTATCATGAGTTTGAAGACTTAGACTCTAAGAGATGCATTTTGTAATCCATGTAATTTCAATTACTTGCATTTCTCTTTTTGAGTCTAGGATTATTGTAATGCCTTGATAGATGGTCAAACTCTCATGCATTTGTATTTATCCATCTTAGTGAGCCTTACGATTATCATAGAATCCAACCCAATAGGCTCATCTAGCGCAAAGATTCATTTGGAGTCTCTGGCTCTCCAACAGTCGTCTGATGAAGGTTTTACAGTCGACTTGGTGATTACAGTCGCCTGTCGAGCCTTCTACAGTAGACTGTGATGCATAGCTCAAGTCAACTTTTTTATTGACTCTTCTTGAGCTTTTCGCATCAGTCGACTGATATTCAATTTACAGTCTCATGTGTTTCTACAGTCGCCTGTGAATTGGTCGATAGTCGACTGTGCGCATCTTGCATTTTCTGGGCTTCATCCCAATTTGCAAGACAGTCGCCTGTTGTTGTTTTTACAGTCGCCTGTATATTTACAGTCGCCTGTGAAATGGCCATCAGTCGTCTGAAAGGCGTAAGTGCGAAAAATGCATCTCTCTCTGTTTTTCTTTCATCCCTGCAGCAGTCGCCTGATGACGGATATACAGTCGACTGTCTGTTTTACAGTCGCCTGTGTAGTCTTCTACAGTCGACTGTCGTGGCTCAGTTTATAGTCGTTGGGATTTTTCTAGCCGTGGAACAGTCGACTGTCATTTGTTCACCAGTCGACTGTCTGTGCCGTAAACTGCGAAAATTTAGCCGTTGCATATTTCTTCCCTTTGGGGTTTTGGCTGGTTTATGGGTTCCTTTGTGCTTCCTATATATAGGAGTTGGCTTAGTTCATTTAGAACTCTTGAAAGGGTAATAAAATCATAGAAGATCATTTAATCTCTTCTTAAGCCACTCCTCCCCCATTCCCAAATTAGAGCTCCATACTTATGCTATAACATCTAAGCTTTAGGAAATTTCTCCAAGGGATTTCAATCTCATTCCTTTTTTGGAGAACATCTTTCTTCTTTTCATTTCATATACTCAAGTGAGATGTGTTAGGATCATTCCTAGAAGAGAGAAAGATCATCAAGTGTAATCAAAGCTCGTCTCAAGCACTTGGTCATTCACTTGCATGCCTTCTTCATCGTATTGGTATGATCATATCAAGGAATATGTAAGTGTTGTTTCGTTTTGTTTTTTGTTTTGAAACCCTAATTCTCTTTGTGGGAATTAGTTGCTCTCTTTGTGGGAGTTACTCTCTTTGTGAGAGTTTGGTTCTTTCTGTGTGAAAGAGCAAATCATATGTGTGAAGTCTCTCTGTGTGAGAGTAAGGATATCTCTTTGTGGAAATCCTAAATCCTCTGTGTGAGGTATCTCTGTGTGAGATTGTATTCACTTTCCTGTGTGGGAATTATAGTGAATACTGGCGTGGCTGGACGTACCCAAGTTTTGGGAAACCATGGTAAAATCATTGTGTTTACGATTGTTGTTGTTGATCACTCTGTTTATTTTCCGCTGCCTACTGTGCTTTAATTTCAGTAACTTTTAATTAAGCACTTTGCTTGCCATTACACTATTCACCCCCCTCTAGTGTGTGTGTGTGTGTGTAGCCCCGCAGGGTCCATTACAGTTGGTATCAGAGCCTTGGTTTGGTGGCTTTTGCAAGCATGACTTCTAAGTCTCAACAACCCATCTCCCTTCCTCCCGTCTTCAAAGGCAAACACTTCTCAAAATCGAGGAAGAACATGTTCCACTGGCTTGATGTGCACGAGGAGTCAGGGTATATTACCTCGTATGCTAAAGTTTGGAATGCGTTGCAGAATGCCTTCTCTACGAAAATTGTAATGAAAGTATGTGATTTAGAGAAGGCGCATGAGATATGGGAATATCTTGATGACGAATATGGTGGAGAGGAATCATGCGATGATGAGATCTTCGTTGGTAATGAGGTATCTCGTAACTCTCTCGTTCAACGCGCTAATTTTATTGAAAATGATAATGCGTTGTTTATGAAATCTCTCAAAGCAAACAATAACAAGGTTGAGAGAGATGCTCGCACACACACATCTTTATCATCCAAACATCGTGATGATACACAAACCATTGCATTGAATCAAGAAAAATTGCTCTTGATTCTCATGTGTGCATGTTGAGCAAAGAGAATGACTCTCTTAAAGCTCGTATTGAGTTTGATCGTTATTTTCACAAATCTGTGAAAGAGAGTCTGTATGCATCCATAATGTTGAACTTAATTCTTTGCACACCGAGAAAGATACTCTTCTTTCTCAATTGAGTGCCTTGAGGGATGAGAATGCTTCTCTCAAACTCCAAATGGAGAAGATGTACTCGGATAGTGATTACAATATTTTGAGAGATAAGACATTGGATCTCAAGTCAAAATGTTGTGAGCTTAGCTCATATCTATCCAAGAGGGATGACAACATCTCTTCACTTTTGAAGAAATGTGAGCTATTGTCTACTCAAATTGAAAATTTCAAATTGAGTAAGGACACGGTTCTGGGATCCTCTTCATTGAAGGTGAACAAACCAAGCTCTTCTCTTAGAAGCACCCAAATATATTTTATGGGGGAGCATTCTAATGAGAAAGTCACTTCCAACTCTTTTGGCTTAAAGTCAACTATTATTTCTAAGCCAAAGAGAAATCATGCATTTTTGTATTCCAGTCTTGCATATATTAAGAAGCCTATTCAAAAACATGTTGATATGAATGCTTCTTCTTTGAATGCTATGCATGATGTTTCTACTCATAGGAAATCTTATTATTGCTTGCATGCTAAAATTGATGATAAATTTTTGCATGCTTCACATGTTCCTATGCATGGTAGAATTGCTTGTGTGAATGATTCTAATGCTAAAATTGCATGTTTCACACACTGGGCACGCCAATGTTTATGTACCACCTCATAAGCGTGCACCCTCACCTCCTACTCATGCCTTAACCAAACCTCTTCCTAAGAATCTCAAATCACTTTCTTTGTGGATTCCTAAGAATGTTTCCAGGCTTGATAGGAATGCGTATATAGATTCATATGTGCGTAATGTTATATTTTCATATGACTATATACGGAAACCAAACTCCACTTTTGTTTGGTTTCCAATTTGCTAGCTAACTCACATTGGTATTCATTGCTTGGGTACCATGATTGTATGTTTACATTTTGTACCCGCATTTTTGTAAGTGTGTCCACAAGGTTGTAAAAAACGCTAGGCGCTAGGCGTTCGGATTGCTAGCGCCTAGCGCCCAGAGCATTAATCGGGGATTAATCGGCCTAGGCGGATTTGTATTTTTTAATTATTTTAATTATTTTTATATACTATATTTATGTTTATATATATATTATTTAAAATACATCAAATATTTAATACATACTAAATCAAATCCAGTTTACCTACTTTAGAGTATTTGTGTGCAACAAAATAAAATTTAAAAGATACTCTTGTGCAATTAAGTCATTTACCAAAAACGCCCAGACACCGCCCAGGAACCGCCTAGGAACCGCACAGGAACCGCCTAGGAACCGTCCAGAGCGCCCAGACACCGCCCAGAGCGCCCAGACACCGCCCAGAACGCTTAGGCGGTCGATTAATCCCAAAAACGCCCAGATTGACCGTCCAGGCCATACTCGGAGCGTTTACTGGCCGCCTAGCGCCTAGGCGGCCGCCCAGGCCGATTTTTAGAACACTGTGTGTCCATTACTCCCATGTTTGCATGTTTTGTATGATTATGTGGGAGTATGGAATTTTTGCTTGCTAGCATTATTTTTCCATTCATATGTCACATTGAATTTCATTCATTTTGTTTGTGCATATGGAATGGTTATTTCTCTTGCCCTTGGTTCTCCTATTTGGCTATTACCCATCTTTTTGATATGCCAATGGGAGAGAGAAATATGTTATGTAAAAATATACATTATGCTTGTTTATGAATTATTATCAATTGGTATGTTTTTGCATAACAACCATCAATATGATTTGTACTTTATATGTTTATATTTTGTGCACACTTGCATATTGATTGTGGGAGCTTGTTAGCACACATTGTTTATTTCAATGTTTATTATATTTTGACATAATGGATTGTCATCATCAAAAAGAGGGAGATTATTAGTTCTTGGGTTCAAGACTAACGTTGTTGTGATGATGATCAATACATTATATTAGTGTGCTAATCAATCTTATGTTTTAGTCTCAGTTTATCTTAATGATTATATGTTGATGAGACAAAGCATAATGCTTGGAGGATATTACAAGGGATATCTTAAAGACCTCCAAGAGTGATGGTGTGCTCAAGCTTGGATGAAGTCATGAAGATCATCTATTGAAGCCAAAGCTTGGAGCATGATGATGGATGGACATCTAGAGGAGCATTGCTAAAGCTTGGAGCTTGATGAAGGGAAGCTCATCAAGGAGTGTCAAAGCTTGGAGATGATGGGAAGCATCAAGGTATCATGAGCTTGAAGACTTAGACTCTAGGAGATGCATTTTGTAATCCATGTAATTTCAATTACTTGCATTTCTCTTTTTGAGTTTAGGATTATTGTAATGCCTTGATAGATGGTCAAACTTCCATGCATTTGCATTTATCCATCTTAGTGAGCCTTAGGATTATCATAGAATCCAACTCAATTGGCTAATCTAGCCCAAAGACTCATTTGGAGTCTCTGGCTCTCCAACAGTCGCCTGATGAAGGTTTTACAGTCGACTTGTTGATTCAAGTCGCCTGTCGAGCCTTCTATAGTCGACCGTGATTCATAGCTCAAGTCAAATTTTTTATTGACTCTTCTTGAGCTTTTCGCATCTGTCGACTGATGTTCAAGTTACAATCGCCTGTGTTTCTACAGTCGCCTGTGAATTGGTCGATAGTCGACTGTGCGCATCTTGCATTTTTGGGCTTCGTCCCAATTTGCAAGACAGTCGCCTGTTGTTGTTTTACAGTCGGCTGTATATTTACATTCGCCTGTGAAATGGCCATCAGTCGTCTGAAAGGCGTAAGTGCGAAAAATGCATCTCTCTGTTTTTCTTTCATCCCAGCAGCAGTCGCCTGATGAAGGATATACAGTCGACTGTCTGTTTTACAGTCGCCTGTATAGTCTTCTACAGTCGACTGTCCTGGCTCAGTTTATAGCCGTTGGGATTTTTCTAGCCGTTGAACAGTCGACTGTCATTTGTTCATCAGTCGACTATCTGTGCCGTAAACTGCGAACATCTAGCCGTTGCAGATTTCTTCCCTTTGGGGTTTTGGCTGGTTTATGGGTTCCTTTGGGCTTCCTATATATAGGAGTTGGCTTAGTTCATTTAGAACTCTTGAAAGGGTTAGGAAATCATAGAAGATCATTTAATCTCTTCTCTAAGCCACTCCTCCCCAATTCCCAAATTAGAGCTTCATACTTATGCTATAGCATCTAAACTCTAGGGAATTTCTCCAAGGGTGTAATGGCCCAAATTTCACTTGTAGTTAGTTAGTTAGTTAGTTAGGAAGACCAGTTCTAAAACTGGGTTCTACTAGAGTGTTAGGAGTTTCTACTGGGTCACGCATTGACGTGTCACAACTTGTGGATTTCAGGTGCGATACCCGAGCAATCTGCGGGTGTCCCGGACCAGAGACCGGTGCTAGTATAGCTGAGGTAGAGCCTACGGGCGACCTTGTTCAGTAAGACTTTTCGGGGTTAGACTAGTGGGTGAGTTGTACCGGGTGTAGTCCTTTTTGTACTTTTGGGTTGGTGGTTTCTACTTTTTGTTGTACCCACTTTTGTACCCATTTGTACAACTGATGTATGTATTTATATGAACTTTGTAATATGATGTAATGTAACTTCTGTGTTGATGTATTTCTTTTCAGTACTGCGTTTTGTTTTCTGTTGGAGCACTTTCTTTTCTGTGTATTATTCCAGTGTATTGCAGTGGCCTGCTCATTATTTTATATTAAACCACAAAAAATGCCTAGTAGTATTTAGATATGAGGTCTCAAAGCCTGAGTCTGAATGCTACGACGGCCTCGTCACCTACGCCTCCCGTACTTGGGAGAGCGGGGCGTGACAGGGTTTTGTGGTGGCCCATGCAGGTCTTCTCACACTGCGATACACGTAAGAATAGTACAAGTAAGGCCCCAATATTATAATTCGCAATTTTGGTACTGAATATTGTTTTCCTTGTTTGTTCTTACAGAATGGATCTGGGGAATGGATCGTCCGAGAATAGGACTCCTGCTTCTGATGTTGCATCGTCTGAGGCTTCCCTGATGGGGAAGATTCTGATAGGGATTCTAGAGCATATGTAGCAGATGGAGGATAGGGTGGCTAGTGGTGCGCCACCGAAGCCAGTAGGTATCAGGCAGTTCAGAGCCTTGCATCCGAAGTCCTTTTCGGACAAGGAGAGTCATCTGGAGGTGGGGGAGTGGATTAAGCATTCTGAGGATGACCTGGAGGCTGTGGGATACCCAAGAGATAAATGGGTGGATGCCACGAAGAGACAGCTGACACATCAGGCGCGGGATTGGTGGGATGCTCAGGAGTTACATTTGACTAAGCCGATCTCATGGGAGAAGTTTAGAGAGCTGTTTGAGGCTCAGTTCCTCCCAGAGACAAAGAAGGATGAGCTTCGTTTGAGGTTCGAGCACCTGACACAGGGACGACGGAGCGTGGATGCTCATGATGCAGAGTTCTCACTATTAAGAAAGTTTGCTCCGAAGTTGGTGCATCAGAGGCAATCAGAGCTAGGCGATTCAGGATGGGGCTGGACTCCGAGTTCAGAGCAGCGATGTCTATCCAGGTGTTGCTTACATATAGTGACGTGCTGGAGGCAGCCAGGATGCATGAGACACATCTGAAGAGTGTGGGTAGATGTCCAGCAGTAGCAACAGAGAGGCACCTTGTGGGTCAGCAGAGGAGTTTTCCGAGGCCTATTCAGATCACGCAGTTCCAGGGCCTGGAGCTCCACCAGCGCCACAGCGTCTGTTGCCTTGTGGATTTTGTGGGAAGACTAGGCATGAGCAGCGGGATTGAAAGCTTAGGCATTGGCGGTGTTTTACCTCTGGTCAGTCAGGAGACATCAGTAGGGAGTGTCCTCAGCAGGGACAGACTTCAGGTTTTGGGGCACCAGTGACAGTTCGGCCTGTGCAGCATAGGACCCTTCCACCAGCTTCACAGAGGCTTCCACTGCCGCCGCCGCCATCGCCACCTGGTACAGTGACTCCGAGGGGACCATCTAGACCTCCCCAGCAGCAGCAGCAGACCCCCATGAGAGCGGCGCCGAGGTGTCAGGCTTTTACCATGTCAGCCGTGGAGGCAGAGGACACCGGTCGAGTGATCACTGGCACCTATTTCTTTTTAGAATTGGATACTTTAATATTTCTATTATAGTGTGTTACATTTTTTGATGTGATTAGGATGTTTAGACCATTATGTTAGTTTATGTTTATCCTCTTAGGTGTTATTAGAGTTGCTTCCTTCCCTACCTTGTCACTTTTTGATTCAGGAGCATCCCATTGCATCCTGTCTCAGCAGTTTGTGACTAAGAATTCCTTAGCAGTAGACTCCTTTGCTTCTAGTTGGAATATCCATACAGGGAGTAGAGTGATCCGTAGTTTTTTGGGATACCGACAGTGTCCTGTTGAGATTTGTGAACATAGACTGTATACAGATTTCTTAGTGATGGAGATGCCTCATTTTGAAGCAGTGTTTAGGATGGATTGGCTAGGGATGTTTTATGCCACTATAGATTGTAGACTCAGGAAGATAGTGTTTCAAATGCCTGATCATCCAGAATTTGAATTCTTTAGTGGCAGTAGTTCCCTTGAACCATTGAAGTTTAATGCCAGCCCAGTAGAAGTGATGATGGAGAAGGATGCTGAACCTGTATTGTCGAGGGTAGTCCGAGATTTTCCTGATGTCTTTCCAGACGATGTCTATGGACTTCCTCCAGATAGATCTTTGGAGTTTACCATTGATCTGATTCCAAGCACTCAACCGATTGCGAAGGCTCTATACAGTATGGCTCCTCCAGAGTTAGCAGAGCTTCGTAGTCAGTTGAAGGATTTGTCAGAGCGTGGTCTTATTCAGCCAAGTGTTTCACCATGAGGTGCACCAGTGCTTTTGGTGAATACGAAGGATGGATCTCGAAGGATGTGCATCGACTATCGGGAGTTGAATAATGTTACTGTGAAGAACAAGTATCCTCTTCCTAGGATTGATGACATCTTTGATCAGCTGGGTGGATCACGTGTATATTCGAAGCTAGATTTGAGAAGCGGGTATCACGTGAAGGTCAGAGGATCAGATATTCCGAAGACTGTATTTAGAACTGGTATGGTCATTATGAGTTCTTAGTGATGCCTTTCGATGTTACTAATGCACCAGCCACATTCATGAGGTTGATGAACCAAGTCTTCTATGAATACTTGGATAAGTTTGTGGTCGTCTTCATAGATGATATCTTGGTGTACTCAAGGTCGGAGGAAGATCATGCTGAGCATCTAAGGATAGTCCTGGAGACTCTGAGGCAGCACCAGTTATATGCTAAGTATAGCAAGTGTCAGTTTTGGCTGACCAAGGTTGCTTTTCTGGGACATGTTGTATCTGGAGATGGGATAGCTGTAGATCCAGAGAAGGTTGCTACAGTAGAGAAGTGGCCAGTTTCTAAGTCAGTCATAGAGATCAGAAGTTTCTTGAGATTGGCTGTGTACTACAGGAAGTTCATCAAGGATTTTTCTAAGATTGTTGCACCGATGACTCATCTAACCAAGAAGAATGTTGCTTACAGTTGGTCAGAGGAATGTCAGCGAGCATTTGATGAACTGAAGCATAGATTGATCACTGCTCCAGTCCTGACGATTCCAGACCGTTCAGGTGGATATTGTTCGATCTGGATCATAGCCTAGAGGGGGGTGAATAGGCTAATAAAAATATTCGTGCAACTCACGAACAATTCCACGCAGTTATAGGCACAGACAGGGCAATAAAATAGCAATCACAGAATACGCACAGATATACCCTGGTTCGGTCGTCCCCACGACCTACTCCAGCCCCCGAAAGCAACTACTAGATAGATATGTAATCAAGTACAGCTACAATGAGTAAAGATCCCAAATCTACCCTCACCTAGCTCGTACGCATACCACGTGCTCTACACTCTCAATCTAGTCAGATGCTCTCCCTCCGTGACTACTCCCAAGTCGTCAGGTCCCCAAAAGTAACACAAAAGGTAAAGTTTCCCCTACGAGGATCTAACACAACAACTACACAAAATAATAATAAATAGAGTTTAGGAATCTCAGTTTGTGTAGCGGCGATATCCTCGTCAATAGACACGGGTCAGATCTCGTCTGACGTAGATGTAGTCTCTGATGTCTCGTCTCCTCAGCAACTCAAGTTGCGGCAATTGGCATATGTGTGCTCTCTCTCAGCTTGCGACAATTGGTACTCGAGTTTCAGCATTAACAACCCAAAAAAATGAAGTTTCTTGAATTAATTCGGCAGCCACCACTTGTTACGGCTTTAAACACTTTTATAAGGAGTTCTTAAACCTCACCTGCAATAAAAAAGAACAAGAATTAAAAGACAACTTGGTGCTCTTGGAGAATTAAATAAAAAGAAGAGGAATAGATGTGCTCCCTGTTTTTTGGTTGAAGATGCACCCTGTCAAATAATTTCGGTGGGTGAAGATCATGAATTTTTGTTGACTAGGTGCGTGAAGATCATGGCGCCTGCCTTATTTCTTGGAGACATGCATTAATTCCCAGCAGAAACCCATGTGCCTGCACAATCAAATAGTGTAAGCCTAATTTTAAAAAAAACTTTACCTTGATCTCCAGGCAATTATGTGCGGCTGAGTGTAAGCAATTATGAAGGTTCGACTCTTGAGAATTTTGGGCTCTTGGAGAATAATCCTCAGGCTTCTTCTTTTAGGACTAAACAAATTAGGCTTATTTGATATGTGAATTTAATAATCCTCAGGCCGCACAAAAAATTGGAGAGCAATCCTCAGGCCGCCTCTGTGCTAAACAAATATCGAATTGAAGAGGCGCCTCCTTCGATATTTGTGCGGCAGCCTCTGTGCTCTCTCCTCAAAAAGAATTTGTGAAAGGTAAGTGCTTGGAAGAATTTGAAAAAGGGAAGAGGGTCAAACAAACCGGCCTGGGCTCTTTTTCTTATAATGCGGATGAGGGTTTTTTGATGCAGACACAGGGCGGCTCCACAAGAATTCAGCCCTCTCCTAATTTTTTTTCCAAACCCTAGACAACCTCTTTATATAGCCGGCCTCTTAGGGATTTTTATTCATGGGGCGCCTCTTCAATATTTGGCCAGCCTTTTGAGATAAATTGAGAACCCCTTTGATTTTGTAAGTTTGGTTGATTAGCTTGGTGATGAATTGTAGGGCTGTGTCTTTTGCAAGGCTCCTTTTGGGACTTGGCTTGTAGGTTTTAAAGTTGAGTTTGCTACTAAAAACAAGTTCAGAGGAACAGTAAACCTAACAAGGTTTTCTTTTGTGCCCATGGATAATTCGGCCTGTAGGGAATTTTGATATGTGAATTTAATTGTTGGCCGAACCCTATTCTCTAACCAATGCACTAACCAAGCGGCAGTTAATGAAACGATGAAGCACAAGTTCAAAGGAGCACACACTCTTGGACTATTGAGTTCCACTTCATCAATATATACCTGAGATCACTTAACAAACACGTCAGAACGTTCACACACATTTGTTATCATCAAACACGAAGTTGATAGATCGTTGCTACCAACAATCTCCCCCTTTTGATGTTAACAAACTAGGTACAAGATTTGCACAAGTTCCAAATAGTGTGTGTGGAAGTGTGGCGATAGAGGGTAACATGCGATGATAAATAATGACATGCAAACACCGACGTGCTAATGTTAACAGTGAGCATGCTCCCCCTTGACCCAATAATCATGTATGCACAAATAATACCAAATACCACCAAATAATACCAAATACCAAATAATACCAAATACCACCAAATACCGATTACCAAATCTTCCCAATTTTCTCCCCCTTTGTTATCATCAAAATGTATAACACGGAGTCAAAATCATATAACATGTAAAAAGAGAATATTATTAACCGTCACCTACAATTGCATGCTTACTATCATAGAATAATCAAGTCAAAATCCAATGAAATTAAACAACTAAGACTTCAACACCAACATGTAAAGTGTGACGATTAAAATTGAAGCACATAGGGAGAATCATTAAGAAAGTCAACCGGAACCAATCCACATTTTCCAAATAACATGCTATCACCTAGGATTGATTTTTCCCACCTCATTAAAAATGAGTTCAAGGTACCACACCCCAAAACATAGCCTATAAGGACTCTTAGATGTGGGGGTGGCATTGCTTGACGAGTAAATACACCAACGCTAAAGTTTAACCATAAAGCTTATGTTGGATACTCGTGGGTAATACCGTTGCCAAGGATTGTATCCATTTTCCATACGGAGCAATTATCTTTGTTTTCACTATTTTTTTTTAAAATACTTATAACAACAATTTCTTTTGCTCAATTTTTATCCATGGCAAGGTATATCATATCCCTTAGATTTTCAGTTAAGTTTTCCTCCTACATTCACTTTCCATACTTCATAAACGATATCTCTAAATGTGCAACAATAATAATACATGTGGAAGTGAAGTAGGTGGTGTAGAAATCAAGTTATTTTCAGTCATTGAATATGCCATGAATATTTAGAAAGATTAATATGCGCATGTGGCAAAAGAAATAATACACCAATTTCTACATACATATGAAATTCATACGTGCATACTTCAATAATAGATCAAAGAGAAAAGATACACATTTAAGCACCATTTTTTTTTCAGCTTTTCAGTTTTTCAGTTTTTTTTAATGCATGAAGTACTAAAGCAAACATGAGATGCAATCACACAAACAAACAAAAATCATGCACACATAACAGTGCAACTACTAGCACACAAACAAAGAAAAGTCATGCACACAACAAAAAAAACTATGAAGATTTTCATTAAGTTCAAAGAATGAGATATACCTTTGCGTCGCCGTTTGACTAAGGAGCTAAAAAGTAATGAGACATTCAATTTAGCGCTCTCGTCAAATTTCCATCCACCTACAAAAGAGGTGTCGTGTGTGACATTGGAATCCAACAAGGTCCACTCACGTTAGTCATCAAAGATTTAGGAACCCATATTTGTTTGAACTTATTATTTTTGTTCCTATATTTGCAATGATATGAAGTATGACCAACGCATCCACATGTAAAACACTTAGCATGAAAGTTTCCAACCTTTGTTGATTCAATGTGAACTTTTCTATATTTTGATTTTTCAACATTTTTAAGACCATATCCTAGTCCTCGCCTATTATTGCCATAAATTTGATTTCCAAGAATAATGTCCAAATTTTGTTTTCCAATGGAAAATCTCTTTAATGACAATTCTAGGGTGGTGACTTTGGATTTTAAGATATCGTTTTCATTCACAAGCAAAGTGCATTTACTAATGAAAGCTTGCTTGTTTTCCTCTTCTTTCTTTTCAAAATCCCTCATTTTTTCTTCAAGTCCAAGATTTAGCATGTTAATCTTTTCAGAGAGCAATTCATTTTCAACTTCAAGCTTTGTCTTATCTAATTTATATATGCTAATATCCTTTAATAAAGAGGGACATGAAAGACAATCAGTTTTTTCAGACAAGCTAGCTTTCTCTTTTTCTAACATAGTAATGGTAGATTTGCATGCAACAAGCTCTTGTTTAATATTTTTCATTTCTATAGACATGTCATACTCAGTTTGTTGCATATCAAAATTATCATTCCTATAACATTCCACATCAGCTTCTAGCTCATCAATTCTATGTTGCATTCCTTTACATATTTCTAATAATTCAGCTTTAGTGGGAGATTCTACCTCATTGTGTTTGGCCATCAATGCCATGCAGGAGTGGGCTTCATGTTCCTCATCCTCCTCCTCAGCTTCGCTATCCATGTCCCACGTCAGCACTTTCGTTTTTCCTTTTGCAACTTGAGCTGTGTGTTGTTGTGGGCAATCTTTTATGTGGTGCCCTTTCTTCCTGCATTTAAAACATTCACTTCTATTAATAGCTTTCTGATCATAGGAATTTCTACCAAAATTAGAATTATTAGAACGAATAAACCTTTTTCCCATCTCAGCTCTTCCTTGATCAGTCTGAATGTATCTCCTGAAGTTTCTGACCATTAGGGCTTGCTCTTCATCAAGATCGTCGTCGTTAGCTTGAAGAGCTAATGGTGTGGAAGCTTTGGTCTTCTCTTCAGGTTTCTCTCTGGCTTCTATACTCTGCAACTCAAGCTCGTGTGACATTAGGTTGCCTATCAAGTCCTCCACTTTCATCGTAGATAAGTCCTTAGCTTCTTGAATAGCGGTGACTTTAGGCCTGAACGAGCTTGGTAGCGCCCTTAAGATCTTTCGTACCTGTTCATGGCTAGAGTATGGCTTACCGAGGGAACTGGATTTGTAGACGATGTCCGTGAACCTCGCAAACAACTCTTTCACAGATTCTGTTGGTAGCATGCGGAAGCTCTCGTATTCTGTGCTCAGCAACGCAAGTCTGGATTCCTTCACTTGCGATGTTCCCTCGTGTGTCACCTTCAGAGTATGCCAGATTTCCTGCGTAGTTAGACAATGTGAGATATGATTAAACTCAGATTTATCAAGAGAGCATATAAGCGCATTCATAGCTTTACCATTAAGAGTATAAAGTTTTTTATCAGCTAAATCCCACTTGTCTTTAGGCTTAATCATAACAGTGTCTTCAATTTTAATAGTGGATAAACTATAACCATTTTCAACAATATCCCACACATCATAATCTACAGACACTAAATAAATTTTCATCCTAGCCTTCCAATATGCAAATTCTACACCGTTAAACTTAGGTGGACGGGCTATAGACTGACCCTCAGCAAAAGCACAATCAGATATATTCATGGTCATCTAAAAATCTAGACTAGATCCTCTAAACTGGCTCTGATACCACTTGTTGGATCTGGATCGTAGCCTAGAGGGGGGTGAATAGGCTAATAAAAATATTCGTGCAACTCACGAACAATCCCACGCAGTTATAGGCACAGACATGGCAATAAAATAGCAATCACAGAATACGCACAGATATACCCTGGTTCGGTCGTCCCCACGACCTACTCCAGCCCCCGAAAGCAACTACTAAACAGATATGTAATCAAGTACAGCTACAATGAGTCAAGATCCCAAACCTACCCTCACCTAGCTCGTACGCACACCACGTGCTCTACACTCTCAATCTAGTAAGATACTCTCCCTCCGTGACTACTCCCAAGTCGTCAGGTCCCCAAAAGTAACACAAAAGGTAAAGTTTTCCCTACGAGGATCTAACACAACAACTACACAAAATAATAATAAATAGAGTTTAGGAATCTCAGTTTGTGTAGCGGCGATATCCTCGTCAATAGGCACGGGTCAGATCTCGTCTGACGTAGATGTAGTCTCTGATGTCTCGTCTCCTCAGCAACTCAAGTTGCGGCAATTGGCATATGTGTGCTCTCTCTCAGCTTGCGACAATTGGTACTCGAGTTTCAGCATTAACAACCCAAAAAAATGAAGTTTCTTGAATTAATTCGGCAGCCACCACTTGTTACGGCTTTAAACACTTTTATAAGGAGTTCTTAAACCTCACCTGCAATAAAAAAGAACAAGAATTAAAAGACAACTTGGTGCTCTTGGAGAATTAAATAAAAAGAAGAGGAATAGATGTGCTCCCTGTTTTTTGGTTGAAGATGCACCCTGTCAAATAATTTCGGTGGGTGAAGATCATGAATTTTTGTTGACTAGGTGCGTGAAGATCATGGCGCCTGCCTTATTTCTTGGAGACATGCATTAATTCCCAGCAGAAACCCATGTGCCTGCACAATCAAATAGTGTAAGCCTAATTTTAAAAAAAACTTTACCTTGATCTCCAGGCAATTATGTGCGGCTGAGTGTAAGCAATTATGAAGGTTCGACTCTTGAGAATTTTGGGCTCTTGGAGAATAATCCTCAGGCTTCTTCTTTTAGGACTAAACAAATTAGGCTTATTTGATATGTGAATTTAATAATCCTCAGGCCGCACAAAAAATTGGAGAGCAATCCTCAGGCCGCCTCTGTGCTAAACAAATATCGAATTGAAGAGGCGCCTCCTTCGATATTTGTGCGGCAGCCTCTGTGCTCTCTCCTCAAAAAGAATTTGTGAAAGGTAAGTGCTTGGAAGAATTTGAAAAAGGGAAGAGGGTCAAACAAACCGGCCTGGGCTCTTTTTCTTATAATGCGGATGAGGGTTTTTTGATGCAGACACAGGGCGGCTCCACAAGAATTCAGCCCTCTCCTAATTTTTTTTCCAAACCCTAGACAACCTCTTTATATAGCCGGCCTCTTAGGGATTTTTATTCATGGGGCGCCTCTTCAATATTTGGCCAGCCTTTTGAGATAAATTGAGAACCCCTTTGATTTTGTAAGTTTGGTTGATTAGCTTGGTGATGAATTGTAGGGCTGTGTCTTTTGCAAGGCTCCTTTTGGGACTTGGCTTGTAGGTTTTAAAGTTGAGTTTGCTACTAAAAACAAGTTCAGAGGAACAGTAAACCTAACAAGGTTTTCTTTTGTGCCCATGGATAATTCGGCCTGTAGGGAATTTTGATATGTGAATTTAATTGTTGGCCGAACCCTATTCTCTAACCAATGCACTAACCAAGCGGCAGTTAATGAAACGATGAAGCACAAGTTCAAAGGAGCACACACTCTTGGACTATTGAGTTCCACTTCATCAATATATACCTGAGATCACTTAACAAACACGTCAGAACGTTCACACACATTTGTTATCATCAAACACGAAGTTGATAGATCGTTGCTACCAACAATCTCCCCCTTTTGATGTTAACAAACTAGGTACAAGATTTGCACAAGTTCCAAATAGTGTGTGTGGAAGTGTGGCGATAGAGGGTAACATGCGATGATAAATAATGACATGCAAACACCGACGTGCTAATGTTAACAGTGAGCATGCTCCCCCTTGACCCAATAATCATGTATGCACAAATAATACCAAATACCACCAAATAATACCAAATACCAAATAATACCAAATACCACCAAATACCGATTACCAAATCTTCCCAATTTTCTCCCCCTTTGTTATCATCAAAATGTATAACACGGAGTCAAAATCATATAACATGTAAAAAGAGAATATTATTAACCGTCACCTACAATTGCATGCTTACTATCATAGAATAATCAAGTCAAAATCCAATGAAATTAAACAACTAAGACTTCAATGTGTCGCTGGAGTGGTACCACTTTTCACCCACCCCAAGTGAAGTCCGCTTCCTTAGCAGTCTACGGTTTACCCGGGTTCCAAAACAGAACAATGATTAATTTTAATTAATTTAATCAGTCAATTTATTTCTGTTCTGCTTTCTGTTATTTACTTTCAGCATTTATGTTCTGTTCTTAATTTCTGTATAATCATGTGACGATGTGACACTTGTAGTTAGGTAGTTAGTTAGGAAGACCAGTTCTAAAACTGGGTTCTACTAGAGTGTTAGGAGTTTCTGCTGGGTCACGCATTGACGTGTCCCAACTTGTGGATTTCAGGTGCGAGACCCGAGCAGTCTGCGAGTGTCCCGGACCAGAGACCGGTGCTAGTTCAGCTAAGATAGAGCCTACGGGCAACCTTGTTCAGTTAGACTTTTCGGGTTTAGACTAGTGGGTGAGTTGTATCTGGTGTAGTCCTTTTTATACTCTTGGTTTGGGGGTTTCTACTTTTTGTTGTACCCACTTTTGTACCCCCGTTGTACAGCTGATGTATGTATTTATATGAACTTATGTAATGTGATGTAATGTAACTTCTGCGTTGATGTATTTCTTTTCAGTACTGCGTTTTGTTTTCTGTTGGAGCACTTTCTTTTCTGTGTATTATTCCAGTGTGTTGCAGTGGCCTACTCATTATTTTATATTAAACCACAAAAAAATGCCTAGTAGTATTTGGATATGAGGGCTCGAAGCCTGAGTCTGAATACTACGGCGGCCTCGTCAGCTACGCCTCCCGTACTTGGGAGAGCGGGGCATGACAAAGGGATTTCAATCTCATTCCTTTTCTTGGAGAACATCTTTCTTCTCTTCATTTCATATACTCAAGTGAGATGTGTTAGGATTCATTCCTAGAAGAGAGAAAGATCATCAAGTGCAATCAAAGCTCATCTCAAGAACTTGGTCATTCACTTGCATGCCTTCTTCATCGTATTGGAAAGATTATATCAAGGCATATGTAAGTGTTGTTTCGTTTCATTTTTTGTTTCGAAACCCTAATTCTCTTTGTGGGAATTAGTTACTCTCTTTGTGGGAGTTACTCTCTTTGTGAGAGTTTGGTTCTTTCTATGTGAACGAACAAATCCTCTGTGTGAGAGTAAGGATATCACTTTGTGGAAATCCTAAATCCTCTGTGTGAGGTATCTCTGTGTGAGATTGTATTCACTTTCCTGTGTGGGAATTATAGTGAATACTGGTGTGGCTGGACGTACCCAAGTTTTGGGAAACCATGGTAAAATCATTGTGTTTACGATTGTTGTTGTTGATCACTCTGTTTATTTTCCGATGCCTACTGTGCTTTAATTTCAGTAAATTTTAATTAAGCACTTTGCTTGCCATTACACTATTCACCCCCCTCTAGTGTGTGTGTGTGTGTAGCCCCGCAGGGTCCATTACAGTTGGTATCAGAGCCTTGGTTTGGTGGCTTTTGCAAGCATGACTTCTAAGTCTCAACAACCCCTCTCCCTTCCTCCCGTCTTCAAAGGAAAACACTTCTCAAAATAGAGGAAGAACATGTTCCACTGGCTTGATGTGCACGAGGAGTCAGGGTATATTACCTCGTATGCTAAAGTTTGGAATGCGTTGCAGAATGCCTTCTCTACGAAAATTGTAATGAAAGTATGTGATTTAGAGAAGGCGCATGAGATATGGGAATATCTTGATGACGAATATGGTGGAGAGGAATCATGCGATGATGAGATCTTCGTTGGTAATGAGGTATCTCGTAACTCTCTCGTTCAACGCGCTAATTTTATTGAAAATGATAATGCGTTGTTTATGAAATCTCTCAAAACAAACAATAACAAGGTTGAGAGAGATGCTCGCACACACACTTCTTTATCATCCAAACATCGTGATGATACACAAACCATTGCATTGAATCAAGAAAAAATTGCTCTTGATTCTCATGTGTGCATGTTGAGCAAAGAGAATGACTCTCTTAAAGCTCGTATTGAATCTGATCGTGATTTTCACAAATCTGTGAAAGAGAGTCTGTATGCGTCGCATAATGTTGAACTTAATTCTTTGCACACCGAGAAAGATACTCTTCTTTCTCAATTGAGTGCCTTGAGGGATGAGAATGCTTCTCTCAAACTCCAAATGGAGAAGATGCACTCGGATAGTGATTACAACATTTTGAGAGATAAGACATTGGCTCTCAAGTCAAAATGTTGTGAGCTTAGCTCATGTCTATCCAAGAGGGATGACAACATTTCTTCACTTTTGAAGAAATGTGAGCTATTGTCTACTCAAATTGAACATTTCAAATTGAGTAAGGACACAGTTCTGGGATCCTTTTCATTGAAGGTGAACAAACCAAGCTCTTCTATTAGAAGTATCCAAATAAATTTTATGGGGGAGCATTCTAATGAGAAAGTCACTTCCAACTCTTTTCGCCTAAAATCAACTATTATTTCTAAGCCAAAGAGAAATCATGCATTTTTGTATTCCGGTCTTGCATATATTAAGAAGCCTATTCAAAAACATGTTGATATGAATGCTTCTTCTTTGAATGCTATGCATGATGTTTCTATTCATAGGAAATCTTATTATTGCTGGCATGCTAAAATTGATGATAAATTTTTGCATGCTTCACATGTTCCTATGCATGGTAGAATTGCTTGTGTGAATGATTCTAATGCTAAATTGCATGTTTCACACACTGGGCACGCCAATGTTTATGTTCCACCTCATAAGCGTGCACCCTCACCTCCTACTCATGCCTTAACCAAACATCTTCCTAAGAATCCCAAATCACTTTCATTGTGGATTCCTAAGAATGGTTCCAGGCTTGATAGGAATGCGTATATAGATTCATATGTGCGTAATGTTATATTTTCATATGACTATATACGGAAACCAAACTCCACTTTTGTTTGGTTTATAACTAGCTAGCTCACTCACATTGTTATTCATTGCTTGGTTACCATGATTGTATGTTTACATTTTGTACCCGCATTGTCACGCCCCGCTTCCCAAAAATGTGGAGGCGAAGCGTGAGAAGGTCAGCTCAGACTTGAAGCTGCAAAGCTCCAAGCCCGATAAGCGTCAATCAACATTTAATTGGCAGGTCCTTGCAACGCGATACGAAACAAAGATAATAATAAAGGAAATGAGACAAAAGACAATCTCAGAATATCCATCATATTAAATTACAATATCACAGAAAAAGCCACCAGGCTTAAAGAGAAAAGAATCTAAGGGCCCAAACATGGCCAACAAAAGTACAAAGTGCAAACAAAGGTGCCATGCACCGACAACTAACAAGAATCCTAAAACAGAAAGGAAACTCAGCAAGGTCACCGGTGTCCACAAGACTCCACCACAGCAACAAAAGTACGTCAGCAGCACCAAATCCCCTGCAACAAGCTCTGGCTCTGGGTCTAACATGTGACACCCAAAAGAGAGAGTGGCACATGTCAGCAAGTCTAAAAAGACTTGTGCAAGGAAACTGAAAGTAAAACAACCTAGCAGTTCTAGCATGATGCGATGACAGGGCATATAACAAAAGTGCAACAAGTAGGTAAACGAGCACGACAAGACAGGAGCATGGCATGGCAAGAGTAGCAAAGCTACTATCATTATCAAGGATTTCACTAATCACGATCATCACGAATCACGAATCACGAATGTTTTGTAGATGTTTACGCCTTACAGCTGAAATTGTCTTTCTTTCACGCTGATTAGCCGCTTAACACTGCCCCAAAAACCCAGAGTTTACGCCTTACCACTGCAGTTGCTGATCGGACAGACTCCCAGTTGATTGGCCGCTTAACTCTTACCCCCAATACCCACACATAGACGAGCCAGGGTCCCTGCACAGGAGCTCAGTAAATGAGCCAGGGTTGCCCCGCACGGGAGCTCGTTTTCTATATCACGAATCAGGAAGTGTATTTGGCATAGGGGTGCACCTAGCCTCAATATCGAGCGTTGGGGTTAGCAACTCACTATGATCGCTTCTGGTCACGAGCCAGGAAGTACAAGTATTGTAGCGTGTGCTACGAATGCAACATTCAACCTGGATAGCATGGATGACATGGCAAGTTATAATGCATTGCGTACAGTTATAGTATTAAAACATGGCAGATAATCGCGTACCGTTAATTGGAAGTAAACATGGCAGTTTAGTATGCATGAACAACAAGTTAAAAGGGTTGGATCTAGCTTCGTTGTCAAGCAAAATCAATTGAGGTGGCGGGTCTAGTTTCGTTGTCAAACTAGATCAATTGGCGTCTAAGCGGCTATCATTTCACCGTCTAGTCTCTTTTACGCTACAACAAGCAATTGGCCTAAAACATGGCCTAAACCCTAAGTGGCAAGTTTCACTTGCCTCACGCCAAGGAAGACGATCAACGAGGCACGCCACGAAAAGTTATCTACGGAGATGAAATCGCTGCCATGGCAAAACAACATTAGAACAACATCCAACCTAGTTTATTATTAGGGTTTCCATAAAATCACAAGGAGAGTTATGAGAAAATCAAAGGATCGAACCCTACCGTATGAAGCGGAAGATCGATGTCGAGCAAGCACGGCAACGGAAGAACGGTCCGGGAAACTAGGGCTCAGATCTGGAATGGCGAGGAAATCGGGAGAAATCGAGAGAAAACGAGATTTGGGGGTTTTCCGGCGATCTAGAGTTGGTGGCCGGCCAAAATGGCGAGAGGGAAGCTCCAAGGGAGGAAGGAATGGCTTCGGATGAAGGAGGAAGGGTTTGGGGATGAAGGGGGATGATTTGGGGAAGGAGGAGGTTCAGGAGAAGAGAGGGAAGAGAAGAAAACGATTGGGGGTTTATATAGAAATCGTGTGGCGGCTAGGGCAAACCTAGGGTTTCTGGGTGAATTAGTCGGTCAAAGAAGGGTGGCTGACCGACTAGTTTGGGAACTAGTCGGTCGGTCGAATAACTGTGACCGACTAAGAGTAAACAGTAACTCGGCTGAGAAGATGATCAATAAACTAGTCGGTTGAAGAACAATGGCTGACCGACTAGATTACAATCTAGTCGGTCGAAAGATGTTCTCAGACCGACTAAAGATAAACAGTAACTTAGGGGAAATTAATCAAAGGAACTAGTCGGTTAAAGAACAAGTTCTGACCGACTAGTTTCACATCTAGTCGGTCGGTGGTTGTTCTTAGACCGACTAACGATAAACAGTAACTCCTGAATTATAATCAAAGCCCACTAGTCGGTCCATGAAGGATTGCCGACCGACTAGATCTCAATCTAGTCGGTTGGTTCTCCTTCTTGAACCAACTAACGTGCACGAAAAGTGTCGAATCGGAGCGCGAAGCCCCGGGAAGATTTCTACGGCTTCTAGGATCGATTTATACTCTAAGATATGAGCGATAAGAAGCTCGTCATGAGTGACTTACTCCAAGATCAACGATATAAGGAAGAGACTAGAAAATCACAACGAAACGATCGAAAACGAAAGCGACGGAGATGAGAAATCACGCATACGGAGAAAATCCACCAAACATATATACATATTATCGATAACACTAACATAGAAAAACCAGTCGTTACATCCTCCCCAACTTAAAATAAAGTCCGTCCTCGGACTTTCTAACATATCTAGTCGCTCTATTAACTATCCCAAAACATTTCACGTCATACTTTAAACCAAAGGTAGTCATTACATGTGCTTATATATATATATATATATATATATATATATATATATATATATATATATATATATATTATATATATACGCACTAGATAGTCAAACATTATTACTACTAACACGTTTACATATATATATATATATATATATATATATATATATATATATATATTCACGCACATCATACACTTATACCTATCATAGCCATTCATACTCATACATGTATCTCAATCATATATATACATACACCCCTTATATAGCTATTACTTACCTAGCACCAAACATTAGTCCATATTCTCACAACCAATTAAATAGTTCACACTAGTAAATACCATCGTAACACTCTACGTTAGGTAGCTACCTATGAACAAGGCAATAAGAATACACTACTCCCTATATCTCCTAGTATACATCCAATACCAGACACGTCAACACACGTAATCACACCACACCATCTAAACTCAAGTTATTATATTTAATATACTTCCACCATCATTATAATTTCACAATTTATATCCATTCCAATACATGCAAATATTTCTCTATAACTTCACATCACATACGGCCCTACAATTATAACCACGACATGCCACACATATTATAGTCACCAAAACTTATAACTAAGCACATACTTACCCGTGCATGGTGCACACCCACACACGCTAACATTTCATTCATATTTACCAATCATATGATTACAAACTCAGTACATCGACACGCTTAGTTTAGCTAGCACACATACGTTCACACGGGCAAGTCCTTAGTAAATATCTATACCACAAGACCAACACCTATAGCTATATACTGGTTAGTGACCCACAATCATGTGCGTAACACAACCGGACTCGAACAATCCAAACATTATACATACGTCATCCATCACTATACACCAACCACATACAAATACACCAACGTACATAGAGTATACCCACTCAAGCTTGAGTGAGACTCAAAATCATAGCAGAATAATTCCATATACATAACACATCATCCATACATATACCAATACTATCTAATGCATACATGTTTACCAACATAACCACATACATATCAAAATGTCAAACACCCTTAATATCTAATCAGGCGATATCACATATTTCAATCACTTCATATACCATGATATTATTACAACATTAGCACACCTATAATTACAATACTATCCCTAATAAATACAGTCATCGTATAGTCACATACATGTATCATATATTCATACCATATCCATCCATCTATAATTGGCTCACCGATACACTTACTTCATCCACTAGTTAAGATATGCAATAGCCGTGTATACCTCGTGGCATACACGCACACAACATCCATAAAAGCAAACAATACCAAATCAAAATTATATTTCTACTACCATATATATCATTTATATACTCACGCAGCAATCACATAGGTCACATAATAGGCCTACCCACTTTAACTATACGTACACCTATTATTATCACACCCAGCATACATATAGTTTCACCAATCATATTATTTCAACCGTCATAAGTATCTCCAACTACATACACTCTATTCAGACATTCCAATACAGAATCTTATATACATAGACGCCCCTAGAGTGGTATAGCTATCCACGTACATATCTATAAATATTAACACACTTACAATTTCATAACATCATGAATAACTCTAAGTATATATATATCACACAGTAGGCAAACATTATCATGCTATAGGGGGTACACTCTTCAAGCCTACATAATCAACTTAGGTACATGCACTGCGACAACATCACCAAAAGTCCAAGGACCCACTACTAAACTGGCGTGACGTAAACAACGGCAACACTAGTGGGATAACTAGGCAGAAGGAAGGAAACCAAGATTAGATGGCGTAACGAAACAAGATCGTAAAAATGAGTCCAGGCAGGGCGAGGACAAGGAGGTAAATAGATCAAGTGGAACTGAGATACAATTGTGGATGTTTAGGCGGGGAAGAAAAACGTAACCATTACTCTCATAAGTTTTCGGAAATGGTACGTGAATAGCGAAAGTCAAAAACACTAAAGGTATAAAACGGTCATATTTTGAAAAGTTGGAGTTCTCCTCCGCATAAACGATATTTGAAGATCGATAAAATAAGTTGTTCGAAATAAGTTTGAGTTGAATACACATAATAAGAGGAAATGATTTATTGGCTTAACGGAAATCATTATGAAAGGAAGTAAAGCGTTCATACGAACGTTAAGGACGTAGTTCTAGAAAATATTATACGGCAGTGATTTAATAATGTTGGCAAAAGTTTTGAAATGAAATTAAATTAACGAAAGAATTTTAAACTCGTGCTAAATACTTTCAAAGTCCTTAAGCCAGGAAAAGCTTAAATAATCAATATTGAAACTACCTTTTAGTGTAACCAGGATTTGCCAAAAGAAATCGTTTTACACAAAGCTCTTAACATACGGGCTAATGAGCCTAGCACGGATATATGAAAATATTCGAAATTCAATTTAGTTTAGAAATTATTCTAAAAGCATGTATGGTGAACGGAAAACTCAGTAGTAGGTTAATCAAAATTCGTAATTAGCTTTAAAACCAAATTATGGAAGGTCTAGATCAGAAAATGGTTATGAAAATGTAATTTTCCAAAAATTGTAATAGAGAAAACGTTGAACATATCTTTGGTTTGTTGAAAGCTAAAATCATGTGTGACTGGGAAGGTATATTAAGGGAGCGTGATGAATCATTTGAATGACATAAATAAGAAAGGAAATGCTTATAAATCGAATTTGGGAAAAAATAGAAAACGCTCAGAACTAAATTGATATATGAAAGGGGACGAGATATTTAAATAGGTATGAAAGTAAAGGCTAGAAAAACACTATAAAACAGTAATCAAATCTCGTCAAAACTTTCGAAATTCAAAAATAAATTTAAGTCAACGAAAGAACATGAGGTATATAATATATATATATATATTAAAGTCCCGAACGAATTTAAACTTAGGAAAAAGGAAGTCGGAAAGATACTTTCAGAAAATTCAAGATTTGCAACGGAGAGGTTCGAAAATATTACACGGCAGTAGCTTAATATAATACTTCGGCAAAATTTCGAAATTCAAAGAATGAAATCCGATCAACTATAGTGTGAAAATTTAGGCCCATGCTAAATGCTTCCAAGTTTTAAAACTGAAGAGAAAATTCCAGATAAATAACATTTAAAATACTTTTTAGAGGGACCCGGATTTGCCAAACAACTGATTTATACAAGATCTTAAAGTACGAGTAAAAATGAACCCAGTACTGATATATGAAAATAATTGAAGTTCTATTTATCTTGGAAGAGATTTTAAAGTATGTAAGCTATGCGATTAAAATAGATCTCATAGTTAGAAAATGGTATATCGAATTTTTTTCAAAATAGTAATAGAGTCCTTAAACCGAAATGCGAAATATAGATTAGAAAAATGGTTTCGAGATAGCAATTATAATTACAACCATTAGACTCCGAAATCTACAAGGAATTTTGACTCAATCGAAAAGTGAGAAATTCAAGTACATACGTAGCGGGTTTAAAACAAAATTTAAACTTAGCGAAAACTTCAATAAGGGAAATCGAAAAAAAATAACTTTAAAAGGAATTAAGCCGTGCGAATGGGGACATTTGAAGGATCAACGATTATCGAAACGTGGTGGTCATGGGAATCGAGGCAAGGGTTTTGGTCGGATGATCCAAGCGTAAACACACCTAGGAGGTGACTTAGGAAAATCTATGGGAAACTCCTACGGTCAACCAACTAAAGATTTGGAAACTAAGCGCTAAGACTCTCTAAGGGGCTAGACAGTAATGAAATGAGTTCGGCTTGGTCCGAAATCGATGAACCCAAGCGAACGACAAGGAAGTCTAGAAGTCTATCCTAGCCAAAGCTAGACAGGAACCACTAAGGTAACTCCTACGACGATCAAATCAATTCCTAGCAGGGGAGCCTAACTAACAATCAGGGGCCTCTAACTAGCAAGCACGGACGTCTAACTAAGTCTTCCTACCACCTAGTGACATAGGAAAACTACTAGACTCAAGGCCATAGACTCGGATGTTGCAATTTATTTAATGGACATTCCATAGTTATTATCGTTGTTCCGATAATTCGCAATTGCAAGACGGACCTGCATGGGCCACCAACAAAACCTGTCACGCCCCGCTTCCCAAAAGTGTGGAGGCGAGACGTGAGAAGGTCCGCACAGACTTGAAGCTGCAAAGCTCCAAGCCCGATAAGCGTCAATCAACATTTAATTGGCAGGTCCTTGCAACGCGATACGAAACAAAGATAATAATAAAGGAAAAGAGACAAAAGACAATCTCAGAATATCCATCATATTAAATTACAACATCACAGAAAAAGCCACCAGGCTTAAAGAGAAAAGAATCTAAGGGCCCACACATGGCCAACAAAAGTACAAAATACAAACAAAGGTGCCACGCACCGACAACTAACAGGAATCCTAAAACAGAAAGGAAACTCAGCAAGGTCACCGGTGTCCACAAGACTCCACCACAGCAACAAAAGTACGTCAGCAGCACCAAATCCCCTGCAACAAGCTCTGGCTCTGGGTCTAACATGTGACACCCAAAAGAGAGAGTGGCACATGTCAGCAAGTCTAAAAAGACTTGTGCAAGGAAACTGAAAGTAAAACAACCTAGCAGTTCTAGCATGATGCGATGACAGGGCATATAACAAAAGTGCAACAAGTAGGTAAACGAGCACGACAAGACAGGAGCATGGCATGGCAAGAGTAGCAAAGCTACTATCATTATCAAGGATTTCACTAATCACGATCATCACGAATCACGAATCACGAATGTTTTGTAGATGTTTACGCCTTACAGCTGAAATTGTCTTTCTTTCACGCTGATTGGCCGCTTAACACTGCCCCAAAAACCCAGAGTTTACGCCTTACCACTGCAGTTGCTGATCGGACAGACTCCCAGTTGATTGGCCGCTTAACTCTTACCCCCAATACCCACACATAGACGAGCCAGGGTCCCTGCACAGGAGCTCAGTAAATGAGCCAGGGTTGCCCCGCACGGGAGCTCGTTTTCTATATCACGAATCAGGAAGTGTATTTGGCATAGGGGTGCACCTAGCCTCAATATCGAGCGTTGGGGTTAGCAACTCACTATGATCGCTTCTGGTCACGAGCCAGGAAGTACAAGTATTGTAGCGTGTGCTACGAATGCAACATTCAACCTGGATAGCATGGATGACATGGTAAGTTATAATGCATTGCGTACAGTTATAGTATTAAAACATGGCAGATAATCGCGTACCGTTAATTGGAAGTAAACATGGCAGTTTAGTATGCATGAACAACAAGTTAAAAGGGTTGGATCTAGCTTCGTTGTCAAGCAAAATCAATTGAGGTGGCGGGTCTAGTTTCGTTGTCAAACTAGATCAATTGGCGTCTAGGCGGCTATCATTTCACCGTCTAGTCTCTTTTACGCTACAACAAGCAATTGGCCTAAAACATGGCCTAAACCCTAAGTGGCAAGTTTCACTTGCCTCACGCCAAGGAAGACGATCAACGAGGCTCGCCACGAAAAGTTATCTACGGAGATGAAATCGCTGCCATGGCAAAACAACATTAGAACAACATCCAACCTAGTTTATTATTAGGGTTTCCATAAAATCACAAGGAGAGTTATGAGAAAACCAAAGGATCGAACCCTACCGTATAGAAGCGGAAGATCGATGTCGAGCAAGCACGGCAACGGAAGAACGGTCCGGGAAACTAGGGCTCAGATCTGGAATGGCGAGGAAATCGGGAGAAATCGAGAGAAATCGAGATTTGGGGGTTTTCCGGCGATCTAGAGTTGGTGGCCGGCCAAAATGGCGAGAGGGAAGCTCCAAGGGAGGAAGGAATGGCTTGGGATGAAGGAGGAAGGGTTTGGGGATGAAGGGGGATGATTTGGGGAAGGAGGAGGTTCAGGAGAAGAGAGGGAAGAGAAGAAAACGATTGGGGGTTTATATAGAAAATCATGTGGTGGCTAGGGCAAACCTAGGGTTTCTGGGTGAATTAGTCGGTCAAAGAAGGGTGGCTGACCGATTAGTTTGGGAACTAGTCGATCGGTCGAATAACTGTGACCGACTAAGAGTAAACAGTAACTCGGCTGGGAAGATGATCAATAAACTAGTCGGTTGAAGAACAATGGCTGACCGACTAGATTACAATCTAGTCGGTCGAAAGTTGTTCTCAGACCGACTAAAGATAAACAGTAACTTAGGGGAAATTAATCAAAGGAACTAGTCGGTTAAAGAACAAGTTCTGACCGACTAGTTTCACATCTAGTCGGTCGGTGGTTGTTCTTAGACCGACTAACGATAAACAGTAACTCCTGAATTATAATCAAAGACCACTAGTCGGTCCATGAAGGATTGCCGACCGACTAGATCTCAATCTAGTCGGTTGGTTCTCCTTCTTGAACCAACTAACGTGCACGAAAAGTGTCGAATCGGAGCGCGAAGCCCCGGGGAGATTTCTACGGCTTCTAGGATCGATTTATACTCTAAGATATGAGTGATAAGAAGCTCGTCATGAGTGACTTATGTTGGAAATGGAAGACGTTAGTACACCCTTGTAGGGGATGTACGAGGGAATACGGACCTCGAACGTCGCGTACACGAAGTCGTGTGCAAAGGGAATATGTTCCCTTGCGGAGAGGATCTCTAGATTGATGGGAAAGTCGCATTATACGTGCATAAGTGCATGCGACATATGGCTAATAAAGGGGTAATATCTTAAGCTTATATTGTACCATGCATATGGTACAACTTAAGCTTATAATATGCCATGTACGATGGTACACCTTAGTTAAATTGTTCCAAAGGAACAATTTATCCTAAAATAACTACCTTGGGGGCTATAAATAAGACCCAAGGGTTAGCCATTTCCTTACACTTTTGCATGGCATTCATGCATGCATCTTCATTCTAGCGAAGCTCTACCGAAATACTTCCTCTCCCTTTATCCAAGTTCTTAATCTAAAAGTAGAGATTTAGATTGTGGATTTAGTAGCCTTACTCCGTTCGTGAGAAGACTCGATCCGTCGTGGCGAATCCGAAGGCGAAGTTCGTAGACTACCGTGCTGCATACGCAAGCGTAAGTCTCAACTTCATTTATCGATCCTAACTCTGTTTTGGCAGGATCCAACATTGGTATCAGAGCCATACGGGTTCGCCCCGGAGAAACTATGAACGAGTCGTTGTCTTTTTCACGGATGGGTATCCTACCATTACGGATATGGTAGGAACGCTTCGTGACGGAGAGAACGCAGCGGTTGTTCTTTTCACGTTAGGGTCTTCTGTCATTACGGATATGGCAGGAACTCTCCGTGACGGGAAGAACCGACCGTTCATATCGTCAAACTCGCTCTCTTCATGGATGCTGAGTCTCCATTCATAGGGAATGGGCGCTCTCTTCATGTGGAGCGCATAGTTTACGAATTTTTGAAGTGGGTTCATTTTTTGGCACACGGCCATTGGAGGACAACTACTTCCTCGACGAACGGGTGCTTCACCGGAGAAGAAGGTGGTGGTTATTCCCATCGGGGAAGATGAATTTTTTGTACATGTGCACCATGGCCAAATGGGTTATGAAGGACATGCACCCCCTTCCCCATGCGGAGGGGGTTGGCTACGGCCAATAACCACCACGGCAACCCCCTCCGGCGGGGGTGTGCGGCCACCCATGAAAGGGGAAACCGGCCATGGCCAAAGGGCCATGGCCGGTCAAGGCAAAAATACCATGGCCGGGCCATGGCCGGCCGGCCTTGGCCGGCCCTGGCCATGGCCGGCCGGCCCTGGCCGGCCACGTCCAGGGCTAGAAGGGCCTGGCCTCCCTGGCCGAGGCCAGGGCAGGGGCCCTGGCCCCGTCCAGGGCCTTGCCGCCCTGGCAGAGGCCAGGGCAGTGCCCTGGCCTCAGGCCAGGGCCCGGCCGCCCTGGCCGAGGCCAGGGCAGGGGCCCTGGCCCCGGCCAGGGGCCTCTGGCCTAGGCCAGGCCAGGCAGAGGCCTGGCCGGCCTCTGGCCGAGGCCAGGCCGGCCCTGGCAGTGGCCAGGGCTGCCGCAGGCCGTCTCTGGCAGCGGTCAGGGCCTGGCCGGGGGCCGGACTGATCGGCACTGGCCGGGAGTGATTCAGACCAATTTTTGGGTCGACCAATTTGGGTGTTTTGGTCGACCAATTTGGCAAAAGGCCTTGGTCGAATGTGAACGTGCCGACTAGCCCATACGGGGCCAAACGACAGTCGTCTGCATCAAAATTCTCTCATACGGGGGGAAACGCCTGGATCCATACGGGAGCCGGCGACGATAATTTGCAGAAAAATCCCCAAAAAGGGGGATCCGACCTAGTCACGGCTACGGCTCATTCCTGACAAATGGTCAGGAAGTGCCGAATATTTCACTAGTATCATAAGGGTATTAGGTTGAAATATATTTTCTTGAAAAATACGTTTTCATACGTTTTGAAAAATACGTTTTCAAAAACATTTTTTTTCTCTGCTGCGAAGTACTATAAGAGTACTAACATTTGATAAAGTGAGGGAGAAATATTGAAAGTTACTCTAGATGGTGATTGGAAACATAGTGACCTTTCCGATTCTAGAGTAACATCTTCAATATTTTTCGAAAGTAACTTATCAAATTATGAATATCATTCCAAGTGGGAGTTGATTTTAGAACTATCCATATGGGATATTCTATTATCATTTCAAGTGAGAATTATATCTGAAAAATACGTTTTCAAACTCGTTTTCCGCTGCTAGTACTATAAGAGTACTATTGTTTGATAAGTGATGGGGGAATATTGAAGGTTGTTCTAGATGGTGATTGGAATCATAGAGACCTTTTCGATTCTAGAATAAACATCTTCAATATTTTTCGAAAGTAACTTATCAAATATAATATAATTTCAAGTGGGAGTTATATTTTAAGAATTTTTATGCAATGTTTTGATCAAACCTTCGGTTTTGTGTCTTTTGCAGCATTTTAAAAGTAAAATGTCTTCCGCTTCAAAGAATATCGTCGCTGAGTTAAACAGAGGTGAAAAACTCAACGGCGATAATTACAAACTTTGGTCCATTAAGATACAATACGTTTTAGAGGAGCAAGAAGTGCTCGAAACTCTAAAGAACGTAATGATTGAACCCGAGTTGGGCACTACGGCCCAACACAGACGAGACAAGGAAGCTTTTGATGCTTGGTCTCGGAAGAATAAGATAGCGCGCATTACTTTATTAAGCAGTATGGCTGATGACATAATGCGCATCTTCCGGGAGCATGACTTAGCCATGGACATATGGTCCAAGCTAGAGGAGAAGTTCGGTGGCACATCGGTGTCCAAACTTCGCGCCTTAACTATAAGGTTCGATTCATATAAGAAATGTCCAGATCATTCCATGGGGAAACATCTGCGACATATGGCGAACCTTATCTCGGAGTTAAAGGACGCAGGTCATGTGCTCACTGATGAGCAACAAATCCAAGCAGTCATACGTTCCCTACCAAATGGGTGGGATCAGATGAAGATGCATCTCACTCATAATGAGAGCATCAAGACCTTCAACGATGTTTCCAAGCACCTCGAATTAGAGGAAGAGCGGCTTGCGGCTGCCAAGCCAAGTGCAGAAATGCACATGGCTGCTAGTTCCTCACATGGGGGAAAGAAACGTAAAGATCGTTCGAAGTCTTCTAATGAACGTAATAAGCAACCTGAGTCTACCAAGGAACCCAAACATAAGGGTGGGCACAAGAAATGGCACAAGAAGAAAGACTTGAAAAGGATCAAGTGCTTCAAGTGCAACAAGCTCGGTCACTATGCTCGTTCGTGTACGAGTGGAAGTGATGAGGTAACTTGTAATACTAGTTACATATGTGTTTCTAGTTCAATATTTCTTGTGGAATCTAATCCATTTTGGGATAATTGATTCAGGTGCCACCGACCACATAACAAGGGACAGACGGTCCTTCGTGGAGTATCACCGGATACCCCAAGGAATGAAGTGGATCAATGTAGGAAACAACACACGTGTTGAAGTGAAAGGCGTTGGGACTCGCAAGCTAGTCTTGGACAACGGCCGCACTCTCCTACTTCATGATGTTCTCTTCATTCCATATATTCAAAGGAATATTAAAACTGTGGTCAATTTAATGGGTCTTGGTTATAGTTGGTTCCTTCATGATTGTAATATGGACCTATTTTGTAATAATTCCTTTATTGGTACTGGGTTTGTATTTCAAAGGATTTATTGTAATAAGTACAATGTATGATTTCTCATGTAATAAAAATTTCCTTGTGACAAATTTTTTTTGACTAATGAGTCTAATATAATTTGTTGGCACACAAGGCTTGGTCATATTGGACCAACGCGTATGGATAGATTTGCCAAACGTGGCCTTCTATCAAATGTTTCAAAGGTTGAAATGTCGACCTGCGAACATTGCCTTGTGGGGAAATCTTGTCGCAAGCCGTTTGGAACCGGCACAAGGGCCGAGGTTCCATTACAGCTTATCCATTCGGACATATGTGGTCCGATGAATGTCAAGACAAGACGCTGAAAGTCCTATTTCATCACTTTTATTGATAATTTCACCCGATTCGGACATATCTATTTGATATCCCACAAAAGTGAAGCTTTGGCTTGCTTTAAAAACTATATGAGTTTAGTGGAGAATCAATTAGATCGCAAGATTAAGGTTTTGCGAACCGATAGGAGCGGTGAATATCAATCAATAAGTTTTAAGGAACTTTGTGATGAAAAAGGCATAGTACATCAGGTAACTATGCCTTATACTCCTCAACAAAACGGTGTTGCCGAAAGGAGAAATAGGACTTTAATGGAAATGGTCCGTTCAATGATGGCGCAAGCTAACTTGCCAATCACCTTTTGGGGTGATGCATTATTGACGGCCGCTTTCATTTTAAACCGCGTACCCTCGAAATCAGTTAGCTCCACTCTTTATGGGTTGTGGAACCAAAGGTCTCCTGACTTAAACATTTAGAAACCTTGGGGTTGTGCATTCTACCTCCAAAGGTTATGTTTTTGTTAGTCAGGAAGACTATGGTGGGCTAATTGAGTTTCAGTCGAGGGATGTCACTTTCTTGGAAAACGAGTTTCCAAGACAGGGCGAGATAAGTCAGGACTTATCTCTATTTGAGATTTATGATCAAGAAGGATTACCTCATTCGAGTGGGAGAATTTTTGGTGAAAACGAAAATACGTTTCAACCTTCACCAATGGATTATACGAATGACGATTATCATATTCCATACGGGAATAATGATCCAAGTGGGAGCAATTCTAACGACATTCCAAGTGGGAGTGATATTAGAATTGATCTAAATTCGAGTCAACAAGGACTTGAAGAATCTCAAATACGACGTAGTAGTCGTACAAGGTTGGCTCCTCTAAGATTTGAGGATGAATTTCCGCAAACCTTTATGACTTTACTACAAGATGATGACGAGTCTGCTACTTTCAAACAGGCCGTATCATGCCCTGTAAAAGACAAATGGATGGAAGCGATAAAGGAGGAATTGAAATCCATGAAAGTTAACCAAGTCTGGGACTTAGTTAACTTACCCAGAGGACATAGAGCAATTGGGAACAAATGGGTTCTCAAGATCAAGCATAAGGCTGATGGCTCTATAGATAGATATAAAGCTCGCCTTGTCGCGAAAGGTTTTACGCAACAGGAAGGGATAGACTACGAAGAGACCTTCTCACCTGTTGTGCGTTTTACCTCGATTCGCCTGATTCTGGCAATGGTAGCTTGCTTATACCTCGAATTACATCAAATGGATGTAAAGACTGCCTTTCTCAATGGAGAATTGGACGAGGAGATCTATATGGAACAGCCAACAGGGTTTGTAAAAGAAGGAAACGAACATAAGGTTTGTAAACTTCGTAAGTCCATATATGATCTTAAACAATCCTCGAGGCAATGGTATATACGATTTCATAAAGTTATCAAATGGTTTTACCATGCTTGATGAAGATAACTGAGTGTATATCAAGAGGATTAAAAGCAAGTATATTATCATGTCTCTATATGTAGATGACATTTTAATAGCCGGAAATGACAAGGGCTTTGTGATGAATATCAAGGCTTGGCTTTCATCAGTTTTGAGATGAAAGACATGGGAGAAGCCGCATATATCCTTGGAGCTAAGATTTCAAGGAATCGTTCGAAGAAACTTCTTTCTCTTTCACAGGAGACTTATAAAAAGAAGGTTCCAGAACGATTTAATATGCAGGACTGCAAGTCCATTGATATTCATATAAGCATATGCGATAATTTATATCTGGAATCGTGTCCAAAGAACCAAAAGGAAAAGGAAATTATGGAAAAAGTTCCATATTCCAGTGCAGTTGATAGTCTTATGTACGCTATGGTGTGTACGAGACCGGACATCTGTTTTGCCGTTGGAAATGGTAAGCTGTTACCAATCCAATACAGGGCAAGTACACTGGAAAGCGGTTAAGAGGATAATGTGTCTTGTAAGATCAAACTAATTGATATCCGATACGAATTTGCAAAAGACTATGATAAAACCAAGAAGGTAGACATAAGGTACATATCTACGCATAAGATGATAGAGGATTCGCTTACGAAAGCGATCCCCAGAAATGTGTTTTATAAACACTTATCATCCCAAGCATTGCGTAAAGAGCTGAGTTGTACCAATATATATTCCCATGTCTGAGAAAGATCAAAATTTGATAAAAGAATAAGTTCTATTCCAACATTGCATATGAATCTCTTAAGAAATGTTTGTGTACATTTTTGAAATCTCAGCTGAATTCTAGTATGTCGGACAGATTGAGGTTGGCTCTCTCACATGAGCAACCGCCTTATTCTATCAGACGGATGGAATAGAGATGAGACCTGTTTGAAGTCAAAATCATCAGACGGATGATTTAAGAGTCATGACTTAAACAAAATGGTCGCATGAAAGATCTGCATCATATGGATGCTTACAAAAGATCTAAGAGGATTTTTTTTAAATCATATCTGTCTAAATGCGGGATGTGAGTCCAAAGGATTATTTGAGTAGAATAAGGGACTCAAAGTCAGACATTGTGGTGTCTGATCATCATCCTTACAACATCATTGAGACATACACTCCCTGGGAAAGGAGCGATGTTGTAATACGTGTTCATACCACGTATGCATTTCGACCACTGAGTTAGTAGCAATAGTGTTTGCTATTATGTGAGACTCAAAGGCCATATGGGCCTTAACTCTTACCCTCAAGGACTCCAATTGGTTCCTTTAGATTTGACGAGATGATCGCTATCTTAGCATGTTACTTATGGGCTATGATAATTCGGCTCGGCGGGGCACGTTAGAAAAGCGAGTCAAGTCAAGATCAGAAGGTTCGCAAGAAGAGGAAGATTGATTTCATATTCACATTTGGACTTTAATGATTCAAAGCTGGCCAGCCAATTGTGATCCAGATGGGATTCAATTGTTGAATATAAAGTATAAGAAATGTGAAGAAATAATCTAGGGTAAAGCATGCGTTGAACTACTCAACTTTGCACCTTCGAGGTCGTTGTGTATCTCTAACAAGTGCACAACAACAGACTCTACGCGCATGACGGTCGCACGGTCTATTTCTCGGTATGATAGATGAAAGAACTAAGAGAAAGACGTTCTCTTACAATCCCCTCAAGTGTGAGTGGGAGATGTTGGATATGGAAGACGTTAGTACACCCTTGTAGGGGATGTACGAGGGAATACGGACCTCGAACGTCGCGTACATGAAGTCGTGTGCAAAGGGAATATGTTCCCTTGCGGAGAGGATCTCTAGATTGATGGGAAAGTCGCATTATACGTGCATAAGTGCATGCGACATATGGCTAATAAAGGGGTAATATCTTAAGCTTATATTGTACCATGCATATGGTACAACTTAAGCTTATAATATGCCATGTACGATGGTACACCTTAGTTAAATTGTTCCAAAGGAACAATTTATCCTAAAATAACTACCTTGGGGGCTATAAATAAGACCCAAGGGTTAGCCATTTCCTTACACTTTTGCATGGCATTCATGCATGCATCTTCATTCTAGCGAAGCTCTGCCGAAATACTTCCTCTCCCTTTATCCAAGTTCTTAATCTAAAAGTAGAGATTTAGATTGTGGATTTAGTAGCCTTACTCCGTTCGTGAGAAGACTCGATCCGTCGTGGCGAATCCGAAGGCGAAGTTCGTAGACTACCGTGCTGCATACGCAAGCGTAAGTCTCAACTTCATTTATCGATCCTAACTCTGTTTTGGCAGGATCCAACAACTTACTCCAAGATCAATGATATAAGGAAGAGACTAGAAAATCACAACGAAACGATCGAAAATGAAAGCGACGGAGATGGGAAATCACGCATACGGAGAAAATCCACCAAACAAACAAACACACACACACACACACACACATATATATTATCGATAACACTAACATAGAAAAACCAGTCGTTACACGCATTTTTGTGAGTATGTCCATTACTTCCATGTTTGCATGTTTTGTATGATTATGGGGTAGTATGGAATTTTTGCTTGCTAGCATTATTTTTCCATTAATATGTCACATTGAATTTCATTCATTTTGTTTATGCATATGGGATGGTTATTTCTCTTGCCCTTGGTTTTCCTATTTGGCTATTACCCATCTTTTTGATATGCCAATGGGGGAGAGAAATATGTTATGTAAAAATATACCTTATGCTTGTTTATGCATTAATATCAATTGGTATGTTTTTGCATAACAACCATCAATATGATTTGTACTTTATATGTTTATATTTTGTGCACATTTGCATATTGATTGGGGGAGCTTGTTAGCACACATTGTTTATTTCAATGTTTATTATATTTTGACACAATGGATTGTCATCATCAAAAAGGGGGAGATTGTTAGTTCTTGGGTTCAAGACTAACGTTGTTTTGATGATGATCAATACATTATGTTAGTGTGCTAATCAATCTTATGTTTTAGTCTCAGTTTATCTTAATGATTATATGTTGATGAGACAAAGCATAATGCTTGGAGGATATTACAAGGGATATCTTAAAGACCTCCAAGAGTGATGGTGTGCTCAAGCTTGGATGAAGTCATGAAGATCATCTAATGAAGCCAAAGCTTGGAGCATGATGATGGATGGACATCTAGAGGAGCATTACCAAAGCTTGGAGCTTGATGAAGGGAAGCTCATCAAGGGGTGCCAAAGCTTGGAGATGATTGGGAGCATCAAGGTATCATGAGCTTGAAGACTTAGACTCTAGGAGATGCAATATGTAATCCATGTAATTTCTATTACTTGCATTTCTCTTTTTGAGTCTAGGATTATTGTAATGCCTTGATAGATGGTCAAACTCCCATGCATTTGCATTTATCCATCTTAGTGAGCCTTAGGATTATCATAGAATCCAACTCAATTGGCTAATCTAGCCCAAAGACTCATTTGGAGTCTCTGGCTCTCAACGGTCGCCTGATGAAGGTTTTACATTCGACTTGGTGATTCCAGTCGCCTGTCGAGCCTTCTACAGTCGACCGTGATGCATAGCTCAAGTCAACTTTTTTATTGACTCTCTTGAGCTTTTCGCATCAGTCGACTGATGTTCAATTTACAGTCGCGTGTGTTTCTACAGTCGCCTGTGAATTGGTCGATAGTCGACTGTGCGCATCTTGCATTTTTTGGGCTTCATTCCAATTTGCAAGACAGTCGCCTGTTGCTGTTTTACAGTCGGCTGTATATTTACAGTCGCCTGTGAAATGGCCATCAGTCGTCTGAAAGGCGTAAGTGCGAAAAATGCATCTCTCTCTGTTTTTCTTCCATCCCTGCAGCAGTCGCCTGATGAAGGATATACACTCGCCTGTGTAGTCTTCTACAGTCGCATGTCTTGGCTTAGTTTATAGCTGTTGGGATTTTTCTTGCCTTTGAATAGTCGACTATCATTTGTTCATCAGTCGACTGTTTGTGCCGTAAACTGTCAAAATCTAGCCGTTGCAGATTTCTTCCCTTTGGGGTTTTTGGCTCGTTTATGGGTTCCTTTGGGCTTTCTATATATAGGAGATGGCTTAGTTCATTTAGAACTCTTAAAATGGTTAGGAAATCATAGAAGATCATTTAATCTCTTCTCTAAGCCACTCCTCCCCCATTCCCAAATTAGAACTTCATACTTATGCTATAGCCTCCAAGCTATAGGGAATTTCTCCAATGGATTTCAATCTCATTCCTTTTCTTAGAGAACATATTTCTTCTCTTCATTTCATATACTCAAGTGAGAAGTGTTAGGATTCATTCCTAGAAAGAGAAAGATCATCAAGTGCAATCAAAGCTCATCTCAAGCACTTGGTCATTCACTTGCATACCTTCTTCATCGTATTCGTAAGATCATATCAAGGCATATGTAAGTGTTGTTTCGTTTTGTTTTTTGTTTCGAAACCCTAATTCTCTTTGTGGAAATTAGTTACTCTCTTTGTGGGAGTTACTCTCTTTGTGAGAGTTTGGTTCTTTCTGTGTGAAAGAACAAATCCTCTGTGTGAGGTCTCTCTGTGTGAGAGTAAGGATATCTGTTTGTGGAAATCCTAAATCCTCTGTGTGAGGTATCTCTGCGTGAGATTGTATTCACTTCTCTGAGTGGGAATTATAGTGAATACTAGTGTGGCTGGACGTACCCAAGTTTTGGGAAACCAGGGTAAAATCATTGTGTTTGCGATTGTTGTGTTAAGCACTCTGTTTATTTTCCGCTGCTTATTGTGCTTTAATTTCAGTAACTTTTAATTAAGCACTATGCTTGCCATTACACTATTCAGCCCCCTCTAGTGTGTGTGTGTAGCCCTGCAGGGTCCATTACAACAAGAAAATACCCTAACGTTTGGGATATCTTTCAAATAATTGCCTGAACGTTTAAGTCGTACACAACAATACCTTTTTTTGCATGTTTTGGCTAACAGACGACAAAGTCGTTACATTATATCTGTTTTGCCCCTGATTGAAGCTCACAAAAAATACCCTAACGTTTGGAGTATCTTTCAAATTAATACCCAAACATTTGGGGTATGTTTCAAGTAAATACCCTAACGTTTGGGGTATCTTTCAAGTAAATACCCTAACGTTTGGGGTATCTTTCAAGTTAATACATGCCTGGGCCCGTGTTTAGCTGCGAGCCCATGTTGCAGCATCTTGAACAGATGATCGTCGGAGATGGCTCGACTCCAATTCTTGCTCACGGACTGAGACGGCACAATGATTTGAAGGAAAGCCGAGGGAGGATGCTATAGATTATGACCACATCCGGTAAGCAGCGTGCCGTCTGCTCACGTCGCCGATGCTGCATGCTGCCTTCTTAAGCTTGTTCACTGGCTTCAGCTTCTCGTTCCAAGGCTTCCACCAAGAAATAGAAGATCATCCCAAGTATCACCAATTCTCTCATGGACAATTCTTTCCCTTAATTTCAATCAAACAACCAACTCGTTTGTGACCCTAGCGATCGCTATTTCATGCCTTCTTCTCTTCCGTCGTTTCATCCTCTTCCATCAACACCGCCACCATCGACCATTCCGTTCTACAGCGAACATTTGTGCATCAAGAGGGCTTCTTCTGTACCATAGTTTGATTGCCATTATGATCGATTAGGGTTGGCTTTGGCTTGTGTAACTAGTTCAATATTCATTTCTGATCTCACACAGAAAAAGAAAGAAGAATGATAGCAAGCAAAACATTTTCGCTGCATACAAGAAACAATAAAGGAACACACAAAATTAAGCCAGTAAGACAATGAAAGCAAGCAGAAATGAACATTGAAAGGGAAAACAAATAACAATTTACTGCATATATCAACTACATGAACGTTTCATTAGCATCGGATGCCGAGCAGCATCACAGTCCACACCATCTAGGCTATTTCAATTTGAGAATCAGAGATATCATGCATTACATTACAAGGGTAAAATATATGTCAAAACATGAACGTTACAACTGGATGTGATTCTTGAGGCAGTAAGTACCGACGATAAACCAACCAACGAGAATGGACACGAAGGCAACCATGAAGATCAAGAAGTTTGAACCGCCAAAAAGAAGCCATATGGAGCAGACGACCCCAAAAGGCAACAAAGATCTCGCCGATGCAGTATTGCTCACCCAAGTACTTTTAAAGAACATGAAGACTGCTAAATTCACCACATTCCATCTGGCATGCCTACCATATCTCATTCTGTTTAGGTTGTTTCTACAAAAGAGTTGCAGTTGCACGTGAACAGGCTGATGTTCTTGGTCTTCGTCATCTCGGCAGGCGCTGCCGAGGTCTCCTTAAACGTATCTATGATGGCATGAATGACATGATGGTTAGGGGAAGAATCCCAGCAAGCCCAGAAGCTTTTGTAGCAGCCGAAGCAGGAGCAGCCCAATTTAGGGGGTTGGTTGTTCTTGTTCTTCTTGTTCGTTTGTTTGTCCATGTCTTTCTTGTCGGAGCAGTAGCAGCCTAAGAGATAGGCAAACACTTCCTGCTCCTCGACGAAGATGGCCGAGGCTAGGGCCATGAGAGCGATCGGGAGGGCCGAGAGATGGAAGGAGGGAGGTAGGTGGGGAGGGGTGGGGAGAGGGGTGGACCCACTTGGCCCCTTTGTTGGGGGAGAAGAGCTTCTTCATTTGAGAGAGACGATGCCCTCGACCATCCCCCACCGTTCATCCCCGGGGTTCACATCAACGACAGATTCTTCTATCATATGGAGCTCTGCGTCATTGGTCTTCATAGGCATGTCCAGGATGGCATTGATTTCGTGACCCCTGGCCAGAGCCTCAACGGTGAGCCCATCACCACAAGCATCATCATCGCTGGGGAAGGAGAAAGAGAAGGCGAGTCGAGCAACCACAACACATCAACATTAGTAACAACAACATGGCTCCATGATGATTGTGGCTGATGGTTATGAAACTTGGAGCGGTGGTGTGGTGTTTGATAATGCCACAGATCAGTCAGGCAGCGGCGACAGTAGCAATCCATTGTCGTCGTCGTCCGATGATGTATTTGCTCTCAAAGAACTACTACCTGGCATTGATGCATTGCCTAGTTTGCTGCCGTTAGTACTACCACCACCATCAGATGTTGAGGCGTGGCCATCTTCTTTGGTTCATTTAATGACTGAAGCCGATCATGTCCAATATTGGCCCAATTTTGATCAAGATTGGTCATTGGACCCGATCCTGGAGATAGAATTAGACGACATTTCGCTCGAGGACCTCCTCCAGCAAGATGTTCACGCCATGGTGCCATCTGGTGGGTGCTATCGATTTTCAGTAGTCTTTCTCCGAGGGATATGTGGATGTCTGTATATTAATTTTGTTTCAATGGCATACCGATTCTCTTGGTTTCAATAGGATTCATCGGAATTCTTTTCCATAAAGCAAAGGAGAGTAGGATTAACTGCTATGTTGATGGTCATAAGCGGCAATTTTTCTACCGTTTTGGGTATTAAATTGAAATATAACGTAAACGTTAGGGTATTTTTTTTTCTGATTTCCCCTATGAGGAACGAGGGGAGGGGTAAAATCGTCCAGATTTCAGTCTTTTGGACGGAAAATAGAAAAAGGGTACCAAGTTAAACCCGGCATATAACGTTAGGGTTTAAGTATGTACAATTTAAAAGTTCAGGAGGTATTAACTTGAAAGATAGACTAAACGATAAGGTATTTTTTTGTGAATACCCCCATTTTTGAAAAACTTGTGTATGTGCACAGATTAGAACGGTGGGTTCGCAAATCAATTCCCACCAAAAAAATGTGCGGGATATTCACTTTAAAGTTACCGAAAAGTAGGGCTGTTGACGAACGAGCTTGAACGAGCTTGAACATGGAGCTTGGTTCTGTTCATGAACAAAATCCATGTTCAAGCTCTGTTCGTTTACTAACCGAGCTCTAAAAACCTGTTCAAGCTTATTTGTTAAGCTTACCGAACGAACGTAAATGAACATAAACGAACATTTACCGAGCTTGTTGACGAGTAGTTAATCGAATGTTTTATTCGTTAACAAGACTTATCGAGCTTGTTCGTGAACATGTTCGTGAACACGCAATCAATCTTGTTCATGAACAGATTTTTAATCAAATAAACGAACGTCAATTTTTTAATCAGGATTAATAATATTTAAACATAATTGTCAATGACCAAATCCATTAAATAAAAGGATTAAATATTTGCAAGACAAAACAAATAAATCCAGCATAATAGCTCCATAAATCTCATTACAAGTATCCATTCCAAGCATAGTAAAAAATATAGTATTTGTCTAAATTTACTATTTTCGGTACATGATCTTGTCGAACACTTAATGAGATTGTTCACGAACACATAACGAGCTTGTTCACGAACATCACTTAACGAGCTTGTTCACGAAACTTAACGAGCTTGTTCATGAACATAAATGAATGAACACAGTTATGTTCAAGCTCTGTTCGTTTACTAACCGAGTTCTAAAAATCTGTTCAAGCTTATTCATTAAGCTTTCTGAACGAACGTAAACGAACATGTATTCACGAGTCGTCGAACGTTCTGTTCGCCAACCGCCCTACCGAAAAGTTGAAGGTAAATTTCCAGTTTAACATGCGACTTGTCGGATCAATCGTCAACAAACCAGGGGCGATATGCAAAAAGGCACCCCTTTTAGACCGACCGCTGGTTTCTCCCCTCTGGCGAGAATCCGACTGGATCTCTGTCCATCTCTCTCTCGAATGTCAGACCGCAGGCGCGCTTTCCCCTTTGATCCGACATGTAAGACTCAAACCCTAGCCTTTTATTGTGTGTAATTTTCATTGGCCGCGAGATTCTAAATCATGTTTTCCCCCAAATCTGCATTGTAAGTATCTATGTTTTTTTGAGACTGTCACATCTAACATCAATATTGTTAATTGAATTATCCTCTGTCTCATCACAGTAATTGGTGATTGCTTGATTTATGCATTCTGGCTTCAGATTTAAACAAAAATTATTGCATGTTGTCATCGTATGAGCAATGATTAATTTTGAGGAAGCTTTCAGGCAGACTAATCTTATATTATCAAACGATACGATGATATGGGCAGATGAGTAAACAATTTGTTATGTGTCCAGATGATCAATAATGAGTGAAGTTGATATGAAGCTGATATTGTGAGGAAAAAAGCGAAAAAACCCCCAAGTTTTGTGCTTTGAGGAAGTGGTGTGTTCATTAGGTTGCAGAAAAGAGAACACCAGTGACAATGTTTTCTTTGCTCTATGGTCTCTGGAAGTTCATGTTCAGCAAGACAGAATTCCATGTTCTTATCCTCGGGATCGAAAAGGCTGGAAAAACTGTAAGCCTTGATCCTTTTTCCCCCTTTCTGTTGATATACATATATTTGATTAATTTGTATCATCATCAACATAGCTCGTTTGACCAATAATATGGTTTATTTTTTTTAGATTGTGTGCATGTCAGTGCCTTATGGTAATTATACTTTTGTTACATATGAGAGAAGAGTCTTCTTTCTTTCTTTTTTATGAAATACTATATGATATATCTGGACAACTTCTTTTCCAGAGTGTTTCTTTTCTAGAATCTATCTGTATTGAAATGAAGGCAGATCATAATCATCTGTTAGATTGAGAATATTTAAATCGTTTTTAAATCCATTTCAGCTGCATTTCTTAAATGCCCCTCTTAAACCTAATCCAACATTTTCTGTTATACTTCTGAATGTCCTTGCTTCATCATATCTGAACCAAGTCTGCTTCTAGAGTTTTATACTCACTTGTTGTAATCATCATTGTTTCTTTTTATAGTGTATGTAGCTTTTCTTTGCTTACTGTCCATTTTTTGCATGTATCGATCTTAATGTTATCTATCCAATATTCATCATTGACTGGTCGTGTGCATCTTTAAACAATATAGCTTCTGGCTACTTAGCTACTAGTAGTAATCCAATTCCTATATTTACATTTTATATGTATTTAACCTAAAGTTTCTTTCAATATCTCGAATTGTTAATATATATAAACTTGGTTGTACAGTGTGGTTATTTAGTATGTGAGTCCATTTGGCTCTATTTGGGTTAGTCTGTGTCCTAAAGATGAATGTGATCTCAATAGTAGATCATATTGTGTTGACCTCTTTGTCTACACTTTTTTTGTTGAGTGTTAGTTCGAGGGTTACTTTGCAGTTGGATAAGCTTAAGCTGCATAATGAAGAAATGGTATGTTCTTCTAGTGCCCATTTAGCTGCCATGATTTATGGCATTCCCCATATTAGTCATGGTTGCCTGGCCAGGATTCTGAAGCAACCCATAGGAGTTTGCTGCAGATCATAAAATCATGGTTAGTTCTTTTTTACTTCAAAATAAAATAAGAGGGGATTTTTCCACTGTAATTTCTGCTTCATATGCTACTCCCTCTGATGGAAGCTGAAGACTCTAAAAGGTTCTCTGGTATTGCTACCGATCATTATCCTACATTGAAAGGGTCTAATATTCTGAGCCTATGAATTGATGAACCAAAATGATCAATATGCATAAGAATGCATGATCCGTCTTCATGATCTACATTTTCAATAGCACAGATTGGGTGAAACTTCTATTGGCATGCAAATGTGGTTCCATTTAGCTGATCAGAATGTGACTTGGAGAGTCAGCAATGAATGTGATTGCCAATGCATTTGGTGAATTGGATAACTTTACCTCTTGATCTATGACATTTGGATATCTAGTTTTGGGGTGGGGCTTGGATTCATGGGCGTAAATTGCATGACTGAAGGTATGTTTTGGTGCCTGTGATCTTGGTTATAATATTCTTGGCTAGGAGCTTGGCATCGTCAACCCATAAATTATTGATGTTAGGTCGGCAACAGTTCAACACCGGCTGTAAAATTGATCATTTCTTTTATGAAGCTTTAGTGACATTCTATGTGTAGTTGGTCCTTTTTGATGGAAAAGGATCACTGATCAATTCTTATGGAGCTTTAGGTTCTTTTTGTTTGTAGCTGATTCATTTCGATAGAAAAGGTTCACAACACTACAATGACAATGATCATGCTTAACACATCAATATGAATCATGCATGATTGAGTTACAATATTACAGATCATATTTATTTATTAATTTCGGTACATGATGCATTTAAATTGGTACGATTTGAATGCAATCTATTGGGAGAAGTGCATGGATACAACTTCTTGGGATCATATTTAGAAGTGCATGATTGACAAAAACCTGAAAAATAATTGACAGTTGATACATGAATCATTACACCATTGTCCAATATTTGTGTTTGTGCCCGCACATCCAGGTGTGTAGGTGGCAGATTATACCGGATGTATCGCCGTCTTGGCCGCAATCTAGAGTGACCGTAGTAGCGACTAACGTTTTCTGCCTAAGGGCCGCAGCTTGATATCCAACATAGCATCGCTGCTGAGTGGTACGTCGTGTACAAGTACTCCGCTCTGTGTCACTGTCGAGGTCGACGCGAAGCATCGCAGAAGATATGGTTCCTGTACATTATGACCCCGGTATACGACGAGGATCATTGTCGGAACGGGGCAGCCTTCAATGAAGTTCATCGCTCCTATACCCTCTCTGACTCCTCCGCATCCCTGTTAGCCATCCTCTCGTACTCCAGTCGTCGACTCATTCCTCTCCCTGCTACAGTATCGGTCGTGACAAAGATAAGGCCGCCACTTTGGCTCATTAACCGATTTCTCCATATCCCGTTGCGTGAGCTCGTATGGTAGTACAAACAACTGCTGTGTCCTCCCGGAAGACCGCCTTGCCGTAGACGAGGATGCATCAAGATCTGCCCTCATCGCCGCCCTATGAAGATTCAGCGCTCGCTAATACAGAATCTCCAATTTCTGCCCCCTGGATGGTGATGGAAGACCTCCTGCACTCTTCTCCCTCGTCCCGTCCCCTGTCAACACGGCGATATCTACGTTTCCCAGTGGGTGCCCCCACTGTAGCACCGTCACCGTTGTTCCACCAACTGTCCTGATCAGGTTCCTCCTCCTCGCTTCGCCCTCACCTCTGCCTCCGTCATCCGCCGCCCCAGAGCAACTGGGCGGCCCTCTCCTCGAGTCTCAGGTGCAGCTGCATGTGCCCTCTGTGCCGCTGCTGCCAGGGCGGGGCGGGAACTCTGGGTCCCCCAGGCTCCCCGTATCCTCCTATCCTCTGTATGCTTCTCCTTTGCTTTATGAGCCAAGCGAAGGACATCCTCCAAGGACGCCGGGCTCTGCATCCATCTCAAATCTCTCCCCGTGCTATCTTCCAACGGTATGCTAGAGCCTCCCCTCAAAATAAATCCTGATGGCCTTCAGGACCTCCTGCTCCGTCAACCCCATCACCTGAAAATATCTCTCCACTCGATATATCCACCCGTCAGGATCGGTGCCATCGAAGGTCAGCATCTTCAGCTTCATCAACCGCCGGTCCGCGTTGATGTCTCCCTGCTGCCCCTATCTCCACCACGGTCACCTCTCCGAACCAAACTGCTACCCCTAGTCTCCATCGGGCCTCCCCCGTCAACCCCGTACAACTTCTCCGGCCACGCAAGCCTCTCCCATGCCTCGGGCTGATAGTGGTGCCCTGGAAACTCTGGTGGTCATGTGAAAATGGGCCTTGGGGTTCGAACCCCGATGGGCCGGCCCAGCTCATCGCTGCGCCTCCCGCACCCCCGAAAGGGGTGGCCGCCATCTCCCTGGTTTGGTGGTGCCGACTCGCCGAGTGCTCCGGATTCCTCCGGGGTTCGCCGCGCCGCCAGCCTAGGGTAGGTTGGGCCGCCGAAGCAGGCGCAATCGGGCCTCGCTTGCTGCACAGACATCTAGGGTTGGCCGTGTTGCATTCCCCCGAGCCGGCCGTCTTCCGCGCGAGGTATTCTCTTGGCCCGAGCGCGGCGTTCTTCCTCCGATCTCCCAATTGAGACTCATCGATTAAATCCGCGATCTAATACTTGTCGCGTATAAGCAAATCGACTCCGCATCAGTTTGCCATAGTTATCAATAACTTACACTATATGACACGCATCTTATGTCACGATACAATATGTATCATATCGTTTTTAATTTTACATTGTTATCATCAGCCAAAAGTTGACTTTTGAATCAAATTTAATTGGCTTGGGTCTGGTTCTAAGTTCAACCTGCTTAATGTTTGTGACAAAACTGATTGATTTCTTCTCTTTTCAATGAAAACATTTAAATCTCTTCTCTTGTTTCCTCTCAACTTATTTTTGCTTATTAACATCCACTGATGTTCACCGCTCTTACGGGACACTTGCTAACCGTGCAAGCCATCTTTGGAGCTCACATAGCCTTGTTGAGCTTGCTGACTTTGTTGATCATAAAAATGTCCGCCTACACTTTAGGGCCTCCCATCAACCTTTGCCGATTCTCATTTACATTTGTAACTATGTTTTTTGAACTTAAATCCAATTTCTTTATTTATTATGTATTATATGATTGAATCTTTTCATATTTTTTATGATAGAGGTAGTTATATACATAATTTGCTTAATTATGGCTTAACATAAATTTATCTTGCGATATGCGATCTGATACAATATACAATATAATAATTATAAAAAATAATAAACTATATATATTATGGACTTATATATAAATGTTACTAAAATACATTTTTCTAAAAGACGCGATGTACCGAACCAACATCATGATTTGCCATTCTTTCTATTAATTCCATAAAGACGACCCTAATTTTTGGGATGAAGGCTATGATGATAATGATAAAGAATAAATGCTATATATCTAGAGTTGGTGTGTTTGCACTCATAATTTCATATTTTTTATTTTAAGTTGTATATAATGATAGGAGAACTTGTACCATCATTTGTCTAGAGGATGTACCCTATTTATATTGAAAGTTTGAAAGCAGATTGGTTGCTTTTTACTATGAAGCACATATACAGTTATTTTGGTGCCCCTCTCATAGCCAATAGTTTCAAACACCTATACGGTGTCGATACATCATGATACATGTATGATATGTAGGAAATTTGTATTTAATTATAAAAAATGTCTGATACGTGGCCAATATGATCAGAATATGTCTTATTCTCTTCATTATATTTCGTATCGTTTATTTTGTTTTTTGATGAGCTGTAGGCCCGTAGTAGGAAGTTATGATTTTTATCGAGTAGGTGTTGAAAATGATGTGTGAATTGAACTGGGTGAGATTGAAAAATTAGGATTGTAATGATTTTTTTCTTTATGTAGAGAGTTGTAATATTTTGGATTGTAGTTATGTGTTAACTAACTATAATGTGCCACTTATCATCGTTTATGTTATATTTGTTCAAGCGATATTTTGTGTGTAGTTGAAAAGGAATGTAATATTTTGAAAGGGCTTTAACTTGTAAATATGTTGAATTAATGTTATTTATCTAATTATTGTAATAAATATCAATGCAAATTCAATGGTTGGAAAAAGCTTCACTATTGGTATTGCCGACATTGTTACTGTAGGCATTGTTTTCTACACACAAAAATGTTGAGGATTCGATCAATAGGATCAAACTCATGGATATTACCAATTCAAATTTAAAATCAAAAACCCAAATCAAAAACCAAATTCATTGGATGTGATCAAATGCATTTAACTCTTAATAAACAAAATTTCAAGTGATTTTGATATGTTTTGCATATGCATCAAGTGGCAACAAGTTTTTTAACTTTATGATAATTTTGTTTATTTTATCGTCACTATTTCATTAGTAAAACATATTAAAACTTTTAAAATTTACTTTAGGTAGTTTAAATATGCTAGATCATATCCAATAGATTGGAGTTCTTATTTGGATTTTTACCTTTTCAAGTTAGATTGATAGGATTTATATGTTTGATTCTCATCGATCCCAATCAACTTATTTTTCTCTATTGTGTATATATGAGATTAAGGTAGATAAGCAGTAGTGGTAGAAAATTTCCTACACTACCCTTTAAAAACTCAACTTCTTATCTCTTTCTTCAATGATTGACACCATTCATGTTGATATTCATGTACTAAAACCAAATATAATATAAATTGGGTGAACCCCGATCTCTTTTCTTGCAGTTCTATGCAGTTCTAGATGTGAGAAAAAGTTCTATATAGTAAGACCGTTAACTTTCTAATGATCTGATGTATGTGCAAATATTATAAAAACTATATGATTTTTTATTTACCTATAGTTTAAGATGTGTTAATAAACATTAAAGCTATCGATCATCAAAGGCAAAAGTTAAGTTTTTTAGATCGGTGGATGAAATTACATGTATGTATGTATGTATATGTGTGTATGTATATAAAGAAACCGGGCATGAGCGTCACCACATGTCTTTGCAACGAAACCTCCTCCATGTTGCCCAATCCTACTTTGAGGTCCGTGCAAAAAGTCTCGAATCTCAAACCAGGATTGGATGGTAGAGACAAAGAGTCACCATAGGGGGCTTTCAGTGACAGCCCAAGCCCTATAGCCTTTCTCTCTCTATTGTTGTATTCAAGGCATAGCGGTGGCATATTGTTTTGAAAGTCAGAATCATACATGTGTCCATGTCATGCTTCACGGCCTTTTTAATAATTTGGTTATGAGAGAATTTGATGATTATTAACTGATATTTGGAGGGAGGGGTATTTAGTAAAATAACAAATAGATAGATCTTAAGCCTGAGACGGAGGAAAATAGTTGGCTGTCGGCAATCCATCCAGAAACCGAAGAAGTCAGGCCATCTTTGAGAGATCCCAGGAGGGCCGTGTGCCCCCCTTGGGGGCTGCCCCGCCGGCCCATACGGCAAGGAGTTTGGGAAGGTGCTATTGGGGGCAATGCAGGAGGGAAACCGCAGCCCTTGTCGAGCACGATGACGACGACCATTCCAGGGACGGATTAGTGACTAATATTTGGAGGGAGTAAATAGGGGTGTTTTCGAATTTTATTCTACTATAGGTTCGCATCAGAGGACTCGTAATGGACGAGGCCCATAAATTTGGATCTTATATCAGATATCAAATTTGAAAGAGACTAATATCAAAATACCATAATTGTTGGGGACTCATATATTAATAACTCAATTACAAACCGGTGTTGTGTTTGGCATTTTACTGGAACTTAAAGATGTTCCATTTTAGTAGAAGCAGTTATCTTTCGTTTAGTCTTTTAGGCTTTATCTCATTTCAAACTTTCAGGAATTATATATGGAGATCCCTAAAAATAATATAACCATGTATAATTGTGAACTCATTGCGGACAAGGTATCCACCTTTGTGCCTGCCATCCTCCTGCCGTCAAACTACTTGGTTGCGTGTGCCATGTTTTATCGGAAAGTCTACTGTAATGCACACTTTTTAAATCTTGTTTAGTATTGCCGTTTGAATAAACACAAGTTTATATACTGTGAGAAAAATTAGCTATAAACAGAATCATTTTAGGGAAAACTTTTTGTCTTCGGTCTTTAATCTTAGAAGTAGTAATTAGATTATCAATCACTCGATTTGGGACTAGCTGGATGAACTTTCATCCGAAGTGTTGTCAATTAATATATTTTAGATGCATGCTATGCATGTGCATAATCTTTTTGTGGAAGAGATGGTTCGTCATTGAGCCATGGATCTACCATTGTATAGAAAAGTTATTGGCCAGTGGAGTATTATGATACAATGTGAAAAAGTTGGAAGTGACTTGGTAATTGTCAATATGATGTCATTGAAGTACAGTGTATTGTCCATACATGGCCTATATGTTTTCCATTAAGACAGTGGTTTTCAAGAAACCTAGAAGACCATTTAGAGCGTCACTGTTCCATGTTTAATTTCTGATAGGAAACTCTAGGGTTTAATGGAATAAGAAGAGGATTTTTATAGATAATAAGAGAAATACAAAAATAAGTGGTCTCAATTAGAGAGGAGTGCTGCTCTCCTAGCTTTGATTCGAGATAAAAATTGACTCTCCTAAGATCTACTATATTCTACTGCTAAACTTTCTTTTTCATCACTCAATTTTCACATCCCCTCCTCACGTACTAACCCTTTCTATATATAATGGACTGGTTTGTGCATAATTACAAAAAATGCCCATAAGGCCCAAAATTACAAGCTTACCACTCCGTCTCCAAATCTAACATTACTTCGCCCCCCAAATAACTACTTTGTGCTCAAGGTTGTGCATGAAGTCCATGTGACACGATACTCTGAGTTTGGGTGCTCATTCCCTCCTGGGTCAAAGCTCGAAATGCCTCTGCCGTTATCGTCGTTGCTCTTGAAAGGGTCACCGCCGTCCCGAGGGCCTCCCTTGGCCCGTTGAGGCATTGCACGTCTCTCCTTCTATCAAAGGGCCACCCAAGATCTCCATCATCTCCCGTGAAGTCTGGATGGAAGCCATGGTGGTCGGCAAGCTTATTTGAAGGTTTTCCACACCCAAAAGACAGATGTTGAAGCTCGAGAGGCATTCCATCTGAAAACCAAAGACCATGTGGCCCCTTAAAATTGTCGTCGGGCAATGTGGGCCTGCCCAGGGCTCGTGAGCCCCAAGGAGACCCACCCAGGGCCCGCTAGGAGCTTGGTGGTCATCCTAGGGCTCTTGGGCCCCAGGGCGCCCACAAGGCTCACCAGGCGTATGGTGGCCTATCACGGGGTCGAAGGTCCCTGGGCGGTTCACCCTAGAGCCTTCGGCACCTGGCAGCCCATCCAAGGGCCTTCGGCCCCGCGGTAGGCCGCCAATGGGCTGTTGTGCCCTTGGCGGGGAGTAAAGGGACCATCGCCCATGTCGCTCCATTCATGCACAGATCCTCGCCGTTTGGATGCAGATCCGTATCAAAGTTGATGTCTTGTCCTAGATCTGAGTCATCGTCGTTGCCCAGATCTAAATTCGAATCCCTCTTTGGATGATCTCATCCTCAAAAAGATGATTTTAACATTGCCCTTATCCAAAGGCACCGCCTTGTGTCCCGGATTTGCGACGTGGACTTCATATTTCTTCAGATTTGGCTTCGTAGCCTCCTTCTCGTGCTGAGAACGGCGATAGATCTTGAAGATTTACTTCAACATGGATTTGACAGATGAACATATTGATATGAACTAAAAAGAATTTGAAAATTTATTGTTTAAACCGAAAATAAAATAAGATAGCGGGCTACAATCAAAGGGGTAACCACCCTTCAAGACGCCAATTGATAAGGGACGTCCACACCTTCCCGAAGAGCTAGGAGATCTCTCCTCTCAATCACAATTCTCAAATTTCGCATAACTAGGGCCAGCCGGCTATCTCCCTATTTGTATTCTTCTAATTAAATGTCTAATTACTTAAATACCGCTACTTTAATAAAATAACACAAAACACCCTTAAATAGGCCCCCTTTGGGCCGGCTCTAACATTATTCCGCCCTCGAAAACCACCTTGTCCGCAAGGTGGTGCATGGAGTTTCTGGCTGTCCTACTCCAAGTGCGAGTCATCGTCCACCCCGAGCTCTTCATCCTCCACGACATCTTCCTCGTCATTCCCTGCTATCGGCACTTACAGCTTGTGCGTCCCACAAAGGTGCCCTGGGATGAACCTCTCATCGCATCTAAACCACAACCCTTCCTGTCTCTTCTATCTCATTTCGGCGTCAGTCATCCTTCGAAACTGACCCCCTGCTGGCGGTGTACTGCTCTTCTTCACAGTCATCTCAATACTCGCCTGATCCGCCCCTGCAACTGTCTTACTGTTATCCAGTCGCGAACACTACAGGAAACCGGTTCACTCCAACCACCTCTCGCTCTCCTATCCTCTAACTGGCAGTCCTCTGCCATCTGAGCATTCTCCATGGCCTCCATCAGCCTTTGAGACTTCTACATGTGGACCGCTACTCGAATAGTAGCCTTCAGCCCCTTAATGAAGGTGCTCTCCATCATCTCGTCAGACACCCCATGCACCTGTCCTGACAGTGCCTCGAATCTCTACAGATAGTCACTCACGGTGCACTCCTGCCTGAGTGACAGTAGCTGCTCCCTCACATTTTCCAGATGTGGATCTTTGAATCTCTTCACCATTGGTCTCTGACCTTCTTCCACGAGCGAAAACGACGCCTCTCATCCTTCCAATGGAACCAAGCGAGGGCCTTCCCATCTAGACATATAGCAGCAGCCTCCAACTTTTGCTCCTCCGTCATGCGAGAGACCCTACAAAATCTTTTGGCCCTGTAAATCCATGACACCGGATCCTCTCCCTTGAACACATGCATCTTCAGCTTCCGCAACCTGTCTATAGTGAATGTCCCCTGGTCTTCTCATCTCCCGCCGTGCCTGGTCTGGTGGTAGTGCTGCCACATTCCTAGTGCCGCTCATAGTTCCTACGTGTGCCTCCATCATGAAAACCGTGACCCCCTCGTAGGCCTCCTCCTCAACCCATATGTCCTCCGCCGTCGCCTCCCAACTTGCCGTTGGGCTCCTCCTGGAAGTCTCTGTAACCTCACCCAAACTCTCCAGGGCGTCTCTCATGGGTATGGGGTGGAGGTCGCCATCTGTCATCATCATACTGAGGGTCGGGAGGGTCCCGAAACACTCCCCCATCGTTGCCATACTCCTGATAAACTCTCAGGTCAAAACCATCATCATAACCATGCGTCGGGTCCTCCGAATAGGGCCGAAACCCTTTGCAATCATTCCCTCCTCCACGTGATGCACCAAAACCCATGCGAGGAGGTCGTCTGGAGTTGGCGGGGCCTCGACGGCCCGGAGGAAGGGCCGTCGAAGGTGCTGGCCTTCATCGGGGCCCCAACGGCCCTACCGAGCCCGTCGGGGCCCTGTGGGTGTTCGCCGGGCCTTGATGGCCCAGTGGGAAGGTCACGAGGCCCCATGTGACCCGCGAGGTCCTGGGCAGGGCCCCATGTCCTCTACCGCAAGCCGTGGGGGGTGCGGCTAGGCCCGCCCCCCGATCCACCTCGTCCTCTTTCGGGTCAGTGTCGTCGAGGTCTGTGAGCCTTCCGTCCTCCGTATCCATCGGTACATGCTTCTCCTTGTCCAAAGGTGGCACCTTTGTCGCTGTTTTAGGGTTCACATCGCCTCCTTTCAATTGCATCGAAATCTCTCCAAGTTGGAAGATAATTTTTGCTAGGGCTTCGCCGTGTTGCTTCAATTGTTCCACATGCTCCCTTGCGTGCTCCTCCGTGTATACCCGATCTATCAGTTTCCTTCACGCTCGCGACCTCGCCCTTAATGCCCGCGATCTCTCCCGTAAATTTCTCCTCCAACGCATTGATCCGATCTTTGGATCTCGTAGCTGTCGCTTTGGATCGACGTGCTCTGATATCCAAATGATAGGAACTAAAGAGAATCTGAAATTTTATTGATTAAAATGAAAATAAAATAAGATAACGGGCTACAATCAATGGTGAAACCTCCCTACCAAGACGCCAATTGATAAGGGATGTCCGCACCTTCCCGAAGAACTTGGGGATCTATCCTCTCAATCACAATTCTCAAATTGCACATAACTAGGGCCGGCCGGCTATCCCTTATTTATAATCTTCTAATTAAATGTCTAATTACTCAAATACCACTACTTTAATAAAATAACACAAAACGCCCCTAAATATGCCCTCTTTGGGCCGGATCTAACACATTTTTCCCATCGATTGATGTCGTTCCACCATTGCTCTGATCTTTGCTCTGATACCAATTTGGTAGGAAACTCTAGTGTTTGGTGGAATAAAAAGAGGATTTTTATAGATAATAAGAGCAATACAAAGATTAGTGGCCTTAATTAGAGAGGAGGGCCGCTTTTCTAGCTTTAATTCGAGATAAAGATTAACTCTCCCAAGGTCTACTCTAGTCTACTCCTAATCTATCTTCTTCTTCACTCAATATTCACATCCCATCCTCAAGCCCTAACCAATCCTCCTATATATAATGGATTGATTTGTCCATAATTACAAAAATGTCCCTAAGGCCCAAAATTTCAAGTTTGCGACCCCCTCTCCAAATCTAACAATTTCACTAACCACTTGAATTTTATTATTTACAGACTTCCATATGCAAGCCTTTAACCGGATGCTGATTTGTTTGATCTGTGATAAATAACCAGTTTCAAGCAAATTTTGTTTGATTTTCAAAGCAAGATTCATAATTTCTGGTCTTTTTATTAGTCATATCATGCCATAGTCAGATCATTGCATGTATAAAATGGGTTGCAAACAGTTGGAGCCATATAACTGAATTTGTATATATAGATTTAAATATTCCACAAGCACACGTCTAAGCTCCAAGAATACTTTGTATCATTTATAAGGCAGATGTTGGTGTATGTTTACTTTCGGACAGGCATACAACAAGGAGCCATTCCTGATACATTTAGCATGTTTTCCCATACATTTATCCATATTTCCATGTAAAATACACTATTTAATTCTATCAGATTACTCATTCATTACATTCCTATTCTTGATAGGATTTAATGATTAATCCCTTCTTAATATGATTTAGACTTCTAAATAATTTTGATACAACTGGTAATAATCCTAAAATTTTGGACTATATACTTCTTGCCTCATCCGAATTCTTTGCTTCAGTAGGCATCAAAATTTTCAAGTCATTGTGATGTACTATATATTTTGTTTACTCAAGCTTCTTTTTTTAAATTTGTCAACTCTTTGTTTAGACTTTGTTAGAGAAGCTGAAGTCAATATACACCAATCTGGAAGGACTCCCTCCTGACCGAATTGTTCCGACGGTTGGACTTAACATTGGTCGTATTGAAGCTGCAAATGCTAAACTTGTATTTTGGGACTTGGGAGGTCAGGTATGCTTCTTTGGATTGTAAACTGGAGTATTGCAGAGTTATTCCCACTTTATATGTGCAAAATCTACAAAATTGCAAACCTTGAATTTGTTTTCATGTGTGACATTGAAGATTATGTCTCTTTTTCTGTGAAACTATATGCCTTCTTTGTTCTCTCGTTCTCTCCCTCTCTCATAATTTGAAAAGAATAATATTTAATTTTTTACCTTATAAATATCGCTCATGAAATCTTATGGGACAACTATAGCCAAGTAAAGGTTTATGTAGCAAAAGCAATCATGTGTAAATTGAATATACAAATATTTTTCTATCATTAATGGAGGAGGAAAATGATACGATCCGCTAGGGATGCTCTTAATTTTCGCATGACAAACACCCCTTCAATTAGTTGATTTCCGGCCGGTCCCCCCGGTCGTGGAAGTGTCATCATCCTACGTGTCTCAGCCCGGACCGGCCCCTTTATGAAACAGTCTGAAAAGGTCGTTGCTCTCCCTCCAGACAGAGTGGGACAGCGGACACCAGCGGCTGGAATCCTCCAGCATAAGCCTCAGTCCGTCAGTCTCCCTGGTGGTATCCTGGTACGCTCTTCGGAAAATGACCTGGATCTATCTTATTTCTATGGTTTACTTTTCACATTAACATACAAGTAAGAATTCTTCTGGTAAATAGTGATTTATATAGTGTGAAAATTCAATTTCTAGTACCCAAATTACTGTTGGTTTATTTAAGCGGTGTGATGGTAGATTTTTTTTGTTCTAATTAATGACATCACCCTTTTTTAAGCTTGTGCCTGCTTTAGGATATCATAATTTTCCATAACTAGCGTCTCTCTGTAGTGTCATGATCATTAAATAAGTTTAGATTCATATTATTTTTAATGACTAGTCGTTACATATTTATTGTTCCTAAAGAAGTTACAGAGAAATTGTTTAACATCAGGGTGATCTTGATACAATTTATCTTGCTTGTTTGATATATAAATATTTGACCGACATACTTTTGCCAGCAATAACCACTAACACTTGTCTCCCACAACCCATCCCTTTACAATTCACTTAACTCATGTCCTATATCATTAATTTTACAGCACATGAGGATTGTCATACTAAATCTAATGATGTTTTCCCTAATTCGAATACACAAATCATCTATATACTATAAAAAGAGATTAAAAAATAGTTGGGGGGGGGGGGGGGGGGGGTGGGTCTGTGTTGTCATGAGCTCACAAAAGAAAGATATATTATTTTGGATCACCGGATCTATATTAACTCTGATGAATCAACTTTCATGTGCAGATTGGTTTACGCACTATTTGGGAGAAATATTATGAAGAGGCAAATTCTATAATATATGTAATAGATGCTTCTTCTCCATCTTCTTTTGAAGACTCCAAGTCTGCATTGGGTAAGTGTTACTAATTTAAATAAAATTTATTCGAGCACACCATTTTTTGGCCTAATGTTATAAATGTGTCAACGTTTTAAATTGTCAGAGAATGTACTGATAATATGATTTATTAATAACAACATGTAAACCCGTTACAGAGAAGGTACTTCGACATCAGGATCTGCACGGGGCACCTCTTCTGATACTAGCGAACAAGCAGGTAAGACTAGCATTTATTTTTCACACCTTCCTCAGTTTAGCTCTATGGTGTTTTATTTTTCTGGTATCCTACCACCTCTTTATCATGCCTAGCATTGGGGTCACTTGGTTCATAGCTTAACTGAAACTATTTAAACACTTGCACTGTTGTCACCAGTATATCTAAATTAAAATTATATTGGACATGATGCGTGAAACTTTTAAATTGCAAGTCATCTTTTTCTGAAGTACATGTTATGCTTGTATAATTTTGTTAAGATTTATCATACTATGTCCTAGTACATGATCTACATGAAGTTCCCATTGCTACCTTGCAGAACTTTATGCTTTTTCAATATTGATTCCTATAGATCCACACTTTCGTCAAGTAACACTGTTAAGAACAATAATCTCACATTAGATAAAATCAGTGTAGTCAAGGCGCAAGGCGCAATGCAAGGCACACATGACCTTTGGAGCCTGATGCGCAAGGCCCAAATAAGGCATGTGCCTTTTTGAAAAGGAGCATAGTAAATAAAAAATGAATATATAACCCCGAAAAGGTAATGCCACTTTGGAAATAAAATTTGCATAGGAACTAGAATTAATCATGATTAAAAACTCAAAATATAACATCACATATCATATATCATAATCAAGTGACCAAGTCGAAAATCAATAGTCCATAGTTTGATATCCATAACCGATATCCAAAAGACAAAACAATAATATACTAACCTGTCCATCGTCCACGGTCCATCTAGCGATAAAGAAAGATCAATCATATGCATTATGGAAGTCGCTCTCATCCTCATGGGTCACGGGTTGCGGCATGGGAGAAGGGAAGCCGAACAGTCACGGCGAGGGGAGAAAAACATTAAAACAGCCCGCATGCAAGGGAAAAGGGTTCTACGGGTCACGACCAAGAGGGAAAGTCCCTCGGATAATCATTTCGAAGGCCAATGGGCTGCAGTGAGGGTCGCTGCCATGCCCGGAGATCAGAATCATCATCGCAGGAACAAGAGAAATGTATTCAGCAAATTTACAAATCCAAAATTAGAGAATCAAAGTGATTTTACCCAAAATTGCGAACTGTCAGAGAAATCAGAATGGAAATCCCAACTCCAGAACAGATCCAAACTCAAAATCGGAAGAAAGCTCAAATTTTTCCTCGTAAACATATACTTTTTACATAAAACCGAAACCATATGGGCTTAATCGAGCTTAAATAGAGGGCAGAGAAGACCTGAGGGAACTATGGTGATGCAGCTAATACTTTTAGAGGCTTTGGATATTTTCGTAAAGTAACAAATGATGTAACTTTTCTATTTAAAGGTCTAGAATCGACCCTAAGGAGGAGGCGAAAATTGTGAGAGAAATTTCTTTTATTAGATTATTCCTTAGATAATTTGTATTAGGGCTTTTCATATTCTCTTAGATTAATATCTAGTTAATTACTTCGTCGATTCGTAGTCGTTAATTAGCGAGTAGCTTATTTTGTAATATTAATCTTTTATGTTTAGATCTGAAATTTCCAGATCTAGATCCGAAATGCATCATTTGGTATCAGAGCGTGAGATCCTATGGCGATGTTAAGAAAGTTCACCTCTTTAGAGAGAATTACGTGCGGCGATCGAGAGATGGGATGACCGAATGAATCAAAGGCTTATGCAGACACCGTCAAATGACGGAGAATTTGGCGGAGTTCGATTGCGGCTATCCCTCCGTTGCGAGGACAAAGTCAGATTTGAAGATTTCGAGTGTAGATCTACCAGATCCGGCGCTTGAAGATTTCAAGCGTAGATCTATCAGATCCGGAGCCAGATCTAAAGCTTCCCAGGGTAGATTTACTAGAGCCAGGGCCAGATCTGAAGATTTCAAGCGTAGATCTACCAGGTCCGGAGCCAGATCTGAAGCTTTTAAGAGTAGATCTAACAGGTCCGGAGCCAGATCTGAAGCTTTTAAGAGTAGATCTATCAGATTCGGAGCCAGATCTGAAGCTTCCAAGAGTAGATCTACCCGATTCGGAGCTAAAAGCGACGCCTTTCGGCGAGGAGCTCCACTCCCACGACGAACCAGAGTCAGATCTGGGCGAAACCCCTAGATCTATGGCCAAAGACGACGCTTTTGGCGGAGAAACGACGAGAGGCGCCCTTTTTGGCAGCAAAACAGGGAGGGGCACCCCTCCAGGGCATTCCTGAAGGGCTGCCGCCCCTCCAGAAGGGGCGCCGGCCCCTTTCGGGGCCCCCAGGGGGGTTGCCTCCCCTTCTGCAGGGGCGCCGGCCCCTCCTCGGGGCCCCAGGGGGGCTGCCGCCCCTCCAGAAGGGGCCCCGAACCTTACAAGATCCTCCATCGGGGCATCCAGCCTTTCTACAGCAACGACGGGGCCAACGAGACACCGGACAGCGAGAATTTGGCGTTTTGGGCCCAAAACAGGAGCGACCGCGCCTTTCCAGCAGCGCAACGACGACGGCGACCCTCCAGAGTATTTGTGGGAGCCCGACGACGCCTTTTGGGTCCCGCCTTGGCTCGACGATATTTTTCTGGACGTCGTTGAAAGCGGTGGAGACCAATCTTATCTGTTTGACTCGGGAGGAGGCTTGCAATCTACTTAGAATGGATGGCCCACGGACTTCAAGCACAACCTTGAAGACAATGTGGATTTTCAGGGGCGGAGTAGTGATGCGGCTGATACTTTTAGAGGCCGGGGGTATTTTCGTAATGTAACAATATTTAAAGGGATAGAGCCGGCCTTAAGGATGTGGCGAAAATTGTGAGAGAAATTCCTTTTATTAGATTATTCCTTAGATAATTGTATTAGGATTTTTCATATTCTCTTAGACTAATCTCTAGTTAATTGCTTCGTCGATTCGTAGTTGTTAATTAGCGAGTAGCTTATTTTGTAATATTAATCTTTTATTTTCAGATCTGAACTTTCCAGGTCTAGATCCGAATGCATCATATGGCTTCGCCACGAAGGCGATCGGCTTCGATTCGAGGCGAAATCGTGTCGGAAGCCCTAGGATTTAGGGCGTGGTGGAGGCACGAGGCCGTGCCACGGGTGGCGTGAGGTGGAGAGGGTAGAGGAGGGCGATTTGTGCTCTTTTTGTCGAAGGAACGAGGAGAGAGGAAGCGAACGAGAGAGTCGGCGCTCGAAATTTCGTCGCCGCCTTCAATCAAACAAGCAAGGTAGATCGAACGAGAGAGAGTGTGTGTGACGCACATGCGATAGTGGTTAGTGGGGGAAGTAGGCTGCGGGTAAAATAAGAGGGCCTCGGGTTTGGGCCGGGTAAGGAGGAAAATGAAAGAAAAAAATGAGGGAAAGAGAGAACGTGCCTTCACAGCATTGATGGGCATAAGGGGCGCGCCTTGGATCCAAGGCGCTTGCCTCACAAATGGGTGGATCCTTGGTATTGGGCGAGGCCCTCTAGGTGCGCCTCGTGCCTAGGCGCACCTCAGGCGCGCACCTTGATGCGCTTTAATTACATTGGGTTGAGTACAATTCATTCTTGTAATAATTAAAATGGTAAGACGTTTCCTTTTTGCAACTTAGTCTCATTAATTTGACAAACTTAGTAGATCCTTTTTATTTGGAATTTAGGCTTATTAGTTTCATATTATGATATTAATCAGAAACGAATTTCTCAATTTGAAATTTATCACAGGTATTTTGCTTTGTGTTGGTTTCTACCAACCCACTGCTATGGTTGTGTTAAGTGGATTGAATACCATTTAGTAGGGTTCAAGGGCAGGTTCGAACATGGGCTTCGGATCAAGGAGACAATGTTTTGTCTGTTTCATCGTTTCACAGGTTCTGTGAAGTTCAATTTTGGACTTGCATTCAGTTTAGGTATCGGCCAGGTTTGACAAATTTACGAAAGTTTCAGACGAAACATGTTGAAACCTTTAATAAATTAAAAAAATAAAGGAAAAAAGAAAAAAGTAGTGTCTTTTGTTATTAATAGTACCATCTTGTCAATTTCTATTGCTATATATAAACCATATATTCTAATTGTACTTTGATATATTTTGATATATTTTTCATTATTGTCTAATTTAACCTTGAATAATTGACTTTAATATTAGTTTTGATTAATATTTATGTTAATTGGTTGGGAGTTATGCGTTGAATTCTCTTGATTAACCTTTACGTAATGCACGCACGCACACACATATGAGTAATATGCATATGTACTGTCAATGCATGAAAATTTTCATGCGCCAATAGTCGCGAAAGTAAAAAAATTTCGAATTTTTTAAGGTTATTGTATACATTCTAAAACATCAAAATCCCAAATATAGGTGAACCCAAGGGGCATTTGGCACTCAATTCATTTGTTGTAAAAAGTTTTATTTTTTTACAAAAATGGTAAATTTGTAACGGGTAAATTAAGGGTCAAATAACATTGAATTCACTTAATTTTTTGGTGGGATGAGCATCTGTGTAGAACATAAACCTAAAAAAGTTTCAAATTTTTTACTAAACCGTATTGGCAGGGCATGAAATTTCTTGCGTCGTTAGCACATATACATATTACACTATATATAAAATACTTATTAGGCAACACATGCAAACAACTTGAGATGGAGACATTTGTGATTATGGACACATGCTATATGCTTTTACATGCTAGAACCACAACCAAGTTCTAAACAAAACTTTCGAAATTAATGAAACTTAGTGAAACCTATAACCCAAAAGGGATTGAAACCGAAATCAAGTTCTCAAATTTTGGTACGGACTAGGTTATTGTTCATCAAGCAGTATAAGGACATGGTAGAGAGAGTGTGTGTATGTATAGGGAAAAATGTGCATGTGCACATGTAAGTTACCTGTGCACATGTCCATTTTCGCCCTATTTTCAATTTTTTTGAAAACATGAGATTGTTCACCTCATGGATGATCAACATGCAAAAATCAAGTGATTCCAATAATTTTTAAGCCACATCTACCCATTGCAACTTTAACGGTCTTAAAACTTGTTGAAAAACAGTTGAACATGCAATGAGTAGATGTGGGCTCAAAAAGTATTGAAATCACTTGATTTTTGGTATGTTTATCATCCATGAGATGAATAACAAAACCATGAAAAAATGAAAAAAATGAAAAAAATGGGGGAAACAGTGTATGTGCGCAGGTAACTTATCAGCGTACATGCACATGCACATCCCCACACACACATTCATTCTACCTCTATCATATGTATAAGCATACAATTGTTAAAAACTACGATGATAATATTTTTAACGACAAAAGCACAATATTCGAGAGACAAATTGGTATATCAGCTATAACATTTTATCAAATGAAATGAATGATTAACAATATAGTCTATAGAGTCCTTTCAGCTTTATAACCTCAAATCTTTTCTCCACCGGATCCTTATAATAAGCCAATTTAACACCCAAATCCTTTGGGGTTGCAACATATACTCTTCTCCTAGTTACCGGAGATTTTATATGATAGCACAAGAAAAATTTCTCTTGCTACCACGGCTTCAAACTGATTTAGCCATGTTTTAAAATTACAATAAACAATCGAAAAGCTTCTGCTTTGACACTTAAAGATGTAAATTTGCCTGAAATTTGCGGCAGTGATTATTGTTACTGTATGAAGCACAAACACTTTATAATAAGTGTCATATTTTTATTGGACACTTGGTGGTGCCCGACACGTATTGGACACTTTGAAGCAGTTTTTGCTTTTAAAACCCCAAAAAGCCTTGTCAAGGAGCCGTGTTATGTTTAAGTGAAACCTAATAGTGTTATGTTTAAGTGAAACCGAATAGTCATATGTCTGACACTTTAGACCCACTTTTCTCTTGAAGTAGGCTAATTATCCAAAAACTACCTTTATGTTTTAATTTTTTTACCATAATAATATCTTAAAGTTCTAAAATAACAAAATGCTACATTTTTTTTCATGTTTTAGGGTAACTTCAATATAGTTTTGTGAGAAACATACCTTATATTTTATTATTTTTATGGTAGCATTTTGTTATTTAAAACTTAAAGGTAGTATTGTTAGCAAATGTTGAAACATAAAGGTAGTTTTTTTTATAATTAGCCACACATGTATTATGTCAACAAGACTAAACATCACTTGCATAAGTCAATAAAATACTAAACATCATTGAATTAGGTTAGGTGTTGATGCGACTCGCTAGGGATTTGACGATAAAAAGAGGATTTTTATTAGAATTTCAGATCTAGTACTAAAAAGAAACCCTACTACAATTAAACTACTCGCTAATTAACGACTAGAAGACAATTCTTAACCTAGGGGGAAAAGCCAAAACCTAATACAATTAATTTAAGGGATAAATAAAATAACTCTCAACAATTTCCGCCCCCTATTAGGGCCGGCTCACCCCCCTTAAATAGAAAAAACTCCCCTATTTGTTGTTTTACCCAAATGCCCCTCTTGTTATTTCCAGTCGCATCACTACTCCGCCCCTGAAAAACCACCTTGTCCTCAAGGTGGTGCACGATGTCCGTGGGCCATCCGTTCCACCAGGTCGATTGCAAGCCTCCTCCCGGGTCAAATGGATGAGAGTGGTCCCCACCGCTTTCAACGAAGTCCGGAAAAGTATCGTCGGGCCAAGGCGGAATCCAAAAATCGTCGTCGGGCCCCCACAAATACTTAGGATGGTCGTCGTCATCGCTGCACTGCTGGAATCCTTCTGGGCGGGGCCCCCTGGGGGCCCGAAAATGCTCGGAAAAATCTGTCGGGCGTCCTGGAAGGTCGGTGGGCCCCCCAGGGGTCCGTCGGACCTCGGGACCCCCCTCTGGGGTCGGCCGAGGCTCCCCAGGCCGTTGCCGGGGGCGGCCGGCCCTGAAATTGGGCCGGTGGCCCCCAGGCGGCAGCGCCTGGGCCCGCCGAAGCCGCAGGGGGGCGGCAGGTGCGGCCGCCCCTCCCAGGGGCCTGTCGGCCCCCCGCCGCCCCTATGGGGGTTCGTCGGCCCCCCAGAGGTCCCTGGGGGTCGGCGGCCACCCAAGGGGCTGCCGGGGTGTCGGAGACCCCCCTCCGGCACCTTTGTCCTCGCGGCGTGGCGGCGCGTGGTCTTGGTGAGTCCCCCACACGTTGTCTCCTTGATCGAATTCTCCGTCTTCTTCTAGATCCGGATCATCTTCAAAAGAAACCGTCTTTTTCGGATCTGAATCTGAAATTTCCAGATCTGGATCTGAAAATTCCAGATCTGGATCTGAAAACTTCAGATCTGGCTCCGGATCTGGACTTAGAATCTTCAGATCTAGCCCCGGATCTTTATTTGTTGTCAAAAGCGGCTCCTTTTTGCTTGGATCCCTCTTTAAGTTGAGTTTCATGGATAACGCCGTTATTGCCTCCGCTAACTCCGCCAATTTTGTTTCAGTTCTCGCTTGATTTTCTTTCATCTTTGCCTCCGTTTTCTCTTGGTTTTCTTTCATCTTGGCCTCCGTTTTCTCTTGGTTCTCTTTCATCTCTTTCCGGAGCTCCGCGGCCATCTCGGCATCTTCTTTCCTCAGATCGATGAAACCCTTGCTGATTTGGGCTTCAATCCGCTCAACTTTTCCTTCCAAAACTTCAATCCGCTCCGTGGATCGCGTGCTTGCCATGGATCAACCGCTCTGATACCAATTGATGCGACTCGCTAGGGATTTGACGATAAAAAGAGGATTTTTATTAGAATTTCAGATCTAGTACTAAAAAAACCCTACTACAATTAAACTACTCGCTAATTAACGACTAGAAGACAATTCTTAACCTAGGGGGAAAAGCCAAAACCTAATAACAAGAGGGGCATTTGGGTAAAACAACAAATATGGGAGTTTTTTTTTTGACGATAAAAAGAGGATTTTTATTAGAATTTCAGATCTAGTACTAAAAAGAAACCCTACTACAATTAAACTACTCGCTAATTAACGACTAGAAGACAATTCTTAACCTAGGGGGAAAAGCCAAAACCTAATACAATTAATCTAAGGGATAAATAAAATAACTCTCAACAATTTCCGCCCCCCATTAGGGCCGGCTCACCCCCCCTTTGAATTAGGTTAGGTGGATTCTTCTTTGATTTTTTGTTTAATATTATTACTTGTTAGAATGTATGTATTTTTATCATTAAAATATTTGTCTTAATTTTTCAAAATCAAATAGAATATCAAAGAAGTGTAGGAGTAGCACTTTGGTACCTTTGTAAAAAATAAAGTTAATATACAAACTTTCTCAAACTAGCTTGAGATCAAATTAATGTGTCATACAACGAAGCCGGTGAAGATGATGATCGAGTTTAGGTTGAGAAAGAATATTGCTTGAGATGGTTTTAGCCATATCTGTCGAAGACATATTGATGCACCTGTTAAAAAGACTATGAATGTTGAGATCAATAGAAAAGGTGAGGTATGTTGAATAAGACATGTATGGAAGTGATAAGAATGAATATGAAAGATCTTGGTTTGATGGAAGAGAAAACTTTGAATCCTAACGTGTGAAAAAAGTATCAGACATCATGATCCGACGTAATCATGATTCGATATTCTTTCTATTAAGTCCATAAAGCCAACTCCAATTTTTAGGATGAAGGCTAAGATGATGATGATGATGATTGTTAATTTTTAATTAAATACACCCTAATCACTATATTATATACTATCTAAAAATACAATTACATGGTTGTATTGTTGCCATGGTGCCCAAATTTTTAGGAATTTAACGTGTCTCTGTACCTTTTAAAACATCGATGAATGTTATGTTCGTTGTACTATCATAATCATCCAAATCTGTGCCAAGTTCTTTTTTACTATTTAAACTGTCATTGTATGTATATTATATTTCTTTCACGTGCTCATATCCAACTATTAAAGACTTGTCATGTCGGCTCAAACACTTCAACATCTGACTTCCACGTCTCGTGTCTATGTAACATTGTTTTTTTTGTTTTGTTTTTTTATTTTTTTATTTTTGGGGGGGGGGGGGGGGGGGGGGGTGCATATTGAAGGGTTGGATGAACAGTAGGAGAGCAAAGATGATATAGAAATTTAGGATATATACAAGTTATTTTTATTTCTAGTTTTAAAATAAAACTAACCGTTTTAAAGGCTTATTCCAGAAGTGACGATTAGTGTAATTTGCTGCTGAAAACCCTCTGGAACTAAAGCTTTAAAAGAGCAATTGAAGCCAAAACTTGGTTTCAAAACATGGTTTAATAATATTTAAAACTGTATAAAAAGGAATGGTTTTGAAGATTTTTTGCTGTCCTTCACATTATGAGTGACAATATGTGCTTGAGCAATGACCACACGCATCCACGCCAAAAAGTGTAGTTGATAGGATGGAATTGTATTGTGACTTGCTAACAAGGTTAAAGAATTTGTATGAATTTTTTTATTGAATTTCATGGGTGGAGGTGTTTTGGGCTTTGAATTGTTGCCTTTTTTTAGAAACAACGACCTACAAAATGTTTAGTTAAAATATGGTCTCCAAAATATCCAAAGATCAAGTTGACAGACAATATTGTGAACTTGGATAATCCTGTTAAGTTTTGCACTCTATTTTAGCACAAAATATCTTCTATGCTTTAGGTAACTTACTGTTTATGATCCGAGATGTATTGATGCTTGCTGCAGGATCTCCCTGGAGCTGTATCATCTGAAGAACTTGCTAGATATCTGGATCTTAAAGAGTTGGATGAGAGGCCATACATGTTTGAAGCTGTCTCTGCGTACAGTGGGTAAGTAGATAAAATTCAAGTTCCTTCTGTGTCTTTGCCTCGTGTATTTGTTTCAAGGACACAATTTCAAAATAGGATGAAAATCACAAATAATTTAAAAACGAACCAAATTTAAATTTAAATACAAATATGATCTATTTCTCGTCATGTCAAATTCTGCATGCGAATTCGTGATTAAAAATAACTGGGGTTGGGAAACCCTAATCAAATTCTGAAACCTCTAAATAACCGGGGTCCAGCAATCTCGACCATTTCCTTATACTTGGACATCCATTGGAATTGCAGAGCCATAGATAAATCCCCAAAAATGATCAGGGTTGCCAAAATGGCTGGGGTTGTCAACACCGGTTGTTTTGTAGTTACGAATTTACACGCCGGACGTGACAAGAACTTGGTCGGTTTTTGTAATTAAATTTAAAATAGGTCATTTTTAAAAATTATTTTCAAGTTTTGTCATATATTGAAAATTTGTTCTTGGTTCAAAGAATCCTTCCTTTGTAATACAGGTATATTCTGAAAGCCCATTCGTTGGAAATGCATTGCTGCATGCTGCAGTTGATCTCTTTACAAGAAAGCACCAAAATAAGATTGCCGTCACTGTGGTTTCAGTTTGACTTGACCGCAGTTGATCAGATTTAAGGGTGAATCTTTCCCATTTTGAAGCCATCTCAATTGAAAACCAACAGTATGAATCTTAGTTTAAAATGCTTAAAAGCACAAATCGGACATGTTGGAAGCGCAATGCCTACCATCTAGCGTGTGTAGCCTAATTCTATACAGTGAACATTAATGATAGCAGTGCAGTGCTTATCATACAAGGGGAACATATGGTAACGATAATGAGATGAGTTTGTGGCAGATATCATTTGGCATGCTTGTTACATCTATAGAACAGCTCAACAGGGTGTAGCTGATCTGACTTGATACTAACTAAACGATCTAGCATGCTTCTCGATAAAATTTAAGTGGTAAACATATGTAACAAAATTATTCTGGTTTCTGCAGAATGGGAATCAAGTTGGCGGTCGACTGGTTGGTGGAAGTGATGGAAAGAAGTAAACGAGCAGAATTGTTAAGAGTACGCGCAGGTGCATATGCACCTGTTTAGCAACACCCTCACCAATCAGTTGCATAGAAGAACTCTGCAACCCAAGCATCTGAAGCACAGAATTAACTTGTTCCGGCTGGAGCATGGAGCGATGATCTATTTTGATTCATCATCACATTCATCAATTCCATTTGTATGTTGATCTGATACATCCCAATCAAAGTGTGAAGATACTGATCGGGCACTTCCCTAGTTTGTAATATGGCGTGTATTGTGTCGATCAGTTGTAGTTAGCATTCATATAGTATCAATACACATTAAGGCTGGAGAGAGCATTGTAATCACATAAATGGTTACATACAAGTTCAGTATATTGATCATTTGTCTTACCCAAACATAAATTTTGATATAAGTTTCACCTATTGCGTGTGGGCAAATTGGTGATATTCAGATCATTTGGACTTAATTGACAGTATGATTACTGCTTGATGCATCATGCTTGTAGATGGTATTCTTGACTGTATGTTTCATTATTTGCTCATTAATAACCCAAATAATTTTATCTAAAGTTCAAGTTGGTTTAGAATTTGAATAATTTATCTTTTATGTGATACCCGCATTGCACAATTGAAACAGTCAGGCCTTTGACCTGTTAATTGGAGGTAATCACAGCACTAATTAGATAATAAGCAGAACAGATCAATGCTGGATGACCCCTTTCCGTCACGTGCTTCATACAAAAACTCATCATTAAACTAATCATTAGAAGCCTCTCAAGAAAGTTCTCATGCAATTAGAGTTATAAAAAAAAGCTTGCCATTCTCCTATAAATAGAGAGCCATTCTTGTGCTCACTCCATCACAAAAGACCCAAACAATTTGTTCTCTTTTGCTCTTTGATCCGCACTACAGTTAGAAGCCAAGCTCTCCATGGCCTTTGAAAGCTCGAGCGACGATTTTCTGACGAAGTTGGGCGTGTTCATCCTTGTGCAGGCTCTGGTGTTCCTCATTCTCTCCATTTCGTCGTCGGTCTTCTCCTCGGCCAATGCGGCGTCTCCCGGCTTCAAGCGCCCGCGGACGGCGAGCATGCACCGGATTCTTGCGGTGCTCTCCGATCTGCCTCCGGGAGGGGATGTTTCCCCTCGACCGATTGATGCCAAGAACTCATTGCAGTGATGGAAATTCTTTTGGCCTTGAATTCTATCATATGCGACGACGTGATACATTCCTCTTCACATGGTATAACAGGATTACCCCGTTATTCTCATTATAAATATGAAACATATTCTTTAGATTTTAAAAGTTACAATACTTGTAGGCGTCCAAATGTATTCATTTATTCTTTTTTTTTAATTCATTAAAAAGCATTTTAATCAAGCCTTGTCGTATCGGATACATGTGACATACGTGCGTCAGATGTATGTCTCGAACATGATGCCTATTTTAAGAGTACTTTTAAAGTTTGCTTAAGAATCACCGTCAGATGTATGTTTCGAACATGATGTCTATTTTAAGGATACTTTTTAAAGTTTGCTTAAGTATCGCCGCAACATACCATTTCTGTATCGGGATGTCCATTTATATATAAAAAAAGACTCTTGTATTTAAGGATTAATCTAATTGGATCTATTCACTGCCCTCAAAGATATTTTCTCCCCAAAAATGGATCTATTCAAAATCTTTAGGGGTCCCAGTTGAAATCCTCCTCTGCTTTCCCCCCTCTCTGGATAAGCTTTCCCAAGCTCTCCCCTTCCCCAAAAATCATCGCAAGGAAGCAAAAAAAAAGGCCAAGCACACAACAATGTCAGTGTTGGCTCCAAACCCCTCCATCATGCACAGAGCTCTCTACTCCAGAGAGCACCAGACCTGCTTCTCATCGTCCAACAGCAGCAATGCGTGCATCAGCACACCTGCAAGCGCCGTAGGGTTCTTAGCGGCAGCCCCCACAAACGGAGGCACGAGGGAGAGCAGGCTGAATGCTTTCTGGGATACGAGGCCGACGTCGGTCGAGATGGAGCCAATCGCAGGAGTCGAGGAGTTGGAGGAGATCCTCGCCCGATCTAAAGAGCTCTCTCAGCCCATCCTCATCGATTGGTTAGTCCCAACAACATCAACAATATGCTGCTCTTGAACTAGGATCTACTTTTTTACGTTTTCTTGATATTGAGAAAGATTAGAAAATTTGTGATGTTTCTGGTTACCATATGGATTCCTATTCAATCTGAAACGACCCAAGCTAATCATTCATAGTTTCTTCAATTACCCAACATGTGCGATTCCTGATTGACATGTGTGGTTTGTTATAGGATGGCTTCTTGGTGCCGAAAATGTATTTATTTGAAGCCCAAGCTCGAGAAACTTGCTGCAGAGTTTCAACCGAGGTTAGTAAAGCGCGCGCACAAACATGCACGCACGCAAGAATAATGTGCATCATATGATTCATGAGAGATCTCTTTTATACGATGAAGTATCACATTCTTCTCTGTTGGATTTGGGTACGCCCATGACGGGTTTGACCAGAGGTAAAAATATAAATATTGAATAATTGAGGGGTCTATATGTAAATTTCAATTAACCTTTGTGAATGATTGAAACTAAGAGAAGTGTAGGGTTCCTAATGCAAAAGTGTTATCTAACTACCCTGCAACCTTAAAATTCTAATGTAAACTTCGCCCCCGCCCCCATTCCTATTTATATGCACATTGGGAGTTTACGTAAGGGACACAGAAACAAAAGAAATGCTCTTTCTTTCTCTCCCAAATAAAAGAAGAAGACAACGGTAACTTGGGTGTGAACACAAGTTTGGTTTCCCATCGGCGATTCCAATCCCGATCCGAAGATCAACGTAATTCCTCCTCTTCGATCCTATTCTTCGAATGGCATGTGGAATAAAAGGCACTCTTCTATGTGATTCCTTATACTGTGTGGAGGAGAATGTGTCACGTCATTGTTTATAAGAGAGATCTCTCATGTCATATGATACCCGTTATTCCACCACCACCACCACCCCCTCTCTGTGTCAAGATCTTTCTATTCCTTTTCTTTCATTTGGATTTAAAATATGTGGAAATTTTTGTATCCTTCCTAGAATTTTATGTTAGAATCTTGTCGTGCTAATGTTGGCTTGAAATATCTACGGTTTAAGCCATATTTGCGTCCCATATTTGCGTTTTGCTTCATGGCTAATGGCACATGGTAACTTCTGCCAATGTGTTGCCAATGTGTTCGTATATCTATATGGAGACAATAGCAAGATCAGCATCCAAAGGAAAATGTTTGATTTATAGTGTTGGCGAAGCATTTGTAAGAAACAAACTTCAAAAAGCCCTCCTTCCATAACCGATTTATAGAAAGATATGGATGACTTTATGCATCAAAAAGGGAAGAAATATTGGAAGGGCTTCTATGACAATGAGAAGTCGAAATCATCCGAAATAAATCTATGCAAGATACTATGAATCTAAAGGAGGAAGCATACCTAGAATACAAACATTGCTTTCACATATGAAGATGGCTTATGAATTTTGGTTGCAACGAGTGGCACATCCTCGAGTCTCAATATGATTTATGACATTCTTGTAACAATTCACTCTCTTACATGCCTTGTTTTTTTTTTCTCGATTGGCAGAATCAAATTTTATGTCGTGGATGTGAACAAAGTATCTCAAGCCTTGGTGAAGCGTGGAAATGTATCTGTAAGTCATAAGAATAGTGTTCTAAAAATCACCTTATTGAGTTCTTACAAGTTTTCATTTGCTTTGCTATATGTGAATCGATTCATGGACATTGTTCAGAAAATGCCGACTATCCAAGTAAGCATCCGCTGTTTTTGTTTCACTGATTTTATTTTCTCGGCTTAAATTCTGCGAATGAATCAAAAGTTTAAGATGAGCGCAATATATGCAGATATGGAAGGATGGAGAATGGAAGGATGAGGTGATTGGAGGGCACAAGGCATGGCTTGTGATGGATGAAGTACGCGAGATGATTCAAAAGCACCTCTAACTCATTATCCAGTTTCTTTTTTGTACATTCTCTTTGTTATGTGCCGCGATATAATCATAAATTTGAATTTTTTTCACCCCTTGCATACATACTGGAATGATACAAATATGGTATGCAACCAAACAAACAAAGAACATATTTTTTTACATAAACCTACAGCTATGCCATCAGCAAGCTAGAAGAAGGGCAGGACTCTACTCTGTCTGAAGCCATAGTCTTTCCTCTAGCAGAGTCCGACAAGGAGGGAGGCGAAGGCTCGCCCTCCGGCGGCAGATCAGAAAGCAAAGCCAACATGCGCCGGATGCTCGCTGACCGAGCAGGCCGGAAGCTAAGCGATCTCATCTTCATGTCGGATGAGAAAATATTCGACGATTTGGACAGGATCAGGTAAACCAAGGCCTGGACCAAAACGAACAGCCCCAGCTTCATCTCAAAATTGTCATCCAAAGAAAAAGCATCGGAAGACATCATGCGTACTGATTTCACACAGTGATTCAAAATGGAAGCATGGGACAATTTGTGAGCAATCTGGGCATTTTATACAGGCTGATATTGTGTGGATTGTGATGTAGGTTTCGTGGGTGCCACATAAGCAAAGCAAGAAGCAACCCAGTTACGTTTCGACTTTGAATTGCTTGCTGAAAACTTTGATAGTAAGAAGCATGATGCAGTATGTGAAGAAGCCTGGTCCCAGGCAGGAGTTTCTGTTATGAATGTGGCTCACTCCTTCAAGAAACTGCTCCAAGTTTGGAAAAAGAAGACTTGTTAACATGACTTGCACGGCATCATGGGCAAAGTTTAAGTTTTGTGCTAACAATGGTCTGAAACATGGGCATCAAGCAAGCAAGCAAGCAAGCAGTTTGGTCCAAACCATGATATCATGTGATATAAGGTGGAATTCCCCTCCTTAGTCCATAGGGTGAAGGGTATTGTGTTTCCAAAGTTAGGCGTGTTGGCTCCGACGTAGATCGCTTCTTCAATTGCAGCCTATGGCCTTTCTGACAGGTATGCTCGGTCGGAGGGAGTTAGTTGGAAAATAATTTAAACGGAGTAGGATGAAGCTACAGCTAATTCAGTACAAAAATAGGCTTACCGTGATCGGGACATGCTAGGCACTGTCCTTATAAGTAGATTTCCGTCCATCGAAGACAACTTTGTGCAAGGTAGGATCGACGGATTACTCTCTAGGATACAACGGTAGCTAGGTAGCTGGTTCTCTCACTATTTCAAAATTCAAAAGTAGGAAATATAAGAACCATTAGACGTACAAAAGAAAGCATGAGAAGGACCTAATAACACAATGTATTGGTAGTGATGATTTTTGGTCTATGAACCACTACTTAGGATATGCAAGTATGTCCTATAAGAATTTGGTGTAACTTATTAGTTTCTATAACCCAATCTCCCTAAAACCAGTATTAAGTTATCAACAAAACAATCTACTCTAATGGGTTAGTGCATTGCAGCCATTCGTTATTCCTAGATTTTCATGAGTGCTCTAACAGACGTACTCAAGTTCACATAAGAAACATCCCCACTTACACACTCATATAGACCCATCAAGTGTGCTCGACAATCATGCATACTACCCAATAAGGTCTATGGTATCCACTAAGAATTTTGTACTCATCCTCTCTTATCACCGAAATTACTATTTACACCATATGAAAGGACACTGCATATAACACTATGATAGTACATCATCATGTTAACAAGTGACTTGTTATTATCTATATGAACATTTCATGAGATCCTCAGTCACATAGGTTGGGTTGCCATCACTTTCGATCTTCTGTTATAGTCATGAGTCACATTCATCTCTATGTACTTTTTACTAATTTTCTATTTAGTGATTTTGTCATTGGATTTGTCTAATTCAACTCCAACCTCACATAATCAAGGGATATTATCACACTATCTAACAATTGCCTCACAATAGAGTTCCTTAATATATATATCTACTCTTTTATTAAATAATTTTTTTAGTCTTTTCAATTACGGTTTGTTGAGTATTAGATTTCCAAATACATATTATTTTGATGATGAGTAAACATAGTTCTTTCAGTAATATGTTTATTAAGGTGTGTAGAAAAGCATTAGCCAATGTTTAAAGTATTAACAAAGAAGATATAGATTAAAGACCAAACGAAGTTTGCTCAAGCATAGATGTTAACGTAAGACCACAAGATTGTTGGATATTGGCCATTAAGCCCAATGTGGTTTTGACAATGATCACCACATTATGTGTAGCTAATGTCTTTAATTATTTTAGTCACAGATTAATTTCAATGGTATATCTTGTTAGAGACAAAACATATGGATGAAGGGTTGATGGACTCACGGCTTGGAGCATTGTGAAAGAATTTTCAGAAATTCATGAAAACATTGAAAAAACTTGTCTAGAAATTGTTTGGAGAGAATGCGGAATAATACCAGACGAATCCATGATGAAGAGGGAAGAAGAAGTGGGTTTGAGTCTTCTTATTGATCGTACGAATGGAGAAAGGGGGACGAGAAGTCCTTTTCTTCTCTCTTTTGTCTTACACTCTTTTCTAAATGGGAGCGTAAAAAATTATAGCGTACGTCAACAAGGGACCACACCCCCTTATTTATAGATTTTGCATTTTACTAATTAGCCCATCACAAATTAGCAATTGCATCAGGAATTCCACACATTTACAAATAAGTCCCCACACTTTTTATTAATTAAATAGGACTATAAAACTTAATTTGATCATTACAATTAAGTCCTAAATTAATTCTTTAGTAATATATATGTGATAAATAATGCATCACGTGTGCGTCCACACGTCTAAATGCAAATACGAGTTAGATACAACGACATGAAGTCCATAATTCCAACAATCTCCCACTTAGACTACATAGCCATGTGTTTAAATAACTCATCTTGATCACACATAAATTACTCTGTAAAAATGAATGTGTGTACACAACTGAATTTAAAACATCTCGTCCATTAGTCTCACCGATACATGAACCAAAGGAGCAGTTGTTGCCAAATTTTATGCAACTAAACTCGCATTGATTACAAGTATCAATTCAACTAAATGACATAGATAGTGTGGATGTGTGGCATGGAAATTACATGCTAAGTGATCTATGCATGCCTATTTCCAACTGGTCCAACTGAAAGTAAACTTATGAGATCGGAGTTCAGATCATAATAATAACTGAATGAGCTGAATACTATATAAATAGTTGAATAATGTCATGACTTTACAATATGTATTAAGCTGGACAAACATAATATACTCCCCCTTTTCAAATGGCATCTAAATCTATAACACCCATATGAGTTACATGCTCATGAAAAGCTGAAGTCGTTAATGCCTTAGTGAGCGGATCCGCAACCATATAGTTTGTCCCTATATGCTCAATACTTATTAAACCATTCTGAACTCTTTCTTTCACAACCAGGAATTTGATATCTATATGCCTAGATTTAGACGAACTCCAGTTGTTATTGGAATAAAGGACTTCTGCTCTATTGTCACAATATAATTTGAGTGGCCTTTTAATCCCGTTGATAATTCGCAGTCTTGAAATGAAGTTTCGTAGCCATTTTGCATGATTTAATGCCCCGTAGCATGATTGACCGTGAAACGTGCACAATCCAAGTAGGATGCACACGCTCACCTCCCAAGAGTAGGAGTGTCAAAGCAATATAATCCCGGTAAGTACGGGGTCGAATCTACAGAGACAATTCGTTTCACATTCATAATCTCGATTGGTTAAGGAAATGCTAAAGATGTTGGCACGACCAACTACACTAACAAGTATCGTGTGAGGAAGTGTGGTGGTAAGACGGTCGAGCCAAACCCAAGGTAGGTAGGGTGGAGACCAAAGTAGGGAGCTAGTCAAGCAAGGAGAGTGTGTGGAATGTGATATCATTAGGGTTGTGAGTTGATTAGTAATCGGTTTATCCCAAATGAATCAACCCACGCATCCATTTCAAGGTATGCGGGGTTGTGCACATAGGTAATGCCCCTAAGGCACACCGCCGTACTACGGCCCCACCAAGAGTAATGCACGATTCATTCATGTGTTGATTAGTGGGTTGGAATCCTTAACTAAAGCCCGTGAGTCAATCCTTGCATCCGTATCAATAGGGTGCAAGGATGGTGCACGTAGGTGTGACCCTTAAGGTACACCACCGTTCTACGGCCCCGCCAAGAGTGGTGCACGACTCAATGAAATCTAGGGCACAACCCATCAATCAACACTATTAGCACCCATCTCTAGGTATGCTAATCCAATTAAATGCAAGAGATGAGCAATTAATAATCAAGAACACAAACCCTAGCTAATCCCAATTCCACAATTATTGGCTCTAGGCCTTCATAATGAAAAGCAAGATGATAAGCATTAATGAGCATTCATTACAAGCCACAAATTAAATAACTATCAAAGGATTCTCACTATCATTCAATAATCACTCATACAACACAATAGAGCTCAAATAGTACAAGAGAGAGGAAAAAAATCACCAAGTAGAACCCTAAAAGCCCAAGCTTCCCTCTTCCTTGCTCCTCCTCCAAGCTTTCCTAGCTTCCAATGGCCTCAAGCCTTGCCCTAGCTCTTGGGGAAGAAGATGTGGGTCTCTCACCCCCCTAATAGAACAGTAAAAATGAGATGGCCGAAGTGAATCCAAAACAGCCCAAGTAATCCCCAAAAAACGCAGCTTTTCCTTTAATTTTTTCGCACAGGCGCTGTAGTCAAACATCCGGGTTGCGGGTCTTGGGGGGCGGGTGCCCGCTGCCTGCCCCCGCTTCCAATTCGCACGCCTAGAGCTGAAGCAAAACGGAGCGGGTCGGGATGCGAGCGCAAACTCGCTGCACGCACCCGCCCACATCTAATTCAGATGCTTCAAAAGGCGGGACGGGCCGGCCCAGCGGCCGGCCCGATGGCGGGTTCATTTCGATTTTTTTTCGTTATCTTTTTTTTAATCAATCGGCCACAGCGGCCCGCTCCAAGAGCGGGCCGCGGGCCGTTATTTCTTTTTTATATTTTTTTAAAATGAAAAACGGCGGCCCGCATCAGCTGAAGGGCGGATCTGGCGCCACATGGCGCCGCGGGATCGCGCCACGTGGCGCCCCCAATAAAACCCTTTTTCTTGTTTTAAAGTCCTTTTCTCCTCCAAATAATTCCAAAAAATACCTAGAAATCTCAAAAAAATTCCAAAAAATTCTGGAAAATCTCCAAGACTTCCAGGAGTACCTGAAAAATAGGAGAAGGAGAAATTAGTCCATTTGATTATGAAATTAATATAATGACTATTAAAACGCAATATTGACTTCCAAAAATCATATAAAATAACTTATTGCTCAAATAATTCTCAAAATTTGTCAATATGATCACAATAATACCAAGAGCAACTAAAAAATATTAGGAAGCCAATAAAGATGGTAAAATCTATATTTTGTGCCAAGAATGAGAGTAAGCTCCTAAAATGATATGAAATGAAAATATACCCAAAAGAGCACAATTAAGTATAACCTTTAGCACAAAATGTGGGTAGTTAGGGGGTATAAATATACACTTTTCACTCTGAATCACACCCCCAACTAGCTTTTTGCTAGTCCCTAGCAAAATATGCGATAAATTCGGATTAAATTGAAAAATATGCACCAAACCCACAATATCCTCATGGCATACCCCAAATGATATTTCCAAATGATTTCAAAGCCAATATACCCAATGTATGAAAATAAACAACAAATGACACTCCCATCAATCCAATTCAAAGAAAAGTGGGGTAATAAGCCCGTATCACATTCATTAGGATATATCGCAAATGGCAAAATTTCCAACTTTCATGAAAATGGCCAAAACAAAAGAAATTCCTCTAAGTGGTGGGAGATGAGATTGCATCATTCATGAAGCTTATTCTTTCATTTATTCATTCAATTTTTCTTTTTCTTTTCATTTTCTCTCTTTTTTGTGTTCTTTTTGTTTTAGTATGTTTATGTTTTGCACTCACGCAATGATGCTACGAAATGCAAACACGGCCACATTTGCATACACGCGATGACGCTATATAGGCAAATGGATGGAATGATCCCCTAAATCTCATTTTTGGCTTCCTCCCCCAATGTTTCGTGGGTCACCTGCTACTCAATTTGATTAGGAAAAACATTCACTTATGTTAATCTATTTCTCATTCTAACATGAATTATCAACTCATCCACCCACTCCTTAAGAGGAAAATAAAACTTACACCAATGGCCACATCCAATCCAATCAAAAACTAAGCCATCCATCCCAATTCATACAATTACTTACACCAACCTATTCCCGAATTATTTCAAAGAGAGCATCAAAACATAGAAAAGCGTTTCATACATGGCATATTAGCATTTGACTCCAAAATGGAAAAGAAATTAAAACACCCAATCAAACATCTATAAATTTGATACCAAAGTAATAATCCGAAAAAAATTGCATGGCATTAAGCATGTAGGGACTAAGCAAAAGAAATGTGATGGAAGCAATGATGGAGGCATCAAAATGATATTCTCAAAATGAATGAATGATGATGATGAATAAAAAAAATTTCAAACTACCTAAAACTAGCATCCAACTTCATAGTTCATTCCCCCAACTAGAAATGAGCAATGTCCTAAATGGTTGAAATGAAACTAGATATTATTCAATGATGCTAGAGGGAAAACACACATACTAAAGCAAATTATACTAAAAAGTTTATTTTTTTATTTACACTAAAGAAAGGAAAGAATACACCTTAGCAAAAGGCGGATCCCGAATGTGTAATGGTGGAGGCAGCTGCTCGATCATATCCTTGCGTTTCTCAGCCAGCTGCTTTGGAAACGCTGCTCCTCCACTTTCCTTGGATCCTAGCAACACAGCTCCCAGCATCTCCCAAGAGTGTGCTCCTGTATCCTGCGAAAGACAAGCTGTGTCAATCCAAGAAAAATAAGTAAGGCTTCCAATGAAGAAAGTCCAAATAGGGTCGTCATAATAAAAATAAGGAGATGAATATATATGACGACAATCTGAATCTAATACATATGGAAATGAAGGATGAGATTCAGACATGAAGGGAAAAGTGTGATGAGAACTTCCCTGAATGGCGATGCTATCGCCTGGCTGATGCGACTCCTCAGGAGGAGGGTAAAATGGCTGCAGGGGCAAGTGTGGGGGAGAAGGCAGCGCAGATTCAATGTAGATCATCTCGCAGTCACTGTCGCTTGCCGAATTCTCGCCATCGAAGGTAATGGCCTCTGCAGTCATCCCCGGACTCTGTGGTCCACCCTGAATATCCTCGTCCTAGATGATGAACTGATGTGTGTCCTGAGGTGTCTGAAGTGATGGCTGCTGAACTGAATCTGAAGGGAGGGTGGGCTCAGGCTCCAAAGTAGTCTGTAGGTTGTATCCTGTGCACTCATCTTCCTCAATATCACCGTAGTAAACTATCTCAGCAGTCCATCCAAGATGCTCGCACACCTCCAACTGTGGTAATGGATCAGACAGGCAATGTGACTCAGGCTCTCTGATGTCATCTATCTCACTCTCGCCTGAACACATCTCCATCTCATCATCACCACCAACCCAACTAAACTGCATCGTGTCTCCAACGTGGGTGACACACACTCCATCATCCATCTCCTCCTGATACTCAATATATAATCTGTCAATATCCTCTACCTGGCTCTCATGCAACCCAACATCCTGCTCTGCTAGATATCCCATGGGGTCGCAAGAAAAGGAGCCCAAAAGTGGCTCCTCAGATTGGCACTGGACCTGCTGCTCTGCGTCCTGAAGTAGAAGCTGTGGCTGGCCATCATCCTCATATCCAAGTGGCGGCTCTCCAGATGGCGTAGTCATCTCCCACTCTGCAAGGTCCCTCAGGCACAACCATTCATCCTCTGTAGTGTATGCAAAGAACTCTCCACTGCTGCTCATCTGCACAAAGCCCCGTGTCGACGGTTGTAACCCTGTGTAGAAAATCCGAAGTAGATCCTTTGTGCTGAAAGCATGGCATGGGCACCCAAGCACTAAATCATCGAACCTCTCCAAAGCCTGACAGTAAGTCTCACCGTCAAACTGGACAAAGCTCTCCATGTGTTCCTCAAATGCCTGGCGCATGTGTACCTGATTCCTGTAATAAGTAGGAAAGAAAGCTCGAAGGAAATCAGTCTGAAAAGAAAGCCATGTAGAAAAAGAATCTCGAGGATAAGCATCAAACCAGATTTTAGCATCATCTCTCAAAGTATATGGGAACACTTTAAAATAAACAAAGTCTGCACAAGTGGTCTCATCAAACAAATCCCAAAACTCTTTCCTACACCATTTTTCAAACTTTTGCATAAATGAACTAGGATTTTCCAACCCCGTACCGTGAAAAAACGGTGGAAGTTGGGAATCCTCCGCATAAGCATCGCTAAAGTTTGAAAATGAATCCATAAGAAAAAAATTTATCCACAAAAGATTTTTGAAATAAAAGAAAGAAAGAAAGAAAAACGACTCAAAAAAGTATAAAATAAACAACCAAAAAGACTCAACACTAAGCTGGAAGTACTACACCTAAAGTGTCCAAAACCAACCAAAAATGTGAGTGTGAAAACCGTTATCCCCGGCAACGGCGCCAAAATGATTGACCGCGAAACGTGCACAATCCAAGTACGATGCACACGCTCACCTCCCAAGAGTAGGAGTGTCAAAGCAATATAATCCCTGTAAGTACGGAGTCGAATCCACAGAGATAATTTGTTTCACATTCACAATCTCGATTGGTTAAGGAAATGCTAAAGATGTTGGCATGACCAACTACACTAACAAGTATCATGTGAGGAAGTGTGGTGGTAAGACGGTCGAGCCAAACCCAAGGTAGGTAGGGTGGAGACCAAAGTAGGGAGCTAGTCAAGCAAGGAGAAGAGTGTGGAATGGGATATCATGAAGGTTGTGAGTTGATAAGTAATCGGTTCATCCCAAATGAATCAACCCACGCATCCATTTCGAGGTATGCGGGGTTGTGCACATATGTAATGCCCCTAAGGCACACCGCCGTACTACGGCCCCACCAAGAGTAATGCACGATTCATTCATGTGTTGATTAGTGGGTTGGAATCCCTAACTAAAGCCCGTGAGTCAATCCTTGCATCCGTGTCAATAGGGTGCAAGGATGTTGCACGTAGGTGTGACCCTTAAGGTACACCACCGTTCTACGTGATGGAAATTGAATTCCACCCCCAAGTAATTTTGATGATGAGCACACCAAATGAATGCTTAGTGTACTAACTACACTACACTTTAAAGTATACAGATTTCGTGAAGCTCTACTAATACTCCAAGAAGCACGCATCAACGCTCCACGACAAAGACGAACATGGCTAAACTCAAGTGATGAAGCTCAAGCTCAAACAAAACAAGAAGCTCAAAGAGAAGCTCATCTTCACTTCATCAAGTTGACTAAACTACCGAAGACATGTTCAGAGTCTAGTGTGAGTGTGTCGTGTCTTTTAGGGTATTTGTCAAAGCCATATCAAATAGACAACACACACACACACAAATGATTTTGAAATAATTTTTAACTATCTTCAAAATAGTTTTCAAGAGCTTTTCTAGTCACTTCATAATTCTCGTAGTGAAACTCCACGCACCCTGGAGCTAACTACAACTTTTGACTAGAACAACAGGAAAAACTCCTCTGGGAGTCGACTACCAAAAGTAGGGAGTCGACTACTTCTCAGGGATGAAAATTTCCTAGATTCCTTTGGGAGTCGACTACCTATAGAGGGAGTCGACTACCAGCTGGAAATTTTCAGACGTTTTGAATTTGAATTTTAAAATCTTTTGAGCAATTTACTCCGAAATTTTTGGGACAAAAGTCAAACGAAATTTGAAATTCAAATCTCAGTTTTTTCCTATAAATAGAACTTAATTCTTTTGTGAAAAATACAACAATTGAAAATCAAAATTCCTAAAAGCTCTCGTGAATCATAGCTCTCTAATTTTCTCTCTAGACAGTTTAATTTCAGTTCTTGATCTTGCAATATTTTCTCAATTCTTTTTGAAGATCATATTATTATTTTATTGGCTAAATTGTTTTTCAAAATCCTCTCTATTATTTCTCTTTAATTTTATTCGAAGGATTTTTGAAAAAGCTCTAGATCACAAAGAACTTATCTCGTATCTTTGTGTGATCTACACTATTATTCTATTAAGCCATTACACAAATTGTCTATCTTTTGATTGGCTATAGAATCGGGTGTATTTACCAATCTCTATCATTTATTGTAGAGTATTGGACAAATCTCTTATTGTGATTGATAGTTGGAACACTAGACAAGTCTAGTTGTTGCCAGTTGGAAAGTCCTCGGTTTGTGAGGCAAGGGTAAACCCTAGACAAGTCTAGGTGTTGTGTTCGGAAATCCTGGTCAAGGCTAGGTCGTTGGAAATCCTAACGAGTGAAGTTAGGTGCTTGTATTTGCTAAGGCAGATAGTGGAAATCTCGTACCGGATTGGTCGGGGACTGGACGTACCCGGGTTGCGGGGAACCAGGATAAAAATCCTTGTCTTTGCGCTTGCACTTTCTGTGTTTGATTATCTTTACATTTTTTTTCTATCTACAGCAAATATCAATTCTATTTCTATACGCTGAAATTTATATCTGTAATCTTATTTGTTCTAACATATACTTTGGGAGTCGACTACTGCTCATAAGGAGTCGACTACCTGCTGTGAAATTTCGCTGTGCACTTTAAATTATATTGTTGATTAAGAACCAAGCGTAGATCACTCTACTTGGTTTCTTAGGCAACATTAGAAGGTTTTGTTTTTGTGTTGATTGATTAAAGAACGAAAAAGTTTTATCTTTATACAACACTATTCAACCCCCCTTTTAGTATTGTTTGCCATCCACAGGATCCAACACTTGGTATCAGAGCGAGGCTACAATAGTGATGGCGTCAACATCTTTTCACTCCGAAGGACTGAACACTATGCGACCACCTCTATTCAACGGAACCAACTACGCCAGCTGGAAGATCCGAATGAAGACTCACCTAGAGTCATTGGACATTGAAGCATGGACTATCACCAAAGTCCCGTACATCGCACCCACCGACGTTGAGTTTGGAAAATGGTCTATCGATGACAAGAAGAGAGCTAATCTCAATGCAAAAGCAATGAATGCCTTGTTTTGCGCTGTTACAGGAAATGAGTTCAATCGAGTCTCCCAATGTGAGACAGCACATCAAATTTGGCACACTCTTCAGGTAAGGCACGAAGGTACAGAAAAGGTAAAAGAATCTCGTATAAATGTATTACATTCAAAATTCGAAACTTTTAAAATGGAAGAAGGAGAGAGTATCACCGATGTGAATACTCGTTTTACTAACATTACAAATGAGCTTGCAGGAATAGGAAAGAAACTTTCCGAGTATGAACAGGTAATGAAGATACTAAGATCCCTCCGACCCGAATGGAAGGGAATGACCACGGCCATTCGAGAAGCTCACAATGTAAAGGATCTCACCATCGAAGAACTGATGGGAAATTTCATGGCATATGAGATCGAGCTTGAAGAAGACAAGAAAATCGAAGAAAAACCAAAGAAGAAAAATCTTGCATTCAAAGCTCAAGAAGAAGATTCCGATTACACGGACAAATAAGATCACATCGCGTTCATCTCAAAGAACTTTAAAGAGTTCATCACAAGTAAGTATGGAAAACGATCTTTTAGACCCACTAACGGTATTATCTGTTTTGGTTGCAATAAACCAGGGCATGTCAATAGAGATTGTCCATTGGAAAGAAACAACCGTGATTCCAGAGATCGTGGGAAGAACAAAGAGAATAATGAAAGACGAACCAATACAAGAAACAAGTTTCGACGACCAAAGAAAGAAGCCTATGCAGCCTTCGACCAGAGCGACGATTCTTCATCCGACGAATCCTCAGACGAAGATAATGATGAAAGAAGAGAGACGGCACACATGTGCTTCATGGCATCTACATCCTCCAAGGTAAGCTTGCATCATGATTCATCTAGCGACAATGAGTCATCGTCAAGTGATGATGAAGACTTGGACTATAGGGGAGCATATAAAGAGCTATGCAAAATGCATGAAAAGCTCATTAAAGAACATAGAAAAACACTTAGAATTGCTAAAAGAGAGACTAAGGAAAAAGAAGAAGTCATTAAAGAAAATAGTCTTCTTAAAGAGAAAAATGATCTTTTACAAAAGGATATTTTGCTAGTAAATGAAAAGGTTGAAAGTCTGAATAATCTTCTCGTATCTGTCAAAGATAAATACGACGCTACGATGAAAATTATTGAGAATTTCAATAAAGGAAAAGGGAAGCTAGATAATATAATAGATAATCAAAAAATTTCATCTAGCAAAACCGGACTTGGCTATGATTCACATCATACCAAGAAACGGGTTAAGCACACTAGGATGCATCACACTAATGATAATGTTTTAAGCATCTGGGTACCAAAAAGATTATCTGATCAGCAAAAAGAAAGGTACGCTACTAACTTTGTTCAACAGATTCATTTTAACAAAAATTATAAGTATATTGTTCATGAAGGAACTAAACCGTATTGGGTTTGGTTTCCCAAAGACTAACTCCTTGGACTCAAAACCAAAGAGTACCATAAACGCTTATTTTTCAGGTGCTCTAAAAAGGAGAAAAACAATGAAGAAAATTCAGGAAGTCGAAACGGCTGAATGCCTTCATTTATTATATATATATATATAATTATTTTTTTTGGGTTGAAACAAGTTAATTTGTATGTATGATTATGTTTTAGTGCTAAAAATATTTCTTGTTAAAAGAGCACGCTCAACCTGGACCAAGCTTTCTCCAGGATGAGAAAACGACTCTACCCAGCAGGGAGTCGACTACCTACAGGAGGGAGTCGACTACCAGTGCGTAAAATTCTGAGTTGTTGTTTTTTTTCTAACTCCTATTGGGTTCTATTTGAGTGGTTGGGTCAAGATCCGTTAAGACAACTTACCCACTAAGCCTAAAACACATCCTAGCCACCCAAATCTAGATCAAATGGCTCTTACATCTCTCCATATCTTCATCTCTTCAAACAAAACTCCAAGAAAACCCTAGAGGTAGCCGACTACCTCCTTTTCCCCTCTCCTCTCTTGAGTTTTCATCTTGAAGCTTGGACTTTTGGAGCATTTTTTTTATCTTCCTTCAAATTTACTCAAGGTAAAATTTTTTTTACTATCATGAACTTTAGTTTTTTTTCTTCTCATGGTTATCTAGTAGTGTAAAAATATAGTTTTTTTTTTGTGTTTTTACTCTATCTAGATGCCTTTCAAAGGAGCTTTCTCTAAGAAGAGAAAAACTGCTACTGCTGATGTTGATTCTGAAAAAGAAATCATTCTACCCTATCTCTTCAAATCAACTGCCTATGAACATTTTGTTAAAGTTTCTAGGAAACCAATCTTGCATGAAAGATTTGTCAAACTTCATGATGTCATCAATTACGGTATTGACAGTCTGCTAGATTTCCAAAACTTAGCAAACTTGTTCTCCTCTGAAAATGTGTATATGTGTTATCCTAGGCTTGTTCATCTCTTTTATGCAAACATGGATTATGATCTCGTGAAAAGTCGTTTCATTACTAAGGTTCTGGATACCAAACTTGCAATAACTGTAAAATCCCTAGGTGAAGCCCTAGGAATCCCATACTCTGGCATGATCCTTGACAAAATTGAGATGACGGACGAGAATATCCTAGAGAGAATGTATCTGCCTGGTAAACACTTTCAGACCAAACTTCCTTGTAGCCATCTTCGCTATCCGGCGAGAATCTTAGCTAATATTCTGTCGTATAACATTACTCAAAAATCTGGGAGTCATGCTATTCTTTCTGAAAAACAAGCTAAATGCATCTATGCCATTCTTGGTAACATTCGTGTGAATTGGGCTAAAGTCATCATGGATTCCATCCTACTTTCAGCTTCATCTGACAGACCTTCCTCCACTCTTTCTCATGGGCACTATCTGACCATTCTATTCATTAGCTTTACCGTGCCTTTGGATCATGAAACAACCATTCTAGAACCGGCTCGTGTCTTTGATGTTCATGCTCTTGGGAGAATGAATCTCCATCATGACCTTGATGAGAATGTCCCTGAAGAGCAAATCGCTACCGAAAGAGGATCATCATCCTCAAGGCGAGGTAAGAAGGTTGTCATTTCAGATTCTGATGAAGAAAGTGAAGAAGAAGAAAAAGGAAGCGGCGAGGAAGAAGAAGAAGTTCCTGCTTACATCCTTGAACTTCAGGAGATGCTCCTGAAAAAGATTGGAAAATTGAAGATCTCACAGGAGAAAGGATTTGAAGATCTCAATCAAAAGGTGGACGACCTCAAGGAGATCGTAGTGCAAAGCAACAAGATGACTGAGGAGACGCTTGTTATGATCCTTAAGAGATCAAGTAACTGAAAAAGAACAGCGGTCATCCTTAGCCTCATGCACTTCTATTTCAAAACAATGGTTCTTTTTTTAAAACAATGATTCTCTAAACTATGGTTTGTAATAACTCTTATTGTGTGATGCTAGCTACTATGAAGTTATCTACTATGCCATACTTAGTTATTCCTATGAACTAACATCTCCATTGCAGGCATATGGAATTGAATTCCTCTTATTTTTTTGTTCAATAGAAATTATTTTTTGTTGATGACAAGGGGGAGAAAAATATATGAAATGCAAAAATATGAATTGTACTTCTAATAGCTTCGATGCAGGGGGAGAACCGCATCAAAGCAGGGGGAGTAAGTATACTTAAAAATATTATTCATATTCATGTATTACTTCAAATTTCGCATTTGGGTGTCATCATCAAAAAGGGGGAGAGTGATGGAAATTGAATTCCACCCCCAAGTAATTTTGATGATGAGCACACCAAATGAATGCTTAGTGTACTAACTACACCACACTTTAAAGTATACAGATTTCGTGAAGCTCTACTAATACTCCAAGAAGCACGCATCAACGCTCCACGACAAAGACGAACATGGCTAAACTCAAGTGATGAAGCTCAAGCTCAAATAAAACTAGAAGCTCAAAGAGAAGCTCATCTTCACTTCATCAAGTTGACTAAACTACCGAAGACATGTTCAGAGTCTAGTGTGAGTGTGTCGTGTCTTTTAGGGTATTTGTCAAAGCCATATCAAATAGACAACACACACACACACAAATGATTTTGAAATAATTTTTTACTATCTTCAAAATAGTTTTCAAGAGCTTTTCCAGTCACTTCATAATTCTCGTAGTGAAACTCCACGCACCCTGGAGCTAACTACAACTTTTGACTAGAACAACAGGAAAAACTCCTCTGGGAGTCGACTACCAAAAGTAGGGAGTCGACTACTTCTCAGGGATGAAAATTTCCTAGATTCCTCTTGGAGTCGACTACCTATAGAGGGAGTCGACTACTTGCTGGAAATTTTCAGACGTTTTGAATTTGAATTTTAAAATCTTTTGAGCAATTTACTCCGAAATTTTTGGGACAAAAGTCAAACGAAATTTGAAATTCAAATCTCAGTTTTTCCCTATAAATAGAGCTTAATTCTTTTGTGAAAAATACAACAATTGAAAATCAAAATTCGTAAAAGCTCTCGTGAATCAAAGCTCTCTAATTTTCTCTCTAGCCAGTTTAATTTCAGTTCTTGATCTTGCAATATTTTCTCAATTCTTTTTGAAGATCATATTATTATTTTATTGGCTAAATTGTTTTTCAAAATCCTCTCTATTATTTCTCTTTAATTTTATTCGAAGGATTTTTAAAAAAGCTCTAGATCACAAAGAACTTATCTCGTATCTTTGTGTGATCTACACTATTATTCTATTAAGCCATTACACAAATTGTCTATCTTTTGATTGGCTATAGAATCGGGTGTATTTACCAATCTCTATCATTTATTGTAGAGTATTGGACAAATCTCTTATTGTGATTGATTGTTGGAACACTAGACAAGTTTAGTTGTTGCCAGTTGGAAAGTCCTCGGTTTGTGAGGCAAGGGTAAACCCTAGACAAGTCTAGGTGTTGTGTTCGGAAATCCTGGTCAAGGCTAGGTCGTTGGAAATCCTAACGAGTGAAGTTAGGTGCTTGTATTTGCTAAGGCAGATAGTGGAAATCTCGTACCGGATTGGTCGGGGACTGGACGTACCCGGGTTGCGGGGAACCAGGATAAAAATCCTTGTCTTTGCGCTTGCACTTTCTGTGTTTGATTATCTTTACATTTTTTTTTCTATCTACAGCAAATATCAATTCTATTTCTATACGCTGAAATTTATATCTGTAATCTTATTTGTTCTAACATATACTTTGGGAGTCGACTACTGCTCATAAGGAGTCGACTACCTGCTGTGAAATTTCGCTGTGCACTTTAAATTATATTGTTGATTAAGAACCAAGCGTAGATCACTCTACTTGGTTTCTTAGGCAACATTAGAAGGTTTTGTTTTTGTGTTGATTGATTAAAGAACGAAAAAGTTTTATCTTTATACAACACTATTCAACCCCCCTTCTAGTGTTGTTTGCCATCCACAGGATCCAACACTACGGCCCCGCCAAGAGTGGTGCACGACTCAATGAAATCTAGGGCACAACCCATCAATCAACACTATTAGCACCCATCTCGAGGTATGCTAATCCAATTAAATGCAAGAGATGAGTAATTAATAATCAAGAACACAAACCCTAGCTAATCCCAATTCCACAACTATTGGCTCTAGGCCTTCATAATGAAAAGCAAGATGATAAGCATTAATGAGCATTCATTACAAGCCACAAATTGAATGACTATCAAAGGATTCTCACTATCATTCAATAATCACTCATACAACACAATAGAGCTCAAATAATACAAGAGAGATGGAAAAAAAATCACCAAGTAGAACCCTAAAAGCCCAAGCTTCCCTCTTCCTTGCTCCTCCTCCAAGCTTTCCTAGCTTCCAATGGCCTCCAAGCCTTGCCCTAGCTCTTGGGGAAGAAGATGGGGGTCTCTCACCCCCAATAGAACAGTAAAAATGAGATGGCCGAAGTGAATCCAAAACAGCCCAAGTAATCCCCAAAAACGCAGCTTTTCCTTTAATTTTTTCGCACAGGCGCTGTACTCAAACATCCGGGTTGCGGGTCATGTGGGGCGGGCGCCCGCTGCCCGCCCCCGCTTCCAATTCGCACGCCTGGAGCTGAAGCAAAACGGAGCGGGTCGGGATGCGGGCGCAAACCCGCTGCCCGCACCCGCCCGCATCTAGTTCAGATGCTTCAAAAGGCGGGAAGGGCCGGCCCAGCGGCCGGCCCGATGGCGGGTTCATTTCGTTTTTTCCGTTATCTTTTTTTAATCAATCGGCCACAGCGGCCCGCTCCAAGAGCGGGCCGCGGGCCGTTATTTCTTTTTTTATTTTTATTTTAAAATGAAAAACCGCGGCCCGCATCAGCTGAAGGGTGGATCTGGCGCCAAGTGGCGCCGCGGGATCACGCCATGTGGCGCCCCCAATAAAACCATTTTTCTTGTTTTAAAGCCCTTTTCTCCTCCAAATAATTCCAAAAAAATACCTAGAAATCTCAAAAAAAATTCCAAAAAATTCTGGAAAATCTCCAAGACTTCCAGGAGTACCTGAAAAATAGGAGAAGGAGAAATTAGTCCATTGATTATGAAATTAATATAATGACTATAAAACGCAATATTGACTTCCAAAAATCATATAAAATAACTTATTTCTCAAATAATTCTCAAAATTTGTCAATATGATCACAATAATACCAAGAGCAACTGAAAAATATTAGGAAGCCAATAAAGATGGTAAAATCTATATTTTGTGCCAAGAATGAGAGTAAGCTCCTAAAATGATATGAAATGAAAATATACCCAAAAGAGCACAATTAAGTATAACCTTTAGCACAAAATGTGGGTAGTTAGGGGGTATAAATATACACTTTTCACTCTGAATCATAGCATGCAACAAACTCTGCCTCCATAGTAGAGGAAGCAATGAGAGTTTGCTTAGTACTTCTCCATGAAATCGCACCTTCGGCTAGTAGAAAAATGTAGCCAGATGTGGATTTTCTACTGTCTTGGCATCCAGCAAGATCGGAGTCAGAATACCCAACGATCTCAAGATTATCCGACCTCCTATATGTGAGCATATAACCTTTTGTCTTCTGTAAGTATCTAAAGACTCTTTTAGCTGCTATCCAATGTTCTCTTCCTGGATTGCTTTGGTATCTGCCTAGCATTCCCACTATAAATGCAAGATCTGGTCGAGTGCATACTTGTGCATACATAAGACTTCTGATTCGGAGCGAAAATTGTATATTTATACCTCCTAACTACCCCCATTTTGTGCTAAAGATTAGGCTTAATCTTGCTCTTTTGTGTGAATTTTCACTTTATTTTTCATTTAGGGCTTACTCTCATTCTTGGCACAAAATATGGATTTTATCGCCTTTATTGGCTTCCTGATATTTTTTAATGCGCTCCTTGTATTACTGTGATAATATTGTCAATTTTTGAGAATTAATTGAGCGATAGATTATTTTATAGGATTATTGGAAGTTAATATTGTGTTATAATAGTCATTATATTCATTTCATAATCAAATGAACTAATTTCTCCTTCTCCTATTTTTCAGGTACTCCTGGGAGTCTTGGAGATTTTCCAAAATTTTCTGTGATTTTTTTTGATATTTCAATGGGGCGCCACGTGGCGCAACCACGCGGTGCCACGTGGCGCCAGCTGCCGCCGCTGTTCCGCTTATTTTAAAAATAAATAAAAAAACAAGGAGGCAGCGGCCCGCTTTTGGAGCGGGCTGCTGTGAATTATTCAAAAAAATGTTTTTTTATATACCGAGCGGGCCGGCCGGCCCGCTTGCTCTATTTTTTTCTTTTGCGAGCAGGGAGCCTGCCTAGCAATTTGCGGGCTCAAGCCGCCCGATGGTAGCAAGCGGGCGCTTGGCCCGTTTTCTTTTACTTGGCAGGCGCGCGCGGTTTGCAAGTGGGGCGGGCGGGTTTTGAAGCAAACCCGACCCGCTTGTTTGGGTTTAATTCAGCCTATGCGAAAATTTGAGGGCAGCTTTGTTTTGCTCCTGTTTTTTTTTTGCGTTTTTTGGGGGTTTTGGGGGGTTTTGAGCCCTCTTCTTCCCCAAAGAGGCTAGGGGTGGAGCTTGGAGGCCATGAATGATGGAGAAGCTTGGAGAAGGAGCAAATTGGTAGAGGGAAGGCTTCATTTAGGGTGAAAGCTTGGGTGATACCTTTCTTCCCCCTTTTGTAATTTGATATCTCACATTTGTATTAAACTTGGATGAAGCTTTTGTATAAGATTTTCATCCTATTTAGTATGATTGGGTAGTGTTAATTTGCTTGGTTTGTGATTCATTGTGTTTGGTTGCTAATTTTAGCCATAATTTCCTCTTGCCTATTATCTTGCTAATCTTAGAAGAATTGTTAGGGCACAGTTTAATTGGTTAAGTCCCGAGAGGGCAATTTGAGAAAAATCCATGTTTATATATTGATTAGTGCTATGTGATGCATCCATGCCTATTCTAATTGTGGTGTTCTTTAATGCTAAATTTTCCGATTGAGTGTCTTTAGCCGGATGATCAATTGAGTTATATATGGGTGATTTGGGCTCGATTAACTCCAACATTAGTGAACCCGCAACCCATGCTCCTCTCCTAGCAATCCTAACTCCTAATTTGGTTCTCTAACCCTACCCATTTAGGTTAGGATTTTGGTTTCGCCACACTTTTTTCCACACTCATCCACCGTTAGCGAGGTGGTTGATTCATGCTTTATTTTTCTTTATCGATCAAATTTTGTGAATATAGAACGACTTGTCCCTGTGATCCGACCCGGTACTCACCAGTTATTTATAAATATATTGCATTGACACTCCTACGCTTGGGAGTGGAAGGCGTGCTCCTTGCGCGTCCTCCCGTTCAATCAATTGGCGCCGTTGTCGGGGACAACGGTTCTATTATTAGCAATTTTTGATTGATTTCGAAAGTTTCAGTGTGATACTTCTATCTCTTAGTGTTGTGTCTTTCCATTTTATTTATTTTCCTCTTATTGAGTCTTTTGGTTGTTTATTCTCATTTTCTTGAGAAATCTTTTTACAAAAATATGGCATCATCTTCAGATTTTTCCGACATTGATTTGGAGGATATCCCACCTCTGCCATACTTTCATGGCTCGGCGTGGGAGAACCCTCATTTACATATTAAAAAATTTGAAGAGTGGATGTATTCATGTCTTGGTGGGAACATTTGCGATGATTGCATATACTTTAGATTTTTTTCCATCTTCTTTACTAGATGATGCTAAACTTTGGTTTGATTCATTGTCTCTTGACTCACATTTTACTTGGTTGTCATTTCAGGCTGAATTTCTCCGAGTATTTTTGCCTATTTTCTTGGAGCAGGTACAAGGGCGGTAGGCCATGGAGCAGCATATAACGAGCTTTATTCAAGCTGAATGGGAGGCCTACCATCTGGCTTGGCAGAGGTTCACTGATTTGGTGCTTGCTTACCCACACCAGAGCTTTCACAAGGATCATCTCTTGCAGATCTTCTACACAGGATTATCGCCATCTGGGCGGGATTTTGTGTAGATGAGCTGCGGTGGGGAGTTGTTTGATTATTCGACCGAGGATTCATGGTGTTACCTGAGGGACCTTGCAGAGTATGAGGAGACAGTCCAGCAGATCCAGGACCAGCCTGAGGAGCCAGCTGAGGGTGTTGGATCTGGATCTAAGCCTAGAGGGGGGGTGAATAGGCTTATAAAAATTCTCGTGCAACCCACGAGAAATCACACGCAGTTTATAATCACAGGCAGGGTAAACAATAATCAACCAAAAATACACAGCAGATTTTACCCTGGTTCGGTCGCACCCACGACCTACTCCAGCCCCAAAAGCAAAACTAGATTGTTAAAGTTAACTGGTACAACCTGTAGCTAGAGCACCAACCCTTCACTCACCTGGCCCTCAGTACCTGCACTCACCAAAGTGCCCAAACAATAACAATACTAGTAAAGCTATCTCTTGGCTAGTCCCAACTAGCCAAGTCCCCAAACAAATAATAAAATAGTTTTACGGAGATCACAACACCAAATCACAAATAAAATAAAGTATGAGTTTAGAATTGCTCAGTTGTGATGGTGTCGATGTCTCTGTCGTTCAGCACGTGGTCAGAAGCAATCTGACAAGTAGTAGTCTCTGTTGTCCCCTCAATAAATTGGCTCCCCTCTCGATGAAACTTGTGCCCTCCACCAAAGGTTGAAATTTGCGACACCTCACCAAAGATTGAAACTTCTGACTGTTTTTGATCCTCCAAAAATTACGGCCTCAGAGATTTTAATTCATGGTGAATGGCTCAAGAAGATTTCGGCCTGATTCCTTTTTGTGTGGCTCTTGGAGGTTGAAAATTTTGGACAGCTTGTTAAAATTTCAACATGCATCCATAAAAAAACTGTCCAAACTTGTTGCCTGCACGCAAAAAAACAAAGGGAGATTAATTAATTTGAACCAAAGAAAAAAAGACACCTCTTCAATGCCCTTTTCCCTTCTTAATCAAAGGAGATTAATGATACTTCTCAGCTTTGCTTTTGATTTTTCCCTGCACAAGAGAAGAAAAAGGCATCATCTTGATTTAAAAATAAAACTTAAGCACATAAGATCTTGAAAGAATTTTCGTTTGTTTTGAACGTGCGGCTTCCCCATCTCCTAATAATTTTGTGTCGCTTTTCTAGGTCACGGCCTTGGTGATTTTTGATGAACTTCTGTGCACAAAAAAAGGCTGCGGCTCTTCTATGAATTGCAAGGGAAAAAAACTGTGTTTTTTTTCTCAAAGGGTCGGCCTTGGGAAATTCTGAGCAATAGACAAAAACAAGAATTGTGCTCTTTGGATATTATTTTACGGCTGCTTCCTTCTCTCGCCTCTCTATCTTCGGCCACTAGGGTTTTTGTATTTTTATAGGTGACAGCCAAAAGAAGAGATGCGGCTACATGAATTTTTTAAGTTCTCTTAAAAAAACGGGCCTACCCTCTGTATTTGATTTCCTTTGAACCATTTGTCTTCGTACCCTTCTTCCCACTATATGATAGATATGGGCTCTAGTAGATATGAACCAAACCAAGTAGAGTATCACCTTCTCCCAATCATATTGGTCACGTCTCACAATAAGTCTCTTCAAGCTTTGCCTTTCCTGAAACACTTAACACACAGGTTAAAAACGTTCACACACGTTTGTTATCATCAAACACGAAGTTTATAGATCGTTGCTACCAACAATCTCCCCCTTTTGATGATGACAAACTAAGTATAAGATTTGAGCAATGAAATTCCAAATAGTGTGTGTGATAGTGTACATGAAATGAGATGAAATGATGAGCGAACAATGATGTATAAAGTATATCAATAAGCATGCTCCCCCTACTTTTGTGCTTCCCCAATATTCATTAATGCTCCCCCTTAATCAAACAATCATATATTTGCGAGCATTGCAAAGATAGTACCAAATGCCAAATACCAAGCACAATAAGTAAATACCAAGCACAACAAGTAAATACCAAATCTTCCCAAATTTTTCTCCCCCTTTGTTATCATCAAAAGTCATACCACGAAGTCAAAATCATATATTGTGCAAAAAGAGAGTATTATTAACCATTACCAACAATTGCATGCATACACTCATAGAATAATCAAGTCAAAATCCAATGAAAGTAAACAACTACGACTTCAACACCAACGTGTACGTGCGATGATTAAAATTGAAGCACATCGGGAGAATTATTTAAGAAAGTCAACCAAAACCAATCCACATTTTCCAAATAACAGTCTATCACCTAGGATTGATTTTTCCTACCTCATTAAAAAATGAGTTCAAGGTATCACACCCAAAACATAGCCTATAAGGACTCTTAGATGTGGGGGTGGCATTGCTTGACGAGTAAGTACACCAACGCTAAAGTTTACCCATAAAACTTATGTTGGATACTCGTGGGTAATACCGTTGCCAAGGATTGTATCCATTTTTCATACAGAGCATGTAATTTCTTTTTCAATTTTTATACTAGTAGTAACATGTTTTTAATGCTCAATTTTTATCCATGGCAAGGTATATCATATCCCTTAGATTTTCAGTTAAGTTTTCCTCCTACGTTCACATTTCCAATTTCATAAACGATATCTCCAAATGTGCAACAATAATAATACATGTGGGAGTGAAATAGGAGGTGTAGAAATCAAGTTATTTTCTAACATTGAATATGCCTTGAATATTTAGAAAGATGAACAAGCGCATGTAGCAGAGGAAATAATACAGCAATTTCTACATAAATATGAAAATCATTTATGAATACCTTTTTAATGAATCAAAGAGACAGATACACATTTAAGGACCTTTTTTTTTTGTTTTTCATTTTTTTTGTTTTTGCATGATGTACTAAAGCAAACATGAGATGCAAGCACACAAACGAAAAAATCATGCACACATAACAATGCAACTACTCGCACACAAACAAGAAAAAAAAGTTCAAGCACACAAGAAAGCATGGAGTCTCGTACTAAGTTTTATCAATAATACCAAGCTCAAGAAGAAGACGACAAAAACGAGCCTCAACCAAAGGTTTGGTGAATATGTCTGCAAGTTGTGATTCCGTAGGAACGAACTCCACAGACACATCCTCTTTAGTGAGGTGATCTCTAAGAAAATGATGTCTTACGTCAATATGTTTAGTACGAGAGTGGTGTATGGGATTATTAGAAAGATCTATGGCACTCTTGCTATCACATCGAAGAGGAACTCTTTTAAGAGCTAGTCCGTAATCAGATAATGTTTGCATCATCCACAATACTTGAGCACAGCAGCTGCCGAGAGCAATATACTCTGCTTCAGTAGTGGATAATGCAACACTATTTTGCTTACGGCTAGACCATGAAACTAAAGAGTGTCCTAGCATAAAAGAAGTGCCAATAGTGCTCTTTCTATCAGTTAAACTTCCCGCATAATCAGCATCAGAATAACCCACCAAATCAAAGTTACCACTAGAAGGATACCAAAGGCCTAAAGTAGGTGTACTGATTAGGTACCTAAAGATCCCTTTAATGGCTTTCAAATGAGATTCTTTTGGGTTTGATTAAAAGCGTGCACACAAGCATACAACAAACATTATATCAGGCCTAGAAGTAGTCAAGTACAACAAGAAACCAATCATACCTCGATATAGCTTTTGGTCCACTGCAATTCCTTGTTCATCCCTGTCCATTTTTGTGTTGGGACACATCGGCGTTCCAATTCCTTTAGACTTCTCCATCCCAAACTTTTTCAGAAGCTCCTTGATGTATTTGGTTTGAGATAGAAAGATGCCTTCCTTTTCTTGCTTTACTTGGAACCCCAGAAAATATTTCAGCTCTCCCACAAGGCTTATCTCAAACTGATCCTGCATGACTTTCTCAAACTTTTGACATAGAAGATCGTTAGTAGCACCATAAATAATGTTATCAACATAAATTTGCACAATGAGAAAATCTTCAGATTCATGCATTAAAAATAGTGTATTGTCAGCACTCCCCTTTTTAAAAATATTTTCCAACAAATATGTGCTTAGACGGTCATACCAAGCTCGTGGAGCTTGCTTAAGACCATACAAAGCTTTTTCTAATTTATAAACATGGTTTGGAAAATTATAGCTTTCAAAACCTGGGGGTTGCTCAACAAATACCTCTTCTTTTAGGTAGCCATTAAGAAAAGCACTTTTTACTTCCATTTGTTTCAGCTTGAGCCCTTTATAACTTGCAAAAGCTAGCAGGATTCTAATGGACTCAAGCCTAGCAACTGGTGCAAAAGTCTCATCCACATCAATTCCTTCAATTTGATTATACCCTTTAGCTACCAACCTAGCCTTGTTTCTAATAACATTACCAGATTCATCATGCTTATTTTTAAACACCCATTTAGTACCAACTACAGGATAATCAGTGGGTCTAGTTACTAGTTTCCAGACATTATTCCTGACAAATTGATTTAATTCCTCTTGCATGGCCAAAACCCAACTTTCCTCTTCTAAAGCAATATCTATAGTCTTAGGCTCTATTACAGAAATAAAGCCACCATAAATACATAGAGCACAAAGATCTCTAAAAGAGGAACGTGTGCGAATACCTGCAGTAGGCTCACCTAGAATTAAGTCTGGTGGGTGGTTTGGATTGAATCTCAGCTCTCCTCTGGTAACTGCTTCATCTTGTATTTCTGTCGTGTCAGTTTCAGCTTCCTTTTGTATTTCAGGTTGCTCCTTATTAACTTTTGGAATGCTTTGTTGTTCTACATTTTCCTCTTCATTGTTCTGCCTGCAATCCAAAGAATTTATATCAGATTCATCAAACTTTACATTTATAGATACAACAATAGCAAGTGTGCGTTTATTATAAATCCTGTATGATCTGCTTCTTGCTGAATATCCTACGAACACTCCCTCGTCTGATTTTGATTCAAAGGTACCAAGCTGATCTGCAGTATTTAATATAAAGCACATGCATCCAAAAACTCTAAAGTAAGAGACTTTCGGGGTGTTTCCATGCCATAGTTCATAAGAAGTTTTATTTAGTATAGGTCTAAGCATAACTCTGTTGCATACATGGCATGCTGTATTAATGGCCTCAGCCCAAAAAGACATAGGCAAGCTATATTCATTTAACATAATCCTAGCCATTTCTTTTAATGTGCGATTCTTTCTCTCGACCACCCCATTTTGTTGTGGTGTTCTAGGAGAAGAGAATTCATGTAAAATTCCTTTTTCAAAACAAAATTTTTCAAAAATAGCATTTTCAAACTCACCTCCATGATCGCTTCTAATTTTTACAATGGAAGAATTTTTCTCATTAGAAACTTGTATGCAAAAGTTTTGAAAATGGTCAAATGAGTCTGATATTTTGGCTAGGAAGTATACCCATGTATATCTAGAGAAATCATCCACCAGTACTAAACAACACTTTTTACCTCCTAGGCTAGCAATGTCTGTTGGACCAAATAAATCCATGTGCACTAATTCCAATATGCGTGTGGTGGCAACTTCATTAATGCTAGAGAAAGTAGATCTAGTTTGCTTACCTTTGGTACATGCCACGCACAACTTACCATTCTCATATGTTTGATGCGGTAGTCCTCTTACCAAATTTTTGTTTTCCAGCTTCTTTATCAATCCCATGCTTGCATGTGCTAATCGTCTATGCCATAGTGTGGCCTCTTCTTCACCTACAAGCAAGCATTTAGAAATAGTTAATTCTTCAATCGTAAGAGTATAAACATTATTCTTTCTATTTGCAGTAATAATAATGTCACATGTGGAGATATCAATGATTCTACAAAGTTTTGCATCAAATTCAACTTTCATACCTTTGTCGCACAGCTGACTGATAGAAATGAGGTTATGTTTCAACTTTTCAACCAATAGGACATCTGTAAGCTGAAAGGTGTCGTTACCTACAACACCTTTACCAATTACCTTGCATTTTCCATTGTCCCCTAAAGTAACACTTCCTCCTTCATGCTTTGCAAGGCTAAGGAACCTTTCTCTTTCACCTGTCATGTGTCTTGAGCAGCCAGAGTCTAAGTAACACTCACCACTTTTTCCCTTAGCCGTGCCATGTACCTCATCTAGTTGTCCCATCAGGCAAAGAGATGAGTGTGCAACTTCCTCTTGAGATTCATCCTCGCTGTCCATATCCCATGTGAGCATCAAAGATTTCCCCTTTTGCTCCGCAGCGTTGTTCTTTCCTTGAGGGCATTGCTTCATAAAGTGTCCCTACTTTTTGCATTTAAAGCATATAACTGGATCAGTAGCAGTCTGCTCAAAAGATTTATTATTAGAATTAAATTTAGAGCGATTAAACCTTTTCAGCATCTCTGATCTCCCGTTGCCAGTTCTGATATATTTCTTGAAGCTTCTCACCAAAAAAGCCTCCTCCTCATCTCCATCTTCATCCTCTTTAGCCTGAAGGGCTATTGCCTTTGAAGTCTTCATTTCATCTTTCTCTCTCAGTTCAGTGCTCTGCAGCTCCAGCTCGTGGGACATCAGGTTCCCTATCAGATCCTCCACTTTCATTTGCGATAAATCCCTTGCTTCCTGAATAGCTGTGATTTTGGGACGGAAGGTGCTCGGCAATGCTCTTAAGATCTTTCTGATTTGCTCTAGACTCGAGTACGGCTTTCCAAGAGAGGTAGATTTGTACACGATGTCTGTGAACCTCGCAAACATCTCTTTAATTGACTCTGATGGAAGCATGCGGAAGCTTTCATATTCAGTGCTGAGCTGTGCAAGTCTGGACTCCTTAACCTGCGATGTACACTCATGAGTCACCTCCAGAGTATGCCAAATTTCCTGCACAGTTTGACATTGAGATATACGGTTAAACTCAGCTTTATCTAAAGCACAGATCAATGCATTTATAGCTTTATTATTCAATGAAAAGCGCTTCTTATCAAAGTCATCCCACTTATCTTCTGGTTTTAACATTTCATTATTAGCAACATTAATGGTGGGAGGTTTATAGCCTCTTTCAACAATGCTCCATACATCATAATCAACAGCAGCTAAATAAATCCTCATCCTAGCTTTCCAATATGCAAAATCAACACCGTTAAACTTAGGGGGACGAGAAATAGACTGACCCTCAGCAAAAGCAGAATCCGACATATTCATAGACATGATCAACTAGGCTAGATCCTCTAAACTGGCTCTGATACCACTTGTTGGATCTGGATCTAAGCCTAGAGGGGGGGGGGGGGGTGAATAGGCTTATAAAAATTCTCGTGCAACCCACGAGAAATCACACGCAGTTTATAATCACAGGCAGGGTAAACAATAATCAACCACAAATACACAACAGATTTTACCCTGGTTCGGTCGCACCCACGACCTACTCCAGCCCCAAAAGCAAAACTAGATTGTTAAAGTTAACTGGTACAACCTGTAGCTAGAGCACCAACCCTACACTCACCTGGCCCTCAGTACCTGCACTCACCAAAGTGTCCAAACAATAACAATACTAGTAAAGCTCTCTCTTGGCTAGTCCGAACTAGCCAAGTCCCCAAACAAATAATAAAATAGTTTTACGGAGATCACAACACCAAATCACAAATAAAATAAAGTATGAGTTTAGAATTGCTCAGTTGTGACGGTGTCGATGTCTCTGTCGTTCAGCACGTGGTCAGAAGCAACCTGACAAGTAGTAGTCTCTGCTGTCCCCTCAATAAATTGGATCCCCTCTCGATGAAACTTGCACCCTCCACCAAAGGTTGAAATTTGTGACACGTCACCAAAGATTGAAACTTCTGACTGTGTTTGATCCTCCAAAAATTACGGCCTCAGAGATTTTAATTCATGGTGAATGGCTCAAGAAGATTTCGGCCTGATTCCTTTTTGTGTGGCTCTTGGAGGTTGAAAATTTCAGACAGCTTGTTAAAATTTCAACATGCATCCATAAAAAAAATTGTCCAAACTTTTTGCCTGCACACAAAAAAACAAAGGGAGATTAATTAATTTGAACCAAATAAAAAAAGACACCTCTTCAATGCCCTTTTCCCTTCTCAATCAAAGGAGATTAATGATACTTCTCAGCTTTGCTTTTGATTTTTCCCTGCACACGAGAAGAAAAAAAGGCATCATCTTCATTTAAAAATAAAACTTAAGCACATGAGATCTTGAAAGAATTTTCGTTTGTTTTGAACGTGCGGCTTCCCCCTCTCCCAAGAATTTTGTGTCGCTTTTCTAGGTCACGGCCTTGGTGATTTTTGATGAACGTCTGTGCACAAAAAAAAGGCTGCGGCTCTTCTATGAATTGCAAGGGAAAAAAACTGAGTTTTTTTTTCTCAAAGGGCCGGCCTTGGGAAATTCTGAGCAAAAGACAAAAACAAGAATTGTGCTCTTTGGATATTATTTTACGGCTGCTTCCTTCTCTCGCCTCTCTATCTTCGGCCACTAGTGTTTTTGTATTTTTATAGGTGACGGCCAAAAGAAGAGATGCGGCTACATGAATTTTTTAAGTTCTCTTAAAAAAAGGGGCCTACCCTCTGTATTTGATTTCCTTTGGCCCATTTGTCTTCGTACCCTTCTTCCCACTATATGATAGATATGGGCTCTAGTAGATATGAACCAAATCAAGTAGAGTATCACCTTCTCCCAATCATATTGGTCACGTCTCACAATAAGTCTCTTCAAGCTTTGCCTTTCTTGAAACACTTAACACACACGTTAAAAACATTCACACACGTTTGTTATCATCAAACACGAAGTTCATAGATCGTTGCTACCAACAGAGGGCTCATTCCAATGCGACCCTATGGAATACCAAGAGAAACCTGTGAAGAGGGTGCATTGGGGCCAAGTAGAGGAATTTAAGCACATATATTTTGAGGAGTCAGAGGAGATGGATGATGGAGTGCGTGTCGACCATGTTGATGACACGATGCATTTTCACTTTGAGGTTGAGGATGAAGCGGATGTGCATGATGGCCAAGAGCAGATTGAGACCACCATGGAGCCCGAGCCACAATCCACTTCAGAGTTAGCTTCACAGGTCGAGGCGATTGAGTACTTAGGGAGGACGACTGAGATGAACTATTTCTGGGATGATGAGGATGATGTGTGCTTGGATTTACCCGAGACAAGTCTACCTCCAGTCCTGTCACAGATGTCACTTCCCTCGCCTCAGGATGCGCACTTGCCAGTCATCGAGGAGGTTTGTCAGGAGCAGTTACCAGTTGTGGGGAGTGCTGCAGAGGTCGTTGATGTTGATAGTGATGTCGAGGAAGAGGATAGAGACGGGGATTGCGACATGGTATATATTCAGCCCGAGCTCCCTCCTACTCCAGTTTTCTCTCTGTAGCCACTTCCACCTCCTCTTGAGGCCGCGTATCATGCCGAGCCTAGCATCACATTTCAGGGAAGTTCTCATCTTTCTTTTTTCTCCACCCCCGAATCAAATTATTTAATTCCATATCATAATGATTTAGATTGTCATCATTTGATCGTAAATTCATTTATTCATTTCGACGACCCATTTTGGCAAGCTTTTCACTTGGACGGGCGCTCTCGCCCAATTATTTTTGACACGACCTATCTCCCTCATTTGACAGGAACCTATCATAAGGAGATGCTCAGGGTGGTGTCGCTTGCCACTAATGCCCGCAATGGAGGTAGGGCATTGGACGTGGCGACACTCGCAGAGGAGCGAAAGGATATGATCGAGCAGTTGCCACCACCGTTATACATTCGAGATTCGCCATTTGCTAAGGTGTATTCTTTCCAATAGTGTAAATAAATAAATATTTTATTTTAGTGCTTTCGTATGCTTTCTTTTCTTTTTTAAGGATCTTTTTGCCGAGATCTAATACTCTCCCAACATTGAGGACAATGTTTATTTTAAGTTGGGGGGAGAGTGTTAGAGTCTTTAGAATTTGTAGGATTTTGATGTTAGCATATTTTTTTTTGAGATACCTCCATTTTGCCCTCATCCCATGAACTTCATTTCATATCATATTTAGCCTCCTTGTAGCAAAAATAGCGATCGTCGACTTTGAAGTTATCGATGCGGCTGGAAAGAATTATCTGAGCTGTCATGTGGACCTGAAGTTCCACTTGCGCACACAGGGCCTAATGGCCACAATCTCTACTACTGTGCCCACGACAACATGCACTGCTGAGGCTGCTTCTACTACAATAGTCTCTGATGTAGATAAGGCGAAAGCCATAATCTATATCAGGCGACATATTGATCGGACCCTGAAGGCCAAATATCTCACTGTAGAAGATCCACTAGAGCTGTGGACTGCACTGGAGGACATGTATAAGCATCAGAAAGGTGTGATCCTCCCACGTGCACGTTATGAGTGGGAAAATCTCTGTCTACATGACTTCAAGTCCATCGTTGAGTATAACTCAGCACTTCACAATATCACCTCATGCTTGAAGTTGCGTGGTGAACAAGTGACGGAAGAATGCATGTTGGAAAAGACTTACACATCCTTCCATGAGAAGGAGGCAATCATCATGCAACAGTACCGTGAACGCAAGTTCACTAAGTACTCTGACCTGCATTCCTGCCTTCTCATGGCGAAGCAGAACATAGACTTACTATTGGCCATCCATAACCTTCGTCCTGCAGGCTCAGCTTCTCTCTCTGAGGCTCACTGTGTTTCTTCCCAGAAGTAGAAGAACAAACAGAAGGGAAAATTCAACAAAGGGAAAAGCCCCTAAGAGGCAGGCCAGAGGTCCTCCCCAGCACATCATCCCTACCCATAGCAACAAAAATGAGGGAAATAAGAAACTCCAGTGGAAGAAAAAGAACACTGGACATACGTCTATTCCCAAGAATAATTGTGAGGACAAATGCCACAGATGTGGCATGACTGGACATTGGTCCAGAAACTATCGTAATCCACGACACCTTCAAGATCCATATCAGGCGAGCCTGAAGTCTCCCGTTGAAACAAATCTGGTGGACAACCAGCCGACAACCAAGTTCACATTGGATGACTTCGAGAATGATGACCTCCTAGACTGAAGTCATGTCATATTTATTTAATATGCATTTATTTTATCTGTTATCATTAGTTCATCTATAGTTTGCTTAATCTTTGCTTTTTCAATAAATGAATGTCTTCCTTTTATTAAATTATTGATTTCATTATCTATAGATAAAGTGTGAGTGCCTAATGGACAGTGCCTCGACGCACACAATCCTTCGCGTAAAAAGCTATTTTATTAGCTTAAATAATTATGATGGTCCTGTAATCACTATTTCAGGACTGTCAGACATAATTGAAGGATCTGGTGAAGCAATGATTATGCTCCCAAATAACACGAGACTAATAATAAAAGATGCACTTTTCTCTCCTAAATCAAATAGGGATCCACTAAGTTTCAAAGATATTCGTTTAAACGGATATCACTTAGAAACAATAGATATACTTGAGGATGAATATCTGTATGTTACTCGTCAAAAAGATGGTTTAAAACTGTCTTAGAATGATTTAAGGGACTCCTGTCGGGTCTCTATCAAACTTATATTAAACCTATAGAAGCTAATTTGACTGTGCACCAGAAGTGCCTTTCATCTCCAGAAGTCAAACTCTGGCATAACAGACTTGGTCGCCCTGGATCGGCAATGATGTACCACATCATCACCCAATCTTTTGGACATAATCTGAAGAACATGAAGATTCTTCAAAAAGGTGATTTTCCATGTCTGCTGTAACGCCCCGCTTCCCAAAAAACAACGGAAGCGAGAGCGTTACGAAGGTCCACATGAACTGGAGCGGTGAAGCTCGCGTTCATTAAGCGGCTGTGATAACTACATCAAAACAGGTTCTTGCATGCATTTCAGAACAATAAGAAACATTCATAAAGTTAAAGCCACATCCAGAAAAATGTCCATACACGAAATAAAACGAAATGGGCCACAGCAGGGCCAGAGAACTACAAAGGAAACATACACTAAGCAGAGTACTAAAATCAAAACTAAGGAAAACGCCAACGGCGTAGGTCTCTAGTCCTTCTTAGGGAGTGACTCGGCGTCAATGGCAAACTCCTGGATCTTAAAGTCAGGCGTCTCAAAAGGATCCTCCTGGTACTCTGGCTCGGGATATGACATACATCCAAAAACATGAATGTATGTCAGCAAGGGTCAGCAAGTAAAGGTCAGAAACCCAAGGCAAGGTGTTCAAATAATATTGAATTATGAAACAGTAATAGTCTTATACAAGAGGTCAGCAACAAGTTTTAAGCATGTCAATTTTTTAAACGAGGTAAAGTAAAGCTTTTATAACATGGCAGTTCTAAGCAGTTTAAGAAGTAAAATAATGAGCATGGCATTTTTTTAGGTTTAATAACATGGCAATTCTAGCTGAGACATCAATAGCAAATTCAAGTTGGGTGTCAGTGTTTTCTCTCTCATAGGGTTCTCGCCTTTAAGACGTGATGAGTGGATCGTTCTTCTTACGGGGGTACTACCGTGATTGATGCTACCCACCGCATGCAGGTGGTGCTCTTGAAGAGAGGATCCCTTCATACGCTTAGTGGCCGCTCAACCTAACCCCACCCCAGAATTGTGTTGGAACACGAGCCAGCCTAGCCGACTCACACGACATCACGAAGTCACGATTTTGCCTTTGAGGCGCACGATTTCACGATGTCACCCATTATTTAAACATTCCAAAAATGACCAAGCAAGATATGCACCAATTTAAAATCGTCAATATTTCTTATTGTACAATATTTACAATAATTAAAAAGAATGTTGAATAGGTTGATTTAATGAACATGCTACAGATAATGATTTTCTTTGCCAATGTTTAAAACTAAAACATACCAAGTTATATGTCGATGCGTCACATTTTAAGTCTAGAACACCATGATATTATTTTCATGCGTCATTTCACGTGCAGATTTCAAGTTATACAACTTTAAATGAAAATGACTATTAAAGCATCCAACTTCAATAATTCACAATAATTTGTACATTTGCCTGATTTCAACGTTCTTGGTGTCGTTGGGTTCGTCTTGACAAGTACTATGCTACGACACGTCCGATTCACTGTTTTGGTTAAACATACATCTGAGTTAGATTCTTTTTAATATAACGAGTATCAAACAACCTTACGACGTCAAATGATTCGTCTTTTTTGTATTAAGTTTTCTACATTACGGCGTGGGTTATGGCATCTTAAGGGGCAGATCTACTAACCGGTAAAATGCAGTGAAGGATCGGGATGTGTACGATGTTTGACAACATCTACGATGGTAGATCTGAACGACGCGGAGGCTCACTGCGGCAGCGAGGGGACAACGGCTACTGGTTGGTGGTCGGAGGGGCTGACCGGTGGCTGGTCGTCGATGTTCGGCTGCAGTCGACCGAATTTGGGGGTTGGGAGGCCTGCTGTTGGCGTCCTGGGGAGAGGTGGACAGGGCGGCGGTCGCGGGGGTCTTGGTGGCCGGAGGAGGGCCTGGTGGCGGACAATCGGCGTGAGGGGCTTGCAGGCGGCCAGAGAAGAGGCTCAATTGGAGGCTGGTGGGTTGCAACTCGTCGGAGAAGAAGACAGGGGGGCCGGGGCTGTGATAGGCTGGGCGCGAGCTTGGGGGGGAGGGGGTGACCGCGAGTTGGCTGGGCGCGACTGTGCGCGGAGGCTGGGCGTGCGCGAGGGCCGGGCTCGGGTTCAAGGGGGCGGCTGAGTGTAGAGGGAGAGAGGTAGGTTTCAGTTGCTAGGCTTCCTATTTAGAGCCCTAGGAATTGTAATATGGGGTCTGGGTTCACTCACGTGAGCTAGGGTCTTAGGTTTAGTATTAGGTTGTGTTTTATTATGCAGGGCTTGGGGATTCGTGTGAGAGAAAAATGAACCAAGGGGGGTGGCGGATGATCAAGTTTGGGTTAGGGTTTTAGGCTAGATTAGGAAGGATTTCTAATAAAAGTTTGATTTGTTTTTAATAGGGTTGATTAGGGAAATTTAATGCTAATTGTAAATAGGGGAAGTTTTGAAACTGAAAACATTATTTGGGGAGAAATCATAGGGTTTAATATAAAATAATACCAATTTAGTTATGGGCTTTAATAGGATTTAACTAGGGAAGTTTTTCAAAAATATTTGAATTTAAAAAAAATGTTTGACTTAGAAAATTTAAAATATTTTTTTGATGAGATATATCATAATATGTTTAAAAATAATTTTGGTTAAAACGTATTAGGGTTCACAGCTTAATAAGGGTACACGGTATAATTACGCCCAAAGACAATACGTAATACAAATACGTAATAATTACGGATACAGAAAAGACGTACAACAAGGGAGAATACAAATAAAACGTATTATTAAAATACTGGCCGTTACACCCTACCCACCTTAAGAACAATTCCGCCCTCGAAATTCCTTCCATTTACTTGTCAGGAAACAAATGCGGGTAGCGCTCTCTCATCTCTTCTTCTCTCTCCCAGGTGGACTCTCCTGGCGAGTCATGCCACCACATCACTCTAACAAGATTGCCGGTCTTGTTCCTGAGTGTCTTCTGATGTCTGTCAAGGATCTGTACTGGCTTTTGCTCATACGTTAGACCTGGACAGACCGTAATCTCAGAGTAGTCCACAGTGTACGATGGGCCGCTGATGTAACGATGAAGCTGAGATACATGGAAGACGTCATGAACTCCCTCCAATGAAGGCGGCAGTGCCAGATGATAAGCTATTTCTCCAACTCGCTCTAGTACATCGAAGGGTCCAATATATCTCGGACTGAGCTTGCCTCGCTTCCCAAAGCCGATCACTCCTCGATTCGGGGAGATCTTCAGGAATACATGATCTCCTGACTGAAACTCCAGAGGGCGCCGTTTAGCATCTGCCCAATGCTTATAACGGTCCTGAGCGATCCGAAGCTTGTCCCTGATATCTCGCACAACATCTACCACTTCAACAATCATCTCCGGTCCCAACAACTCTCTATCTCCAATGTCATCCCAGCTCAGTGGCGATCGACATTTTCTCCGGTAGAGAGCAACATATGGCGACATGCCAATGCTCGCCTTATAGCTATTGTTGTAGGAGAACTCCACTAGATCAGATGATCCTCCCATGAGCCCTTGAATTCCAGCATGCAAGCTCTCAGCATATCCTCCAAAATCTGAACGGTCTGCTCTGACTGGCCATCCGTCTGTAGGTGATACGCAGTGCTGAACTTCAGACTGGTACCCAGATTGGTCTGTAGACTCTTACAGAACTGAGACGTGAACCTCGTATCTCGATCTAATACAATGCTCACATGGACTCCAAACAAGCGTACGATCTCCTATACGACATAATTCACGCCACAACTTGTACTAGGAAGAAATTATAAAGGTATGAGTTGGGTCATTACCTCCATATACTTCTTTGCCAGTATCTCCGTGGATTGTCCCACTCGGAATTGTATGAAGTGCATAGACTTGGTCAATCGATCAACGATGACCCAGATTGCGTCATTCTGCTTGGTGCTCCGAGGTAGGCCAGTCACGAAGTCCATCGTGATGTGCTGCCACTTCCACTCCAGGATCGGCAGAGGTTGTAGCAGTCCAGCAGTGCGATGATCCTCAGCCTTCACTTGTTGACATACGAGGCACTTGGCAACACTCCATGCCACGCTTCTCTTCATCCTGTGCCACCGGAAATTCTAACGAAGATCCTTGTACATCTTCGTACCTCCAGGATGAATGAAATAAGGCAAACTGTGAGCCTCATTCATCAACTCCTCTCTGATATATCCTGCAGGTACGCAGATCCTACTGCCATATCTCAGGGACCCATCCTTAAGAATAAGGAAATCTGTCCGGAGTCCTGCTTCAACTTGCTCTCTGATCTTCTTCAACTTAGCATCTCCAGCTTGAGCAGTCTTGATCCGATATATAATCGTCGACTGAATCTGCTTATTCATCAACGATGAAGTGACTCCGGGTAGGACAGCATCAACATCCATCTCTCGCAGATCATGCTGCAACCTCCACTGAGCCGTAAAAATCATCACATCGGGCAGTCGACTCAAGGCATCCGGTACCACCTTTCCTGGATGATATTGAAGGTCGATGTCATAATCTGCCATCAATTTCAACCATCTACGTTATCTCATATTCAGTTCCTTCTGAGTGAATATGTATTTCAAACTTTTGTGATCAGTGAAAATTTTCACTTTCTCACTCAGTAAGAAATGTCACCAGATCTTCAAAGCAAAGACGACAGTGGCTAACTCCAAGTCGTGGGTCGGATAGTTCTTCTCATGGACCTTCAACTGTCACGAAGCATATGTGTCATGCCCCGCTTCCCAAAACGAACGGAGGCGAAGCGTGACTAAGGCCCGCTTAGGCCAGAGCTGCGAAGCTCGGACCCAATAAGCGCCTGTAGGGGTACCATTTCTAAAAATTTCAGGTTCTTGCATTAAATAAGTTCGAAACAATAGGAAGTACAGGAAGGAAGTTGCATTCATTAAAATTAGAGACATAACATCCAACAAGTACAAAGTCTAAAAGAAGCCTAAGCATGGCAACAAACTATCTAAAAGCAAACTAAAAATAGTAACCTCTGAAAGTGGCGACTAAAAAGACCTCAAGGTCTGGTCCTCGTCAGGCACGTGCTCTGGGTCGACGTCCTCGGCTCCTCGTACTCCAGTGAGTCTGCCTCGTCCACGAACTCTGACTGAGCACCTAACGTACAGCACCCAAGAAAAAGGAATTGTACGTCAGGTAAAGTCTACAAGAAGGGTTAGACTTTACTGCAAGTGCACCAAACTTTAAACAACGGTTTACTGGTTGATTAGCATGCTGAGGTTCTTTTACACAACAGTTTACTGGTTGATTAGCATGCTGTGGTTATAACAGAGTAACACGACAGGAAGTAACGTAGCAGGAAAGTAAAACGGGACAAGTAGTAGTCGTAGCGTGTGCTATCAACTACGGGACTAACCTACAGGTGTCAAGACAAGACGGGACGTGACGAGACAGGACAGGACAAGACGGGACAGGACATGATAAGACATGAAAGGGTTCACGCCTTACGGTTCGAGGGGGATCAGACCCTCTTGCCGTGCGCACGCTCAACCCAACCCCAAACCCAGGAACTCAGGACAAGATTTACAGGGATCATTTCCGCTAGGGAAACATCCGAAACGCCCGAAGGCTTTTTGTGTAACAGGGATCACTTCCGCAAGGAAAGCATCCGAAACGCCCGAAGGCTTTTTTGGTAACAGGGATCACTTCCACGGAGGGAAGCATCCGAAACGCCCGTAGGCTTTTTTTATAACAGGGATCACTTCCGCAAGGAAAGCATCCGAAACGCCCGAAGGCTTTTTGTGTAACAGGGATCACTTCCACGGGGGAAAGCATCCGAAACGCCCGTAGGCTTTTTGGTAACAGGGATCACTTCCGCGGAGGGAAGCATCCGAAACGCCCGAAGGCTTTTTGTGTAACAGGACACGACATGACAAGTGTAGGGAAAGTTATTCTAGGGTGTCCACACACACGCACACACAAGATAGTCCTATGATGTCAGCAGTTTATTGTTGTCAGGCTCAGACTTCGTCGTCAAGTCTGAGCCGTCACGGGTCGTCCCGGACGCTATCATTTCACGTCCGGTTCTCATCACGCACAATCTAACAGTTCTACAAACTAGAACTAAGGCACAGTCAAAACACAAGTGGGTACACTTGCCTGCGGTGGCGAGTGTGTCGTCCGTCTGTGGCGTCTCGTCCAGGCGTCACGTCCGTGGTAGTCCGTCTGAAAAGTGTCACGGCGACGGTGTCAGGTCGCGTTTTTCAATAACTCCTATTTAGGTTCATTTCTAGGTTGTCGGGACTACCCTAATTGTCAAAGTCACAATTTTGATGTTCAGCCCTATTCGACGATTCTATCCTATGTGCACAGTTCAAAAGTCCAGTCGTCGAATCTACTGTTTCACAACGTTTTAAGGGAGCATAAAATAAATTTAGTTGCAGTTGTCTGATTTTAGTTAGGTTTTCGGTTTCGCTACGATGTGGGTTGTGCTACGAGTTAGGGGGACCAACCTGGTGTGAGGAACACGCATTTAATCTGGCGTCGAGTCTGAAAACGGTGGCGGTGCTCGTGTCCTCAACTGCGGTAGCGCAGTGGAGGTCGTCTCGGAATCGTCTCAGGATCGTAGCGGCTGCGGGTAGCGCAGCCGAGATGTCACGGCACGGGGACGACGTCGGAACCACCTTGGTCGCGAGTTGTGCAAAGAAACGGCAACGGAATCGCCTCGGTTGCGAGTAACGCAACGAGGTGGCATGTGAATGGTAGCGGTAACGGCCACGATGCCGGAAGTTCGTGAGCCCTGCGGCGTCAACGGCGCCTCGACTACGGGTAGCATAGTGAGACTCGTCCGGGCAGCGGACGAAGTACGTGAGCAGCGAGTAGAGACAAAACAGCGGCAACGGCGTGCTCGACGTCGAAACAGCGAGTAACGGAATGAGAACGTCGATACGACATCACCGGAACACAGTCGCAGGCTGTCCGGCCTAGTAGGAGGCCACGGGGTGTCTTCGGCCTAGGTGGATGTCACGGGCACTCCGAGGGAAGCGCGGTGGCGGAAGAAACAGCACAGCCGCGGGCTGTGTTGTTGCGACGGCGAGGAACGGATGCATGGCTTCGTGTGACGGCGAGAAGACCGTCAAGGAAGGCGCCGGTGTCGGAGGCGATTACCGGCGGCACAGCAGCGGCATGTGGCAGTAGATCGCTGCAGCGGCGGTGGCCATGGAGAGAAAGGCACGGGCGGCGCTGTAAGAGCGAGGGCGGCGCGGGGATGCGCAGCAAGCGGCGGAGAGGGGTCATGCAGAGGCTGGCAGCCGCGAGGGGAGATGCGGCGGTCACGGCGGCGGAGGATCGCGGATGCGGCAGCTGATCGCAGTGGGGTTGGGTGCCGTGGAGTGGCGGCGATCGGGGATTTCGAGAGGAGGCGGCGGTGGCGCTGATGAGGGGGGCCGCGGCGCGAGGCGGCGGGGATCTGGCTAGGGCGGTACCGCGGGCTGTGCTGCACGGGGGTCGGAGCAGCGAGGGATTACGGGGTCGTCGGCGTCGGGATCTCGTGGGGAGGTGTTGGGAGGGGGCTGTCGGAGCGGCGTCCTCGGATCGCGGCGCTGAGATCGAGAGGGCGGCGGGAGTCGAGATCACGGCGGCGCCTCACCGTGGGATGCGAGGGAGGAGCCGGCGTCGGGATCGCGATCTCTCCGTGGAAGAGAGAGGAGAGGAGGAGGCGGCGTCGCGGGACCTTGGCGAGGCGGCGGGAGTGAGGGACGCAGCGACGATCGCCGGAGGGTGCGGGCTGCGGGAGGTCGCGAGGGGAGATGGGTGATCGAGGGTTGGGGCTCGAAGGCGCCGGAGCGGCATCGTGCGGAGGCGGCGGGCTGCGCTGAGAGGGGAAGGCGGCGCTCTGCGGCGACGGATCGGGAACGCGGAAGGCGGCGGCGGCGGATGAGTGGGATGCGGGGGACGGCCTCGCCGCGGTTGCGAGGGAGAATCGAGAGGTAGGGCGACAGCGGCGCGGGGAGCGACCGCGGAGGCGGGGGCCGGTGACAGATCGCGGGCGCGGCGGCGGTTGCCGTGGACGCGAGGGAAGGGAGAGGGAGAACGCGATTTTTGCTTTGAGGGGGCTGGCGGCTGAGCAAATTTGGGGTTAGGTTTAGTTAGGTTTAGGGTTTTATTATTATTAATAGGGTATGGGTTGACTATATAAACCTAAGATAATGGTAGAATGGGTGAGGGGCAAGGGATAGAGGGTGTACAGGTTGAGTTAAGTCTAGAGGAAGTTAGAGCAACAGCTTAGGGAAAGATTTAAAACGATTTACATAAGGGATTTAGCCAAATCTGGCTAACGAAATTGAATTTTGAATCTGATCATGGCAATCAACGGTCCAGATTTCTCCGAGCGATAACTTTCAATCCGGGCATCGGAAAAATAATCCGAAAATACCGGGGCGATCATGAAGTCGAGACGCACAGATCTATGGAGACTGATCGTGCGTAACGCCCACCAAAAAATTACGTAAAATTGGAAACGGCGTTTCGAGTCAGATGACTTAAACGCCCCTATCATTCAAAGTCGTTTCGCGCGAAAACGAGCCGTGAAAGAAGTTCCCAAAAATTACTATAAGATCCAACACCCCAAAACGATCGCAACGGCATATCGCATCGCATATGCCGGAGCTCAGAAATAGCCAAAAAAACTACGTGCACGATAAGGCACGTGCACGCAAGAAAATACAAACGGTCGGAAAGCGGCCGTTACAATATGCGACCACATGATTGTGCTGGTGCAGAACACATCTAAGTCCATTGCCCGATGCGTCGCAGAAAATCTCGAAGCCTCCGCTTCTATCCGGAATAGCTAAGACCGGTGCAGTAGTCAGTCTCTCCTTCAAAGTACAAAAGGACTGCTCACAAGAATCTGACCAACTGAACTTAACATTCTTCCTCGTCAATCTCGTCATAGGCTTAACTATTCTCGAGAAATCCTTAATGAATCTGCGATAGTATCTCGCCAGTCCAAGGAAACTCCTAATGTCAGATGTCGATCGAGGTGTAGGCCATTCACTGACTGCTCTGACCTTCTCCGGATCCACTGAGATGCCAGCTCCTGATACCACATGCCCAAGAAATGCAACTCTGTCCAGCCAGAATTCGCATTTGCTGTACTTGGCATATAGTCTATGACGATGGAGCGTCTCTAATACTATCCTCAAATGCTCGGCATGCTCCTCCTCGCTCTTCAAGTACACAAGGATATCATATATGAAGATCACAACGAACTTATCTAGGAAGTCATAGTTGATAAGGTTCATGAGATTCATGAACACAGTCGGAGCGTTGGTCACACCGAATGGCATGACAATGAATTCATAATGCCTGTACTTGGTCCGAAAAGCTGTCTTGGGCACATCGTCCTTCTTGACTCTCACTTGATGGTATCCACTCCGGAGGTCCAACTTCGAAAATACTCTTGATCCACTAAGTTGTTCGAAGATATCATCAATACGAGGTAGTGGATACTTGTTCTTCACTGTGATTTGATTCAGCTCCCGATAATCAATGCACATTCTCCTCGATCCATCCTTTTTCTTCAGCAGCAAGATAGGTGCACCCCGGGGAGATATACTTGGATGAATGAAATCTTTCTACAACAGCTCATCCAACTGCTTCCTCAGTTCTTCCAGCTCTGCAGGAGCCATACGGTTCGATGCCTTCGAAATTGGTTGAGCTCCTGACATAAGATCAATTCCGAACTCCAACGCTCGATCGGGCAGAAATCCAAAAATGTCTTCAGGGAAGACGTCTTCGAAATCTCTCGCTACCGCAGGCTTCTCCGGTTCAGCTATCATAGATGCAACCGTCAGTTTATTCGGATGGGCCCGGAACTTGACAGGTCCAAGCGAACGACCTCCACTGACAAACTCGAACACTGGGTGGTCAGAAATTTCGAATACCACCTTATTCTGGTGACAGTCGATTGTGACATAGAAAGCTCCTAACCAGTCAATGCCGAGAATAGCATCGAAGTTGGGTAGGTCGTGGACAATGAATTCAGCATATAATTCGTGTCCACTAACCACCAACGGACATAGTCTACATCCCAAGACAACCTTCACTACACCATTCTCAGTTGTAATATTCCAACACTTGGGAAGAGTGTAAGTGGGTATCGAGTGAACTTCCGGGATATGATGCACATGGAAGCTCCAAAATCAAACAGGGTCAAGGCCGGGTGAGATGAAACTAAGATGACACCTAAGATATAATGCAACTAGGTTAAACATGGATCTAACTAAGCAAGCATAAATGTATAAATAAGGAAGAACTAGTCTAGGTGTTACATGTGATCACATCACCCTCGGCTTCAGCCTCTACGACTGTCATGGTGAACGCTCGGTGCTTCGGCTGGGTTGGCCTGCTGAAAGGCTCAATCCTGAGGTATCAGAGGCGGTCCACACTGTCCAAGTGTAGGCACTATCCGCTGAGTAGGTTCAGGCGCTCCAGCAGGTACCGGTCGAGAGCCGTGGGGGCAGTTCTGTTGGATATGGAAGACGTTTATACACCCTTGTGGGGGATGTACGAGGGAATACGGACCTCGAACGTCACGTACACGAAGTCGTGTGCGAAGGGAATTTGTTCCCTTGCGGAGAGGATCTCTAGATTGATGGGAAAGTCGCATTATATGTGCATAAGTGCATGCGACATATGGCTAATAAAAGGGTAATATCTTAAGCTTATATTGTACCATGCATATGGTACAACTTAAGCTTATAATATGCCATGTACGATGGTACACCTTAGTTAAATTGTTCCAAAGGAACAATTGATCCTAAAATAACTACCTTGGGGGCTATAAATAACACCCAAGGGTTAGCCATTTCCTTACACTTTTGCATGGCATTCTTGCATGCATTTTCATTCTAGCGAAGCTCTGCTGAAATACTTCCTCTCCCTCTATCCAAGTTCTTAATCTAAAAGTAGAGATTTAGATTGTGGATTTAGTAGCCTTACTCCGTTCGTGAGAAGACTCGATCCGTCGTGGCGAATCCGAAGGCAAAGTTCCGAGACTACCGTGCCGCATACGCAAGCGTAAGTCTCAACTTTATTTATCGATCCTAACTCTGTTTTGGCAGGATCCTACACTGGTATCAGAGCCATATGGGTTCGCCCCGGTCAAACCGTCGTCCCGTCGAAACTATGAACGAGTCGTTGTCTTTTTCACGAATGGGTCTCCTACCATTACGGATATGGTAGGAACGCTTCGTGACGGAGAGAACGCAGCGGTTGTTCTTTTCACGTTAGGGTCTCCTATCATTACGGATATGGTAGGAACTCTCCGTGACGGGAAGAACCGACCGTTCACGTAGTATGTTATTTTTCATTTTTGGCACACGGCCATTAGAAAATAACTAATTTCTCGACGAACGGGTGCTTCATCGACGAACGGGTGCTTCATCGAGGAAGATGATGGTAGTTATCTCCATCGGAGAAGATGAATTTTAGTGCATGTGCGCCATGGCCAAATGGGCTATGAAGGCCATGCACCCCCCTCCCCATGCGGAGGGGGTTGGCTACGGCCAATAACCACCACGGCCACCCCTCCGGTGGGGTGTGCGGCAACCCCATTCTAAGGGGGTGGCCGGCCATGGCCAAAGGGGCCATGGCCGGCCAACGCCAAAAGGCCTTGGCCATGACCGGCCATGGCCAAGCCATGGCCGGCCATGGCCAGGCCGGCAGTGGCCGACCAAGGCCAGGCCGGCAATGGCCGGCCTCGGCCACGGCTTGCCGGCTTGGCCGGCCCTGGCAGTGGCCAGGGCCAATGCCCTGGCCTCGGCCAGGGCATGGCCGGCCCTGGCCGGCCTCGGCCAGGGCAGAGGCCCTGGCTGAGGGGCCAGGGCCCCTGGCCGGCCAGGGCCCCTGGCCGGCCAGGGCAGAGGCCCTGGCCGGCCCTTTGGCCAAGCCTCGGCCAGGGCAGAGGCCCTGTCCGGGAGAAGTTGCAGACCAAAATAATTGGTCGACCAATTTGGTTGTTTTGGTCGACCAATCCGGCAGAAGGTCTTGGTCGATCGCAAACTTGCCGACTGACCCATACGGGGTGACAAAAGGCCTTGGTCAAACTCGAATGTGCCGATTAGCCCATACGGGGCTAACCACTGTGTCGACTTGCCCATACGGGGCTAACATTTTATGAAGTTTTTACTTGGGCTCTACTCCTTGAAGATTAGCCATAGTGCTCTACTTCATGCGAGATTAGCCATGTCATTGTGCTCTACTCTACGGAGATTAGCCAATGTACATATAACATTGTGCTCTACTCTACGGAGATTAGCCAATGTATTTCAAATTTTTGAAAAAGGTGTTTTCAAATAGGTTATGTCCCGTCCTTAATCGGGATAGCGCAATTTAGAATTCCAAGTCCTACCACGATCCGGCCATGGTTATCTAACCTATGGGTGTGTAGAACAGGTCTCGTGGCTTGGCAATTGTTGCGCTAAAATTCTTTGAGCAAACTCTCACCTATTCCATTTTGAAAGATATGTTTTTCAAAGTATTTTTCCGCTGCTAATACCATACGGGTATTATTTCTGATTTCTTTTTACTTGAGATAAGTAAGAGGGATACTTTGAAAGTTACTTCTAGAGGGTAGTTGGGAACGTAGTGAACTTCTCGATTCTAGAGTAACATTTCAACGCATCCAAGGAACTTATCAAGTGTTTAAAGAATCGAAACTATATGCATAGAATTTTGATCGTGTTTTTCATTCTCTTTGCAGTTTTTTGAATCGAATATGTCTACCGCTTCTAAGAACATTGTCGTAGAGCTTAACAAAGGTGAAAAGCTCAACGGCGACAATTATAAACTTTGGTCAATAAAAATCCAATATGTTTTGGAGGAGCAAGATGTGCTTGAAACACTCCAAAACATAATGGAAGAACCTGAGTTGGGCAATACGGCCCAACACAAGAGGGACCGGGAAGCTTATGAGACTTGGACTCGAAAGAACAAAATAGCACGTATTACGTTACTGTCCGCAATGGACAATGACATAATGCGTCTATTTCGGGAATTCGACCTAGCCAAAGACATATGGTCTGAGCTAGAAATAAAGTTTGGTGGAACTTCGGTTACCAAACTCCGCTCCTTAAATATTCAATTTGATTCGTACAAGATGCGGCGAGATCATTCTATGAAAAAGCATCTCCGCCACATGGCGAATCTCATATCTGAATTAAAGGATGCGGGTGTTACGCTGTCTGACGAACAGCAGATCCAAGCAGTCATTCGTTCACACCCAAATAGCTGGGATAACATGAAAATGCACCTCACTCACAATGAGTGCATTAAAACTTTAAGTGATGTATCGAAACACCTCGAACTCGACGAAGAGCGGATTCAAGTCGCAAAACCAAGTGCAGAAGTGCACATGGCCGCTAGTTCCTCGCATGGAGGAAATAAGCGGAAGAATAAACGCTTAAGGTTTGTGAATGAACGAAAGCAAGAACCGAAAACCTCAAAGAAGACTAAGAACAAAAAGTGGCAAAAGAATGTGCACTCAAAGAAGAAAAACTTGAAGAAGATCAAGTGCTTTAAGTGCAACAAGTACGGTCACTTCGCCCGTACGTGTACGGATGGAAGTGATAAGGTAACTTGTAGGGCTAGTTACATATGTGTTTCTAGTTCCATGTTTCTTGCTGAATCTAACTATTTTTGGTTGATTGATTCAGGGGCTACAGACCACGTAGCGAAGGACAGAAGGTTCTTCGTAGAGTATCGAAAGATAACTCAAGGAACAAAGTGGATATACGTCGGCAACAACACATGTGTTGAAGTCAAAGGCGTCGGAACATGCAAGCTAGTTCTCGACAACGGCCGGACTTTATTATTGCACGACGTCCTCTTTGCTCCAGATATTAGAAGAAATATCGTATCCGTGGTCATGTTAATGTCTTTAGATTATGAATGGAGGTTCTATAAACAGAAGGTTACCTTGTTTGTAATAGTTCTTTAATTGGGTCGGGTAATGTTTGTAATGGATTAATTGTTTTAAACACAATGTATGATGATTCTTCTTCCATTAATGAAAGTTTCCATTTGACAAATGCTTCTAACTCTGAATCTGAGATCATTTGTTGGCATGCAAGACTTGGTCATATTGGACCAACTAGAATGGATAGACTTGCCAAAAGTGGCTTGCTATCTAATGTTTCAAAAGTTGAAATGTCAACTTGTGAACATTGTCTTGTAGGGAAAACTTGTCGCAAGCCGTTTGGAACTGGCACAAGGGCCGAAGTTCCATTACAGCTTATCCATTCGGACATTTGAGGTCCAATGAATGTTAAGACAAGACGCGTGAAGTCCTATTTCATCACCTTCATTGATGACTTCACTCGTTTCGGTCATATTTATTTGATTTTCCACAAACATGAAGCTTTAACTTGCTTCAAAAACTATATGAGTTTAGTGAAAAATCAACTAGATCGCAAGATAAAGGTCTTGCGAACTGATCGGGGTGGAGAATATCAATCAACGAGTTTTAAGGAACTATGTGATGAAAAAGGCATAGTTCATCAAATAACTATGCCTTATACTCCGCAACAAAACGGTGTTGCGGAAAGAAGAAATAGGACATTGATGGAAATGGTCCGATCAATGATGTCTCAGGCAAATTTGCCCATCACCTTTTGGGGTGATGCATTATTGACGGCAGCATTCATCTTAAACCGTGTACCCTCGAAGTCGGTAAGTTCTACTCCTTATGAGTTGTGGAACAATAGAACTCCAGACTTAAGCATCCTAAAACCTTGGGGTTGTGCCTCTTACGCACATTTATCCTCTCACAAATATGGCAAACTTGGGCCACGTGGGAGGAAGTGTATCTTCATCCGATACGCTGAAAACTCCAAAGGATATGTTTTCGTCGGTCAAGAGGACAATGGGGGTCTAATAGAATTCGAATCGAGGGATGTCGTCTTCTTGGAAAACGAGTTTCCAAGACAGGGTGAGATAAGTCAAGACTTATCCTTGTTTGAGACTTGGGATCAAGAAGGATCGGAACGTTCGAGTGGGAGAATTCTTGGTGAAGAAGAAAATACGTTTCAAACTTCACCAATGGATGATACGAACGATACCAATCCTATTCCGAGTGGGAGGGATATTATTCCGAGTGGGAGTGATGTCATTCCAAGTGGGAGTGATCAAACTCAAGCAAGACGTAGTAATCGAACGAGGCTAACACCTCTGAGATTTGAGGATGAATTTCCTCAAACATTCATGACATTACTACAAGATGATGACGAACCTGCAAATTTCAAACATGCCGTCACATGCCCTGCTAAAGATAAATGGATAGCGGCAATGGAAGAAGAACTTCAATCCATGAAAACAAACCAAGTCTGGGACTTGGTTGATTTACCTAAGGGACGTAGAGCCATTGGGAACAAGTGGGTTCTCAAAATCAAGCATAAGGCTGATGGCTCCATCGAGAAATATAAAGCTCGCCTTGTTGCGAAAGGTTTCACGCAACAGGAAGGAATAGACTACGAAGAGACTTTCTCTCCTGTCGTGCGTTTTACCTCCATTCGCTTAATTCTGGCAATGGTGGCTTGTTTGGACCTCGAGTTACATCAGATGGATGTAAAGACTGCTTTTCTTAACGGAGAACTAGATGAGGAGATCTACATGGAACAACCAAACGGGTTCGTACAAGAAGAAAACAAACATAAGGTTTGTAAACTTCGTAAATCCATATATGGTCTTAAACAATCCTCAAGGCAGTGGTATATGCGCTTTCAAGAAGTCGTTTTGTCGTATGGTTTCTCCATGCTCGACGAAGACAACTGCGTATATATTAAGAGGATTAAAAACAAGTATGTAATTATGTCTCTTTATGTAGATGACATACTTATAGCCGGAAATGATAAGCGTCTTATCATGGATATCAAAGCTTGGCTTTCATCCGTCTTTGAGATGAAAGACATGGGTGAAGCTGCATATATCCTTGGGGTTAAGATCTCAAGGAATCGTTCCAAGAAACTTCTTTCTCTCTCTCAAGAGACATATATAAAGAAAGTCTTAGAACGGTTTAATATGCAGGACTGCAAGCCAATTGATACTCCAATAAGCAAAGGCGAGGGTCTATGTTTGGAAATGTGTCCCAAAGATCCAAAAGAAAAGAAAGCTATGGAAAAGGTTCCATACTCCAGTGCTGTCGGGAGTCTGATGTACGCCATGATGTGTACCAGACCGGACATTTGCTATGCTGTTGGTATGGTAAGCCGTTACCAATCCAACCCAGGACAGGCACACTGGAAAGCGGTGAAGAGGATATTAAGATACCTCAAAGGGACTGCGGACTATGCGTTATGCTATCAAGGCAATACCGTGAGACTCGAAGGCTATACCGATGCTGATTGGGCGGGTGATCTCGACGAGCGAAGATCTACCTCAGGCTTTGTTTACTTGCTCGGGAATGGTGCAATATCCTGGAGCAGCAAGAAGCAAACCTGCATCGCCCTATCAACCATGGAAGCCGAATTCGTAGCATTCAGCATGGCGGTCCAAGAAGTTGTTTGGCTTAGGAAATTCTTAGACAGGCTGACGAATGCCACTGACTCGAGCACTGTTCCTATATACAGTGATAGTCAAGCTTCGATTGCCTATGTCAAAGATCCTAAATTTCATTGTAAGACCAAACATATTGACATTCGATTCAAGTTTGCGGAGGACTATGACAAACGGAAGGAAGTAGACATAGGATACATATCCACGCATGAGATGATAGCGGATCCCCTTATTAAGGCGATCCCCAGATATGTGTTTTTCAAACACTTATCATCTATGGGAATGCGTAGGTGCTGAGCTGTATCATGTAATATTTCCTATGTCTATAGAAGATCAAAGTTTAATTTGCATACAAGTTTCTTACAAATGATTTTATATACATTTGTGTTTAAGTCTCAGCTATTTTATTGTGTGTATGTCGGACAGATTAAGGTTGACTCTCTCACATGAGCAACCGCCTTATCTTATCAGATGGATAAGATGGAGATGAGACTAGTTTAAAGTCAAAATCATTAGACAAATGATTTAGAGTCGTGACTTAAACAAGATAGTCGAATGAAAGATCTGTATCATATGGATGCTTACAAAAGATCTGAGATCTGTATCACAAGGATATTTGAAAGAGATCTCATAGGATTTTTTTTAATCCTATCTGTCTTATGCAGGATGAGAGTCCGGGAATATTTCATGAGTAGTAAGGGGACTCAAAAGATAGGCACTGTGGTGTCTGATCTTTCATCCGTACAACATCATTAAGACATACTCTCCCTGGGAAAGGAGTGATGTTGTAATACGTGTTCATACCACGTATGCATTTCGACCACTGAGTTAGTAGCAATAGTGTTTGCTATTATGTGAGACTCAAAGGCCATACGGGTCTTAACTCTTACCCTCAAGGACTCCAATTGGTTCCTTTAGATTTGACGAGATGATCGCTATCTTAGCGTGTTGCTAATGGGCTATGATAATTCGGCTCGGCGGGGAACGTTAGAAAAGTGAATCAAGTCAAGATCAGAAGGTTCGCAAGAAGAGGAAGATTGATTTCATATTCGCATTTGGACTTTAATGATTCAAAGCTGGCCAGCCAATTGTGATCCAGATGGGATTCAATTGTTGAATATAAAGTATAAGAAATGTGAAGAAATAATCTAGGGTAAAGCATGCGTTGAACTACTCAACTTTGCACCTTCGAGGTCGTTGTGTATCTCTAACAAGTGCACAACAACAGACTCTACGCGCATGACGGTCGCACGGTCTATTTCTCGGTATGATAGATGAAAGAACTAAGAGAAAGACGTTCTCTTACAATCCCCTCAAGTGTGAGTGGGAGATGTTGGATATGGAAGACGTTTATACACCCTTGTGGGGGATGTACGAGGGAATACGGACCTCGAACGTCACGTACACGAAGTCGTGTGCGAAGGGAATCTGTTCCCTTTCGGAGAGGATCTCTAGATTGATGGGAAAGTCGCATTATATGTGCATAAGTGCATGCGACATATGGCTAATAAAGGGGTAATATCTTAAGCTTATATTGTACCATGCATATGGTACAACTTAAGCTTATAATATGCCATGTACGATGGTACACCTTAGTTAAATTGTTCCAAAGGAACAATTGATCCTAAAATAACTACCTTGGAGGCTATATATAAGACCCAAGGGTTAGCCATTTCCTTACACTTTTGCATGGCATTCTTGCATGCATTTTCATTCTAGCGAAGCTCTGCCGAAATACTTCCTCTCCCTCTATCCAAGTTCTTAATCTAAAAGTAGAGATTTAGATTGTGGATTTAGTAGCCTTACTCCGTTCGTGAGAAGACTCGATCCGTCGTGGCGAATCCGAAGGCAAAGTTCCGAGACTACCGTGTCGCATACGCAAGCGTAAGTCTCAACTTTATTTATCGATCCTAACTCTGTTTTGGCAGGATCCTACAAGTTCTTCGCAGTATGGCTGGCAATCCACAGACCAAGCACTGATTCAGCATCCTCCTGTAGTCTTTCTTCATATGTCCAAGCTTGCCACAGAAATGGCAAGTCAGCTGAGCTCGGTTGGGGACAGGTACAGCTGGCCTCTTGAACTGGGTAGTCTGAACTAAAAGAACAGCAGGCCTAGGTGCATTCCTCTGAAACTCCATCGGGCGTTTTCCTACCTAGCGCGCCTGCTTCTGATTCACGATCAGCTCGTGCTTCCTCACAGCTACCAGGACTTGCTCATGAGTGGTAAAAGTGCTTGCGGACATCGAAGCCTGTATGTCCATATTCAAGCCCTGTTGAAAGCGGTGTGTACAGTCCTCTAGGTCTGTCACCAGAGTAGGGGTGAAAGGACTCAGCATGGCAAACTCGGCCTCGTACTCATCGACAGTCATGATGCCATACTCCAGGTTGATGAAACGTTGCTGCATCTCTCTCTTCGCAGCCTTGGAAAAATATTGTGCATCAAACCTCTGACGGAAGGTAGCCAATGGAATAGGCTTGGTCAGCCTAGCCTCTTCAGCATCCCACCAGTATCGGGCATTGTCCGTCAATTACTTCTTGGCTAGCTCTACCAAATTGTTCGGATTGCCTCGGGCAAGACCCAAGTCATCTATAGTGCAACGAAGCCATTCCTCGGCTGCTAGTGGGCCCTCTCGTCTGGAGAAGCTCTTCGGACACATCTCTCGGAACTGCTTGGCTCCAGACTCATAGTGGGGAAGTGGTGGCGCAGCTGGTGCAGCCTACCGTCCTTGCTGGATCAGATGGTGCTGAACCTTCGACATCTCTCTCATAACTCCAAGCATCTGGCGGATGTCATCCTCTCCGCCTCAGTAGCTCCAGGTCCATGTCGGGTGTTACGTCTTCTAGCCATTCTGAGACAAGAAATCCCAGAATTAATCTCTTGTACATGATTACTCTAGATGTTTGGCTAATGAAAGCATTCCTATTGTTCTGAATTTCGCTGATGCATGACCTGCATGGGCCACCACTAAAACCGGTAATGCCTCGCTTCCCAAAAGACAACAGAAGCGAGAGCGTTACGAAGGTCTGCATGAACTGGAGCGGTGAAGCTCGAGTTCATTAAGCGCATGTGATAACTACATCAAAACAGGTTCTTGCATGCATTTCAGAACAATAGGAAACATTCGTAAAGTTAAAGCCACATCTAGAAAAATGTCCATACACGAAATAAAACGAAATGGGCCATAGCAAGGCCAGAGAACTACAAAGGGAACGTACACTAAGCAGAGTACTAAAAGCAAAACTAAAAACGGGAACGACGTAGGTCTCTAGTCCTCCGCAGGGAGTGAATCGGCGTCAACGGCAAACTCCTGGCTCTCTAAGTCAGGCGTCTCAAAAGGATCCTCCTGGTCCTCTGGCTCGGGATCTGACATAGTCAGCAAGAATCTACAAGTAAAGGTCAGAAACCCAATGCAAGGTGTACAAATAATATTGAATTATGAAACATTAATATCTTATACAAGAGGTCAGCAACAAGTTTTAAGCATGGCAATTTTTTAAACGAGGTAAAGTAAAGCTTTTATAACATGGCAGTTCTAAGCAGTTTAAGAAGTAAAATAATGGGCATGGCATTTTTTTTAGGTTTAATAACATGGCAATTCTAGTTGAGACATCAATAGTAAATTCAAGTTCCATGTCAGTGTTTTCTATCTCTCATAGGGTTCTCACCTTTAAGAGTGATGAGTGAATCGTTCTTCTCACGGGGTACTACCGTGATTGACGCTATCCACCGCATACGGGTGTTGCTCTTGAAGAGAGGATCCCTTCATACGCTTAGTGGCCGCTCAACCCTAACCCCACCATAGAATTGTGTTGGAACACGAGCCAGCCTAGTCGACTCACACGACATCACGAAGTCACGATTTTGCCTTTGAGGCACACGATTTCACGATGTCACTCATTATTTAAACATTCCAAAAATGACCAAGCAGATATGCACCAATTTAAAATCGTCAATATTTCTTATTGTACAATATTTACAATAATTAAAAAGAATGTTGGATAGGTTGATTTAATGAACATGCTACAGATAATGATTTTCTTTGCCAATATTTAAACCTAAAACATACCAAGTTATATGTCGATGCGTCACATTTTAAGTCTAGAACATCATGGTATTATTTTCATGCGTCATATCACGTGCAGATTTCGAGTTATACAGCTTTAAATGAAAATGACTATTAAAGCATCCAACTTCAATAATTCACAATAATTTGTACACTTGCCTGATTTCAACGTTCTTGGTGTCGTTGGGTTCGTCTCGACAAGTACTATGCTACGACTCGTCCGATTCACTGTTTTGGTTAAACATACATCTGAGTTAGATTCTTTTTAATATAACGAGTATCAAACAACCTTACGACGTCAAATGATTCGTCTTTTTTCTATTAAGTTTTCTACATTACGGCGTGGGTTATGGCATCTTAAGGGGCAGATCTACTAACCAGTGAAATGCAGCGAAGGATCGGGACACGTACGGCGTTTGACAACAGCTACGACGGTGGATCTGAACGGCACAGAGGCTCGCTGCGGCAGCGAGGGGACAACGGCTACTGGTTGGTGGCCGGAGGGGCTGATCGATGGTTGGGCATCGCTGGTCGGCTACAGTCGTCCGGATCTAGGGGTTGGGCGGTATGCAGTTGGCAGCTTGGGGAGAGGTGGACAGGGCGGCGGTCGCAGGGGTCTTGGTGGTCGGAGGAGGGCATGGTGGCGGACAGTCGGCGTGAGGGGCTTGTAGGCGGCCAGAGGAGAGGTTCAGTCAGATGTTGGCGGGTTGCAGCTCGTCGGAGAATAAGACATGCGTCCGGGGGCAGTGATAGGCTGGGCGTGAGTGTGGGAGGGAGGGGTAGCCGCGAGTTGACTGGGTGCGACTGTGCGTGGAGGCTGGGCGTGCCCGAGGGCCAGGCTGGGCATGCTCGAGGGCCGGGCTCGGGTTCAAGGGAGCGGCTGAGTGTAGAGGGAGAGAGGCAGGTTTCAGTTGCTAGGCTTCCTATTTAGAGCCCTAGGGTTTATAATATGGAGGCTGGGTTCACTAACGTGAGCTAGGGTCCTAGGTTTAGTATTAGGTTGTGTTTTATTATGCAGGGCTTGAGGATTCACGTGAGAGAGAAAATGAACCAAAGGGGTGGCGGCTAATCAAGTTTGGGTTAGGGTTTTAGGCTAGATTAGGAAGGATTTCTAATAAAAGTTTGATTTGTTGTTAATAGGGTTGATTAGGGAAAGTTAATGCTAATTGTAAATAGGGGAAGTTTTGAGAATGAAAACATTAATTGGGGAGAAATCATGGGGTTTAATATAAAATAATACCAATTTAGTTATGGGCTTTAATAGGATTTAACTAGGGAAGTTTTTCAAAACTATTTGAATTTAAAAAAATGTTTGACGTAGAAAATTTAAAATATTTATTTGATGAGATATATCATAATAGGTTTAAAAATAATTTTGGTTAAAATGTATTAGGGTTCGCAGCTTAATACGGGTACGCGATATAATTATGCCTAACGACAATACGTAATACAAATACGTAATAATTATGGATACGGAAAAGACGTACAACAAGAGAGAATAAAAATAAAATGTATTATTAAAATACCGACTGTTACACCTGCCTTGTTTCAAGGCAAAATAATAACGAGACCATCCCACTGAAAGTGGGATTAGAGTCTCCTAGCTTCTTGGAGAGAATACATGGGGATATTTGCGGTCCTGTTCACCCCGCAAGTGGCCCATTTCAGTACTTTATGGTACTCATAAATGCATCATCTCAATGGTCTTATGTGTGCCTCTTATTCACTCGCAACCTAGCTTTTTCAAAACTTTTGGCACGAATAATTAAGTTGCGGGCTCATTTCCCCGATAACCATATCAAGAAACTACATCTTGATAATGCGGGAGAGTTCACTTCTCAAGTCTTTCAAGATTATTGCCAAGCAACTGGCATCGAAGTTGAACATCCAGTAGCACATGTTCACACCCAGAATGGGTTAGCAGAATATCTGATAAAGAGACTGTAATGGATTGCATGTCCATTGCTGATGCAATCTCAGTTGCCTGTGGATGCTTGGGACCATGCCATATTGCATGCCACATCGATTATCAGAATACGGCCCTCTGGTGGCCATAATTTATCGCCGATGCAGCTAGCATATGGTGCACCTCCTAATATCTCTCATTTGAGAGTGTTTGGTGTGCAGTCTACATCCCCATTGCACCTCCTCAAAGGACCAAAATGGGTCCACAACGTTGTTTGGGTATCTATATAGGGTATGATTCACACTCTATAATTAGATATCTTGAACCCCTGACGGGTGACGCATTCAAGGCACGTCTTGATGACTGTGAGTTTGATGAAAATGTTTTTTCAAAACTAGGCACACAGCCTATGTCACGCCACGCTCTTCCAAATACGGAGAGAGGGGCGTAACAGGTTTTTGTGGTGGCCCATGCAGGTCACCACACACTGTGATATACGTAAGAATAGTACAAGTAAAGATCCAACATTATAATCCGCAATTTTGTACTGAACATTGTTTTCCCTGTTCATTCTTGCAGAATGGATCCCGGGAATGGATCGTCCAAGAACAGGACCTCTGCTTCTGATGCTGCATCATTTAAGGCCTCCCTGATGGGGAAGATTCTGATAGGAATCCTGGAGCATATGCAGCAGATGGAGGATGGGTGGCTAGTGGTGCGGCACTGAAGCCTGTAGGTATCAGGCAGTTCAGAGCCTTGCACCCGAAGTCCTTTTCGGGCAAGGAGGTTCCTATGGAGGTGGACGAGTGGATTCGACATTCTGAGGATGACCTGGCAGCTGTAGGATACCCGAGAGATAGATGGGTGGATGCCGCGAAGAGGCAGCTGACACATCAGGCACGAGATTGGTGGGATGCTCAGGAGCTACATTTGACCAAGCCGATCTCGTGGGAGAAGTTTAGAGAGTTGTTTGATGCCCAGTTCCTCCCAGAGACGAAGAAGGATGAGCTACATTTGAGGTTCGAGCACTTGACACAAGGACGACAGAGCGTGGATGCTTATGATGCAGAGTTTTCACTATTGAGCAAGTTCGCTCCGAAGTTGGTGCATTTAGAGACCACCAAAGCTAGACGATTCAGGATGGGCTTGGACCCTGAGTTTAGAGCAACGATGTCGACCTCGATGCTGCCTACATATAGTGCCGTACTGGAGGCGGCCAGGATGCATGAGACACAACTGAAGAGTGTGGGTAGGGGACCAGTAGCAGTAGAGAGGCACCATGCGGGTCAGCAGAGAATTTTTCCTAGACATACTCAGACCAATTAGTTCCAGAGGCCTGGAGCTCCACCAGCGCCACAGCGACGAGTGTCATGTAGATTTTGTAGGAAGCCTGGGCATGAGCAGAGGGATTGCAAGTTTATAATAGGGCGGTGTTTTACCTATAGTTAGTCGGGACACATCAGTAGGTAGTGTCCTAGCAGGGGCAGACTTCGAGCCCAGTGGTACCAGTGGCAGTCCGATCGATGCAGCAGAGGACCCTTCCACCGGCTCCACAGAGGCTTCCACTGCCGCCGCCACCACCACCACCTGGTACAGTGACTCTGAGAGGACCACCCAGACCTCCCTAGCAGTAGCAGATCCCCAGGATAGCAGCGCCGAGGCGTCAGGCTTTCACCTTGTCAGGTGTTGAGACAGAGGACACCTGTCGTGTTATCACTGATACCTATTTTATTTTCAGTGATGAATGATTTCCTATTTCTATTGTAGTATGATATATTTATTAGTGTAATTAGGATGATTAGACTCTTATGTTAGTTTGTGTTATTTCTCTTAGTGTTATTAGGGTTGCTTCCTTCCCTGCCTTGTCACTTTTTGATTCAGGAGCATCCCATTGCTTCTTGTCTCAACAATTTGTGACTAAGAATTCCTTAGTAGTAGACTTCTTTGCTTCTAGTTAGAATATACATACATGGAGTGGAGTGATCCGCAGTTTTTCAGGATACCGACAGTGTCCTGTATAGATTTGTGGACGTAGACTGTATGCAGATTTCTTAGTGATGGAGATTCCTCACTTTGAAGCAGTATTTGGAATAGATTGGTTAGGGATGTTCTATGCCATTATAGATTGTAGACTCAGGAAGATAGTATTTCAGATTCCTGATCATCCAGAGTTTGAATTCCTTAGTGGTAGTAGTTCCCTTGAATCGTTGAAGTTTAAGGCCAACCCAGTGGAAGTGATGATGGACATGGAAGCTGAACCTGTATTACCGAGGGTAGTCCGTAATTTTCCTGAAGTCTTCCCAGACGATATCTATGGACTTCCTCCGGATATATCTTTGGAGTTCACCATTGATCTGATTCCAGGCATTCAACCGATTGCGAAGGCTCCGTACTAAATGGCTCCTCCAGAGTTAGCAGAGCTTTGTAATCAGTTGAAAGATTTGTCAGAGCGTGGCCTGATTCAACCGAGTGTTTCGCCATAGGGTGCCCCAGTGCTTTTGGTGAATACGAAGGATGGATCTCGAAGGATGTGCATCGACTACCGGGAGTTGAATAAGGTTACTGTGAAAAACAAGTATCCTCTTCCTAGGATTAATGACATCTTCGATCAGCTGGGTAGATCGCGTGTATATTCGAAGCTGGATTTGAGAAGTGGGTATCACCAGGTGAAGGTCAGAGGATCAGATGTTCCGAAGGCTGCATTTCGAACCCATTATGGTCATTATGAGTTCTTAGTGATGTCTTTCGGCGTTACTAATGCACCAGCCACATTCATGAGAATGATGAATTAGGTCTTCTATGAATACTTGGATAAGTTTGTGGTCGTCTTCATTGATGATATTTTGGTGTACTCAAGGTCAGAGGAAGATCATGCTGAGCATCTGAAGATAGTCTTGGAAACTATGATGCAGCACCATTTATATGCTAAATGTAGCAAGTGTCAGTTCTGGCTGACCCAAGTTGCTTTTCTGGGACATGAGATGGGATAGCTGTAGATCCAGAGAAGGTTGTTGTAGTGGAGAAGTGGCCAGTTCCGAAGTCAGTGATGGAGATTAGGAGTTTCTTGGGATTGGCTGGATACTACAGGAAGTTCATCAAGGATTTCTCTAAGATCGCTGCACCGATGACTCATCTAACCAAGAAGAATGTTGCTTACAATTGGTCAGAGGAATGTTAGCGAGCATTTGATGAACTGAAGCAGAGATTGATCACTGCACCTGTCCTGACGATTCCAGACCGTTCAGGTGGATATGAGATTTTCTGTGACGCGTCAGGCAGAGGATTAGGATGTGTTCTCCATCAGCATGGTAGGGTAGTAGCCTATGCTTCTAGACTGTTGAAGACTCATGAGAGGAACTATCCTACGCATGACTTGGAGTTAGCTCCTACGCATGACTTGGAGTTAGCGGCGATGGTATTTGCATTGAAGCTATGGAGGCATTTTCTTCTGGGTGAACGTGTAAAGATATACACAGATCACAAGAGTTTGAAGTACATGTTCACTCAGAAAGAGCTAAATATGAGACAGCGTAGATGGCTCGAATTGATGGATGATTATGATGTTAACCTCCAGTATCACCCTAGGAAAGTCAACGTAGTACCTGATGCTCTTAGTCGCATGCCGACAGTGATGATGTTGACGTCGCAGAGAGAACTTTGGGGTGATAATCGGCAGATGGAGATTGAAGTTGTCTTATCTGGTACATCAGTAGTAATGATGAATTTGCAGGTTCAATATGATTTAGTTGAAAGGATTAAGGCAACTCATTCTGGAGATGAGAAGTTAAAGAAGATTCGAGAGCAAACAGAGGCCGGACTTCGTAATGATTTCTGTATTCATGAAGATGGGTCTCTGCCTTTTGGAAGCAGAATTTGTGTGCCATCGGGTGATGGTGGGACCGAAAAGGTGCTCTCTCTCAAGTGCAAGAGTCCGTACAAGTAGTAAAATCTGGGAGTCCAGATGTCGAATCCACGGGAAGAAATCTGTTGCAACCACAATTCAAATCAAATAGAAATCTATCGGAAAGAAACTAAACACTTCAACAATGGTGACGGTGATGGTGATGTGAACACGTGAACAAAATAAACATAGAAAATCGTATAAGAAAATATCTATAAAGAGTATGCACATGGTATGGGTTCGCTAGGATCAACAATTCGTATTAATTTGGTTGATAAATATATCACAATGAATTCTCTTTTTGAGAGCAATTCACCGGGAAAAATATCCAATATAACTCAATGAATTCTCCTTTTGGGAGCAATTCATCGGAAGATGCCCTTTTGGGGGTTCAAACACAATATTCAATAAGATCGTCGCTAAAGCTATAATACGATATGAAACTCTCTTTTGGAGAGATCAAAACTACGATATGAAACTCCCTTTTGGGGAGATCAAAACTCACCCTTTTGGGGCGATCATCAACTAAATCAATTCTTTTGGAATCTAAAAAAGTCGATTTACGAACAACGATTACAATTTTAGCGACGTTAAACGATTTAGCACAAGGAATTTCAACCAAACTAACACAAATTACATCCCCTAACTACTCCATACCAAGCACAATTAAGTTTTAGCTACTCATAATATCAGAATAAACAAGTTCCATAGCCAAATACATCAAGAATATAGCAAAATACGGTAGAAAAAACACTAAATATGGAGTTTAAGTTAAGAATTCATCACCAAATATCCTTGAAAAGACATCAAAACTCTCTGGAATTAAGAAAATAGCCTCTGGAATTTTACAGAATTTTTCAGAGGGGAAATACGGCTTCTAGAGCCTCCAATACGCTCAAAATACGCCCCAATCTGCTTCAATACGCCCAAAAAACCCTAAAATACCTTAAATATAAATCATTGCGGGTTTACTGTGCTATCGGGTTCAAAACCCGCTTCAAATTCGCGCCCGAATCAATCTGGGCCGCTCATCTCGAGCGGAGCAAATGTGAGCCATTGGATGGATACGGGATCGTCCCTCGCGCTGCCACGTGTCCCAGAGAAGCGGATCTTTCCCGCTTGCGCCCGCATCCACCTTTGCTCCGAGTTCTCGTCGGATTGAATCGCATCCGTTGATTTCAGGTAGGATGAAACCGCGTGCGGCCACGTGGCATTCAAGATTGCCGCTCGCAGCTTCGTTTTCCTCGTGTGCGGTCCGTTGGATGGAGATCCAACGGTTCCGCGTCGACCCGCAGCGATTCGAATTCGAATTCGAATCAGCCCGGATCTGGTCCGTTGGATGTAGATCGGACCGACGTGATGATGCCACGTCACCCGAAGTAGCGCTGCTTCGCTTTTAATTTGCGGGTGGAATGAGGGCCGTTCGATCGATGCGTGAGCCGCTGCGATGGAGCCACGTGGCATCTTCTTTCACCCGCTTCTCGCTGGATTTGGCGTTGATCGGAACCGTTGGATTGTAATCCAACGTTCAATAATGCGCCACGTCACCAAGGAATCCCGCTTGCGCCTCGACCGTTGGATGCAGATCGCTCGGTCTGCATTTAGCCCGCTCTTCGCATCCGATGGGCTTAAATCTGGCCGTTGGATCGCGATCCAACGGCCTTGATTAATCCCCGTCGATAATTCTCCGTTGCCGTTGGATGCGGTGGGAATGCGGCAGATCTTGACACATGGCAGCACCCGATTGGTCGGCGACCGTATTTTCGTATTTTAATCCGTATTTCTCCATTTAAATTGTATTCTGCATTCAAAAATATACAGTAATTAGCCCAGATCTCAGAAAAATACAAATAAATAGTCGTTGGAATCGTGAGATCGAGACGGTGCTAGGAAAAATATAATAAGTGCAGAAATACTTCATTATTTGCTGTTTTGTGCTCAAATAAGGTGTTTTCTCTAATAAATAAATGTGTAGAAAATACATATGAATTAGAGAACAATGTAGCATCTCATGAGCACAAAATAGGGCTAAATGGGGGGTTAAATATGAAATTTGAACCCGAATCACACCCCCCAACTAGTGATTTGCTAGTCTCTAGCAAAAATAGTGATAAATACGGATGAATAATAAAACAATAAGGTCTTTCAAATTGCTCATGGCATGGCTCAATGATATGCATTCCAACATGATCTTGACTATCAATATACACATCCATGAACACAATCAATCTCATGAAATTTTCTCTAATTTAGTACGAATAAATAACATACAAGCATCGTTTTGCGCAAGCGAAAGTATAACACGTCGTTTTTCTCTAGTTTTCTTGTTTCCAAGGAATTGGCCTATCAAAATAATCATTCAAGACATGGGTATTAAAGTTGCTTAGTATATTCACCATTCTTTTCTTTTATTCGTTCCGCGTAACGCGCATCAAGCAACATTCACAGAAAAAAAGTATAACTTGGATCGCTCCATCAAATGAGTGAGTTTCCGGTCAATGGCTCCCAAATCAGACGATCATAGGGCATTAGGCCAAGAAGGACCCCTCGGACTGTACTACTCGAGCCAACCAAGTTATTTATTAGTGACATACTTCTTCATTCATTTTTTCTTTCATTCAAAATTTTTTCTTTTCTTTTCTTTTCTCCATCTTTTTCTTTGTAAGCAACTCAAAACCCATCAACATGAATATAAACATTAATAACAAAGGCCAAATTCCTCTTCAACTTGAAAACTATTCTTAAAAGTCATGTATACTTAAGCTTTTTCCATCACATTATGCATGCATGAGATAAATTCAAACTATTTCGAGATATTAATCATGGAAATTGAAAATTTTCAGGTATAGCATATTAACGGCAATTCCATGAAGGAAAAATAATTGATCAAGCCATAAACAATTTTTAGAACTCAATTAACGTACAATCATCCGCATTTGAGGCATATGAAGAGTTTTAAAAGATGAGATTTGGTGATTTATTCTTATCAAAAAAAATCCTAAGGTCTCATACACACCCCCAACTAAAGATGGACATTGTCCTCAATGTCGGAAGAGGTACGAGTTTATTCAAGCAAGCAACCTAGAAAGCATATAAAAACTACACTACTGGAAAGAACACACCGTGATCAAATGGCGGATCCCGAATCTTTAATTGTGGAGGAAGTTGTTCAATTTGCTCCTTGCGCTCCTCGGCGAGTAATCTTCCTCCAAAAACTAATTTGGACCCCAGCAACACAACTCCAAGCATCTCTATAAGCTGTTTGCCAATGTCCTGCGAGAGATGAGTTATGTCAGTCCAAATTAATTTAAGATTCTTCGCAATAAAAATATTCCAAATATAGTCATCAAAATAAGTGAAAGAAATTAAAGCAAGTTGACGACTACTCCCTGAAAGATTTGCACTACTCTCTGTACGATGCTCGTTCATTGTGGAGAGGGATAAATGATTTTGGGACAAAACTTGAGGAGGGCATGGTTCTGACTCCATGACGATAATCTCAAAACCCTTGTCCCTAGCTGTCTCCTCCTCTCGTTCACCCAAAATTGCTAGCTCGTCCTCTCTTTTGCACACACTTTCTGCCATGTAGATTTTTTTATTCTCGTCCTCAACGTGACATGGCTTGCTCGATTTTCCTGCAATAGAAGATAAACTCGTATTAGTTTCTTTAAATTGAGTTTCAAAATAATTATCTTCTTCTAAGCAAGCGGCAATCAAATTAAGATCTTCAATAGATTTTTGAATCTGCCGACTCCGAGCAAGGAAATTCTCCTGGAATTGATGGGATGTGGCCTACTGTGTCTGAATAGTCTGGTAAGCTTCCTCTTTCAAGGATTGCAAAGGTACGTCTACGCTTTGCTCTTCTTGATTGAGGCACGAAGGCTCCGTTGAATCGCTCTCTGAAGTCTCTTCCATGGTTTCTTCGTTTTCTTGCAGAGACTCCATGTATTCCCACGCCACTGTCGGCGTCATGCCTCCCAAGAATTCCTGCAGCTGCGGTTGTAGTCCATCTAGGAAGGACGCCATAAGCTCTTCATTTGTGTACCCATGCTGCGGATAGCTCGATATAATGTCTGTGAACCTTCTCCAGGCCTGAAAGAAAGTTTCACAGTCAGTTTGATTAAAATTGACAATTTTGAGCTTCTCCATTCTATGTTTGTGTGCATTAGCATACCGTGCATCATACAGATTGTTCGTGCAATAGAAGTTCATATATTCCATTTTTTAAAAATTAAAATAAAATGATAAAAAAAAAGTTTATGTACAGTAAAGTGGAACGATCTCACCGAAGGTCCTCTAAATGAAATAAACCGTAGTCACAAACCATTCCTCCCCGGCAACGGTGCCAAAAACTTGGTGGGACCGAAAAGGTGCTCTCTCTCAAGTGCAAGAGTCCGTACAAGTAGTAAAATCTGGGAATCCAGATGTCGAATCCACGGGAAGAAATCTGTTGCAACAACAATTCAAATCAAATAGAAATCTATCGGAAAGAAACTAAACACTTCAACAATGGTGACGGTGATGGTGATGTGAACACGTGAACAAAATAAACATAGAAAATCGTGTAAGAAAATATCTATAAAGAGTATGCACATGGTATGGGTTCGCTAGGATCAACGATTCGTATTAATTTGGTTGATAAATATATCACAATGAATTCTCTTTTTGAGATCAATTCACCGGGAAAAATATCCAATATAACTCAATGAATTCTCCTTTTGGGAGCAATTCATCGGAAGATGCCCTTTTGGGGGTTCAAACACAATATTCAATAAGATCGTCGCTAAAGCTATAATACGATATGAAACTCTCTTTTGGAGAGATCAAAACTACGATATGAAACTCCCTTTTGGGGAGATCAAAACTCACCCTTTTGGGGCGATCATCAACTAAATCAATTCTTTTGGAATCTAAAAAAGTCGATTTACGAACAACGATTACAATTTTAGCGACGTTAAACGATTTAGCACAAGGAATTTCAACCAAACTAACACAAATTACATCCCCTAACTACTCCATACCAAGCACAATTAAGTTTTAGCTACTCATAATATCAGAATAAACAAATTCCATAGCCAAATACATCAAGAATATAGCAAAATACGGTAGAAAAAACACTAAATAAGGAGTTTAAGTTAAGAATTCATCACCAAATATCCTTGAAAAGACATCAAAACTCTCTGGAATTAAGAAAATAGCCTCTGGAATTTTACAGAATTTTTCAGAGGGGAAATACGGCTTCTAGAGCCTCCAATACGCTCAAAATACGCCCCAATCTGCTTCAATACGCCCAAAAAACCCTAAAATACCTTAAATATAAATCATTGCGGGTTTACTGTGCTATCGGGTTCAAAACCCGCTTCAAATTCGCGCCCGAATCAATCTGGGCCGCTCATCTCGAGCGGAGCAAATGTGAGCCATTGGATGGATACGGGATCGTCCCTCGCGCTGCCACGTGTCCCAGAGAAGCGGATCTTTCCCGCTTGCGCCCGCATCCGCCTTTGCTCCGAGTTCTCGTTAGATTGAATCACATCCGTTGATTTCAGGTGGGATGAAACCGCGTGCGGCCACGTGGCATTCAAGATTGTCGCTCGCAGCTTCGTTTTCCTCGTGTGCGGTCCGTTGGATGGAGATCCAACGGTTCCGCGTCGACCCGCAGCGATTCGAATTCGAATTCGAATTAGCCCGGATCTGGTCCGTTGGATGTAGATCGGACCGACGTGATGATGCCACGTCGCCTGAAGTAGCGCTGCTTCGCTTTTAATTTGCGGGTGGAATGAGGGCCGTTCGATCGATGCGTGAGCCGCTGCGATGGAGCCACGTGGCCTCTTCTTTCGCCCGCTTCTCGCTGGATTTGGCGTTGATCGGAACCGTTGGATTGTAATCCAACGTTCAATAACGCGCCACGTCGCCAAGGAATCCCGCTTGTGCCTCGACCGTTGGATGCAGATTGCTCGGTCTGCATTTAGCCCGCTCTTCGTATCCGATGGGCTTAAATCTGGCCGTTGGATCGCGATCCAACGGCCTTGATTAATCCCCGTCGATAATTCTCCGTTGCCGTTGGATGCGACGGGAATGCGGCAGATCTTGACACGTGGCAGCACCCGATTGGTCGGCGACCGTATTTTCGTATTTTAATCCGTATTTCTCCATTTAAATTGTATTCTGCATTCAAAAATATACAGTAATTAGCACAGATCTCAGAAAAATACAAATAAATAGTCGTTGGAATCGTGAGATCGAGACGGTGCTAGGAAAAATATAATAAGTGCAGAAATACTTCATTATTTGCTGTTTTGTGCTCAAATAAGGTGTTTTCTCTAATAAATAAATGTGTAGAAAATACATATGAATTAGAGAACAATGTAGCATCTCATGAGCACAAAATAGGGCTAAATGGGGGGTTAAATATGTAATATTGAACCCGAATCAGGTGACATTCGGGATGAACTGTTGAGAGAAACTCATAGCTCACCTTATTCTATCCATCCTGGAGGCACCAAAATGTATCGTGATGTGTGACAGCATTTTTGGTGGCACGACATGAAGCGTGGTATGACTAGGAGTGTAGCTTCATGTCTGACATGTCAGCAAGTCAAAGCCGAGCATCAGAGAACGGCAGGACTACTCAGTCTCTTCCGATTCCAGAGTGGAAGTGGCATCATGTGACGATGGATTTTATAAATGGCTTACCTTGCACTCCTCGAGGATATGACGCTATTTGGGTAATCATTGATTGATTGACCAAATCAGCTCACTTCATACCTTTTCGAGTGGGCCAGTCGACCGACCATCTCGCCAAGAGATATAAAGAGGAAATCATGAGGCTTCACAGAGTAGCTGTGTTCATAGTCTCCGACCGTAACACTGGATTCACATCTCACTTTTGGAGAAGTCTGCAGGCTAGCTTGTGAACTCAACTGAGTTTCAGCACTGCATACCATCCACAGACAGACGGTCAGTCGGAGAGGACGATTCAGATTTTGGAAGATATGCTGAGGGCGTGCATGCTGGATTTCAAGGGCTCTTGGGATGAACATCTACATTTGGTAGAGTTCTCTTACAATAACAGTTATCAAGCCAGTATAGGCATGTCGCCATTTGCAGCTTTGTAGGGGAGGAAGTGCCGATCCCCTCTTAGTTGGGATGATGTGAGAGATTGCGAATTGTTGGGCCCAGATATGATCGCTGAAACCGTGGATGTAGCAAGGGTCGTCAGAGGTAATCTTCGCATAGCCCAAGACCACTATAAGCATTGGGCGGATGCGAAGAGGCGACACTTAGAGTTTTAGCCAGGCGAACTAGTGTTTTTGAAGATCTCGCCAACGCGAGGGTGATTCGTTTTGGAAGACGAGGAAAGCTGAGCCCGAGATATATTGGACCTTTTAAAGTTCTAGCTCGTTTTGGAGAGGTGGCTTATAGGATTGCCTTACCAGCATCTCTTGAAGAAGTGCATAACGTGTTTCATATATCGTAACTCAGGAGGTGTGTTGGAAATCCTGATCATGTCGTTGACTTCTCAAAGATTGAAGTGCGACCAGACTTGACATACGATCAGCAGCCTGTGGCTATTCTAGACCGAAGGCAAAAGATGCTGAGGAAGAAGTCCATCAATCTGGTGAGGGTTATGAGGCACCGAGAGTCACCAAGAGAGTCCACCTGGGAACTCGAGGATGAGATGAGAGAGAAATACCCTCACCTGTTTGTTTGATGTAATTTTGTTATGTATATGATGTGATGTATAGAGTGTTTTCTCCCTTATTTTGAAATTTCGAGGACGGAATTTATTTTAAGGTGTGTAGGATGTAATGACCCTAATATTAATGTACGCGTATTAGTACGTATTTTGGCGTAAATACGTACGTATAATTTTTGGGAGTATCCACGTATTTTTCTTTAATTATTTTGGTGTAGGAATTATTTTTAAAAGATTTTAGACTCATCATTGGTATTAGTAAATAAGAGTATTAGGATGAAATACCATGTATTTAAGAAGTATGGTGTATTTCTCATGTATTTTTATTTTTCAAAAAAAATACAAATTCTAAAAATTGTAACCATGACACGTCATGGGCTTGTGTGTCATCTTGCATGATGAGAAGAAAGACAAGTGTCTTAACCCTTGACTAAATGAATGGATGAGATGATTTTGGGAAAAAGAAAAACAAAAATCAAAAAAGAAAACCAAAAACAAAAAAAATCCCTTCACTCTCTCACTCTTCCTCTCCTCTCCCCATTCAGGCTGAAAATTGCCCCTCCCCTTTCTCCCCTTTTGCTCCACCATCCCACCACCTCTCACCTCCCTAGACACCTCCCCTTCCACCACCAATAAGCCACTCTCTTCCATCATCCTACTAAACCCCAATTTCATCCCAAATGCTCTCCAAATCCAACAAAATTGAAGCTAAGTTGGGAGCTTGAAGAAGGAAACCAAGGAGGCTCAAGTTCTTCAAGGAGAAGGGCCAAGGAATATTAAGAAGGACCTTGTGAGGTAGGATCTCTTAACATTCTAGGGGGATTTAGTTTAGGACTTGGTTTAGATTAGGTTAGTATAATATATGAATATCATGCTATGCAATTTTAATATGTTCATGCCATGGTTATATTAAATCTTTTTGTTGGCAAAAAGAAAATTATGTAGTAATAATGCTTGTAATAGATTTTGGAAATAATTTTTATAGTATGTAACTTTTGATATGAAAGTTTAATTTTGAGATGCCATGATTAATAGAATTTATTTATGGGAAGGCTCATGTTAAGAATTGTGATCATATCATACTTGTAGATCAAGTAATCATGGTAAGTAATTTTTGATGCATGTTGAATGTTGGATAATAATTACCATGTTAACTTAATTTGGTTATTATTGTCAATATTGTTCTCAAGTCCATGTAGGATTTAAGTTAACAACCATGTATGTCATATGTTGTGTTTAGTGCTAATTGATAACCCAATTTCATGTTAGAAATTAGATTTGGTTGTAAAATCATATGCTGAAATTTTTCCTAACACATGATAGTAACTTAGAAAAATCATAAAACATAGTATAAAAATCCAAACACAACAATCTAAGATACTAAGAAAATCAGCAGAAAATTTCCTACAACTTTCATGAAGGGACCAGAGACTAATTATGACTGTAAATGACTTAAAAGTTCTGATCTTTCTATTGTAACAGTTTTAGACAGATTTGTGTATCATGCTACAATTATGATTTAGTGTTGTTGTTAAATTTAAATTTTGTTATCAAGTTCTCTTTATGATATGCCCCATGTGATATTGGTGATGAGGTTTTTGCATAATGAAGATGTGAAAACGGTAGTCGAGACCGCTAACAAATTCAATGATGAAATGATAATTTGTTCTAAAAACTGAGAGTGAGGCAGAGAGATAACATCGGAGTGCTCGATCCATTCTGAAAATGGGTGAGACTCCAGATGTGGGGTTGGGAAAAAAACGGGTAAACTATAGGAGTTAAGGAGCAGACATCAGTTTTATAGTCTCACCCGATGTGTCACTCCCGGAAGGGGGAGTTTGAGAGGGTTAGAGAGGCCGGTGGTGTGCTCGTGTTGCACTAACTGATGGTTTTCTCTGTTTTCCACTGAAAACCCAAGATGTGTCTTACTCCCGTAAGGGAGAGTTACGAAAGGCCCCTCCAGTGCCCGTGTCGCTGGTGGTGGTACCACTTTTCACCCACCCTGGGTGAAGTCCGGCTCTTTAGCGTCCTACGGTTTACTCGGGTTTCCAAAAATCAGACCTGATGTATAATTTTTAATTAAATTGATTCAGTAGTTGTACTTCTGTTAGTTAGTTATTTATTTCCAGCACTTATGTATCATTCCTTTACTTATGCATTCATTCTGTGGTTGATGTGACACCCGTAGATAGATGACTAGTTAGAAAGACCAGTTCTAAAACGGGGTCCTACTAGGGTGTTAGGAGTTCCTACTGGGTCACGCGTTGACGTGTCCCACCTTGTGGTTTTCAGGTGCGAGACCTGAGCAGTCTGCTGGTGGGCTCCGAAAGGTGCTCTCTCTCAAGTGCAAGAGTCCGTACAAGTAGTAAAATCTGGGAGTCCAGATGTCGAATCCACGGGAAGAAATCTGTTGCAACCACAATTCAAATCAAATAGAAATCCTACGAAAAGAAACTAACCACTTCAACAATGATGGCGATGGTGTGAAAGTGCGTGATGGTGATGTGCGAACGAAGAAATTCGTGTATGAAAATATCTATAAAAAGTATGCACATGGTATGGGTTCGTTAGGATCAATGAATCGTATTAATTTGGTTGACGAATATAACGCAATGAATTCTCCTTTTGGGAGCAATTCACCGGAAAATATCCAATATAACTCAATGAATTCTCCTTTTGGGAGCAATTCATCGGAAGATGCCCTTTTGGGGGTTCAAACATAATATTCAAAAAGATCGTCGCTAAAGTTATAATATGATATGAAACTCTCTTTTGAAGAGATCAAAACTACGGTATGAAACTCCCTTTTGGAGAGATCAAAGCTCACCCTTTTGGGGCGATCATCAACTCAATCACTTCTTTTGGAAGATGAAAAAGGCGATTTAAGAACAAAGATCACAACTTTAACGACGTTTAACGATTTAGCACAAGGAATACAACCAAACTAACACAAATCATAGCCCCTAACTACGCCATATCATGCACAATAACAATTTAGCTACTCATGGTGCAAGAATAAACAACTTTCATAGAAAAACGTTAAGATTATAGCAAAATACAAGAGAAAAGCATCAAATACGGGGTTTAAGTTAAGAAATATATCACCAAATATCCTTGAAAAGACATTAAAACTCTCTGGAAATAAGAAAATAGCCTCTGGAATTTTACAGAATTTTTCAGGGGGAAAATACGGCTCCTAGAGCCTCCAATACGCCCAAAATACGCCTCAATCTGGCTGAATACGCTCAAAAAACCCTAAAATACGTTATATAGGCTCATTGCTGGTTTATATACGCTTAACGGGTTGAAACCCGCGCCCATTTGCGCAAAATCCGCACCCGCTAGCCGTTGGATGATCTCCACCGCACATCTGAAGTCGGATCAATTTCCGACCGTTGATCAAAGCGAGATTCGCTTTGAGCTCGACACGTGGCACCCTTTGCGGATCTTCTCGCATCCGCGCCCGCCTCCGATTACAATCTTTGATCGCCGCTCAGATTAAATCGTGACCGTTGGATCGAAGATCGTACGGTCGAGATCTCGCCGCTTCGTCGTTTCGCTCAGCACCGACGCACTTCATTCTTGGCCATTGGATGCAGATCGCCCGGCCTTCATTTCGCCACGTCGCCGCATACGCATCGCAGCAGCGGGAAAACGCGGATGATCGCCACGTGCCCTTTGAGATGCCGCCCGCCGCTGTGATGAAGCGCATTTGCGACCGTTCGATCGCGATCGAACGGTGCACAGTATGCCGCGTCGCCGTAGCTTCTGGGCCGTGGGATGAAGGCGGGAAGTGATACGATGCTGCCATGTGGCACGCCAAAAGTCGTGCGCCACCGTATATACGTATTTAAACGTATTTTCTTCCGTATTTCTTCAATTAAATGGTATTCTGCATTCAAAAATACACAGTAATTAGCACAGATCTCAGAAAAATACAAATAAATAGTCGTTGGAATCGTGAGATCGAGACCAAGCTAGGAAAAATATAAAAAGTGCAGAAATACGTCGTTAGATGCTGTTTTGTGCTCAAATAGTGTGTTTTCTCTAATAAATAAATGTGTAGAAAATACGTATGAATTAGAGAACAATGTAGCATCACATGAGCACAAAATAGGGCTAAATGGGGGGTTAAATATGAAATATTGAACCCGAATCACACCCCCCAACTAGCGATTTGCTAGTCTCTAGCAAAAATAGCGATTAATACGGATGAGTAATAAAACAATAAGTTCCTTCAAATTGCTCATGGCATGGCTCAATAATACGCATTCCAACATGATCTTGACCATCAATATACACATCCATGAACAAAATCAATCACATGATATTTTCTCTAATTTAGTATGAATAAATAACATGCAAGCATCGTTTTGCGCAAGCGAAAGTATAACACGTCGTTTTGTTCTAGTTTTCTTGTTTCCAAGGAATTGGCCTATCAAAACAATCATTCAAGATATGGGTATTGAAGTTGCTTACTATATTCACCATTTCTTTTCTTTTATTAGTTCCGCGTAACGCGCATCAAGCAACATTCGCAGAAAAATGTATAACTTGGATCGCTCCATCAAATGAGTGAGGTTCCGGTCAATGGCTCCCAAATCAGACGATAATATGGCATTAGGCCAAAAAGGACCCCTCGGACTGTACTACTCGAGACAACCAAGTTATTCATTGGTGACATACTTATTCGTTCATTTTTCATCATTCATTTTTCATTCATTTTTTTTCTTGTTTTTCTTCTCTTTTTTTGTAAGCAACTCAACACCCATTCTTTGAATATAAACATTAGTATCAAAGGCCAAATTCCTCTTCAACTTGAAGACTATTCTCAAAAATCGTGTATACTTAAGCTTTTTCATCACATTAGCATGCACGAAATAAATTCAAACTATTTCGAGATATTAATCATGGAAATTGGAAGTTTTCATGAATAGTGTATTAACGGTAATTCCATGAAGGAAAAATAATCAACTCAAGCCATAAAAATTTTCAGAACTCAATTAATGCGTAATCATCCGTATTAGAGGCATATGAAAGAGTTTTAAAAGATAAGATTTGGTGATTTATTCTTCTCAAAAAAAAATCCTAAGGTCTCATACACACCCCCCAACTAAAGATGGACATTGTCCTCAAGGTCGAAAGGTGCACGAGTTTATTCAAGCCAGCAACCTAGAAAGCATATAAAAATCTACAGTACTGGAAAGAACACACCGTGATCAAATGGCGGATCCCGAATCTTTGATGGTGGATGAAGTTGTTCAATTTGCTCCTTGCGCTCCTCGGCGATTATTCTGCCTCCAACGACTAAACTGGATCCCAGCAACGTAACTCCCAGCATCTTTATAAGATGTCCACCTGTATCCTACAAGAGATGAGTCACGTCAATCCATTTTAGTTTAAAATTCTTCGAAATAAAATTATTCCAAATGTAGTCATCAAAATAAGTGAAAGAAATTAAAATAAGTTGACGACTACACCCTAAAAGATATGCACTACTCTCTGTACGATGCTCGATCAATGGAGAGAGGGGTAAATGATTTTGGGACAAAACTGGAGGAGGGCATGGTTCTGACTCCATGGCGATAATCTCAAAACCCTTGTCCCTAGCTGTCTCCTCCTCTCGTTCATCCAAAATTGCTAGTTCGTCCTCTTTTTCGCACACACTTTTTGCCATGTATATATTTTTATTCGTGTCCTCAGCGTGACATGGCTCGCTCGATGTACCTGCAATAGAAGATAAATTCGTATTAGATTCTTGAAGTTGAATTTTAAAATAATTATTTTCTTCTAAGCAAGCGGCAATCAAATTAAGATTTTCAATGGAATTTTGAATCTGCCGACTCCGAGCAAGGAAATTCTCTTGGAATTGAAGGGATGTGGCCTCCTGTGTCTGAATAATCGAGTGAACTTCCTCTTTCAAGGATTGCAAAGGTATGTCTACGCTTTGCTCTTCTTGATCAAGGCACGAAGGCTCTGTTGAATCGCTTTCTGAAGTCTCTTCCAGGGTTTCTTCATCTTCTTGCAGAGACTCCATGTATTCTCACGCCTCTGTCAGCGTCATGACTCCCAAGAATTCCTGCAGCTGGGGTTGTAGTCCATCTAGGAAGAACTCCATAAGCTCGTTCTTTGTGTACCCATGCTGCGGATAGCTCGATATTAGGTTTGTGAACCTCCTCCAGGCCTGAAAGAAAGTTTCACAGTCAGTTTGATAAAAATTTACAATTTTGAGCTTCTCCATTCTATGTTTGTGTGCATTAGCATACCGTGCATCATACAGATTGTTTGTGCAATAGAAGTTCATATATTCCATTTTTTTAAAATTAAAATAAAATAATAATAAAAAAGTTTATGTACAGTAAAGTGGAAAGATCTCACCGAAGGTCCTCTAAATGAAATAAACCGTAGTCACAAACCATTCCTCCCCGGCAACGGCGCCAAAAACTTGGTGGGCTCCGAAAGGTGCTCTCTCTCAAGTGCAAGAGTCCGTACAAGTAGTAAAATCTGGGAGTCCAGATGTCGAATCCATGGGAAGAAATCTGTTGTAACCACAATTCAAATCAAATAGAAATCCTACGAAAAGAAACTAACCACTTCAACAATGATGGCGATGGTGTGAAAGTGCGTGATGGTGATGTGCGAACGAAGAAATTCGTGTATGAAAATATCTATAAAAAGTATGCACATGGTATGGGTTCGTTAGGATCAATGAATCGTATTAATTTGGTTGACGAATATAAGGCAATGAATTCTCCTTTTGGGAGCAATTCACCGGAAAATATCCAATATAACTCAATGAATTCTCCTTTTGGGAGCAATTCATCAGAAGATGCCCTTTTGGGGGTTCAACCACAATATTCAAAAAGATCGTCGCTAAAGTTATAATACGATATGAAACTCTCTTTTGGAGAGATCAAAACTACAGTATGAAACTCCCTTTTGGAGAGATCAAAGCTCACCCTTTTGGGGCGATCATCAACTCAATCACTTCTTTTGGAAGATGAAAAAGGCGATTTAAGAACAAAGATCACAACTTTAACAACGTTTAACGATTTAGCACAAGGAATACAACCAAACTAACACAAATCATAGCCCCTAACTACGCCATATCATGCACAATAACAATTTAGCTACTCATGGTGCAAGAATAAACAACTTTCATAGAAAAAACGTTAAGATTATATCAAAATACAAGAGAAAAGCATCAAATACGGGGTTTAAGTTAAGAAATATATCACCAAATATCCTTGAAAAGTCATTAAAACTCTCTGGAAATAAGAAAATAGCCTCTGGAATTTTACAGAATTTTTCAGGGGGAAAATACGGCTCCTAGAGCCTCCAATACGCCCAAAATACGCCTCAATCTGGCTGAATACGCTCAAAAAACCCTAAAATACGTTATATAGGCTCATTGCTGGTTTATATACGCTTAACGGGTTGAAACCCGCGCCCATTTGCGCAAAATCCGCACCCGCTAGCCGTTGGATGATCTCCACCGCACATCTGAAGTCGGATCAATTTCCGACCGTTGATCAAAGCGGGATTCGCTTTGAGCTCGACACGTGGCACCCTTTGCCGATCTTCTCGCATCCGCGCCCGCCTCCGCTTACAATCTTCGATCGCCGCTCGGATTAAATCGTGACCGTTGGATCGAAGATCGTACGGTCGAGATCTCGTCGCTTCGTCGTTTCGCTCAGCACCGACGCACTTCATTCTTGGTCGTTGGATGCAGATCGCCCGACCTTCATTTCGCCACGTCGCCGCATACGCATCGCAGCAGCGGGAAAACGCGGATGATCGCCACGTGCCCTTTGAGATGCCGCCCGTCGCTGTGATGAAGCGCATTTGCGACCGTTCGATCGCGATCGAACGGTGCACAGTATGCCGCGTCGCCGTTGCTTCTGGGCCGTGGGATGAAAGCGGGAAGTGATACGATGCTGCCATGTGGCGCGCAAAAAGTCGTGCGCCACCGTATATACGTATTTAAACGTATTTTCTTCCGTATTTCTTCAATTAAATGGTATTCTGCATTCAAAAATACACAGTAATTAGCACAGATCTCAGAAAAATACAAATAAATAGTCATTGGAATCGTGAGATCGAGACCAAGCTAGGAAAAATATAAAAAGTGCAGAAATACGTCGTTAAATGCTGTTATGTGTTCAAATAGTGTGTTTTCTCTAATAAATAAATGTGTAGAAAATATGTATGAATTAGAGAACAATGTAGCATCACATGAGCACAAAATATGGCTAAATGGGGGGTTAAATATGTAATATTGAACCCGAATCATCTGCGTGGGTCCCGGAGATAGAGACAGGTGCCAGTACTGCAGAGGTAGAGCCTACGTGCGGTTTCGTCCAGTTGGACTTTCCCGGGTTAGACTATAGGGTGCGTTGTACCAGGTGTGGACACTTTTGTACTTTTTAGGTTGGGGGTTTCTCTTTTTGTTATACCCCACTTTTGTACCCCCTTGTACAGCTGATGTATGTATATGAACTTTGTACAATGTAATGTAATGTTCTATGTTGTTCCATTTCTTTTCAGTACTGCGTGTTTTATTTCTATTGGAGCACTTTACTTTTTCTGTGTATTATTCCAGTGTTGTTCCGATGGCCTGCTCATTTATTAACTTAACCATACAAAAAATGCCTAGTAGTATGTGGATAAGAGGGCTCGAAGCCTGAGTCTGAATACTACGGTTCAGGGTGTGAAAACAGCCCGGCCGGCCCGGCCGGGCCCAAACAAAATCCGGGCCGGGCCGGGCCGGCCCGGGCGGGGCAAACCCAGGCCCGGCCCGGCCCGTCGGCCCGGGCCCAGCCGGGCCGGCTCGGCTGCCTCCTCCCCTTTTTAAGCATATCGGGGCTTTTTTTAACAAAATCCCGGGCCGGGCCGGGCCGGGCCGGGCCGGGCCATGGGTCGGGCACCTCAGCCCAGCCCGGCCCGGGAATGGGGTCCCGGGCCCGTGCCGGCCCGGCCCGGAACCCGGGCCGGGCCGGCGGGCCACCGGGCCATTTTTCCACCTTGAACTACGGTGGTCTCATCAGCTACGCCTCTCCATATTTGGGAGAGAGGGGTGTGACAGTCTAAGAAGCCAGAAGCTTCTGAGACCATTTCTTGGGATCTCATTATGATCCGCGTACTAGTCAATGTGAAGATGAGATATTGAATATCATTCATCTTCAAAATACAGTATATTTACTACCGGATAATTTTACTGACAACCAAGAGATTGTCAGATCACACGCCCTTGCTGCCAATACGCCAGCTATGATTGACATCCCCAAAGATGGATGCAATCCACCGGCAGCAGAATCGGCTGTACCTCAATTGAAAAGAGGACAGCCACAGGTTCAAAGGACAAAGCTCCTCAAAAAATAAAAAATCCTGGAGAAATAAAGATGAACCCTACACAGGATGCTGAGCTCAGACCAGCTACCTCTCCGCTCCTACATTCCCCTGAAGAGGAAACTATAGGAGAAACATCATTAAATTTTGTACGTACTGGGGAGGTACTGGACAGAAAAAGCACTGTCCTTGACGACGACTTTACGTTCAATATTGTCGTGCACGTCGCTGCATACAACGATGACATCGAACCACGATCTCTTACGGAATGTAAATGCAGAGATGATTAGCCAAAGTGGAACGAGGCAATATGAGTAGAGCTGGACACACTCTTGAAACGCGAAGTTTTTGGACCAGTAGTCTAAACAACTAAAGGTGTAAAACCTGTGTGTTATAAGTGGGTTTTCATCAGAAAAAGAAATAAAAATAACGAGATCATACGCTACAAAGCATGTCTTGTAGCACATGGATTCTCCCAACGACCGGGGATAGATTATGAACAAACCTGCTCCCCTGTTATGGATTCGATCACGTTCCAATTTTTATTAAGCCTATCATCTCTGGAAAGCCTAGAAATGCAGCTCATGGACGTTGTGACTGCATATCTATATGGCAATATAGATAAATAAATCTATATGAAACTCCCTGAAGGATATAAATTACCTTCAGAGATAGCAGAGAGACCTCGGGACGTCTACTCTGTAAGGATTCAAATGTCATTATATGGTCTTAAGCAATCGGGTAAAATGTGTTATAACAGATTGAGTGATGTCCTTGCACAACAAGGTTTCACCAATAATGAAGTCTTCTCATGTATCTTTATTAAAAGATCGGGAACAGGATTTGTTATAGTCGCCGTTTATGTGGACGACTTAAATCTCATTGGATCTCCTGCAGAGATCTCTAAGATATCTGCAAGCCTAAAGAATACTTTTGAAATGAAAGTCCTAGGCAAAACAAAGTATTGCTTTGGCTTACAGATCGAACACCTACATGGTGGTATCTTGTTACACCAGTCCACATATACAAGGAAGTTACTAAAAATTTTCCAAATGGATAAATGTCATCCTCTAAGTACACCAATGGTCGTTAGATCCTTGGATGTACATAAGGACCCCTTCCGTCCGCTGGAAGAGGGGGAGGAAATGTTAGGTCCTGAAGTACCTTACCTTAGTGCCATTGGAGCAGTTCTATATTTAGGTAACTGTACGCGTCCTGATATAGCGTTCTCAGTAAATCTTCTAGCCAGATATAGTGTAGCACCTACAAAGCGCCACTGTAACGGAGTTAAGCAGCTTTTGCGCTACCTCCAAGGGTCGATTGACATGGGATTATATTTCCCTAAAGGTGGATCTCCCACATTAATTGGTTATGCAGATGCAGGTTACATGTCTGATCCTCACACCGAGAAATCACAAACTGGTTTTGTGTTCACCTACGGTGGTACAGCCATCTCCTGGAAATCTATGAAGCAAACCACTACAGCTATCTCTTCCAACCATTCCGAGCTCCTCGCGATCCATGAAGCAAGCAAAGAATGTGTATGGCTTCGTTCAGTCATTCATCACATCTTAGTGACTACCGGCCTGAAGACCGGTGACCTTGAGACAACCACGATATTTGAGGACAATGCAGCCTGCATAGCTCAATTACAGACTGGTTTTTTCAAGGGCGACAAGACGAAGCACATATCTCCTAAGTTCTTCTGGACGCACGACCTACAAAAGGAGAAGCAAGTTGAAATACAGCAGATTCAGTCTTGTAATAATTTAGCTGATTTGTTCACTAAGGCTTTGCTTAGATGTATTTTTGTAAAGCTTGTAAAAGGAATCGGGATGAGACAGCTGAGAGACCTACAAGCCTGAAGCTTGTACGAATCAGTGGAGTAACATGTGGGTTGTACTCTTTTTCCTTAAGACCGTTGGTTTTTCCCACTGGGTTTTCCACAGCTAAGGTTTTAACGAGGCAAACACGTTTACTCTGGATCAAGCAGTATCCACCGCATTAGTATTATGAATCCTGAAGTATTCATATGCTAAGTCCAAGGTAATGGATGGATAAATGGGAGCGTTATGAGTAGGGGAGACTTATGGTCTCCCCTCCCTCATTTATCCACCAGAACACCCCCCACTAATTAGTAGTTGAGTGAACCTTTGGAATACTAGAGACCTATGGTCTCCCCTCTTCATATGATGAATGAATAAAATGGGACCATGGACTATTGCCATGTTTAATCTCTTCCTTGTTATGAATGAGGGAGGCCTTTGGCCTCCCCTCATCATTGTCCCTCCATTAGTCCATCATTAGTGATTTTAATTATAGGACCTTTGGTATACCATGTCTTTTGGTATCCCATGACCATTTGTATTCCACTCATATGAATAAATAGAGTACCATAACTTTAAGCTATGGTTGCTCATTGTATCTATTTTCTAATACGTTATTATCCCCGATGCAACTAGCATATGGTGCACCCCCAGATATCTCTCATTTGAGAGTATTTGGTTGTGCGGTATATGTCCCAATAGCACCACCTCATAGGACCAAAATGGGTCCTCAGCATCGTCTTGGTATCTATATTGGATTTGATTCGCCCTCTATTATTAGATACCTGGAACCTCTCACGGGGGACGCATTTAAGGTACGTCTTGATGACTGTGAACTCGATGAGAAAACTTTTCCAAAACTGGGCACACAGTCTAAGAAGCCCGACGCTTCTGATACCATTTCTTGGGACAATAAGTCTTTGTCTCTTTATGATCTGCGTACTAATCTGTGTGAAGATGAGATCCTGAAGATCCTTCACATTCAGAACACAGTACACCTACCGGATAAATTTACGGACAACCAGAAGATTGTTTGTTCACACGTCCCTGCTGCCAACACGCCAGCTAGGCTTGACATCCCCAAAGATGGATGCAATCCACCGATAGCAGAATTGGCTGTACCTCAATTGAAAAGAGGATGCCTGTCAGGTTCAAAAGATAAAGTTCCTCGAAAGAGGAAGATTCATGGTGATAATAAGATGATCCCTCCACAGAATGCTGAGCTCAGACCAGCGACCTTCCTCTCCTTATTTCCTCTGTAGAGGAAACAATAGGAGAAACATTATTAAATTACGTACGTATTGGAGAGGTACTGGACAGAAATAGCACAGTCGTCGACGACGATTTTGCGTTCGCTATTGCCATTCACGTCGCTGAATACGACGATGACGTCGAACCACGATCTCTAGCGGAATGTAAACGCAGAGATGATTGGCCAAAGTGGGACGAGGCAATAAGAGTAGAGCTGGACTCACTCTTGAAACGCAAAGTCTTTGGACCAATAGTCCAAACACCTGTATGTGTTAAACTTGTGGGATATAAGTGGGTCTTCATCAGAAAAAGAAATGAAGAAAATGTGATCGTACGCTACAAGCCACGCCTTGTAGCACAGGGATTTCCCCAAAGACCGGGGATTGATTATGAAGATACATATTCCCCGGTCATGGATGCGATCACTTTCCGATTCTAGCTTAGCCTATCATCTCTGTAAAGCCTAGAAATGCAGCTCATGGACGTTGTGACTGTATATCTATATGACGATATAGATAAAGAAATCTATATGAGACTTCCAGATGGGTTTAATTTACCACCAGATATGAAAGAGATACCTCGGGATGTCTTCTCGGTAAGGCTTCAAAGATCATTATATGGTATAAAGCAATCAAGAAAGATGTGGTATAACAGACTAATCGTTTTCTTTGCACAGCAAGGATTCACAAACAATGAAGTCTGCCAGTGTATATTTATCAAAAGAACGGGAACGGGATTTGTGATTGTCGCAGTATATGTTGACGACTTAAATCTCATAGGATCTCCAGCAGAGATCAATGCGATATCTGAAAGCCTAAAGCATACCTTCGAAATGAAAGACCCAGGCAAAACGAGGTACTGTCTTGGCTTACAGGTTGAACACCTAACCACGCTGAACTCATTGCCATCCACGAAGCAAGCAAAGAGTGTTTCTGGCTTCGCTCCGTCGTCCAACATATCCTTGATACCACCGGCCTGAAGACTGGTGATCTTGAGCCCACTGTCTTATTTAAAGATAACACAGCATGCATAGCACAACTTAAAAGGGGCTACATCAAAGGCGACAGAACAAAACACATTTCTCCCAAATTCTTCTGGATGCATGATCTACAGAAGAACGAGGAGGTCAAGATGTTGGGTCTGGATCCTAGCCTAGAGGGGGGGTGAATAGGCTAATAAAAAATTCTCGTGCAACCCACGAGAAATCTCACGCAGATAAAAGCACAACCAGAGTAATGAAAAGCAGACACAGAGTACACATCAGATTTACCCTGGTTCGGTCGTCCCAACGACCTACTCCAGCCCCCAAAGCTAATACTAGATGGAATAGTGCAATAGGTACAAAGTCACAAGTTAGAGCACGCTCAGAGCACCCTCTACGCCTCTACACTCGCCAGACTCTCAGTACCACACACACAGTGTTTTCTCTCACTATCAATCCTAGCAAAGCTTTCTACCAGCTAGTCCCAAACTAGCTGGGTCCCACTTGTCTAGTCCCAACTAGACAAGTCCCAAAATAGTCCACAAAAATAGGTAAAAGTTTCCCCTACAGAGAGCGTTACACTAAGACACAAATAAAGGAGTTTAGGGTTTAGAAATGTTCAGTTTGTATCTGTGTAGGCGTCTCTGTCAATCAGCACGTCGTCAGCTCCAATCTGACGTAAACGGTGTCTCAATCCGACTCCTGGATGTCAAGATATGCACTGGTCTGTGCGTAAAGCAGTTTCAGTTCAGATCCTTATAAAGCAGCTGTCTGTACGCTCAACAAGTCCTTTAGAATAAAGCGGTCGGTGTGCAAGGAGAATCAGTTCAAACCAAGTTAAACTCGGTCGGTGCGCAAAGTAGCTCCAATAACTCTCTTGCCACGTCAGCATGCGGAATTGTGCTCCTCCGTCTCTTTTTGTTCGCCACGTCAGCTCCAAGATGCGATCACCGCTGTTGGTTTCATTTCCATGCGCAGCGGCCTTCGTCGTCTTCGTCTTCCGACTTCGAAGCCGCTCGACTCGAGAGACGGCTAGCTCGCACCAGCAACTGCAGACGACGGATCTCGGTCAGTGTGATGAGAGGCTCCGGTCAGCGAGAACGATGGGTCGATGATGGTGCACAGCGGCGGCCTTCACTTCAGCAACGACGGCGATCTTTGAACGGCGACGGCGGATTCTGGATGTTCAGCGACGAGATCTTGGAGCAGCAGAGATCTCTCGTCGTCGTCGGTCTTCGTTCGACTACAGTGGTGGCCTCGTCTTCGACAACGGCGGGCAGCTTCAACGACGGTACGGCGATGGCGACTTCGTCAGGCGATGCTTTCTTCTCGGCAGCGGCGGCGGTCGCGAGGACTTCTCCGATGACGGACAGTCAGCTTTGCTCAATCTCTCTAAACACACGGAGGCGTTTGTCTTCGAGGGCAGTGGCGACTTGCTGCTGTGACTTTAGTCGGCGACGAAGGCAGCGACGATTTCGTGCTCGGATGGCAACGTCTCCGGCGGTACTTTGCTTCTACGATGACGCCGACGACTTGGTGTGGCTCTGTGGTGACAAAGGTTCGAGTGGCTCCCCCTCGACGGCAAGGCAACGAGGCGACAACTGATGTTCTGCGTGGACACCGGCGGAGAGGATTGCAGCAACGGCGATGTGAGCAGCGGCGACCTAAGCTTTGATATGTTGATGGCGGCTTCGTTGCGGTCTCGCTGGGGGTCGATGGCACTGATGATTGCTTGGAAATTCTTTGATGAAGCTTTTGAGGATTTTGGTGTAAATCTGCGACAATAAGACTTAGGGTTAGCTTTTTGAAAAGCTTTGCACCCTTGTGATTAGTATAGCCCCTCTCTCTCTCAATTCGTTGCCGTAAAAAATGTAGCCCCCTCTCAATATTTTTGTTTGCTGCCCCACTTTTACCCTAGGAGAAAATCATTTGAATATATAGTAAAGGCTAGGGTTTTTTTTGGAGAGAATCCCTAATAGATAGGGATTTTGTATTTTGATTGGGAATAGAAGTTTGAATAGGGTATGGGTAGCAACAAATCCATCTAATTGATTTGATCAAATATCAAATTGATTTGAATCAACCCTATCTCTTAAGTACGTTTGACCAGGTCCACTTTGCTCTCCATTGACCAAGTCAAGTTTCTTTGTGCACACACACTCCATCTCTCCCAATGTGCTATACGAATAGCAATTCCGTCAAATAGTGAAGATATATTGCTTTGCCAAGCCTGAAACACACTGAACACACACATTAGATATACCGACACGTTTGTCATCATCAAACCAAGATCCTAGATCGTTGCTTCCAACAATCTCCCCCTTTTGGTGATGACAAACCCATAAAAGATTTGATCAATAAGTTTGGGTGTGTGAAGTGTGTTGAAGGGGTGTAATGCAATATGAATCATGAGATGAATACTCAAGCACTACATACAATAGCATGTAAAATACAATAGGCATGCTCCCCCTTCTCTCAAGCTCCCCCTTCACCATATATTCAAGTATGTATTTTTCAAGCTCCCCCTTCAACAAGCAATACCAATAACACACAAATCCATAAATCCACAAATCCACAAATCTTTTCTTTCTCCCCCTTTGTAATCACCAAAAGTGGATTAATGGAGTCACAAAAATATTCCATGCAAAAATAAACCGTTATTAAATGTAGCGTGTAATTTGCATGAGTTTTCCACAAAGTAGACAATCCAAGCTCATAGAATTTCATAACAAGACTTCTCCACCTTTGCGTAAGTGTAGTGATGTAGACAATAAAGTACAAGAGGAGATTCAATTTCAGAAAATCAACCAAATCAATCCACATTTTCCAATTTTCATGAAAATCACTAGGATTGATTTTTCACACCTCATCAAAGATGAGTTCAAGTTACCGAACCCCGAAACATGGCCTAAAAGAACTTTTAAATGCGGGGTGGCATTGCTTGACGAGTTATATACACCAACGCTAATGATTACCCATGTAGCACAAGTTGGATACTCGTGGGTTGTGTATTAGCCATGAAGTGTATCCATTTTCCATACGGAGCAAAATTTTTTTTTCTTTTTATTCTTTTGTGCTCAATTTTAATTCATGGCTAAGCACATCATATCCCTTTAGAAATTTCAGAAATTAATCATTCCTACCTTCACTTTCCATTAATCTTCAAAAGAATCTCCAAAAGCACTAAAAAGTCAAATATCGTGAAAGTGCAAATGTAGGTGTAGAAGTCAAGTTTGAAACTTATGAGACATGTCATGGCTACTAAAAAGAATAACATCATGTTCATGTAGCGACAACAATAATGAATTGACTTCTACAAGGGATAGAATTGATCATTCATAAAATACCACTTAAGAGATTCATAAGAAGATTCAATAAGCACAATTTTTTTTGATTTTTTTTTCAGAAATAAAAACATTAAAAATCATCCATGCAAGCACACAAAGCAAAATAAATCAAGCACACACAAAAATCTATGAAGGTATGCAATGCAATGCAAAGAGGGATAGAAATTATACCTTCTCGTCGCTATTTGACGAAGGAGCTAAAAGAATGAAACATTGAATTTAACGCTCCTCGCCAAAACTCCATCACACCTACATGAAAGGTGTTAAGTGTGACCTTGGAATCCAACAAGGTCCACTAGTGTTAGCCAATATTGTTTTAGGAACCCACACTTGTTTAAACTTGATGTTTGTGTTCCTAAATTTACAATAATATGAAGTGTGGCCTACACTATCACAAGTAAAGCACTTTGCATATAAGTTCTTTGCACTAGAAGGTGCATTGTGGAATTTCTTGAATTTTGGCTTTTCAACATTTTTCAAGCCAAAACCAAGTCCTCTTCTATTATTGCCATATAATTGATTCTCTAAAATAGTGTCCAACGATTGTTTTCCCGTAGAGAATTTCTTAATGGCCAATTCAAGATTCGAGACTTTGGTTTTCAACAATTTATTTTCTTCCACAAGCAATGTGCATTTACTTATAAAAGCTCTCTTGTTTTCCTCTTCCTTCTTTTCAAATTCAACCATTTTTCTTTTAAAATCATTATCCAACATGCAGAATTTATCATTAAGCTCTCTAATAACATAGTCTTTTTCAGTTTCGAGCTTAATCAAATCAAGTTTAAGCATGCTAATATTATTCATCAAGGAAGGGCAAGAGAGACAAGGTGCTTCATCATTAAAACTGGATTTTTCCTTTTTCAGAATATCAATAGTAGAGTCACGTGCAACAATATCACTTTTGAGTTTTTCAATCTCTTTAGACATTTCACATTCAGATTGTTGCATTTCAAAGTTCTCATTTTGATAATCATCTATAGTGGATTCAAGCTCTACTATTTTATCTTGCATTTCTTTACAAAGAGTAAGGAGTTCAGTTTTACTACCAGACGTTACCTCATTGTGTATTCCCATCAATGCCATGCATGAATGGGCTTCGTGCTCCTCCTCCTCGCTCTCAGCTTCGCTATCCATGTCCCAAGTAAGCACCTTGGATTTTCCCTTTTCTTTAGCTACCTGAGCTGTCTCATGTGGGCAATCCCTCATTCGATGTCCTCTTTTCTTGCATTTAAAACAAGTCATTCTATTAGTAGTATTCTGATCATAATTTTGCTTAGAAGACTGAAAAAAGTTAGAGCGATTAAACCTGGGTGCCATTTCTGCTCTTCCTTGCTTGGTCTGGACAAACTTTCTGAAATTTCTGACCATTAGCGCTATGTCATCATCATCTTCTTCACTTTCGTCAGCTTTCAGAGCAAGTGGCTTGGTAGCTTTCTCCTTTTCCTCGGGTTTCTCCCTTTCATCAATATTTTGCAATTCTAGCTCGTGGGACATTAAATTACCAATTAAGTCCTCCACCCTCATCTGTGACAAATCTTTCGCTTCTTGGATGGCAGTGACTTTAGGCCTGAAAGAGCTTGGCAGAGCTCTTAATATCTTCCTCACCTGCTCAAGGCTAGAATATGGCTTACCGAGCGAACTAGACGTGTAGACAATGTTGGTGAACCTCGCAAACATTTCTGATATCGTCTCTGATGGTAGCATGCGAAATCCCTCGTATTCCGTGCTCAGAAGTGCAAGTCTAGACTCCTTCACCTGTGACGTTCCCTCGTGCGTCACCTCCAAAGTATGCCATATTTCCTGCGCAGTTAAACAATGTGAGATGCGATTGAATTCAGATTTATCTAATGCACAAATAAGAGCATTCATAGCTTTAGCATTTAGAGAATAAAGCTTCCAATCATTATCATCCCACTTATCATCAGGTTTAGGCATCTCAGTATTTTCAATTTTAATAACAGGTGATTTATAGCCTTTTTCAACAATTTTCCAAGCTTTATAATCAATAGAAATAAGGTAGATTTTCATACGATTTTTCCAGTAAGCATAATCTCCTCCATTAAATCTAGGTGGTCGGGAAATAGACTGACCCTCAGCAAAAACACTATCAATGTGGTCCATGGTCAACTAGGCTAGATCTACTAAACTGGCTCTGATACCACTTGTTGGATCTGGATCCTAGCCTAGAGGGGGGGTGAATAGGCTAATAAAAAATTCTCGTGCAACCCACGAGAAATCTCACGCAGATAAAAGCACAACCAGAGTAATGAAAAGCAGACACAGAGTACACAGCAGATTTACCCTGGTTCGGTCGTCCCAACGACCTACTCCAGCCCCCAAAGCTAATACTAGATTGAATAGTGCAATAGGTACAAAGTCACAAGTTAGAGCACGCTCAGAGCACCCTCTACGCCTCTACACTCGCCGGACTCTCAGTACCCCACACACAGTGTTTCCTCTCACTATCAATCCTAGCAAAGCTTTCTACCAGCTAGTCCCAAACTAGCTGGGTCCCACTTGTCTAGTCCCAACTAGACAAGTCCCAAAATAGTCCACAAAAATAGGTAAAAGTTTCCCCTACAGAGAGCATTACACTAAGACACAAATAAAGGAGTTTAGGGTTTAGAAATGCTCAGTTTGTGTCTGTGTAGGCGTCTCTGTCAATCAGCACGTCGTCAGCTCCAATCTGACGCAAACGGTGCCTCAATCCGACTCCTGGATGTCAAGATATGCACTGGTCTGTGCGTAAAGCAGTTTCAGTTCAGATCCTTATAAAGCAGCTGTCTGTACGCTCAGCAAGTCCTTTAGAATAAAGCGGTCGGTGTGCAAGGAGAATCAGTTCAAACCAAGTTGAACTCGGTCGGTGCGCAAAGTAGCTCCAATAACTCTCTTGCCACGTCAGCATGCGGAATTGTGCTCCTCCATCTCTTTTCGTTCGCCACGTCAGCTCCAAGATGCGATCACCGCCGTTGGTTTCATTTCCATGCGCAGCGGCCTTCGTCGTCTTCGTCTTCCGACTTCGAAGCCGCTCGACTCGAGAGACGGCTAGCTCGCACCAGCAACTGCAGACGACGGCTCTCGGTCAGTGTGATGAGAGGCTCCGGTCAGCGAGAACGATGGGTCGATGATGGTGCACAGCGGCGGCCTTCACTTCAGCAACGGCGGCGATCTTTGAACGGCGACGGCGGATTCTGGATGTTCAGCGACGAGATCTTGGAACATCAGAGATCTCTCGTCGTCGTCGGTCTTCGTTCGACTACAGTGGTGGCCTCGTCTTCGACAACGGCGGGCAGCTTCAACGACGGTACGGCGATGGCGACTTCGTCAGGCGATGCTTTCTTCTCGACAGCGGCGACGGTCGCGAGGACTTCTCCGATGACGGACAGTCAGCTTTGCTCGATCTCTCCGAACACACGGAGGCGTTTGTCTTCGAGGGCAGTGGCGACTTGCTGCTGTGACTTTAGTCGGCGACGAAGGCAGCGACGATTTCGTGCTCGGATGGCAACGTCTCCGGCGGTACTTTGCTTCTACGATGACGCCGACGACTTGGTGTGGCTCTGTGGTGACGAAGGTTAGAGTGGCTCCCCCTCGACGGCAAGGCAACGAGGCGACAACTGATGTTCAGCGTGGACACCGGCGGAGAGGATTGTAGCAACGGCGATGTGAGCAGCGGCGACCTAAGCTTTGATATGTTGATGGCGGCTTCGTTGCGGTCTCGCTGGGGGTCGATGGCACTGATGATTGCTTGGAAATTCTTTGATGAAGCTTTTGAGGATTTTGGTGTAAAGCTGCGACAATAAGACTTAGGGTTAGCTTTTTGAAAAGCTTTGCACCCTTGTGAATAGTATAGCCCCTCTCTCTCTCTCTCAATTTGTTGCCGTAAAAAATGTAGCCCCCTCTCAATATTTTTGTTTGCTGCCCCACTTTTACCCTAGGAGAAAATCATTTGAATATATAGTAAAGGCTAGGGTTTTTTTTGGAGAGAATCCCTAATAGATAGGGATTTTGTATTTTGATTGGGAATAGAAGTTTGAATAGGGTATGGGTAGCAACAAATCCATCTAATTGATTTGATCAAATATCAAATTGATTTGAATCAACCCTATCTCTTAAGTACGTTTGACTTGGTCCACTTTGCTCTCCATTGACCAAGTCAAGTTTCTTTGTGCACACACACTCCATCTCTCCCAATGTGCTATACGAATAGCAATTCCGTCAAATAGTGAAGATATATTGCTTTGCCAAGCCTGAAACACACTGAACACACACATTAGATATACCGACACGTTTGTCATCATCAAACCAAGATTCTAGATCGTTGCTTCCAACACAAGATTCAACAGATCCGGTCCTGCAATAACTTAGCTGATCTTTTTACTAAATCTTTACCGAGATGTAGTTTTGTTAAACTTGTAAAAGGAGTCGGTATGAGACAGCTGAAAGACCTACAAGCCTTAAGCTTGTACGGATAAGGGGGAGTAACTTCTATGTTGCACTCTTTTTCCTTAAGCTGTTGGTTTTTCCAACTGAGGTTTCCACAGCTAAAGTTTTAACGATGCAAACACGATTACTCTGGATACAGAAGTATCCACCCTCTTAGCAAATTACGCTAAGACCAAAATAATGGATGAATAATGAGGAGTGTTATGAATGAGAAATGTATTTGACCTCCCCTCATCATTATCCCTCCATTAGTCCATCATTAGTGAGTTTAAGTATAGGATCTTTGGTATACCATGTCTTTTGGTATCCCATGACCCTTTGTATTCCACTCATATGAATAAATAGAGTGCCATAGCTTTAAGCTATGGTGGCTCATTCTATCTATTTTCTAATATTCCTACACTATTCATATAATAAAGATATTTTTAAAGACACTTGCCAATTTGAATTGTGCCCGAATCCGGTCAGAGCCGTTATTTGAATCGGACCAGAGGGAACGCAAGTACGCCACGTATCTACGAGCGGGTCAGTTTATAAACCCATCTCATCCCAGATCCGATCCGATACCTAAAAAGGTCAAAAGCCATCGCGACTGGAACGAAATTAGGGTTTCGTCTTCCCCCAAATTGTAAGGTTTAATCCTTTTCATTCTTCCCTTTGATTTCATTGTCTATGTTTTCATTATATTACAGAAATTTTCGTTCTTTGGTCGTAGATCTGTTAGATCTTGCTGTAGAACAGTGATAGTTGCTGTCTTTTTGGGTTTTAGGTTCCGTGTATTCTTACATGGTTGTTGGTCTTCGTAGTATTTAAAGCTGAGTGCCTTTTTCGATTCCTTTTATTTTCTCCTAATCTGTTGTAGATGTTTGTATGCAGAAAAAATTAAAATTTTTCCTCAAATTTGGGATTATATAGTAAATCGGCGTCCAGATCAGGATGGGCGATTAGATCAAGCAAAATTTTTCCTTTTAGATAGAAAACGCTCAAGAAAATTTGTGATATTCTTTTAATTTTCTCCCTTCTTTTGCTTATTTGTTGAAACCTGTCGCTCATCTTGTTAAGCAATTATCATAAACTGATATCGAGAGGAGCGTCTGCCATAACTTTTATATATCGTTTAAATTTCTCGATTATTTATAAATGAAGCAACTGAAAAAAATAAATTTATTGATCTAGATCTTGTGTGGTTACATGAACACTAGAAGATATAGTCAACGTCTAGAAGTAATGTGATCTTATTGATGCTGTTAGAGCATCTCCAACCCAACCCTCCATTCCCTCCATAAATGGAGGGTTGGGTTGGAATATTATGAGAATATTCCCTATATAGAGGGTAGGAAATGGAGGGAGCTCCAACCCAACCCTCCATAATTGATAAACACACACAACAATTTCTAGCACTTAAAAATACCACATCTAACCCCAAAATGTAGTGTATGGACATTAAAGCCATGTACATTTAGCACACCCCCATGAAAAAATGGAGGTTACTACAGTGACCCTCCAAGTTTGGAGGGCCACTGTAGCAAACCGGCAAAATTTTGCCGGTTTTGCAGGGCGGGTGGAGGAGGGAAAACGCCATTTTTGACGTTTTCCAGTGTGGTTGGAGATGACCGTTTTAAATTAAGTTTGTACAGGACTAGATATATCATTATTACCCAAGTCCATCAGTGAGATTATTTGCCATCTTTATATATGCACGTAGTCACCATTAATACTCCATATATTGATTGGTAATTTAATTTGGTGTTGACTTTATGTTTTTTTGTTATTATTTGGTTATGGTTTTATGTGTTGCCAAATAGCTTTTGGTTGCAAGTTGTATTGGGTGCTTTTTAACTTTCTGAATTTTTGGAACATTTCCTGAATTTTGAATTTTAGAAGAATTTTTACCGAATTATACCTTGTATCAATTTCATGCTTGTTGTCACAAAGAATAACTTTCAGTAGCTTGATCTACATCTGTTATGCACACAGAATCTTAGACTACGTTTGAGTAAGGATGTCGCCAGCTGAATCATCCCGGGAGGAAAATGTTTACATGGCAAAGCTTGCCGAGCAAGCTGAGCGGTACGAGGAGATGGTTGAGTTCATGGAGAAAGTTGCAAAGACCGTGGACGTTGAAGAGCTCACTGTCGAAGAAAGAAACCTCCTCTCGGTGGCCTACAAGAATGTAATTGGCGCCCGCCGTGCCTCTTGGAGGATCATCTCATCCATTGAGCAGAAGGAGGAGAGCCGAGGGAATGATGATCATGTTTCAATGATCAGGGAATATCGTGGCAAGATTGAAACTGAGCTCAGCAAGATCTGTGATGGGATCTTGAAGCTGCTTGACTCTCACCTTATCCCTTCATCCACTGCTGCCGAGTCCAAGGTTTTTTATCTCAAGATGAAGGGAGATTACCACAGGTTTGTCATAGAGGTTTACTAATGGTTTCGGATTTAAAACAACGAGGGGAATACTGTTTCTAACTGACAAGTGATTGTGAACAGGTATCTTGCGGAGTTCAAGACGGGGGCAGAGAGGAAGGAGGCTGCTGAGAGCACGCTAGTGGCATACAAGTCTGCACAGGTGTGCCCTTTTTTTGGTGGATCCATTTATTTACATACCAGTTGTTGAAAGCGGCTTTTTGGAATGCCATTGTTTTGCCATGACACTGGATTTCATCTGTATTCCACGTTTATGTAACCATAAAATTTTGTGGTTTTTTCCTCTTCTTTAAATGCCTATAATTGCCATATTGTTTTTGACAATCAGCTTAGAGCATGGCATTGTCTGTGTAGGATATTGCCTTGGCTGAATTGGCCCCGACCCACCCTATAAGGCTGGGCCTGGCACTCAACTTCTCAGTGTTCTATTATGAGATCCTCAACTCACCGGACCGTGCATGCAGCCTTGCAAAACAGGTATATTTCTGTGACTTACTGACTTATGTTGGTTCTAACTTGTTCATAATTTGACTACTTTTTGATCAGATGTCTCTTTCCCATTAGTTCATGCAATTTTATTTGAAATTGTAAAGTCTTATATATGAACTTTAGATGATCTTCTTTATTCAAGTAGTTGAAGAGGACACAAGTCATGATGGTGTCTAGGAAGTCCATGGTACATTGCATTTGTTTGAATAAAGCTATTATGATGCATCATGGGAGAAAGCTTTCATGCGTCCTTATGGGAAAACAGTATGATCTTTTATCCTGTAGTCTTATTCATGACATCATAACTACAGTTGTAATATGATCTTTTGTCCAATTTAGTTGCTTGTTATTAACTGTTGGATATTGAGACACCCCGAATATGATGCTGATGCTGATGCTGATGCTGATTTAACAAATGATATGTACCAATGATTATTGCCAAGTGAGTAGGATTTAATGACACATCAAATATGGAGTTCAAAGCAAAATGAGAAAAGTCAATAAGCCATTAAGGGAGGAATACATCTTGGATCACACATGAACATTCCAGGTGTTTTCCATGTTTTCCCTCTAGGATGATTCGTCTTTCCAGAGTTAGCTATCTGTATGGCACCAAACTAGTTATTTTTTGACCCCTCTTCTGGCAAGTCAGGAAGCCTTAGAGTCTCCACTTGTAAGCTAGTGATGGACCAAGTGGAACGGTTGTGAATTCATTTTATGCGGCCATGGATTCCATTAGTACTTTAATCAGCATCTCTATTATTTATCACTTTTCTGAAGTCATGCGAGTTGTTCTTTTTTGCAATTCAATAAACATGTTGGGGCAATTTTATTCTCCTGATATTATGAATTTGTATTTAATGCACATCGAAAATACGGATGGAGCATGTTGAACAAGTTTACTGTTTTGTTTGATGATTCATTTTTTTCAAGTTGTTTACTTGAAAGCTGATAACAAATCGTGCCAATGTTTAGTTATATGGACTGTACACTGATGTATCATTTTTTAAAGGCTTTCGATGAGGCTATTTCAGAGCTGGACACACTTGGTGAGGAATCCTACAAGGACAGCACATTGATCATGCAGCTTCTCCGAGACAACTTAACTCTTTGGACCTCAGATTTAACGGTGTGTTTTTATATTGATTTTCATTCCTATAATCTGTTCTTCATAATCTCTGTATGAATTTGTATGTCAATCCATAAGATATTCATCATCTTTCGTTCTCTTTCCAGGAGGATGCTGGCGACGAGATTAAAGAAGCGGCGCCAAAGCGTGAATCAGGAGAAGGCCAGTGATAATAGCTATCTGCCTTTGATTGTGTGCTTTCTGGAGTCTATGGGGTTCTTTTGCCCCTTTTTATCTTTTTTCAATTTTTAAGTATTATTAAGATGTAATTGGAAGTTGCATGTGCTTAGATTGTATTAGGCCTCAGTGGATGACCAACTTTTTATCACATTTGATCACCAAATAGGGTTTTGCTCAAATGATTTAGTGATTGTTTGTAACTTGGCTGATCTGTGTTTATGTTGTAGCACTTGCTGTGTGATGGATGGATGGATTGTTGCTTTATTATGTTTGACTGCCTTTGATATTTGTGTGATGATGATATTAATGGTCTGTTTCTTGCCTGCAGTATGAGTTGGTCCTTTGTGAACTGGTTTGGCTCGATGCATCTACAATTACTTCTGTCTTTTAGGAACATCTTATCCAGTTTGCATGAGTAGAAATCATAGTACATGCTATATACTCATCTTCTTTTGTGTTGTGTATGTTGCTACACATTCATGTATTTTGCTATCTGAAAAAAAGGTGCATCTCCAAAAATGAATAAATGTCCCAAAGTAGATTTCCAATCATCTTTATTTCCAGCATCAAAGTAACAAAGAACCTTAATCAATCTTACTTGATAAATAACTTGTGATGCATGATACCCTTTAGATGCTTCAAAATTCTCTTAACAGCTTTTCAATGTGCATCATCAAGATTACTTTTTGTATCCATTGACTAAACTTACCAACCATGCTAAGTTTGATCCAGTACACAGCATTGCATAAATCAAGCTTCTAACAGCTTAAGTGTATGTGACACTAAGTGGTTTTTGTCCTTAGTAATATTGTTCTTTAGATAACTGTTTTTTCATAACCAGTGGCATAGATGATGGATTGCAATTTCGCGTATCAACCCTTCTAAATATTGTGTGCAAAACCTCTTTGGTTTAAACATAACAGTCTAGACTTCCATCACTAGGAATCTGTATACTAAGGCCATAAGATGCATTTTGCATGTCCTTCATCTCAAATTCACCAGGAAATGATGATTTAATCATGTTCCACATGTCTATGTCATTTTTGTTGGGATCATGTGGATAGCAAACTAAACACTAGGATGTGTGTGTGTGTGTGTGAGATTAGTATTTCAAAATAATTCGGACAAATAAAATTAAATCCCTCTAATTTTAGCCTGGATGCTTGTTAGAGTTACCTACACAAGTATCTAATAAACACAAACCAATTACATATAAAGATATTGAGAAATGCATGGTGGAATACAAAAGCTCAATTAGCAAGTAAAGAAAATAATATCAAAGAATCATACGCAAACACAATATGATTTTATCCTGGTTCACCGTCCGTTAGGCTAGTCCAGTCCTCAATCTCCAATTGGGATTTTCCACTAACCAACTCTCTTAATCAAGGGAGTAACGCCTCACCAAGAGGTCTTACACTTGCCTAGCTACACTTACTAGGTCTTTCACCAATACAACCACCACCTAAAACTTGCTAGGAATTTCCAACTCAACTTAACTACTTCAACAATGGAGAGTATTACAACAATCTTTATCAAATAACTTACCAATGCACTTACCATAAGCTTTTGAAGATGGATGGTAGTGCTCACAAGAATCATATAGACAAAAGAAATTGGAGTTTGAATTTGGCTAAGGAAATTTCCTATTTGATTCTTTGAAAGATGAAGATTAAAACAAGAATCAAGGAAAGCTCTTTTGATTCTCTTAGAAGTAAAGATTAAAACAAGAGAGAAATCAAATCTTTAATGCTAAAAATTAATGCTTAAAAGCTTTTGTGAAAACTGAATTTTCTTAGCTTAAAAATGAGAGAGAGAGAGAGAGAGAGCTTTAAATTTGCTTTGAATGCTTGGGAATTCTTAAAAATACTGATCATTCATTACCGTAATAAATTCTACAACTCCCCCTATTTATAAGCCTCATGACCGATCAAATATTATCTCAAAAATACCCTTGCAACGACTCTCCAACAGCTAGAAAACAAAATTCGATAAATCTGGAAGTCTGTCTGGTAGTTCAAAGTAGTCGACCGCTGTACTGAAAGTAGTCGACTCTTCTTATAACTGCGATCAGCTACTTCCACAATGGCAACCGACTCCTTTTCAACTATCACAGAATACTTCCACTCCCATACAAATTAGTCGACTAATATGAAATAGTAGTTGACTAATAATCAAATCTAAGAGTTCTTAGCTTTTAAAACTTTGGAAAATTATTTCAAAATAATTTTGAAACATTTGTAAACATTTAATAAGTTTTAATAAGCAATGTGTGTGTGGTTTCAAGTCTAAGGCCGACAAATGATTTAAGATATGAGAAGAGTAAATACATCAAAATACCCAAACTTTGGCTTATTGATGCTCTTAAGTTTTCTCTTCTCCATCTCTTAACTCCATCGTAGCTTTTGTCACGACCCGCTTCCCTAAAATGGAGGCGAGACGTGAAAAGGTCCGCACGAGAGTGGAGCCGTGAAGCCCCAAACCCGATAAGCGTCCACAATACATAAACATGTCCCTGTAACCACAACAGAATAACAATAATAACACAGGGAGAGACTGAAATAAAATTCCACATCTCACAAATTGTCCAACATCAAAATAAGTTCAACATCCAGAAAAACCACCAGGCTAAAAGAAAAGAGTCTAAAGGCCCAGAACAAGGCCAACCAAAGCAACAACATAACAAGTAGAGGTGCTACGCACCGATAACAAAACAACAGTCTAACAAAAGTAAAACACAACGAAGACACTAGAACTGGTCCCCAGTGTCTACGTACTCCCCGTCAAACACAAGCTCGGGCTCGGCGTCAGCAAACACCTCGTCCTCAACAAGGTACTCAGGCTCAGGATCTAACATGTGTCACCCAAAAGAGTAAAGGGGCACATGTCAGCAAGTCTAAAAGACTTGGGCAAGGAAACTGAAAGTAAGGCAACTAGCAACCTAACAGTTTAGTATGCATGACATGGCAGTTATAACATGAGTGCACAATTTAAAACATGGCAAGACATTTTGTACAAGAGAACAATTATCGAGACAAGACAAGACAAGAGTAGCCACGCTACTAACATTCTCAATCAATTCACATTGTTGGTGTTCACGCCCTTCGCTGAATGGTAAACATTTCAGACCGATCGGCACTAAACACATTTCACATTTCACGGTTGTTTTGTAGATGTTTGCGCCCTTCGCTGAATGGCTAGCATGTCAGTCCGATCGGCCCCAAACACTACCCCACCCCAAAGAGTTTACGCCTTACAACTGCAGTTGTTGATCAAACAGACTCCCAGTTGAATGGCCGCTTAACCCTCACCCCCTATACCCACACGTAATGGAGCCTGGGTCCCCGCACAATGAACTTAGCTAGTGAGCCTGGGGTTGCCCCGCACATGAGCTCGCATTCTTAGTTCACAATTCAATATATCGAGCGTTGGGGTTAGCAACTCATTATGCTCGCTTCTGGTCACGAGCCAGGAACACAAGTAGTGTAGCGTTGCTACGCAAACACGGTATCACTTAAGGATGCAATGACATGACATTTAAATTGCGTACCGTTAATGGAAAGTAAACATGACATGGTAAGTGTGCAACATGATATATGTTGGAACTAGCTTCGTTGTCAAGCTAATTCCCCAATTTGCGCCTAGGCGAGTATCATTTCGTCGCCTAGCCTCTTTTACGCCTACAACAAGAAAATGGCCTAAAACATGGCCTAAACCCTAAGTGGCAAGTTTCACTTGCCTAGCACCGGGGATGACGACCACTTCGTCTCACGGATGCTAATCTACGGGGAAATCGCTGTTATGGGGGAAACAAACACCAAACACATGAAATTAATTAGGGTTTCACCAAAATTATAAATAAGTTAAGAAAACACTAAGGAATCGATTTCTCACCAAGAGTAGGCGGAAGAAACACCCAGGGGAACCCTAGGATCAGATCTGGAAAAGATTGGAGAAGTTTGGGGAAACTAGGGTTTGGGGAAATTTGGGGATTTGATGGATTTGGGTGAGATTTTGGGGAAGATGAGAGGTAGATAGAGTGGATGGATGGTTTGGATGATGGATTTAGGGCTTGGAATGAAGGATTTAAGCTTGGAGGAAGATGGGGGCTCAAGGGGGAAGATTTTAGGGTTTTGGGTCGTGTTGGAGAAGATGAAATCGTTTGGGTTGGGTTTAAATAGGTTGGGCTGGCGGCTGCCCAGAAATTAGGGTTTTAACACTGGTTAGTCGGTCAAAGAGCAACCACTGACCGACTAGTTTGGAAACTAGTCGGTCGGTCGACCAACGCAGACCGACTAAGTGTAAACAGTAACTCCTGAACGAAAATAGGATTTTAGAGTTAGTCAGTCCATGAACAAACGCTGACCGACTAGTTTAACATCTAGTCGGTCGATGAACGTTCTTAGACCGACTAAGAGTGTACAGTAACTGATACAAAATTAAGATGATGTGTTAGTCGGTTAAAGAAGCATTGCTGACCGACTAGTTTGCAACCTAGTCGGTCAACCAACGTTCTTAGACCGACTAACGATAAACAGTAACTCTTGAGAAATTTAGAAAGCTAACTAGTCGGTCCAAGAAGGATTGCCGACCGACTGGATCGTCATCTAGTCGGTCGGTGCCCCTTCTTACACCGGCTAATGAGCACAAAAAGTTCCGATATGGAGCGCGGGGCCCCGGGATCGATTCCTAAGACTCCTAGGCTTGATCTAATAGTTAGATACGACCGTTATGAAGTCCGTCACGAATGAAAAACTTCGAAATCGACAATCCTAAGGAAGAAGCGAGAAAATACGACGAATCGATCGAAAACGAAAGCTACGGAGACGAAAACCACACACAGAGGAGAAAATCCACCAAAACATATATTATATTATATTAAATCCAGATACATGAAAAGCAGTCGTTACAGCTTTTGATCTTTGTTTGAGCTCCCACACCAACCTTCCAAGCTTTTCTCTTTAATCTTTCTTCTTGGCTAAACTTCTTGGTTTTATTGGACTTTTGTTGACTTTTGTTAACATTAGTATCCATAAGATATTAAGCTCAAACTAATCAACATAAATCCATAACCATGGCATAAGAAATATATAACACAAGACATACTATGTCTATAACCAAAAGTGCGTGGTTAGCACACAATGTAGCAAACAATACAAGCATATTGTCCAAATATAATTAAGCATACATTAAAGTCCAAAACATAACGATAACAAGCCAAATTTTCCATGATATCTTCCAAAATAAAAAAAGCATATATAACATCATCCATAACTTGAGCAATAATCGACTCTAACTAGATGGTCCTTCTCCCTCTCCTCTAAGCAACTTCTTCACCTCTATAATCTCTTGGTGAAGAGCATCAATCTTGTCACAAACTTTCTTGTCAAGCTTCTCAAAAGCTTGTTTCATCTCAACCTTTAATTCCGTCTTCAACTCTTGAAGCTTGGAAGACAAAGTGGAATGATCCGAGGGTGGTGGAACTTGATGAGGGGGTGAGGCTTCATCTTCATAGTCATCATCTTCTTCATCACTATCATCCTCTTCCTTTGGGTTGACTCTAAGTCTCATTCTCTTAAGGGCAAATTGGTCAAAGGGTTTAATGGGGTCAATGTGTTTAGTTTCAAGGTCAAAACTGACACCATGATCTTTGAGAATGAGTGAAAGATAGTGTCCATGATGCAGTGATTGAGGAGTTGCGTGAGCCAAATTATCAAAAATCAATTCTACCCAATTCATTTTTATTCCATCCACTAGAGCACAAATTTTTTTCCGCTGGGCTCTCATTGAGGATGGAATAACTTCCTGATTTCTGGTAAATGTTATATGCTAAGATGAGGGCCATAATCCTTGCCCATGGTTCCATAGCACCAGTCCTAGTCCCTATATGAGATATAAATTTCTTTCCTGGAAGAAACATCATTCTAATGATCTTTTTATCGTTCATGAAGATTTCTTTAAGTGATACACCAGTGTTATGAATGCCTAAAGTCTCTCCATGATCAGTGACATTGATCCGAATGGGTTGACCAAGCACATTTGAGATAATCCTAGGAATCTTGGTGTTGACAACCATATTGGTGTAGAATAGGTGCACTAATCTAGGGTTGCATGAATTGTCTAAAGAGAACAAACTGGTGAGTCATTGATAGTCTAAAAGTTTCCTAATGCCATATCCTCGTAGATCATTGACTTTTACAAATCTTTCACTGAGGATATTCTTGCTAGCAATTTTCTGAAATTTGTTTAGCAAGTGAGGGTCATCTGGCATATCCCTAATCGTGTTATACCATGTAGTCTATTAGATCTGTATATGTTTTGTATCTATATGGTTGTATATACTCTATTGTAGTGTATATGTTCGTATATATGTGTGTGCGTTATTTGTGTCTACATGTGTGTGTACGTCTTGGTGTATATTTTGGGTGAAAAATAGTGTGTAGCTATGGACTATGTGTATGTGTATATACATGTGTGAAAAGTGTGGATGTATATGGATTGGTGTGGTGTATGTGTATGTATGTGATACATGTGCTAGTGTAGTAGTGTGTATGAATAGATGGGTGTGAGTAGGGGTGTGTATGCTTTTATCTTCGTTGTATGGATTTTGTAGTTGACTATGTATATATATGCGTGTAGTTATATGTATGTGTGTGCAATAGTGGTCTTCTAGTGTGTAGTTAAATAGATATATGTAGGGATTTATGTGTGTATGTTTATGTTAGTTGTGTGTATTTGTACATATGAGTATGTATAGAGGGCTGTGTGAAAAGGGTTAAGGTTAGTGGCATCTTTATAAATACCCAGAATAGTGAAGCGTATTTCGGTCATTTGACTCTATGGAATATTTCCTAGAATATTCCTTTCTAAGAGAATAGAAAAGGAAAAGGAGAGAGAGAGAGAGAGAGAGAGAGAGAGAGAGAGAGAGAGAGATCTAGGGAATTCATTCCTTCTCTCCTTATTCTTCTTTTTCATTTTCTTTCTATTCGCCTCTTTTTCTCTCCTCCCCCTTCTTCTCCTTGTAGGCCGAAATTTCCCCTAGGCCCTAGGCCTTCCCCTTCACCCCTTGGCCATGAAACCCTAGTAGACTTTTTCTTTAAGAGTAGGGTGGAGCTTGATGATGGAAGGAGGTTTTGGAGAAGAGAAAGAGATGGACTTTGAAGCAAGATGCCAATTTTTTGGGTGTTGGATCTTGAAGGTAGAATTTTGTGGAGCCATATAGGATCTTGGAGAATATTGGTACTTTATTGAGGTAGGATTCCAATTCTTATGGTATATTATGAATATGTTTTCATTACATGTCACTTATTGTCATGCAGAAATTATTTCAGTTTTTTCTGCTAGTTCAAATAAGTATAACTTCCATTTTAGTGATCCAAAAATTATTTTCAAATACAATCTGGAAAGCTCTTGAAGTTACCTACAACTTTTATCTAGATCTTAAAGTCAAATTTTGCCTTTATTTTGACTGAATTGCTTATCGTTGTCGTGGTGTCAAATTCTGGTAGATTCTGCACCATGTTATTGACCAGCATAGAACTTTCACTCACGTTGTCCAAATAACTTGATTTAAGACAATCTGGAATCCTAAATTAATTATCTACAAATTTCATGTTGGGATCTCAATCAGAATCCGACTATAAAATGACTGAATTAACTGATCTTTATTGCTATATATTTCAGTTTTAGGACAGATTCTGTACCCTATATGGTACAAGCCATAACTATTATCCTAGATATCCAAAAATTAGAATTCTTGTTGCTCTGGAAACTTAACTAAATTATCTACAAGTTTCATTTAGAAACCTTTGTCAAATTCTATCTACAAAAGGTGATGGCATTTGGAGAAGTTGATGTTCATATGAGAGAATGGACATGTAAAAAGATGTTGTATCGGAATTTGGCTTTGGGATGATGTACATGATGATGGTTTCTAGTGCCATGCATATTTGAAATATGGGGCATCTATCGCATGGATTTATGTGGTTTGTTGAGATGGTGTGGTTATGGTGATGGGCATGGCACATGATGCATGACCCTTGTTGTGAAAGAAAGAAAGAAAGATATGGAAAGAAAGAAAGACCTAAAATAGAGCCATGCCATGATGACCCTATACTTCACGTAGTAGGACACTATTAGCCCATAACCATGCATAAGACAATTTGTAATAATCTTATGCAATGTATGAATATGGTGTGGTACATTTCTTTATTCATATGTATGCCATCTCTGTAACTTGTTCACTTTATGATTACATTGCATTATGTCACACAATTTAATTCTATGATTCCTTTTATGTCTCATTTATATAAGAACATATATGTCATACCTTGTAGCATTCATGTTTACATTGTTTTCATTTCATAATGCCAAAGTATGTTGCACATTGTAGGTTGCATTATTGCATTTAATAATGCACCATAAAAGTTGGAGATCCTACTAGACACGCTTTGAGGTGCCCTCCACCTTTTTCCACAGGTAGCTAAGGTAGAGCTTCCAGCAGGTAGAGTTCTTGGAGTTGGAGATGGGGACCAGTGTTGAGCAGGGAGAGTGTTGTAGTACTCGTGGGATTGTTGTAGCCTTGATGTTGTTCTTGTGAGTTGGGCATTGGATATTTGTATTATATGTTGTATTGGAACATTGTGTATATATATAATTGCTTTTGTACTTGTATATTGTGTTGTTCTTCAGAGTTTTGGAGCATTATCTGTGTTGTCCCAGCATGTGTGCAGTGGCCTGTAGAACTTTTATTGTCCTCTCTCTTCTCTCCTTCTCTCTTCACTCTCGCCTCTCCAGCCTATCTGGGAAAGTTTTGAAAATCCCAGGTATCCTGAGGAGCGGAACATGACACCATCTAAATGAGGTAAAAATCATCTCCCTTTCAGTTATGCTTCTAGATGATGAGGAGTCATGTTGGGAAGAAGTCCTAGACCTCTTGGGAACTTGTTTCCTACTCATGATGTATGAAAATGTAGATGCAACAACTAATATGATGCAAAATGAAGTGGAATGAGGTGTAATCAATAGTATATTACCAACACAAGCGTAGATCTTCACCAAACTCCTCTAAATCCTCTAGGACTCTCAGATATAAAGTTAGGAGCAGCTGAAATTCTGGAAATTTTGGTTCAAGGGCATTGGTGAGAAGAAAAATAATTTTGGAGCAAAAGCTAGGGTTAAAGTATTCTAAAGTGAATCGAGAGCATAGATCAAACAAAAAAGGGTTGAGATCCTCTAATCTAAATGTGTTAAAGTCAGGTGCACCTAGTAGGGGTCGGGTCTAAATCCAATAAGCCCAAAAAAATTCAAAATAATCCTCAAATATTGATGGGAACTAAAGACAGAAAACCCAGAAGTAGTCGGCTCCTTTGAGAGTGGCAGTCGGCTCTTTTTAAAGAATCGGTCGACTATTTTAGAAACAATGATTTGCTCTTTAAACTAGTCGGCTCCAGTTTATGAGTCGGCTCCTTTCAAAAAGTGGTCAGTTACAACAGTATAAATGCACTTCTAATCTCCTAATCAAATCTTTTCGTCTCTCAACCTAAACTATGGGAAGTCTATCCTAGCATGCACATACATAATCAAACATACGCATACATTAATTATCCCTATTAAGATTGAGATACCAAGGGTTATATGGGGTATCCCACTTCGGTTCTCAACCTAATTATCTAATCACCTTGGAAACCAAATCCAACTGGGTTTGGATTTCCCATCTTTTACAAACTTATAATTAGGTGAATTATGAACATCTTGCATCAAGTTAGTTACATAAGCATCAAATGCATTATGATTTAATGATTTAGGAATTCAATTTTTAATCAATTTTCTTTTATTATTGTTAGAAGTTGACGTGGTTGTGTTTCTAACAAAATTTTGATTAAAGTGATTTTTAAGGGTCCTAAAATTACTAACATTAGCATTTGGATTATAAGCTAATCCCATTTTATTGTTTATAACTAGTTGTGATCCTGTCAAATCATTCAATGTCTCTTTTCCCTTATTAAATCTTCGAACAGTAATCTATAAATCATTGTACTTATTAAGTGAATCTTCTACATCATTACCTAGTTTTTCTATTCTAGTGTGCAATATTTTAACATTGTTAAAAAAGGCTTTTATTCTTATTTTTTAAATATTGGTTATCTAACCTGTGCTTTTTGTCTTCATTATATTGTTCTTGATTAAGAAGCGTTAACTCTTCGGGTGTCTCTTTTAGTTTAATCAATTTCGATTTTAACCTAGAGTTTTCTTCTTCCAAATCTTTTAAATCGCATTTTTCATGAAGCTTCTCTAATTCATGGAACTTCCTAATCAATTTTCCATGAGCATCACAAAGCTCATTGTTAGGGTTGAATTCTGCTGATATTTGTTGGCATTAGTGGCACAATAGATGGAGAGTTCTGTTTGAGGAATCAGAAGTGTTTTTGCGCAGATTGAGCTGTATTGTTGAACATAATGTCGTTCAACAAAATGTCCAACATTCGGGATCTGGATTTCTGGTTCGTATGCAGAAACGCGGGGTTGGTCTGTAGAACTATCGTGCGGATTCAGATCTGATTTGTTACCTAGAATATCGGGGATTCCTGTATATGGTTGTGGTATACCTGCATGAGAGATATTTGGAAAGCCCTTCCTTAATCGGTTGCTAAATTGAAGGTTTGTTGGGTTGAAATAGAAAGTGAGCATCTCGCAGATTTGTTAGTTGGGAAGATTGATTGCTGTTGATTGATGCAGATCTATTCTGATACCTTCAACCTATTCTGGGATATTCTATTGGTAATATATAAGGAAGCTATTATTCTATCGATTTTGTTGTTGATTCGGTTGGAGAGAATCTCGCCCGCAAATCAGTTTAATGCTAGAGGATTTTGCGAAACCAATTGCCCAATTGGTTTGGATTCTTGATAGCTGCCGTATCTGCACCGGTGGTTCACGGTTCCTTCTCTATCAATTCGGCAATTGAGGGGGTGCGGAAGATATATAAGGTGGGTACGGTTTTGCGGCTAGGGTACGACTTTTGACGAAAGTTTTGAAGAACTCTGGGAGGAGGCCGACGGCTACGCACGTAGGATCAAGGGAGTTGATCTAGTCGGTTGTGCAAGGGGAGCTTGCGGGCAAGGGGAGCTTGCCGAGAATACTCCATGGGTTGGTAGAGACCACCCATCACGGTTTGTATTGAGGGGGAGGTTGTTCCTCCTAATAGAATCACGATAATTAGTGATTGTACTCATTGATTATTTTAGTGGAGTATTCTGATTTTCTGGGCGTGGCCCCGCAGATGTAGGTGTGCGCACCGAACTGCGTTACCAAGTCTCTTGTGTCACCTTGGTGTTTATGTTTCATCTTTGTGTTTTATTTGTCGTGCTTAAGTACTGAACTATCAATTGGTATCAGAGCAGGTCACTCGTATAACTTTGTTAACAAAGAAGGTGTGATCTTGGATTTCAGTACTTGAATCATGGCTACACGAGAAGGTGCCTCCGTTGTTCGTCCTCCACTCCTCACCGGTACAAACTACACTTACTGGAAGTCTCGAATGCGTGTATTCATCAAGTCCATTGATGAGAAGGCCTGGATCGCTATCGTTAAAGGATGGACACCGCCGATCGAAATTGTCAAGTTAGCAAAGAACTTGAAAGAATGGGTCAGGAGAAGGGCCATGATCAGAAGAATAGGCAGTTTAGAGGTATAAAAAGTGCTCGTTCTGTATGCAGTTACTGCAAGTTCATAGGCCATACGGAGAGAAACTGCTACAGTCGCATGCGAGATTGGTCAGAAGGAAGAAATGTTAGACATCCTGATATGAAGATGAAGAAGCAATGGGTCAAGAAGTCTGAATTATACAGCAAGAACACTACAGCTTCAGAGAGAACACTTCATGTTGTGACTAATGTTGTAACATTAGATACAACACAGAACAATGTTGCTGCAGATGTTATGACACCAGACTCGACATCTTCCCTCGACAATCACGGTGAGCAACCTGCGCCAAAGTCTCATGAATCTTCCTCCAGAATTATCAGAGTGCTATCTCGTCGCTTTGCTCACTGCACTTCCTCCACCGGTGCCATTGGATCTTCGCCTGTACCCTCTCCTGCACAGCAATCCACCTCTGCTTCATCTTCTGCGGCCTCATCATCTAGACCGGTTGACTTCCCTAAAGTTCGTTCACTTCTTAGCCGGTTCCAACGCATCCACGTCTCCAAATTTTGACATACAGACCACCGAAGATCCTCTGTCAACACCGTCGATGTTTTTCTATTCTCCAACTTCTTTTTGGCCCATCAGAGCTCGACTCGGATGTGAGGTATAATGCTCTTTCTCTTATTCTGCTGTGCCTGAGAATTTATTTGCTATTAAGAGAGACAGACGAGCCTCTGGATGTGCCTCAGTTGAGTTTTACTGAATTTTTCTTTTGGAGATGTGAGGCTAGCTGAAAGGGGGAGAATGTGGTGTCTTTTCTGAATAATTTTGATGTCTCTTCTGAAGTGATCACTGCTCGGGTTGTTCTAGTAAGGGGGAGAATGAGGTTTGGATTATTGTGGCTCAAAGGGGGAGAATGTGTGCTTGGTTGGTGCTTGCTTTGGGTTGTGCCACATAATGCCAAAGGGGGAGATTGTTAGGGTTGAATTCTGCTGATATTTGTTGGAATTAGTGGCACAATAGATGGAGAGTTCTGTTTGAGGAATCAGAAGTGTTTTTGCGCAGATTGAGCTGTATTGTTGAACATAATGTCGTTCAACAAAATGTCCAACATTCGGGATCTGGATTTCTGGTTCGTATGCAGAAACGCGGGATTGGTCTGTAGAACTATCGTGCGGATTCAGATCTGATTTGTTACCTAGAATATCGGGGATTCCTGTATATGGTTGTGGTATACCTGCATGAGAGATATTTGGAAAGCCCTTCCTTAATCGGTTGCTAAATTGAAGGTTTGTTGGGTTGAAATAGAAAGTGAGCATCTCGCAGATTTGTTAGTTGGGAAGATTGATTGCTGTTGATTGATGCAGATCTATTCTGATACCTTCAACCTATTCTGGGATATTCTATTGGTAATATATAAGGAAGCTATTATTCTATCGATTTTGTTGTTGATTCGGTTGGAGAGAATCTCGCCCGCAAATCAGTTTAATGCTAGAGGATTTTGCGAAACCAATTGCCCAATTGGTTTGGATTCTTGATAGCTGCCGTATCTGCACCGGTGGTTCACGGTTCCTTCTCTATCAATTCGGCAATTGAGGGGGTGCGGAAGATATATAAGGTGGGTACGGTTTTGCGGCTAGGGTACGACTTTTGACGAAAGTTTTGAAGAACTCTGGGAGGAGGCCGACGGCTACGCACGTAGGATCAAGGGAGTTGATCTAGTCGGTTGTGCAAGGGGAGCTTGCGGGCAAGGGGAGCTTGCCGAGAATACTCCATGGGTTGGTAGAGACCACCCATCACGGTTTGTATTGAGGGGGAGGTTGTTCCTCCTAATAGAATCGCGATAATTAGTGATTGTACTCATTGATTATTTTAGTGGAGTATTCTGATTTTCTGGGCGTGGCCCCGCAGATGTAGGTGTGCGCACCGAACTGCGTTACCAAGTCTCTTGTGTCACCTTGGTGTTTATGTTTCATCTTTGTGTTTTATTTGTCGTGCTTAAGTACTGAACTATCAATTGGTATCAGAGCAGGTCACTCGTATAACTTTGTTAACAAAGAAGGTGTGATCTTGGATTTCAGTACTTGAATCATGGCTACACGAGAAGGTGCCTCCGTTGTTCGTCCTCCACTCCTCACCGGTACAAACTACACTTACTGGAAGTCTCGAATGCGTGTATTCATCAAGTCCATTGATGAGAAGGCCTGGATCGCTATCGTTAAAGGATGGACACCGCCGATCGAAATTGTCAAGTTAGCAAAGAACTTGAAAGAATGGGTCAGGAGAAGGGCCATGATCAGAAGAATAGGCAGTTTAGAGGTATAAAAAGTGCTCGTTCTGTATGCAGTTACTGCAAGTTCATAGGCCATACGGAGAGAAACTGCTACAGTCGCATGCGAGATTGCTCAGAAGGAAGAAATGTTAGACATCCTGATATGAAGATGAAGAAGCAATGGGTCAAGAAGTCTGAATTATACAGCAAGAACACTACAGCTTCAGAGAGAACACTTCATGTTGTGACTAATGTTGTAACATTAGATACAACACAGAACAATGTTGCTGCAGATGTTATGACACCAGACTCGACATCTTCCCTCGACAATCACGGTGAGCAACCTGCGCCAAAGTCTCATGAATCTTCCTCCAGAATTATCAGAGTGCTATCTCGTCGCTTTGCTCACTGCACTTCCTCCACCGGTGCCATTGGATCTTCGCCTGTACCCTCTCCTGCACAGCAATCCACCTCTGCTTCATCTTCTGCGGCCTCATCATCTAGACCGGTTGACTTCCCTAAAGTTCGTTCACTTCTTAGCCGGTTCCAACGCATCCACGTCTCCAAATTTTGACATACAGACCACCGAAGATCCTCTGTCAACACCGTCGATGTTTTTCTATTCTCCAACTTCTTTTTGGCCCATCAGAGCTCGACTCGGATGTGAGGTATAATGCTCTTTCTCTTATTCTGCTGTGCCTGAGAATTTATTTGCTATTAAGAGAGACAGACGAGCCTCTGGATGTGCCTCAGTTGAGTTTTTCTGAATTTTTCTTTTGGAGATGTGAGGCTAGCTGAAAGGGGGAGAATGTGGTGTCTTTTCTGAATAATTTTGATGTCTCTTCTGAAGTGATCACTGCTCGGGTTGTTCTAGTAAGGGGGAGAATGAGGTTTGGATTATTGTGGCTCAAAGGGGGAGAATGTGTGCTTGGTTGGTGCTTGCTTTGGGTTGTGCCACATAATGCCAAAGGGGGAGATTGTTAGGGTTGAATTCTGCTGATATTTGTTGGCATTAGTGGCACAATAGATGGAGAGTTCTGTTTGAGGAATCAGAAGTGTTTTTGCGCAGATTGAGCTGTATTGTTGAACATAATGTCGTTCAACAAAATGTCCAACATTCGGGATCTGGATTTCTGGTTCGTATGCAGAAACGCGGGGTTGGTCTGTAGAACTATCGTGCGGATTCAGATCTGATTTGTTACCTAGAATATCGGGGATTCCTGTATATGGTTGTGGTATACCTGCATGAGAGATATTTGGAAAGCCCTTCCTTAATCGGTTGCTAAATTGAAGGTTTGTTGGGTTGAAATAGAAAGTGAGCATCTCGCAGATTTGTTAGTTGGGAAGATTGATTGCTGTTGATTGCTGCAGATCTATTCTGATACCTTCAACCTATTCTGGGATATTCTATTGGTAATATATATGGAAGCTATTATTCTATCAGTTTTGTTGTTGATTCGGTTGGAGAGAATCTCGCCCGCAAATCAGTTTAATGCTAGAGGATTTTGCGAAACCAATTGCCCAATTGGTTTGGATTCTTGATAGCTGCCGTATCTGCACCGGTGGTTCACGGTTCCTTCTCTATCAATTCGGCAATTGAGGGGGTGCGGAAGATATATAAGGTGGGTACGGTTTTGCGGCTAGGGTACGACTTTTGACGAAAGTTTTGAAGAACTCCGGGAGGAGGCCGACGGCTACGCACGTAGGATCAAGGGAGTTGATCTAGTCGGTTGTACAAGGGGAGCTTGCGGGCAAGGGGAGCTTGCGGGCAAGGGGAGCTTACCGAGAATACTCCATGGGTTGGTAGAGACCACCCATCACGGTTTGTATTGAGTGGGAGGTTGTTCCTCCTAATAGAATCGCGATAATTAGTGATTGTACTCATTGATTATTTTAGTGGAGTATTCTGATTTTCTGGGCGTGGCCCCGTAGATGTAGGTGTGCGCACCGAACTGCGTTACCAAGTCTCTTGTGTCACCTTGGTGTTTATGTTTCATCTTTGTGTTTTATTTGTCGTGCTTAAGTACTGAACTATCAATTGGTATCAGAGCAGGTCACTCGTATAACTTTGTTAACAAAGAAGGTGTGATCTTGGATTTTAGTACTTGAATCATGGCTACACGAGAAGGTGCCTCCGTTGTTCGTCCTCCACTCCTCACCGGTACAAACTACACTTACTGGAAGTCTCGAATGCGTGTATTCATCAAGTCCATTGATGAGAAGGCCTGGATCGCTATCGTTGAAGGATGGACACCGCCGATCGAAATTGTCAAGTTAGCAAAGAACTTGAAAGAATGGGTCGGGAGAAGGGCCATGATCAGAAGAATGGGCAGTTTAGAGGTATAAAATGTGCTCGTTCTGTATGCAGTTACTGCAAGTTCATAGGCCATACGGAGAGAAACTGCTACAGTCGCATGCGAGATTGGTCAGAAGGAAGAAATGTTAGACATCCTGATATGAAGATGAAGAAGCAATGGGCCAAGAAGTCTGAATTATACAGCAAGAACACTACAGCTTCAGAGAGAACACTTCATGTTGTGACTAATGTTGTAACATTAGATACAACACAGAACAATGTTGCTGCAGATGTTATGACACCAGACTCGACATCTTCCCTCGACAATCACGGTGAGCAACCTGCGCCAAAGTCTCATGAATCTTCCTCCAGAATTATCAGAGTGCTATCTCGTCGCTTTGCTCACTGCACTTCCTCCACCGGTGCCATTGGATCTTCGCCTGTACCCTCTCCTGCACAACAATCCACCTCTGCTTCATCTTCTGCGGCCTCATCATCTAGACCGGTTGACTTCCCTAAAGTTCGTTTACTTCTTAGCCGGTTCCAACGCATCCACGTCTCCAAATTTTGACATACAGACCACCGAAGATCCTCTGTCAACACCGCCGATGTTTTTCTATTCTCCAACTTCTTTTTGGCCCATCAGAGCTCGACTCGGATGTGAGGTATAATGCTCTTTCTCTTATTCTGCTGTGCCTGAGAATTTATTTGCTATTAAGAGAGACAGACGAGCCTCTGGATGTGCCTCAGTTGAGTTTTTCTGAATTTTTCTTTTGGAGATGTGAGGCTAGCTGAAAGGGGGAGAATGTGGTGTCTTTTCTGAATAATTTTGATGTCTCTTCTGAAGTGATCACTGCTCGGGTTGTTCTAGTAAGGGGGAGAATGAGGTTTGGATTATTGTGGCTCAAAGGGGGAGAATGTGTGCTTGGTTGGTGCTTGCTTTGGGTTGTGCCACATAATGCCAAAGGGGGAGATTGTTAGGGTTGAATTCTGCTGATATTTGTTGGCATTAGTGGCACAATAGATGGAGAGTTCTGTTTGAGGAATCAGAAGTGTTTTTGCGCAGATTGAGCTGTATTGTTGAACATAATGTCGTTCAACAAAATGTCCAACATTCGGGATCTGGATTTCTGGTTCGTATGCAGAAACGCGGGGTTGGTCTGTAGAACTATCGAGCAGATTCAGATCTGATTTGTTACCTAGAATATCGGGGATTCCTGTATATGGTTGTGGTATACCTGCATGAGAGATATTTGGAAAGCCCTTCCTTAATCGGTTGCTAAATTGAAGGTTTGTTGGGTTGAAATAGAAAGTGAGCATCTCGCAGATTTGTTAGTTGGGAAGATTGATTGCTGTTGATTGCTGCAGATCTATTCTGATACCTTCAACCTATTCTGGGATATTCTATTGGTAATATATATGGAAGCTATTATTCTATCGGTTTTGTTGTTGATTCAGTTGGAGAGAATCTCGCCCGCAAATCAGTTTAATGCTAGAGGATTTTGTGAAACCAATTGCCCAATTGGTTTGGATTCTTGATAGCTGCCGTATCTGCACCGGTGGTTCACGGTTCCTTCTCTATCAATTCGGCAATTGAGGGGGTGCGGAAGATATATAAGGTGGGTACGGTTTTGCGGCTAGGGTACGACTTTTGACGAAAGTTTTGAAGAACTCCGGGAGGAGGCCGACGGCTACGCACGTAGGATCAAGGGAGTTGATCTAGTCGGTTGTGCAAGGGGAGCTTGCGGGCAAGGGGAGCTTGCCGAGAATACTCCATGGGTTGGTAGAGACCACCCATCACGGTTTGTATTGAGGGGGAGGTTGTTCCTCCTAATAGAATCGCGATAATTAGTGATTGTACTCATTGATTATTTTAGTGGAGTATTCTGATTTTCTGGGCGTGGCCCCTCAGATGTAGGTGTGCGCACCGAACTGCGTTACCAAGTCTCTTGTGTCACCTTGGTGTTTATGTTTCATCTTTGTGTTTTATTTGTCGTGCTTAAGTACTGAACTATCAATTGGTATCAGAGCAGGTCACTCGTATAACTTTGTTAACAAAGAAGGTGTGATCTTGGATTTCAGTACTTGAATCATGGCTACACGAGAAGGTGCCTCCGTTGTTCGTCCTCCACTCCTCACCGGTACAAACTACACTTACTGGAAGTCTCGAATGCGTGTATTCATCAAGTCCATTGATGAGAAGGCCTGGATCGCTATCGTTGAAGGATGGACACCGCCGATCGAAATTGTCAAGTTAGCAAAGAACTTGAAAGAATGGGTCAGGAGAAGGGCCATGATCAGAAGAATAGGCAGTTTAGAGGTATAAAAAGTGCTCGTTCTGTATGCAGTTACTGCAAGTTCATAGGCCATACGGAGAGAAACTGCTACAGTCGCATGCGAGATTGGTCAGAAGGAAGAAATTTTAGACATCCTGATATGAAGATGAAGAAGCAATGGGTCAAGAAGTCTGAATTATACAGCAAGAACACTACAGCTTCAGAGAGAACACTTCATGTTGTGACTAATATTGTAACATTAGATACAACACAGAACAATGTTGCTGCAGATGTTATGACACCAGACTCGACATCTTCCCTCGACAATCACGGTGAGCAACCTGCGCCAAAGTCTCATGAATCTTCCTCCAGAATTATCAGAGTGCTATCTCGTCGCTTTGCTCACTGCACTTCCTCCACCGGTGCCATTGGATCTTCGCCTGTACCCTCTCCTGCACAGCAATCCACCTCTGCTTCATCTTCTGCGGCCTCATCATCTAGACCGGTTGACTTCCCTAAAGTTCGTTCACTTCTTAGCCGGTTCCAACGCATCCACGTCTCCAAATTTTGACATACAGACCACCGAAGATCCTCTGTCAACACCGCCGATGTTTTTCTATTCTCCAACTTCTTTTTGGCCCATCAGAGCTCGACTCGGATGTGAGGTATAATGCTCTTTCTCTTATTCTGCTGTGCCTGAGAATTTATTTGCTATTAAGAGAGACAGACGAGCCTCTGGATGTGCCTCAGTTGAGTTTTACTGAATTTTTCTTTTGGAGATGTGAGGCTAGCTGAAAGGGGGAGAATGTGGTGTCTTTTCTGAATAATTTTGATGTCTCTTCTGAAGTGATCACTGCTCGGGTTGTTCTAGTAAGGGGGAGAATGAGGTTTGGATTATTGTGGCTCAAAGGGGGAGAATGTGTGCTTGGTTGGTGCTTGCTTTGGGTTGTGCCACATAATGCCAAAGGGGGAGATTGTTAGGGTTGAATTCTGCTGATATTTGTTGGCATTAGTGGCACAATAGATGGAGAGTTCTGTTTGAGGAATCAGAAGTGTTTTTGCGCAGATTGAGCTGTATTGTTGAACATAATGTCGTTCAACAAAATGTCCAACATTCGGGATCTGGATTTCTGGTTCGTATGCAGAAACGCGGGGTTGTTCTGTAGAACTATCGTGCAGATTCAGATCTGATTTGTTACCTAGAATATCGGGGATTCCTGTATATGGTTGTGGTATACCTGCATGAGAGATATTTGGAAAGCCCTTCCTTAATCGGTTGCTAAATTGAAGGTTTGTTGGGTTGAAATAGAAAGTGAGCATCTCGCAGATTTGTTAGTTGGGAAGATTGATTGCTGTTGATTGCTGCAGATCTATTCTGATACCTTCAACCTATTCTGGGATATTCTATTGGTAATATATATGGAAGCTATTATTCTATCGGTTTTGTTGTTGATTCGGTTGGAGAGAATCTCGCCCGCAAATCAGTTTAATGCTAGAGGATTTTGCGAAACCAATTGCCCAATTGGTTTGGATTCTTGATAGCTGCCGTATCTGCACCGGTGGTTCACGGTTCCTTCTCTATCAATTCGGCAATTGAGGGGGTGCGGAAGATATATAAGGTGGGTACGGTTTTGCGGCTAGGGTACGACTTTTGACGAAAGTTTTGAAGAACTCCGGGAGGAGGCCGACGGCTACGCACGTAGGATCAAGGGAGTTGATCTAGTCGGTTGTGCAAGGGGAGCTTGCGGGCAAGGGGAGCTTGCCGAGAATACTCCATGGGTTGGTAGAGACCACCCATCACGGTTTGTATTGAGGGGGAGGTTGTTCCTCCTAATAGAATCGCGATAATTAGTGATTGTACTCATTGATTATTTTAGTGGAGTATTCTGATTTTCTGGGCGTGGCCCCGCAGATGTAGGTGTGCGCACCGAACTGCGTTACCAAGTCTCTTGTGTCACCTTGGTGTTTATGTTTCATCTTTGTGTTTTATTTGTCGTGCTTAAGTACTGAACTATCAATTGGTATCAGAGCAGGTCACTCGTATAACTTTGTTAACAAAGAAGGTGTGATCTTGGATTTCAGTACTTGAATCATGGCTACACGAGAAGGTGCCTCCGTTGTTCGTCCTCCACTCCTCACCGGTACAAACTACACTTACTGGAAGTCTCGAATGCGTGTATTCATCAAGTCCATTGATGAGAAGGCCTGGATCGCTATCGTTGAAGGATGGACACCGCCGATCGAAATTGTCAAGTTAGCAAAGAACTTGAAAGAATGGGTCAGGAGAAGGGCCATGATCAGAAGAATGGGCAGTTTAGAGGTATAAAAAGTGCTCGTTCTGTATGCAGTTACTGCAAGTTCATAGGCCATACGGAGAGAAACTGCTACAGTCGCATGCGAGATTGGTCAGAAGGAAGAAATGTTAGACATCCTGATATGAAGATGAAGAAGCAATGGGTCAAGAAGTCTGAATTATACAGCAAGAACACTACAGCTTCAGAGAGAACACTTCATGTTGTGACTAATGTTGTAACATTAGATACAACACAGAACAATGTTGCTGCAGATGTTATGACACCAGACTCGACATCTTCCCTCGACAATCACGGTGAGCAACCTGCGCCAAAGTCTCATGAATCTTCCTCCAGAATTATCAGAGTGCTATCTCGTCGCTTTGCTCACTGCACTTCCTCCACCGGTGCCATTGGATCTTCGCCTGTACCCTCTCCTGCACAGCAATCCACCTCTGCTTCATCTTCTGCGGCCTCATCATCTAGACCGGTTGACTTCCCTAAAGTTCGTTCACTTCTTAGCCGGTTCCAACGCATCCACGTCTCCAAATTTTGACATACAGACCACCGAAGATCCTCTGTCAACACCGCCGATGTTTTTCTATTCTCCAACTTCTTTTTGGCCCATCAGAGCTCGACTCGGATGTGAGGTATAATGCTCTTTCTCTTATTCTGCTGTGCCTGAGAATTTATTTGCTATTAAGAGAGACAGACGAGCCTCTGGATGTGCCTCAGTTGAGTTTTTCTGAATTTTTCTTTTGGAGATGTGAGGCTAGCTGAAAGGGGAGAATGTGGTGTCTTTTCTGAATAATTTTGATGTCTCTTCTGAAGTGATCACTGCTCGGGTTGTTCTAGTAAGGGGGAGAATGAGGTTTGGATTATTGTGGCTCAAAGGGGGAGAATGTGTGCTTGGTTGGTGCTTGCTTTGGGTTGTGCCACATAATGCCAAAGGGGGAGATTGTTAGGGTTGAATTCTGCTGATATTTGTTGGCATTAGTGGCACAATAGATGGAGAGTTCTGTTTGAGGAATCAGAAGTGTTTTTGCGCAGATTGAGCTGTATTGTTGAACATAATGTCGTTCAACAAAATGTCCAACATTCGGGATCTGGATTTCTGGTTCGTATGCAGAAATGCGGGGTTGGTCTGTAGAACTATCGTGTGGATTCAGATCTGATTTGTTACCTAGAATATCGGGGATTCCTGTATATGGTTGTGGTATACCTGCATGAGAGATATTTGGAAAGCCCTTCCTTAATCGGTTGCTAAATTGAAGGTTTGTTGGGTTGAAATAGAAAGTGAGCATCTCGCAGATTTGTTAGTTGGGAAGATTGATTGCTGTTGATTGCTGCAGATCTATTCTGATACCTTCAACCTATTCTGGGATATTCTATTGGTAATATATATGGAAGCTATTATTCTATCGGTTTTGTTGTTGATTCGGTTGGAGAGAATCTCGCCCGCAAATCAGTTTAATGCTAGAGGATTTTGCGAAACCAATTGCCCAATTGGTTTGGATTCTTGATAGCTGCCGTATCTGCACCGGTGGTTCACGGTTCCTTCTCTATCAATTCGGCAATTGAGGGGGTGCGGAAGATATATAAGGTGGGTACGGTTTTGCGGCTAGGGTACGACTTTTGACGAAAGTTTTGAAGAACTCCGGGAGGAGGCCGACGGCTACGCACGTAGGATCAAGGGAGTTGATCTAGTCGGTTGTGCAAGGGGAGCTTGCGGGCAAGGGGAGCTTGCGGGCAAGGGGAGCTTGCCGAGAATACTCCATGGGTTGGTAGAGACCACCCATCACGGTTTGTATTGAGGGGGAGGTTGTTCCTCCTAATAGAATCGCGATAATTAGTGATTGTACTCATTGATTATTTTAGTGGAGTATTCTGATTTTCTGGGCGTGGCCCCGCAGATGTAGGTGTGCGCACCGAACTGCGTTACCAAGTCTCTTGTGTCACCTTGGTGTTTATGTTTCATCTTTGTGTTTTATTTGTCGTGCTTAAGTACTGAACTATCACTCATCATATGCTCCATTCACATCAAACTCAAAGTTATCATTATCATAATCAATGTTATCATCACTACTACTACTATCATTAGCACTATCTTATCACTAATAGGTGTAGAAGTACTTACCTTCGATGTTGAAGCCTTAAAACTCATGAGTGCTCTTTCCTTTGGTTCTTCATCCGATGATAATGAGAAAGATGAGGACTCCTCCGAGCTTTCATCTCCATGGCTATGGCCACATGCCGCAAATACCTTCCTCTTTGGCTTTTTCAACTTTTCTTCCCTTGTACTCCTCCTTTTCCTTTTTTTTTGCCCTTTTTGTCATTATCGCTTTCTTTGCTCCTTCTTCTCCAATCTTTGCTTTCCATTCTATCCTTGCTATTTATTATTCTAGTGTCATTGTTCCTCTCTAGAGGATAATCCCTCCTTACGTGTCCTGGTTTGTTGCAACCAAAACAAATAGTATCATTAGTAAAATGAGACTTTCTTTTAGAGAACTTACCTCGTAGAAACTTCTTAAACTTTTGTGAGAGTAGAGCCATCCCTTTACTTCCTTTTCGGATAACCCTGAGTCTGTATCAGAGTCACTCACTTTAGCTTTGAAAGCTAGGTTCTTCTTTTTGGGTTGAATCTCTTCCTTGTCTTGATTCAACTCAATCTCATATGCCATGAGATTTCGTATAAGCTCTTCAAGGGTCATGGTGTTCATGTCATTTGCCTCTTGAATTGAGGTAATCTTTGATTTCCACTCCGGTCTTAAACACCTAATTATTTTCATAACCTGTTCATAAACAGAAACCTTTTTTCCTAATCCGACAAGATCATTAATAAATTCAGAAAATCGAGTATTCATTTGAGTAATTATTTCATATTCAATCATTCTAAAAGATTCAAACTTTGAATTAAGCATGTTAATACGTGATTCTTTCACCTTATCTGTTCCTTTGTGTATTACTTCTAGCATATGCCAAATTTGATGTGCGGTTGTACACTACAAGAAGGGCGAATGGTAGAAGCGGATCCCAAATCCATTACTAACGGGTCATAACCGCTACTATCACCGTTTCCAGCGGTTCTGGGAACCGCTACTTATAGGGCCGTGAGTAACATCATTAGTGACGGTTACGACCCGCCACTACCAAACCGCATGAAACATGTATTGCGGCGGTTTCGAACTGCCACAATCTTCATTTCTGGCGGGTTATTAATTACAAAAAATTAATTTAATACCGTTAGTCTTTGACGGTTAAGAACCGCCAAAAAGTGTATTTATGACGGTTCCAAACCGCCAAAAAGATATTGTTTAACATCGGTTTCGAACCGGCACAATATAAATTTCGGGCGGTTTTTTTGTGAAAAATTGTTGTATTTATGGCGGTTACTACCCGCTACAAACGAAATTAAATTTTAAAAAAAATGAACTGTTCAAATGCGGTTCTAAACCGCCGATAACGAAAATAATTAAAAAAAATAAAAATTGGCATCCAAAAAACACAAAATATAACCACATGATAATATTTAATACAAAAAAGTGAGTCTTCAACACAACAAACACCACATGATAGTATTTAATAAGTCTTCAACACAACATACCACATCCACAACACAACATACACCACGTCCACATGATAATATTTAATTAAAACGTAAGTCTTCAACATAACATTCACCACGTCCACATGATAATATTTAATAAAAAACTTAAGTATGATGATATTTAATAAAAACACTAGTCTTTAACAAAAAAAGAAACTAAGGTTGGGAAGACGAGAAGAGATTTCGAACTTGAGGGTCTTCTTGTAATTTCTGCAGTTGTTCTGGAGTATAGTGCTGTGTCACGAAGAAATTCAAGAGAGACCTACACTGATCAAGCTGTTGTTGCTGCCTCTTTAACTCCTCTAGCATCACCACATTTTAACCGGGACGTGATGCACCCTCAGAATCGAAAGAAGGAGAAGGGACAAATCTTCTATGTGTACCGAAGATCCGAGATTGAGACCCACTTGAACCAAGACCGAACACCCGACCTGGGTGGTCTTCTCCTAAAACACGGGCCACAGCATCATCTCTTCCTTGCCTTTCAACTCCTTCATGTTGTGAGTGTAATCGAATGTTCTCCTATATAATGAAAAAGTGATTAGTTACTGTCATTCTAGTTCCAGACATTTCAGTCTAACAAAAGCAAACATATTCGAATAACTTATACAATAAAAAGTGAAGTTGATAAAACAAAAAAAACTGTGGGTATGAATATTGCCTTCAACTTTTGTTTTTCTGTTCAATAACATCCAAGAGGCAACTTAAGAATAATAAATAAAATACTAAACCAAGGTGGACAGCGATTCGAATATTATATAATTAAAGAGCACGAAGGACACAGTTATTTAAGACAAACAGTAACATAATGATGAAATAGACAAACATACAAAAACATGCATATGACATTGTATATCATTTACTCTTCGTGCATAAACAGATCATTTCTAGCTTTCAAAGAGCGTTTATGAAAACTCTCCATATATACTACTGAGAAGTAATTTTGGACATGAGTACAAAAGGGTCAATTAATTGCATATGATTTAAAAAAGAAAAGAAAAATTAGAACATAAAAAACCTTTAATTGATATTGAATAGAAAAAAATCTAAAACCAGTGTCACAGAGTTAATATTAGCAACAATAACTGTTATCAGTATTCTAAGGATAAAAAATTGGCTAGGAATGACCAGGATATCACAAAGTATATTTATATGTAATATTCTGATTAGTGAAAGCCCATAACACTTGCAAAAAATTGGCTAGGAATGACCATGATTATAGTTTTTGTATAATTACCTCTGAGCAAGGAAGTGAAAAATGTCTACAATATCACTGATTTTGTGGTGTTCACCTTATATGCAGGGAATCTAAAAAAGTCTATAATTGTTTTTTATTTTATTTCCATTAGTATGACCCAATATGTAACCCTCAGTTCAAGTCTAATCCTAGAATAAACATTTTGGAAGTTTTAGATGAGGTTCAGGTGTTTCCATGCAAAACCCATAAAAATGTCGATTTCAGTTTAAACTTTAAATAAATTAGAAAAACCTTAATATCAGAAGCTGCAAGTTACTGAAAAATATTGTAGACAATCATGTTTATATTTTATCTGGTAATATGCGAGTTAACTGGAAAAAGAATAGATAAGATGTCCGCTGATCTCTGCAAGTTATATTGAAAAGCTAGAAATGATATAGACATACATTATGGTAGACACATGAAGGTATATCTGGTTGTTGGAGAAAGCTGTAACATCATATTTGATTTCATCGCAAAATGTCTAAACATGATATGTTACAAAATGTCTTTTACCAAGAGTCTCAATCATACATCTATAAAAGCTACCTACACATCATGATTGAGACTTTGCGGCTGTTTCCATCTGTCCCTCTGGTTAGATTACAGTTCAATAATTTCACATAAGTTCATGGTTCATTCATAATATACCACTGACTGGCCTACCATATAACCTTTTTCTTGTAAGGAATCAAAGGTTTGCTTCTCAGATGACACTCTGCCTGATGGTTTCGACACAAGAGAAGGAGATATTGTGTTCTATATGCCTTATGCCATGGGTAGAATGAAATACTTATGGGGTGAGGATGCAGCATGTTTTCGACCAGAAAGGTGGATTGATGCAAATGGGGTCTTCCAACCTGAAAGCCCTTTTAAATTCACTGCCTTCCAGGTATGCAGTGAAACAGATATCATGTATTGATCTACAAATAATTGGTGTGCCTAAATCTTACATATTTATACTTACAATGATCTCCCTCGTAGATTCATTTGGATAAGACCCGTCATCTCGGGAACGTGTCAACAACACCATATCTGTCCGGGTGGGGTCCACTCCTGTTTTCGCGGCCTAGTGTATCCACTTCACTAATTAGAGCAATATCTAACACTATATGGAATCAAAAACAAAATCTCATAATCTTAATTAATTCTATGACAAGTTTTTGTTACCATTAAACCAAAAAGTTGAGCCAATGGATGCGACCCGGTAGTTGGATGACAGTCTTGCTTAAGAGCATTCTCCCTATTCCTCTCACGATTTTTCTGATTTTACCTTTCATACATAATGGAGTTTCTTAGGAGTGTACTTTGTAGTCGACAATTCACAATGATAATCATATCATCTATAGCTTAACAATCAAACATGATTCTTCTAAACATAAAGGTGTTAGATCCCGAAACAATAAAATGGATATTAAGAATTTAAATACATTGGAATATACGTTGATATAGCATCAACATCAGATACTGTAAATACAGAGATGTAACATATAACCCAAAACATTTACTGCAAAGGCATACAAATAACATCGGCCCTACTCAAACTCTGTAGTAACATCGGCCCTCACAACAAACAGTGAATCATCATCTGGAAATACCGCATCTGAAATTTGAGCTTGATTAATCTCGATATCAGAAGGCAAGCTTTCACCCTCTTCACCCATATCATATAAGTCTCTTGGGTTTACATGAATAGGAATACTCCACCCCTTATCTGCTTTATCCTCGACATAAAATACCAATTGAGCCTCGGCATCTTGAATGAATGGTTCATCATCCTCATGCTCACCAGAATGAATCAAGTGAGAGAAGTTTACAGATGTGAACCCAAAATCATCTACTCTAATAAACCTTTGGTTCATGGTATTTTCCCATGCACACTTAAATACAGTTACGTGAAAAACATCATGGTAATTAAGCTCGATAATGTCAACCACTTTACCATAATATGGTATTGCACCCTCTCTTGGCCTATTGTCACGTGTGCTTGCATAGCTCTTAGTTCCAATGCTACAAAACACACCACTATTTTGAGTTTTCAAGTTCTTCTCTTGTTCAACAGTTCGAAACTTGAACCCATTCACATTATAAGCAGTAAATTTCCTTGCTTGTCTCAATGGCCCTTGCGCAAGTGCAACAATTTCCTTTGAAGTTTGAACTCTGGGATTATCGTTAATCTATAAACACATTAGAGACACCATCAATAGATTGCAAAAAAATTCTGATAATAAACTCAAATGACACAGAAAATCGTACTCACATGGATCTTAAACGCATTAACAACTTTGCGATGGATTTCCTTTTCTATTTCATTTGAACTCACATTCTTTCTACGATTCCTCATTTTCGTTGTCGTGGTGCGTCGAAACTGACTATACATTCAGAGATAAAAACATCAAAATGATTTCTCGCAATCTACTCTAATAAAATTAAAATTTGTCAATACCTTACTTACCTAATAAAATCTTCTACTTGAGGGTAATTAATCAATATGTGGCGATGTGCTTGCAGGAGTTCTATGTCACTTAATCTAACAAGTGTACCGTCTCCAACTGGTTTACCCACCGGAGGAAACATGGTTGAACTTTCTTCAAACAACATAGGGTCGTCATCCACGCGCTCCCTCCGATTGAATCTAGTTTCAATGTCATCGTCCAAGTACCTCGAACAAAAGGTCATGCATTCTTCAGATAGCCACCCCTCAGCAATCGAGCCTTCTGGTTGGGCTCTATTCCGAACAAATTGTTTCAGTTTTCCTAAAAACCTACATTCACATTAATGGATAAGTGTTTGAACAAGTAATTAAACCAAAAAAATCAATAGTTTGAATATGAAACATACCTTTCTATAGGATACATCCATCGATAATGTACATGCCCTCCAAGTCTAACTTCATCAAGCAAATGAATTGTTAGATGCACCATAACAGTGAAGAATGACGGTGGGAACAACATCTCCATATGGCACAAGGTCAGCGCAATTCGTTCTTGATGTTTGCTCAATTCAGCAGGATTGACAACCTTAGAACACAATTTTTTGAAGAAGTAACCTAAATCGACCAACACAGAAGACACCGCACGAGGTAAAATGTTCCTAATAGCCAAAGGCAACAACTCCTGCATAAGGATGTGTGAATCATGGCTCTTTAATCCAAATATTCTACTATGCACAACGTCTATGCATCTAGTAAAATCACTTGAGTAACCATCTGGCACAATGACACATTTCAAAGTCTCAAGTAATGTGTCAATTTCTTGCCTTTTCATTGTGAACAACGCCGCTGGACAAGATTTTCCATCCTCATTTGGCCAAAGTTCCTTTTTAATACCCAATTTTTGCAAGTCTTTTCGGGCCTCTAAATGATCTTTCCTTTTGTCTCTGTCATTTATCAATGTAAACAACACATTATCACACACATTCTTCTCTATATGCATCACATCAAGATTGTGACGTAATAAATTAGACTCCCAATATGGAAGTTGGAAAAATATACTTCTCTTTTTCCATTGCTTTGCAAATTGATCAACATTTGCTCTCTTCCGCGTTCTGCTTTCATTAGCACTACTAGTTGAAGAACGTTTTCCAAAGAAAAACTCTATATTCTCCGTTTGATTCAAAATATCTGATCCAGATAACAATTTAGGCGGGTCCTTATCTTCCATACCTCCATCAAAACGAAGACGATTCAACCGAAACTTGTGGCCTTGCCGTAAAAATCGACGATGACCCATGAAACACCACTTCCTATTACAACCCAAATAGAGAGGAATTTGATCAAAATTACACGAGGGACAAGCATAACCAGTATGTGTATTCCAACCCGAAAGATTTCCAAGCCCTGGGAAGTCACTAATAGTCCACAGTAGAGCTGCCTTCATCACAAACACCTCATTTCTTGACACATCATATGCCTCAACCCCTTTTTCCCACAATTCTTTCAACTCGGCAATTAAAGGTTGCAAATAGATATCAATATTGTTTCACGACATTTTCTTCCCAGGAATCAACATAGAAATAATGAATTCAGTTGACCTCATACACATCCATGGGGGACTATTGTATGGGATCAACATAACTGGCCAAATACTATAACTTGTGCTTAAATTCCCGAATGGATTGAAACCGTCAGTAGCTAATGCAAGTCGAACATTACGTTCCTCGAAAGCAAATTCAGTATGCATTGAATCAAAATGTTTCCAAGCTTCAGAATCCCTTGGGTGTCTCATCATATCATCAACACTTGGTTCACTTGAGTGCCACCTCATACTCTCAGCAGTTTTAGAAGACATAAACAATCTTTGTAATCTAGATTTTAAGGGAAAGTAGCGTAATACCTTTACCGGTTGTTTCGTCTTCTTCGATTTTTTCTTCCACCTAGACACCTCACATTCTTTGCACTGTTCTCTCTCGACATCCGGCCCCCAATAAAGCATGCAATCATTGGGACACGCATGAATTTTTTCATACTTAAGACCAAGTTTTTTAATGATCTTCTTAGCATCGTAATTAGATGGAGGGATATTTGCATATGGAAATGCATCATGCAACAATTTAAAAATCATATCCATAGCCTTGTGAGTAACACCACACAAACACTTGATGTGATATAACTTGATTAGAAATGAGAGTTTCGATAACTTGGTGCATCCATCATATAATGGTTGTTCATTATCTTTCAGCAAGTCATAAAACTCTTTGGCATTACCACCACTTGATTCTCTATTCATGTTTGACATCCCTGTGTCTCCATCAACAACTGATTCAGTCGTCTCTTGACTATTCAATCCCCAAGTAAATGCATCGTATACCATTTCCCGTAGTGAATCTCCAAGTTGGGGAGCTGGTTCCCTTATAAGAAGTGATCTTTGAGTCACTCCTTCGACATTACTTGATGTATCCACCTCTCCATGTGAATCCCAAAAGGTGTAGTTTCTTGGAAAATGGGTGAAGAGTAAATGTTCGAAACATTCATCCCTTGTGCCAGACTTTAAAAATTTGCAATGTGCACAAGGGCACAAAATTTTACCACGAATAGCCGTGCGCTCAAAAGCAAAATCTAAGAATGCATTCACTCCTGCTACATATTCATGAGAACCATTTGGTTGTTGAATCCAAGACTTATCCATCCTTCATACATAAAAAAACTAATTAGTGTTATATGGTTAACAAAAATCTTTTTTCTCAAACACTAACAAAAACAATAAATATTCATATAAGCATACAAAGAAGAAGCAATCTACTTTTATAAAATGATATTAGCAATAATATTAGTAAACAATAAATATGCATATTGATTTGTTGCTGTAATGCCTACCAAACCAAATATCTTGTGCATGCCAGCCACTCCAAGTACAAGCTCGATAGTTGAAAACGATTAAATAGAAAATAAAACTGAAGGTTCAGACTCAGGGTCACAATAATTACCTTGGGAATATCATTCATTCCAGATGCAAGATCAATAGTTGAAAAAGGTTGGATAGTTAATAAACACGAGGCTTCAGACTATCACATTGGGCAACATATAACTTCACCATTCCATGTGCGAGATCAATCATTGAAAATGACTAAATAGTTAATATAAATGTAATGCACAATATTATAAACAATAGGCTTTTAGTGGTTAACTGATTATATTTGTCAATAATTGAAGAAGACTGCTTGCATCATGGGTATTTCATGATTAATCATGTGTTGCAGAAAACTACTTTCAAAAGTTAAAATCACTTCTGTTTCTTTTTTTAATTTATAAGCTCGATAAGTAGTTTAAAGTTCCATAAAGATCAAAACAGCCACAATGTTTTTTGTTTTTGTTTCTTTTTGGGAGCTTGGGGGGGGCAAACAGATTATTTGCTAAAAATTTAAAAGTTAACAATAAAATTATAAATAATGGGAAATTTTTTATCTTTTGATCTATAAATAGAAAAACAACGAATAACGAAGATTGCTAGGATTTGCGATCGCCTTACCTTAGTGGATTTACAGACTAGATTGCTAGAATTTGCGATCAGCTTGATGAAATTGAAGAAAACTCGGAATAAATTGAAGAAACTCTCTCGAATTTGAGATCTGCACGAAGAAATCGAAGAAAACTCATAAGAAATCGGATTTGATATCGGCTTGAAGAAAACACAGATGAACCTGAGGGGATTTGCGGCTAGGTTGCTTGGATTTCAGATGCAATCGTGGGAAGCAATCGATGAAACTCGCAGATGATCGCTCGAAGAAATCGACGATCTCAAGGATTTCAGATTTGAGACGAAATCTTGAGAAGCAGCCGAAGAAAGTCGAGGGCAGTCGATTGCGGTGATTGATGAAATCCGATGCTTTTAGGTGAGAAGCAGCCCAGCTCCTCCTACGCGCGTCGGGAAGGCGATCCCTCGAAGGAGATCGTCGAATCACTCGATGGAGATCGTCGAGATCGTCGAATCGCTCGTAGGAGATCATCGAATCGCTCGAAGTCTGGAAAGGGGATAGCCGCGGTTTAAAGCCCTAGGTTGGCTGTTGTAGCGGGGCGTAAGCGCGATAAACAACAATTTACTTTTTACCCTTCCCGCTTTTTGTTCCCGCTAGTTCGTTTTCTATTATTTTTAAGACTGTAGCGGTTTTGAGCCGCCACAGAATATTTTGTTGATACCAGCGGGTCGTAACCGATACAAATGTAAGGATTTGTGGCGGTTTTCCAAACCGCGACAAACAAAACCGCTATAAACAGTCCTATGTTTTGTAGTGGTACCTTGTGAACATGATTAAATTCGATTCCTACTAGTGCACAAAGTAAAGCGTTCATTGTTGGGTTTTATAAACCCTCGGGGCACAAATCTATGCACGTCCTAAGTCGGACGGACTATAGATCGAAAAGAATGCAGCGGAAAAAATTGATTCGTTAAACTATTTTAACGAAGCCCTAAGGTTCAAGACCCTTAGACAGGATCTTTGCCAACTTGGGGTGGATCGGACACCCCAAGAAGGATCTAAGTTACTGCGATTAAATTAAAGGAAAGCTAATTAAAGTACATACCCAGAACCTTGCTTGCATCGGCAAGGTGTACCGAACCGCGTCCGCGCCGCTCCCTGTCTCGAGCCGAACCGCTTCCCAGACCGCACCGTGTCCTGAGCTGAACTGCTTCCTGAACCGCACCGCATCCCGAGGCGAGCAACCCCCTTGTCGCTGAGCCAACCACGCGTCGAAAAAAGTTTCACCGGAGTACGAACCTTCGCCAAGATTTCGGATCGAATCCGAACTCCTTCGTGGCTTTGCCAGAGCCCTTTAGGAGTAAGGCAGAAATTATAGGGAGAAGAGAATATTTAATTTAAGCCTAGATCCGAGCGTACTCTAACATTTTTGGGAGCCACTCAGATCTAGAGCTTGGGACAAGTTTTGAGGAGGAGAGCAGACCCCTATTTATATAGGGAGCTGAACCCTCCCCTTTACTCCACTTCCGATGTGGGACTAAAGTTTGGAGTTAAATAATTCAAGTTAGTTTGCCTTTCACAAAGGCCAAACTTTCATGAATTTTAACTCCCTCATCGTTGAGCTTCACGATTGATACAACCTATCAAATTGAAGGACGTTCAACGATGAATGCGTAGGGAAAAACGGCGAGTCAATCGGAGTCCGTTTGACCCCTCAATTGATCGTCCAAAGATCAGCCCAAACTTGATTTTCGTGTAAAATCAGCCATCAAATCAAAAATCTGCACCTAGATTCGAAAACCTAGGTTTGGGGGGCCCACTGTGCCACCTGGGCGAGCCCAAGCCAGGCTAGGCACCTGGCCTGGGCGCACCCAGGCTGGGCACCTGGCCCAGCCAGGGCCAGCGCCCAGGGCGCATGGGCCTGCCTGGGCACAAGCCCGGGCGCCCAGTGCCTGGGCGCCTGGGCACAGGCCCAGGCTGGGTGCCTAGGCAAGCCCAGGTGCCCCTTTTTCTGTTTTTTCCTTAAAAAACTTATTGGGCTCGTTTGGACTCCGTTTTTGACGCGGTTTGAATCTGCGTTTAGACTGGGACGATCCCATTATACAGGTAACCTTTTCTATGCATTTATTATATTAAATATGGTTTTAAACAATTTTAGACACATTTAACCCCTTTTGCATCATATGCAAATTAGTCCCTATCTAGGCTTAAAATTCATTGGCATCAAATACAAATGATCTGAGGGCATACATCTCCTAACATCTCCCATTTGCACTCAGGATCATTTATCCCGAATGCAGAAGATAATTGCAAACTCTTTGCAGTTTTCTATCCTGTCACGTCCCGATCTTCAGAATACCCAAAACCGCTAAATCTTTTTTTTCAAGTATCTTGAAGAGCAGAGGTGATGAAGAGGAAAGGAGAGAGAAAGAAGAAACTGAATAAGCAAGCCACTGTGCATATGCTGGGATAGTACAAGTGAAGCTCCACTAAAATATCCAACAGTCACACAAAACAACAACAACATTTAATACATACATGCTTCATTCCTATACACAGTCCAAGTACACCAATACATACATACAGCCACTCTCCACCTTCAAAGACAACCAGGTAACTCTGCAGGCTACATCACTCACCAAACGCTACCCCTGAGACCCGACTCCAAGTCACCACCAACCATACTGCCCCTGCTACCTAAAAAATAGGGAGAAACATGTCAATGCATGCCCCAGTAGGAACCAACTTGGATCTGGGCTTCGCTTTAGGGTTATCAATCCACAAGGCAAGGCAAAGGAACAAGACATGCAAATTAAATATATAGCGAAAAATGAATAGCTAAGTAAGAGGATCATACCTGCGGTCCAATGTCGAGTTACTGCAAGAAAGAGTTGGCACGAGTAATAATAACAAATAGCCATACAACCACAAACTCAAAAGAGAAACACGAATATCAGGATATAACACGGTGCCACCAGTGAAGCAAGGGAAAAGGGAAGTGCTGCCAGCGGAAGAAGAACATGCAAAGTGCTCATTTTATGATTGAATTGATTAATTGAATTAATTGGAACTTGGGTAAACTGTGTGATACCAGGACCTGGACTTCACCCCAAATTTGGGGTGAATATATAGCACACGGCGCAGTGGACACGGGCACTGTACAACACCGGGCCTCTCACCTCCCCCGTCACTGGAAGGAGTGAGGCTCTCCACACAACCCAACCTCCGTATGACCCCTCCACTCTCGGTAAAGGCGAGTGGGTATAAGTATCCCCTCCACTCCCGGTAAAGGCGAGTGGGTAAGCTCCACACATCACATAATCATCTCCCAACTTCACAGTCCAGGTCTCATATCCACAATTTACTCAAATCCCACCTAAACCAGGGTTTTGCTAACTTACCCTCATTAGAAAGGATTGAGATTTATTCAATTTTATAAGTTAACATCATAAGTGACACGTTGGGGGTCTTGATGGCATGTGTATGTACATATCACCTCAACTGTCCATCATCAGACATAGGGTCATGCACTCACGTGACATGCCATCTATCACAACATATCATCCACTCACAATTTCAATAAATCCATGTCATTCAAGCCTCTAACTTTACCAATTATCAAGGTGGCTCAAGACCAACACTAACACATACACGTTTCTCAAATTACTGGTTATTGCCTTCATTGAGACATTTCATCGAACACTTGATATGCATCATGTTCCACATATCAATCACATTAGCAATTTCATAGTATATCACACCAATCAACTTCCCTTTTGGTAATAACAACAATCATGGACAGTTGGGGTATAAATGGCAATGTTACACAAATCATATCACCATGCAAAAGCTTTAACTTGCAGGAAATGTACATGATGTCATAAAAAGTGGCTGATATCATCCAATTATATTCATAATTTAGCAAAACTTCCTGAATGAAACTTATGGATATGATAGATATGGATTCACAAATAAATTTTCAAGCAAAAATATTAAGTATTTGATTTATGGTGAATTATTTGGTGAAGTGTGTCAAATCTGTTTTTCAGACAGATTTCAGAGCCTGTATTGAAATCCAATTTTGGGTATGTTGGAGCCAGAAATTCGACATATAAGCACCTGATGAACTTTTAGAAAACTTGTTAACTTTCCAACAAGACCAAGATCATAAAATTTCATGATGTGTGCAAGTGTCTAGGCCAATTTTACTAAACTGTGTCAACACTAAAAATCCAACAGACATGTTATGAATATGGATTTATTGCTCCTAATTTCTGAATTGAAACTATATCAAAATTTATATTATTTTAGGGTAGAACTTCAAGATCTATAAGCTCATATTTTTCTGAACCCTAATTCGAGCTACAGTAACCACAATCAAGGCAAAATCAGACATCAAGATTTCTGAAGTTTTAAAGGAGATGTGTTTGCTAAGAATTTCAAGGGAGATTCATGAATATTGAAACATGGCACATTAATTTGATTATCCCTACTTCATATTGATAAAACATGATGTAAAACATGATAAAATAAAACCCTAATTAAATTCCCAAATCCAAGTTAGAATCCCACCTCAAACTTGATTTCTCTTCTCCTTCTCTTTCTCTTCCTCTTCTTCTTTTTCTTCTTCTTCTTCTTCTTATTTCTTCTTTTTTTGGTTGAGGATTTCGGCCATGGCATGGGGAGATGACCGGCCATGGTATGGGGAGAGGGGAGAAATGAAATTGGAAAGGAAAAGGAAAGAAGAATTAAGAAGAGAGGAGAAAAATCCAAAGAATATTCTCTTCTTATTCTTATTCTTTTCTTCTCTTCCAAGAAAGGAATATTCCAAAGGAATATTCCATGTGGAAATGACCAAAATACCCTCCCTATTCTAGGTTTTTACAAGTATTCCATCACTTTATGCACACACCAATTTAGGATGTACGCACAGCAGTTTTAGTCAAAAAGACCGTTTGCCCCTGACCTTTCTAAAAATTTACGGGGGTTGCCATTGACCCCTAAACCTTTTCACACTTGCATGGCTCTTCCTACACACATACATGCACATCCATGCGAGTATACATGCTTCACACACACACGTCTAACACACTCCTGTTGTTTTACTTCCACGACGCCATTTGCACTTCTCCCGCATTCACATTCGCATTCTCTTCCCTTAGCCATGTATTATGGCCTAATCCCCCTTGCACTACATCACATACATCGATATCTACACTTATTTCTTTCCCACGTATGCATCGTAGGTAGAAATACCACGTGTGTTCAGTAGAATACACGTATAGTACAAAATGGGGCATGACATCCTACCCACCTTAAAATAAAGTCCATCCTCAGACTTCCTAGGGTGTGAACCTTGTCGAGGTCAGCCAGGTATGATGGTCTTACTACCCATGAAGTACAAACAAGAATACATATCTATACCAGACTTATATACATTATATGCTTCACTATCATCCATACACATCCGTATCGCACATATATTACAGATTCATCTATTATCCATCTAGTATCACATCCATATTACTATATGCATCACTACATATTACATATGTCTTTCACGTAAACATCTAGGCACACATACTACACGCTAACATACACATCACACACCACAAATAAGTCTATACACGTATTATTATACGTATTTAGTTCACTATTCATATCTATGTGCATATGGCATTACCTCATATCCATATCACGATACATAAGGCATTCGTACCTAGCATGCTTTCATACACACCATACTACATTCAGGTATAACGACTCATGTCCTACCTGTTTATATATTTACATATACGTCTATATCCATACACACCACTATACACATCATTATACACATCATAACTTGCCAAACAGGGTCACCATTATGGTGTCACACCGTATATACACCGGACCACTATACTCTCAATATTTAGTCATATGAGTTCACTCATATTCATAGGCACATAAATATCTATATACACACAATATTGAGTCACTTCCATACATGCATTCACGTGCACGTACTAACACATGCATGACCGAGTCACTAAGGTTCACAATCACACTATAAATAAATATACACCTAACCTCACATCTATAGCAGTGCACTTACTGCCTCACACAGATAGGCACATATACTACACATAATACACACAAGAGTGCACAAACATAACACATCCCCTGTCATATGCTATATATATAACTACCTTTGCCCATCCTACGCACACACTGCCATGATAGTCAAACAATAATAAATATACATATACACCCCACACACGCGTATACATATGCAAACAATCACACACTTCTCAATACCCACATACCAAACAGTTTCATTCACTTATATTTATCAAACATATATACACCTATATTCCATATCTATCACATTTAAATCCACATTGCACATGTACATACTTGCGCGCATACTTTGGTACAGACTTATATATATACGCATACACGCAGAGATACATCTATCCAGGGCATACCAAAATACATCTGGATAGGCAACCCTATAGGATAGATCAGCAAGTAAACAAACAAGACATGTATAAGTGTGTGTGTGTGTGTGTGTGTGTGTGTGTGTGTGTGTGTGTGTGTGTGTGTGTGTGTGTGTGTGTGTGTGTGTGTGTGTGTGTGTGTGTATTCAGTCATCCAATATACACACCATTGCGTATACTCATACTGCACACTACACATACATGAACGCATTCCTACCCTCCATTACGACATGTATAATAGAAATCCATACAACAATGATACATATTTACATATATATAACAAATAATACTCCGCATAGATACTCCATACACATATTCATTATACACCCACGAATGTATAAGTATCAAATCCACATATAGCCAAATACATGTACACACATACGCACAAAATTATTATACTAATAGTAAATATCCACACAAACATGCTTATATATACGTACTAGGACTAAGAAACCAAGCACATTCATTACCATGTATGAGCGCACACACCCTTTCACACTTAGTATACATATCCTTCTATTACACACCTATACAGTCAATCTACTCAACTACACTAGGAGGTAGTCGGTAGCTACCCATACCACTATATATCTAACATTCAATATGTCCACACTCTTACTAACATACTAGTATACAACAAATAAAAGTATTTCAACATTCGTACTTATTCAGTAGATAGTCACACTCCATATACGTACACATTCATATACTGATACATACATATCAGAATAGGGATCATTCACATACATATATATACGTATAACCAGTCATGAGACATACACCAATACACATTCATAATAACAACACGTGCACACAATCACACTGCACTTGTTACAACATCTATGTGCATACAAGTATCTCATATGCTATACGGTGAAGACAAGACATAATGGTCTATCCGATGTTTCAATATCCTTTTCTCGAAACATCTATGACTACGAACCCTTTTAGACTTATGCTACAGACTGTCAAGCATTTCTCCTTGAGCATATGCTATATATATAACTACCTTTGCACATCCTACACACACACTGCCATGATAGTCAAACAATAATAAATATACATATACACCCCACACACGCGTATACATATGCAAACAATCACACACTTCTCAATACCCACATACCAAACAGTTTCATTCACTTATATTTATCAAACATATATACACCTATATTCCATATCTATCACATTTAAATCCATATTGCACATGTACATACTTGCGCGCATACTTTGGTACAGACTTATATATATACGCATACACGCAGAGATACATCTATCCAGGGCATACCAAAATACATCTGGATAGACAACCCTATAGGATAGATCAGCAAGTAAACAAACAAGACATGTATAAGTATACACACACACACACACACACACACACACACACACACACACACACACACACACACACAGTCATCCAATATACACACCATTGCGTATACTCATACTTCACACTACACATACATGAACGCATTCCTACCCTCCATTACGACATGTATAATAGAAATCCATACAACAATGATACATATTTACATATATATAACAAATAATACTCCGCATAGATACTCCATACACATATTCATTATACACCCACGGATGTATAAGTATCAAATCCACATATAGCCAAATACATGTACACACATACACACAAAATTATTATACTAATAGTAGATATCCACACAAACATGCTTATATATACGTACTAGGACTAAGACACCAAGCACATTCATTACCATGTATGAGCGCACACACCCTTTCACACTTAGTATACATATCCTGCTATAACACACCTATACAGTCAATTTACTCAACTACACTAGCAGGTAGTCGGTAGCTACCCATACCACTATATATCTAACATTCAATATGTCCACACTCTTACTAACATACTAGTATACAACAAATAAAAGTATTTCAACATTCGTATTTATTCAGTAGATAGTCACACTCCATATACGTACACATTCATATACTGATACATACATATCAGAATAGGGATCATTCACATACATATATATACGTATAACCAGTCATGAGACATACACCAATACACATTCATAATAATAACACGTGCACACAATCACACTGCACTTGTTACAACATCTATGTGCATACAAGTATCGCATATGCTATACGGTGAAGACAAGACATAATGGTCTATCCGATGTTTCAATATCCTTTTCTCGAAACATCTATGACTACGAACCCTTTTAGACTTATGCTACAGACTGTCAAGCATTTCTCCTTGATCGCGATACTCATCACGATACATGTTTGACCTTGCATCAAATCTCGGGACTTTACCTAAGTTAATACCTAATGATAACTACATTATGATTTAACTTAGATAAATTTATACCAAACAGCTTACTGTTATTTTGAACAAGATGTTTGTACAATTACTCAGAGATGTATGCCTCGAGGGCATACATCTCCAAACCTCTCCCACTTGCAGTCAGGCCCATTTATCTCTGTATCTCATACCGCTTTTACACATAAGTCTTTCCAGACTTCACGTGATAGAGCCTTCGTGAGTGGATCTGCTAAAACGTTTACTGTATGGACTTAAAGGGGTTTCTATGTTTATCTTAGACCATTCGTTTGAATCTCATCCAAATAATTGCTTTTTGGTCCTACGGAATCCATTTAATTTTCTTGGATCTCATCCAGCTCATCGTACCGTACGACAATAATTTTTAATAAGTTATTGGTAATTTTAGACGGTTCATATTTAAAAGTGTCAAACTCTTTTGACCACTTTATCAAAATATGTTCCATCCCATTGATGCCTCGCATGTGTTTTATTCATTCCCACTGACCTTGAAAACTCTCTGGCTAATTCATATATGTTCGTATTTCTAAATCATATTCAGAAAACGAAGTATAAATGAATGCTCCAGTTTTCATGGTTATCATGAATGCTTACATCGAGTTCATTCCGAGTAGATCTGTACGCATTTGCTGGTGAGGTGGTTTCATCATAATCTGTTTACAGGAATTATGATGAAAACATTCTCAACCAACGTTAGCTGTACTTCACTACTTTCTTTCTGCACCAATCTTCTAAACTCGAAGACTTACTTGCAGACATTTAGAAACAATTTCTTTGGGCACGTAAACTGAAGTCCATACTTTATGTACGTGCTCGGACTTATTGCATCAAGTTGTCAATCAGAGTATATACTCTGAATTTCGTCCTGGAAGTTATTTTAAACCATCATCAACAAAGATGCCTAACTCGACTCTTTGTCTCACGAGACTCGAGTAATCCTATAACTTCCTAACGATTTATTTAATGAATATCTTATTGATAATGTTCTCATAGAACCTTATCAAAACCTAGGCATTTCTATCTGGGACTTAACCCAGAGGGAGGATCGTAAATCAGACAACTTAGCCATGAGTCGCACGATGGCTAACAAAGTGTGATTCTTGCTCTGTAACACATCCAATATGTTTAAGATACTTGTCCTGAGAGAAAATCACATTTCTTTTATTTACGCAAGATTTATACAGCTAAGTATTCGACTTTTCGATCTAATCGAATCAGTTCAAATACTTCTGTTTATGTTCTCTATTTTATCAGACTTGTGTTTCATCAAGAACACGTGTCGTAATAATAATAATAACTACTTATCCTGGCTAACATAGACTTGGGTCCGGGTACATCAGTATATACAAGACTGTGAGTTCAACAACTCATTCTCTCACTGTCTTACAGATGGGTTTCGGCCATCATACTTTTGAGAATAAGATTCACAAGTGTCCATAAACTTCATAATACGAGAGATCAGACCCCTCTTTATGTGACTTGTGAAGCTTAGTCTCTTTGGTACGGCCTAGTCTATTTTGCTATATAAGTTTATTACTATCTTGCGTATTCATATATTAACATTTAATATAATATAGTTATTACAAAACACAAAACATTGCTTCAGAAGCAAAGTGATGACATTCGTCAAAAATGTGTTAGACGTATTTTGTATAACAATTATTTTGAAATCATGACATCAAATATGTCACATTTTCAGTCCCTCATACTTATGCCTTTACTAATGATAAATAAAACTATCTTTCTCAATTTGACTTTTCCTGAGTGCCTTCTTCCTTTTCTAAATCTCATTTAAATATTAAATGTCACAACAAAATTACTAGCTGTACAAACACCTAACGTGTCCAAACACTTGAGCTTCATAATCTTGAGTTGACTCAACAAGTTGCTTGACTCAAGATCTAATTTGGATAGATGATCTTGTACCGCTCATGCACTCATCTTCGAATCAAACAGTTTGATCGAAGTTTCGAAACTTGCGGATCGAAACCGTTTTCCATACAACCTTGAGTTGACTCAACAAATTGTATGGAGAAACTTTCTTTTGAACATCAATATGTTCTAGCTGTCCCATATAGAGGCGAGTGACATATAGCGTGCATTTATTTTGTTGGACTCAGAACTTAATGAAATCATATTGCTTAAGCCTGTCCTTAAGAAGGTCATTTTAATGTCAACGAGATTATAGTTTATTCTATCAATTAGAGTTTAACTTGATATTCCATTAACCAACATATTTGACCATTTAGCTTATTCTTTTAGAATATTACATTTTGATTCCATTGGTAAACATAGAACTTACCCTAGTTTAGCTTATGTTCAATATTAAATATAGATAGAATGGCTTTTATCAATCTATATCCTCCCACTATTTTCATGATCATTCTAATGCAATTAATGAATGATTTAATTAAAATTAAATATAATGTGAAAGGGACCCGACCACCCTGAGTCTCACAACCTTGAGTTGACTCAATAAGTTGTTTAACCTTGCGATCGGTAGACGACTCTTCATCAATCACATGGAATGTGATTCCCTTATCGGGTTTTACCCCTAGTCACTTATGACCTTGAGTTGACTCAACAAATCATAATGACTAGTCTAGTCGGATCCTTACTTCCGTGTCCAATCCTAACTTACACCGGCACTCGGTGGATTCACGACGCGGCGGTTTGGGTTAAGTTGGACTACATCACATGTTTAATGGAATTGGTTCCCAAAAGATATTCATGTTACAGCTTGAGTTGACTCAACAACTATAACATGAAATCCCTGATTTTCAATTTCCAAAAGTAAGGATGGCTACGGCTAATCTTGAAAAAGATTTTTAACGTAATTGACTTAGATATAGTTCAGGGTGTCAAATAGTCATGATTTGTGTCATTGCGGTCCAGCGGACATGCCAGGGAATTGACTAAGCCAGGGTTACTAACCTCCAGTCTAGCTAGGGTGACCCAACAAACTTAGCCAAGCACATTGACCGGTATCATGATCCATTGAATGCCACTTATCATTTATATATGCGTGTCGTAAACTAAAAGGCTTTTATTACCAACTAATTAATCCTATCAACTAGTTGAATCCTTAAAATTCAAAATTTTAGGATTTGTTAATAACTTTTATTAAATCCTTATCAGCTATAAGGTTCACGTGCTATCCTAATCATTATTAGGATTTTAATAAATTCATTTACAACTCTAAAAGCGTAGTCCTTTAATGAGAATTAATCATAACAATTAAAATAAAATTTTCATTAAAGGAACTACCCTAATCAGGAATTAGGTCTTAAAGGGTTGTTAATGTTTTATTAAAACATTGCATGTCATTAAAATTCAATTAATAAATTTTAATGATTTCTTAATGGCTAACCTAAAGGGTCATCTTGTGTTATCAAATAAGGGATAAGATGACATAGCCATTAACATAAAGTAACACTAATTTTAACGCATAAAAGAAGTGTCCTACTATTTAACAATTAAATAGAAAATTATTTATCTAAAAAACAATAAACATGCACTTCTTAAATTTAACATTTAAATTCAAAATAAGGGTTTTAAAAAACATTTTATTTTTATCTTATAAAAATATAAACGTTTCAAAAACTTGTTTTTAAACATCATCTTTAAAATTTGCATGCTTAAAAATTTTTATCATATAAAATTTTAAACCATTTAAAATCATTTAAACTTATCCATAAATTTAAAAACATTTTAAAACGTATTTAAAAGCATTCAATTTAATTAATCGCAGTTCTAAGATCGTAACGCAACCCTTGCTCTGATACCAATGTTGGGTTTTATAGACCCTCAGGGCACAAATATATGCACGTCCTAAGTCGGATGGACTATAGATCGAAAAGAATGCAACGGAAAAAATTGTTTCGTTAAACTATTTTAATGAAGCCATACGGTTCATGATCCTTAGACAGGATCTTTGCCGACTTGGGATGGATCTGACCACCCCAAGAAGGATCTAAGCTACTGCGATTAAATTAAAGAAAAGCTAATTAAAGTACATACCCGGAACCTTGCTTGCACCGGCAAGGTGTACCGAACCGCGTCCGCACCGCTCCCTGTCCCGAGCCAAACCGCTTCCCGAACCGCACCGTGTCGTGAGCTGAACCACTTCCCGAACCGCACCACATCCCGAGGCGAGCAACCCCCTTGTCGCTGAGCCAACCACGCACCGAAGAAAGTTTCACCCGAGGGCGAATCTTCGCCAAGATTTTGGATCGGATCCAAACTCCTTCGTGGCTTTGCCAGAGCCCTTTAGGAGTAAGGCAGAAATTATAGGGAGAAGATAATATTTAATTAAGCCTAGATCCGAGCGTGTTCCAACATTTTTGGGAGCCACTCAGATCTAGAACTTGGGACAAGTTTTGAGGAGGAGAGCAGACCCTTTTTGCATCATATGCAAATTAGTCCAAATCTAGGTTTAAAATTCATTTGCATCAAATACAAATGATCTGAGGGCATACATCCCCAATATTCATTGCCTTGGCATTGAAATTACTTTTCTTTCTTACCTCTTTCTCCCACATCTCGATGGGTGTTCTAGGACGATTGTACTCGTTCTGTGTGATTGATCAGATATCCAATTCAAGAGATTATAGGTGGTACATCATTCTTATCTTCCATTGGTGGTAGTTGGTCCTGTAAAATAGCAGTGGTCGATTAGTGGAGAATCCTGTCTTCAAGTGAGATGTTAACTCCATCCTTCAAACCTTAGCTCCAATACCATGTGTTGGGATCCTATGGATTGCAAACTAAACACGAGAAGGGTGGGGGTGAGGGTGGGGGTGGCAGGCAATTAGTGTTTCAAAATAATTCGGACAAATAAAAGTAAATCCCTCTAATTTAGCCTAGATGCTTGTTGGAATTACCAAGACAAGTATCTAATCAACATAAACCAATTACTTGCAAAGATAATGAGAAATGCACAACGGAATATAGAAGCTCAATTAGTAAGTAAAGGAAATAATCTCACAGAATCATACGCAAACACAATATGATTTTATCCTGGTTCACCCTCCGTTGAGCTAGTCTAGTCCCTAATCTCCAATTGTGATTTTCCACTAAACAACTCTTTTAATCAAGAGAGCAATGCCTCACCAAGAGGTCTTACATTTGCCTAGCTCCACTTGCTAGGTCTTTCGCCAATACAACCACCACCTAGCACAACTTGCTAGGAATTTCCAACTCAACTCAACTACTCCAACAATGGAGATTATTACAACAATATTTATCAAATAAACTTACCAATTCACTTACCACAAGCTTTTGAAGATGGATGATAGTGCTCACAAGAATCCTATAGCCAAAAGAAATTAGAGCTTGAATGTGGCTAATGAAATTTCCTATTTGATTCTTTGAAAGATGAAGAATAAAACAAGCATCAAGGAAAAATCTTTTGATTTGTTTCTCTTAGAAGTAAGGATTAAAACAAGAGAGAAATCAAATCTTTAATGCCAAGAATTAATGCTTAAAAGCGTTTGTGAAAACTGAATTTTCCCGGCTTAAAAATGTGAGAGAGAAAGCTTTCAATTTGCTTTGAATGCTTGGGAATTCTTTTAAATATTGATCAGTCATAACCCTAATAAATTTTGCAACTCCCCCTATTTATAAGTCTCATGGCCATTCAAAGATTATCTCAAAACTACCCTTTCAACGGCTCTCCAACGGCTAGAAAATAAAACTCCGTAAAATCTGGAAGTCTGTCTGGTAGTTCAAAGTAATCGACCGATGTAGTGAAAGTAGTCGACTCTTCTTATAACTGCGGTCGGCTACTTCCACTACGACGGTTGACTCCTTTACAACCAGCGCAGAATACTTCCACTCCTATACAAATTAGTCGACTAATATAAAATAATAGTTGGTTAATAATCAGATATATATGTTTTTAACTTTTAAAATTTTTGAAAATTATTTCAAAATAATTTTGAAACATTTGCAAACATTTAATAAGTTTTAATTAGAAATGTGTGTGTGGCTCCATTCCTAAGGCCAACAAATAATATAATATACGATAAGGGTAAATACAAAAAATACCCTAACTTTGGCTTCTTGATGCTCTTGAGTGTTCTCTTCTTCATCTCTTAGCTCCATCATAGATTTTTGCCTTTGCTTGAGCGTCCACACCAACTTTCCAAACATTTCTCTTGAATCATTCTTCTTGGCTAATCTTATTGGCTTTATTCAACTTTTGTTGACTTCTTGATATAAGGCTCCATCTTTCATGACATTATAATGTCTTCATACTAAATGAAATTGATTAGTAATATTAATCACTTGTTAATCACCATCAAAACTTCATTAGGAATGTTCAATACTCAACAATCTCCTCCTTTTTGATGATGACAACAATGTGATATAAAATTCACAAAACAATATGAAATCTCAAAAGATTTACTTACTCCACCTGCAATGATGCATGAGTGTTTGCTCACTTTCTTTTAATCTCTCCCTGCATCCTTGCATGTTAGGATAATTATATGAAGCATAATTTCATATTCCATTTCAAAGTGTATGTGATCAAAGTTAATTCAAGCCAAGATTCGGTCAATTATAAAATGTCAATAAAAGTCCAACATGGCCCATAAAAGTTAGCATGGTTCATGATAGTTCATAGTCCATATTTGTGGTCTTTCCACAATATCTCTCCCATATATCATATATCATTCCCCCTTTGTCTCATCAAAAAGAAGTAGAGAATAAAAAAAGTATGGTCCACTCAAGAAAATTTTCAATAGAAATTAAATATTAATGAGAACTAACCAAAAATAATAGGCTCCCCTGATGAAAACCTAAAGTGTATGGTTTAATAATGCTAGGTTCTCATCAATCTATAACTTAATAGAAAAATTCTATTTTCCCCTTGATATCGACAATATGAATAATGATCGATATAAAAATTTGAGCATATGAGTAATGAATATCAAAAGAGTAGTCTCAGTTATGAGATTAAGCATGTGATATTCTGAGATTAAATATAAGCTCAATTTTAACAAATTCCAACAAAAGCATGCTAAAGGGCCTTACATGTGGAAAATTATGCTTTGGTCGTTATTGAATATTGACTTACAGATGATGTGTAGGTACCCTTTGAGTAGGATTAGAAGCATATGGAGGGAGTGGCCATGCTGTCGGAATTCGTCTCCTCGATATAGGAGGTTAGCGTTGCAGTTGAGTAAATGGATCTATAGTAAGTCCCTGGCCAAGGTAGTGTATGAACTTGTTAAGAGTTAACAAGTTTCATCCAATCAAAAACTATGGGATCGCATGTGACTCAAAGGGTTTAAGGTGTAATGAGGATTTGACTCTATACAATACCTTATACACCATTTTGACATAGTGATGATGAAGGGACCAGACTACTAGAGTCTGTCATTGTAAAGCCCAGATTATCATAGAGAGATCCCAGTCTCATAAGTCAGATAATGACGGTTCTCAAACAAGTGGCGGCACGCGCAGCTAGGACACTACCGATCGGTGATACAATGTGATCATGTTCACTACTGTAGTAGGAATCAGACTATTAGAGTCTTACACTGATGATAAACTCCTTACAAAAAGCGAAAGAAGAAACTTTGTGGGAAAAGATCACAAGGGGTTGTGATGAGAAAAGAAGAAGATAACAATGTTGGTTCTTGATTTTAAGACCAATATTGTTTTGATAATGATCAACATTATGTTGTTTGATAATCATCTCATTTGTTTTATTCTCAGATTAACAATTTATTATCTTGATAAGGAGACAACGATTGGTGATGGGATGATAATGGAGATGGCTTCAATGCTTTGGAGCATTGCTTGCATGAAGAATATTGAGCTTTAATGTAATTTTAAATTTTATCTACATCTATTTTGCTCTTTCTGACTTAGAATATTTGTAGCCTTAAATAGATGCACAACACTTACATATATGCATCACATCCATCTTAGGGTTCATTAGAAATCATATAAAACCCATACCATTTGGTCCATTTCATAAAACACACCTGGGTGTGATTTTTGGAGCTAGATAGGTGCCCGGTTAAAGGTCACTAGATGCTTGGCGTGTCAACTTTTGAGCTTACTTGACATAGCCTTGGGTCAGTCTCCTGATGCTCTATGACCAGGCGACTGAACAGTGGGTCAGTTGTCTGGGTCATGTGCTCTAGGCGCCTGGACAAAGTGAGCAAACCTTCTTGTACTCTCTGTTGGTTTGGACCCTTATTTACAACCATCTGTAGAAGGATTCTCAGATGCCTAAACAGTGTCCCAGACGCCTGAGTGGTGAACTCCAAACGTCTGGTTGTCTTGTGTTAGAACTTCTGCAATCTGTTTCTGAATTAAACCTGTGTCAATTTTTCTATAGTTAAAAAATTTCTCATCCATTCTAAGGCTATTAGATTGAATTCTTCATTATCTTTCCAAAGCATCTTGAATCACCTTAATTGGAGTTCATTTTAGTCAGTTATAACTGTTTTGGTGATCAAATGTTTTTCTCGGTAGAGTCTGTTAGAATTTCTGCAATCTGTTTCTGACTTTAAACATCTATTAGTTTTTCTATAATTGGAATTTCTCATCCATTCTAAGCCCATTAGATTGCATTTCTTTTAGCATTACAACGCATCTTGATTCGCCTCAATTAGAGTTCATTTATGACATTTATGACTGTTTTTGGGATCAAGTATTTTTCTGTGAAGAGTGTGTCAGACCATACATCTCATAACATCAGACTAGACGTCTAACTTCTCTTCACCAGACGTCTGGTCATTGTACATCAGACGTTTGGTCGACCCCCAAATCTAGTCGTTAGGACTTTCTTCCTAGCCGTTTCTAGCCGTTTTTCTATCTGTGTGTGGGCTGTTTTGAGGTGCTTTTAAAGCCACTTTGATAGGCTGTTTTGTTCACCCACTCCACACATATTGACAACATTTGAGGGTGCATTTGTGAGGGTTATACTTCAAGAAGAATTCTTTCCCTCTTTCTCTCTTTCACTGGGTTAAAATTTTCATGCATTAAGAGTGCATCTAAAGAGGGGTTTCCAAGTGCAAGATCTTCTACGTCAAGCACTTAGTGATTTCAATCTTCCATGCCTTCACATACACATCGATAAGATCTATTCAAGGCATGTGTAAGATTGTTGTTTTGTTTCTTTTGTTACGAAACCTAGTATTCGGGTTCTGAGTACATAGTGGGGGGGTTTACTCCACTTGGAGAGTTTCTCTCCTTATCCCAGTAAAGGAATTATCTTGATTTAGGGATTGTACTTGTGAAGAGTGTGCTTGTGTGTCCCGGTGTAGGGAGCACTAGTGGATAAGTCATCGCTTTGGTTTAAGAGGATGTGACTGGAGTAGGATCGTCGATGTTGGGATCCGAACCAGAATACGTCTCTTTGTTTGCATTTTGCATTGACGTATCTATTTGTGCTTGTGTTGGTGAGCTTTCCACTTTTTATTTCCGCTGCGCATTGCGTTTAATTACTAGTAAATTTTCAATTACGCATATTGCTTGCCTTTACACTATTTACGCTTGGTATAATGTATGTTGTGTAGCCACATGTCCCAAATCTCAATGTCGCGAGCTTAGCTCACTTCTATCCATTAATGACGATATTTCTTCTCTTTTGAAGAAGTGTGAGCTATTGTCTACTAAACCCTTGAGTAAGAACAAGGGTTTTGATTTTCATCTTTGAATTTATCCATACCAAGCTCTTCTCCAAGAAGTACCCAAAATAATTTTGTGAGGGAGTCTTCTATGGGGTGTGTCACATCCAAATCTTCTTTTGGCCAAAAATCAACTTTAAATCTAAAGACAGAGGAATCATGCATTTATGTATACTTCATTGCATAAGAAGCACGTTCAAAAACAAATTGTTATGAACACTTCTTCATCATTACATATGCATGATGCTTCTACCTGTAGGAATGATTTTCTTGCTATGCATGCTAGAATTTAACCCGCTCATTTTTGCATGCTATTAATTCTCCTATGAATGGTAGAAATTTTTCTCGGGTGAATTCTTTGAATGTCCACTCGTATATTTCACACACGGGGCACGCTACTGTTTATGTTCCACCTCACAAGTGTGCACCCACACCTCTTATTCATCCCTCCTACTCGACCACTCCTTAGGAAACTCAAATCTCTTTCGTTGTGGATTCCTAAGAATGTATCTCGGGATGATATGAACTTGAATACAGATTCGTATGTCTGTAATGTTATATTTTCATGCGACTATATACGGAAACCAAACTCTACTTTTGTTTGGTTCCCCCTTGCTAGCACTCACACTTTTATTCATTGCTTGGGTACCATGCTCAATATGCTTATTTTTGTATCCACTTATTCTGTGAGAATGTTCATTGCTCCCATGTTTGCATGTTTCATATGATTTTGGGGGAGTATGGAATTTTTGCTTGCTAGCATGTTATTTCCGTTCATATGCCATGTTATTTGCAATATGCTGATGCATATGAATAGTTTATTTCTCTTACCCTTTGTTTTTATCAATTTAGCATTTTCCCCATCTTTTTGATATGCCAAAGGGGGAGAAATTGTGGTTATGTAAAAATATATACCATACGTTTTTATACATTCTTTTGTTGGTATTGTTTTTACATAACACACCCATCAATATGATTTATGTTTTATTTGTTCACTTTGTCCACATATGCATATTGATTAGGGAAGTTTGTTAGCACACGCATTGTATTTCAATCTTTACTTTATATTTTTACATAATATTTTGTCGTCATCGAAAGGGGAAGAATATTGGTTCTTAATTTCAAGACCAATGATGTTTTGATGATGATCAACATTATGTTGTGTGCTAATCATCTCATTTGTTTTAGTCTCAGATTAACAATTGATTATCTTGATAAGGAGACAAAACAATTGGTGATGTGATGATGGTGGAGATGGCTTCAAGGCTGGCATGCCCTATTTTGCACTATACGTGTATTCTACTGAACACACGTGGTATGAAATACGTGAGCATACGTGAGCATGAAATAAGCATAGATATCGATGCATGTGACGTAGTGCAAGGGGAGTTAGGCCATAATACGTGGCTAAGGGAAGAGAATGCGAGTGTGAAAGCGGGAGAAGTGCAAATGACGTCGTGGGTGTAAAACGACAGGAGTGTGTTAGACGTGTGTGTGTGAAGCATGTATGCTTGCATGGATGTGCATGGATGTGTGTAGGAAGAGCCATGCAAGTGTGAAGGGTGTTATGGGTCAATGGAAACCTACGTAAATTTTTAGAAAGGTTAGGGGAAAAACGGTCATTTGGACTAAATTTGCTATGCGTACATACTTAAATGGTGTGTACGTAAAGCATTGGCAAACTTGTAAATACCTAGATGATGGAGGGGTATTTTGGTCATTTCCTCATGGAATATTCCCTTGGAATATTCCTTGCTTGGAAGAGAAGAAAAGAATAAGAATAAGAAGAGAATATTCCTTAGATTTTTCTTCTCTCTTCTTAATTCTTCTTTTCTTTTCCTTTCCAATTTCATTTCACCCCTCTTCCCCCTATGTTGGCCGGCCCTCCCCTAACCATGGCCGAAATTCTCCATACAAAAAAAAATAATAAGAAGAAGAAGAAGAAGAAGAAGAGAAAGAGAAGGAGAGAAGGAAAGAAGAGAAATCAAGATTTTGAGGTAGGTTCTAACTTGGATTTGGAAATTTGTTTAGGGTTCCATTTCATCTTATTTTTATATCACGTTTTACCAATATTAAGTAGTGGTAATCAAATTGATATGCCATGGTTCCATTCCATGGAAAAACTCCTTGAAAATTCCAAGCAAAACTATCTCTTTAAAATCCTAAAATTCTATTGTATATTGTTTCTGTAATTACTGTTACTGTAGCTCTAACTAGGGTTCGAAAAAAATATGAGCTTGTAGATCTTGAAGTTCTACCCCAAAATCATATAAATTTTGAAATAGTTTCGATTAGAAATTAGGAGCAATAAATTAATATTTACAACATGTCTGTTTAATTTTCGGAGTTGACACAGTTTAGTAAAATTGGCCTAGACACCTGCACACATCATGGAATTTTATGATCTTGGTCTTGTTGAAAAGTTAACAAGTTTTTCTAAACATTCATTAGAATTCTTATATGTCGAATAGCTGGCTCCAACATGCCCAAAATTAGCTTACAACACAGACTCTGAAATCTGTCTGAAAAACAGATTTGACACACTTCACCAATTAATTCACCATAAATCACATACTTAATATTTTCCATGAAATTTTATCTGTGAATCAAGGACTAATATATCTATAACTTCCATTTGGAACACTTTGCCAAATTCTCAATAAAACCTAATGAAATATGCCCATGTATTGGCAACTTCTACAAATTCCTGCATGCTGAATGGTTAAGTGATGTGTTAAATCGTATATTGTTGTTATTCCACCCACTATGGTACATGGTTATTGTCTTTACATGTAAATTAGATTAATGATGTGTCATGCCAATTGATTTGTTAATGTGCTTATGGACATGCACGACACGCTCACCATGTGTTTGTGAAAATGCCTGAATGAAGGCAAATGCCAGAAATGTGAGAAATGCTCCATCGTATGGATATGAATTGAAATTTTTGCTTGCTAGCATGTTATTTCCGTTCATATGCCATGTTATTTGCAATATGCTGATGCATATGAATAGTTTATTTCTCTTACCCTTTGTTTTTATCAATTTAGCATTTTCCCCATCTTTTTGATATGCCAAAGGGGGAGAAATTGTGGTTATGTAAAAATATATACCATACGTTTTTATACATTCTTTTGTTGGTATTGTTTTTACATAACACACCCATCAATATGATTTATGTTTTATTTGTTCACTTTGTCCACATATGCATATTGATTAGGGAAGTTTGTTCGCACACGCATTGTATTTCAATCTTTACTTTATATTTTTACATAATATTTTGTCGTCATTAAAAGGGGAAGAATATTGGTTCTTAATTTCAAGACCAATGATGTTTTGATGATGATCAACATTATGTTGTGTGTTAATCATCTCATTTTTTTTAGTCTCAGATTAACAATTGATTATCTTGATAAGGAGACAATACAATTGGTGATGGGATGATGGTGGAGATGGCTTCAAGGCTGGCATGCCCTATTTTGCACTATACGTGTATTCTACTGAACACACGTGGTATTTCTACCTACGATGCATACGTGAGCATGAAATAAGCATAGATATCGATGTATGTGACGTAGTGCAAGGGGAGTTAGGCCATAATACGTGGCTAAGGGAAGAGAATGCGAGTGTGAAAGCGGGAGAAGTGCAAATGACGTCGTGGGTGTAAAACGACAGGAGTGTGTTAGACGTGTGTGTGTGAAGCATGTATGCTTGCATGGATGTGCATGGATGTGTGTAGGAAGAGCCATGCAAGTGTGAAGGGTGTTATGGGTCAATGGAAACCTACGTAAATTTTTAGAAAGGTTAGGGGAAAAACGGTCATTTGGACTAAATTTGCTATGCGTACATACTTAAATGGTGTGTACTTAAAGCATTGGCAAACTTGTAAATACCTAGATGATGGAGGGGTATTTTGGTCATTTCCTCATGGAATATTCCCTTGGAATATTCCTTGCTTGGAAGAGAAGAAAAGAATAAGAATAAGAAGAGAATATTCCTTAGATTTTTCTTCTCTCTTCTTAATTCTTCTTTTCTTTTCCTTTCCAATTTCATTTCACCCCTCTTCCCCCTATGTTGGCCGGCCCTCCCCTAACCATGGCCGAAATTCTCCATACAAAAAAAAATAATAATAAGAAGAAGAAGAAGAAGAAGAGAAAGAGAAGGAGAGAAGGAAAGAAGAGAAATCAAGATTTTGAGGTAGGTTCTAACTTGGATTTGGAAATTTGTTTAGGGTTCCATTTCATCTTGTTTTTATATCACGTTTTACCAATATTAAGTAGTGGTAATCAAATTGATATGCCATGGTTCCATTCCATGGAAAAACTCCTTGAAAATTCCAAGCAAAACTATCTCTTTAAAATCCTAAAATTCTATTGTATATTGTTTCTGTAATTACTGTTACTGTAGCTCTAACTAGGGTTCGAAAAAAATATGAGCTTGTAGATCTTGAAGTTCTACCCCAAAATCATATAAATTTTGAAATAGTTTCGATTAGAAATTAGGAGCAATAAATTAATATTTACAACATGTCTGTTTAATTTTCGGAGTTGACACAGTTTAGTAAAATTGGCCTAGACACCTGCACACATCATGGAATTTTATGATCTTGGTCTTGTTGAAAAGTTAACAAGTTTTTCTAAACATTCATTAGAATTCTTATATGTCGAATAGCTGGCTCCAACATGCCCAAAATTAGCTTACAACACAGACTCTGAAATCTGTCTGAAAAATAGATTTGACACACTTCACCAATTAATTCACCATAAATCACATACTTAATATTTTCCATGAAATTTTATCTGTGAATCAAGGACTAATATATCTATAACTTCCATTTGGAACACTTTGCCAAATTCTCAATAAAACCTAATGAAATATGCCCATGTATTGGCAACTTCTACAAATTCCTGCAAGCTGAATGGTTAAGTGATGTGTTAAATCGTATATTGTTGTTATTCCACCCACTATGGTACATGGTTATTGTCTTTACATGTAAATTAGATTAATGATGTGTCATGCCAATTGATTTGTTAATGTGCTTATGGACATGCACGACACGCTCACCATGTGTTTGTGAAAATGCCTGAATGAAGGCAAATGCCAGAAATGTGAGAAATGCTCCATCGTATGGATATGAATTGAAATTTTTGCTTGCTAGCATGTTATTTCCGTTCATATGCCATGTTATTTGCAATATGCTGATGCATATGAATAGTTTATTTCTCTTACCCTTTGTTTTTATCAATTTAGCATTTTCCCCATCTTTTTGATATGCCAAAGGGGGAGAAATTGTGGTTATGTAAAAATATATACCATACGTTTTTATACATTCTTTTGTTGGTATTGTTTTTACATAACACACCCATCAATATGATTTATGTTTTATTTGTTCACTTTGTCCACATATGCATATTGCTTAGGGAAGTTTGTTCGCACACGCATTGTATTTCAATCTTTACTTTATATTTTTACATAATATTTTGTCGTCATTAAAAGGGGAAGAATATTGGTTCTTAATTTCAAGACCAATGATGTTTTGATGATGATCAACATTATGTTGTGTGTTAATCATCTCATTTTTTTTAGTCTCAGATTAACAATTGATTATCTTGATAAGGAGACAAAACAATTGGTGATGGGATGATGGTGGAGATGGCTTCAAGGCTGGCATGCCCTATTTTGCACTATACGTGTATTCTACTGAACACACGTGGTATTTCTACCTACGATGCATACGTGAGCATGAAATAAGCATAGATATCGATGTATGTGACGTAGTGCAAGGGGAGTTAGGCCATAATACGTGGCTAAGGGAAGAGAATGCGAGTGTGAAAGCGGGAGAAGTGCAAATGACGTCGTGGGTGTAAAACGACAGGAGTGTGTTAGACGTGTGTGTGTGAAGCATGTATGCTTGCATGGATGTGCATGGATGTGTGTAGGAAGAGCCATGCAAGTGTGAAGGGTGTTATGGGTCAATGGAAACCTACGTAAATTTTTAGAAAGGTTAGGGGAAAAACGGTCATTTGGACTAAATTTGCTATGCGTACATACTTAAATGGTGTGTACTTAAAGCATTGGCAAACTTGTAAATACCTAGATGATGGAGGGGTATTTTGGTCATTTCCTCATGGAATATTCCCTTGGAATATTCCTTGCTTGGAAGAGAAGAAAAGAATAAGAATAAGAAGAGAATATTCCTTAGATTTTTCTTCTCTCTTCTTAATTCTTCTTTTCTTTTCCTTTCCAATTTCATTTCACCCCTCTTCCCCCTATATTGGCCGGCCCTCCCCTAACCATGGCCGAAATTCTCCATACAAAAAAAAATAATAAGAAGAAGAAGAAGATGAAGAAGAGAAAGAGAAGGAGAGAAGGAAAGAAGAGAAATCAAGATTTTGAGGTAGGTTCTAACTTGGATTTGGAAATTTGTTTAGGGTTCCATTTCATCTTGTTTTTATATCACGTTTTACCAATATTAAGTAGTGGTAATCAAATTGATATGCCATGGTTCCATTCCATGGAAAAACTCCTTGAAAATTCCAAGCAAAACTATCTCTTTAAAATCCTAAAATTCTATTGTATATTGTTTCTGTAATTACTGTTACTGTAGCTCTAACTAGGGTTCGAAAAAAATATGAGCTTGTAGATCTTGAAGTTCTACCCCAAAATCATATAAATTTTGAAATAGTTTCGATTAGAAATTAGGAGCAATAAATTAATATTTACAACATGTCTGTTTAATTTTCGGAGTTGACACAGTTTAGTAAAATTGGCCTAGACACCTGCACACATCATGGAATTTTATGATCTTGGTCTTGTTGAAAAGTTAACAAGTTTTTCTAAACATTCATTAGAATTCTTATATGTCGAATAGCTGGCTCCAACATGCCCAAAATTAGCTTACAACACAGACTCTGAAATCTGTCTAAAAACAGATTTGACACACTTCACCAATTAATTCACCATAAATCACATACTTAATATTTTCCATGAAATTTTATCTGTGAATCAAGGACTAATATATCTATAACTTCCATTTGGAACACTTTGCCAAATTCTCAATAAAACCTAATGAAATATGCCCATGTATTGGCAACTTCTACAAATTCCTGCAAGCTGAATGGTTAAGTGATGTGTTAAATCGTATATTGTTGTTATTCCACCCACTATGGTACATGGTTATTGTCTTTACATGTAAATTAGATTAATGATGTGTCATGCCAATTGATTTGTTAATGTGCTTATGGACATGCACGACACGCTCACCATGTGTTTGTGAAAATGCCTGAATGAAGGCAAATGCCAGAAATGTGAGAAATGCTCCATCGTATGGATATGAATTGAAATTTTTGCTTGCTAGCATGTTATTTCCGTTCATATGCCATGTTATTTACAATATGCTGATGCATATGAATAGTTTATTTCTCTTACCCTTTGTTTTTATCAATTTAGCATTTTCCCCATCTTTTTGATATGCCAAAGGGGGAGAAATTGTGGTTATGTAAAAATATATACCATACGTTTTTATACATTCTTTTGTTGGTATTGTTTTTACATAACACACCCATCAATATGATTTATGTTTTATTTGTTCACTTTGTCCACATATGCATATTGATTAGGGAAGTTTGTTAGCACACGCATTGTATTTCAATCTTTACTTTATATTTTTACATAATATTTTGTCGTCATCAAAAGGGGAAGAATATTGGTTCTTAATTTCAAGACCAATGATGTTTTGATGATGATCAACATTATGTTGTGTGCTAATCATCTCATTTGTTTTAGTCTCAGATTAACAATTGATTATCTTGATAAGGAGACAAAACAATTGGTGATGTGATGATGGTGGAGATGGCTTCAAGGCTGGCATGCCCTATTTTGCACTATACGTGTATTCTACTGAACACACGTGGTATTTCTACCTACGATGCATACGTGAGCATGAAATAAGCATAGATATCGATGTATGTGACGTAGTGCAAGGGGAGTTAGGCCATTATACGTGGCTAAGGGAAGAGAATGCGAGTGTGAAAGCGGGAGAAGTGCAAATGACGTCGTGGGTGTAAAACGACAGGAGTGTGTTAGACGTGTGTGTGTGAAGCATGTATGCTTGCATGGATGTGCATGGATGTGTGTAGGAAGAGCCATGCAAGTGTGAAGGGTGTTATGGGTCAATGGAAACCTACGTAAATTTTTAGAAAGGTTAGGGGAAAAACGGTCATTTGGACTAAATTTGCTATGCGTACATACTTAAATGGTGTGTACGTAAAGCATTGGCAAACTTGTAAATACCTAGATGATGGAGGGGTATTTTGGTCATTTCCTCATGGAATATTCCCTTGGAATATTCCTTGCTTGGAAGAGAAGAAAAGAATAAGAATAAGAAGAGAATATTCCTTAGATTTTTCTTCTCTCTTCTTAATTCTTCTTTTCTTTTCCTTTCCAATTTCATTTCACCCCTCTTCCCCCTATGTTGGCCGGCCCTCCCCTAACCATGGCCGAAATTCTCCATACAAAATAATAATAATAATAATAATAATAATAATAATAAGAGAAAGAGAAGGAGAGAAGGAAAGAAGAGAAATCAAGATTTTGAGGTAGGTTCTAACTTGGATTTGGAAATTTGTTTAGGGTTCCATTTCATCTTGTTTTTATATCACGTTTTACCAATATTAAGTAGTGGTAATCAAATTGATATGCCATGGTTCCATTCCATGGAAAAACTCCTTGAAAATTCCAAGCAAAACTATCTCTTTAAAATTCTAAAATTCTATTGTATATTGTTTCTGTAATTACTGTTACTGTAGCTCTAACTAGGGTTCGAAAAAAATATGAGCTTGTAGATCTTGAAGTTCTACCCCAAAATCATATAAATTTTGAAATAGTTTCGATTAGAAATTAGGAGCAATAAATTAATCTTTACAACATGTCTGTTTAATTTTCGGAGTTGACACAGTTTAACAAAATTGGCCTAGACACCTGCACACATCATGGAATTTTATGATCTTGGTCTTGTTGAAAAGTTAACAAGTTTTTCTAAACATTCATTAGAATTCTTATATGTCGAATAGCTGGCTCCAACATGCCCAAAATTAGCTTACAACACAGACTCTGAAATCTGTCTGAAAAACAGATTTGACACACTTCACCAATTAATTCACCATAAATCACATACTTAATATTTTCCATGAAATTTTATCTGTGAATCAAGGACTAATATATCTATAACTTCCATTTGGAACACTTTGCCAAATTCTCAATAAAACCTAATGAAATATGCCCATGTATTGGCAACTTCTACAAATTCCTGCAAGCTGAATGGTTAAGTGATGTGTTAAATCGTATATTGTTGTTATTCCACCCACTATGGTACATGGTTATTGTCTTTACATGTAAATTAGATTAATGATGTGTCATGCCAATTGATTTGTTAATGTGCTTATGGACATGCACGACACGCTCACCATGTGTTTGTGAAAATGCCTGAATGAAGGCAAATGCCAGAAATGTGAGAAATGCTCCATCGTATGGAAATGAATTGAAATTTTTGCTTGCTAGCATGTTATTTCCGTTCATATGCCATGTTATTTGCAATATGCTGATGCATATGAATAGTTTATTTCTCTTACCCTTTGTTTTTTATCAATTTAGCATTTTCCCCATCTTTTTGATATGCCAAAGGGGGAGAAATTGTGGTTATGTAAAAATATATACCATACGTTTTTATACATTCTTTTGTTGGTATTGTTTTTACATAACACACCCATCAATATGATTTATGTTTTATTTGTTCACTTTGTCCACATATGCATATTGATTAGGGAAGTTTGTTAGCACACGCATTGTATTTCAATCTTTACTTTATATTTTTACATAATATTTTGTCGTCATCAAAAGGGGAAGAATATTGGTTCTTAATTTCAAGACCAATGATGTTTTGATGATGATCAACATTATGTTGTGTGCTAATCATCTCATTTGTTTTAGTCTCAGATTAACAATTGATTATCTTGATAAGGAGACAAAACAATTGGTGATGGGATGATGGTGGAGATGGCTTCAAGGCTGGCATGCCCTATTTTGCACTATACGTGTGTTCTACTGAACACACGTGGTATTTCTACCTACGATGCATACGTGAGCATGAAATAAGCATAGATATCGATGTATGTGACGTAGTGCAAGGGGAGTTAGGCCATTATACGTGGCTAAGGGAAGAGAATGCGAGTGTGAAAGCGGGAGAAGTGCAAATGACGTCGTGGGTGTAAAACGACAGGAGTGTGTTAGACGTGTGTGTGTGAAGCATGTATGCTTGCATGGATGTGCATGGATGTGTGTAGGAAGAGCCATGCAAGTGTGAAGGGTGTTATGGGTCAATGGAAACCTACGTAAATTTTTAGAAAGGTTAGGGGAAAAACGGTCATTTGGACTAAATTTGCTATGCGTACATACTTAAATGGTGTGTACGTAAAGCATTGGCAAACTTGTAAATACCTAGATGATGGAGGGGTATTTTGGTCATTTCCTCATGGAATATTCCCTTGGAATATTCCTTGCTTGGAAGAGAAGAAAAGAATAAGAATAAGAAGAGAATATTCCTTAGATTTTTCTTCTCTCTTCTTAATTCTTCTTTTCTTTTCCTTTCCAATTTCATTTCACCCCTCTTCCCCCTATGTTGGCCGGCCCTCCCCTAACCATGGCCGAAATTCTCCATACAAAAAAAAATAATAATAAGAAGAAGAAGAAGAAGAAGAGAAAGAGAAGGAGAGAAGGAAAGAAGAGAAATCAAGATTTTGAGGTAGGTTCTAACTTGGATTTGGAAATTTGTTTAGGGTTCCATTTCATCTTGTTTTTATATCACGTTTTACCAATATTAAGTAGTGGTAATCAAATTGATATGCCATGGTTCCATTCCATGGAAAAACTCCTTGAAAATTCCAAGCAAAACTATCTCTTTAAAATCCTAAAATTCTATTGTATATTGTTTCTGTAATTACTGTTACTGTAGCTCTAACTAGGGTTCGAAAAAAATATGAGCTTGTAGATCTTGAAGTTCTACCCCAAAATCATATAAATTTTGAAATAGTTTCGATTAGAAATTAGGAGCAATAAATTAATATTTACAACATGTCTGTTTAATTTTCGGAGTTGACACAGTTTAGTAAAATTGGCCTAGACACCTGCACACATCATGGAATTTTATGATCTTGGTCTTGTTGAAAAGTTAACAAGTTTTTCTAAACATTCATTAGAATTCTTATATGTCGAATAGCTGGCTCCAACATGCCCAAAATTAGCTTACAACACAGACTCTGAAATCTGTCTGAAAAACAGATTTGACACACTTCACCAATTAATTCACCATAAATCACATACTTAATATTTTCCATGAAATTTTATCTGTGAATCAAGGACTAATATATCTATAACGTCCATTTGGAACACTTTGCCAAATTCTCAATAAAACCTAATGAAATATGCCCATGTATTGGCAACTTCTACAAATTCCTGCAAGCTGAATGGTTAAGTGATGTGTTAAATCGTATATTGTTGTTATTCCACCCACTATGGTACATGGTTATTGTCTTTACATGTAAATTAGATTAATGATGTGTCATGCCAATTGATTTGTTAATGTGCTTATGGACATGCACGACACGCTCACCATGTGTTTGTGAAAATGCCTGAATGAAGGCAAATGCCAGAAATGTGAGAAATGCTCCATCGTATGGATATGAATTGAAATTTTTGCTTGCTAGCATGTTATTTCCGTTCATATGCCATGTTATTTGCAATATGCTGATGCATATGAATAGTTTATTTCTCTTACCCTTTGTTTTTATCAATTTAGCATTTTCCCCATCTTTTTGATATGCCAAAGGGGGAGAAATTGTGGTTATGTAAAAATATATACCATACGTTTTTATACATTCTTTTGTTGGTATTGTTTTTACATAACACACCCATCAATATGATTTATGTTTTATTTGTTCACTTTGTCCACATATGCATATTGATTAGGGAAGTTTGTTAGCACACACATTGTATTTCAATCTTTACTTTATATTTTTACATAATATTTTGTCGTCATCAAAAGGGGAAGAATATTGGTTCTTAATTTCAAGACCAATGATGTTTTGATGATGATCAACATTATGTTATGTGCTAATCATCTCATTTGTTTTAGTCTCAGATTAACAATTGATTATCTTGATAAGGAGACAAAACAATTGGTGATAGGATGATGGTGGAGATGGCTTCAAGGCTGGCATGCCCTATTTTGCTCTATACGTGTATTCTACTGAACACACGTGGTATTTCTACCTACGATGCATACGTGAGCATGAAATAAGTATAGATATCGATGTATGTGACGTAGTGCAAGGGGAGTTAGGCCATAATACGTGGCTAAGGGAAGAGAATGCGAGTGTGAAAGCGGGAGAAGTGCAAATGACGTCGTGGGTGTAAAACGACAGGAGTGTGTTAGACGTGTGTGTGTGAAGCATGTATGCTTGCATGGATGTGCATGGATGTGTGTAGGAAGAGCCATGCAAGTGTGAAGGGTGTTATGGGTCAATGGAAACCTACGTAAATTTTTAGAAAGGTTAGGGGAAAAACGGTCATTTGGACTAAATTTGCTATGCGTACATACTTAAATGGTGTGTACGTAAAGCATTGGCAAACTTGTAAATACCTAGATGATGGAGGGGTATTTTGGTCATTTCCTCATGGAATATTCCCTTGGAATATTCCTTGCTTGGAAGAGAAGAAAAGAATAAGAATAAGAAGAGAATATTCCTTAGATTTTTCTTCTCTCTTCTTAATTCTTCTTTTCTTTTCCTTTCCAATTTCATTTCACCCCTCTTCCCCCTATGTTGGCCGGCCCTCCCCTAACCATGGCCGAAATTCTCCATACAAAAAAAAATAATAAGAAGAAGAAGAAGAAGAAGAAGAGAAAGAGAAGGAGAGAAGGAAAGAAGAGAAATCGAGATTTTGAGGTAGGTTCTAACTTGGATTTGGAAATTTGTTTAGGGTTCCATTTCATCTTGTTTTTATATCACGTTTTACCAATATTAAGTAGTGGTAATCAAATTGATATGCCATGGTTCCATTCCATGGAAAAACTCCTTGAAAATTCCAAGCAAAACTATCTCTTTAAAATCCTAAAATTCTATTGTATATTGTTTCTGTAATTACTGTTACTGTAGCTCTAACTAGGGTTCGAAAAAAATATGAGCTTGTAGATCTTGAAGTTCTACCCCAAAATCATATAAATTTTGAAATAGTTTCGATTAGAAATTAGGAGCAATAAATTAATCTTTACAACATGTCTGTTTAATTTTCGGAGTTGACACAGTTTAGTAAAATTGGCCTAGACACCTGCACACATCATGGAATTTTATGATCTTGGTCTTGTTGAAAATTTAACAAGTTTTTCTAAACATTCATTAGAATTCTTATATGTCGAATAGCTGTCTCCAACATGCCCAAAATTAGCTTACAACACAGACTCTGAAATCTGTCTGAAAAACAGATTTGACACACTTCACCAATTAATTCACCATAAATCACATACTTAATATTTTCCATGAAATTTTATCTGTGAATCAAGGACTAATATATCTATAACGTCCATTTGGAACACTTTGCCAAATTCTCAATAAAACCTAATGAAATATGCCCATGTATTGGCAACTTCTACAAATTCCTGCAAGCTGAATGGTTAAGTGATGTGTTAAATTGTATATTGTTGTTATTCCACCCACTATGGTACATGGTTATTGTCTTTACATGTAAATTAGATTAATGATGTGTCATGCCAATTGATTTGTTAATGTGCTTATGGACATGCACGACACGCTCACCATGTGTTTGTGAAAATGCCTGAATGAAGGCAAATGCCAGAAATGTGAGAAATGCTCCATCGTATGGATATGAATTGAAATTTTTGCTTGTTAGCATGTTATTTCCGTTCATATGCCATGTTATTTGCAATATGCTGATGCATATGAATAGTTTATTTCTCTTACCCTTTGTTTTTATCAATTTAGCATTTTCCCCATCTTTTTGATATGCCAAAGGGGGAGAAATTGTGGTTATGTAAAAATATATACCATACGTTTTTATACATTCTTTTGTTGGTATTGTTTTTACATAACACACCCATCAATATGATTTATGTTTTATTTGTTCACTTTGTCCACATATGCATATTGATTAGGGAAGTTTGTTAGCACACGCATTGTATTTCAATCTTTACTTTATATTTTTACATAATATTTTGTCGTCATCAAAAGGGGAAGAATATTGGTTCTTAATTTCAAGACCAATGATGTTTTGATGATGATCAACATTATGTTGTGTGCTAATCATCTCATTTGTTTTAGTCTCAAATTAACAATTGATTATCTTGATAAGGAGACAAAACAATTGGTGATGGGATGATGGTGGAGATGGCTTCAAGGCTGGCATGCCCTATTTTGCACTATACGTGTATTCTACTGAACACACGTGGTATTTCTACCTACGATGCATACGTGAGCATGAAATAAGCATAGATATCGATGTATGTGACGTAGTGCAAGGGGAGTTAGGCCATAATACGTGGCTAAGGGAAGAGAATGCGAGTGTGAAAGCGGGAGAAGTGCAAATGACGTCGTGGGTGTAAAACGACAGGAGTGTGTTAGACGTGTGTGTGTGAAGCATGTATGCTTGCATGGATGTGCATGGATGTGTGTAGGAAGAGCCATGCAAGTGTGAAGGGTGTTATGGGTCAATGGAAACCTACGTAAATTTTTAGAAAGGTTAGGGGAAAAACGGTCATTTGGACTAAATTTGCTATGCGTACATACTTAAATGGTGTGTACGTAAAGCATTGGCAAACTTGTAAATACCTAGATGATGGAGGGGTATTTTGGTCATTTCCTCATGGAATATTCCCTTGGAATATTCCTTGCTTGGAAGAGAAGAAAAGAATAAGAATAAGAAGAGAATATTCCTTAGATTTTTCTTCTCTCTTCTTAATTCTTCTTTTCTTTTCCTTTCCAATTTCATTTCACCCCTCTTCCCCCTATGTTGGCCGGCCCTCCCCTAACCATGGCCGAAATTCTCCATACAAAATAATAATAATAATAATAATAATAATAATAATAAGAAGAGAAAGAGAAGGAGAGAAGGAAAGAAGAGAAATCAAGATTTTGAGGTAGGTTCTAACTTGGATTTGGAAATTTGTTTAGGGTTCCATTTCATCTTGTTTTTATATCACGTTTTACCAATATTAAGTAGTGGTAATCAAATTGATATGCCATGGTTCCATTCCATGGAAAAACTCCTTGAAAATTCCAAGCAAAACTATCTCTTTAAAATTCTAAAATTCTATTGTATATTGTTTCTGTAATTACTGTTACTGTAGCTCTAACTAGGGTTCGAAAAAAATATGAGCTTGTAGATCTTGAAGTTCTACCCCAAAATCATATAAATTTTGAAATAGTTTCGATTAGAAATTAGGAGCAATAAATTAATCTTTACAACATGTCTGTTTAATTTTCGGAGTTGACACAGTTTAACAAAATTGGCCTAGACACCTGCACACATCATGGAATTTTATGATCTTGGTCTTGTTGAAAAGTTAACAAGTTTTTCTAAACATTCATTAGAATTCTTATATGTCGAATAGCTGGCTCCAACATGCCCAAAATTTGCTTACAACACAGACTCTGAAATCTGTCTGAAAAACAGATTTGACACACTTCACCAATTAATTCACCATAAATCACATACTTAATATTTTCCATGAAATTTTATCTGTGAATCAAGGACTAATATATCTATAACTTCCATTTGGAACACTTTGCCAAATTCTCAATAAAACCTAATGAAATATGCCCATGTATTGGCAACTTCTACAAATTCCTGCAAGCTGAATGGTTAAGTGATGTGTTAAATCGTATATTGTTGTTATTCCACCCACTATGGTACATGGTTATTGTCTTTACATGTAAATTAGATTAATGATGTGTCATGCCAATTGATTTGTTAATGTGCTTATGGACATGCACGACACGCTCACCATGTGTTTGTGAAAATGCCTGAATGAAGGCAAATGCCAGAAATGTGAGAAATGCTCCATCGTATGGATATGAATTGAAATTTGCTATGAACTTGTAATGTTGGGAGAATGTCATGCATGGTACCATATGTGATGTGATGATAGGTTGATATGAATACAATGGAGGGCATGACACTTCGGTGCATGACCCATGTTGTTATGAATATGAAATGTGACGCCATGCAACATGACTCCTTCATTACTAAAATGATGAAATGAAACTCTTGAATGTCTCAGTCCTCTCTAATGAGGGTGAATTAGCAAAGCCCGGGTTTTAGGTGGGATTTGAGTAAATTGTGGATATGAGGCCTGGACTGTGATGTTGGGAGATGATTATGTGATGTGTGGAGTTATACCCACTCGCCTTTACCGGGAGTGGAGGGGATTTATATACCCACTCGCCTTTACCGGGAGTGGAGGGGATGATGGCATACAGAGGATGTGATATGAGCCTCACTCCTGCCAGGGACGGGGGAGCTGAGAGGCCCGGCGTACAGTGCCCGTGTCCACTGCGTCGTGTGCTGTATTCACCCCAAATTTGGGGTGAAGTCCAGGACCTGGTATCACACAGTTTACCCAAGTTCCAACTAACTCAATTATAAAATAATAAAATAAGATTTGTGTGTTACTTCCACTGTTGGCAGCACTTCCCCTTCCCTTTGTCTGTTTCTTGGTGACTCTGTGTCATGCCTCAGGCACGTGCACTTATCTATTAGATATTGGTTGCTTGAATACTTGTGTTATTGTTGTTGTTATTATTATTATTCGTGCTAACCCTTTTCTTGCAGTAATTTGACATTGGACCACAGGTATGTTTCCCTTGCTTTAACTATCTAACTTTCATTATATCACTTAGTTACATGCTCTAGTCCTCTTGGCTTGCCTTGTGGATTGATAACCATAGAATGGCGTTTCAAATCCAAGTTGGTTCCTACTGGGGCACGCATTATCGTGATCCTCCCCATTTTTCAGGTAGCAGGGTCAGCTTTGTTGGAGGTGACTTGGAGTTGGGTTCAGGGATAGCACTTGGTGTGAGCTGTCTTGTGGTGTGATATGGTTGTCTTGGGAGATGGAGAATGACAGTGTATATGTATTGGTGTACCTGGGTCATGTATATAAATGGAAGTTGTTATATATATGTTATGTTGTTGTTGTTCTATATTATTAATGAGATTGTTTAATGTTATTGTGGAGCTTCACTTGTACTATCCCAGCATATGCGCAGTGGCCTGTTGTTCAGTTTCTCCTTTCTCCTTCTTTTCCTCTCTCATCACACTCACTCTTCAGAATACTTTGAAAAAAAATTTATAGATGCCGGGTATTCTGGGGAACGGGGTGTGACAATTTTTGGCGGCCCATGCAGGTCACCGCACTGCAATGTGCATAAGGATAGTACATGTGATGCTTCAGTAAGTGATCGGGATACATTAGCCCTAAGGTGGGTAGTGCCTAGCCTTAGGACAGAGTCCTAATGCTAAGAGCTCGAGGTATAGAGTTATCTCGGGGTCGTTTAGACTCTTGGTTCGAGATCTGTATAGGAATACCAGTATGGTATGGCTATTGACTTGTGAGGTTGTATGACGTCCTTGTGTATGATGTATAGTTAGATTCATGTGCAAGTTACGTTAAATATACGTGCGTGGATCCTTAATGTAGTGTATAACCTATTGAATATGTATATACTTATATATTAAGATGTGGGTGGCATCTAGATATGTTTAGAGCATGTGGATTTATGTGTATCCCCTTGTATCCTACCTCGGTAGACGCGGGTATACTAGATGTGTAGTGTCACTGATGATGGAATTATTTAATTGAGTATTGGCAGACTAGGAAGATATCGATTGAACTATATAGTTGAATAACTATATGGGATGTATTGTTAGATGGGTGTATACGTGTGTGGTGTATACTATATGAGGTGTATACGTATGTGGTTGAATGACTATATGCTAGCATATGGTATTGCTTTAAATGTAAGACATATATGAGTCTTCAATGTATTACTCTTTCTGAGGGATAATGGTTGTAGTCATGTTAAATTATTAGTATTAGAGTGGGGAAAACAAGGATATTTCCCTACCAACATGTTCAGTGTGATGGACATGTGGATCGGTCATAAGCGGTACATGGGGGTGTACGTCAATGGTGATAAACGTATATGTCTATAATGAGTCATATAGGAGCACCGAGAGAGATATATATGTGTGTCTGTATGACCCTTGAAAACATGTATGTATGTTGTGTATGTGTGTGTGTGTGTGTGTGTGTGTGTGTGTGTGTGTGTGTGTGTGTACCTGACCCTTGTATGTGTGTTTGTATATCCGACTGTAGGCATATATGTGTTCCTAACTAGCCATTTGTTACTTATACTTGTATTCGTGTGCCTTACATGTGTGTAAACCGTATAACATGTAAGGGATGTGGTATATGAGCATGTCCGTGTGATAAGGTTGCTGCATAGCGAAGAATGGGTCTGTGGTGTACTTAGGTTGGTATGCCCTATGTGGCTTGGCCTTATATAGTTGTATGTAGCGAAATCGATAAGTAATGGACGTATGGATAATACAAATAATGCTCTAGGGTGTTTGGAGTAGATGTATCCAAAGGTGGGTAGGGGTGCTTTAGACCCGTCCACCTAAGTTGAGGCCTTAGCTCTATACCGTGCCTATCATGGGATAGTAATATATGTATGACGTGTAATACATGTAGGATGTGATGGATATAAGAGTTTGAGACCATAGAGTGTAGGTACGCATATGATAATTGTGGGTTTGCGTGGTTAAGTGGAGTTATGGTATATGTATATATGTGTGTATATGCTTACCTGTAGAATAGTGTCTATAGGATCATTTGGATGTATATGTAATGTACGTACCCTTCCGTATATAATGGCATGAGGGGGAATGTTTATTAGCATATGAGATACTTGTAGGTATGTGGTAATCTGTTGCAACCACAATTCAAATCAAATAGAAATCCTACGAAAAGAAACTAACCACTTCACAAATGATGACGGTGATGGTGATGTGAACACGTGAACGATATGAACATAGAAATACGTGTATGAAAATACCTATAAAAAGTATGCACATGGTATGGGTTCGTTAGGATCAATGATTCGTATTAATTTGGTTGATAGGTATAACGCAATGAATTCTCCTTTTGGGAGCAATTCGCCGGAAAATACCCAAGATAACTCAATGAATTCTCCTTTTGGGAGCAACTCATCGGAAGATGCCCTTTTGGGTGTTCAAACGAAATATTCAAAAAGATCGTCGCTAAAGCTATAATACGATATGAAACTCTCTTTTGGAGAGATCAAAACTACGGTATGAAACTCCCTTTTGGGGAGATCAAAACTCACCCTTTTGGGGCGATCATCAACTTAATTAACTCTTTTGGAATCTAAAAAAGTCGATTTACGAACAACGATTACAATTTTAGCGACGTTTTAACGATTAAGCATATGGAATTACAACCAAACTAACACGAATAATATCCCCTAACTACTCCATACCATGCACAACAGAGATTTAGCTACACATAATTGCGAAAATAAACAAGTTTCATAGCAAAATACGTTAAGATTATATCAAAATACGGAAGAAAAAGCATCAAATAAGGAGTTTAAGTTAAGAATTCATCACCAAATATCCTTGAAAATACATCAAAACTCTCTGGAAATAAGAAAATAGCCTCTGGAATTTTACAGAATTTTTCAGAGGGGAAATACGGCTTCTAGAGCCTCCAATACGCCCAAAATACGCCCCCAAACTGCTTGAATACGCCCAAAAAACCCTAAATACGCTTAAATATAAATCATTGCGGGTTTACTGTGCTTCGCGGGTCGAAACCCGCATCCAAATCATACCCGATTTGATCTGAGCCGCAGATCTAAAGCGGAGCAAATGTGATCCGCTCATCTCGTCGGGATTCAACCACGAGAAGCCACGTGGCACGGGTCGGATCCACGCTTTGCCTGTACCCGCTTCCGCATCCGAGCTCATCTCGGATCAACTGCTGGCCGTCCGATCGAGAGATCGAACGGCCTTCGTGAGCCACGTAGCCGCTCTGTTCTCGCTTCGGGCGGGATTGATTTGCACCGTTCGATGATAATCGTGCGCTCGAGAGGTTGCCGCGTCGTCGATCTGTTCTCGCCCGTGCGATGTCCGAGCAACGGACCGGATGCCGCCGCGTGTCCCCAAGATCCCGCCTTCGCTTCGTGATTTTGAATTCGAGCGGGATTGTTCTCCGCCGTAGGATCTGCATCGAACGCGCGCGCGCGTGCCACGTAGCCCCGTTTTCGAATCCATCGGGAATCGTTGCGGACCGTTGGATATTAATCCAACGGTGCCTGAATTTCCAAGATAAGATAGCTGGGTGCCGTTGGATCCGACGGGGAGAGCTGAGATCATGCCACGTGCATCCTCTGATAGGCTGGCTCCCGTATTTCTCCATTAATTTGTACTCTGCATTCAAAAATTCATAGTAATTAGCACAGATCTCAGAAAAATACAAATAAATAGTCGTTGGAATCGTGAGATCGAGACGGTGCTAGGAAAAATATAATAAGTGCAGAATTACGTCGTTAAATGCTGTTTTGTGCTCAAATTAAGTGTTTTCTCTAATAAATAAATGTGTAGAAAATACGTATGAATTAGAGAACAATGTAGCATCTCATGAGCACAAAATAGGGCTAAATGGGGGGTTAAATATGTAATATTGAACCCGAATCACACCCCCCAACTAGCGATTTGCTAGTCTCTAGCAAAAATAGCGATAAATACGGATGATCAATAAAAATAATAAATTCTTTCAAATTGCTCATGGCGTGGCTCAATAATACGCATTCCAACATGGTCTTGGCCATCAATATACACATCCATGAACAAAATCAATCACATGAAATTTTCTCTAATTTAGTATGAATAAATAACATGCAAGCATCGTTTTGCGCAAGCGAAAGTATAACACGTCGTTATTTCCTAGTTTTCTTGTTTCCAAGGAATTGGCCTATCAAAACAATCACTCAAATTATGGGTATTGAAGTTGCTTAGTATATTCACCATTTCTTTTCTTTTATTAGTTCCGCGTAACGCGCATCAAGCAACATTCACGGAAAAAAGTATAACTTGGATCGCTCCATCAAATGAGTGAGTTTCCGGTCAATGGCTCCCAAATCAGACGATCATAGGGCATTAGGCCAAGAAGGACCCCTCGGACTGTACTACTCGAGCCAACCAAGTTATTTATTAGTGACATACTCATTCATTCATTTTTCATCATTATTCTTTTCATTGCTTTCTTCCTTTCATCGTTTCTTTTCTTTTCTTTTTTTATTTGTAAGCAATTCAACACCCATATTTTCAAACATAAACATTAACGACCATGGCCAAATTCCTCTTCATCTTGAAAACTTTTCTAATAAATCGTGTATACTTAAGCTTTTTCATCACATTAGCATGCATGAAAATCAATTCAAACTATTTCGAGGTATTAATCATGGAAATTGAAAATTTTCAGGTATAGCATATTAACGACAATTCCATGAAGGAAAAATAATCAATCAAGCCATAAACAATTTTTAGAACTCAATTAACGTATAATCATCCGCATTTGAGGCATATGAAGGAGTTTCAAAAGATGAAATTTGGTGATTTATTCTTCTCAAAAAAAAATCCTAAGGTCTCTACACACCCCCCAACTAAAGATGGACATTGTCCTCAATGTCGGAAGAGGTACGAGTTTATTCAAGAAAGCAAACTAGAAAGCATATAAAAACTACACTACTGGAAAGAACACACCGTGATCAAATGGCGGATCCCGAATCTTTGATGGTGGAGGAAGTTGTTCAATTTGCTCCTTGCGCTCCTCGGCGATTATTCTTCCTCCAAAAACTAATTTGGACCCCAGCAACACAACCCCAAGCATCTCTATAAGCTGTTTGCCAATGTCCTGCGAGAGATGAGTTATGTCAGTCCAAATTAATTTAAAATTCTTCGAAATAAAATTATTCCAAACGTAGTCATCAAAATAAGTGAAATGAATTAAAGCAAGTTGACGACTACTCCCTGAAAGATTTGCACTACTCTCTGTACGATGCTCGTTCATTGTGGAGAGGGATAAATGATTTTGGGACAAAACTGGAAGAGGGAATGGTTCTGGCTCCATGGCGATAATCTCAAAACCTTTGTCCCTAGCTGTCTCCTCCTCTCGTTCATCCAAAATTGCTAGCTCATCCTCTCTTTTGCACACACTTCCTGCCATGTGGATATTTATATTCGTGTCCTCGCTCAATATTCCTGCAATAGAAGATGAACTCGTATTAGATTCTTGAAATCGAGTTTCAAAAGCATTACCTTCTTCTAAGCAAGCGGCAATCAAATTAAGATTTTCAATGGAATTTTGAATCTGCCGACTCCGAGCAAGGAAATTCTCTTGGAATTGAAGGGATGTGGCCTCCTGTGTCTGAATAGTCTGGTAAGCTTCCTCTTTCAAGGGCTGCAAAGGTACGTCTACGCTTTGCTCTTCTTGATCAAGGCTCGAAGGCTCCGTTGAATCGCTCTCTGAAGTCTCTTCCATGGTTTCTTCGTTTTCTTGCAGAGACTCCATGTATTCCCACGCCACTGTCGGCGTCATGCCTCCCAATAATTCCTGCAGCTGTGGTCGTAGTCCATCTAGAAAGAACACCATAAGCTCTTCATTTGTGTACCCATGCTGCGGATAGCTCGATATTAGGCCTGCGAACCTCCTCCAGGCCTGAAAGAAAGTTTCACAGTCAGTTTGACTAAAATTTACAATCTTGAGCTTTTCCATCCTATGTTTGTGTGCATTCGCAAACCGTGCATCATACAGATTGTTCGTGCAATAGAAATTCATATAATCCATTTTTAAAAAAAAAAAAAATTAAAATAAAATAACAAAAAAAAAGTTTATGTACAAAAAAGTGGAAAGATCTCACCGAAGGTCTTCTAAATGAAATAAACCGTAGTCACAAACCATTCCTCCCCGGCAACGGCGCCAAAAACTTGGTGGGACCGAAAAGGTGCTCTCTCTCAAGTGCAAGAGTCCGTACAAGTAGTAAAACCTGGGAGTCCAGGTGTCGAATCCACGGGAAGAAATCTGTTGCAACCACAATTTAAATCAAATAGAAATCCTACGAAAAGAAACTAACCACTTCACAAATGATGACGGTGATGGTGATGTACGAGGAAATACGTGTAAGAAAATATATATATAAAGTTTGCACATGGTATGGGTTCGTTAGGATCAACGATTCGTATTAATTTGGTTGATAGGTATAACGCAATGAATTCTCCTTTTGGGAGCAATTCACCGGAAAATACCTAATATAACTCAATGAATTCTCCTTTTGGGAGCAATTCATCGGAAGATGCCCTTTTGGGGGTTCAAACAAAATATTCAAAAAGATCGTCGCTAAGATTATAATACGATATGAAACTCTCTTTTGGAGAGATCAAAACTACGGGATGAAACTCCCTTTTGAGGAGATCAAAACTCACCCTTTTGGGGCGATCGTCAACTTAATTAATTCTTTTGGAATCTAAAAAAGTCGATTTACGAACAACGATTACAATTTTAGCGACGTTTAACGATTAAACACAAGGAATTTCAACCAAACTAACACAAATCATAGCCCCTAACTACTCCAAACCATGCACAATAACAATTTAGCTACTCATACTTTCAGAATAAACAAGTTTCATAACAAAATACGTTGAGAATATATCAAAATACGGAAGAAAAAGCATCAAATAAGGAGTTTAAGTTAAGAATTCTTCACCAAACATCCTTGAAAATACATCAAACTCTCTGGAAATTAGAAACAAGCCTCTGGAATTTTACAGAATTTTTCAGGGGGAAAATACGGCTCCTAGAGCCTCCAATACGCCCAAAATACGCCCCAATCTGCTTGAATACGCCCAAAAAACCCTAAATACGCTTAAATATAAATCATTGCGGGTTTACTGTGCTTCGCGGGTCGAAACCCGCATCCAAATCATACCCGATTTGATCTGAGCCACAGATCTAAAGCGGAGCAAATGTGATCCGCTCATCTCGTCGGGATTCAACCACGAGAAGCCACGTGGCACGGGTCGGATCCACGCTTTGCCTGTACCCGCTTCCGCATCCGAGCTCATCTCGGATCAACTGCTGGCCGTCCGATCGAGAGATCGAACGGCCTTCGTGAGCCACGTAGCCGCTCTGTTCTCGCTTCGGGCGGGATTGATTTGCACCGTTCGATGATAATCGTGCGCTCGAGAGGTTGCCGCGTCGTCGATCTGTTCTCGCCCGTGCGATGTCCGAGCAACGGACCGGATGCCACCGCGTGTCCCCAAGATCCCGCCTTCGCTTCGTGATTTTGAATTCGAGCGGGATTGTTCTCCGCCGTAGGATCTGCATCGAACGCGCGCGCGCGTGCCACGTAGCCCCGTTTTCGAATCCATCGGGAATCGTTGCGGACCGTTGGATATTAATCCAACGGTGCCTGAATTTCCAAGATAAGATAGCTGGGTGCCGTTGGATCCGACGGGGAGAGCTGAGATCATGCCACGTGGCATCCTCTGATAGGCTGGCTCCAGTATTTCTCCATTAATTTGTACTCTGCATTCAAAAATTCATAGTAATTAGCACAGATCTCAGAAAAATACAAATAAATAGTCGTTGGAATCGTGAGATCGAGACGGTGCTAGGAAAAATATAATAAGTGCAGAATTACGTCGTTAAATGCTGTTTTGTGCTCAAATTAAGTGTTTTCTCTAATAAATAAATGTGTAGAAAATACGTATGAATTAGAGATAAATGTAGCATCGCATGAGCAAGTATGTAGGTGTTGTAGCAAGCGTGGTGTGATTGTGTATATGTGTCACTGGACGTGTATGTGTGTATGTCTTATGAGTGGCTATATGTATATATATGTGAATGATCCCTATTCTGATATGCATGTATCAGTATATGAATGTGTATGTATATGGGATGTGACTATCTACTAAATGTGTATGAATATTGAAATACACTTATTTGTGTATGTACTAGTATGCTAGTAAAAGTGTGGATATATTGGGTGTTATGTATATAATGGTATGGGTAGCTACCGACTACGTGCTAGTATAATTTGAGTAGCTTGATTGTATGAGTGTGTAATAGCAGGATATGTGTAATATATGTGTATGGATGTGTGTGTCTATACATGGAAATGTATATGCATGGTTGCATGGATCCTAATAAATATATATGCATGTCAGTGCCCATACCTGCTATTAGAATAATAGTCTCGTGTGTATAAGTGTACGTGTATTTGGCTATATGTAAATTCAAAAATCTATGTGTGGTATTGATACTTGTACATCTGTGGGTGTATAATGAGTATGTGCTTGTGAAAAATCTATGTGGGGTATTGCTTATTACGTATACGTGAATATGTATCATAGTTGTATGGATTTTTATTATACATGTCGCAATGGAGCGTAGGAATGCGTTCATGTATGTATAGTGTGCAGTATGAGTATGTGTAATAGTGTGTATATTGGATAAATGAATATATATGTATATGTATATATACTTATACATGTCTTGTTTGTTTACTTACTGATCTATCCTATAGGGTTGTCTATCCAGATGTATCTCGGTATGCCCTGGGTAGATGTATTTCTGCGTGTATGCGTGTATATATAAGTCTGTACCAAAGCATGCACGCATGTATATACATGTGCAATGTGGATGTAAATGTGATAGATATGGTGTATAGGCGTATATATATATATATATATATATATATATATATATATATATATATATATATATATATATATATATATATATATATATATATATATATATATATATATATGTTTGATGAATGTAAGTGAATGAAACTGTTTGATATGTGGGTATTGGAATGTGTGTATTTGTTTGCATATTTATATGAATACGGGTGTGTGGTGTGTAGATGGTATTCATATTTACTTGACTATTGTGGCGGTAGGCACGTAGGATATGTAAAGGTAGCTATATATATAGCATATGGCAGGGAACGTATTATGTTGTGCACTCTTGTGTGTATTGTGTGTGGTATACGTACCTATCTGTGTGAGGCAGTAGGTGCACTGTTATGGATGTGAGGTTATGTGTATATTTATTTATAGTTATGATTGTGAACCTTATGTGACTTGATCATGCATGTGCTAGTACGTGCACGTGAATTTATGTATGGATGTGACTAAATATTGTGTATATATATGTATTTATGTGCCTATGAATGTGAATGAGCCCATGTGACTAAGTATTGGAAGTATAGAGATCCGGTGCACATACGATGTGACACCGTGATAGTGACCATGTTTTTCGAGTAATGGTGTGTTGATTAATGTGTGTTGTGGTGTGTTTGTGCATGGATATAGATGTATATGTATATGTATATGTATGTATGTGTGTGTGTGTGTGTGTGTGTATAAACAGGTAGGATGTAAGTCGAATATACCTGAATGTATTATGGTGTATATGAAAACGTGCCATATGAATGCCTTATGTATCGTGATATGAATATGGTGTAATGACGTATGCACATAGATATGAGTAGTGATCAAAATACGTATACTAATATGTCTAGAGACTTATTTGTGATTTGTGTGAATATGTGTGCCTAGATGTTTATGTGGTGTAATGACGTATGCACATAGATATGAGTAGTGATCAAAATACGTATACTAATATGTCTAGAGACTTATTTGTGATTTGTGTGAATATGTGTGCCTAGATGTTTATGTATGAATATGGTGTAATGACGTATGCACATAGATATGAGTAGTGTATCGTGCACCATATTTGTATGAATATGGTGTAATGACGTATGCACATAGATATGAGTAGTGATCAAAATACGTATACTAATATGTCTAGAGACTTATTTGTGATTTGTGTGAATATGTGTGCCTAGATGTTTATGTGGAAGACAAGTGTCTATGAATATGTAGTGATGCTTATAATGATATGGATATATTACTAGATGAGTAATAGGATGTATCTGTGATATGTGTGTGATGCAGATGTGTATGGATGACAGTGAAGTATATAGTGTATATACGTGTGGCGTAAGTATGTAATCTTTCTTGTACTTCATGGGTAGAAAGACCTTCATATCTAGCTGTCATTCGGTGGGGCTCATAGCCTAAAAAGTCTGAGGACGGACTTTATTTTAAGGTGGGTAGGATGCCATGCCCTATTTTGCACTATACGTGTATTCTACTGAACACACGTGGTATTTCTACCTACGATGCATATGTGAGCATGAAATAAGCGTAGATATCGATGTATGTGACGTAGTGCAATGAAAATTAAGCAGTAATATGTGGCTAAGGGAAGAGAATACGAGTGTGAAAGCGGAGAAGTGCAAATGACGTCGTGGGTGTAAAACGACAGGAGTGTGTTAGACGTGTGTGTGAAGCATGTATGCTCGCATGGATGTGCAAGGATGTGTGTAGGAAGAGCCATGCAAGTGTGAAAGGGGTTAGGGGTCAATGGAAACCTTCGTAAATTTTTAGAAAGGTTAGGGGCAAAACGGTCATTTGGACTAAATTTGTTGTGCGTACATACTTAAATGGTGTGTACGTAAAGCATTGGCAAACTTGTAAATACCTAGATGATGGAGGGGTATTTTGGTCATTTCCTCATGGAATATTCCCTTGGAATATTCCTTGCTTGGAAGAGAAGAAAAGAATAAGAATAAGAAGAGAATATTCCTTAGATTTTTCTTCTCTCTTCTTAATTCTTTTTTTCTTTTCCTTTCCAATTTCATTTCTCCCCTCTTCCCCCTATGTTGGCCGGCCCTCCCCTAACCATGGCTGAAATTCTCCACACACAAAAAAAATAAGAAGAAGAAGAAGAAGAAGAAGAGAAAGGGAAGGAGAGAAGGAAAGAAGAGAAATCAAGATTTTGAGGTAGGTTCTAACTTGGATTTGGAAATTTGTTTAGGGTTCCATTTCATCTTGTTTTTATATCACGTTTTACCAATATTAAGTAGTGGTAATCAAATTGATATGCCATGGTTCCATTCCATGCAAAACCCCTTGAAATTTCCAAGCAAAACTATCTCTTTAAAATCCTGAAATTCTATTGTATATTGTTTCTGTAATTACTGTTACTGTAGCTCGAATTAGGGTTCGAAAAAAATATGAGCTTGTAGATCTTGAAGTTCTACCCTAAAATCATATAAATTTTGACATAGTTTCAATTCAGAAATTAGGAGCAATAAATTCATCTTTACAACATGTCTATTTAATTTTCGGAGTTGACACAGTTAAGTAAAATTGGCCTAGACACCTGCACACATCATGGAATTTTATGGTCTTGGTCTTGTTGAAAAGTTAACAAGTTTTTCTATGTCGAATATCTGGCTCCAACATGCCCAAAATTGGCTTACAACACAGACTCTGAAATCTGTCTGAAAAATAGATTTGACACACTTCACCAATTAATTCACCATAAATCACATACTTAATATTTTCCATGAAATTTTATCTGTGAATCAAGGACTAATATATCTATAACTTCCATTTGGAACACTTTGCCAAATTCTCAATAAAACCTGATGAAATATGCCCATGTATTGGCAACTTCCACAAATTCCTGCAAGCTGAATGGTTAAGTGATGTGTTAAATCGTATATTGTTGTTATTCCACCCACTATGGTACATGGTTATTGTCTTTACATGTAAATTAGATTAATGATGTGTCATGCCAATTGATTTGTTAATGTGCTTATGGACATGCACGACACGCTCACCATGTGTTTGTGAAAATGCCTGAATGAAGGCAAATGCCAGAAATGTGAGAAATGCTCCATCGTATGGATATGAATTGAAATTTGATATGAACTTGTAATGTTGGGAGCATGTCATGCATGGTACCATATGTGATGTGATGATAGGTTGATATGAATACAATGGAGGGCATGACACTTCGGTGCATGACCCATGTTGTTATGAATATGAAATGTGACGCCATGCTACATGATTCCTTCATTACTAAAATGATGAAATGAAACTCTTGAATGTCTCAGTCCTCTCTAATGAGGGTGAATTAGCAAAGCCAGGGTTTTAGGTGGGATTTGAGTAAATTTTGGATATGAGGCCTGGACTGTGATGTTGGGAGATGATTATGTGATGTGTGGAGTTATACCCACTCGCCTTTACCCGGAGTGGAGGGGATTTATATACCCACTCGTCTTTACCGGGAGTGGAGGGGAAGATGGCATACTGAGGATGTGATATGAGCCTCACTCCTGCCAGGGACGTGGGAGCTGAGAGGCCCGGCGTACAGTGACCGTGTCCACTGCATCGTGTGCTATATACACCCCAAATTTGGGGTGAAGTTCAGGACCTGGTATCACACAGTTTACCCAAGTTCCAACTAACTCAATTATGAAATAATAAAATAAGATATATGTGTTACTTCTACTGCTGGCAGCACTTCCACTTCCCTTTGTCTGTTTCTTGGTGACTCTGTGTCATGCCTCAGGCATTTGCACTTATCTTATTAGATATTGGTTGCTTGAATACTTGTGTTATTGTTATTATTATTATTATTATAAATGCTAACCCTTTTCTTGCAGTAATTCGACATTGGACCGCAGGTATGTTTCTCTTACTTTAACTATTTAACTTTCATTATATCACTTAGTTACAGGCTCTAGTCCTCTTGGCTTGCCTTGTGGATTGATAACCTTAGAATGGCGTTCCAAATCTAAGTTGGTACCTACTGGGGCACGCATTGACATGCTCTTCCCCATTTTTCAGGTAGCAGGGCCAGCTTGGTTGGAGGTGACTTGGAGTTGGGTTCAGGGGTAGCACTTGGTGTGAGCTGTCTTGTGGTGTGATATGGTTGTCTTGGGAGGTGGAGAATGACGGTGTATATGCAATGGTGTACCTGGGTCATGTATATAAATGGAAGTTGTTATATATATGTTATGTTGTTGGTGTTCTATATTATTCATGAGATTGTTTAATGTTATTGTGGATCTTCACTTGTACTATCCCAGCATATGCGCAGTGGCCTGCCTGTTCAGTTTCTCCTTTCTTCTTCTTTTCCTCTCTAATCACCCTCACTCTTTAGAATACTTTGAAAAAAATTTATAGATGTCGGGTATTCTGGGGAACGGGACGTGACAAAGGCTTTGGAGCATTGCTTGCATGAAGAATATTGAGCTTTAATGTAATTTTACATTTTTATCTTCATCTATTTTGCCTTTCTTACTTAGAATATTTGTAGGCTTGAATATATGCACAACACTTATACATATGCATCATATCCATCTTAGGGTTCATTAGAAATTATGTAGAGTCCATCTCATTTGGTCCATTGCGCAATACACACGTGAGTGTGCTTTTTGGAGCTGGACAGGTGCCTGGTGAAGGATCACCAGATGCCTGGCATGTTACCTTTTGAGCTTGCTTGACACTGCCTTGGGTCAGTCACCTGATGCTATATGACCAAGCGACTAAACAGTGGGTCAGACGTTTGGGTCATGTGTTCCAGGTGCCTGGATAGAGTGAGCAAACCTTCTTGTGCTCTCTTTCTGTTTAGACCCTTATTTGCAGCTGTTTGTTGAAGGATTCTCAAACGCTTAAACAGTGTCTCAGACGCCTGAGTGGTGAACTCCAGACGTGTGGTTGCATTGCGTTAGAACTTCTGCAATTTGTTTCTGAATTAAACTGTGTCAGTTTTTCAATGGCTAGAATTTCTCATCCATTCCAAGCCCATTAGATTGAATTTTTCATTATCTTTCCAATGCATCTTGAATCACCTTAATCAGAGATCATTTGAGTCAGTTATGACTCTTTTGGTGATCAAGTGTTTTCTCGGTAAAGTCCGTTGGAATTTCTGCAATCTGTTTCTGACTTTAAACCTCTATCAATTTTTATATGATTGGAATTACTCATCCATTCTAATCCCATTAGATTGCATTTCTTTTTAGCATTACAGCGCATCTTGATTGACATCAATCAAAGTTCATTTGTGAAAGTTATGCCTGTTTTTGTGATCAAATATTTTTCCGTGAAGAGTCTGTTAAACCATACATTGCATAACATTGGGCCAAATGTCTGGCTACTCTTCACTGGACGTCTGGTCATTATACATTAGACGTTTGGTTGACCCTCAAATCTAGCCGTTAGGACTTTCTTGCTAGCCATTTCTAGCCGTTTTTCTGTCCGTTTGTGGGCTGTTTTAAGGGGCTTTTAAGCCCCTTTGATTGGCTGTTTTGTGCACTCATTCCACATATATTGACAACATTTGAGGGTGCATTTGTGAGAGTTTTACTTCAAGAAGAGTTCTTTCCCTCTTTCTCTCTTTCACTTGGTTAAAGTGTTCTAGCGTTGAGAGTGCACCTAGAGAGAGTTTTCCAAGTGCATCATCATCTACATCAAGAAAGTGCATCATCCTCTACATCAAGCACTTGTTGATTTTAATCTTCCATGCCTTCACATACACATCGGTAATCTTTATTCAAGGCATAGGTAAGATTGTTGTTTTTTAGTTCTTGTGTTACGAGCCCTAGTACTCGGGTTGTGAGTACATAGTGGGAGGTTTACTCCACTTGGAGAGTTTCTCTCCATATCCCGGTTTATGGATTATTTTTGTTTAGGGTTGTACTCGTGAAGAGTGTGCGTGTGTGTCTCGGTATAGGCAGCACTAGTGGATAAGCCATCGCTCCGGTTTATACTGATGGGACTGGAGTTGGATCACCGGTGTAGGGATCTAAACCAGGATATGTCTCTTTGTTTGTGTTTGCATTGGCGTATCTTTTTGTGGTTGCGTTGTTGAGCTTTTTGTTTTTTATTTCCACTACGTATTGCGTTTAATTACTAATAACTTTTTAATTACGCATATTGCTTGCCTTCACACTATTTACGCTTGGTATAGTGTATGTTGTGTAGCGACATGTCCTAACAAGACACTCAATATTGATTAGTCTACTAGTACTTTGGCACTAGTTGACTAGTCAACTTGTAACTATTACAGAAAGTTAACAAGTTGACTAGATATAGAAAGTTGACTAGTCGACTAGTTACAGTCATTAATCGACTAATGCTGACATGGCAAGATACGGAATTCCAGATTTGATGCTAGATTTGATTGTAAATCAATCCTAAATCAAATCTAATACATATTAAAAAGTTCTAATGCTATTAGAACTAATATGTCTTCTTCTTTGCATGTTTATGGATAAGGTTGAGTTCTATTTGAACACTCAATCCGAATCAGATTTGGCTATCCCTAGTGTTATTAAAGGGTGCCTTACCTAGCCCCTTGACAACACATTAATCTCTTTGAGAAAGTCTTATTGTGCGGAGATATTCAAACATCTTCAAAGGGAGAATCTCTCGCACATAATCAAAAGTTTTTCCTTCTCCTTCTTCTTTGCTCTAGTAAAGCGAGGATGGTGGTTCGAGTTCTTGGAGGGCTCATGAATTATGGGGGTGTTCTTCATCCTGTAATTCATCTAAGGCACTAGTTGGAGAAATGAGATCTAAGGCATTGCTTGGAGAAGGTGGACGTGGCACTTCTCGTCTTCACTAAAAGAGATTTGGCATCCGCAAGAATCAATAGAGTATACACACGCAAAGGTATGACCTTTATGGTTTTTATTTTGTGATTTAAATTTTAGATTAGTAGTAGATCCTCGGTTTGATTGCTAGGAAAGAATTTTTTTTAAATTTTCTGCCTTCCACTGCATGATTGATTGGCCCGGAATTAACTCCGAAACGATGTCGTTTTACCACAAGCGCACGGCATAGTGGCAAGCGGGTATCGAACACGGGGAAGCGGTGCTATACTAACTATCTACTCCTAGGTTGAGTTAGACTTGCGGATTTATTGGTAGATGTGGATTGTGGAGTGTCGTGATGGTGATGGATGCGAAAGTCGTGTCACTCAACGTCGCAAACAATGAACTCCATAAAGAAAGAAATAAAAGAATCGGGCTTTAGGACTCACCGCTAGGATCGTCGGATGTCGATGCTAGGTTAAGACTTTTACGTTGCATTGGTTTTATAGGGATTGTCGCATCTAAGATGTGGAATGCATGGTTCTAAGCACCATGAATCTAACGTATCGCATTAACCCCGCTCTCGCGATAGGTGCACACGACACGTGCATTAAGAATTGACAATATTCACGCCACTCCCGTGGATGGAATGATCTCAGCTCACGCCACTCTCGTGGGTTAGAGCTTCGATGTATTTTGGCGGCTCTCATTGACGCAATGGCGGTAGCCATCAATTAGTAATATAGATCGTCGGTGGATCCCATCAAAACACGAGCCGGGCATAGTCACGAGTCCCAATTGAATCCACTAACTCCCTAATTAAGCATATAGGATACTCCTTAAGCCAATCGATTTCACCGACCATGGGCACGATCTCAGTATGAGTTCTCGTACAAACTTTGCATGATCAACCAAAATACCTCTCTTTTATACCAATGCAACCTAAAAATCCTAACTTTGCATCTAAATCCTAAAATCCATGGGCTAATCCATTAGCCCTAGAAAAGACCACTCAAGCATAGCAACTATTATGAAAACAATAGAGATCATTGCTAGCATCATAGAAAAACAATAAGAAGAACTAAACTATAATTAAAGAGATAGAATACTTAGCTTGATACAAGAGGAGGGGCCTATGGCATGGCCTAACTCCTAAAAGAGTCGCCAAGAGCTCCAAAGAAAATAAGATCTCCTCCCCAAAAAAAACTCCCCTCTAATGACGGCTACAATCCCTATATATGGTCCCCTCAAAACCCTAGCAAATAACCTAAGAAACTCTCTGAAATTCGTGCCCAAAATCAATTCTGGCCGCAACTTAAGCTCTGGGCCCTAGCGTGCTCGGTCGAGTAGCCCCCCTACTTGGTCGAGTCGAGTTTGATTTTCAGAGCCAGTTGTTGCCTTCTTTCTCCAATTCTCTGCAGTTCGGCTGAGTAGGTATGCTACTCGGTCGAGTAGCCGGTCGAGTAGCCTTGCTACTTGGGTCGAGTACGGATTTTAGCATTGCAGCGTCAACTTGCAAAAATTTCCCAGATTCCATCCGACCTCCGATTGGCACGTTCTTAGAGGCTTTGGAACCTTCATGAAGTCTACTATCCATAAAAAATATGAGAAAAATACTTTACCAACTGGAATAATATAGATGTTAAAAGAGTGAGAGGCTATTTGAAAATCTTAGCGCTTGCCTTACTCGACCGAGTAGCCTTCGTACTCGGTCAAGCTACAGTGGGTTGCTACTTTAGCTTCAATATGCTTATCTGGAAATTGGTTTAGCTCGACAGCCACCCTACTCGGTTGAGTAGTGTTTCCTTGCAAACTCTGCGTGTCAGCTCGGCCGAGTAGCTGTTGCTACTCGGTCGAGTCGCCTGGGAAACTGACTCGGTTGCTTCTTGGCTTCTCCTTTCTCTTTCTCTTCCTCCTTTCTTCCTCTAGCCTTCTCCTTTGGCACCTCAAGCATGTCATCATGAGTCTTCTTGGTGCTCTCACGTCGCCGACCGTCTTATTGACTCCAAATTGCTCCAATATTGCTCTAAATCCCTAAAATGAGCATAAACGCTCCGAAAGTCATATTGTTCCAAATAATATCATAAAATCATATAAAATGGGAGTTTGGAGGGTGACATGCGTCATGAAATTTAGCGATTAATCATTCAAAATAGGAGCATATCAAAATCCCCGAAGCTTACCTCTTACTCGTCCTCGAGGAAGACGAATACGAAGCTCACCAGGAGGTAAAAATAAGAAAACAAAAAAGAATACGAAGTGGAAAGGGTCGCTAGATTATTCTCTCAGATCTCAAGCCATAATCTACACATCACGATAACTCGGAAAATACGAATTACATGCTGTAAAGATTTCATATCGTACTTAAACATGGTACTTACAAGCTTTTAAGAACAAAGAAAGGTACTCTCTAAATTCATGCGATCAACTCATATCCACTTCACGCAAATCATAGAGTTTAATATGCAGATTATTGGCGATGCACTTTTCAATCAAAAGTTATAAATGAAGCATATAAGAATCACACCAAGCATGTAATGGAGAATGGAATAAATCATGGCATTCACATATTTATATCGAATCATAAGAAATCCCTATAACCAAAGTATTTTGCTAAGTTTCAGCATTATCAAACTTCTCCATTCGTGCACCTCTCCACTCTAGTGGCGTACTCACTCTTTTGGTCAAATGAATTCACCCCTCCAAGCTTAGCTTGAGGCGTCGCATCCAAAGGAAAAGGATATGGGGAATGAAATTTTTGCCTTGGTTTTCCCAAGTATTTTTTGTGGCTCCAATAATGAGATAGAGAAATATTTTTCTTTTTCTTTTTAGTTCTTATTTTTCTTTCTGGATTTTTGTAGGATCTATATAATATGTATTTTTGGTTTTTGGCTCCTTTTGGCTTTTTGAACTTTTTGGAGCTAACTTTTCTTTTGCAATGGATTTTTGGGAATAGATGTGGTATGAGTAGCTGCAAGGGGTGAACTTAAGTGACACTTAGAGAGTAAAAAGATAATGTGGAGAAGGAAATGATGTAACACTCGGTTCGCTCATAAGATGTGCACAAAAGGGTCAATAAGATAATACCTCAACTAAAACTCATATGTAAGCATGTGTATTCTTAATCATCTAAATAGATAGTGAAGTCAAGCGGTAAAGCGTACAATCATATCAGGCATGCAACAGAAGGTGAATAAGACAATAATACAGATGCTTCAGATATACAAATGATGCGTGAATCTTGGTGCATTTCCAACAAAAGCATACTAAATACTATTGCATACATTTAGCTTAATTAGTATCATGCATTCATATAGAGGAATCATCAAAAGAATATAAAAGCAAGCACATGGATAGCAGGATACTGAAATACTCCAAATAGCATGTCAAGAGATATAAGCATCGTGATGGCTACTAAAGCAATAAGAGATATCATCATAAGAAACATATCTAGCAAAAGAAGGAAAAGAGAATAAGGAAATAAATACAAAAAATAAGAAGGAAAATAAAAACAAGCACACAATATGATGCATGTACACACATAAAAGGAAAATAAGATGGAAAATTTGAAAAGATGATGCAAAAATTTGAAAAATTCTAAAAATCCTAAAATGAAGTAAAATTGCAACTAAATGGCATGGAAATGCGCTCCCCCAAGCTTGAACTTCACATTTTCCTCAATGTGATCATAAAGGTAATTACGAGGAACAACGATAAATATGAGAGCGGTGAATAAAAAATGATGAAATGAATGACATGAAATCCTAATGCAACTACGTGCATATGCAATAATGCATGAGAGTGCCTTCCCCCAAGCTTATACCAAACAGTCTTATTCAAATGACTTGATCAAAAATGGCACGGCTTCGCTAAGTGAGATCTAGTCAAACGAATAAGAAAGTAAGGTTTTACTTGAAAGAAATGCTCGATGGTGGTGAGCAAAATGGTGGGACATATCAAAGAGGGAAATTAATATATATAATGGATTTAGGGTGTAAAAGATTAATGGTGTCGTCATATGAGATGATAGTTATTCTAAACAAACTCATCAAGAAAATCTATACGGTCCTCTCGCTGTCGAGAGGATTCGTGTTTATTTAAAGTATAAAATACTACATTACTGGATTGATATCACCTATAGCAAAAGGCAAATCCAGTATCTTTGCAGGTGCAGGCAACTGCTCCAACTGCTCCTTCCGTGGCTCTGCCAGACGCGTGTGTCCACAGACTCCATCAGATTCCAGCAATGCGGCTTCCAGCATCTCTCTAAGGACTCCACCTGTACCCTGTAAGAGATAAGCCGCATCAATCTGATGTGGATAATTCTTTTCCAAAATAAATGTATTCCAAAGAGGGTCATCAACATAAGTATTTAAAATTAAAGATGGTTGACAACACTTTTCTGGAAATAAATCTATACTCTTGTGCACCACATCAACCAACTCCTCGTAGTTCGCCTCAGATTTTTCACGTAACTCTGGCATATAAGTGTGGGTCTCATCAGGCAACTCCTCCTCATCGTCAGACTCGTCCTAGTGCACCTCCAGATTATATTCAATAGCACCATGGGTGCTAACTTCTCACTCTCCTCCTCGTATACGTCACATCGTACCTCTTGATCATATGTATGTGTATCCTGTAAAAGGCGTAATGAGTCATCAAAATCTGAATCATAAAAAACATCATACACTGGAGGGGAATAAAATGTAAGAAACGAGTGGGTAAAGAGATCTCCCTGAAGGGGAGCCATAAGCTCTGTGGGATAGTCCTCTGCGTCAGTGGAAGGATGAGGTGGCTACAGAAGCTCTACTGGTGGAGGGTAATGCTCAAGATCCTTATGAATATCTATGTACTCGTTACAATGCAAGACCTCCTCGATGACAAGCTCTGGATCCGTGTGTATGGCCTGCTCAATAATATCCTCTGATGGTATATGCTGTTCTGACTCATGTGGGTGGCAAGGGGGAGCGACGATGGCACAAGCTGGCTCCGTAGTGCCAGGTACCGTGGTCTCGTCGGAGGAGGCATATCAAAGCACATAATACCTCTCCCAAGCTGAACGTGAATATCCTCCTCAAAGGTACTTGCAGCTGACACACGATGCATAATAAAATTGAAGAGCTCACGATCTTCTGGATCATCTGTCTCGACGTCATATGAACCAGAAGATCGAGCTGCGTCCAATAAGCTTTCTAAAGATGCTGCATATCTTAGGTCCTCGAAGGTTGTCAGATGCATCCTCCTCAAGAACTCCAATGAGGGTCCCTGCAATCCTCTAGTGAAGAGAGAAAATAGCTTGGAACCATCCCACACATAGTCTGACTCCGTCTGGAACATTCCTAACATTCCATCGAACATGTAAAAAGCTTCCCTGAAAGACTCTCCATTAGCATGATTGAATGTAGCAGCGAGATATATGAAGGATCGTATAGAACCCGGTCACATCATCTTTGAAAGCACCATCGCTGCATCAACTATACCTGATCAAGCAAAGTAAATAACATGGAGAAGAATGTCAGTGGCCCAATAGAGATAAATATAAAAAATAATGTGGTAGTGGGGAAAAATCACACTCTTTTTTAACGTAGTCTAATCAACCTAATTGTGATAAATAGATAATATGGCAGAATGCCTTCCAGGCAACGACGCCAAAAACTTAATCGGCCCGAAATTAACTCCGAAACGATGTCGTTTTACTGCAAACGCACGGTATAGTGGCAAGCGGGTATCGAACACGGAAAATCGGTGCTATACTATCTATCTACTCCTAGGTTGAGTTAGACTTGTGAAATTATTGGTGGATATGGATTTTGGAGTGTCGTGATGGTGCTGGATGCGAAAGTCATGTCACTCAACGTCACAAACAAGGAACTCAAAAAAGAAAGGAATAAAAGACTAGGGCTTTAAGAATCGCCGCTAGAATCGTCGGATGTAGATGCTAGGTTAAGACTTTTACATTGCATTGGTTTTATAGGGATTGTTGCATCTAAGATATGAAATTCATGGTTCTAAGCACATAATACCTCCCCCAACCTAAACGTGAATATCCTCCTCAATGGTACCTGCAGCAGACACAAGATGCATAATAAAATTGAAGAGCTCACGATCTTTTGGATCACCTGCCTCGACGACATATGAGCCAGAAGAATGAAATGCGTCCAATAAGCTTTCTAAAGATGCTGCATATCTCTGGTCCTCAAAGGTTGTCAGATGCATCCTCCTCGAGAACTCCAATGAGGGTCCCTGCAATCCTCTAGTGAAGAGAGGAAATAGCTTGGAACCATCCCACACATAGTCTGACTCCGTCTGGAACATTCCTAACATTCCGTCGAACATGTAAAAGGCTTCCCTGAAAGACTCTCCAGAGTGCTCGGTGCTCCTTTCTTCCTCTGAAATTCATGCCCAAAATCAATTCTGGACACAACTTAAGTTCTGGGTGTTGGATATGGACGACATGTATACACCCATGAGGGGATGTATGAGGGTCTATGGACCTCGGATGTCGCGTACATGAAAGCATGTGCGAAGGGAACCTTTTCATGTGTGAAAAGGACCACTCGATAAGTGGAAAAAGGCACTTTATAAGTGTATAAAGGCACTTGATAAGTGCATAAAGAAGAGGATAAGGAAATGTGTTAATATAGGCTAATAAGCATATATTTAGTTGTTTCCTACAATAACTACCCCTTAGGCCTATAAATAGGACCCAAGGGTAAGGCTTTTAAGGCTAATCTTGAATGCCATAAGTTTGCATAAGGCAATCTTCTTTCCTCTTCTCCCTTCCATTAAAGTTCTTCATCCAAGTAGAGATTTAGACGGTGAAACGCTGCTTCGATCCTCTGTGAAGAAGTACCGACCGTTGTGGCGAATCCAAGGGCGAAGTTCAGAGATTATAGCGAAGCGTACGCTAACGTAAGTCTCTCCTCTCTTTCGATCCTCCATCATCGCATGAAGGGATCCTACATTGGTATTTGAGCCACACGGGTTCGCTCTGGTCTCACCAATGAATGACGTGTTGTCTCTTTCACGAATGAGTTTCCTTCCATTATGGATATGGTAGGAGCGCATCGTGACGGAGAGAACGCAAAAGTTGTTCTTTTCACGTTAGGGTCTTTTGCCATTACGGATATGGCAAGAACTCTCTGTGACGGAAAGAACTGACCGTTCATCTCGCCAAACTCGTACTCCTCATGGATGCTGAGTCTCCATTCAATAGGGAATGTAAACTCTCTTCATGTAGAGTGTGAAGTTTGCGGTCTTGAAGGTGTGTTATTTTTTTTGGCACACGACCATTAAAGCATAACCACTTTCTCGATGAACGGGTGTCTCATCGGAGAAGAAGGTGGTTACAAAACTTCTCATCGGAGAAGAAGATCTCTTTGGTGCATGATCACCATGGCCATGCGGGTAATGGTGGCTATGCACCCCCCTCCCCATTGGGGAAGGGGTTGGCTTCGGCCAATGACAACCAAAGACCACCCCCATAGGGGGGTGTGCGGCCGGACTCCAAGGAGGCCGGCCAGCCGGCCAGAAAGGCCAGGGCCTCTGGCCGGCCCTGGCCTCTGCCAGGGCCAGGGCTGGCCCTGGCAGAGACCAGGGCAGAGGCGCCCTGGCCTCTGCCAGGGCCAGGGCCAGGCCGAGGCCAGGGCAGAGGCGCCCTGGCCTTCTGCCAGAGCACTGGCCCCGGCCAGGGCAGAGGCCCTGGCCGGGGGGCCAGGGCCCTGGCCGGCCCTGGCCTCGGCCAGGGCAAGGCCAGCCCTGGCCGAGCCCTCGGCCTCGACCAAGGAGATAGGGTGGTCTGCATGGCCGGCCCATACGGGACCGGCGGCAGTTGCATACGGTAAAACCCCATGCAAGGGGAATCCGGCCTTGGCACGTCCATGGCTCCACTTCGACAATGGCCGGGGCAGGCCACTACCTCCCGCTGCAAAATACGTTTGCAAAATACGTTTTCAAAATACATTTTTTCAAAAACGCTTTTCCGCTGCAAGTACTATAAGAGTACTATTGTTTGATAAGTGATGTGGAAATATTGAAAGTTGTTCTAGATGGTGATTGACATCGTAATGACCTTTCCGATTCTAGAGCAACATCTTCAATATTTTTCGAAAGTAACTTATCAAATATAAACTTTATGCAATGTTTTTTGATCAAACTTGTTTTATGTCTTTTGCAGCATTTTAAAACTAAAATGTCTTCCGCTACTAAGAACATCGTCGCTGAGTTGAACAAAGGTGAAAAACTCAACGGCGATAATTACAAACTATGGTCCATGAAGATACAATATGTTCTAGAGGAGCAAGACGTGCTCAAAACTCTGAAGAACATAATGATTGAACCTGAGTTAGGCACTACGGCCCAACACAGAAGAGACAAGGAAGCTTTTGATGCTTGGTCTCGGAAGAACAAGATTGCTCGCATAACATTGTTGTCAAGTATGCCGACGACATAATGCAAATCTTCCGAGAATATGACCTAGCTATGGACATATGGTCCAAGCTAGAGGAGAAGTTTGGTGGCACCTCGGTGACCAAACTTCGCTCTTTAACTATAAAATTCGATTCGTACAAAAAGCGTCGAGATCATTCCATGGGAATGCATCTGCGACACATGGCGAATCTTATTTCAGAGTTAAAGGATGCAGGTCATATGATCACTGATGAGCAACAAATCCAAGCGGTCATACGTTCCCTACCAATCGAATGTGACAACATGAAGATGCATCTCACTCATAATGAGAGCATCAAGAACTTCAACGATGTTTCTAAGCACCTCGAGTTAGAGGAAGAGCGGCTTGCGGCCGCCAAGCCAAGTGCAGAAGTGCACATTGTTGCTAGTTCCTCACACGGGGGAAAGAAACGTAAACATCACTCGAAGTTTGCTCATGACCAGCAAAAGCAACCAGTGTCTACCAAGAAACCCAAACAGAAGGGTGGAAACAAGAAATGGCACAAGAAGAAAGACTTGAAGAGGATCAAGTGCTCCAAGTGCAACAAGTTAGGTCACTTTGCCCGTTCATGTACGGATGGAGGTGACAAGGTAACTTGTAATAATACTAGTTACATATGTGTTTCTAGTTCAATATTTCTTGTAGAATCTAATTCTTTTTGGATAATTGATTCAGGTGCCACCGACCATATAGCAAGGGACAAACGGTCCTTCGTGGAGTATCACTGGATACCCCAAGGAACGAAGTGGATATATGTAGAAAACAACACACGTGTTGAAGTGAAAGGCGTTGGGACGTGCAAGCTCGTCTTGGACAACGGCCGCACTATCTTACTACATGATGTTCTCTTCGCTCCGGATGTTCGAAGGAATATAATATCTGTGGTCGTCTTAATGGGTCTTGGTTATAGTTGGCTCTTTCATAATTGTAATGTGGATTTGTCTTGTAATAATTCTGTAATTGGTTCTGGGTATGTTTTTAAAGGATTCGTTGTATTAAATACGATGTACGATTCCTCTAATTTTAATGAAAATGTCCTTGTTACAAATTCTTCGATTTATGAATCTGATGTAATTTGTTGGCACGCAAGGCTTGGCCACATTGGACCAATACGTATGAATAGACTTGTCAAACGTGGCCTTCTATCCAATGTTTCAAAGGTCGAAATGTCGACTTGCGAACAGTGCCTTGTAGGGAAATCTTGTCGCAAGCCATTTGGAACCGGCACAAGGGCCGAGGTTCCATTACAGCTCATCCATTCGGACATATGTGGTCCGATGAATGTCAAAACAAGACGCGGGAAGTCCTACTTCATCACTTTTATTGATGACTTCACCCGATTCGGACATATCTATTTGATATCCCATAAAAGTGAAGCATTAACCTGCTTTAAAAACTATATGAGTTTAGTGGAAAATCAATTAGATCGCAAGATTAAGGTCTTGCAAACCGATAGAGGCGGTGAATATCAATCAGCAAGTTTTAAGGAACTTTGTGATGAAAAGGGCATAGTTCATCAGATAATTATGCCTTATACTCCGCAACAAAATGGTGTTGCTGAAAGGAGGAATAGGACTTTAATGGAAATGGTCCGTTCAATGATGGCGCAAGCTAACTTGCCAATCACCTTTTGGGGTGATGCATTATTGACGGCTGCTTTCATCTTGAACCGCGTACCCTCGAAATCAGTTAGCTCCACTCCTTATGAGTTGTGGAACCAAAGGTCTCCTGACTTAAGCATTTTAAAACCTTGGGGGTGTGCATCCTATGCACATATTTCCTCCCATAAGCATGGCAAACTTGGGCCAAGGGGGAGGAAATGTATCTTTATACGATACGCAGAAAACTCCAAAGGTTATGTTTTCATTGGTCAGAAATGTTGGATATTGGACTCCCCGGATTTGGTTTTGGATGATGAACAAACATAAATATAATGTGAACTAACACTTTGTGAGCGCAGTTATGGAGATCGTCGCCAAATTCACATGAATATCAATTACGACGTCTCAAGACTTCTCAAAGCACGTGATCGTATGCCTAAAGCTTCGTTGAAGCTTATGGACCAATTTAGAAGTCATGAAGATTCGATTGAAGCTATTGAAGACAGTATCGTCAAGTTTTATTTATAGTCTTTAGCTTCTTTCGTAGAATGTTAAGCCTTGAGTAGGTCTTACGTTTTAATTCTTCATAACGCTCATATCTTAGCTCTAGGATCTTAGTAGAAGTCCATACAATCCTTCCCGAAGCATCGCGCTTCGATTCGCGACTTCTTGTGCATGTTAGTTGGTTCAAGAAGAAGAACTGACCGACTAGATGGTGATCTAGTCGGTCGGCAAAGCTTCTTGGACCGACTAGTTTTTGTCAGTCAATTCATAGCTCTTTACTGTTTACAGTTAGTCGGTCTAAGTTGACTCACCGACCGACTAGTTTGTGAACTAGTCGGTCAGTGATGCTTCTGTGACCGACTAGTTGAGCTTTCCCTGTACATGCACATTTGAACATAAGCTACTGTTTATCATTAGTCGGTCTGTGTTCATTGATCGACCGACTAGTTGATGAACTAGTCGGTCAACATTCCTTCTTAGACCGACTAGTTTAGTTTACTGTACATGCCAAATTTTTCACCATACTTACTGTTTATTGTTAGTCGGTCTATGTTCATTTGGTGACCGACTAGTTGGTGAATTAGTCGGTCAACATTTGTTCTTGGACCGACTAAGTCTATTTTAGCTCAGACTTTAGTTTTATCTGTTAGTCGGTCTACGTTGAGTAACCGACCGACTAGTTGTGAAACTAGTCGGTCAGATACTTTTCTTGGACCGACTAGTTCCTTATGTCTGTACTTTGATCTTTTCTCAGTTCATCCATTAGTCGGTTTAAGTTAATTGACCGACCGACTAGTTGATAAACTAGTCGGTCGGTGGTTGTTCTTTGACCGACTAGTTGGGTTCAGAGAAGAGCCGTTGGAGCATTTAATGACTCGAATTTCTTTCTCTCTCTCCTCTATCCTATATATACTTGATGGGTTGCATTCATTGATGCCAAGGCTGATATTATTGCAAGTTTAGAGATCAAGAGAATTCATTCCAAGCTCATTCAAAGCTCATTCATTCCATTCAATAATCTCTCCTCACTCTTACTTCCAAAGAGAGATTCATTGAGTGTGAAGCCTTCCAAGCCAAGTGCTTGATTCTAGGTCACCAACATCCCCAAAGCTCTCCACCGCTGATCTACATCTTGGAGCTAGGGTTTGGTGCCACTTCTTCCTCAAAATCATCCTTGCCCTAATTCGTAAGCAATACTCAAGGCATAGGTATTTTGTTCGGTAAGAAGTTTTCTTATTTCATTTCATATTTGATTTGTAAGTTTCACTCTCGGTTGTGAGAGTGTGGTTGTGATCCCGGGTTGTGGGAGTCACAAATTACATTTTGTATGATTTGACTTGTGGAGGTTTTTCACAAGTATTTCATAGTGGAAATCTTGAGTTAGGGTTTCTAACTCAAGTATCCGGAGGGGATCCGGGTGGTTGGGACGTAGGATCACCAGAAACAAGTCGGAGAGACTTGGGTGGATCCGAACCCAGTAACATCGTTTGTTAGCATTGTTAATTTTGTTGTTGTCATTCAATTTAAGCTTCCGCAAATTGATTTGGTAGTTGTTTGCATTATAATTAGGAATTATACTCCTTGTTATTTTTAAAGTACTATTCACCCCCCCCCCCCCCTTAGTACTTGTGCAGTAGCTTGTAGGGCATTACAAGAAAGACAATGTAGGACTAATTGAATTTGAATCGAGGGATGTTACTTTCTTGGAAAATGAGTTTCCAAGACATGGCGAGATAAGTCAGGACTTATCTCTATTTGAGATTTATGATCAAGAAGGATTACCTCATTCGAGTGGGAGAATTCTTGGTGAAGACGAAAATACGTTTCAAACTTCACAAATGGATGATACGAATGATGCGAATCCTATTCCATATAGGAATGATGATCCAAGTGGGAGCAATTCTAATCTCATTCCAAGTGGTATTAGAATTGATCCAATTTCGAGTCAACAAGGACTTGAAGAATCTCAAATGCGACGTAGTAGTCGTACAAGGTTAGTTCCTCTAAGATTTGAGGATGAATTCCCACAAACCTTTATGACTTTACTACAAGAAGATGACGAGCCTGCTACTTTCAAACAGGTCGTATCATGCCCTGCAAAAGACAAATGGATGGAAGCGATGAAGGAGGAATTAGAATCCATGAAAATTAACCGAGTCTGGGACTTGGTTGACTTACCCAGAGGACGTAGAGCTATTGGGAATAAATGGGTTCTCAAGATCAAGCATAAGGCTGATGGTTCTATAGACAGATATAAAGCTCGCCTTGTCGCGAAAGGTTTTATGCAACATGAAGGGATAGACTACAAAGAGACCTTCTCACCTGTTGTCCGTTTTACCTCGATTCGCATGATTCTGGCTTTGGTACCTTGCTTAGACCTCGAATTACATCAAATGGATGTAAAGACTACCTTTCTCAATGGAGAATTGGACGAGGAGATCTATATGGAACAACTAACAGGGTTTGTAAAAGAAGGAAACGAACATAAGGTTTGTAAACTTCGTAAGTCCATATATGGTCTTAAACAATCCTCGAGGCAATGGTATATACGATTTCAAGAAGTTATCTTATCAAATGGTTTTACCATGCTTGATGAGGATAACTGTGTATATATCAAGAGGATCAAAAGCAAGTATGTTATTATGTCTCTATATGTAGATGACATTTTAATAGCCGGAAATGACAAGAGCTTTGTGATGGATATCACGGCTTGGCTTTCATCAGTATTTGAGATGAAAGACATGGGAGAAGCCGCATATATCCTTGGAGTTAAGATTTCAAGGAATCGTTTGAAGAAACTTCTTTCTCTTTCACACGAGACTTATATAAAGAAGGTTCTAGAATGTTTTAATATGCAGGACTGTAAGTCCATTGATACTCCAATAAGCAAATGCGATAATTTATGTCTGAAGATGTGTCCTAAGAACCAAAAGGAAAAGGAAATTATGGAAAAAGTTCCATATTCCAGTGCAGTTGGTAGTCTTATGTACGCTATGATGTGTACAAGACCAGACATCTGTTTTGCCGTTGGAATGGTAAGTCGTTACCAATCCAATCCAGGGCAAGCACACTGGAAAGCGGTTAAGAGGATAATGCGGTATCGTAAAGGGACTGCGGACTATGTTTTATGCTATCAAGGAGATGCCTTGAGGCTCGAAGGCTACACTGATACTGATTGGGCGGGTGATCTCGATGAGCGACGATCAACCTCAGGACATGTTTTTCTACTCGGATCTGGTGCAATATACTGGAGTAACAAGAAACAATCCTGCATCGCACTTTCAACTATGGAAGCTGAATTTGTAGCATTTAGCATGGCGGTCCAAGAAGCTGTTTGGCTTAGGAAGTTCTTAGACAGGCTAATTGATGCAAGTGACTCAGGTGCTGTACCAATATACAGTGACAGTCAAGCATCTATATGTTGGGGTTTTGGCGGACCCCCAGAGCTCGGATCTGTGTCCGTCCTAAGTCGGACGGACCACAGAGGCACGAATGCGCATCGGAAAACGGAAATTCAAAATTTCCAAACTAGCTAAACTATTTAGCTAGGCTCTGGGGAGCCAGAACCCAGCCCGATCTATGCCAACTTGGGATGGATCTGACCACCCCAAGAGGGATCTACTCTAAAGCGGCTAATTAAATCTACACTACAAATTACTTTAGCACATACCCGGAATCTTGGCCCTGGAGCAGGCAAGATGTATCGCACCGTCTTCAGAAGCTCCTCGTAGCCGAGCCGCCTTGACTTGAACCGCCTGAGCCGCCTCGCACCCTCGCACCCTCGCACCGATCCGCCCGAGCTGACTTTCGCCTCCGAGCCGATCACACACGGTAGAAAGTTTCACTTGAGAAGAACCCGCGTCTTAGACGTCCGGATCAAGAATCCAAGACCCCCTTCGTAGTCTTGCTAGGACTACTCCGGAGAACAGGAAGAGAGAGAGAGAGATTTTAGTCGCCGATCGAGCTTGCTCTAAAATTCTGGAGCTGCTCAATCGATGGCTTGGTGTGTGTTCAACGAGGAGAGTGCACCCCTATTTATATAGGGAGTCGGCACTCACTCTCTCGTTGCGAGCAATGTGTGACATTCCGTAAGAGGGAAAAATTCAATTAAGCCAATTTGGCTTAATTTCAAATTAAAGTGAGCTTTTCAAAAAAACAAACTTTAACTAATTAATTCTCCTTGTACATTAAACTTCAGACACCAAACAAGCTATCAATTCAAAAAGCTTCGAATGGTGAACGCGTAGAAACCGACGGCGACGAATTTCGACTTCGTTTGACCCCTCAAACAATTGCTCAAAGTTTAGCAAAATATCAAAATCCGTAGCCGTCATTTGGGGTTTCAAAAACACTAAATTTGACTTAAGTTACGGGCGCGCCCGCTAAGCTTAGCGGGCGCGCCCGCCCAAGGAGGCTAAGGCGGGCGGCAAGCCCGCTGCCGCAGTGGGCAGCGCCCGCATGCAGCGGGCTGCGCCCGCTGCAACAACGGGCGCCCGCCTGCTGTGCAGCGGACCACGCCCGCTGCAGCCAGCGGGCGCCCACCCACTGCAGCCAGCGGGCTACGCCTGTTTGCCTAGCCTATGGGCTTTTTAGCCAGTGGGTCTCACCCACTTCTCCTTGGACCGTTTTTGCGTTTCCGGACTCGTTTGAGCTCCGATTTGGACACGATTTGAACATGTGTTTAGACCGGGACAATCCCGTCATCCAGTTAACCCTTTCCAACAAGTTTGTTCCTACTAAATTTGTCGTAACCAATTTACGACACGTTTAATCATAGTTTGCATCAAATGCAATGTTTGTCCCTATTGCTATTGCGACTAACTTTCACAACTTGACTTGTGAATATCATCAAATAATTTTCTCTCAATTAATCTTCCTATTACTAAGACACGAACACTACTCGGTGTGAGACCCTACAGCCTGACCTTACTACAGGTTGGGGCTCGGAACCCCTAGACGACGGTCACTACGAGCAGTAGCTGTCGTCCCTGTTTCAGAATCATCATAACGTGATCGACCCTTTGACAAAAGTATCATTGGGTTTACATTGGTTGTGTCAGTGATGAACTTCATTAGTCGTAGTCCCTTCGTCAAGACTGTGTTCTTGTTGGCCTAGGGTATGGTTTACTGTCAACCCTATTAGACAACATTGGTCAGTATACGGTGGTCTTTATAGTATACGCGTTGTACTTCTTACAATGCACCCCGGCCGAGGATTAACATAAAGACCGTATTGAGCTTGTAACACTAACTTCCCTTTAACGGAAGTGACAAATCCCATCTTAGTCATCTACTCGCCTCGAGAGCTTCGGGTGCAGCTCAACCTAAGATCTTTCAGCAGGCCTAGCCTCGAAGCTAGATCATAGGTCTAAGCTACACCGTTCACTCACAGGTTTGTACAAACGACTTCAGGTCTTAAGGACCAGCTAACCTATCATCACCCTAGAGTTATTAAAGACAGTTTAGTTAAAGTCAACCATTTAATAACTCTTATGTGGTCGTTCAGTGAACTCATTCTCTAATGAGCACCTGTGTCTCGTCTCCGACTTCACCAAGTCGAATGACTATGAGATCATCATTACCCTAAGGTGAGACTAAGACACAATGGTCTATCCGATGTGTCGATATCCAGTTCTCGACATATCTATGACCACGAACCGTTTAAGACTTATGTTTATTTATTCGGTCGCTTACTTACTCATAATCGAGATCTCATCTAGATACATAAGGACCTAACAATAAGTCTATGGATATTATCTAAGTATATTAATACGAATGATTTTATTATACTTAGAATAATACGTACCATATACATTATGAACAAGACGTATATCTAGGATAAATTGCCTTATGGGTACATATTCTCCTACATCTCCCACTTGCACTTAGGCTATTTATCTCGGTATCTCATACCGTTATAGCATATCTGTCACATTGACATTTATATGACAAACCTAAGAGTGGTTTTACTAACAAGTATCTACAACGAATTTTAATGGATTAAATAATACATCTCTTGATCACACAGGGTTGATCCTTCGGAAAAATGATCTGGATCAATTTTTCCTATCTTTGTATAACTAACAATTAGCATATAGAATCCAGATGTAGGGTCTAACATTATAATCTATGAGTCAGTCTCAGCTCATTCCACTTTTCTTGTGTCAATATGTCAAGTACATACGTGACACCCTGAGTCTCTATATATTCGATTAAATCAAAACAATCTTGATTCAATGTTCTATATAGATGATTTATTTTAAAGTGGAAATCCTTTTTACTTAGTCCGAAAGACCGAAACTAAGTATACGAGCTCGCTCCCACTGACTTTGAGAATTACCTGGTTAAATACTTCAATATTATATCTAAATCATATTTAGATTTATATATAAAGACAAGACCATTTGGTAAGTGCTTCAGATGGAATGTACTAGTGTCAGGTTTGATTTTGACGAATGAGTCAAGTCAAGATCGGTTTAAGGAATCTTGACATTGACTCGTTCAATCAAAACGTCCTACACTGTACCTTTCCCTTAACCAACATTTAATATTAACACTTAAATAACTACATGCGGTTTATCAAGAATTAATCTTAATCTCCGTACGTATAATTGTGATCGCACACAATCAATACATCCCTGGAACTTATACTTAACTACCAATAGACTATAACATCAAGTTAGCTCAGAAATCAACATTTCCCGAAGCTTCGCATCATCATTCGAGAATTTCGCAACCATCTCAGATAAGCCACAATCATAGAAAATTTAAGCCAATAAAATTTCAACTCAACATCAGACGTAATTTCTGAGACATTCATAAAACAACGGGTTCATTAAGATGAACCATAATTTGTTTATCCAAATAAACTTTGAGTGTAGAACACTCACTCATTGTTTTCAACTTAAAACACATGATACAATTTATTTAAACTAAAATAGTATCATCTCCTTCTTGATCTTGTCTCTCGAAGTCGTTTGAACGGCCCTAGCAGCAACGATTGCTCAGATTGCCGACCGTCCTCCGCACTTCTCCCAATCTCCGTTTCATATCAGCCACATGTATACATTACACAGATGTGTTTTAGTATCTCATACTATATGATTGGAAATAATTACGTTTTAATGAATTGAATTTGTACCTGAGGAAGAGGCATCCGTATGCCCCTTCTTCTTCTCTGCAAGATAGATCTTACAGTTCCTCTTCCAGTGGCCAATCTTATGGCAATGGAAGCACTCAGATTTCAACGGGGCCCCTTTAGTCTTTTTCTTCTCTTTCTTCGCCTTCGCAGGTTGCGGGACCTGCCTCTTCTTACCCTTGCCTTTCGGCAGGTCGGAAGAAGCAGAGCCAACAACCTGTTGGATATGGACGACATAAATACACCCATGAGGGGGTGTATGAGGGTATACTGACCTCAGATGTCGCATGCACGAAGGCGTGCGCGAAGGGAACCTTTTCTCGTGTGAAAAGGACCACTCGATAAGTGGAAAAAGCCACTCGATAAGTGGAAAAAGCCACTTTATAAGTGCAAAATGGCACTTGATAAGTGGATAAAGAAGAAGATAAATGAATGTGCTAATATAGGCTAATAAGCTTATATTTAGTTATTTCCTACAATAACTACCCCTAAAGCCTATAAATAGGACCCAAGGGTAAGGCATTCATTCACACTTTCCATGCCATAAGTTTGCAAAGGCATCCTTATGTTCTTCTTCTCCCTTCCATTAAAATCCTCTTCTAGTTAGAGATTTAGGCGGTGAAACTCTGCTTCGATCCTCCGTGACGAAGTATCGACCGTTGTGGCGAATCCGAGAGCAAAGTTCAGAGACTACCGTGCCGCATACGCAAACGTAAGTCTCTACTTTATTTCGTTCCTAACAACGCTGTTTTGACAGGATCCTACATTGGTATCAGAGCCATACGGGTTCGCCCCGGTCAAACCGCCGCCCCGTCGAACCGATGAACGAGGCGTTGTCTTTTTCACGAATGGGTATCCTACCATTATGGATATGGTAGGAACGCTTCGTGACGAAGAGAACACAGCGGTTGTTCTTTTCACGTTAGGGTCTTCTGTCATTACGGATATGGCAGGAACTCTCCGTGACGGGAAAAACCGACCGTTCATATCGTCAAGCTCGCAATCTTCATGGATGCCGAGTCTCCATTCATAGGGAATGTGAACTCTCTTCATGTGGAGCGTGTAGTTTACGAACTTTAAAGTATGTTATTTTTCATTTTTGGCACACGGCCATTAGAGAATAACTACTTTCTCGACGAACGGGTGCTTCATCGACGAACGGGTGCTTCATCGAGGAAGAAGATGGTAGTTATTCCCATCGGGGAAGATGACTTTTTGGTGCTTAATTACCATGGCCAAATGGGCTATGAAGGCAACGCACCCCCCTTCCCATGCGGAGGGGGTTGGCTACGGCCAATAACCACCACGGCCACCCCTCCGGCGGGGGTGTGCGGCAACCCCATATAAGGGGGTGGCCGGCCATGGTCATATGGGCCATGGCCGGCCATGGCCAAATGGCCATGGCCCGGCAATGGCCGGACCTGGCCGGCCCCGGCCAGGGCCAGGGGGCCCTGGCCGTGGCCAAGGCCAGGCCTGGCCGAGACCAGGCCAGGGCCAAGGGGCCCTAGCCGGCCTCGGCCAAGGCTAGGGGCTGGCCTGGCCGGCCTTGGCAGAGGCCAGGGCCAGCGCCCTGGCCTCGGTCGGGGCCTGGCCGGCCCTGGCAGTGGCCAGGACCAGCGCCCTGGCCACTGCCGGGCCCTGGCCGGCCCTTGGCCAGCCTTGGCCAGGGCAAAGGCTCTGGCCGGGGGTGGAGGGTGCCAGAATCCTTGGTCGGCATTGGTCGACCAATTCGGGTTTTTTGGTCGACCAATTCAGCCGGAGGCCTTGTCAGTAATTTCGGCCCCGGCCACCTGCAAGGCTAGCCCATACGGGGCTGACGGCAGTCATTTGCGGCAAAATTCTCCTATAAGGGGGGAAGCGCCTGGATCCATACGGGAGCCGGCGACAATGGCTTGCAGAAAAATCTCCTAAAGGGGGGATCCGACCTTGGCACGGCAACGGCTTAAACCCGGCAATGGCCAGGGATTGCTGAATATTTCGCTAGTATCATAAGGGTACTAGGTTGAAATACACGTTTTGAAAAATACGTTTTCAAAAACGCTTTTCCGCTGCGAAGTACTATAAGAGTACGATTATTTGATAAAGTGATGGGGAAATATTGAAAGTTGCTCTAGATGGTGATTGGAAACGTCGTGACTTTCCGATTCTAGAGTAACATCTTCAATATTTTTCGAAAGTAACTTATCAAATTATAAATATCATTCCAAGTGGGAGTTGATTTTAGAACTATCCAAATGGGATATTCTATTATCATTTCAAGTGGGAATTATATCTGAAAAATACGTTTTCAAACTCGTTTTTCCGCTGCTAGTACTATAAGAGTACTATTGTTTGATAAGTGATGGGGGAATATTGAAGGTTGTTCTAGATGGTGATTGGAATCGTAGAGACCTTTTCGATTCTAGAACAACATCTTCAATATTTTTCGAAAGTAACTTATCAAATATAATATAATTCCAAGTGGGATTTGAATTTTTTAGAACTATCCAAATGGGATATTCTATTATCATTTCAAGTGGGAGTTATATTTTAAGAATTTTTATGCAATGTTTTGATCAAACCTTCGGTTTTGTGTCTTTTGCAGCATTTTAAAAGTAAAATGTCTTCCGCTTCAAAGAATATCGTCGCTGAGTTAAACAGAGGTGAAAAACTCAACTGCGATAATTACAAACTTTGGTCCATCAAGATACAATACTTTTTAGATGAGTAAGAAGTGCTCGAAACTCTAAAGAACGTAATGATTGAACCCGAGTTGAGCACTACGGCCCAACACAGACGAGACAAGGAAGCTTTTGATGCTTGGTCTCGGAAGAATAAGATAGCCAGCATTACGTTATTGAGCAGTATGGCCGATGACATAATGCGCATCTTCCGAGAGCATGACTTAGCCATGGACATATGGTCCAAGCTAGAAGAGAAGTTCGGTGGCACATCGGTGTCCAAACTTCGCGCCTTAACTATAAGATTCGATTCATATAAGAAACGTTCAGATCATTCCATGGGGAAACATCTGCGACATATGGCGAATCTTATCTCGGAGTTAAAGGACGCAGGTCATGTGCTCACTGATGAGCAACAAATCCAAGCAGTCATACGTTCCCTACCAAATGGGTGGGACCAAATGAAAATGCATCTCACTCACAATGAGAGCATCAAGACTTTCAGCGATGTTTCTAAGCACCTCGAATTAGAGGAAGAGCGGCTTGCGGCTGCCAAGCCAAGTGCAGAAGTGCATATGGTTGCTAGTTCCTCACACGGGGGGAAAGAAAAGGAAAGATCATTCGAAGTCTATCAATGAACGTAATAAGCAACCTGAGTCTACCAAGAAACCCAAACATAAGGGTGGGCACAAGAAATGGCACAAGAAGAAAGACTTGAAGAGGATCAAGTGCTTCAAGTGCAACAAGCTCGGTCACTATGCTCGTTCGTGTACGAGTGGAGATGACGAGGTAACTTGTAAATATACTAGTTACATATGTGTTTCTAGTTCAATATTTCTTGTGGAATCTAATCCATTTTGGATAATTGATTCAGGTGCCACCGACCACATAGCAAGGGACAGACGGTCCTTCGTGGAGTATCACCGGATACCCCAAGGAACGAAGTGGATCTATGTAGGAAACACCACACGTGTTGAAGTGAAAGGCGTTGGGACTTGCAAGCTAGTCTTGGACAACGGCCGCACTCTCCTACTTCATGATGTTCTCTTCGCTCCAGATATTCGAAGGAATATAATATTTGTGGTCGTGTTAATGGGTCTTGGCTATAACTGGTTTTTTCATGATTGTAATATGGACTTAAGTTGTAATAATACTCTTATTGGTACTGGGTTTGTGTCACGACCCGCTTCCCTAAAATGGAGGCGAGACATGAAAAGGTCCGCACGAGAGTGGAGCCGTGAAGCCCCAAACCCGATAAGCGTCAATAAAACATAAGCAGGTCCCTGTAACCACAACGGAGCAACAATAATAATAAAAGGAGAGATGGAAATAAAATTCTCATATCTCATAAAATGTCCAACATGAAAATAAGTTCAACATCCAGAAAAGCCACCAGGCTAAAAGAAAGAGTCTAAAGGCCCAGAACAAGGCCAACAAAAGCAACAACATAACAAAGTATAGGTGCCACGCACCGATAACAAAACAACTGTCTAAACAAAAGTAAAACACAACGAAGACCCTAGGACTGGTCCCCAATGTCCACGTACTCCCCGTCGAACACAAGCTCGGGCTCGGCGTCAGCAAACACCTCGTCCTCAACAAAGTACTCAGGCTCAGGATCTAACATGTGTCACCCAAAAGAGTAAAGGGGCACATGTCAGCAAGTCTAAAAGACTTGGGCAAGGAAACTGAAAGTAAGGCAACTAGCAACCTAGCAGTTATGGTATGCATGACATGGCAGTTGTAACATGAGTGCACAAACAAGACATGGCAAGACAATTTGTACAAGAGAACAATTATCGCGACAAGACAAGACAAGACAAGACAAGACAAGACAAGAGTAGCCAAGCTACTAACAATCTCAATCAATTCACTATTCACGTTGTTTTGTAGATGTTTACGCCTTACAGCTGAACGGTTTCACATTCACGCTGAGTGGCCGCTTAACAACTACCCCAAAACCCAGAGTTTACGCCTTACCACTGCAGTTGCTGATCGGGCAGACTCCCAGTTGAATGGCCGCTTAACTCTTACCCCCAATACCCACATGTAATGGAGCCAGGGTCCCCGCACATGAGCTCAGCAAGTGAGCTGGGGTTGCCCCGCACATGAGCTCGCATTCTAGTTCACGGTTCATAAACATTTGGCACACGTAATGGAGCCAGGGTCCCTACACATGAGCTCAGCAAGTGAGCCGGGGTTGCCCCGCACATGAGCTCGCATTCTAAACATTTGGTGTAGGGGTGCACCTAGCCGGAAACAAGCAATTCGGGCATTGGCTATCAACCAACACATGGCCCGCTTCTGGAACACGAGCCAGGAACACAAGCATTCGTAGCGAAGCTACGCAATCACCGAAGCACTTAAAGAATGCAATGACATAACAATTTATTCGCGTACCGTTAATGGAAAGTAAACATGACATGGTAATTGTGCAACATGCTATATGTCGGAACTAGCTTCGTTGTCAAGCTAGTTCCCCAATTTGCGCCCAGGCGAGTATCATTTCGTCGCCTAGCCTCTTTTACGCCTACAACAAGCAAATGGCCTAAAACATGGCCTAAACCCTAAGTGGCAAGTTTCACTTGCCTAGCACCGGGGATGACGATCACGAAGGTTCGTCTCGCGGATGCTAATCTACGGGGAAAATCGCTGTTAAGGGGAGACAATCATCAAACAACATGAAATTTCATTAGGGTTTCATAAAAATACAAATAGGTTAAGAAAACATCGGGGAATCGATTTCTTACCGAGAGGAGGCAGAAGAAACACTCCGGAGAACCCTAGGATCAGATCTGGGAACCAATGGAGAAGTTTGGAGAATTAGGGTTTTTGGGGGATTTTGGGGATTTGATGGAGATTTGGGGAAAATGAGAGGTGGAAAGAGTTGATGGAGGGTTTAGATGATGATTCTAGGGCTTGGAATGAAGGAATAGGGCTTGGAGGAAGATGGGGGCTCAATGGGGGAGATTTTAGGGTTTAGGGTCGAGTGGAGGAAGATGAAATCGTTTGGGAGGGGTATAAATAGGTTAGGCTGGCGGCTGCCCAGAATTTAGGGTTTTAACACAGGTTAGTCGGTCAAAGAGCAACCACTGACCGACTAGTTTGGCAACTAGTCGGTCGGTCGACCAACGCAGACCGACTAAGTGTAAACAGTAACTTCTGAACGAAAATAGGATTTAGAATTAGTCGGTCCATGAACAAATACTGACTGACTAGTTTAGCATCTAGTCGGTCGATGAACGTTCTTAGACCGACTAAGAGTAAACAGTAACTGATACTAAAATTAGATGATGTGTTAGTCGGTTAAAGAAGCATTGCCGACCGACTAGTTTGCAACCTAGTCGGTCAACCAACGTTCTTAGACCGACTAACGATCAACAGTAACTCCTGAGAAATTTAGAAAGCCAACTAGTCGGTCCAAGAAGGATTGCCGACCGACTGGATCGTCATCTAGTCGGTCGGTGCCCCTTCTTATACCGGCTAATGAGCACAAAAAGTTCCGATACGGAGCGCGGGGCCCCGGGATCGATTCCTAAGACTCCTAGGCTTAATCTAATAGTAAGATACGACCGTTATGAAGTCCGTCACGAATGACATACTTCGAAATCGACAATCCTAAGGAAGAAACGAGAAAATACGACGAATCGATCGAAGATGAAAGCTACGGAGACGAAAACCACACATGAGGAGAAAATCCACCAAAACATATATTATATTATAATAAATCCAGTTACATGAAAAGCAGTCGTTACATCCTCCCCAACTTAAGAAAAATTCCGTCCTCGGAATTTCCAAATACTCACGAGTCCGGAAACAAAAGTGGGAAACGCTCTCGCACCTCATCCTCATTCTCCCAAGTAGACTCTCCAGGTGAGCCGTGTCGCCACATCACCCTCACAAGATTGACAATCTTGTTCCGAAGCGATTTCTGACGCCTGTCCAGAATCTGCACTGGATGCTGGTCATACGTCATATCGGGGCGAACGGTAATCTCCGAAAAATCCACAGCATGAGATGGATCGCTAATGTATCGACGAAGCTGCGACACATGGAAAACATTGTGAACTCCTTCCAAAGATGGCGGCAAGGCCAAGCGATAAGCTACCTCGCCTACCCTCTCCAAAATGTCAAACGGTCCAATGTATCGCGGGCTCAACTTCCCTCGCTTCCCAAAATGAATCACACCGCGATTCGGGAAAATCTTCAAGAACACATGGTCGCCCGGTTGAAACTCCAAAGGACGACGTTTAGCATCCGCCCAATGCTTAAAACGGTCCTGAGTAATTCTCAACCTCTCCCGAATATTCCTGACGATATCCACGGCCTCCACGATCATCTCAGGTCCCAACAACTCCCGATCACCAACGTCATCCCAACTCAATGGCGATCGACATTTCCTCCCATAAAGAGCGGCGAAAGGCGCCATGCCAATACTCGCCTGGAAGCTGTTGTTGTAAGAGAACTCCACCAAGTGTAGATGGTCCTCCCACGAACCCTTGAAATCCAACATGCACGCCCTCAGCATGTCTTCCAAAATCTGAATCGTCCTCTCGGACTGGCCATCCGTCTGTGGATGGTATGCCGTGCTGAAACTCAGACGCGTACCCAAGCTCTTCTGCAAACTCTGCCAGAACTGAGATGTAAACCTCGTGTCCCTGTCGGACACGATACTCACAGGGACTCCATGAAGTCGCACGACCTCCTGCACGATTCATGTCACATCACTATCCAAACTAGGAAAAGGAAATAAAACGGAGGGTAAAAGAATTTTACCTCCATATATCTCCTCGCCAGCGCCTCAGTGGACTGTCCCACTCGGAACGGAATAAAGTGCGCAGATTTGGTCAATCGATCTACGATCACCCAAATCGTGTCATTCTGCTTCGGACTCCGAGGTAGTCCAGTCACGAAATCCATAGTGATGTGTTACCACTTCCACTCCGGAATCGGAAGCAGTTGTAGCAACCCGGCCATACGCTGATGCTCCGTCTTCACTTGCTGGCAAACCAAGCACTTGGCTACACTCTGAGCCACACTCCTCTTCATACCATGCCACCAATAATTCAGACGAAGATCCTGGTACATCTTGGTGCCACCAGGATGCACAGAATATGGTGAACTGTGTGCCTCCACCATCAACTCCTCTCTGATATCCCCAGCGGGCACACACAACCTGGCTCCAAACCTCAGCGAGCCATCCTCATGAATCAAAAAGTCAGTCCACAGACCGGCTTCCACCTGCTCCTGAATCTTTACCAACTTCGGATCCTCAGCCTGGCCAGCCTTAATCCGATCCATGATAGTCGACTGTACCTGCATGTACATCAACGATTAAGCCTCCCCAGGAAGAACAATCTCCATGCCAGACTCGCTAAAATCCTGCTGCAATCTCCACTGCGAGGTCAAAATCATCACCGTTGGAAGCCTACTCAAAGCATCTGGGACCACATTCACCTTGCCAGGGTGAAACTGCAAATCAATCTCATAATCTACCATAAGCTCCAACCATCGACGCTGTCGCATGTTGAGCTCCTTCTGAGCGAAAATATACTTCAAGCTTTTGTGATCGGTGAAAATCTTCACTTTCTCACTCAGCAGGAAGTGCCTCCAAATCTTAAGAGCAAACACAACGGCAGCCAACTCCAAATCATGCGTCGTGTAATTCTTCTCATGAACCTTAAGCTGACGAGACGCATACGCCACAACATGCCCATGCTGATGCAACACACAACCGAGACCCTTGCCAGAAGCATCGCAAAAGATCTCAAATCCACCGCTGCGATCAGGCACAACAAGAATAGGGGCAGTCGTCAACCTCTCCTTCAGAACGCCAAAAGCACTCTCACAATCACCCGACCAAACAAAAGCAACATCCTTCCGCGTCAACCTGGTCATCGGCTCAGCAATACGAGAAAAGTCCCTAATGAATCGCCGATAGTAACCAGCAAGTCCAAGGAAACTCTGAATCTCAGACGCAGACGACAGAACAGGCCACTCCCTGATGGCCCGAATCTTCTCGGGATCCACAGAAATACCATCTCCAGTCACCCCATGCCCGAGAAAAGCAACTCTATCCAGCCAAAACTCGCACTTCGAAAACTTAGCATACAAACGATGCTTCCTCAAGATCTCCAACACCGTCCTTAAGTGCGAGGCATGCTCTTCCTCTGACTTCGAATAGATCAGAATGTCGTCAATAAAGATAACGACAAACTTATCCAAAAAGTCGTAGAAAATCAGGTTCATCAGATTCATGAAAACTGCGGGCGCGTTAGTTACGCCGAAAGGCATAACCACGAACTCATAGTGTCCATACTTCGTCATGAACGCTGTCTTCGGAACATCATCCTTCTTCACCTTCAACTGATGGTAACCACTCCTCAGATCCAATTTAGAAAACACCCTCGAACCTCCAAGCTGATCAAAAATATCATCGATACGAGGCAACGGGTATTTATTCTTAATGGTCACCGCATTCAACTCCCGATAGTCCACGCACATGCGACGCGATCCATCCTTCTTCTTAACCAGCAACACCGGTGCTCCCCACGGAGACACGCTAGGATTAATATAACCCTTCTGCAAGAGCTCATCCAACTGCTTCCGCAACTCTTCCAATTCTGCAGGTGCCATACGATACGGCGCCTTCGAAATCGGCTGCGCACCTGGAACAAGATCGATAGAAAATTCCGAAGCTCGATCAGGTGGCAAACCAGACATCTCCTCGGGAAAGACGTCGCCAAAATCTCGCACCACAGCTGGCCACTCCAGCTCCATCTGCATAGCCACAGCCTCCACCGGCCTGGCCCGAAATCTGACAGGACCAAGCGAACTGCTACCACGACTGAACTCAAATACTGGATGTCCGGGAATCTCGAACACCACCTTCTTCCTCCTACAGTTAATCGTAGCATAGAAGCTCGCAAGCCAGTCCATCCCAAGAACTACATCATAGTTGATGATGTCGTGGACAATGAAATCAGCAAAAAGCTCATGTCCACAAACCACCAACGAGCAAGAATTGCAACCACGATGCACCGAGACCACGCCATTCCCTGTAACGATATTCCAACTCTTGGAAAGAGGGGACGTTGACAAGGAATGCCTCTCCATGAAGCTCCGAGAAATAATGCACATCGATGCACCAGAGTCAAAGAGGACTCGTGCAGGAAATGCGCAAACCAAAACCACACCTAACAATCAATTAACAATCAAACCCTAGTCTAGCAAACAACCATGTTCAAGCAAACAACACAATCTAACAATCAAAACCAGCTAGGAAAGTAACAGCTAGATTGAGGATTACATGCGATAACCTCATCCACAGCCTCGCTCTCCGCAGCGGTCATCAGAAAAGCCTGCCTCCTCGGCGGAACAGCCTGCCGAAAAGCCTGTCCCTGTGGAACAAGAGCCGCTCCACATCCAGCAGGAACAGACGCTTGCTGCTGCAACGGCTGTGCTGCAACAGGTGCCCTCCGCAGCTGATTCGCATGCCGACAATCCTTCGCGGCATGGGAAGCATCACCACAAACCAAACACTGGCCCAGAAACTTCCGACACTGATCCTTGATGTGGCCAGGCTTGCCGCAGAAATGGCAAGTCTTCAGAATAGGCCCTCCTGGCCTTTTAAACTGAGCAGACTGATTAGGCCTGAATCCAGGTCTAACCACAGCTCTCGCCTGTTCCACAGGCCTCTTCCCAGCACCAACAACAGACCCCCTCCTCTGACTCAGGTTCAGCTCCTGCCTCCTCGCAGCGACCAGAACCTTCTGATAAGAGTCCAGATCGGAGGAAGACACAAAACTCTGGAGCTCCAAAGCAAGTCTCTGTAGGAACCTCTGAGCCCTCTCATCAGCATCCTGCACCATCTTCGGTGCGAACCGACTCAGCCTAGTGAACTCTTGGTGGTACTGGTCCACCGTCAAGCTCCCTTGCTTCAGGTCAATGAAGCGCTGCAGCATCTCCTTCCTAGCAGCCTTCGGAAAGAATTCATCATCAAACCTGGACTTAAAGGTAGTCCAAGCTATCGGCTCCACCAGCATCTTCTCTTCCGCATCCCACCAATTCCGAGCATTATCCTTGAGTTGCCTCCTCGCCAAATCAACCCATCCAGCCGGGGTGATCTTGGCCATCTTCAGATTGTCCTCGATGTTCCGAATCCACTCATCGGCAGCCAGAGGACCCTCAGACCCATCAAAATATGCGGGACCCAGCTCCCGAAATTGCTTCGCTCCTGGCTCAGAGCGAGGGGCATCCGGAAGAGCTCGGGCAGCTCGAGCAAGTGGAGCATTCTGGACTTGCAGGAGCACGCCATGCTGCACTTGCATCATCTGGAGCATCATCCGCATCATCTCACCACTGGTGGGTTCCCGCTCAGGCTCCTCATCATGAGGGAGCGCACCACTGCCCCCACCACGGGTGAAACGCCTTCCTGCCATCTAATGACACAGAAAACGAATCAGATTAGACTCATAGCTTATGACATCGAACGTCGAACTTAGTTTATTGGACATTCTACTATTATTATCGTCATTCCAAAAATCGCAGTTACAGAAGGACCTACATGGGCCACCAACAAAACCTGTCACGACCCGCTTCCCTAAAATGGAGGCGAGACGTGAAAAGGTCTGCACGAGAGTAGAGCCGTGAAGCCCCAAACCCGATAAGCGTCAATAAAACATAAGCAGGTCCCTGTAACCACAACGGAGCAACAATAATAATAAAAGGAGAGACGGAAATAAAATTCTCATATCTCACAAAATGTCCAACATGAAAATAAGTTCAACATCCAGAAAAGCCACCAGGCTAAAAGAAAGAGTCTAAAGGCCCAGAACAAGGCCAACAAAAGCAACAACATAACAAAGTATAGGTGCCACGCACCGATAACAAAACAATTGTCTAAACAAAAGTAAAACACAACGAAGACCCTAGGACTGGTCCCCAGTGTCCACGTACTCCCCGTCGAACACAAGCTCGGGCTCGGCGTCAGCAAACACCTCGTCCTCAACAAGGTACTCAGGCTCAGGATCTAACATGTGTCACCCAAAAGAGTAAATGGGCACATGTCAGCAAGTCTAAAAGACTTGGGCAAGGAAACTGAAAGTAAGGCAACTAGCAACATAGCAGTTATGGTATGCATGGCATGGCAGTTGTAACATGAGTGCACAAACAAGACATGGCAAGACAATTTGTACAAGAGAACAATTATCGCGACAAGACAAGACAAGACAAGACAAGACAAGACAAGAGTAGCCAAGCTACTAACAATCTCAATCAATTCACTATTCACGTTGTTTTGTAGATGTTTACGCCTTACAGCTGAACGGTTTCACATTCACGCTGAGTGGCCGCTTAACAACTACCCCCAAAACCCAGAGTTTACGCCTTACCACTGCAGTTGCTGATCGGGCAGACTCCCAGTTGAATGGCCGCTTAACTCTTACCCCCAATACCCACATGTAATGGAGCCAGGGTCCCCGCACATGAGCTCAGCAAGTGAGCCGGGGTTGCCCCGCACATGAGCTCGCATTCTAGTTCACGGTTCATAAACATTTGGCACACGTAATGGAGCCAGGGTCCCCGCACATGAGCTCAGCAAGTGAGCCGGGGTTGCCCCGCACATGGGCTCGCATTCTAAACATTTGGCGTAGGGGTGCACCTAGCCGGAAACAAGCAATTCGGGCATTGGCTATCAACCAACACATGGCCCGCTTCTGGAACACGAGCCAGGAACACAAGCATTCGTAGCGAAGCTACGCAATCACCGAAGCACTTAAAGAATGCAATGACATAACAATTTATTCGCGTACCGTTAATGGAAAGTAAACATGACATGGTAATTGTGCAACATGCTATATGTCGGAACTAGCTTCGTTGTCAAGCTAGTTCCCCAATTTGCGCCCAGGCGAGTATCATTTCGTCGCCTAGCCTCTTTTACGCCTACAACAAGCAAATGGCCTAAAACATGGCCTAAACCCTAAGTGGCAAGTTTCACTTGCCTAGCACCGGGGATGACGATCACGAAGGTTCGTCTCGCGGATGCTAATCTACGGGGAAAATCGCTGTTAAGGGGAGACAATCATCAAACAACATGAAATTTCATTAGGGTTTCATAAAAATACAAATAGGTTAAGAAAACATCGGGGAATCAATTTCTTACCGAGAGGAGGCGGAAGAAACACTCCGGAGAACCCTAGGATCAGATCTGGGAACCAATGGAGAAGTTTGGAGAATTATGGTTTTTGGGGGATTTTGGGGATTTGATGGAGATTTGGGGAAAATGAGAGGTGGAAAGAGTTGATGGAGGGTTTAGATGATGATTCTAGGGCTTGGAATGAAGGAATAGGGCTTGGAGGAAGATGGGGGCTCAATGGGGGAGATTTTAGGGTTTAGGGTCGAGTGGAGGAAGATGAAATCGTTTGGGAGGGGTATAAATAGGTTAGGCTGGCGGCTGCCCAGAATTTAGGGTTTTAACACAGGTTAGTCGGTCAAAGAGCAACCACTGACCGACTAGTTTGGCAACTAGTCGGTCGGTCGACCAACGCAGACCGACTAAGTGTAAACAGTAACTTCTGAACGAAAATAGGATTTAGAATCAGTCGGTCCATGAACAAATACTGACCGACTAGTTTAGCATCTAGTCGGTCGATGAACGTTCTTAGACCGACTAAGAGTAAACAGTAACTGATACTAAAATTAGATGATGTGTTAGTCGGTTAAAGAAGCATTGCCGACCGACTAGTTTGCAACCTAGTCGGTCAACCAACGTTCTTAGACCGACTAACGATCAACAGTAACTCCTGAGAAATTTAGAAAGCCAACTAGTCGGTCCAAGAAGGATTGCCGACCGACTGGATCGTCATCTAGTCGGTCGGTGCCCCTTCTTATACCGGCTAATGAGCACAAAAAGTTCCGATACGGAGCGCGGGGCCCCGGGATCGATTCCTAAGACTCCTAGGCTTGATCTAATAGTAAGATACGACCGTTATGAAGTCCGTCACGAATGACATACTTCGAAATCGATAATCCTAAGGAAGAAACGAGAAAATACGACGAATCGATCGAAGATGAAAGCTACGGAGACGAAAACCACACATGAGGAGAAAATCCACCAAAACATATATTATATTATAATAAATCCAGTTACATGAAAAGCAGTCATTACAGTTTGTATTTAAAGGATTTATTGTAATGAGTACAATGTATGATTCCTTGTGTAATGAAAATTTCCTTATTGCAAATTCTAAGACTTATGAGTCTGATGTGATTTGTTGGCACGCAAGGCTTGGTCATATTGGACCAACGCATATGGATAGACTTGCCAAACGTGGCCTTCTATCCAATGTTTCAAAGGTTGAAATGTCGACCTGCGAACAATGCCTAGTGGGGAAATCTTGTCGCAAGCCGTTTTGAACCGGCACAAGGGCCGAGGTTCCATTACAGCTTATCCATTCGGACATATGTGGTCCGATGAATGTCAAGACAAGACGCGGGAAGTCCTATTTCATCACTTTTATTGATGATTTCACCCGATTCGGACATATCTATTTGATATCCCACAAAAGTGAAGCATTGGCTTGCTTTAAAAACTATATGAGTTTAGTGGAGAATCAATTAGATCGCAAGATTAAGGTCTTGCGAACCGATAGGGGCGGTGAATATCAATCAACAAGTTTTAAGGAACTTTGTGATGAAAAAGGCATAGTACATCAGGTAACTATGCCTTATACTCCTCAACAAAATGGTGTTGCAGAAAGGAGAAATAGGACTTTAATGGAAATGGTCCGTTCAATGATGGCGCAAGCTAACTTGCCAATCACCTTTTGGGGTGATGCATTATTGGCGGCCGCTTTCATTTTAGACTGCGTACCCTCGAAATCAGTTAGCTCCACTCCTTATGAGTTGTGGAACCAAAGGTCTCCTGACTTAAACATTTTGAAACCTTGGGGTTGTGCATCCTACGCACATATTTCCTCCCATAAGTATGGCAAACTTGGGCCAAGGGGAAGGAAATGTATCTTTATACGATACACAGAAAACTCAAAAGGTTATGATTTTGTTAGTCAGGAAGACAATGGTGGGCTAATTGAGTTTGAGTCGAGGGATGTCACTTTCTTGGAAAACGAGTTTCCAAGACAGGGCGAGATAAGTCAGGACTTATCTCTATTTGAGATTTATGATCAAGAAGGATTACCTCATTCGAGTGGGAGAATTCTTGGTGAAAACGAAAATACATTTCAACCTTCACCAATGGATTATACGAATGACGATTATCCTATTCCATACGGGAATAATAATCCAAGTGGGAGCAATTCTAACGACATTCCAAGTGGGAGTAATATTAGAATTGATCTAAATTCAAGTCAACAAGGACTTGAAGAATCTCAAATACGACGTAGTAGTCGTACAAGGTTGGCTCCTCTAAGATTTGAGGATGAATTTTCGCAAACCTTTATGACTTTACTACAAGAAGATGACGAGCCTGCTACTTTCAAACAGGCCGTATCTTGCCCTGCAAAAGACAAATGGATGGAAGCGATGCAAGAGGAATTAGAATCCATGAAGGTTAACCAAGTCTGGGACTTAGTTGACTTACCCAGAGGACGTAGAGCTATTGGGAACAAATGGGTTCTCAAGATCAAGCATAAGACTGATGGCTCTATTGACAGATATAAAGCTCGCCTTGTCGCGAAAGGTTTTACGCAACAGGAAGGGATAGACTACGAAGAGACCTTCTCACCTGTTGTTCGTTTTACCTCGATTCGCCTGATTCTGGCAATGGTAGCTTGCTTAGACCTCGAATTACATCAAATGAATGTAAAGATTGCCTTTCTCAATGGAGAATTGGACGATGAGATTTATATGGAACAGCCAACAGGGTTTGTAAAAGAAGGAAATGAACATAAGGTTTGTAAACTTCATAAGTCCATATATGGTCTTAAACAATCATCGAGGCAATGGTATATACGATCTCATAAAGTTATCAAATGGTTTTACCATGCTTTGTAATGCCCTACAAGCTACTGCACAAGTACTAGAGGGGGGTGAATAGTACTTTAAAAATAACAAGGAGTATAATTCCTAATTATCGTGCAAACAACTACCAAATCAATTTGCGGAAGCTTAAATTGATAACAACAACAAAATTAACAATGCTAACAAAGGATATTACTGGGTTCGGATCCACCCAAGTCTCCCCGACTTGTTCCCGGTGATCCTACGTCCCAACCACCCGGATCCCCTCCAGATACTTGAGTTAGAAACCCTAACTCAAGATTTCCACTATGAAATACTTGTGAAAAAACTCCACAAGTCAAATCATACACAAAGTAATTTGTGACTCCCACAACCCGGGATCACAACCACACTCTCACAACCGAGAGTGAAACTTACAATATGAAATTGAAATGAAATAAGAAACTTCTTACCGACAAAATACATATGCCTTGAGTAATGCTTACGAATTAGGGCAAAGATGATTTTGAGGAAGAAGAGGTGGTACCAAACCCTAGCTCCAAGATGTAGAATAGCGATGGAGAGCTATGGGGATGTTGGTGACCTAGAATCAAGCACTTGGCTTTGAAGGCTTCACACTCAATGAATCTCTCTTTGGAAGTAAGAGTGAGGAGAGATTATTGAATGGAATGAAAGAGCTTTGAATGAGCTTGGAATGATTTCTCTTGAACTCTAAACTTGCAATAATATCAGCCTTGACTGCAATGAATGAAGCCCATCAAGTATTTATAGGATAGATGAGAGAGAGAAAGAAAAACGTTTCAATTAATGCTCCAACGGCTCTTTTCTGAACCCAACTAGTCGGCCTTTGGTGATTGACCGAACAAATAGTCCCGGCCGTCCCCCTTAATGAATCGAATGGTCCTTCGACCAAAGAACAACTACCGACCGACTAGTTCATCAACTAGTCGGTCGGTCAATCAACGTATACCGACTAATGAGTGAACAGAGAAAAGGTCAAAGCACAGACTAAAGGAACTAGTCGGTCCAAGAAGAGTAGCTAACCGACTAGTTTCATAACTAGTCGGTCGGTTACTCAACTGAGACCAACTAACAGATAAAACTGAAGTCTGAGCACAAATAGACTTAGTCGGTCCAAGAATAAATGTTGACCGACTAATTCACCAACTAGTCGGTCACCAAATGAGCATAGACCGACTAACGATAAACAGTAAGTTAGGTGAAAATTGGCATGTACAGTAAAGCTAAACTAGTCGGTTCAAGAAGGAAAGTTGACCGACTAGTTCATCAACTAGTCGGTCGAACAATGAACACAGACCGACTAATGATAAACAGTAGCTCAGGCTCAAATGTGCATGTACAGGGAAAGCTCAACTAGTCGGTCACAGAAGCATCACTGACCGACAGTTCACAAACTAGTCGATCGGTGAGTCAACTTAGACCGACTAACTGTAAACAGTAAAGAGCTTAGAATTGACTGACAAAAACTAATCGGTCCAAGAAGCTTTGCCGACCGACTAGATCACCATCTAGTCGGTCAGTTCTTCTTCTTAAACCAACTAACATGCACAAGAAGTCGTGAATCGAAGCGCGAAGCTTCGGGAAAGATTGTATGGACTTCTACTAAGATCCTAGAGCTAAGATATGAGCGTTATGAAGGTTTAAACCGTAAGACCTACTCAAGGCTTAACATTCTACGAAAGAAGCTTAAAGACTATAAATAAAACTTGACGATACCGTCTTCAATAGCTTCAATCGAATCTTCATGACTTCTAAAAATGGTCCATAAGCTTCAACGAAGCTTTAGGCATACGATCACGCGCTTTGAGAAGTCTTGAGACGTCGTAATTGATATTCATATGAATTTGGCGACGATCTCCATAACTGCGCTCACAAAGTGTTAGTTCACGATATATTTATGTTTGTTCATCATCCAAAACCAAATCCGGGGAGTCCAATATCCAACATTCTCCCCCTTTTTGGTGATGACAAACCAACATAAATAATAATCAAAAATAATAATTCAAATGAAATTTACTTACTCCCCCTGCATTGATGACACGTTAATTCCAATTTAAACAATAATAATACGCATCAAGCAGACGAGTGAAGTATATAAAATGAGAATCGATTATTGAAATATCGAATACCAAATGTAGGTTATTGAAATATCGGATTTGAAAATCCATTTATATATCTTAACTCCCCCTGAATCTAACATATCAAATTAGATTCTTGGAATAGTGCTTTAAATTATCATTTAGCACATCATTATTATTATATCTCTCCCCCTTTGGCATAAGCAAAAAGAGCGGGAGGAAATCAACGACAACAACAATGGCGTCAAATAAAAGCACGGGAGTCGTAGAATACGATGACGGTTCAAGTGATACCAAAGAAAAAAAATACGAATAAAATCAAGGCGTGTCAATGATACAATAGTCGAAAATCGTAAAACGAAATCATCAAAACTCAAATCAATTTTACGGATTAAGTTATGGAATATACTCTCCAATATCAACAGTCTTGGTTAATTGAGTGCATGGAAAACAATTCTATGTTTTCATAGAAGAAATTTCTATTAAACCAAGTTAATATCGTCGAGCGACGAAATCAAACATCAGAGACATAAAAAAATATAATGTGCATAATAGAATGAAATGTCAACGTCGATGTATATATATAAAAATATGAACCAGAGTACATCAAAAATATACATCACTGACATACAAAACATCGATCCAACGATCGGGGCACAAAATACATCATCATATCAAACAGATATCAGAGTTTCATACAACATCATCAAAGTACATCAAAATACATCATCAAAAAGATCCAAAAATCATAGCCACCCACACTATCCTACCCAACATCTCTCACAACTAGATATGTCATACAATGAGTATCGGGAGAGGCCTCAAAGAAGCTCAAGAGGCAGCGGGAGGATCAGAAGCAACTGCAGGCTCAGCAGGAGCGGAGGTGGTAACTGGATCAGCTGGAAGGTCAACTGGAGCGACGGAAGAAGTGGCAATCTCTGGAGCAGCAACAGTCGTGGCCTCGGGAGCACCAGTCGGAGCATCCACCGCAGGAGCGGTGGCAACAGGTGTGCTCTCGGGGGCACCAGCAGACGAAGTAGCAGTAGCATCACCAGAAGTGCCCTCGGGGGCACGAGTAGAAGCACGACAAAGCTCCTCAATATCCTTCTCGTCCAACTCATCCTCGTCAGAAAAAGACGGAGGGATCTCAATATCAAGGTGTCGAGCGATACGGCAGAGAATCTCCTCAGAACGAGCCTGACAAGACTCCAAACGACGGATCGAACGAACGACATCGGCAAGAGTGGCAGAGGGAGCAGCTGAGGTAGAGGCAGAGGCTGACGCTGAAGGTGTCGTCCTCTGAACGTGACAGATCGCCGCAAGAGACTTCTTGACGGCCGTCCCGTTCAGGGGAGGACCAAGTGGACGCTCATCGTCACGAGGAAGTGTGACACGGAAGTGGCGAAAAACAAGGGTCAACAAGCGCGGAAAGGGGATGTGAGCCGACTTCGTGGTCTTGCGAATACACTCGAAAGAGTCCATCTTATCGAGTATAATACGAGCCCAGTTAATCGAGCTCCCCATGAAAATAGCATAGATCAACTTCAGAAAGGGCTGGGACGGTAGAGATGAGGAGCCGTACTTGGGAAGCAAGCACGACTTTAGAATCAAATTCAGGACCCATGCATTAGGCTTGAAGGATTTGGAGGGTACGCCAATCATGGCGGGAGGAATCTGATGGAAAATCTGAGAGAGGATGGTCTGATCTAGAGAAGAAATATCATCAACAGAAATGTCAGAGGGGAGGAGGCCAGACGAGGAGATACCCAAAATCTTTCCTAAGATTTCTGCTGTGAGGACTATAGGAGTCCCCAAAACAGTCGTCTCAACAGAGTGGGTCGCATCGTACTGACCCCGGATCCTATTGGCATAGAAAAGTTTTACTAGTCGAGGGTAGGGGTGAGGGTTCGCCTTCGGGTCGTATCGAAGGTAATCGAGTAGACCGGAGGACGAAGAAAGATCGGCGAGGCCTAGGAAGTCACTAAACTGGACGAAATGCTCCAGAAGCAGTGGGCAATGCTCGATACGGTTGTAAGCCGCGAGACACAAAGGGTCATCGCGACACAACGAGATATTGACACCGCCTACCGGCATCGGAGCCTTTCCCTTAGGCTTACGGGTAGATGTACGTGGTCGGGAGCTAGACTCAGGATGGGTAGGAGGAGTGGGTTCCCTATGAGTCTCAGGCTCGGGTCTATACTCGGTATCGGAATCGGAATCGGTAGGAGTATGGAAAGAAGAGCGAGAAGCAAGTTCCTTGGGCTTGGGTTTAGACTTGGGTTGGGCTCTAGGCTTGGCGGTCGTCGTCCTCTTCTTCTTGAGAGGAGGCGAAGACGACGAAGGTTGGGTGGTCTTAGCACGGCGTTTCGGAGGGGTTCTCGTAGGTTGAACGGGATCCGTAGGGGTTGGTTCTACGGTCATCGGCGAGGGGCTAGATGGAGTGATCGGGATACGTGTACGAGCCATAATCGAGGCACGACACGACGCAAGAGAGATCGGAAAAACCCTAGATAGCCGGAACCCTAGCAAACCCTAGGAATCGAAATCAACAAGCCCTAGGAGATGAAATCGACCTAGATCAAACCCTAGGAGGAGGAGATATACCTAGGAGGAGTGATCGACGGCGGCGGATGGACGGAAAAGACGCCGGAGATCGACGGAAGTCGAAGAGAGTCGAGCGTGGGTTTGGGAGTTTCGAGCTGGAGAAGGTAAGAGCAACCGACTAAATGAGAGATAAGTCGGTTTGATTGAACATAAGTCGGTCGAAATCACGAAATGACGCAATTGCCCCCGTCACAACTAGTCGGTCTCAGTTCAAGCACTGACCGACTAGATCACGATCTAGTCGGTCGGTCAATGAGCTTGAACCGACTAGTTGCAAACAGTGGCAGAACCCAATTTAACTTCCAAGAATTAGTCGGTCTGTGTTCATTTACTGACCGACTAGATCGCAATCTAGTCGGTTGGTCACTGAACATGAACCGACTAAAGAGGTCCAAAAATTGAAAATCTATGAACTTTGATTTCTCTCCTAATCACACTTGGATGAAACATCAAAATACTCTCATTAATCATTATACTACCCCCATTAAACATCAAAAATCTGAAATTTGATGATTACGCACAAAACGAACGAAAATTCCGAAAATTCAACAAAAATCCGGAAAATTTCAATACTTCAAGCATGAGCAAATATAACGAATAGAATAGCATGCAAGAATATTGAATAAAAATGAATCCTATATCTCAGATTCACCCATAATCCCCAATTCTCGACGCAACCGCACAAAGGAGTCCTCCTTTAGGGGTTTCGTGAAAATATCGGCGATTTGCTTCTGGGTTTCAACGTACACTAATATGATGTCCTTTTTAGCAACATGATCATCTAAGAAATGGTGTCTGACATCTATGTGTTTCGAACGGGAATGGTGTACCGGGTTCTTGGAAAGACATATTGCACTTTGGTTGTCAACCATGATAGGGCAAGTATCACAATTTATACCAAAGTCTTTAAGTGTGTGTCTCATCCAAAGAACTTGAGCACACGCGGCACCGGCGGTAATGTATTCCGCCTCGGTGGTTGAAAGTGATACGGAATTTTGCTTCTTGGAAAACCAAGAGACAATGGCATTTCCTATAAAATGGCAAGTGCCACTAGTACTTTTCCTGTCGGATTTGCATCCCGCATAATTGGCATCACTATATGAGATTAACTCATACGTGCTAGATTTTGGATAAAGTAATCCAAAATCAAGTGTATAACTTAGATAACGGAAAATACGTTTTACCGCTACTAAGTGAGACTCCTTAGGTTGAGACTGATAACGTGCACATACGCATACGGCAAACATAATATCGGGCCTACTTGCGATAAGATAAAGTAAACTACCTATCATACCTCGATATAGACGAATGTCTACATCCTTACCGCCCGTATCCTTATCAAGATGCGTAGTCGTGCTCATTGGAGTCTTTTTCCCGGAGGCACTCTCCATTCCAAATCGCTTTAGCAACTCCACCGTATACTTCGTTTGGTGGATGAATATTGCATCGTCCATTTGGCGAATTTGGAGACCTAAGAAATATTTGAGCTCACCCACGTGGCTCATCTCAAATTGATCCTTCATCACATTAGAAAACTCTTCGCAAAGAGCAAAGTTAGTAGCACCGAAAATGATATCATCAACATATATTTGAACTAAAATTATATCATTATTCGAATACTTAACAAATAATGTGGAATCAACTTCTCCCATTTTAAAACCCAAATCCAAAAGAAAATTCTTTAAACGATCATACCAAGCTCGAGGAGCTTGTCTCAAACCGTAAAGCGCTTTCTTTAGTTTAAAAACATGATTTGGAAATTTTTCATTAATAAAACCCGGAGGTTGAGAAACATAAACTTCCTCAACAACATCTCCGTTTAAAAATGCACTTTTAACATCCATTTGAAATAATTTAAAATCCTTATGGCATGCAAAAGACAATAATAATCTAATTGATTCTAATCTAGCTACCGGAGCGAAGGATTCTTCGAAATCAATACCTTCCTCTTGACGGTAGCCTTGAGCAACTAACCGAGCATTGTTCCGAACGACGACTTGGTTTTCGTCGGTTTTGTTCTTGAAAATCCACTTTGTCCATATGTCGGTGTGGTTCTTCGATGGCAATGGAACAAGCTCCCAAACTTCATTCCTCTCGAATTGAATGAGTTCCTCCTCCATGGCTAAGATCCAAGCGCTATCTTCGCATGCTTCATTAACATTCCTTAGCTCTATCGAGGAGGCAAAGGCACAATGAGCGAAGTAGTTCACTTACGATCTCATCTTGACACTATCATGGATATTGCCAATGACTTGCTCATGAGGATGGTCACGAACGGTATGAAGCTGTTTGGGAATACCTTGATCACTAAGACCATTCTCAACAACTTCATTAGACGGGTTAGTCTCAATAGAATCAATAGAATCATTAGAGTTAGAATTACCAATTGAATCACATAAGACATCCATAGAGTCATCATCATTAGTAATTCTAGTTGGAACAAATCCTTCATTAAATGACACATGAAGCGATTCCTCGATCGTTGAGGTTTGTTTGTTGAATATCCGGTAGGCTTTGCTACGCGAAGAATATCCAACAAAAATCCCCTCATCGGATCTTGGATCGAATTTGTCCAAACTACCATACGTGTTCTTAATAAAACATTTCGAACCAAAAACACGAAAATGTTTAACTTGAGGCAACCTACCAAACAAGAATTCATAACACGTTTGTTTAGTGCCGGGTCTCAAAAGTATTCTATTAAACACATAGTAAGCGGTATGTACCGCTTCCGCCCAAAATTGATGGCCAAGTTGGCTATCATCAAGCATAGTGCGAGCACACTCCACTAGAGTCCTATTCTTTCTCTCAACAACACCATTTTGAGGTGGTGCGCGAGGGAATGAAAAGGTGTGTGTAATACCAACTTCATCACAAAATGTCTCAAAAGACTCATTCTCAAATTCCCCTCCATGATCACTACGAATAGTGACAATGGTGGTTCCAATGAGATTTTGTACTTTCTTAACAAAAATTGTGAAGTTTTCAAAATCTTCATTTTTATTACACAATGAAAATACCCAAGTAAACCTAGAAAAGTCATCAACGATGACAAGTCCATATCTAGCATTACCTAATGAAGCAACTCTAGTTGGCCCAAATAAATCTAGATGTAATAGCTCTAGAGGCCGCTTAGAAGAAATGCTTTTCTTAGGTTTAAATGAAGATTTTGGAAGCTTGCCTCGTTGACACGAGTCACAAAAGCTTTTCTTTTGAAAGACAAGCTTAGGGAAGCCTCTAATAGAATTTAACTTGGAAAGCTTAAAAAGTGTTCTAAAGTTCACATGACCAAAACGTCGATGCCATAAGTGTTGTTCACTTGTGCTGGCAATAAGACATTGTTCATGTGATCTTGGAAGATCTAGGATATATATATCCTTATGGCGTGTGCCGGAAAACAATAATTCATTATTATCTTTTCTTAAAATATGGCACATTCCTTTCGCAAAGTTAACTTTGTAACCTTTGTCACAAAGTTGACTTATTGAAATGAGATTGTGGTTTAATCCTTTAACAAGGTAAACATCACATATAAGGGGTTTAGAAGGATTACCCACTTTACCAACACCTATGATGGTTCCGCTCCCGTTGCCTCCAAATACGACGCGGTTTCCATTTGCAATGGGAACCACTCCGGAGAGCAATTGAGCGTCACCCGTCATTTGTTTTGAACACCCGCTATCGAGTATCCAATTCCCTTTGGAGCTAAATTTAAATTTGTTGCGCCTTTTCTTTTTCTTTTCCTTGAGTACCTAAAGATAGAAAATTTCATATCATGGTACCCAAGGTCATTGGGTCCAAAAGATTAGACCTTTGGAAGCCAAGTCCAATTGGACTTAGACTTCCCCACATAATTTCTACTATGCACAACATCCGAAAAATAAGCATTCATGTAAACTTGTTTTTCATCCATGCTTGTGTCTTTTGGGCTCCAAATAGTGAAAATCTTGGGAGCCCTCATCCTATTGGGTGCATGCATGTGTTGTTGGTTTCTACGTGATGCATGTCGTGGATAGGCATAAGGAACATGATGGAATGGTGCATGTGGATAGTTATTCATACGATGATGTGGGTGAACATATGCATGTGGAGGAACACGTGCATGAGGGTGTCTCACATGGTGTGCACGTGCCCGTGAATGTGTTGCATAAAAATCATCATATGTGTGAGCCGGTGGAGTAGGACGTGTGTTCCTTCGTGGCATAGTATTGGTGTACATATAAGCATGCCCCTTCTTTGGAGGTCCACCCAAAGTGGGTTTCTTTCTGAAAGAGGGTGTGGACGAGGTGGAAGCACCATTGGTAGATGAACTACCAATAGAGTGTTTGCTACCACTCGTTGAGTCACCGGAAGTTGGCCTAACAAAAGTAGTGGCCGATTTGAATGAACTTCCCATCGTATACCCCAAGCCAATGTGGTGATTGGCCGGAAGTAAGTCACTTAGGATTTTATCCAAATGGTCCTTACCCTTATTGAATTTATTAATTCGGCCTAATGTGTTCTCATATTTCTCGGTGAGAGAACGCATAGAAGTATCCAAATTGGATACTTGCGATGTGAGCACATAAACACGAGATTTAATATTCTCATTCTTAATACTCAAAGTCGAGTTTTGAGAAGTCAAATCCGCTATCTTGTGTTCCTCCGGATCTTCAATGCTAACATGTTCAAGTTGAGTCTTGAGATTAACAATCTCATTCTTCAACCCTTCAACAACGGTGTCGTTGTTGGTGATGATATTTTTAGGCGAGGTTTGAATGCTAGTTAAGTCATCTTTTACTTTAGTATACCTATTTACTAATTTAGTATACTTAGACCATAATTGAGAATTAGCATTCCTAAGGTCATCCATAGTTACCTCATCGCCTTCATCGTCACTATCATCGGAAGAGGAGGATCATTGATCATGCTCCTCTCTTGCCATGAAGCACATGTGCGCTTGCTCCACTTTCTCATCGTCCGACTCTCCGCTTGAGGAATCCTCGGAGTCGGTGAATGTTGCTCCGACAAGTCCCTTTTTGTACCCCTTTTTGTACTTCTTGGACTTATCGAATTTTGGCGCCTTACACTTCTCCTTTTGCTTATTTAGAGGACACTCCGCTTTCATGTGTCCTGGCTTATTGCACTTGAAACACAAAGGAGAGGAGGAGGCGTTAGAAGAACCAAATTTAGCTTTGTTCTTATAGTTACCTTTTCGGAAGAAACGGTTGAACTTCTTGGCCATAAGTGCCATAGACTCCAAGTCCAACTCATTTTCCGAGTCTTCATCATCGGTTGATGTGGATGTGGATGGAGCGGCCTTGAAAGCAATAGCCTTCTTCTTTGGCTCGTCTTGCTTTAGGTAGGACTTCATCTTCTCCTGCAATTTTAACTTGCTATCCTTGCGTACCTCGTATGACATTAAAGTACCCATTAGTTGAACTACGGTGTACTTATTCATATCATTACCTTCCTCGATGGCGAAGGTACGCTTTTCCCAAGAAGAAGGAAATCCTTCGATAAGCTTCGAACACTTCTCCTTTTGGGTGTAGGTTTTGCCGAGAGCCTCCAACTCGTTTATGATGTCGACGAAGCGAGCATAATACTCCTTCATCTTCTCACCCTGTTGCATATGAAACATTTCGTAATCTTTGTTAACAACAACGAGTTTAGAGTCTCTTACCCTACTCGTCCCTTCATGTAGTATGAGGAGGGAGTTCCAAATTTGATATGCACTCTTACATGTGCATATCTTATTGAAGTCCTCGGGCTCCAATGCGCATTGCAAGGCATTCATTGCCTTGGCATTGCTTATCTCCGTGGCGACCTCCACGGTTGTCCATTTCTCAAAGTCTTCTTCGGCGGGCTCGACGTATTCCTTCATCGTGGTCCTCCATAGAGATGCACTCCGGAGGAAAGTTTCCATCCGGCATTTCCAGTACATGTAGTTGGTACCGTTGAAGAATGGAGGCGTCGTTGAGGAATGTCTTTCCATCACCGAAGATGCTCCTTCACGGTTCCTGAAGGTGCCATAGTCGGAAGGTGGACGCATGGTCTTGTTGTCGTTGGCAGACATAGCTAAGTATCTGGCTCTGATACCAAATGTAATGCCCTACAAGCTACTGCACAAGTACTAGAGGGGGGTGAATAGTACTTTAAAAATAACAAGGAGTATAATTCCTAATTATCGTGCAAACAACTACCAAATCAATTTACGGAAGCTTAAATTGATAACAACAACAAAATTAACAAGCTAACAAAGGATATTACTGGGTTCGGATCCACCCAAGTCTCCCCGACTTGTTCCCGGTGATCCTACTTCCCAACCACCCGGATCCCCTCCGGATACTTGAGTTAGAAACCCTAACTCAAGATTTCCACTATGAAATACTTGTGAAAAAACTCCACAAGTCAAATCATACACAAAGTAATTTGTGACTCCCACAACCCGGGATCACAACCACACTCTCACAACTGAGAGTGAAACTTACAATATGAAACTGAAATGAAATAAGAAACTTCTTGCCGACAAAATACCTATGCCTTGAGTAATGCTTACGAATTAGGGCAAAGACGATTTTGAGGAAGAAGAGGTGGCACCAAACCCTAGCTCTAAGATGTAGAACAGCGATGGAGAGCTATGGGGATGTTGGTGACCTAGAATCAAGCACTTGGCTTGGAAGGCTTCACACTCAATGAATCTCTCTTTGGAAGTAAGAGTGAGGAGAGATTATTGAATGGAATGAAAGAGCTTTGAATGAGCTTGGAATGATTTCTCTTGATCTCTAAACTTGCAATAATATCAGCCTTGACTGCAATGAATGCAGCCCATCAAGTATTTATAGGATAGAGGAGAGAGAGAAAGAAAAACGTTTCAATTAATGCTCCAACGGCTCTTTTCTGAACCCAACTAGTCGGTCAAAGAACAACTACCGACCGACTAGTTCATCAACTAGTCGGTCGGTCAATCAACGTATACCGACTAATGAGTGAACAGAGAAAAGGTCAAAGCACAGACTAAAGGAACTAGTCGGTCCAAGAAGAGTAGCTGACCGACTAGTTTCACAACTAGTCGGTCGGTTACTCAACTGAGACCGACTAACAGATAAAACTGAAGTCTGAGCACAAATAGACTTAGTCGGTCTAAGAACAAATGTTGACCGACTAATTCACCAACTAGTCTGTCGCCAAATGAGCATAGACCGACTAACGATAAACAGTAAGTTAGGTGAAAATTGGCATGTACAGTAAAGCTAAACTAGTCGGTCCAAGAAGGAAAGTTGACCGACTAGTTCATCAACTAGTCGGTCGAACAATGAACACAGACCGACTAATGATAAACAGTAGCTCAGGCTCAAATGTGCATGTACAGGGAAAGCTCAACTAGTCGGTCACAGAAGCATCACTGACCGACTAGTTCACAAACTAGTCAGTCGGTGAGTCAACTTAGACCGACTAACTGTAAACAGTAAAGAGCTTAGAATTGACTGACAAAAACTAGTCGGTCCAAGAAGCTTTGCCGACCGACTAGATCACCATCTAGTCGGTCAGTTCTTCTTCTTAAACCAACTAACATGCACAAGAAGTCACGAATCGAAGCGCGAAGCTTCGGGAAAGATTGTATGGACTTCTACTAAGATCCTAGAGCTAAGATATGAGCGTTATGAAGGTTTAAACCGTAAGACCTACTCAAGGCTTAACATTCTACGAAAGAAGCTTAAAGACTATAAATAAAACTTGACGATACCGTCTTCAATAGCTTCAATCGAATCTTCATGACTTCTAAAAATGGTCCATAAGCTTCAACGAAGCTTTAGGCATACGATCACGTGCTTTGAGAAGTCTTGAGACGTCGTAATTGATATTCATATGAATTTGGCGACGATCTCCATAACTGCGCTCACAAAGTGTTAGTTCACGATATATTTATGTTTGTTCGTCATCCAAAACCAAATTCGGGGAGTCCAATATCCAACATGCTTGATGAAGATAACTGAGTATATATCAAGAGGATTAAAAGCAAGTATATTATCATGTCTCTATATGTAGATGACATTTTAATAGCCGGAAATGACAAAGGCTTTGTGATGAGTATCAAGGCTTGGCTTTCATCAGTATTTGAGATGAAAGGCGTAGGAAAAGCCGCATATATCCTTGGAGTTAAGATTTCAAGGAATCGTTCGAAGACACTTCTTTCTCTCTCAGGAGACTTATATAAAGAAGGTTCTAGAACGCTTTGATATGCAGGACTGCAAGTCCATAGATATTCATATAAGCATATGCGATAATTTATATCTGGAATCGTGTCCAAAGAACCAAAAGGATAAGGATATTATGGAAAAAGTTCCATATTCCAGTGCAGTTGATAGTCTTATGTACGATATGGTGTGTACGAGACAGGACATCTGTTTTGCCGTTGGAAATGGTAAGCTGTTACCAATCCAATTCAGGGCAAGTACACTGGAAAGCGGTTAAGAGGATAATGTGTCTTGTATGATCAAACACATTGATATCCGATACGAATTTGCAAAAGACTATGATAAAACCAAGAAGGTAGACATAAGGTACATATCTACACATGAGATGATAGAGGATCCGCTTACGAAAGCGATCCCCAGAAATGTGTTTTATAAACACTTATCATCCCAAGGATTGCGTAAGAGCTGAGTTGTATCAATATATATTCCTATGTCTGAGAAAGATCAAATTTAATAAAAGAATAAGTTCTTTTTCAAACATTGCATATGAATCTCATGAGAAATGTTTGTGTACATTTTTGAAATCTCAGCTGAATTATAGTATGTCGGACAGATTGAGGTTGGCTCTCTCACATGAGCAACCGCCTTATTCTATCAGACGGATAGAATAGAGATGAGACCTGTTTAAAGTAAAAATCATCAGACGGATGATTTAGAGTCATGACTTAAACAAAATGGTCGCATGAAAGATCTGCATCATATGGATGCTTACAGAAGATCCAAGAGGATTTTTGAAATCCTATCTGTCTAAATGCGGGATGTGAGTCCAAAGGATTATTTGAGTAGAAAAAGGGACTCAAAGTCAGACATTGTGGTGTCTGATCATCATCCTTACAACATCATTGAGACATACACTCCCTGGGAAAGGAGCGATGTTGTAATACGTATTCATACTACGTATGCATTTTTGACCATTGGGTTAGAATAGTAATTGTGTTTACTATTATGTGAGACCCAAAGACCACATGGGTCTTAACTCGTTACCCTTATGGACTCTAATTGGTTCCTTAAGATTTGACTGGGTGATTGTTATCTTAGCATGTTGCTTATGGACTATGGTTAATTCGGTCCGGCGGGGCATGTTAGAAAAGCGAGTCAAGTCAAGATCAAAAGGATCGCAAGAAGAGAAAGATTAATTTCATATTCACATTTGGACTTTAGAGATTCAAAGCTGGCCAGCCAATTGTAATCCAGATGGGATTCACTTGTTGAATATAAAGTATAAGAAATGTGAAGAAATAATCTAGGGTAAGGCATGCGTTGATCTACTCAACTTTGCACCTCGAGGAGTGTTGTGTATCTCTAACAAGTGCACAACAGCAGACTCTATGCGCATGACGGTCACATGGCCTATTTCTCGGTATGACAAACAGAAGAGTTAAAGGAAAAGATGTTTCCTTACAATCCCCTCAAGTGTGAGTGAGAGATGTTAGATATGGACGACATAAATACACCCATGAGGGGATGTATGAGGGTATACGGACCTCAGATGTCGTGTGCACGAAGGCGTGCGTGAAGGGAATCTTTTCTCGTGTGAAAAGGACCACTCGATAAGTGGAAAAAGACACTCGATAAGTGGAAAAAGCCACTTTATAAGTGCAAAATGGCACTTGATAAGTGGATAAAGAAGAAGATAAATGAATGTGCTAATATAGGCTAATAAGCTTATATTTAGTTATTTCCTACAATAACTACCCCTAAAGCCTATAAATAGGACCCAAGGGTAAGGCATTCATTCACACTTTCCATGCCATAAGTTTGCATAAGGCATCCTTATGTTCTTCTTCTCCCTTCCATTAAAATCCTCTTCTAGTTAGAGATTTAGGCGGTGAAACTCTGCTTCGATCCTCCGTGACGAAGTATCGACCGTTGTGGCGAATCCGAGAGCAAAGTTCAGAGACTACCGTGCCGCATACGCAAATGTAAGTCTCTACTTTATTTCGATCCTAACAACGCTATTTTGACAGGATCCTACACAACCAGTGCAGTCGGCTTCTTCTCAATCTCCTCAAACTGCCTAAGCATATTGAGGAGACCAGGAAGATCCGTCTCAAGGCTGTTCATTATAAAACCAGTGATAAAGGGCTTAAACTCAGGAGTGAAAGACTTTAGGATAATGTCTGTGGACATCTCATTGTCCAAGACAAATCCTAACTGGGCGGCATCCTCCACGTACCCGATCATCTTGATAACATGATCCTGTACGGGCTCCGTCCCCATCTTGGTGCCCCAGAGGTTGCTGGTGGCTTCGAACTTGGCAGCTCGAGATCGCTTGCCGTACAACTCTTGTGCGTTGAGGAGCATGCTTTGAACATCCATATGTTCATGCTTCCTCTGCAACTTGTTGGTCATCGAAGCCAGAGTAAGGCACCTGGCCTTCTCTGCATTCCTCTGGTACAATTTGTAGACTTCCTTTTCGTCGAAGGTTGAATCTTCTTCGGGCTTATCCGGAGCGTCCTCGAACAGTATGTATCCTATTCCGGCTAGGGAAAGGACCAACTTGATGTTCCTAAGCCAGTCTTTGTAGTTCGTACCATCCAGCACATTCTTCTCAACCATATATCTAAGTCTCGAATCCATTCTGCATTTTATAGATACTTTAGTCAGTATATGTTATTAGTATAGTATTAATGGTTTTTATAAAACTATATTCTCCCACTAAATTTATTAAAGCCATAATAATAAACAATTTATTATAAAATAACATTTGTGAGATAGGGATCCGACTACCCTGAGTCTGACAACCTTGAGTGTATCTCAACAAGTTATCCGACTCTGCAGTCGGTAGACGAACTCGTCGTCAATCATATAAACTATGATTCCCTATCGATTTTTATCCCTATTCATTTGTGATCATGAGTGTGCTCAACCGGATCACAATGGCTAGCCTAGTCGGTCCCTTGTTTTCATGTCTAGCCTGACTTGCCCCGTCGCTTGATGTATGCACGACACGTCGGTTTGGGTCAGGACTTAGACTACATTCTTGGTTAGACTTACGTCGATATTCGAAGGATGAGACAACGGTTTCAGTCAGGTCAAGATGTCAATCAAGAAATCGGTTTCTATAAGATTGACATATCACGGCTTGAGTGTAGCTCAACAACCGTAACATGTTTCTTACAGTTGCCAACTCCTAAAACAAGGAGGGCTATGATTTATCTTGAACAAGATTATTATCGTATTGACTTAGGTATAGTCGATGGACTTACACAGTCATGAATCGACTCCTTGCGGTCCAGCGGACGCGGCCAGGGAATTGACTAAGCCAGGACCACTTGTTACCCAGTCTAGCTAGGTTGGTCCAGAAACTTAGCCAAGCACATTGACTGACATCATGATCCATTGAAGGAGTTTTCATCAATTCTATGTTTTCCAAACAACTAAATGGCTTTTAATTAAGAAGACTAGTTAATCCTTATCAACTAGTGGATCCTAAAATTCGAAATTTTATGGATTGGTTGAAAAATTTTTATTAAGTCCTTATCAACTATAAGGTTCATTTGTTCAACGTGCTACCCCAATCTAATTAGGATTTTATAAAACAATTCAACCTTATCAAAATTAGTCTCTTCTGAAAATCATCAATTAAACGATTTATTAGAAATGATTTACAAACAAAGGGACTACCCTAATCTGGTATTAGGTTTTGATGTTGTTTTGTTTTGTCAAATATAATATGTCACTAGTTTATAAAATTTCATCTCATAAAATTTTTTTAAACATTTAATGGCTAACCTAATAAGGTTCACATGTCCGTTAAAACAAACCAATTTATCATCATAAATGAAGTTTCATTATGTGACATACATGAGTATTTGCAAGTATAGATTATCTACATAAAAAACATGCAAATCTAAATTTTAACAATTAAAATTAAAATTAAAAATTAAAGCCTAAAATAATTTTATCGCATAAAACTAGGGCGTACAAAATTATCAAATAATTTTAAACCTAGGCCTTTAAAAATTTTTAAACCATATTTCTAAAAATAAAATATCACATAAATAATTTTAGAAATATCTATGTAAAAAACAAAGAAACTGTTATATGATAATGAACTCAAGAGAGAGAGAGGGAGAGAGAGAATTTCATTGCTAAGAAATAAGTCACCATAGCTAAGAGCCATGGTGCTCTATTTATATATCTCATAGTGGGGAGGCCAAAAGCCTCTAGGAGACCAAGGGTCCCCATTACTCTAAGTAATGGGGGCCTAATGAATGGGTAATGAAGGAGGGGAGGCCAAAGGCCTCCCTCATTCATAACACTCCCCCTTACACATTCATCACTTCGGTCTCAGCTACTGAGGCAAGGGGTGGATACTTCTGGATCCAGAGTAAGTGTGTTTGCCTCGTTAAAACCTTAGCTGTGGAAAACCCAGTGGGAAAACCCAACAACTTAAGGAAAAAGAGTGCAACCCACATGTTACTCCCCCTGATCCGTACAAGCTTCAGGCTTGCAGGTCTTTCAACTGTCGCATACCAATGTTATTTACAAGCTTTACAAAAGTACATTTAGGCAATGCCTTAGTAAAAAGATCAGCTAAGTTGTTGCATGACTGGATCTGTCAAACTTCAATCTGCTTGTCGTTCTTCTGCTCGTGCGTCCAGAAAAACTTGGGAGAAATGTGTTTTGTCCTGTCGCCTTTGATGTATCCCTTCTGAAGCTGAGAAATGCATGCGGCGTTGTCTTCGAATAGGGCAGTAGGCTCCAGATAACTGGTCTTCAGGCCAGTGGATTGGAGGATGTGTTGGACGACTGAGCGTAGCCAAAAACATTCTCTGCTCGCCTCATTGATCGCGATGAGCTCTGCATGGTTGGAAGATGTAGCAGTAGTGGTTTGTTTTACCGATCTCCAAGAGATAGCAGTACCTCCGTAGGTAAATACAAAACCTGTTTGAGATTTTGCCGTGTGCGGATCAGAGAGATAACCTGCATCAGCATAACCAAACAATTTGGGGGAGGCACCTCTCTGGTAGTAAAGTCCAAGATCAATGGAACCCTGAAGGTATCGCAGAAGATGCTTTACTCCGTTTCAGTGGCGCTTTGTAGGCGCAGCACTGTGTCTGGCTAGTAGATTAACTGTAAACGCTATATCGGGACGCGTACAGTTAGCCAGATATAGAAGTGCTCCAATGGCACTGAGGTAGAGTACTTCAGGACCCAGTATCTCCTCCCCCTCTTCCAGTGGCCGGAAGGGGTCCTTATGTATATCTAGTGATCTTACGACCATAGGAGTACCTAAAGGATGACATTTATCCATATGAAACTTGCGTAGAAGTTTCTTTGTATAATTAGATTGGTGTAATAGGATTCCACCTCTTAGGTGTTCTATCTGTAAGCCAAGACAATACTTTGTTTTGCCTAGGTCTTTCATTTCAAAAGTATGTTTAAGGCTTTCAGATATCTCTTTGATCTCTGCAGGAGATCCTATGAGATTTAAGTCATCTACATATACAGCTATGATGACAAATCATGTTCCCGTTCTTTTGATAAAGATACACGGGCAGACTTCGTTATTCGTGAATCCTTGCTGTGCAAGAAAATCACTTAGTCTGTTATACCACATCTTGTCCGATTGTTTTAGACCATATAATGATCTATGTAGCCTTACAGAGAATACGTCCCGAGGTATCTCTTTCATCTCTGGGGGTAGATTAAACCCATCAGGAAGTCTTATATAGATATTTTTATCTATATCGCCATATAGATATGCAGTCACAACGTCCATGAGCTGCATTTCTAGGCTTTCCAGAGAAGTTAGGCTGATTAAAAATCGGAAGGTGATCGAATCCATGACCGTGGAATACGTATCTTCGTAATCAATCCCCGGTCTTTGGGAAAATCCCTGGGCTACAAGGCGTGCCTTATAGCGAACGATCACATTATTTTCATCTCTTTTTCTTATGAAAACCCACTTATATCCCACAGGTTTTACACCTACTGGTGTTTGGACTACTGGTCCAAAGACTTTGTGTTTCAAGAGTGAGTCCAGCTCTACTCTTATTGCCTCGTCCCACTTTGGCCAATCATCTCTACGTTTACATTCCGCTAGAGATCGTGGTTCGACGTCATCGTCATATTCAGTGACGTGAACGGCAATATCGAACGCAAAATCGTCGTCGACGACTATGCTATTTCTGTCCAGTACTTCTCCAGTACGTACAAAATTTAATGATGTTTCTCCTATTGTTTCCTCTGCTGGGGAAATCAGGAGGGGAGAAGTAGCTGGTCTGAGCTTAGCATCCTGTGGAGGGATAATCTTAGTATCGCCAGGAGTCTTCCTCTTTCGAGGAACTTTATCTTTTGAACCTGGTGGGCGTCCTCTTTTCATTTGAGGTACAACCAATTCTGCTGCCGGTGGGCTGCATCCATCTATGGGGATGTCAATCCTAGCTGGCGTATTGGCAGCAGGGACGTGTGAACGGACAATCTTCTGGTTGTCCGTGAATTTATCCGGTAAAAGATGTACTGTATTCTGGATGTGAAGGATCTTCAGGATCTCATCTTCACACAAATTAGTACGCGGATCATATGGGGACAAAGACTTCTGGTCCCAACTAATGGTCTCAGAAGCTTCTGGCTTCTTAGACTGTGTGCCCAGTTTTGGAAAAAATTTCTCATTAAATTCACAGTCTGCAAAACGTGCCTCGAATGCGTCACCCGTCAGGGGTTCAAGGTATCTGATAATAGAGGGCGAATCAAACCCAATATATATACCTAGACGACGCTGAGGACCCATTTTGGTCCTCTGCGGTGGTGCTATTGGGACATATACCGCACAACCAAACACTCTCAAATGAGAGATATCCGGAGGTGCGCCGTATGCTAGTTGCATCGGGGATAAAGTGTGACCTCCAGAGGGTCTTATCCTAATAAGTGATGCGGCATGTAAAATAGCATGCCCCCAAGCATCCACAGGCAACTGGGATTGCATAAGCAATGGACGTGCAATCCATTGGAGTCTCTTTATAAGAGACTCAGCTAATCCGTTTTGGGTGTGAACATGTGCTACCGGATGTTCAACTTCAATACCCGTTGCCCGGCAATAGTCTTCGAAGACTTGTGAAGTAAATTCTCCCGCATTATCAAGACGTAGTTTCTTGATATGGTTATCGGGGAAATGAGCACGCAACCTTATTATTTGTGCCAATAGCTTTGGAAAATCTAGGTTGCGGGTGGACAATAGGCACACATAAGACCATTTGGTTGATGCATCAATCAGTACCATGAAGTACCGAAATGGGCCACTTGCGGGGTGAATAGGCCCGCAAATGTCACCATGAATTCTCTCAAGGAAGCCAGGAGACTCTAATCCCACTTTCAGGAGGGATGGTCCCGTTATAAGTTTTCCCTTGAAACAAGGGAGACATGGAAATTCACCCTTTTGAAGAATCTTCAGGTTCTTCAATTTGTGTCCACGGGATTCAGAAATGATGCGTCGCATCATTGCTGTTCCAGGGTGACCAAGTCTATTGTGCCAGAGTTCGAACTCTTGCAGTGATTGGCACGTCTGGTGCTTAGTCATATTGGCTTCTATTGGTTGAATGTATGTTTGGTAGAGACCCGACGGGAGTCCCTTGAATCGTTCGCAGATGATCTTCCGGTCATCTTTCAGACGAGTTACATACAGATATTCAACCGTATTTTCATCTCTGGTTTCTAAGTGATATCCGTTTAAACGGAAATCCTTGAAACTTACGAGATTCCTATTTGATTTAGGAGAGAATAATGCATTTTTTATTTGAAGTCTTGTGTTATTTGGGAGCAGTATAATTGCTTCACCAGATCCTTCGATTATTTGGGACAGTCCTGAAATTGTGATAACAGGACCGTCATATTTATTTACGCTATTAAAATAGCAATGATCGCGAAGGATTGTGTGCGTTGAGGCACTGTCCACTAGGCACTCAGACATCATCTATATAAGCAAAAACGAAATTTTATTTGAGCGAAAATGTAAACATTCATTCGAAAATAAAAGTTCGTAATTAAGCAAATAAAAGATGAAGATACATTTAATTCTAAAAAGCATAGATAAACGATGATGCTCAATCGAGAAGGTCGTCGTTCTCGAAGTCTTTTGCAGTAAACATTGTTGGCGGCTGAACAGCCGCCAAGTTTGTTTCAGGTAGAGACTTCTGGCTCGCCTGGTATAGATCCTGGAGGTGGCGAGGAGTGCGCCAGTTTCTGGACCAATGGCCAGTCATGCCGCATCTATGGCATTTATCCTCTTTGGAAGTGACACTTGCTCGGTGTTCTTTCGCTTCCAAGTGAAATTTCTTTTTCCCTTATTGTTTTTGTTTGTCTGTGGAGCTGCACCTCTTGGTTGCTTCATTATAGCTTTCCCTTTAGTGTTTTTAGCCTTCCTCTTATTTTTCCACTTCTGGGGAGAAACGTGGTGGGCTTCAGGGATAGTGGCAGTGCCAGCTGGACGTAAGTTATGAGTTGCAAGCAGTAAGTCTCGATTCTGCTCTGCCCTAAGTAGGCATGAGATCAGATCGGAAAATTTCGTGAAATTGCGTTCACGATACTGCTGCATGAGGATTGCATCTTTCTCGTGAAACGAGGTAAATGTCTTTTCCAACATGCGCTGTTCTGTCACTTCTTCACCGCACAACTTCAGGCGTGAGGTGATGTTATGAAGTGCAGAATTGTACTCAGCGACGGACTTATAGTCCTGAAGTCTGAGGTTTTTCCACTCATAACTGGCACGGGGTAATATAACATCAATTTGATGTTTATACCGTGCTTCCAGTGATGTCCACAGGTCCTTCGGGTCCTCAACCGTTAAGTATTCGGCCTTTAAGGTCCGATCTATATGTTTCCTAATGTAGATTATGGCTTTCGCCTTATCTACATCGGATACAGTGGTTGTGGGGCTGCTGCTAGCTGTAGCAGAAGCTTCGGCCGCTGCTGGGGCCGAGGAAGGAGCCAAAATGGACCCAAGGAGGGCCATTGAACGCAAGTGGAACTTCAGGTCCACTCGCCAACTCAGGTAATTTGTCCCTGCAGAATCGAGGACCTCGAAATCGACGCTTGCCAATTTTGCCATTTATCTACGTATTTTAAAATGAGCATGAATTAATTAAAATTCAAAAATTCATGCATAAAGAAATAAACAAGTAAAAATGCGGGGATCGGCCAGATACCCAAAATAGTACATAGTCCAAAGTTCGTTTAAAGTCCATAATAGAAAAAAAATAATAATAATACAACTTTGGAAACCCAAACTGAACTGGGTCCCTATATCTCCGTCTTCATATGCTGTTGCATCGAGCTTTGGCTTACACAGTCATGAATCGACTCCTTGCGGTCCAGCGGACGCGGCCAGGGAATTGACTAAGCCAGGACCACTTGTTACCCAGTCAAGCTAGGTTGGTCCAGCAAACTTAGCCAAGCACATTGACCGACATCATGATCCATTGAAGGAGTTTTCATCAATTCTATGTGCTGTTGCATCGAGCTTTGGCTTTAAAATACAAATTTCCTCACTTACAAATTCTCTCAAAAGAAAATAAAAGTGCAAGGAAAGTAAATAGGTATACAATGGCCGATCCCGAAAAACACATTTTTACTTATTTAAACATCCACGCATTTCTAAATATGCTACTGGCATAAAAATGAACAACCACGCATATATCTCAAACAAAACATATTTATAAAGGAAACTAGAAAATATAATTATCTCGTAGACCACGTGGAAACGTCATACACCGTTAGGTTAGTTGACTAACGGCAGAGCGGTCTCAGGATCTTTAAGATAGTTATATTTTGAAAAATAGAATCCTAGTAAACCATAGATAATAATTTGCAAAAGCGATGTTTAAATAAAGTTGTCAACATGGACTATAGAAATTATTTGTGATTTAACATAGAGGATAGTCCCTTTAAGCAATTGGCTTCAGGCCATTATTTAGTGGGCAAAAATAATAACCGTTAAGTAATTGGGGCTGCAGGCCGAATTAATTTATTTAGTTATTGATAGGCACAAGTGGGCTGCAGGCCCAACAACAAAACTATCAATGTTAATTAAATTAAGCCCATTTTTGGGTTGGGGAATACAAATAATCCCAAACCCCTAGGCGGGGGCAGGGGTAAGAACCCCGAAACTAATAGTTACAGATTGTACTGTCATACGATTTATGAGCTTTCACCCATTAAGTGCATGTTGTAGCAAAGGGTAACTGATCTGGGTTTATAATTTTTTTAGCTCTATATCGTGAGAACTATTATTGAAATAGGCACGTTAGGCAATGCAGATTATCTACGGACCACGGGGAGACATTAAAAATTAATTGACTAACGCACTAATGGTCTTCTGGCCACCGCACTAACACAACAGCATATGAATTTGTAAGTACTCAACCGAGTTTGTCTAAAAATCTTCATGTTTACATTAATTCACAACATGAAGTCAACAACAGTCACCATATAGAGCCTGAATGTTATGAAACAATGTTGTTTTTACGCAACCGGGAAATTAATTGACATATTATTATTATTTCCTAAATAATAGGCACGTCATGGTTACTCTAATAGCTGATAAGTACTCAAAAAGTTAAAAGACCAATGGTCCACATTAAAAATTTGTTTATCTACGGGATCGATGGAAATTACCTCTAGATTGAAAATCTAGGGAAGATCGAAAAACGAGAAGATCCGTAGAGACAAAAATCCACGCTCCGAAAACGCCCAAGAGATTCCTTTAGCAATGTACGCCAAAGAGAAAATCCGCCACGAACAGCAGCAACCAGAGATTCCTATGCGCGTAACAAATTAGAGGATGGATTTTGGAGTGTAGAAAAGCTCAAAAAAGAGGAGCAAAAGTGCTGATAACGTGTTATATGATAATGAACTCAAGAGAGAGAGAGAGAGAATTTCATTGCTAAGAAATAAGTCACCATAGCTAAGAGCCATGGTGCTCTATTTATATATCTCATAGTGGGGAGGCCAAAAGCCTCTAGGAGACCAAGGGTCCCCATTACTCTAAGTAATGGGGGCCTAATGAATGGGTAATGAAGGAGGGGAGGCCAAAGGCCTCCCTCATTCATAACAGAAACTAGTTTTATGTTTCATCTCATGAAAATAAAGTATTTCTATTATTTACATATATTTAAAACAATTTTAAAACTCTTTTTAAAATCTTTTAGAAATCGTTTTAGAAGCTTTCAAACAAATTTTTTAAAGATTTCTAACTTTTATGTAACTAAAGAAAATTTAAATTTCAAAGATAAAATTTTTCTATAAAGTTACATAAACATTAAATACCCAAAAAAAATTTATATCTCATAAAAAAATTTATAAAGTATTTAAACATTGGTGACCTATTTAAAATTTATCGCATAAAATAAATAGTCCCAAAATTTTCGTGTTGTTAAAAAAAAAAATTTTTTAAACACAAAACAATATTTTAAAAACTATTTAAAAAATAGTTTGTATGTAAAACTTAAGCAATTTTAAAGATTTAGAATAACGATTAAAAGATCAACATGCATAACCATGGCTCTGATACCACTGTTGGGGTTTTGGCGGACCCCCAGAGCTCGGATTTGTGTCCGTCCTAAGTCGGACGGACCACAGAGGCACGAATGCGCAGCGAAAAATGGAAATTCAAAATTTCCAGACTAGCTAAACTATTTAGCTAGGCTCTGGGGAGCCAGAACCCAGCCCGATCTATGCCAACTTGGGGTGGATCTGACCACCCCAAGAGGGATCTACTCTAAAGCGGCTAATTAAATCTACACTACAAATTACTTTAGCACATACCCGGAATCTTGGCCCTGGAGCAGGCAAGATGTACCGCACCGTCTTCAGAAGCTCCTCGTAGCCGAGCCGCCTTGACTCGAACCGCCTGAGCCGCCTCGCACCCTCGCACCGATCCGCCCGAGCTGACTTTCGCCTCCGAGCCGATCACACGCGGTAGAAAGTTTCACTTGAGAAGAACCCGCGTCTTAGACGTCCGGATCAAGAATCCAAACCCCCCTTCGTAGTCTTACTAGGACTACTCTGGAGAACAGGAAGAGAGAGAGAGAGATTTTTAGTCGCCGATCGAGCTTGCTCTAAAATTCTGGAGCTGCTCAATCGATGGCTTGGTGTGTGTTCAACGAGGAGAGTGCACCCCTATTTATATAGGGAGTCGGCACTCACTCTCTCGTTGCGAGCAATGTGGGACATTCCGCTAGAGAGAAAAATTCAATTAAGCCAATTTGGCTTAATTTCAAATTAAAGTGAGCTTTTCAAAAAAGCAAACTTTAACTAATTAATTCTCCTTGCACATTAAACTTCAGACACCAAACAAGCTATCAATTCGAAAAGCTTCGAATGGTGAACGCGTAGGAACCGACGGCGACGAATTTCGACTTCGTTTGACCCCTCAAACAATTGCTCAAAGTTTAGCAAAATGTCAAAATCCGTAGCCGTCATTTGGGGTTTCAAACCCCCTAAATTTGACTTAAGTTGCGGGCGCGCCCGCTAAGCTTAGCGGGCGCGCCCGCCCAAGGAGGCTAAGGCGGGCGGCAAGCCCGCTGCGCAGCGGGCGTGCGCCCGCTGCCGCAGCGGGCCACACCTGCTTGCAGCGGGCTGCTCCCGCTGCAGCCAGCGGGCGCCCGCCTACTGCTGCAGTGGGCCAGCGCCCGCTGTGCAGTGGGCGTGCGCCCACTGCAGCCAGCGGGCTACGCCCGTTTGCCTAGCCTATGGGCTTTTTAGCCCAGTGGGTCTCACCCACTTCTCCTTGGACCGTTTTTGTGTTTCCGGACTCGTTTGAGCTCCGATTTGGACACGGTTTGAACCTGTGTTTAGACCGGGACGATCCCGTCATCCAGGTAACCCTTTCCAACAAGTTTGTTCCTACTAAATTTGTTGTAACCAATTTACGACACGTTTAATCATAGTTTGCATCAAATGCAATGTTTGTCCCTATTGCTATTGCGACTAACTTTCACAACTTGACTTGTGAATATCATCAAATGATTTTCTCTCAATTAATCTTCCTATTACTAAGACACGAACACTACTCTGTGTGAGACCCTACAGCCTGACCTTACTACAGGTTGGGGCTCGGAACCCCTAGACGACGGTCACTACGAGCAGTAGCTGTCGTCCCTGTTTCAGAATCATCATAACGTGATCGACCCATTGACAAAAGTATCATTGGGTTTACATTGGCTGTGTCAGTGATGAACTTCATTAGTCGTAGTCCCTTCGTCAAGACTGTGTTCTTGTTGGCCTAGGGTATGGTTTACTGTCAACCCTATTAGACAACATTGGTCAGTATACGGCGGTCTTTATAGTATACGCGTTGTACTTCTTACAACGCACCCCGGCCGAGGATTAACATAAAGACCGTACTGAGCTTGTAACACTAACTTCCCTTTAACGAAAGTGACGAATCCTATCTTAGTCATCTACTCGCCTCGAGAGCTTCGGGTGCAGCTCAACCTAAGATCTTTCAGCAGGCCTAGCCTCGAAGCTAGATCATAGGTCTAAGCTACACCGTTCACTCACAGGTTTGTACAAACGATTTCAGGTCTTAAGGACCAGCTAACCTATCATCACCCTAGAGTTATTAAATACAGTTTAGTTAAAGTCAACCATTTAATAACTCTTATATGGTCGTTCAGTGAACTCATTCTCTAATGAGCACATGTGTCTCGTCTCCGACTTCACCAAGTCGAATGACTATGAGATCATCATTACCCTAAGGTAAGACTAAGACACAATGGTCTATCCGATGTGTCGATATCCAATTCTCGACACATCTATGACCACGAACCGTTTAAGACTTATGTTTATTTATTCGGTCGCTTACTTACTCATAATCGAGATCTCATCTAGATACATAAGGACCTAACAATAAGTCTATGGATATTATCTAAGTATATTAATACGAACGATTTTATTATACTTAGAATAATACGTACCATATACAGTATGAACAAGACGTATATCTAGGATAAATTGCCTTATGGACACATATTCTCCTACACTATAGCCTATGTCAAAGATCCAAAATTCCATTGTAAGACCAAGCACATTGATATCTGCTACAAATTTGCAAAATACTATGATAAGAACAAGAAGGTAGACATAAGATACATATCTACGCATGAGATGATAGCGGATCCACTTACGAAGGCGATCCCCAGAGATGTGTTTTACAAACACTTATCCTCTCAAGGATTGCGTAAGAGCTGAGTTGTATCAATGTATATTCCCATGTCTATGAAAGATCAAATTTAATAAAAGAATAAGTTCTTTTTAACATTGCATATGAGTTTCTTGAAAATGTTTGTGTACATTTCTTTTAATCTCAGCTATGTTTTTCTAGTATGTCGGACAGATTGAGGTTGGCTCTCTCACATGAGCAACCGCTTTTATTCTATCAGACGGATAAGATAAAGATGAGACCTGTTTAAAGTCAAAATCGTCAGACGGATGATTTAGAGTCATGACTTAAACAAAATGGTCGTATGAAAGATCTGCATCATATGGATGCTTTTAAAAGATCTAAGAGGATTTTTAAAATCTTATCTGTCTTATGCGGGATGTGAGTCCAGAAAATTACTGAGTAGTAAAAGGGACTCAAATTCAGACATTGTGGTGTCTGATCATCATCCTTACAACATCATTAAGACATACGCTCCCTGGGAAAGGAGTGATGTTGTAATACGTATTCATACTACGTATGCATTTGACCATTGGGTTAGAATAGTAATTGTGTTTACTATTATGTGAGACCCAAAGACCACATGGGTCTTAACTTCTTACCCTTATGGACTCTAATTGGTTCCTTTAGATTTGATTAGGTGATCGCTGTCTTAGCATGTTGCTTATGGACTATGGTTAATTCGGTCCGGCGGGGCATGTTAGAAAAGCGAGTCAAGTCAAGATCGAAAGGATCGCAAGAAGAGGAAGATTAATTTCATATTCACATTTTGACTTTAGAGATTCAAAGCTGGCCAGCCAATTGTAATCCAGATGGGATTCAATTGTTAAATATAAAGTATAAGAAATGTGAAGAAATAATCTAGGGTAAAACATGCGTTGATCTACTCAACTTTGCACCCCAAGGAGTGTTGTGTATCTCTAACAAGTGCACAACAGCGGACTCTATGCACATGACGGTCACACGGTCTATTTCTCAGTGTGATAAATAGAAGAACTAAATGAAAAGATATTTCCTTACAATCCCCTCAAGTGTGAGTGGGAGATGTTGGATATGGACGACATGTATACACCCATGAGGGGATGTATGAGGGTCTATGGACCTCGGATGTCACGTACATGAAAGCATGTGCGAAGGAAACCTTTTCATGTGTGAAAAGGACCACTCGATAAGTGGAAAAAGGCACTTTATAAGTGCATAAAGGCACTTGATAAGTGCATAAAGAAGAGGATAAGGAAATGTGTTAATATAGGCTAATAAGTTTATATTTAGTTATTTCCTACAATAACTACCCCTTAGGCCTATAAATAGGACCCAAGGGTAAGGCTTTTAAGGCTAATCTTGAATGCCATAAGTTTGCATAAGGCAATCTTCTTTCCTATTCTCCCTTCCATTAAAGTTCTTCATCCAAATACAGATTTAGACGGTGAAACGCTGCTTCGATCCTCTGTGACGAAGTACCAACCGTTGTGGCAAATCCAAGGGCGAAGTTCAGAGATTATAGCGAAGCGTACGCTAACGTAAGTCTCTCCTCTCTTTCGATCCTCCATCATCGCATGAAGGGATCCTACACTGGGCCCCAGAGTGCTCGGTCGAGTAGCCCCCTACTTGGTCGAGTCGAGTTTGATTTCCAGAGCCTGTTTTGCCTTCTTTCTCAGATTCTTTGCAGCTCGGCCTAGTAGGTATTGCTTAACCCAAAAATGTGCTACTCTCAAGCGTAAGAGTCCGTGCAAGTAATATAGATCTGGGAGTCCAGATGTCGAATCCTCAGGAGAAAACCTGTTGCAACCACAAATTTCAAATCAAATAGGGATTAATCGTAAAGATACCAACCACTTTTGATGATGATGGTTTGATGGGGTTTGATTGAGGTTTTTAATTATGGATAAAACGAGTAAAAGAAAGTTATGTTTATGTAAATATCTATGAGAAGTATGCACATGATATGGGTTCATTAGGGTCTATGATTTGTATTAATTTGGTTGATTGAAGATAACTCAATGATATCTCTTTTTGAGAGAAATTCATCGGAAAATACTATTGTGAGGATTAAAGCGCAAAATCGAATAAAGTTGTTGCTAAAGTAATAATCTTTTTAAATATAAGAGATAAACCTCCCTTTTGGGGAGATCAAAACTCACCCTTGTGGGGAGATCATCAACTCAATCATGTTTTTATAAAACATAAAGAGGATATTTTAAGTAAAGATTATAACTTTATCAACATGTATAATGATAGCATGAGGATTCAGCCAAATAAACATAAACCTTGTCCCCTAACTACACCATATCATGCACTATCAAAGTCTAGCCACTCATACTGAAAATCACGAAGAGATGCATCGTATTAAACATAGTTCTAATCAAAAGAATTGACGAAATTACAAGAGAATAATTAAGTTCGATAGATATCACCAAATAAAGCCCTAAAACCCAACATTTCCCTTTCCTTGATGCTCCTCCAAGCTCTCCAATGGCCTCCAAGCCTGAACCCGAGCCTGTTGGGGAAGAAGCGGCGACTCTCCAACCCTCTTGGAACCGTAAAAACGAAGATAATCCTGCTGGAAATCCGAAAAGAGGCTAAAACCCCCAAAATCTGAGTTGATGGCTTGCGAGTCTGTAAACGGCACCTGAAACCCGCTCCACGCTGAACCGCGCGCGTGCCTGGGCTTCTGGGAGCCGGGTCACAGACCCGAACCTGCACAGTGCCTGCTTCAGTGAGTACTGCCCTCTTCCTGGGGCATGCGCGGGGCGCGTGCCCCCGCTTACTGCGAGGGGGCGGGCCGGCCACGCGGGCCGACCCATTAGGCCTTTATTTAATCCCTTTTTTAAACATTTGTTTGCAACAAATGAGTGGCCCGCTTGGGAGCGGCCTGGGTGCGCCAACGGCTGGATCAGTGCCACGTGGTGCCGCGGGATCGTGCCACGTGGTGCCTCATTTAAATTCTCTTTCCCCCCTTTTAATGCATTTCTCCTCCGAATAATTCACCAAAAATACCGAGAAATTCCAGAAAAATCCCAGAAAATTCTGGAAAATCTCCAAGACTCCCAGGAGTACCTGCAAAATAGGAGAAGGAGAAATTAGTCCATATAACACTGTTTTGTGCAAAGAATACAAATAAGCTCTAATATGAAACATAAAGTGATAATACACTTAAGAGAGCAAGATTAAGCCTAATCTTTAGCACAAAATAGGGGTAGTTAGGGGGTATAAATATACACTTTTCACTACGAATCACACCCCCAACTGGCATTTTGCTAGTCCCTAGCAAATTGAGCAATAAAGAATATCAAATATTTGAAGAAGGAAAGAGAAAATAAGAGATGAACATTCATGGATCCTCTTCATATTTTTAATTTACTCACCAATACACAAGGATAGAATGAAATGTTTACACACTACTATCAAGATTTCATGCCCATAATGGTACTCATGCGTTTAAAGGTGAAGACCAAGTATCTTTCAAAAGGTCCTGAAATCGACTTAATTTCACTATCTATCATTTCATAGCGCATAATATACAGATCATTGGCCACACACTTTTCAATCAAAAGTTCTAACTTGGAGCATAGATGTATCAGGAAATGCAAGCAAAAAGAATTGTATAGTATCAAGAAATACACACGACAATCTCAATTCGTATGAAATCACTCCACATCTTGTTCTTTCCTTAAGTCTTGGAAACTCTCGTGCCTTGCTAATTATGCACACTTATTCTCTCTCTTTTGTTTTTTTTGTTTTCGTATATATCATATTACCAGGAATATATACTTTTTTTCTTTTTTTCTTTTCCCTTTTTTTCGATTCACTCAAAATGTGTGCATAAATAGCTTAGCAAAATAGCTTCCTCTACTTAACTTTTTCGCAAGAATGGGTTGTCATATTCGTATCAAGAGGCGGTGTAATCTTTCTACCCAGATTCACATAAAGCATGCAGATAGCAGTGGATAAGAGATATGAAGCATTGCCCCAATTATTTTTTTTTAACTGTTGACCTTGGTTTGTTTCTAGTGAAAGCATATGATACAGCTAATTCATGACAGATAGTTCTATTAAGTTTCAAACATTTACAATCTCAAGATATAACAAAAATTTCCAAGAGCACTCGAATTACTAAGCATATGAGACTGAAATACTTAACAATAGTGGTAAAAGGAGATGAAGCATAGGTGTGCAATGGTGAATAAATATAGATAAATTATCAAAGAAGGTTCATCTCTAGAATGAAAAATCAATTGATGTTGGTGACAAATCTTGATTTTTTATTTATATTTATAATAGCAATTTTTTTCTATTTTTTGCAAAAGGAAACTAAACAAAATTAAAAGAAAAATCCTAACAATTTATACCCTCCCCCAACTTAAAATAAGCATTGTCATCAATGTAAGGAAGGGTAAGCATGGAATGAGCACACCTGATTAGTTGCCACCTAAGGGTGGATCCGTGAGATCGATGATGCTCACATCCTTGGTCCAAGGCTCATGAAAATGCTTCATTCTTTGGCCATTTACCTTGAACTCATTCTCGTCTTTCTCATTAAGCAATAGCACTGCTCCATGTGGGAAAACTTCTTTGACTGTGAAAGGTCCAAACCACCTAGAGCGAAGCTTCCCAGGGAATATATGTAACCTGGAAGTGTAGAGAAGAACTTTTTGGCCTGGGGTGAACTCCCTCCTTAGGATCATCATGTCATGGACGGACTTCATCCTTTCATTTGATATCTTGGCATTGTCACTGCGAGAAGCAAAAGATGAATCGGCATCAAAGTTTAATTTCTTAATAGTCCCATAGGATCTATGCTCCAATTCTACAGGTAAGTGACAAGACTTCCCAAAAACAAGACGGTAAAGTGACTTCCCTAAAATTGTCTTGTAGGCCGTCCTGTAGGCACACAGATCTTCAGGTAAGCGCAAGTTCCAATCTTTCATTGAAGTATTCACCGTCTTCTGTAAAATGCCTTTGATCTCTCTATTTGTCAGCTCTGCCTGACCATTGGTTTAGGGGTGATATGGAGTAGAGACTTTGTGAGTGACCCCAAACCTTTACATTAGATTAGCGAACATGCGGTTGCAAAAATGGGACCCTCCATCACTGATCAAGGCCTTGGGCACTCCAAATCTAGGGGAGTTGTTCTCCTTGAGAAACTTGAGCACAACTGAAGTGTCGTTCGACTTGCAAGAAATAGCTTCCATCCATTTAGAAATATAATCGATTGAAACCAAAATGTAAACGTATCCAAATGAAGGTGAAAAAGGTCCCATGAAGTCTATACTCCAACAATCAAATAATTCTATCTCTAGAATAGGGTTTAATGGCATCATGTTACGTCTAGTAATACCTCCTAACTGTTGGCATGAAACACATATCTTACAATAATGAAATGTATCATTAAACATAGTTGGCCAATAGAAGCCACATTGCAAGATTTTAGCCACATTTTTATTTGCAGAAAAAAATCCTTCACACACCCCATCATGACAAAATTGTATCACACTAGCTATCTCATGGTCAGGGATGCACCTCCTAACAATTTGGTCATTACAATATTTATAAAGGTAGGGATCATCAAAGAAAAAGTATTTTACCTCGTCCTTGAACCTTTTAAAGTCTTGACTTGACCAAGTTTCAGGGGTCTTACCAGTCACTAGATCATGCACTATGTTTGCATACCATGGAGAGGTGGAAACGCTACAAAGATGCTCATCAGGAAAAGAGTCATTCAAAGGTACATCTGCGGAATCAAGGCCTACTGTCAATCGTGATAAGTGGTCGTCTACTAGATTCTCCACGCCTTTCTTGTCCTTGATTAGGACATTGAACTCCTGCAACAATAAAATCCATCATATCAATCGAGGTTTAGCATCTTTTTTGTCGATAAAAATTTCAAAGTAGAGTGATCTGTGTAAATCAAGGTAGGTGATCCCAAAATGTAGCTCCTGAATTTTTCCAAGGCGAATACAGCCACCAACTCCTTCTCTGTGGTTGTATAGTTCCTTTGAGCATCATTCAATGTTTTGCTGGCGTAGTAAATAAACAATGGAGCTCTGTCCTTCTTTGGGACAAGAACTGCGCCAACTGCGTAGTTGCTAGATTCACACATGATCTCAAATGGTAGTGACCAGTCTAGGACCTGCAAAATGGGAGCATAAATTAGCAACTTCTTTAAAGTTTCAAAAGAGTGTTGACACTCAGGTGTCCAAATAAAATCCACAGTCTGAGTTAGCAAGTTGCAAAGAGGGCGAGATATAGCCTTGAAGTCCGTGATAAATCGCCTATAGAATCCTGCATGACACATGAATGATCTGATATCCCTCACACACTTGGGACTTGGTAGCTTTTCAATTACTGCTACATTGGCTCTGTCTACCTGAATACAGTCTTTAGAGACTAAATGACCACGGGCGAGTTCTTCTGTGGTCATGAAATGACATTTCTCCCGATTCAATAGGAGATTCTTCTCAATACACATGTCAAGAACATGAGCCAATTTAGCTAAAAATCATGAAAAGAGCTACCATATACAGAGAAATCGTCCATAAACACCTCAACAACTTTCTCAACCATATCATCAAAAATACTCAGCATACATCATTGAAAAGGTCGCGGTGGCATTACATAGACCAAAATGCATCCTCTTAAAGGCAAATGTACCAAAGGGACATGTGAAAGTCGTCTTTTCCTGATCCTCTTGTGCAATCTCAATTTGATAGTATCCTAAATAGCCGTTTAGGAAGCAATAGTACTCATGTCCAGCCACTCCCTCTAAAATCTGGTCAAGGAATGGTAGAGCAAAGTGGTCTTTCCTAGTTCTGGAGTTCAGCTTATTATAATCTATACACATCCTCCATCCATTGGTGGTTTTAACATGGATAAGTTCGTTATTCTCGTTTCTAACTACAGGGAGACCAGACTTTTTAGGTACAACCTAGGTTGAACTGACCCATTTACTGTCAGAAATTGGGTATATGTTACCTGCATCTAACAATTTCAGAACCTCACCTTTCACTACTTCTTTTAATGTGGGGTTTAGCCTACGTTGCATTTATCTGGTGGGTTTTGCGTCATCTTCCAAGTAAATGTGATGCATGCATACGATGGGACTAATACCTTTTATGTCAGCAATTAACCAACCAATGGCCCCTTTATGCCTTTTCAGCACTTCAAGTAAAGAGCTTTCCTGTTCTAAGAGTGTTTAGAAGATATTACCACAGGGAAGCTATTTTCATTTCCAAGAAAGGCATACTTGAGATATTCAAGTAGTGGCTTTAATTCAGGCTTTGGGTTTCCACTTCAAATGACATTTGAGTTGGTGCATTTGGTGGCAAAGCCTCGAACTTAGGTTCCCATATCGCGTTTAGTTCCTTCACATTTTTCTGCACAAGAAAGATGTCATCAATATCCTCCACAATTGTTTCAATAATAGTAGCATCACCATAAACTTCAGAGCAAATGTAGTCATCCATCAATGAGTTACCTCTTCAACCTCATCATCCACACTTGGTAACTTGCAAGTATTAAATATATTCAAATCTAAAGTCACGTTACCAAAAGCGATTTTAAGTTGACCATTCCTACAATTTATTAAAGCATTGCATGTTGCAAAGAACGGTCTACCTAGGATGATGGGACTGGAATTGGTAGCTTGGGGTCCTTGGATGTCTAGGACTATAAAGTTCGCAAGTAGTAAAATTTGTCTACTTGAACGAGGACATCCTCAATACAGTCCTTTGGAACTTTAATAGATCTATCAACTAACTGCAATATGACAGATGTTAGTTTTAGCTCTCATAACCCAAGCTGCACAAAGATGGGATATGGCAAGATATTGACACTAGACCCTAAATCCAATAGAGCATTTCCAATCTTTTTAGTGCCAATAGTACAAGTGATGGTGGGTGATTCAGGATCTCTAAATTTAGATGGTGTATTTTGTTGCACAATGGAACTAACCTGTTCAGTTAAAAACGCTTTTTTCTTCACATTCAATTTTCGTTTAATAGTACACAGGTCTTTCGAAAATTTAGCATATGCAGGTATTTGATTTATGGCATCAAGCAGTGGAATATTTATTTGACACTTCTGAAAAATTTCACGAATTTCAGATTGATACTTATCTTTGTTTTTTCTGAAGTAGCCGATGAGGGAAAGGTGCTGGAGGTACATATGTTGCGGTTGATTTCTCTTCAATGACATTATTGTTCAGATCCACATCTGTGCTCTCCTCCTGCACCTCTTCTTGCCTTTGAATTTCCTCCTCTTGTTCAGCTTCTCTGCTTGGTGGGTCAAGTTTTTGAATCTCCTTCCCATTCCTCAGTGTGGACACGACTTGGCAAGGCTTTATGTTATTGCCTGCAGAAGAAGATGAGCACATATTAGGATTTGAAAGTGGTTGCGATGGTAGCTTACCTTTCTCCAATGTCGTTGTAAGCCTAGCTAAGCTTTCGCTCATCTGGTTGTTTTGAGTCTGTCGAGCCAGGAACTGAGCCTGTTGTTATTGCATTTGGGCTTGCTGCAATTGAATAAGCTGCTGAAGCGCATCTCCAAATGGTTGCATATGTGGTTGTTGCATTGGCTCTTGGTCCCTCCTTCGATTCCCCCTTGGTAGTTGTTGTTGAATTGTGGTTGTCTAAATGGTGGAAGAGCTTGTTGTTGAGGTTGCTGATGGGGCCCCCAATTTAAGTTAGGATTATTGTGCCACCCCTTATTGTTGGAATTGAAGCCTTGGTAATTGGTGGATACTTGGTTCACCCCTGTTGGATTGCTCAGCATGCTCTTCAAAGCTGGAAGTGTGGGGCAGATACCGGTGTCATAGCCACCAACATCGCAAAGTGCACAACTATGCTCTATCTCAACTCCTTTGGCCCCTTTCAAATTGAGAGCTTGAAGCTTGTTTGTAATCATTGCTTCCATATTTGCCTCCAACGCATCTTCTGGCTTCAAATTGTATACTCCTCCACGTGTTGGCTGGGAAGGTACAGAGATGCCTCACCTGTCGTACTCTGAAGTAGTGTCCCATGTTTGTGCATTCTCTTCTATCTCCTCTAAGTACATCCAAGCTTCATCTGGCTCTTTATCGAAAAATCCCCTATTGCACAATATTTCTACAAATTGTTTCATCTGGGGTTGCAGTCCATCGTAGTAGAAGCCAATAATCTTGCTTTTATCGAAGCCATTATGTGGGCATGCTAGCAATAGCTCATTGAACCTTTCAAAAGCTTGATAGAATGTTTCCTCGCTTTTCTGGGCAAAGTTCATGATCTGTCTTTTCAATCCCTGTGTCCTGTGAATAGGAAAAATTTCTTTAAGAACTCAGCTTGCAATTCAATCCATGTAGTGATAGAATGTGGTGGTAAGGCATTTAACCAGTTTTAGGTTTATCTTTTAGTGAGAATGGAAACAATTTCAGATATATCGTGTCCTCACTAGTCTTTCCATCAAAACATGTCAAGCACACTTCCTCAAATCCCTTTATATGAAGATACGGGTTTTCCTTGTCTATCTCATGAAAGGTGGGTAAGAGTTGGATTACTCCTGGTTTGAAATTAAAAGAATTTGCATCAGTGGGTAAGACAAAGCATGAAGCTGTGCTAGTCCTAGTGGGTCTGAGAAGATCTTTTAAAGTTCTAGGAATTCCAGGTTGCAAATTATTTTCATTATTGTTACTAATGTTTTCTTCATTGTTATTATCATTAGCAGCCATTTTTAAGCGTCTAGTTAACCTCTGTGACCTAGGAGTCCTATGCCACATAAACCAGGTTCCTAGCATAACGGTTTTTTTTAAAATAATAAATAAACAAAAATTTATGAACAGTAAAGTGGAAAGATCTCACCGAAGGTCCTCAGAATGAAATAAACTATGGTAGCAAACCGTTCTCCCCGGCAACGGCGCCAAAAACTTGCTTAGCCCAAAAATGTGCTACTCTCAAGCGTAAGAGTCCGTGGAAGTAATATAGATCTGGGAGTCCAGATGTCGAATCCTCGGGAGAAAACCTGTTGCAACCACAAAGCTCAAATCAAATAGGGATTAATCGTAAAGATACCAACCACTTTTGATGATGATGGTTTGATGGGGTTTGATTGAGGTTTTTAATTTATGGATAAAACGAGCAAAAGACAGTTTTGTTTATGTAAATATCTATGAGAAGTATGCACATGATATGGGTTCATTAGGGTCCATGATTTGTATTAATTTGGTTGATTGAAGATAACTCAATGATATCTCTTTTTGAGAGAAATTAATCGGAAAATACTATAGTGAGGATTAAAGCGCAAAATCGAATAAAGTTGTTGCTAAAGTAATAATCTTTTTAAATATAAGAGATAAACCTCCCTTTTGGGGAGATCAAAACTCACCCTTGTGGGATGATCATCAACTCAATCACATTTTTGTAAAAGATAAAGAGGAGATTTTAAGTAAAGATTATAACTTTATCAACATGAACAATGATAGCATGAGGATTCAACCAAATAAACATAAATCTTGTCCCCTAACTACACCATATCATGCACTATCAAAGTCTAGCCACACATACTGAAAATGACGAAGATATTCATCGTATTAAACATGGTTCTAATCAAAAGAAGTGATGAAATTACAAGAGAATAAGTAAGTTCGATAGATATCACCAAATAAAGCCCTAAAACACAAGATTTCCCTTTCCTTGAAGGTCCTCCAAGCTCTCCAATGACCTCCAAGTCCTAGCCCTAGCCTGTTGGGGAAGAAGCGACGGCTCTCCAACCCTCCTGGAATCGTAAAAACGAAGATAATCCCGCTGGAAATCCGAACAGAGGCTAAACCCCCAAAATCTGAGTTGCGGGCTTACGGGTCTGCAAACGGTGCCCGAAACCCGCTCCACGCTGAACCGCGCACGTGCATGGGCTTCTGGGGGCCGGGTCGGAGACCCGAACCCGCACAGCGCTCGCTTCAGCAGGTGCTGCCCGCTTCCTAGGAACACGCGCGAGGCGCGTGCCCCCGCTTGTTGTGAGGGGCCGGGTCGGCCACGTGGGCTGGCCCGTTAGACCTTTATTTAGTCCCTTTTTAAAACATTTGTTTGCAACAAATGAGTTGCCCGCTTGGGAGCGGCCTTAGTATGCCAGCTGCTGGATCAGTGCCACGTGGCACCGCGGGATCGCGCCACGTGATGCCTTATTTAAATTCTCTTTTCCCCCTTTTTATTGCATTTCTCCTCCAAATAATTCACCAAAAATACCCAGAAATCCCAGAAAATCCCAGAAAAATCTCAGAAAATTCTGTAAAATCCACAAGACTCCCAGGAGTACCTGAAAAATAGGAGAAGGAGAAATTAGTGTTATGAATGAGGGAGGCTTTTGGCCTCCCCTCCTTCATTAACCATTCATTAGTCCCATTACTATGGGTAATGGGGACTCTTGGTCTCCTAGAGGCCCTTCATCTCCCCCTCTAAATTAATATATAGAGAACCATGGCCTATGGCCATGGTTACTCATTCTATCTCTAAGAATTCCTATCTCTATCTTCTCTTGAGTTTGATTACTCTCTAACACGTTATCAGCACGTGTTCTTCCTTGAGCAAGAATCCAAGCCTAAAATCCCCACCAAATTGATCCCCTACGCGCAAGGAATCTTTGGTTGCTGCGGTGATTCGTTGGAGCGTTGCGGCATTCTCGAAGCTTTTGGGAACTCGGATTTTTATTTCTACGGATCTTTTCTACGGTCGTCCCTAGATCATCGATCTAGAGGTATACTTCTTATTCCCGTAGATTACAACGGACTATACATAATTTTTTTTACCATGTTTGCATACAGGTAAAAATTAAAATAATACAAAGAAAAATTTGTTTTTACAAAGTAATTTCTTCATATTGCCATGAAACCTTTTTTTTCTCATCGGGAAGTAGAACCGGAACGACCCCCCCTTGGGATGGGGTCTAACGGGCGCCTCCCGCGGCCGCACCCCCCCACCCTATGCTTCAAATTTCTGTACGTTGCATGCAATCATCAGTTAGTTGCTATAATCTTTAGTAATATTACGAGCTATGAGCTGACTGCATCTAATGACGTATCCGTAATTTGTTAGAACAAGAGTAGCATATAGAGAAAATTACAGTCATACATCAATTTTGTCAAATAATACATACGTGGATCCAGACCAAATCAAAACATGGACCCTTGAGAAAGCTTCAAACAAATATTTCGTGAATCACTAGTCTGATTGTCTTAGCCTAATTCCGTATCTCATTTTCATACTTGAATTGCACATGAAAACAAGCAATTAGCCAGTGAGGCAAACTTTAGCATTCGCGCCTACCGTCCGTTGATTCGATTTCCTGCAAATTTATCTGTTCGTAAAACCTTGCTATGAACGCCTCCGCCTTTATATCGATCGAGTAAGTGGCACTCTGCTGCTGCTGGTAACTCAAAAGGGCATACAGAAGGTGATGGCCAAAGTAAATTTGTTGTCAGTTATCATGTAGATTGGGTACATAAGGTTACGGCATTTGCCAAAAAGAGAAATAAGGAAAACAACATGGATTGTACCAAGTTACTATCCATATAGAAGGATTCAAAGAGCCCATAAATTTACAAATTTATTTTTTTAAAAAGCTAAAACTCTAATTTGGCCCGAAGCCAAAATTTAGAGGCAAACGATTATGCGTAACTGCAGGATGGGCCACAAACCCATATAATTAAAACTATTTTTTGGCCCGAAGCCACAAAATAATTTATAAATTCGGCATTTGAAATATGAGAAATATTTGTACGAGATATAAAATTGGCATATTTAAACTCGGAGAAAACTTTGTAAAATCACAATTAATTTATATAGTCCATGTTGAAAAATTTAATTAAACATCGCTCTTGCAAATTATTATCTATGGTTTACTAGGATTCTATTTTTCAAAATATAACTATCTTAAAGATCCTGAGACCGCTCTGCCGTTAGTCAACTAATCTAACGGTATATGACGTTTCCACGTGGTCTACGAGATAATTATATTTTCTAGTTTCCTTTACCATATGTTATGCTTGAGATATATGCGTGGTTGTTTATTTCTATGCCTGTAGCATATTTTGAACTGCGTGGATGTTTAAATAAGTAAAAATGTGTCTTTCGGGATCGGCCATTGTATACCTATTTACATTCCTTGCACTTTTATTTTCTTTTGAGAGAATTTGTAAGTGAGAAAATTTGTATAAAAAGCCAAAGCTCGGTGCAACAGCATATGAAGACGAAGGTTCAAAATGCAGATATAGGGACCCAACTTGGGTTTCCGAAGTTGTATTTTTCTTTTCTTTTATGGACTGTAAACGAACTTTGGACTGTGTACTTTTTTTTGGGTATCTGGCCGATCCCCGCATTTTTACTTGTTTATTTCTTTATGCATGAATTTTGAATTTTAATTAATTCATGCTCATTTTAAATTGCGTAGATAAATGGAAAAATTGGCAAACGTCGATTTCGAAGTCCTTGACTCTGCAGGGACAAATTACCTGAGTTGGCGAGTGGACCTGAAGTTCCACTTGCGTTCAATGGCCCTCCTTGGGTCCATTTTGGCTCCTTCCTCGGCCCCAGCAGCGGCCGAAGCTTCTGCTACAACTAGCAGCAGCCCTACAACCACTGTATCCGATGTAGATAAGGCGAAAGCCATAATCTACATTAGGAAACATATCGATCGGACCTTAAAGGCCGAATACTTAACGGTTGAGGATCCAAAGGACCTGTGGACAGCGCTGGAAGCTCGGTATGAACATCAAATTGATGTTATATTACCCCGTGCCAGTTATGAGTGGGAAAACCTCAGACTTCAGGACTATAAGTCCGTCACTGAGTACAATTCTGCACTTCATAACATCACCTCACGCCTGAAGTTGTGCGGTGAAGAAGTGACAGAACAGCGCATGTTGGAAAAGACATTTACCTCGTTTCACGAGAAAGATGCAATCCTCATGCAGCAGTATCGTGAACGCAATTTCACGAAATTCTCCGATCTGATCTCATGCCTACTTAGGGCAGAGCAGAATCGAGACTTACTGCTTGCAACTCATAACTTACGTCCAGCTGGCACTGCCCCTATCCCTGAAGCCCACCACGTTTCTCCCCATAAGTGGAAAAACAAGAGGAAGGCTAAAAAACACTAAAGGGAAAGCTGTAATGAAGCAACCAAGAGGTGCAGCTCCCCAGACAAACAAAAACAATAAGGGAAAAAGAAATTTCACTTGGAAGCGAAAGAACACCGAGCAAGTGTCACTTCCAAAGAAGAACTGGGAGGATAAATGCCATAGATGCGGCATGCCTGGCCATTGGTCCAGAAACTGCCGCACTCCTCGCCACCTCCAGGATCTATACCAGGCGAGCCAGAAGTCTCTACCTGAAATGAACTTGGCGGCTGTTCAGCCGCCAACAATGTTTACTGCAAAAGACTTCAAGAACGACGACCTTCTCGATTGAGCACCATCGTTTATCTATGCTTTTTAGAATTCAATGTATCTTCATCTTTTATTTGCTTAAGTACGAACTTCTATTTTCGAATGAATGTTTACATTTTCGCTCAAATAAAATTTCGTGTTTGCTTATATAGATGATGTCTGAGTGCCTAGTGGACAGTGCCTCAATGCACACAATCCTTTGCGATCATTGCTATTTTAATAGCGTAAATAAATATGACGGTCCTGTTATCACAATTTCAGGACTGTCCCAAATAATCGAAGGATCTGGTGAAGCAATTATATTGCTCCCAAATAACACAAGACTTCAAATAAAAAATGCATTATTCTCTCCTAAATCAAATAGGAATCTCGTAAGTTTCAAGGATTTCCGTTTAAACGGATATCACTTAGAAACCAGAGATGAAAATATGGTTGAATATCTGTATGTAACTCGTCAGAAAGATGACCGGAAGATCATCTGCGAACGATTCAAGGGACTCCCGTCGGGTCTCCACCAAACATACATTCAACCAATAGAAGCCAATATGACTGAGCACCAGACGTGCCAATCACTGCCAGAGTTCGAACTCTGGCACAATAGACTTGGTCACCCTGGAACAGCAATGATGCGATGCATCATCTCTGAATCCCGTGGACACAAATTGAAGAACCTGAAGATTCTTCAAAAGGGTGAATTTCCATGTCTCCCTTGTTTCAAGGGAAAACTTATAACGAGACCATCCCTCCTGAAAGTGGGATTAGAGTCTCCTGGCTTCCTTGAGAGAATTCATGGTGACATTTGCGGGCCTATTCACCCCGCAAGTGGCCCATTTCGGTACTTCATGGTACTGATTGATGCATCAACAAAATGGTCTTATGTGTGCATCTTGTCCACCCGCAACCTAGCTTTTCCAAAGCTATTGGCACAAATAATAAGGTTGCGTGCTCATTTCCCCGATAACTAAATCAAGAAAATACGTCTTGATAATGCGGGAGAATTTACTTCACAAGTCTTCGAAGACTATTGCCGGGCAACAGGTATTGAAGTTCAACATCCTGTAGCACATGTTCACACCCAAAACGGATTAGCTGAGTCCCTTATAAAGAGACTCCAATGGATTGCACGTCCATTGCTTATGCAATCCTAGTTGCCTGTGGATGCTTGGGGGCATGCTATTTTACATGCCGCATCACTTATTAGGATAAGACCCTCTGGAGGTCATACTTTATCCCCGATGCAACTAGCATATGACGCACCTCCGGATATCTCTCACTTGAGAGTGTTTGGTTGTGCGGTATATGTCCCAATAGCACCACCTCAGAGGACCAAAATGGGTCCTCAGCGTCGTCTATGTATATATATTGGGTTTGATTCGCCCTCTATTATAAGATACCTTGAACCCCTGACGGGTGACGCATTCAAGGCACGTTTTGCTGACTGTGAATTTAATTAGAAAATTTTTCCTAAACTGGGCACACAGTCTAAGAAGCCAGAAGCTTCTGAGACCATTAGTTGGGACCAGAAGTCTTTGTCCCTATATGATCCGCGTACTAATCTGTGTGAAGATGAGATCCTGAAGATCCTTCACATCCAGAATACAGTACATCTTTTGCCGGATAAATTCACGGACAACCAGAAGATTGTCCGTTCACACGTCCCTGCTGCCAATGCGCCAACTAGGATTGACATCCCCATAGATGGATGCAATCCACCGGCAGCAGAATTGGCTGTACCTCAAATGAAAAGAGGACGCCCACCAGGTTCAAAAGATAAAGTTCCTCGAAAGAGGAAGACTCCTGGAGATACTAAGATTATCCCTCCACAGGATGCTGAGCTCAGACCAGCTACTTCTCCCCTCCTAATTTTCCCAGCAGAGGAAACAATAGGAGAAACATCATTAAATTTTGTACGTACTGGAGAAGTACTGGACAGAAATAGCATAGTCGTCGTCGACGATTTTGCGTTCGATATTGCCGTTCACGTCACTGAATATGACGATGACGTCGAACCACGATCTCTGGCAGAATGTAAACGCTGAGATGATTGGCCAAAGTGGGACGAGGCAATAAGAGTAGAGCTAGACTCACTCTTGAAACGCAAAGTCTTTGGACCAGTAGTCCAAACACCAGTAGGTATAAAACCTGTAGGATATAAGTGGATTTTCATAAGAAAAAGAGATGAAAATAATGTGATCGTTCGCTATAAGGCACGCCTTGTAGCCCAGGGATTTTCCCAAAGACCGGGGATTGATTACGAAGATACATATTCTCCGGTCATGGATTCGATCACATTCCGATTTTTAATAAGCCTAACTTCTCTGGAAAGCCTAGAAATGCAGCTCATGGACGTTGTGACTGCATATCTATATGGCGATATAGATAAAAATATCTATATGAGACTTCCTGATGGGTTTAATCTATCCCCAGAGATGAAAGAGATACATCGGGACGTATTCTCTGTAAGGCTACATAGATCATTATATGGTCTAAAACAATCGGACAAGATGTGGTATAACAGACTAAATGATTTCCTTGCACAGCAAGGATTCACGAATAATGAAGTCTGCCCGTGTATCTTTATAAAAAGAACGGGAACAAGATTTGTCATCATAGCTGTATATGTAGATGACTTAAATCTCATAGGATCTCCTGCAGAGATCAATGAGATATCTGAAAGCCTAAAACATACTTTTGAAATGAAAGACCTAGGCAAAACAAAATATTGTCTTGGCTTACAGATAGAACACCTAAGAGGTGGAATCCTATTACACCAATCTAATTATACAAAGAAACTTCTACGCAAGTTTCATATGGATAAATGTCATCCTTTAGGTACTCCTATGATCGTAAGATCACTAGATGTACATAAGGACCCCTTCCGGCCACTGGAAGAGGGGGAGGAGATATTGGGTCCTGAAGTACCCTACCTCAGTGCCATTGGAGCACTTCTATATCTGGCTAACTGTACACGTCCCGATATAGCGTTTACAGTTAATCTTCTAGCCAGACACAGTGCAGCGCCCACAAAGCGCCACTGGAATGGAGTAAAGCATCTTCTGCGATACCTCCAGGGTTCCATTGATCTTGGACTTTACTACCAGAGAGGTGCCTCCCCCAAATTATTTGGTTATGCTGATGCAGGTTATCTCTCAGATCCGCACACGGCAAAATCCCAAACAGGTTTTGTTTTTACCTACGGAGGTACTGCTATCTCCTGGAGATCAGTAAAGCAAACCACAACAGCTACATCATCCAACCATTCGGAGCTCATTGCGATCCATGAAGCAAGCAGAGAGTGTTATTGGCTATGATCCGTCGTCCAACACATTCTTCAATCTACTGGCTTGAAGACCGGTCATTTGGAGCCTACTGTCCTGTTTGAAGACAACTCTGCATGCATTGCTCAACTTCAAAAGGGCTACATCAAGGGCGACAGGACGAAGCACATATCTCCCAAGTTTTTCTGGACACATGAGCTAAAGGAGGACAAGCAAATCGAAGTTTAGCAGATACAGTCCTGCAACAACTTAGATGATCTTTTTACTAAGTCTTTGCCAAAATGTACTTTTGTAAAGCTTGTAAAGAACATTGGTATGCGACAATTAAAGACCTGCAAGCCTGAAGCTTGTTCGGATCAGGGGGAGTAACCTGTGGGTTGCACTCTTTTTCCTTAAGCTGTTGGGTTTTTCCCACTGGGTTTTCCACAGCTAAGGTTTTAACGAGGCAAACACACTTACTCTGGATCCAGAAGTATCCACCCCTTTTTGCCTCAGATACTGAGACCAAAGTGATGAATGGGTAAGGGGGAGTGTTATGAATGAGGGAGGCTTTTGGCCTCCCCTCCTTCATTAACCATTCATTAGTCCCATTACTATGGGTAATGGGGACTCTTGGTCTCCTAGAGGCCCTTCATCTCCCCCTCTAAATTAATATATAGAGAACCATGGCCTATGGCCATGGTTACTCATTCTATCTCTAAGAATTCCTATCTCTATCTTCTCTTGAGTTTGATTACTCTCTAACAGTCCATGTAATGTTGTTTTGTGCAAATAATGCAAATAATCTCTAATATGAAACATAAAGTGATAATACACTTAAGAGAGCAAGATTAAGCCTAATCTTTAGCACAAAATAGGGGTAGTTAGGGGGTATAAATATTCACCTTTCACTATGAATCACACCCCCAACTAGCGTTTTGCTAGTCCCTAGCAAATTGAGCGATAAAGAATATCAAATATTTGAAGAAGGAAAGAGAAAATAAGATATGAACATTCCTGGATCCTCTTCATATTTTTAATTTACTCACCAGTACACAATGATAGAATGAAATGTTTACACACTACTATTAAGATTTCATGCTCATAATAGTACTCATGGGTTTATAGGTGAAGACCAAGTATCTTTCAAAAGGTCCTGAAATCGAAGTAACTTCAATATCTATAATTTCATAGAGCATAATACACAGATCATTGGCCACACACTTTTCAATCAAAAGTTCTAACTTGGAGCATAGATGTATCAGGCAAAGCAAGCAAAACGAATAGTATAGTATCACGAAATACACAAGCCAATCTCAATTCATAGGAAATCACTCCACATCTTGTTCTCTCCTTAAGTCTTGAAAATTCTATTGCCTTGCTAATTATACACACTTGTTCTCTCTCTTTTGTTTTTTTGCTTTTGTATATATCCTATTACTAGGAATATATACATTTTCTTTTTTTTTGTTTTATTTTGTTTTCGTATATATCATATTACAAGAATATATACATTTTTTTCTTTTTTTCTTTTCTCTCTTTTCAATTCGCTCAAAATGTGTGCATATATAGCTTAGCAAACTAGCATTCTTAGCAAAATAGCATTCTCTTCTTAACTTTTTCACAAGAATGGGTTGTCATAATCGTAACAAGAGGCGGTGTAATCTTTCTACCCAGATTCACATAAAGCATGCAGATAGCAGTGGATAAGAGATAGGAAGCAGTGCCCCAGTTATTTTTTTGAACTGTTGACCTTGGGTGTGTTTCTATTGAAAGCATATGATACAGCTAATTCATGACAGATAATTCTATTAAGTTTCAAACATTTCCAATCTCAAGATATAACAAAAATTTCCAAGAGCACTCGAATTACTAAGCATATGAGACTGAAATACTTAACAATAGTGGTTAAAGGAGATGAAGCACGTGTGTACAATGGTGAATAGATATTGATAAATTATCATAGAAGGTTCATCTCTAGAATGAAAAATCAGTTGATGTTGGTAACAAATCTTGATTTTTATTTCTTTTTTAATAGCAATTTTTTCTCCTTTTTGCAAAAGGATACTAAACAAGATTAAAAGAAAACTCCTAACAATTTATACCCTCCCCCAACTTAAAATAAGCATTGTCCTTAATGTAAGGAAGGGTAAGCATGGAATGAGCACACCTGATTAAGCAGTATCTTACCAATATGATATTCTTAAAATAATCGTGAGGAAGTCACATGATTACTCAAGTCTTGTGAGACGATAAGTCGAGTAATACATCATAGTTGATGATGGCCTAGACGACTTCCAAGATGCCATTCAGAGTGGTGACTCTTAAGAAGTGGCTTGATGCAATCCGAAAAAGGTCCTTGCACGTAAACAAGGTATAGATTTTGGTTGACGTGCCCAAGGAAAGTGGTTCCTTTGGCTGCAAGTGAATCTTTGAGACAGAAGATTAGTGCAGATGGAAAAAAGTGAAGTACAAGTTCTACTGGTTAAGAATAGTTATTATCAGAACTCCTATAAACGGATTGTGATGAAACTTCATCACCAATAGCTATATACAGATCTATTTGGATCAGACTCGATGTAAATTCTCTTGATGACCATGAAAACTGGTGTATTCATGTATAGTCTATTTTCTAAATATGATTTAGATGAACGAACTTATATGAATCAGCCAGAGAGTTTCAAGGTTAGTGTGAGTGAATTTAGAACATGTGAGGCACCAATGAGTCTGAACATATATTTTGACAAAGTGGTCAAAGAGTTTGATATTTTCTCAGAAATTATTATGAACCGTGCAGTTGACCGGTAACTATGTAGGATTATTCTCGTAAGGTATGATGAGTTGGATGCGATCCAGGTAAATTAAATATTGAGGATTCCCAGAGACCAAGGAAATTATTTGGATGAGATTCAAATGTGTGGTCTAACATGAACATAGAAATTCTGTAAGTCTATACTAAAGACGGTTTAGCAGATTCACTCACGAATGCTCTGTCACATAAATTCTATAGAGACTTGTGTGTTAATGCGGTATAAGATACCGGGTTAAATGGTCCTGAGTGCAGGTGAAAGATGTTGGGAGATAGGTTACCCTCAAACTCGAGGTAATTTATCTCTAAGTAAGTGTACAAACATCTTGTTCAAAATTACAGTAAGCAATATGGTAAGTATTTATCTAAGTTAATAATAATGTAGTCAACATTATAACTTAGGTAAAGTCCTAAGACTTAATGCGAGGTTAAACAAGTATCGTAATGAGGATCTCGATCATGGAGAATTGTTTGGCCGTTAGTAGCATAAGTCTGAAATCGTTCATGGTCATAGATGTTTCGAGAAAAGAACATCGAAACATCAGATAGACCATTGTGTCTTTGTCTTCACCATGGAGTGGAGACGATGATCTCATGGTCGTTCTACTTGGCGAAGTCGGACACAAGACACAAGTGCTCATTGGATAACGAGTTCATTGAACGACCCAACGAGAGTTATCACATGGTTAACATAACAAATTTGTCAGTGATAACTCTCTGTGATGATAGGCAAGTTGGTTCTTAGACTTGATGTCATTGTATGAACATGTTTGTGAAAGTGTCACTTAGATTTCTGACCTAGCTTCGAGGCAAGGCCTGTCGAAAGGTCTTTGGTTGGGTGACTCTTGAAGTGTGCGAGGAAAGTAATGACCAGGAGAGAATTCGTCTCTCCCGTTATGGGGAGTTAGTGTCGCATGTGTTGGTTCGGTCTTTAATGAAAAACTTTGTCCAAAGTATGTTGGAAGAAGTCCAACATTATTTAACTAAGGACCATGGAAACCAACCAAGTTCAAGCTATTGGGGTTGACAGTTTGACCGTACCCTAGGCTTAACTATGCAACATAGTTTTGACGAGGGGACTAAAACTGCGGTATTCATTACGGACACAGTCAGGGTGGTCCCGACATTTCTTATGTCAAAGAGTTAACCACATAATTATGATACCGAAACAGGGACATCACTTGGTGCTCGTGGTCACTGCCGTCTGGGGGTTTGAGCCCTACCTATAGTAGGGTCAGGCTGTAGAGTCTCACACAGAGTGAGACCTTCGTCAAGTAATAGGTAGAATTAAGGGAGATAATACATTAGATGTATGGAAATTAATTAAATCGCAAAGAGTTTGCGATTTTAGACATCAAACTGCAAAGAGGTTGCAAATAGCTTCTGCATTCTGGATAAATGATTCTTAGTGTAAGTGGGAGATGTTGGGGGATGTATGCCCTCAGTTCATTTGTATTTGATGCAAATGGATGTTAATATTAGGATGTGGGTATATTCATATTATGCAAAAGATAATAATATATATATTGTAAATCGTTTACATATATATTTGAAAATAAAGGCATAGAAATGAAGAGGAATTTTCTGTGAAAGTCGCAGAAAAAACAGCGCTCAAATCGGACTACAAACGAGCCTATACGGCATATACAAGTGTTATATAATGGGCTTGGGGTGTTTAATAAACGTGTTTATAAAACGAAATTATTTTATAAAAAAACAAAAAAAGGTGGAAGTGCACTTTGCGGCCTTGTGTCCATTTTAATATTGAAGGGGAAGTGCACTTTTCCCATTTGGTGGGCAACAAAAAAAGGCTCACATCCTTTTATCGAAAAAAGGGGCACAACCCCTGTTAAAAGCTGGACCGGCCCATTGGGCCTGGCCAAAATTAAAGTGGCACCTTGCGGGCGCCACTAGCGCGCGTCAAGCGCTGAATTGGTCGGCCCCATACGAATAAGGATTTCAAACCCTAATGTTTTTTCGGCGGCTGTCCTTTTTTGAGCAAAAATTAGTTTTTGCTAAACTTTGGACACACGTTTGAGGGTCAAACGAAGTCAAAATGGAGCGCAATTTCTTTCTATGCATTCACCTTTCAGTGCTCTTCAATTTGATAGATTGTCTCAATTATGAAGCTCAACGGCGAGGGAGGAAAATTCGCTAAAGATTGGCCTTTGTGAAAGGCAAACCTTAATTAATTTTTTCTCCAAAAATTTTAGTCCCACATCGGATAAGATGAGAAGGGAAGAGGTCGGCCGCCAATATAAATAGGGACCAACACTCTCCTTGAAAAATTGCACCAAGTCGCCATATCCGAGAAGCTCCCAAAATTTTGGATCATGCTCAGATTAAGACCTAAATTAATTATTCGCTCTCTCCCTAAAATTATTCATTGCTACTGATCGGGCTCTAGCAAAGCTACGAAGGAGCTCTGATCGGATCTGAAGTCTTGATGGAGGATCCACTCAAGGTGAAATCTTATTCGACGCGTGGTTGGCTCGACGACAAGGATGTTGCTCGCCTCGAGACGCGGTGCAGTTTGTGAAACGGTTCGGCTCGGGATGCGGTTCACTCGGGAGAAGTGACGCGGTGCCAAAGAAATGTTGCTGAAAATGACGCTTCGTATTCTACAGAAACGAAGTTAAAGGTATGTAGTTTAAATATTCATGCGTTTATAATTGCAAATTTTAGATAGATCTATCCTTAAGGGTTGATCGGACCCAACCCCGGGATAATAGAGATCTTGGCTAGGGTTTGTTCTCTTTAGGGCTTGATAAAAATGGTTTTAAATCTGATTTTTTGCTGCAATTTATGCTTTTGTTGTCCAACCGACTTAGACTAGACGTTGATTTTATAGCCATAAGGACCCAAAAAAACCCCAACAATGGTTACCAAAAGAACAAAACCATCAAGCAAAATAAAGGTTAGTATGCAGATGAGAGGAGTTTGTGTGGGTTGTGGTTTCATTAGGGAATATGGCTTAGCTATTCAGTCTCCAATTGATGACTCGACTCCACATCCATGTCAAGATATATGGAATTGGAAGATGTCCCTATTGGAAATAAAACCGAACACATTTAGCTCAATTATGAGGCTTTCAGGCTACACAACCGGATGGTGTCATCTTGAAGCCCAAATCAACGTGTTAGCATCAAGTGTAGTTATTCAATTGATGATTTCGAGCATGAAGCATGATTAGCTAAACCTCAGTTCAACACCTTTTGGGCCCCTCTACAGGTATATGCACGTAAATAATGCCTCACAGCACATCATCCTCATTGGATCCCTCTACAGGTAATACATGATAAAAAGGGTATGAAATCAACAAATACAATAGCTACACAATCATATGATATGGATGATTGAAAGCTAATCATACAAATCCTAACTACACCAGAATCCAACACACAAAGAGATTAGCTGCACATAGGAGCAAAAATATTTACCATTGCATTCATATTCATAAGTTCATACGTAAAGAATGAGACAAAATGAAATACAAAACACGGGTTAAGAAAGATATCACCGAATAGAGGCTCTTCTCCAGATCCCAGAAAATGGGGGCAAAAATCCCCCAAAAACCTATACAAGAATCTAATGTAAACTAAGAGGGAGAACCCCTAAAATGGAAAGTGTTTGAAGCTAATGGTGGATGATCCCCAATTACATTAGAGTTTAGGAGTTTTATACACCCTAGGGGTTACATCCTAGCCCTCCAAGAACTCATCCAAAGGCCTGGGTGAAGCAGCCCAAAGATCGGGTTAAGAAAAACCCGATCTCGCAACTCAAAAATCGACAGAAAGACCGTGCACAGGCGCCTGTCGAACAATAGCCAGGTGCCTGGCGACATGCCATATACTGAAGACGACATGCGCCTGGGTGGCCAATCTGCGTAACATCTAAAAAATTGGGGGCGCCAAAGACAAGTGACTGCCTTGAAGTTCACAGGTGCCTGTGAAAATACAGGCTCCTGCATTTTTTGCTTCAGTCGCCTGTTGTAACTGTAGCTGAAACCAACAAAAAGTTGGTTTTTGCCAACTCTCCGGAGTGGAAAAGTCAGGTGCCTGCTTCTGAAATGGCACCTGCTGTTGAAATGGCAGGCGCCTTCACAGTTGTTCAGGCGCATGCATCCCTTCTGCAGGCACCTGTGATGCACTCATTTTCACCCAGATTCTTGGCTTCACGGGGCAGGAGCCTGTCGTTGTCCGGACAAGCGCCTGTCCTGGCTCCAGCTTCACTTCTCCATATGCTTGATTTTATCCCTTTGGGACTCCTGAAAATCCAAAAAAATATGAACAAATACATTCATGTTTATAAAGCCTTGGAGAGTGAAATTGTTCAGAGATAAAATCATACGCTCAAAAGTAATGAATTATACTAGACGATAGTTAATAGAGCATGATTCAATGGATTATTATGCACAAGCAGGAATGGTTATGGGCTAAAAATGCAATATTCAATCATAATCACACCCCCAACTAGCTTTTTCTAGTCTCTAGTAAAATTAGCGATAAATTCCAATAAAAATAACCTTTTCCATGGATCATTGGCATATCACAAGTGTGTTGAAGACCGATATAGAATGGCAAAACCATCAGGCCTATACACTCATCCCAAAAGCATTCTTCTCAATTCTCATACACATCCCTATAATCCACCTCTAAGCTTTGCAAAGCCTTAGAATTTGACAATCTTATGGTAAAAATCTTGAAATTCTCAAGCTTTTGGCACATAAACACTAAATCCTTCTAAAGCTTATAATAATGAGTTGTGATTCAATTTCATGCGTTACTCAAATATCATGGCAATTTCATGCCTTATTCAAAGTACCATGGCAAAAGTTTATGTCTAATTCAAATGCACACAAGTGCACTTATTATTATATGATTTGATATCATTCATTTGAGCAACTCCAAAAATCAATTCACTTTATAGGGATTAATGAGTATGAAGCTAGCTTGAATTTTTTAAATTTTCTACGACCTAACCACTTGGTTGCGAACACTAAGGCCTTTACATCCCAAAGGGGTCTCATATGGGTAGTAGACATCATGAGATTTTAGCTAGAGGGCTGAGTGCAAAACCATTGAAAAGGCGTTTAATTGCCCTAACACATGAAGTTACAACACACAAAAGGATGCCACAATCCATTTCAAAAGTAGATGTCAAGCATGGTGTTTTGGAAAATCTCACTACATTGATATTAGATGACTAAGCAAAATGATACTATGGAATGGAGAGAGACAAAAATCATGCTTTTGGGTGATAAACTTTAAAGATAAAAAAAATTCAATTTGTCTCATTTATTATATATAAATATGAAAAACTAAATTTTTTTCAAAACTTCGCATATCCTAATCACACATCCCCAACTTGAAATGGACATTGTCCTCAATGTTTAGAAAGGTGACGAGGAATATGGACAATTATTAGGGTATGTGAAACGAAAGATGCTAAAGCAAAGATTTATTTATAATTAATTATACTAAGTGATGGAAGGAATACACCTTGTTGTTGTCACCCGGAAGTGAGTCCATAATCCTCATGGTGTCCCCCCAATCCAAGGCTTCGGATGGTATTTAAAGCCTTGCCCGGATCGAATGGAAAACTCCAATCCTCAAGCTCCTTCAAGATCTTCAGAAATGCTCCACAAGCCATGAGCAAAATGACGTTAAGATTAATGGAGTCTTCCAGCAATGGCCTATAGAAATGGTGCTTGTCTTTCGTGGCCAACCCATCCATCTTATCATTTGGCCGCCGGAAATAGATGCCATCTTGAAAGTTCCGGACTATGACTCTCTCCTCAAACCAATCCCAAATGTGATCAACTCCATGGGAGAGCACATCAATTAGGCTTCTTTTGCCAAATTGATGGGTATCTCCATTATCCTGCAAAAAAGGAATAAGATCAACATTTGCAATAAGAGAATCAAAATTATTCACGGAATGTTCACGAATAAGCTCAAAATTTTCATCACCAAAAATGTGTACCATGTTTACCTCACTTTCCTCCATCTCTTTTGGCAAATGGTATTTATTAAAAATATTCAAATATATGGTCATGTTACCAAAAGAAATCTTAAGTATACCATTCCTACAATTAATGATGGCATCACAGGTGGCAAGGAATGACCTTCCTAAGATGATGGGGAAAGGAGTAGTATATTGGGGTCCTTGAATATCTACAACCATTAAGTCCACAGGGAAATAAAAATTTTCCACTTGGACGAGAACGTCCTCAACACATCCCCTAGGAATTTTCACAGATTTATCAACAAGTTAGAGAATGATGGTGTGGCCTTCAATTCTCCAAGACACAATTACTTATAAACAGGGAATGACAATAAATTGACACTAGACCCAAGATCAAGTATAGCATGTTCGATTTTTGTAGTACCAATGGTACAACAAAAAGTGAGGGAGCCAGGATCCTTGAATTTGATGGGATGTCCTGATGAAAAATTGAGCTAACCTGCTGTGTAATGAAGGCCTTTTTCTTAGAACTTAGTTTTCTTTTTATAGTGCAAATGTCTTTAATAAATTTAGCATAAGCAGGTACTTGGTTAATAGCATCGAGAAGTGGTAAATTAATATGACATTTTTGAAAGATTTCTCGAATTTCATCTTGGTATTTATCTTTATTTGGAGGGAGGAGCCTTTATGGATATGTTGCTTAAAGAGTGTAAGCATTAGACTCTTCAATTCTCGTCATCTTGGACTATGTGTCTTCGCTTGAATTCTCCTCGTGCACCTCATGGTGTCCATGCTCCTCATCCTCCACCTCAATCTCGGGCGTGACCAAAAGATGAATTGGCTTGGCAATCCCTCTTCCACTTCGTAGTGTGGTAAACGCGTGGCAATGGTTGAAGTCATTTCCTGAAAGAGAAGACTGGCTAACATTAGGGTCAAAAATTGATTATGAAACAAATTTACCCTTTTCTAATGTAGCCGCTAAGCTCGCAGCATTCTCTGTAAGTTGTTGAATTTGTTGTTGTTGCAATTGTTGGAAGTTCATCATTTATTGGAGTGTGGAGGTGAGTGATTGCAAATGTGTTTGGTTGTCATGTTCCACTTGGCTTTGTTGATCAACCATGTTCACCGCCATCAAATTGATCTCTTGCATTCTTCTCGTTACCTCATTTGCAACTCGCTCCTCAAATGCATCAACACCATTTATCGTGTTCACCCCACTCTCATGGTTTGGAACCACCCCCCAACTTCCCATGTGCTCCGTCGTCTCTTCAAGATTTTGCCAAGAATCACTTGGTGTTTTATCAAAGAACGAACCATTGCACAGCACCTCCATTTGTTATTTTGATGATGGAAGGAGACCATCATAAAAGAAGGCAATAGTTCGGCATTGATCAAAACCGTGATGTGGGCACTCCAAAAGTAAATCTTTGAATCTTTCCCATGCTTGGTCAAAAGTTTCATTGTTGCATTGGTTGAACTTCATGATCTGCTTCTTCAAGGTTTGAGTACTGCACAATGGAAAAAAATTCTTTAGGAATTCGGATTGTAACTCAGACCAAGTAGAAATAGATCTAGGTTGTAGAGCAGTCAACCAATGTTTAGCCTTATCTTTCAGAGAAAATTGAAAAAGTTTCAGATATACCGCATCGGGACTAATTTTTCCATTTAGGCATATGGAACAAACCTCAACAAAAGTTCTCAAGTGTTCATAAGGGTGTTCATTTTCCTAACCATGGTAAATAGGTAAGAGTTGAATTGTTTTCGGTTTAATTTCAAATGAGTGAGCATCGGGTTTTAATATATTACAAGAATCAATAATACTCATAGGTGGCATATATGTGTTTCTCAATGTCATGTTCATGCCAGGTGAAGAATTATTGTTGTTGTTGTCGGCCATTTTTTTATAAAGCCGACAAAGTAAAAGATAAAATAAAAGTGGATATACAAAGAATATTCATAAGAAAGTTGGAAGAATCTTACCAACCACCCAAGTAACCCAAAGTTAGTATGAAATGCAAAACCATTGTCCCTGGCAACGGCGCCAATTTGTTTGACTCGAGGACATGCACAATCCAAATAGTTTGCACACGCTCTCCTCCCATGTGTAGGAGTGTCAATTACAATATAAACCCAGTGAGTATGGGGTCGAATCCACACGGACAATTCGTCTACGTTCACGCTACCTTTGGGTCAACAAGGATGTGATAAGGTGAGAGACAAAACCACCTTTCGAATGCAATGATTTGGATCAAAGGGTGTGTGTGATGGTTACCAAAAGAACAAAACCAAACAAGCAAAATAAAAGTTGGGATGCAGAAGAGAGGAGTGTGTGGGAGTTGTGGTTTCATTAGGGAGTATGGCTTAGCTCTTCAATCTCCAATTGATGACTCGACTCCACATCCATGTCAAGATAGATGGAATCAGAAGATGTCCCTATTGGGAATAAAACCAAACACGTTTAACTCAATTATGAGGCTTTCAGGTCACACAACCGGATGGTGTCATCTTGAAGCCCAAATCAACGTGTTAGCATCAAGTGTAGTTATTGAATAGATGATTTCAAGCATGAAGCATGACTAGCTAAATCTCGCGGTTCAACACCTTTTGGGCCCCCTCTATGGGTATATGCACGTAGATAATGCCTCGCGGCACATCATCCTCATTGGATCCCTCTACGGGTAATGCATGATAAAAAGGGTATGAAATCAACCAATACAATAGCTACACAATCCTATGCTATGGATGATTGAAAGCTAGCTTACAAATCCTAACTGCACCATAATCCAACACACAAAGAGATTAGGTACACATATGAGCAAAAACATTTACCATTGCATCCATATTCATAAGTTCATACATAAAAAATGAGGCAAAATGAAATACAAAACAAGGGTTAAGAAAGATACCACCAAATGGAAGCTCTTCTCCTCCTCTATCAGATCCCAGAAAATGGGGCAAAAATCTCCCAAAACCATATACAAAAAATCTAATCTAAACTAAGAGGGAGAAACCCTAAAATGGGAAGTGTTTGAAGCTAATGGTGGAGGAACCCCAATTACATCAGAGTTTAGGGGTTTTATACCCCCTAGGGGTTACATCCTAACCCTCCAAGAACTCATCCAAGGGCCCAGGTGAAGAAGCCCAGAGATCGGGTTAAGAACAACCCGATCTCGCAACCCAAAAATCGGCAGAAGGACCGTGCACAGGCGCCTGTCGAACAATAGTAAAGTGCCTGGAGACAGGCGCCTGTACTGAAGACAATAGGCACTTTGGTGGATAATCTGCATAACATGTAAAAAACTGGGGGCGCCAAAGACAGGCGACTGCCTTGAAGTTCACAGGAGCCTCTGAAGATACAGGTGCCTGCATTTTGTGCTTCAGTCGCCTGCTGTAACTGTAGCTGAAACTAACAGAAAGTTGGTTTTTACAAACTCTCCGAAGTGGGAAAGTCAGGTGCTTGCTGTTGAAATGGTAGGCACCTTCACAACTGTTCATGTGCCTATCATTCCTCTGCAGGCGACCTGTAATGCACTCCTTTTTGCCCAGATTCTTGGCTTCACAGGGCAGGCGCCTGTGGTGTCCAGACAGGTGCATGTCCTGGCTCTAGCTTCACTTCTCCACATACTTGATTTTATCCCTTTGGGACTCCTGAAAAATCCGTTAAAATATATATATATACAATTCATATTTATAAAGCCTTAGAGAGTGAAATTGTGCAGAGATAAAATCATATGCTCAAAAGTGATGAGTTATACCAGACATTAGTTAATAGAGCATGATTCAATGGATTATTATGCACAAGCGGGAATGGTTATGAGGCTAAAATATGCAATATTCAATCATAATCACTACCCTCCTTATAAAAGAGTATAGCCATAGTTTAGGTGAACTAAACGCGACTAGGAAGTATTATAAGAGTAAGTAAGACGATCGAAAGGTCATTACAAGAAGGACGATGGCGATGAAGTGAATAAACGGTTCTATCTTATGGAAGGTCACTCTAATTGTTATCAAAGGAAGGTACTAGAACAAGATTCATCAAAAATGGGACACGAGTTCCTAGTTGAGGATTCAAGAGGTTCGAAGAAGGTAATGAGGATCAATGGAAATAGATTGTTGCAACTTTTTGTGATGAGAAACAATGGGAAGCTTCCAAATCAAGAGGGGGTATGCTACTACGACAATACCTATAGTATGATAATGTATGCTAGCAATGATAATAAAGGTGTTGGGGGCCAAATTGACGTAAAGGGAAAGGTTCAGACATACCAGTGATTACTAGCTATGTAGCCTTAGCTTCTTTAATTGTCAGGATGAATGTTTGATGCCCGGGCTGGTTCAACTTGCCTGTTGAAAGACTTGATGTTGTGGAGCAAGGGGTGGTTTACGCTGTTTCGATCCTAAAGTTGCTGCAATCGGAATCCTTGGCTTGATGATGTAGCGAGAGCAATTCCTGGTAGAGTGCTCAGATGCCCCCACATAACAGGCTTTGGTTGAGCAACCGACGACATTTATTCTTGACATGCCATGGTCTAGTACAATGGTGGCACACCATCTAGGATCGGTTGTTGACTGGTGATGCAGGCCTTTTAAACATGGTAGTTTGTATTGGTCCAAGAGCGTCTCTCGTTGATTCCATAGGACGCTTACTTCATCCAACATGGGCTGTTTCACGAAGTTTATCAACATCCTTGTAGTTACGTGCTGCTTCCAGTATTTTCTCATCGGAGGTTAGATTAGTAGATGACATCGATGCTTGGACGTTGTAGTTTTAATCTTGACTAAACTAGAACACTTGGTCCTCAGGATCCTTGACCGGATTAGAAGAGAAACGACTGAGCACAGAGAGTAATTGGTGTTGGAGTTCCAACATTTCTCTTATGATTCCCACGATGTCGTTGTCAACGACACCATTTCCATTGCGAGTGTTGGGTTGATCTGTCATGCTGTAAAACAAACCGCAAGGTAAGTTTAGTGAAAATTTATTCTAGTTGTACACTTAGATATTAATGTCGTCCAAATCGAGCTTAAAGTATTCTCAATAGCATAGACTAGCATGTGCCACCACTAAAACCTGTCACGCACCGCTTCCCATTATACTTGGGAACGAGGACGTGAGTGGGTCCGCAGTGTGCATAAAACAAGGAGGCATACTTTTTTTCTTTTCTTTCTCCCTCCTTGGTTTAAACACACTCAGCGTCTGTGTAAAAACTGCAGGTCCTTGCATGTGGATTTAAGAAATAGCTCAAACGACATTATTACATTTCAAGCATACATGAATTAAGATACATCATGGGCCTAGCATGGCCAATACAACAAAATACAGCAATTTACATAATTCAAATAGAAAGTGCTGATGCGAAGGCAATGAAAAAGCCCTAGTCTTCTGTGGGCTGGAACTCTACATGATCCTCGAGTGCTGGCTCGACCTATGTAGTAGGATTCTTTGTAAACTCACTCTCAAGTCCTGACAGATATTTCATAAGGCAACAAAATGAAATGCCCGCCAGCGAGGGTTACTCGGCAAGTATAATCCCATAGTAAATGAAAATGTAAGAACATAAGTATAAGAGAGGCATGAGTTAAAGCGTATCTTGAGTATGAGAAAGGTATGTTAAAACGTGGTAGGAAATGTTATACTAACATGGCATAGTAATTAAGAGCATGGTATAAGTATCATATGAATATTTAACGAGTTTAATTCGTAAGAACTACATCATATGAAAGTGACGTAAGGACAAACATGATGAGATATATAAGGTCTGAAAAGATATTAGCTAGTAGTTAGAACATTTGATATTATTAGCAATATGAAATAAAAGGAGTGATTTGCAACATGTAGCAGTTAAACAACAATTTGCAACCTGTAAGGAAATGAATGTACAAAACTATGAAGTGGATACTTACTTACATTTGTTCTAGTGTAAAGCCCAATGTCTGAGGAAGGATGTAACTAAGATACACCAGAACATCGAGAGCTACCCTTAGTTCTCTACTTACCGACTCCATCAGGACGACGGTCAAGATTTATCAATAGAGTGGATCAAGTCAATCAGCAACCTCTACTACAGTGGACTACCCCATCCCACGGGTTAAGTCAAATGTTGAGTCAAAGTACGGGAACATCAGTCGTTCAGTCTGTTCTGTTCATTTGCATCTTATTAGACGTGTACATTTATTCAATGGTGCCTTAATAGTCTGTACCATGATTCTCACAAAATTTCACAACCTTTTGATTCAATTCATCAATTAAATGAAACATGGAAACATGCAATAATATTAAGAAATGAGCACAGAAATGATTTCAACTGAGCAAATGAGTCTATTTAAGCTAAAAATATTGTTCTAAAACTAGTACGTATTTTTCAAGATTTTACAATAATTAACAGATATTTTCTTAATTTAAAAAGGTCAAAAACTAATTTTTAAACTAAGAAAACGATTTTCACAACATATTTGAAGATTTATTTAGGGAAAACCATACATCGGAATTTCTCCAACAAGGGGTCAAATTGAGCGTCTAGTTTAGTACTACGACATATATTTTTCTCGTACGTCGGTGTACGTGAAAATTTTACGATATACATCTTTAAGTGATAATCCCTTAATTGGGGTTTATCTTCAAAACTTTATTGTGGGAAATATACTTACTTTTTGGCATGAAACTAGCTCCAATGTGTCCGTTTCGTCGAACTGGATTTTCTGGATCTTCCCGTGTATTTTTCTGATACATGTACAATTTAATATGAATTTAATATAATATCTTATATATAATATATACATGTGTGTATTATAATACGTATATACATGCATGTACATATTTTATACTCCCCCACTCTTTGTACCTCTCCCTCTCTCTCATGAAACCCAGCCCGATGGGTATGTAATCGGGGAAGCCGCTGGCGGGGGTCTGGTTGTTGGCAGACGGCGGCTGAGTCTTACGGCGGTCGCGGCGACGAACGGGGACCGGCAGCGAGGCGGCAGCGGTAGAAGAGCGGTGACAGGTGGTGGCAAAAGCTGCTGCCACTGCTGGAGTTGGGCTTGTAGAGGCTGTCGTCGACGGGGGCGGTGCTGTAGGCGGATAGGAGATCAACGACAGCGATCGGCGGGACGATGTTGATCGATGGTGGAACGCTAACGATCGGTGGTGAAACGAGCAGCGGAGTGCTCAGCTGATGCTTTGGTTTGTCGGGGTTGTTCGGTGGCATTTGTCTTCGTTCAGTCGGCGGCGACTGTGCTCGTGGGGTGACGGAGCTTCCGGTGATGCGACGGTGACGAGGTGGAGGCCACGGTGGCTCTGGGGGAGCTTCGGCATTGTGGAGAAGAGAGAGAGGAGGGCAGCATCGGGCTACTGTTGTGAGGTTTTTGTGATGGGTGGCTGTCGGGGTGGTGTACGGGGGCGCCGGCGGGGCGGGGCACAGGTGCGGGCGAAGGTGGCGGAGGAACACCGGAGTCAGAGGGGGCGATCTGATGCATTTGAAAACCAAGAGGGGGGCCTTGCGCGGGTTTGTCACGGTGGTGTCAAGGCGGTGCTCTGAGCTCGGTGCTTGGTGTTAGAGTATGGGGGCTCCGAGCTCAGGTGCTGATTGTTGTTGGGTTCCTTGAAAGAAGAAGAAGACTATAGGAGGAAGATGATGAGGGCTGAAGGGGAGAATAATGTATGTATGATTTGGAGGGGATTTAATAATAATGTGTGGGTGGGTGGGTTGGTGTGTTTTTGTGTGTGTGTGTGTGTGCTGGTGTGGGGTTAGAGAATTTAGAGGTGTTGGATCTGTGTGGGTTTAGGGGTTAATGCCGTGAATTTGGTTGGATCTGACCAACTTTCATGCGGCCATGTAAGGGGGTGTGTGGGTAAATGAATAACAAGGTAATAGTAATTATAAAACGTAATTAGTATGTATTTAAGGTAATTAGTAAAAGTTAATTTGTAAATAGAAAAGTAATTTTGTAAAGGCCATTTAGTAATATATGAGAGTAATTAGTAAATGGCAAAAAGATAAACGTAACTAGTAATTGATAAAATTGATAAGTAAAAGTAATTAGTAAAAATATGGTTTTAATATCATTCTTCACATTTGACTCCAGAAAATACCCAAAACCTAATCATGGGTTCGTATTGTCACGAGGATCACGAATACGAAGTCCATTTCAGAGTTTAAGCTACGGAGATACGAGTTTTGGGTCAAAATGTTAAGGTTGTGGGTTTGCGAGTTCTAGGTCGATTTGACTCCATAAAAATACGAAAATAATATGGGAAGTACTAAATGACTATATAATCATGTTGTAAAAGTTTCAAATCGTTTTGATAACGTTTATATAGAAAAATAATTAACTAGGCTATTCACATTATATTTAATAGAAAGATAATATGAAAACTATTTATAACTTCTTAATAGGTCTTAAGATCATGAAACTGAGTTATAACTGTTTTTTTGATACGAAAAATATTGATTTGAAACTATTTTTGATATAAACTCCTGACAACCCTTTAAAAATATCTTTAAAGTATAAAAATACGTAAAATACGAAAATATGTGTACTGATGGATACGGGTCGTCACTTTACATCATGAAATTATGCATTTATATCATAAATGACATATTATCATACCAAACCATACGAAAAACAAATCTTGATCATGCCATAGTCACTTTCAAAATTTTTAAACAAAAGTACTCTAAAAAAGTTCACACAAGTAAGTTCAAAGGACTAGGCAAACAAACTAGTTGGCTAGGTTGGATGAAAAGATAATATGCATGTACAATGATTGGGCGATGTATCTTTAAAAAAAATTCTAAGCAAAAACATCTAAACGTCTAAAAGCATTTAAACCTACCTACTACTCTCCCGCCAACTTAAAGACAAATATTGTCCTCAATGTGGAAGGAGTATGTGATCATTGAAAAGAAACTACTTAGAAAGCATAGGAAAATGCATATAAATAAATATTTACACTACTAGAAAGAGCATACCGTGGTCAAAAGGTGGATCACGGATGTCCAACGGTAGATGAAGCTGCTCAATTAGCTCCTTATGATCCTCAGTGAACGTCTTCCTTCCACCAGCAGCTTTGGACCCTAACAACACAACCCTGAATGCTCTCTTCTTAAAATTTTCTATTGTAACCTACGAGAGAGATGTTGTTTCAACCAAAAAAGGACACATTTGCCTCTCAATGAAGTTTCGCCAAATAGGATCATCAAAATAATTTAAATAATTTAAAGCATATTGGCAAAAACTTCATAGAAAGATTGCACCAATTTCGGTATGATGCTCGACCATGGTGGAAGGATTGAATGATTTTAGGAAAAAACTAGGGAAGGGCACGGTTCGGACTCCATCAAAATGATATCTGAGCTCGTGTCCCTACTTGTCTCCTCCTCATATTCGTACAAAATTTACCGTTTGTCCTCTCCCTCTTTGCACACATCACTTATAAGAGAATAAAATTCCAAAACAAATATTTGAAATTATTGTGTGGTTGGATTACCTTCTTCCAATGTGGAGGCCAAACATGAAAGACTCACTATGATTTGTCGAATGGGCTATCTGAGTCTACATGCTTCGTCGAAATTGTTGGGATAGAGCCTCCTTTGTCTGAATGAGCACTTGAAGCTTCTTTTTCAAGGCCTACAAGGGTACATCTATACTTTTCTCTCCTTGATCAAGGCATGCATCAGCATCATCACAATAGGGCACTAACAACTCACTCCCTGAAGTTTCATCCAATGGTTATGCAATAACCTCCATGGATTCCAGGTACTCCTAAGCATCCTTATGCATGTATGCCATGAAATCACCATTGTCCATCATCGCTATGAAATCCTGCATCTCCTCATGTAGTCACTCGTAGAACAACTGGAAGGGTTGGACCACAGTGAATCCATGATATGGACACCCGTTTAATAAATTCATGAATCTCTTCTAGTCTTGATAGAAGGATTCATCGTCTTTTTGAGACAAGCTGGCAATTTTAAGCTTCCATGATATGTCTCTATGCAAAGATGAGAAATGTGCATTATAACAAAAATTTGTGCCATTATAGTCCATTTTTTTGAATTTTTAAAAGAAAATGGAAATAAGAAAAAGCAAAGGACTCAATAAATGAAAAATAAGAGCATAAAAGACTCTAACACTAAGGAGATGGACAAATCTAACCAAAACTTCCACAATCAATCAAAAATATGAATTATAGAAACTGTTGTGCCTATCAACGATGCCAAAAACTTGACCAACACAAAATATTGCTCACTACTCCCAAGTATATGAGGTCTTTAAGTAATAAATCCTGATGAGCCCAGGGTCGAATCATGTGGACACGTCATTCTACACTATCAAAAATTCAATTGATTAAGAAAAGATAACTGTGAGAAAAGTACCGTCTCAGACAAAATAAGTGGATAGGATGGGGAAAATGAGGTTTTGGATTTAGGATTCACTAAAGTTGGATGGCTAATTCGAGGAAAAGATGTGAATATTTTCATGTGTAATGGGGTCATCTGCGGTTAATGCAGTCAAGATTTCATTTCTCCTAAATATAACTCATTGGTGGATCCCTTTTGGGGCATGCACCACCAGAAGATACCCTAATGGGCGTTATGCTCAAAGTATAACTCATTTGTGGATCTCTTTTAGGCTTGCACAATTGGAATATAAGTCGATTAAATTGATAGGGGGTTGCATCATAAATGATCTATCATGTCATCGATCACATGGCATGAAAACAATCAAGAGGGGCCTGATCATAGCCATATCGGGTAATTAACAAGAAAATGTAGGGATTAATGGCATAATAAATCTAAGTATTAAAATGCGCAAGAGAACGAGGAAATCAATTGTAGGATCTGAAACTATAGGGGAAAACAGTAAAGGGGGTGAATAGCGCTTTATAAAAGTTAATAAGGAAATTATGCCAAATTAAATTACTCTTATGCAACCTTAGTGCGGAATAGAGAAAGAGAGCAACAACACAGAGAATGCAAGCACAAACAAATGATTACCCTAGTTCGGATTCATCGAGTCTCCCCGACTCTTTTGAATCCTACTCCAGTAACTCACTAGCAACCTGCTAGTGATTAGTGTTTCCACTAATGCCCACTTACCAAAATCTGACAAGTCCAAATCACTACAACTTTCTTCCACTTCCTACAAACAGGGAATGTACTACTCTCACAACCGAGAGGAACCTTGCTTCCACTTCCCACAAATCAAGAATGGATTTCTCTCATACCCGAGAGGACTTCTCAAATATCAAGAAAAAATATTGAATTGAAATATGAAACAATTTCACAACCTATTCCTTGAATGATACTATTAAGAATGAGGCAATAAAGGTGTGTGAGATGTGCTCTAAATGATGAGAGGGAGAGCACTTACTAACTTGTCTCAAGGTGTATAGCAATGAATGCTAGAAGCTAATCTTGAAAGCTTTGGAGACAAGTTGATCTTTAGAGCTTGAGCAAGAATTGCTTTGAATGCACTTGACTGCTCTAGTTGAGAAGTTAATGACTTGGGATCAGTTGAGAGTGTATTGAATGAAGTCTTAGATGCTTAACTAACCTCTCAAGTCAAGACATTAAAGCCCTATTTATAAGTCATGGAAATCTGCTCAAAACGTGTGAAAAATCCAAGCATTTAATGCTGTAAACGGCTATTAACGGGCAGAAATCCAAGTCACCAGTCGCCTGATGAAGAACGACCAGTCAACTGGTGTACTGTTCTGACTGGGCATTAAATGAGTCTAATGGACATATACCAGATGGCCGAAGAAAACTTTCCAGTCGTCTGGTCCACTGCTCAGTCGTCTAGCACACAGGCATCAGACGTCTAATTAAATAGACAGTTGCAACACTTGGTTACTGTGAAAGTAGGTCCAACTGCCCAGGCATCTGATGCTCATCATCCAGACATCTGAGCAACTGTTCAGACGTCTGGTAATACAACTTCAGATGCCTAGTTACAACTGACCACAGAAATGAGCTACTGGAAATATTTAAACGAATTTCCCTGACGTCTGATGTATTTCATCCAGAAGTCTGTTTTCTGTCAGGCATCAGAGGTCGTGTTACTGGATTTTTGGCTTGAATTTATCAGATGTCTGGAGTTCGTCATCCGGGCGTCTGACGAACTGTTCAGACGTATGGAATTAGAACTTCAGGTGTCTGTTCATGATAAGGTTTTAGAGAACTATATGCACATGAGCACCAGGCGTCTGGAGACCAAGCACTAGGCTCCTGTTGAAGGCTGAAAAACTCTTCTTTGAGTTTATGTAAGTTCTAACCCTATGACACTCAATGATATATGATCTAAAGTGATTTGTGAGTGTTATGAATGATATTCTGATGAGTCTATTCAAGGCTTAACATGCTAATTCAACTAAGAAGTAAAGTAAGAAAGATTTGCATATGTATCCCCTTCACTTTCTATTGAATGCCTTGAAGACTTCCATTGAGATCACTCTTTGATGACCAAGGACTTTTGTTGAGTTCAACGCTATGAATTTCTTGAGTTCACTCCTAGATCTCCATGCTTCATTGATTGACGTCTTTGCATCAATTATCTGAGTCATCATCTCATTTGATAAGACTTTAACTGTATAAAAGATGCTCTCCTTAACTACAAAATATGTGGATTAGTCATAATTGATTATGTTTGTTTATTATCAAAACCACATTGGAGGATCCAATATTCAACAATCATAACATCACAAAAGCCCTAAATTTGCCACAACACATATAAAGAATAGTTCTAGCTCATCATAATAACAAATGAAATATTTTTACTCGAAAACATCATCCAAATCGTTATTACAGTGTAACTAGAATGAAAATACACGAGAGAGAGAGAGGGAGAGAGAGATCAAATCTACAAGCTATTAAAGAATATGAAGCCCCCAAATCCTCTCCTGAGCTCCATCAAACCCTAGCCTCCAATGGCTTCCCTAAGCTTTGGATCCTTTAAAATATTATGAAATTATCAATAAGAATCCTATTTATACTACCTGAAACTCCATTAAATCTCGGCCCTTGATTACAAGATCCGACGGTTCAAAACATTATGGGTTCGGTTGAAAAACACTTTAGAAATCGCCAGACTATGCTTTAGAAGACATAATCAGCTGCTTAAGGAAGACCCTCCAGACGTCTGATGCTGCTGACGTGTTCTGCTTTAAGTTGAGTCTGCCAGCCATCTAATTCAGTTATCCTAGACGTCTGATGCTTTTAGTGCTTCCAGCCTGGGTTGAGTCGGTTGGCCTTCTGATGAAGGGCGACCATACGTCTGGCAAGTCTAAATGTCAGCTGCTGGGTCAGCCAGTCGTCTCGGCAAGCTCCTTCAAGTGTCTGTGTGGCGCATTCTATAATTTTTCTGAACTCTTTATTTTGGCCACCTACTGCATCTGATCGCATCATCCATCTAACATGATGAACCAGGCGGCTGAAGCACAACTTCTAGCCGTCTGAATGGGGGTCCGATGCTGCCTTCCAAAATTATAGAGATGGCTTTGAACTCCAAAAATCTGCAAATAATAGTCATTGGAATCAAAAAAATGCCATCTTCACATGAAAAATAAGGGAATATAAAAATAATCCATAAAAATTATGTTTTGTGTATAAATAAATGATATGCTTCAATATTTCATGATATTCAGAAATGCACATATCGGAGCCAAAATAAACACAAAATATGCACACACTGCTACCAAATAAGAGGGAACTCTACAATTTGTCACTAGAATCATGGAGGGACAGTGCGTTGGAAAAGTTCCAAGCAAGACATTGTAATCAAGTTGATGATGGAAATTGCGTACATCACAAATGATGTAGCAAAGGATGTGTATAGATGGAGATGTTCATTATTCAACTTGGAATTGTTCCTACTATTGTTGATCAAATACTTGTGTATTGTGATAACAATGTGTAACGGCCGGTACCCACTATTCGTTATACGGCTGTGCGTATATCAATTTCGGGTATCGGATTGGTTTTGTTGCTTTGTATGTGAGTTTTGTTATCGAATCGTTAGGGCCGTAGCGCCTTGGTTGCATCCTTAGTAAGCCACCCCGACGTGTGCCCAACTTAGAATTACCGTCGCCTTTGGACCCCGTATCCTTTGTGCGCTTTTCGTGCACGTAATCTTCTTCATGCACGTATTTATTTTAGACCTTGTCCGTGACCGAGCCCTATAGTGTGATATGCCGTTGTGACCCTCTCTGAGAGCATTAAAATTGTGGTGTTATTGGGAACGTCATTTCCGGGTCGTTCTCCCACGATTTGATCCCATTTGAAGAGACGTCACGATTTTCACTTTTGTCGTTAGACCTTTTTATTTAATTTCGTGTCACGACGTCGAAACTGTGATCCGTCTTCTCTGTCTTCTTTCTCTCGTCATCTCGGTCACCCCAGTATTTATTCCACAATTTTTGGGCTTCGTTTGACCCACTTTCGCTTTTTGGCCCAACCCATTGTATTTTTAGCCCTAAGTTTCATCTAGAGAAATTTCCATAATAATAATCATTAATAATAATACCATCCCAATGTTGACCTAGCCAGGCCGCACACAAGAGGGAGTGAGAGACTGGTTCTAAAGTTTTTGTTAAAAAGGAAATAGAAACATTTTTTTTTAAATAACCCTAACTCATTTGCTCTACCCCACGTGACCAGCCATACCTTATTAAATTGCCCTAGGGTACTACTTTAATAACCTAGCCTATCTCTTCTTTTTCAGCAACCACAAACAACCCGCCGCCATCTCCATTCTTTCGCACGCAACAACAGAGAACCCCCCCTTTTCGACCTTACCCTTCGAATCCGAGCACCCTCCGTCGGGCCCCCGTGCGCTCGCCCCGGCGCCGCTAGTCCCCCTTCGTGCAACCGCCAAGCCCGATCCCCGATCCACTCCGACCGAGACCGGTGGCCGTCACCGGCCTTCGCCGCCGGCGCACGGCAGCTGGGCGCTCCGTCTCCGCCCAGCGCCCCGATCTCTTCCTCGCGACAACCTCGCCCTCCACCCACAAGCCCCACGCCACCCTACAGCTCTCCGACCCCGTAACAACAGTCCGCCCTTAACCCCACCTGCTCCGACTGAACCCAATCTCAGGCAACCCGATGCGACCACCCCAAGCAACATCTCCTCGTCTTCTTCCCTTTCACTAATCCATCTTCCCATCCGGAGCACACGTATGCGGCTTTCACAAGAGGGGTACTCCTGATCTTTCATGATGTTGCTAACATATTGTAGGGTTGCTAGATATTTCAGTAGTCTATGTGTTAAAAACTGTGTTCCCCTTCTTGTGAATAGAACCCTATGATACCTAGGTTTAATATTAATTATTGGGTATGGAACTTTCGTAGGTTAACTTATACAATTTATCCTATAATCTACAGGTAGCGTTACAAGTGGGTAGGCAGCGTATGTGTGCAAATTTGTGTTATCATTTAAATAGTTCACACGTTGGCTTACTACTGTATATCTGACGGCGCAGATATGATACGTTTCCTTCGCGACCCGTTGCCGTTCGTGAGTCGACGCCGTTACCTTACCCAATACCGGAATCCAACCCCTGACGTCGCTGCCCGACGTCAGAGTAGCTCTCGCGTCGTGTTAAGGTATAACTGAACCGTAGGAACCCACACCGCATGTTAACAAGATAAAAACTGTGTTTTAAGGCTTTGTAACTCACTAATCCAACTTAATAATACGGGACTGTAGGCTGATTGTTGGACCGAGCGTGGGAGCTCTGGACGTTATGAAATGAGATTGGACTTTGAGATTGTGATACCAGCGTGTATATCAGGCAAGTGAAACTTGCCACTTAGGGTTTAGGCCATGTTTTAGGCCATTTGCTTGTTGTAGGCGTAAAAGAGGCTAGGCGACGAAATGATACTCGCCTAGGCGCAAATTGGGGAACTAGCTTGACAACGAAGCTAGTTCCGACTTTTAGCATGTTGCACAATTACCATGTCATGTTTACTTTCAATTAACGGTACTCGAATATGTTCATGTCATTGCATTTCGCCTGTCACGTTTAATTTAATTAACGGTACGCAAATAAATTGTCATGACCTCGCATTCTTTAGGTATTGCTGTGATTGCGTAGCTTCGCTACAATGTTGTGTTCCTGGCTCGTGTTCCAGAAGCGGGCCATGTGTTGGTTGATAGCCAATGCCCGAATTGCGTGTTCCGGCTAGGTGTTCCCTACGCCATACTTGTGTTCCTGGCTCGTGACCAGAAGCGAGCATAATGAGTTGGAAACCCCAACGCTCGAAATGTATTGAATTGTGAACTAAGAATGCGAGCTCAATGTGCGGGGCAACCCCAGGCTCACTAGCTGAGTTCCATGTGCGGGGACCCCAGGCTCCATATCGTGTGGGTATTGGGTAGTGTTTAGTGCCGATCGGTCTGAAATGATATGCCATTCAGCGAAGGGCGTAAAAACCTACAAAATGTGAATTGATTGAATTGATAGTAGCTTGGCTACTCTTGACTTGTCCCGATAAATTGTTCCCTTGTACAAATTGTCTTGCCATGTTTTAATTGTGCACTCATGTTATAACTGCCATGTCATGCATACTAAACTGCTAGGTTGTTAGTCACTTTCAGTTTCCTTGCCCAAGTCTTTTGACTTGCTGACATGTGCCCCTTTTCTCTTTTGGGTGTCACATGTTAGATTGTGAGCCAGAGTTGGTCGTTGAGGACGAGCAGGTTGTAGGTGTTGAGTTCGAGGACATAGGAGACCAGTCCTAGAGCTCCTTCTAGCTGTTGTTGCTTTCTGCTTAGTCGTTGTTAGGCTGTCGGTGCGTAGCACCTCTCTTTTCTAGTTGATGTTATGTATTATGTTGGCCATGCCTTAGGCCTCTTTTCAGTCTCTTGTACTTTTCTTTTCGTTTCTTCTTTTAGCCTGGTGGCTTTTCTGGGATGTGTGGATTTATTTTTGGACGTTCTGAGATGTCTCTTTTGTCTCATTTCATTATTATTATTTTTGTTTCGATTCACGTTGCAAGGACCTGCAGTTTTAAATTTGATATCTTATACGCTTATCAGACTGCAGCTTCACAGCTTCACGTCTGAGCGGACCTCCTCACGTCTCGCCTTCCATTTTAGGGAAGCGGGGCGTGACAGGTTTTAGTGGTGGCCCATGCAGGTCCATTTGCAAATGCGAACTATCGGGACAACGATAATAATGATAGAATATCCATTAAATAAATTGCAACATCCGAGTCTATAGCCTTGAGTCTAGTAGTTTTCCTATGTCACTAGGTGGTAGGAGGACTTAGTTAGACGTCCGTGTTTGCTAGTTAGAGGCCCCTGATTGTTAGTTAGACTCCCCGCTAGGAGTTGATTTGGTCGTCGTAGGAGTTACCTTAATGGTTCCTATCTAGCTTTGACTAGGACAGACTTCTAGAATTCTTTGGTCTCTCGCTTGGGTTCATCGATTTCGGACCAAGTTGAACTCATTTCATCGATGTCTAGCCCTTAGGGAGTCTTAGCGCTTAGTTCCATAATCTTTAGTTGGTTGATCGTAGGAGTTTCCCGTAGATTTTCCTAAGTCATGCTCTAGGCGTATTTATGCTTTGATCATCCGACCAAATCCCTTGCCTTGATCCCCATGACCACCACGTTTCGATAATCGTTGACCTTTCAAATATTCTCCGTTGCAAATCTTGAATCTTCCAAGTCATTTTCAAATGCTTTCCTTATTTAAAGTTTTTACTCGATTTAAATTTTGTTTTAAATCCCCTTCTCGTATATTTCCCTTACCTTCGTTAAGTTAAAGCAATTCTTAGATTTCAAAGTCTATTTGGTCGTAATTTTAAATTACTATCTTGTAACCATTTTCTAATCTATATTTTTTTCGCATTTCGGTTTAAGGACTCTAATACTATTTTGAAAATTCGATATACCATTTTTCTAAACTATGAGATTTAATCTAACTGTTTAGCATACATACTTTAAAATCTCTTTATCGCAAATGCTGAATCTTTGGAAGTATTTTCGATTCCCTTATTCGCAAGGTTTAAACTCATTCGAAAACTTTTAATATATGTATTTGGACTTCATGCTTTTCCGTTGACTTAAATTCATTTTGAAATTTCGAAAGGTTTGACGAGATTTTGATTACTGTTTTATAATGTTTTTCCAGCCTATACTTTTCATACCTATTTAAATATCTTGTTCCTTTTCACATATTAATTGTATTCTGAGCCGTATTTCTATTTTTCCCAATTCGATTTATAATTTTCCTTTCTTATTTATGCGGTTCAAATGACTCGTTGCGCTTCCTTTAATATATTTTTCAAGTCGCATATGATTTCAGCAAATCGATGTTAAGCTCAACGTTTTTCCTAGTTCCGATTTCCGTAAAATTTCCTTTCAAAACCATTTCCTGATTTATACCTTCCATAAATTTGATTTTAAATTTTCACTACAAATTTTGATAATCCTACTAATAAGCTATTGTTATCTTTCCGTTCACCATACATGCCTTTAGAATAATTTCTAACCTAAATGGAATTTCAATTATTTTTATATATCAGCACCAGGCTCGTGGTGCTCGTATGTTAAGAGCTTTGTGTAAAACAGTCTCTTTTTGGCAAATCCTGATTCCTCAAAAAGTAGTTTCAATATTGATTACTTTAAATTTTCCCTGGCTTAACGATTTTGAAAGCATTTAACCTGAGTTTAAATTCTTAAGTTAATTTAATTTCATTTCAAAGTTTGCAAACGTTATTAAATTACTACTGTGTAATATTTTCCTAAACTACGACCTTAATATTCGTGTAAATGATTTACTTCCTTTTATAATGATTGTATATAAACCAATAAACCATTTTCTCCTACCATGTATATTCGACTCAAGCTTATTTCGAACAATTTGTTTTATCGACCTCTAAATATTTTTATACGAAAAGGGACACCAACTTTTGAAGTACAACAGTTTTCAAACTTTTCGTATTTGAACTTTAAACTTTTACATACTATTTTTCTCTATTTCATAAGGGTATCCTTACCTCTTACTCTTCCCACCTAAGCAAATCACAGTTTTACCCTAGTTCATCTAACCAATCTGGCTCCTTTCCTTCGTCCTTGATGAACTCGTGCTTTCGATCTTTCCATTCGTCACGCTTTTGATTTCGGTTTCTTTCCTTTTGCCTAGCCAATAGAGCTTGTCGTTGCCGTATCAACCTTAATGTAGTTTGGTGGGCCCCACTAGTGTAATTTGATATGTCGTCATAGTGTATTTAATTTCACGGTGCTTATGAAATTGTATGTGTGTTGGTATTGATATATGTATGGATGTTGTGTTATGGATATAGAATACTCTGCTATGATTTGAGTCTCACTCAAGCTTGAGTGGGTATACTCTATGTACATTGGTGTATTGTATGTGGTTGGTGTATAGTGATGGATGATGTATGTATAATGTTTGGATTGTTTGTGCCTGGTTGTGTTACGCACATAATTGTGGGTGGCTATACCGATATATAGTTCTATGAGTTGGTCTTGTAGTATAGTTATTCACTAAGGACTTGGTTGCGTGAATATATGTGTGCTAGCTAAAGCTAAGTGTGTATATGTGATGAGTATATAGTGGTATATATGAATGTTACGTCAGCGTGCGTGGATGTGCACCATGCACGGGTAAGTATATGATAGTTATAGGAACTGGTGACTATGGTATGTGTGGTGTGTCGTGATTATAGCTATAGGGCTATATATGAAGTGATAATATGGTGAAATGTGTGCATGCATTTGAATGACTATAAATTGTGAAATTATAATGATGGTGAATGTATATTAGATGTGGTGAACTTGTTTTAATAATGGTATGGTGTGATTACACATATTGGTTGTTTGGTATTGGATGTGCACTAGGAGATATAGGGAGTGGTGTATCCTTATTATTTGGTTCATAGGTAGTTATCTAAATGTGGCGTGAACTATTTGGTTGTTTGTGAGTATATGCACCATGGTAGGTGATGAGTATTTAATAGTTCTATAGGGATGTTGTGACTATATGAATGATTGAAATACGTGTATGAAATTGTCTGGCTATGATAGGTATAGGAGTATAATGTGCGTGAATAAATACATGATTGTAGAATAAATGATTGACTACCTAGTGCATATGTATAAGCGTTTGAAATGACTATACGTGGTTGAATGATGATGTGATATTGGTTGGGGTAGTTACTAGATCGACTAGATGTGTTAGAAAGTCCGAGGACGGACTTTATTCTAAGGTGGGTAGGATGTAACGGCCGGTACCCACTATTCGTTATACGGCTGTGCGTATAGCAATTTCGGGTATCGGATTGGTTTTGTTGCTTTGTATGTGAGTTGTGTTGCCGAATCGTTAGGGCCGTAGCGCCTTGGTTGCATCCTTAGTAAGCCACCCCGACGTGTGCCCAACTTAGAATTACCGTCGCCTTTGGACCCCGTATCCTTTGTGCGCTTTTCGTGCACGTAATCTTCTTCATGCACGTATTTATTTTAGACCTTGTCCGTGACCGAGCCCTATAGTGTGATATGCCGTTGTGACCCTCTCTGAGAGCATTAAAATTGTGGTGTTATTGGGAACGTCATTTCCGGGTCGTTCTCCCACGATTTGATCCCATTTGAAGAGACGTCACGATTTTCACTTTTGTCGTTAGACCTTTTTATTTTTAATTTCGTGTCACGACATCGAAACTGTGATCCGTCTTCTCTGTCTTCTTTCTCTCGTCATCTCGGTCACCCCAGTATTTATTCCACAATTTTTGGGCTTCGTTTGACCCACTTTCGCTTTTTGGCCCAACCCATTGTATTTTTAGCCCTAAGTTTCATCTAGAGAAATTTCCATAATAATAATCATTAATAATAATACCATCCCAATGTTGACCTAGCCAGGCCGCACACAAGAGGTAGTGAGAGACTGGTTCTAAAGTTTTTGTTAAAAAGGAAATAGAAACATTTTTTTTTAAATAACCCTAACTCATTTGCTCTACCCCACGTGACCAGCCATACCTTATTAAATTGCCCTAGGGTACTACTTTAATAACCTAGCCTATCTCTTCTTTTTCAGCAACCACAAACAACCCGCCGCCATCTCCATTCTTTCGCACGCAACAACAGAGAACCCCCCCTTTTCGACCTTACCCTTCGAATCCGAGCACCCTCCGTCGGGCCCCCGTGCGCTCGCCCCGACGCCGCTAGTCCCCCTTCGTGCAACTGCCAAGCCCGATCCCCGATCCACTCCGACCGAGACCGGTGGCCGTCACCGGCCTTCGCCGCCGGCGCACGGCAGCTGGGCGCTCCGTCTCCGCCCAGCGCCCCGATCTCTTCCTCGCGGCAACCTCGCCCTCCACCCACAAGCCCCACGCCACCCTACAGCTCTCCGACCCCGTAACAACAGTCCGCCCTTAACCCCACCTGCTCCGACTGAACCCAATCTCAGGCAACCCGATGCGACCACCCCAAGCAACATCTCCTCGTCTTCTTCCCTTTCACTAATCCATCTTCCCATCGGGAGCACACGTATGCGGCTTTCACAAGAGGGGTACTCCTGATCTTTCATGATGTTGCTAACATATTGTAGGGTTGCTAGATATTTCAGTAGTCTATGTGTTAAAAACTGTGTTCCCCTTCTTGTGAATAGAACCCTATGATACCTAGGTTTAATATTAATTATTGGGTATGGAACTTTCATAGGTTAACTTATACAATTTATCCTATAATCTACAGGTAGCGTTACAAGTGGGTAGGCAGCGTATGTGTGCAAATTTGTGTTATCATTTAAATAGTTCACACGTTGGCTTACTACTGTATATCTGACGGCGCAGATATGATACGTTTCCTTCGCGACCCGTTGCCGTTCGTGAGTCGACGCCGTTACCTTACCCAATACCGGAATCCAACCCCTGACGTCGCTGCCCGACGTCAGAGTAGCTCTCGCGTCGTGTTAAGGTATAACTGAACCGTAGGAACCCACACCGCATGTTAACAAGATAAAAACTGTGTTTTAAGGCTTTGTAACTCACTAATCCAACTTAATAATACGGGACTGTAGGCTGATTGTTGGACCGAGCGTGGGAGCTCTGGACGTTATGAAATGAGATTGGACTTTGAGATTGTGATACCAGCGTGTATATCAGGCAAGTGAAACTTGCCACTTAGGGTTTAGGCCATGTTTTAGGCCATTTGCTTGTTGTAGGCGTAAAAGAGGCTAGGCGACGAAATGATACTCGCCTAGGCGCAAATTGGGGAACTAGCTTGACAACGAAGCTAGTTCCGACTTTTAGCATGTTGCACAATTACCATGTCATGTTTACTTTCAATTAACGGTACTCGAATATGTTCATGTCATTGCATTTCGCCTGTCACGTTTAATTTAATTAACGGTACGCAAATAAATTGTCATGACCTCGCATTCTTTAGGTATTGCTGTGATTGCGTAGCTTCGCTACAATGTTGTGTTCCTGGCTCGTGTTCCAGAAGCGGGCCATGTGTTGGTTGATAGCCAATGCCCGAATTGCGTGTTCCGGCTAGGTGTTCCCTACGCCATACTTGTGTTCCTGGCTCGTGACCAGAAGCGAGCATAATGAGTTGGAAACCCCAACGCTCGAAATGTATTGAATTGTGAACTAAGAATGCGAGCTCAATGTGCGGGGCAACCCCAGGCTCACTAGCTGAGTTCCATGTGCGGGGACCCCAGGCTCCATATCGTGTGGGTATTGGGTAGTGTTTAGTGCCGATCGGTCTGAAATGATATGCCATTCAGCGAAGGGCGTAAAAACCTACAAAATGTGAATTGATTGAATTGATAGTAGCTTGGCTACTCTTGACTTGTCCCGATAAATTGTTCCCTTGTACAAATTGTCTTGCCATGTTTTAATTGTGCACTCATGTTATAACTGCCATGTCATGCATACTAAACTGCTAGGTTGTTAGTCACTTTCAGTTTCCTTGCCCAAGTCTTTTGACTTGCTGACATGTGCCCCTTTTCTCTTTTGGGTGTCACATGTTAGATTGTGAGCCAGAGTTGGTCGTTGAGGACGAGCAGGTTGCAGGTGTTGAGTTCGAGGACATAGGAGACCAGTCCTAGAGCTCCTTCTAGCTGTTGTTGCTTTCTGCTTAGTCGTTGTTAGGCTGTCGGTGCGTAGCACCTCTCTTTTCTAGTTGATGTTATGTATTATGTTGGCCATGCCTTAGGCCTCTTTTCAGTCTCTTGTACTTTTCTTTTCTTTTCTTCTTTTAGCCTGGTGGCTTTTCTGGGATGTGTGGATTTATTTTTGGACGTTCTGAGATGTCTCTTTTGTCTCATTTCATTATTATTATTTTTGTTTCGATTCGCGTTGCAAGGACCTGCAGTTTTAAATTTGATATCTTATACGCTTATCAGACTGCAGCTTCACAGCTCCACGTCTGAGCGGACCTCCTCACGTCTCGCCTTCCATTTTAGGGAAGCGGGGCGTGACACAATGCGGTAGTTATTCTTACTGAGGAACCTAAATCTTACAAGAAATCTAGACTCATCCTGAGGAAGTTTCACTTGATATGTAAAATCCAAAGATGCTTGTACATTGAGATATAAAGGATTAATACAAACAATAATGTAGCAGACCTACTCATAAAAGCCCTTCCATAAAATAGACTGTAATGTTTAGTGGATAAAATCGATTTAAGGTACCATAATAATTGGCTGTCAGTATAAGTGGGAGATGTTGGGGAATGTATGCACTTAAGACAATTATTGTACTTTTAATAGACATCTTATTTGAAATGATAGTAAGCTATAATCTTTTATTTATGATATCATGTATATTACTTTTATGGTTATTGTTGTGATTATATGATGCATGGATAAAGTCCTAAGATTTATGAGAGGAACATTGGGATCATGATGAGCTCATTATAATGAGGCAAATGTGTCCGTCGATCATTTGTCTAGATCTGTTGTTGGTTGGAGGAATATTGAGACAGGACATTGATATTCCGGTTAAACCATCTATACCATCAGATGATACTGACTGGCCTCATAGTCACTTGGCGTGGAGACATCGTTAGATAGTGTACATGTGCTTGTTGGAAGAACAAGTTCATAGAACGACTCACTAGAGATACTTCTATGTGGTTATCATACTCTGAGTGTCAATAGAAGATTTCAGGTGGCAGTAGTTGCAGGTTAGTCTATTGACTGGAAATGTGCTAAAGGATCTTGCAGGTTAAAAAATATACTTAGGTAGTTATCGAACATTAGCTTTACAACTGATGTGTAGGTACTTGCTGGTATAATTGGAAGCATGTGAAGGGGTGGATATGCTACTAGGATTTGTCTCCTACGGTATGGGAGGTTAGTTCGAAGTTGAGTAAATGAATCCATAGTAAATCCCTGGCAGGGTAATAGATGAACTTGTTAACAAGTTTCATCCAACCAATAGTTATGGGATCGCATTTGACTCGAAGGTTTAAGGTGTAATGGGTTTGACTCTATACCATACCATAGACACCTTAGCGACATAGTGATGACGAATGGACTGGTCACTGTAAGACCCAGATTATCTTATAGAGATTCCAGTCTCACAAACTAGATAATGACGGTTATGAAACGGGGTTGGCATGCTCAGCTAGGGCTGCTACCGATCGGTGACATGATGTGATCGTTTTCATTACTATAGTATGAATCTGTCTATTAGAGTCTCACACTGATGATGAACTTCTCACGAAAAGCGAGATAAAAACTTTGAGAGCGAAGATCACAAAGTGTTATGATTAGAAAATAAGAACATAGCCATGATTATTTGACTAGTGCTTAATCAGCCATTAGTCGATTAGTACTTAGGTACAAGACAACTAGTCAGCCTGTAACTGTTACAGAGAGTTGACTAGTTGACTAGGTACAATCACTAATCGACTAGTCGACTAATGCTGACATGGCATGACTGGAATTCCAGATTTGATGTTGGATTTGATTGAGAATCAATTCTAAATAAAATTGAATCCATTTCCAAGAGTTTTAATGCGATTAGACCTCATTTAAGATACTTCTTCTTCTTTGCGTGTTTAGGGATGAGGTTGAATTTTATACAAACACTCAATCCGAATCAGATTCAGCTCTCCCTACAACTATAAAATGGGGTGTTCCCCAGCCCCTTGATAACTTATCAGTCTCTCCATGAAAGTCTCATTGTGCTAAGATATTCAAACCTACTCAGAGGGAGAATCTTTTGTACATAATCAAAAAAAATTCCTTCTCCTTTTTTTGCTCTAGCAAAGAGAGGAGGGTAGTTTGAGTTCTTGGAGGGCTCATGAACTGCGGAGGCATTCTTCATCTTTTGATTCATCTAAGGTGCTGGTTGGAGAAAGAAAATCTAAGGTGATGTTTGGAGGAGGTGAACACGTCACTTTTGGTTTTCATCGAAAGAGATTTTGGATCTGCAAGTATTGCTCGAGTATACTTGCGCAAAGGTACAACCTTCATGGTTTTTGTTTAGCAATTTAATTCCTATATTAGCAGTAGATCCTTGGTTTGGTTGTTAGTATAGATTTTTTTTTGAATTTTCTATCTTCTGCCGTATGATCTAAATAGTTTAGATTAGTAGCATCAAAACCTTACACCTCTCTTATAAGGCCATGTTGCCTTAGATTTGAGAAAGAATTGAATGGTCTTCCTAATTCAAGAGGGCCAAATCTAGCCATATGCCTATCTTTAAACTTTTCTCATATTAAGAAATCATCTATATTGATTTTCCCCATTCAAACCATTGAATAGCTTCCTTATTCATATAGAATGCACAAGTTTAACCTGGTTTGATTTTTTGTACATTAATAATCAATGATTTGTTGCACCGCTTAACCAAGGAATACTGTCTTTAATCCCTTTAAAGATTAAAAATTCCAGTAGAGATGCCTTAGGTTGGAAGTTCTGTCATTGCCAATCTACCAATTCCCACTGCTCTTGTCAATTATTTGGACTGAATCGGGATATGGACTATAATTTTGAAGAAGATTATTTTGATTAAGGAAGCTCCTTCTAGTGTTAGCTTAATCCTCTTCTTGCTCCTTATATTCTTATCCTGGATTCTTTTTAGCTCGCTCGAACCAGTCAAATTTCCTCATTAATTATTGGAACAATGCATCGAATATTGAAGATTAGGACGATAGGGTAGCTTGATTAATCGTTATTTTCTCAAGCTGAATTGCATTCTTGCTATCTTTTTGCTCATTTGTTGGTTGACAGTCTCGTGCTAACAATTGAAGGTTGCTTGATACTCAAGGGAGCTCTATCTTCTGCATTCTTTCTTCCAAATGATTCCCCTGTCAGTACACATTGTCTTCACTGACTCGACTTCCACCATGGCTCGAAATTTGATCTGATATCAAATGTTAATATCTAATCTAATTCTTCATTTTCTGACAAGGTATTTCAATCGAGACGTTCTGGGCATGGAAAGGTACAATAGCTCCAACACAAGATCCAACAAAGTGACCCAAGTGAATCAAAAGAAAAAACAAAACAAGAATCTAAGAATCAAAAGATTTGAAGAATTAAAAGAAACAAAAGAACATAAGAATTGCAGAGACAATTCAAAAGATGACTTTATTTCTTAAATCATATGAATGACTCTCTTACACAAACATTTCTATTTTATATAATGAAACATCTAAACAGACTAAAACCTTCAATTACTTGCTAGCTGTGTTATGCCATATCATTATTTTTTTAATAAAAACTCATTTGAGCTATGAGTTTAATGGATATGAGCTGACAGCGCAAAAAATTTCCAGCGTTATTGGCTCAGAACAAGCAAAAATATTTGAATTTTTTCCTAGGTTGTTGTACACATTCTAAAAACCCAAATATAGTGAACCCTAGGGGTATTTGATACTTGACCCATTCGTTGCAAAACACTTTATTCTTCTGAAACCATTGAATTTGTATCGGGTAAAACAAGTATCAAAACTCATTTGATACATTTGATTTTTTGGTATGATGGTCCTTTATGATGTGTAGAACACATCCAAAAAACTTTTAAAAAAAATAAAAACATGTATATGTGTTATCAACACAGAAAAAATTTCACACGCTGACAGCACATATACATTTTTCTCTTTAAGACATAATCCTTTTTTTACATTTTAACCCACTTGAGCTCATTTCCATCTCTACTTATTCTTGCCTCTGCATTGCCTGATTTGAACGTCCCAAAACTTCATTGATCTTCTTCCATGAGCTGTTTGAGCTTCTTCATGAGCAATGACTCTAGTTGCCCCAACCTGGATCATCAACACCCTTCAAATCTGTTTAAATTACTATCTTATCTGTTATGTAGTTTTCCAAGAACCCATCCATGAAACTTGATACTCTTGATGACTTGTTCTCCTTTTTGAACTATGATAATCAATGATTTGCTGCACCACTTAATCAAGGAATAACATCGTTATTCCCTTTAAAGACAGAAAATTCAAGTAGAAATGCCTTAGGTTCGAAGTTCTGTCATTGCCAATCTCCCAATTCCTAATCCTCTAATCAATTATTTGGACTGAATCAAAATATGGACTATAGTTTTGAAGAAGATTACTTTGATTAAGGAAGCTCCTTCTAGGGTTAGCTTAATCCTATTCTTGCTCCTTAGATTCTTATCATGAATTCCTTTTAGCTCGCTCGAACCAGTCAAATTTACTCATTAATTATTGGAACAATGCATCGAAGATTGAAAACTAGGAAGCTAGGATAGCTTGATGTATTGTTATTTTCTCCAGCTGAACTACATTCTTGCTATCTTTTTGCTCGTCTGTTGGTTGACAACCTTTTGCTAATGATTGAAGGCCGCCTAATACTCAAGGGAGCTTTCCATCGTCTACATTCTTTCTTCCAAATGATTCCACTGCCAGTCCGCATTTCGTCACACATTGGACTTCCACCAAGACTCGAAACTTGCCTTGGTATCAAATATTCTTTAGATTCTAATTCTTCATTTTCCGACAAGGTATTTTAATCGAGACCTTCTAGGCATGGAAACATACAATAGCTCCAACACAAGATCCAACAAAGTGACTCACGTGAATAAAAGAAAACAAAACAAGAATCTAAAGAATCTAAATATTTGAAGAACATAAGAATTGTGGAGACAATTCGAAAGAAAACTTTATTTCTTCAATAATATGAATAAATCTCTTACACAAACATGTCTATTTTATACAATCAAACCTCTCAACGAACTAAACCCTCCAATTACTATCTAGATAATATTCTATATCATCAATTTTAATAAAAACCCATCCAAGCTATGTATTTAATGGATACGAGCTGACAGCGTAAGAAATTTCCAGCGCTTTAGGCTCAGAAAAAGCAAAATTTTTTTTGAATATTTTCCTAGGTTGTTGTACACATTCTAAAAACCCAAATGTGGGTGAACGCTGTGAGCATTTGATCGTTTACCCATTTGTTGCAAAACTTTTTATCGTTCTAAAACCATTGAATTTGCACCGGGTAGATCAGATATCAAATAACATTTGATTCATTTGATTTTTGGTAATGTGGGTGAACGCTGGGAGCATTTGACCTTTGACCCATTTGTTGCAAAACTTTGTATTGTTCTAAAACCATTGAATTTGCATCGGGTAGATCAGATATCAAATAACGTTTGATTCATTTGATTTTTGGTAATGTGGGTGAACCCTGGGAGCATTTGACTTTTGACCCATTTGTTGCAAAACTTTTTATTGTTCTAAAACCATTGAATTTGCACCGGGTAGATCTGATATCAAATAACATTTGATTCATTTGATTTTTGGTATGGTACCAAAAAGTTTTTTTTAAATATATCATCTCCCTTAATAGGACTGATGATATACCTTTAGTGTACTCATCAATATATCCTCTAAAATGGTCATTATCCAACCACATTTTTTAAATGGTGGTAACATTGGATAAAAATGGAAAATCATAAATAATTAGCAACTGTGGTTGCGTACACTCAGCTAAACACACCATTAGAACCTTTTTATATGAGCCTGATCAACTCCATATAAACATTTTCTAAGAATAGGTTTAGAGCACATCTTAAAGATGGTACGTCCGCAACGCTGTGTCCGTGTTCCTGAAGCAACACTACATAAACCGTCATGATGCCATAAAGTGAACATATTCATCAGGACTAACCACATTTGATGAATAGATTCCAAAATCTCGTGTTGATGGTAATAATGATCCTGAAGATCCTTCAATTCCCTATGTGGTTCAAATCATTTATGAGCATGAAGCTCAAATTGACCACTTAAAAAGTAAATACATATGATCTGATTATAATCAGACTGACAATTTAAATATTATCAAACTTTCACATCCCTGCTACAAATAATCCAGCTAGGATTGACATATATGCAATCCACTAGCAGCAGAAGTGGATGCCCTTAAGAGATGAGAGGACATACCACTAGGCTCCAAAGAGAGAAATATACTCCTGGAGACCGAAAAAGCAATACCACCACAGGAAAGTGAGCTCAAATCCAGAACCTTATTGCAACTTGGTTGCTAAGGACCAATTCTGGATCTGTCCATATCCTTTACCCGTCCTAGAACATTCACTTCTTCAACGCGTCATGAAGGAGACATTTTTGGGAGAAATCAAATGATTATAGTACGTACGGGGTGAGTTTTGGGCAAGAAAGAACACATTTTGTCGACAAATTCTCTCATGTTTCATTTTGCCAGTTAAATATAAAATATCGTTTCCACAACTCTGTGTTGCCTGAAGCAAACATAGAGATTTGGCCAAATTATAATAAGTGAGCTGGACTCACTTATGAAATATGGGGTGTATGGACCTGAAGTCCTGATATCAAAAATGATATCAAATCCTGTGGTATAACTGAGTATTGTAGGAGAATTATAATAAAATCGTAAGCTATAAGCATTTTAATTTGCTATAGCTTTAGAGGTATAAATCGTTCAAACCAAGAGGTAATCCAGTAAGATGAGCTGAACTCACTTACACGATGAATCTGATGCATCAACTGGTTTATGTCAAGGCGTAACCCAACGAATGGCAAAGAGAGGGAATTTTTGGTGATGTTGTTATTGGATTGCCAACATTACCTATATAAGATTTCTTCAACTGCATGCATATAATTTTTCTTTACTTTCCTTTTTCTGGAACATATATTAAAAATATGATTAAAGGAAAGACAATCTAGACAGAGATCCTTAAAGGACTCATACTAAAAGATTGTTGTTTGCACCTCTTAAAAACAGCATTATTTTTAAGGGAGCAAATTAAAAGAATTGATATTATTTTAATAAATCAATAATATTATCGGATCTCTCGAAGAGAAAATACCAAAAATATCGGTTAAAGCCTATCCATCAAATATGATATGATATGAAAGTCCTAGCTAGGCATAAATTCTTGGCTTACAGAATACAACATCCTGAAGATGTAATATCATCATAAAGATGAACTATCATCCTGAAGATGACATTAATCATCATGAAGATGAACTATCATCCTGGAGATGAACTATCATCCTGAAGATGACATTAATTGTCCTGAAGATCAACTATTATTAATCATCCCGAAGATGAAAACTTCATACAACGGTCGTTGATGAAGAAACATGAAAATCATTCTCCACTAAATACTCCTATTTGGTTGTATGGATACACATTAAAAGACCCTTTTCCGTTAGCTGGAAGAGGGGAAGAATATACAAGGTCCAGAAGTACCTTAAGTGTCTTTGAAACACTCTTTTACCTGGCCAACTGCATGCGTCTCCTTTGAGCGTTAGCAGTATAGCTATTAGCCAAGTACAGTACAGCGCCTGCAGCGCATCACTGGACCAGAGATATGTAGCTTCTGCGCTATCTCCAAGGGTCGAGGAAAAATCCTCCTTGTTAAATGTATTTGCATATGCAGGTTACAAATCATCGCGATGTATAGCATAAAAGGGACGTCCACCTCCTGAAGATCTACACAGAATCCTCCCAAGTCTACATCCTCCTACCATTCCAAGAAGCTCATCATCCAAGAAGCAGTTCAAGAATATACAAAGCCAGGTACTGAAGTACCTCGAAGACAATGACGATTGAGACGTGGAGCTGTCTACCAAGTTCACATCGCTCCTTTAGTTTTCAGCTTCTGCCTTATATGAGTGAAACTTGTATAGATGAGTGATGTTTGTACTTTACAGTTGCATTCGAAATGTTGTAGATGAGATGGATGTATAGATGCATAGGAGATTAATGTATAGATATATAGGATAAATGCAAGACTGAAGCTTGATCAGAAAAGAGGGAGTCAACTGTATAGTTGTACTCTTTTTCCTTGGCTAGTGGTTTTTCCCATAGGGTTTTCCATAGTAAAGGTTTTAACGAGGCAACCACATTGACTTTGGATCCAGAAGTATCCACCACTCGACACATCCCCAAATCAGGGGAAGTTAGCTAAATGTTTTTAACGAGGCAGTCATCCCTAACTTGGATCTAGAAGTATCCACCCTTTAAGATACTCATTAGTACTAATGAATCATTCAGTATTCATAAGTCGAGTATACCATGTTGGTTGGATAAGAGGAAGTGTTATGAATAGGACTCTTTGGGCCTATTGAGTATCCACTCACATGAGTAACCAATATGAATACTATATAAAGGAGGTTAGAGGCTTCCTAGATCTCAATCTTCTCCAAACCTGTTTCTCCTTCACACACAAGAAAAACATGTATTAAAAAATAAAAGTTTTTCTCTTTGAGCCATAATCCTTTTTAAAACCCAATTGAGCTCATCTTCCATCTCTACTTATTCTTGACTCACCGTAGCGACGATTGCTTCCATTACTGACAAGAAAGACACCAAATTTTCCTTTAGATGGGTAGAAGAAGCTGGTACGAAAAACCAGCTTCCTGAGCTTCTTCATGGTGATCAAATGACCCTGGTTGTCCCAACTTGGACCATCAACACCCTTCGAATTTTTTTTAAATGCCTATCTTATCCAGTACCTTGGAGTTGTTCGGAGCAAAATATCTCTCATCATTCGGAAATCAAATCCAACACAGTGATAAATTTGCATCGGCGGGCAGGACGTCATATCCGTCAATAAATACGATCTTACTGGAGAAATCCCTAGATGAATCGAAATGGAATTGGGGGTGAAATCGGAGGATGGCGAGGGTTCAAGGTCGGAGCCTTGCCCAGATATTCACCGTCTCTTCTCCCATTACAACTCCCTTTACTTTGACGATGCCCTCGGCTCCTGCATTGTCTACTGGAGCGATTCTCGCACTGTTAGGTCTGATCTCAAACTCGATTTTTTCCCGGCAATTATTAAAGAAAAGGCTTTATTTTGGGGCTTATGAGGTGTATGCTCAGAAACCATATCTTTATTTGCTTAGAAATGAGATGGTTTTATATCTTTTGAACTTCTATAACTACTGCACACTTCTTCACTGAACAAAATGTTGAGTTCATGCTAGCAGCAAAATTTAACACGCATGTGCTGAGTTGTTTTCTAAGCTGATCCATTTGTTTATGTGAACATATCTTTACCATTTCATGTGAAAGTCACCATAAGTTTCAGCGTGAATCAAGTTGCTTCTTTTAAGTAAGTTCATCAGTGTAAGAGGGATTTGCTATTGACTTGGTATTTCAGGGTGAAATTGGATTACGATCATCAGTTTGGACGCATTAGGAAAGCCACTACTGAACTATTTTGTAAAAATGGCTTCCGTTATAATTGCAATTCATCCTGTATACTTCTCAAAAATTGCTCGAAAGGCTGTCATGAGTAGTTTGCTCCAAAATTGTCCATTGTATTTACATTTGTAAATCAAGTTTAGTTTCTTTCTAAATGCGTTGCTTAGAACTGCCTTGGCTTTCGTGAATTGCTTGGATTTTTTGCTCTTAAGTTAAAATTGGTTAATATGTGGTGCATGCACATGATTATGATGTGTCAAGTTAGTCATTTGTTCAGGAATATGTCAAGATGGCGAACTAGATGGAGAGCATCCTAACGTGATTTGATTTTTGACATACCTGGAATGGTTCTATAAATACAACGACCTGAAATTTCGTTGTATACTATTTCCACGTGTGCATGTTACTTATTCCCCGTGTTTTCTTCTTACCTTCTTACTTTCTTTTCAAAGAGAAAGAGAAGGATGTGATTCAAGGTGAACCCCTGACCACATAATTCATTGAAACAAGTAGAAATATAAAAGGTTAACCTATCACCTAACTGGCTTCAAACATTGTTTTAGTTATGACCATTACTGTTGAAGTTTATGCATCAAAACTTCTCCTGAACTTTCTGCTGCAATTAGACGTCTGACATATACCATCAGCCGTCTGATTCAGCTGCTCCAAGTAGTGTGTCAGAAGACAGACACATCAGGCGTCTCTGATTTTATACTATCAGACGCCTGACTGAGTATCAGACGCCTAACTGGGTGTTTTCATACGGCTGGATGGCATGTGTCATAATTTCCTACAATTCTGGAATTCTACAACCTGCGTAGTCAATTTTATCAGACGTCTGACCGCACTGGGTCAGACGTCTGATGCGAAATTGGATCATGGCCATTGATTTGATAATTATTCAAAGCGAATGGCCATGACTTGCTATGGCTCCTATAACCCTAATTAGCTATTCCTAAGTCATAGACACACACAACAACCAATAAAGGCACAAACAAAGAGGGCTTTTTTGCATTAGGAAGAGGAAGAAGATAGATACGAGCTTTGGGAGTGGAGTTAGTACTTGTTTTGAGGTTTCTGGTAAGATGTCTCCATTGTAGAGTGTTCACGAGACCTTGTAATTGCTAGAGTGTTAGGTTTACATTATCGAGAGGGTCCACTTATTATTGGAGGAGTTATTGGTAGTCGGTGTAAACTCTTTGATACATCTCTGATCTAGTAGAAACCGTGACAACGGAAGACTGGACATATTCATGATCTTAGCCGAACCAGTATAAGACCCCATGTCTTTGCGTGATTGATTGATGTTGTTATTGTGGTGTTTTTGTGCTTTCTATGATTTCTTCAAGATCTTGATTAAGTTAGCGATATATTATCTTGATTAATCCATTGTGCATACATCTGGTGTTGACGACAATGTATCGGATTCCAACATGTGGTGTCAGAGCTTTGGTGAGAAGAAAGTAGGAAGTTAAAATGTCGTCCTCTACCACATCGTTGAAGATAGACAAGTTTAGGGACAGAAAAGATTTCAGCCTTTGGAGATTAAAGATGAAGGCTTTTCTGAAGAAAGCCGGGTGTTATCTGATTGTCTTTGAGAAGTATAATTTTGACATGGATGTCATGAAGCCTCAGAAAGCGGAGATGGAGAAAAATGCATTAAGTGCATTGCAATTGTCATTATCAGATGAAATGCTCAGGAAGGTGTCCGAGAAAGGAACTACAGAAAAGCTTGGGAAGAAGTTGGAGGCATTTTATGCGAAGAAGAACCTGAATAGTCGGTTGCATCTGATGCAACACTTATATGTGCTGAAGATGAGGGAGGGCACTCATGTTAAAGATCACATCGATGCATTCATGAAGATTGTGTCTGATTTGCTGAATATGGGGGTGAACATTAAGGACGAGCAATTGACGATGATATTGATGTGTTCTCTGACAGATGATTTCACCCATTAGTTCGGTCCATGGTATATGTGTCGGACACACTATCCTTGGAGGAGGTTTAGTCCGCGGTACACTGTGAAGTTCTTCGTATGAAGGTAACTAGTCAGGAGAAAGGTGATCAATGTGATGCTCTATTCATCAGTGGGGACGTCATGATTCTAGAAGCGGCTATGGTTCTAGGAAGGATAAGGATAGTTCGAGATCTAAATCACGTGGGTGCAAGGACAGATGTCATTTATGCAAAGAGACCGTACATTGGAGAAGAGACTGACCCGAGCTGAAGAAGAAATGAAAAGGAAGATGATTCTGTTTCTGCTTCTTTAGGAAGTAGTAGTAATGACAACGATGACGGTGAGATTTTGATGGTGACTACATCTAGAGATGATGAGATCTTATGGCTCTTGGATTCAGGATGTTCCTTCCGTCCACATGACCCCGCATGAAAGCTGATTTAGTTCGTATTGTTCTAGAGAAGACGGGAACGTGCTGATGGGAAACAATGTGGCATGTAAGACAGTATGGGTTGGAGAGGTGAGGATCAATATGCAGAGTCATCAGAACGCTGATAGATGTCCGTCATATGCCAGACTTAAAGAAGAGTCTGATTTCTATTGGTATTTTAGTTGGATTGGGGTGTAAGACAGTCATTGAAGGTGACCTGCTGAAAGTGTCAAATGGGTCTCTTATTGTGATGAAGGGAAGAAGAGTATAAAATTTATATGCGTTGCAGGAGCACACCGTTTCAGATGTTAAAGGATCGGCCAAGTTGTTGCATCTTTGCCTTGGACATCCGAGTGAGAAGTCTCTTGATGCGTTCATAGAAGGAAGCTAATTGATGCCAAAGATGAGAGATTGGAGTTCTGTGAGAAGTGCATGAAGGTAAGCTGACAAAGACACACTTTCGAACAACAGAGCACATCAGCAAAGTGCTACTTGATTATGTACATTCAGATGTATGTGTGCCAACTTTTGTTCATACCATTGGGGGAACGAAGTATTTCGTGTCCTTCATTGATGACTACTAAAGGAATGTGCGGATCTACTTGATGAAATCAAAGGACCAAGTCTTCTAGAAGTTTAATGCTTGGAAAGTCTTTGTTGAGAAGTAGTTTGGAAGAACCATCAAAGTGTTGAGATCAGATAACGGTGGGAAATACACGTCGAGAGTATTCAAAGAATTCTGCAAATCACATGGTATTTTGAGGCACTATACTATGCCTATGGATCCACGATTAGATGTAGTTGTAGAAAGGTTGAATCAGACGCTGATGGAGAAGTGTTGTTGTTTGAGGCTGATTGCAGGACTCCCAAAAGAATATTGGGGCGAAGTTATGAATACCGCTATGTATCTCATGAATAGACTACCATCTTCGGTGATCATTTTCAAAATTCCTCAGGAGTGGACAAGGAAGAATGTGGATTACTCCTACTTGTAAGTGTTTGAATGTCCTGCCTATGCTGTATTAAAGGATAACAAGCTTGATTCGAGGGCTAGGACGGCCATTTTGCTTAGACACCCTGAAGGAGTGAAGGGATACATGTTGCTAGATTCTGTGTCCAAGAACATGTTCACCAGTAGACATGTCACATTTAATGAGTTGTCGATGGTCTGGCCGGAGATTACTCAGTCAAATGATGGACATAGGGCTGAGGAGCTTGACGCTAAGGTCAAGCCACCTTCCCTTGAGATTGAGACATGAGTTATTGATACATGCAAGAACTCGATTGCTGAAGAAGAGCAGATTGCACAGATAGATCAGGTTCAGACTCATGGTGAGGTTCTTACCCAAAGGCAGATGGAGATGTGACGGTTAACAAGGACTAGAAGAGCATTTGAGAGACTTGGAAAGTGGAACTACTCGGCTTTGACGTTTGCATTCGACGATATGCAAGCATTTGTCCTGAGCATTGAGCACAAAGAGCTGTTGACTTTTGATGTAGCCCATAAATTGAGCGCAGTTGCAGAATGGAGACTAACGATGGAAGAGGAGATATAATCTCTCTACAAGAATGGCACTTGGGAACCGGTAGAGTTGGCCAAGGATCGGAAGGCCATTGGATGAAATGTGTATATAAAGTCAATGAAGGCAATGGCAGTGATGTGAGATATAAAGCCCAGTTGTTGGCCAAAGAATTTGCACATAGAAATGGGAAAAATCACAATGAGATCTTCTCGCATGTGATGAGACACACATCGATACATGTGTTGGCGTTGGTGGCAGCTCAGGACTTAGAGCTGGAGCAGTTGGATGTGAAGATAGCTTTCCTGCACAGAGAGCTTGATGAAGAGATCTACATGGGCCACCCTGAAGGTTCGTGATGAAGGGCAAAAAGCAGAAGGTATGCAAGTTAAAGAAATCTCTATACGGTTTAAAACAAAGTCCAAGGCAATGGTATAAGAGATCGAATATTGGTTTTGAGAGAAGTATAAAGGATCAGTATGCTTATGTTTGCACACACGATGGATCAATGATTTATTTGCTCTTATACGTGGATGATATGTTGATTGCGTCACAAAATAAGTTGGAAATCAATAAGTTGAGGAGACTTGCTGGGGCATTTGACATGAAGATTTTGAGGCCTGCAAAGAATATCTTTGGAATGGAAATTAGCAGGGACAAAAAGAAAGGGGAGTTGAAACTGAGTCAGGAGAGCTACATAAAGAAGGTCCTAGTTGATATGCATGTATTTTACACATTTATTTTCAAACATTCATATCATGTTTCACCCTCCAAATCCCAATTTTATACGTTTTTCGATGAATATTTGGAACTATTTCACTTTCGGAGCGTTTATGTTGATTTCAGGGAATTTGGAGCGAATTGAAGTAATACAGTGCAATCTGGAGATGAAGCCATGATTGATGATGCAAGAGCAACAAGAATACTCTTGAATATGAGTTGGAAGCACTAAAAGATAAGGAAGAAAGATCTATGAAAGTTGGAGCAAAGAAGAAGAAACAAAGCTAAAACGCATGAAACACCAAAGAATTACGCACTACATCCACCTTGTTTTGATTTCTGCTATCATTCCAGAGGCCATCTCGACCTGGTGATATTTTTCGGTCATAATAGACTTCATGACGGTTCCAATGCCACCAAGAACACACCAAATGGAGGTCGGATGAATTTTCTAGAATTTCTGCAAGATTGGGTAGCAGTGCTGGAATTTGCGTATCAGTGTCACTGACTGAATGACACTATCACTCGACCGAGTGAGATCCCACTCGGCAAGTGACCAGAAAAAACAGAATGCTGATTTTTGCAGTTTCTGCAGGAGATCCCACTCGACCGAGTGACATTTTCACTCGGCCGAGTGACATTTTCACTCGGCCGAGTGCGCAGGCGGCCAGAAATCTGAAAATATGTTACAACTAGGGTTTTGGGTATTTTGGTCCTTTTTTTCCTTAGGGATTTGGGGCAGATATAAATACAAATTTGTAGCCGTCATTGAGGGGGAGTTCCTATTATTTTTCTTAGAGACTTTTTTAGAGGTTAGGCCATGCTCTAGGCCCCCTCTTGGATCTAAAAGCTTGTATTTGGATTGGATTTCTTCATGAAAGCTAAGTATCTTTGGTATTGTTATTTGAATCATTGATTTGATATCTTTTTATATGCAAGCAATGTTTCTTATTGATTTCTATATCATTATTGTTACACTTGGTTGATTATTGCTCTAGGGCAAAGTGATGAACCCTATGGATCTATGGTTTGATATGTGATTTCTATTGAAAATCCATGTTGCTAAACTTCTTTTAGGGTTAGATTATGGTCGATTTACTACGAATAGTTAGGGATTTCTACTTAGATCTTGAGAACTCGAGAGAGCTTCTTGATCCATAGGAAGTCCGAGATATTCGATTTAGATCTATAAGTGAGATACCCTAGAATTGGTGCGCGAGAGCGACCAAAGCTAGAATCTTTATTATATTTCTGTAATTATGTTCGTTTGTACGACGGTAAAACGAATACGAACCATTATAATCTAGATTCGAACTCACGTTGCGCGAGAGCGAACTTGAGTTAGAATTGAATTATATTATTGATCTTAATGCTAATAGTTTGAACTAGGCTTGCGAGAGAGCCATGTTCTAGTTTAGATTATTATAGACTTGCGTAACGAGAGAGCGTGCGTTAGTTCTCAATATGGTTGCGACAATTCACCCTAAATCAAGAGTAGTAATACGCGAGTTCATATTCATATTGATGCTTGAATATCATAGTGGGGATTACCTAGTCCTAGACATTTTTTGATTGAATATACAACCGACATCTTTATCATCGACACCGATATCCAGCACCATTGCCATTACATCATACCATAACCATCTCCACCAATAAACCTTCGTAGTCGAGCCAACCTAAGATAGATTGGAGCCAATACCACCTCCTTGTGGATACGATACCAGCTTGCCACTAGACCGTGTGCTTGCGGTAAAACTATATTGTTTTGTGAGTACATCCCGACGCGATCAAGTTTTTGGCGCCGTTGCCGGGGAGGTGTTTCTCGTTGGGTGCCAATTCGTCACAATTAGGTTGATTAGACTACGAAAAATAAAAACATTTGAAAAATAAAAAATCAACAAAAAGAAATTTTCACCCTCGGCATTGTTATTATCATTTCTATATTCTTTTGTGCCATTGATATTTTTCTCTAGGTATTTATCTTTGTTGATTAGGTGTTATGGGTGATATTATGTGGACCACAGATTTTGATTAGAGTGCTCAGACAGGAGAATACTTTCTTGATGAGATTCTTGCACACCAGGTTGAAATGCTAGCTAGGATTGAAAAGAGCAACCTTCAATTGGAATGGGTGAAAAGGGACATTGAAATGAGTGTGCGCATGCTTAAGGTTGCAGGGATTTCCAAATATATCAGTTTGACTTCATCTTATGGGCAAGAAGCATCGCCAATCATATTACCAGAGCCAAAATGTGCTGTCGTCGATCCCCATCCTACGATACAAATAGTGCATATGAAGAGTGGATAGACGAAGAGGCAGTGTAGGAAGCAGAAATTGAGTCACATGCCTGCCAGAAGACATTTCAGAACTTATTGGAGGGCATTTTGGAGTCAGCGAGGTTCACCTGTTCAGAGATCATTACAGCAGGTGATGCATTTGAGCTACGATTTGCAGATTTTGTTATGAACCATGTTTCGGCTGCAGGAACAATTGAGAAAGACATCCATGTCAGTCTTGAGGGGGATAGACTATATTTTCGGATTGCTTGTGAGCCTTCTCCTCCACATGTAACATCCCCACAAGTTGACACACATGAGCAACCAGCATCACCATTCCAGAGAGAGCCTACACTGATAGTTGATAAGAAGGCAAAAGAGCACCCTGTCGAGCCAGATCATATTGATGAGGAGGCCTCACATGCGGAGCCAAAGCATACCATTGAGGAGGCATCACTTTGGGATGAGGATATCTTCATTTAGATAGATCCAGAGTCTTGCCCACCTGCAGTTGAGCTTCTGTAGCCACCTCTACCTTCCACTGAGGCTGAGCATCCACTTGCGGAGCATTCACCAGAGCTTACTGCTCCCACTCAGGGAGATATTTTTACCCCTTCCATTTCTGAATCATGTATTCCATTTGATATTTATTTTGAGTCAGATATTTTTGACACGTTGTATCTTTTGCAGCACACATACGATTATGGACCGGAGGTATGCTTGGACGTGTCACAGCTTGACGAACCTGCCGAGGAGGTCCACACATATGATCCAGAGTTACCTGAGCAGCTGAGGACATCACGGAGATAGATGTCACAGCACAAGAGGATATTGAATTATTTCCAGGGAAGTATCGCCCACCACTATTTATTTCATATTATTTCTAAAGACGATCCTCTTTGGAATACTTTTATTATGAGTGTAAAATTTTTGCAGTGAACTGATGCATCCTATTCTCTGCAAGGTATAGGTGGAGTCCTTGTAGGAATGCTGGAGGATGCATTGCTGGAGGTCGTTGGTGTTCTTGGAGATAAGCATCTGGCGGAGCCACGAAAATTGCAGTTGGAACAGTTACCTGCACAGCTGAAGATTTTGGATCCACCGTTTGAATCAGGTGATACCAATCCAGTATTGTGGCAATAGTGTAAAATTTTATGCTTTCAATAAATCTCGAATCCTCTCGACAGCGAGAGGACCGTATAGGTGTTTGTTATCCTAGTAGATTGAATAAAAAATAGATAAATAAATTCACTTTAATGTTGGAAACAATCTTTTACACCCAAACCCTTTATATGCTATTGGTGGCCATCTTCTTCACATTTATATATGTCACGCCCGTTTGCTCACCACCCATCGAGTACTTCTTTCATGATAAACTTACTTTCTTTTCATTTGACTTGATTACGCTTAGCAAAGTCGTGATTTTATTGATCGAGTCAATGAATATGATTGTTTGGTTTAGCTTGGGGAAAGGCGCTCTCATGCATCATTGCATGTGCATGTGGTTGCATTAGGATTTCAAGTCATTTATATCATCATTTTCCATTCGCCCCCCTTATATTTATCGTTATTCCTCACAATTATCTTTTATGATCACATTGAGGACAATGTGTAGTTTAAGCTTGGAGGAGTGTATTTCCATGCCATTTAGTTACATTAGTTGCAATTTTACTTTATTATTAGGATTTTTCAAAAATTTCAAATTTTTTCATCAAAATTTTCAATTTTTCATCTTATTTTCCTTTTGTGTGCGTGTTCATGCATAATAGTGTGTGCCTGTTTTTCTTTTCTTTATTTTCTTTACTCTTTTTAGACTAGAAATAATTTTCCCATGATTGCACTTTGTAGCTATGCACACTCTGCTGGGATTTTCTTTGCACACTCACGTAGCATTGCATCATAGTGTGTGCCTGTTTTTCTTTTCTTTATTTTCTTCTCTTTTTAGACTAGAAATGATTTTTCCATGATTGCACTTTGTAGCTATGCACACTCTGCTGAGATTTTCTTTACACACTCACGTAACATTTTTCTTGAGTCTTATATGCTTCAATTTTATATTTATATAATGGATGTTTATCTTGAACTCTTAATTGACTGCTATAGAGTTATTATCTTGAGTAGATTACCTTTTCAATATGCTTTTCCATAGCTGAGTTCATTTTTCCACAATATATATTCTCGAAACAGTCAAAAAGATTTGCATAAATTAATTATGATAATGAATGAAATATTTGCATGATTTGTATGATAACTAAGTATGGTTCATGAATGAGTGTAATTCAAGAGAAATCGGATAACCCATGAAGCTTTAGTATTGATAAGTAGAAACTCTGATACCGAGCCCATGTCTAGATTCTATTCTTTTTCCTTTTCTTTTGTATATAACCAAATAAATGGTCAAAGGCCATCTTTGCATTTTATTGCGTTTACGTGAGTTGGCAAAAATCCCAAAAACTAAAATATAAAAAATCAAACAAAATTCGTAGATAAAAGGTCCTTGGGGTTCCTTGTAACCCGATGCCCCAAGATCGCCTGATCTGGAATGCATAGATCGCTCCTTGCACTCCATTGCGTTTATGCAAGTTTGCAAGACAAAAAGCCAAAAAATAGCCAAAAGTATAAAACACAAAAATTCCATATCCTTGTCTCCATTTCTATTTAGAATAAAGACATGGGCAGAGTTGAAGTTTTTCTAGGATTCGTGAAAAAGTCTAGTGTGGTGATCTCCTAACTTCAATCGAATTCATTATCTCATTTCATGAACAACAAATTTATATCTTGCATGCTTGGTATTTGATCATGATACATTTACGCTGGATAGAGAATCCGTTGTGGAGTTTGAATTTAAATTCTATGGATTGAGTATATTGTATGGTATGCTATGATAGGATTTCGTTTCCAATTTCATGTTGATGTTGAGTTCTCTATACTTTATTGGAAATCCATGATATATGCATGATGCTAGACTAGAATGCTATGTGTGGATGTGTGCGCTTATTTATTGCTCAGTTGATTTGTGTGCTACATGAGATGAGGAAATGATCTTGGCAATTCTCTTCTTTGTTTTATTTTATTTTATTATTTGTCTTCAGGTGAACTTCTTATTTGTCTTCCTCGAGAACGAGTAAGAGGTAAGCTTGGGGGATTTTGATATGCATATATTTTACACATTTATTCTCAAACATTCATATCATGTTTCACCCTCCAAGTCCCAATTTTATACGCTTTTCGATGAATATTTGGAACTATTTCACTTTCGGAGCGTTTATATTGATTTCAGGGAATTTGGAGCGAATTGAAGTAATACGGTGCAATCTGGGGATGAAATCATGATTGATAATGCAAGAGCAGCAAGAATACCCTTGGATATGAGTTGGAAGCACTAAAAGACAAGAAAGATCTATGAAAGTTGGAGCAAAGAAGAAGAAGAACAAAGCTAAAACGCATGAAACGCCAAAGATTTATGCACTACATCCACCTTGTTTTGATTTCTGCTATCATTCCAGAGGCCATCTCGATCTGGTGATATTTTCAGTCATAATAGACTTCATGATGGTTCCAACGCCGCCAAGGACATGCCAAATGGAGGTCGGATGAATTTTCTAGAATTTTTGCAAGATTGGGTAGCAGTGCTAGTGCTGGAATTTGCGTATCAGTGTCACTCGACCGAGTGACACTTTCGCTCGAACGAGTGAGATCCCACTCGGCCGAGTGACAAGAAAAAACAGAATGCTGATTTTTGCAGTTTCTGTAGGAGATCCCACTCGGCCGAGTGACAAGAAAAAACAGAATGCTGATTTTTGCAGTTTCTGTAGGAGATCCCACTCGACCGATTGACATTTTCACTCGACCGAGTGTGTAGTCGGCCAGAAATCTGAAAATATGTTACAACTAGGGTTTTGGGTATTTTGGTCCACTTTTTCTTAGGGATTTGGGACACATAAATACAAATTTGTAGCCGTCATTGAGGGGGAGTTCCTATTATTTTTCTTGGAGACTTTTTTAAGAGGTTAGGCCATGCCCTAGGCCCCCTTGGATCTAAAAGCTAGTATTTGGATTGGATTTCTTCATGAAAGCTAAGTATCTTTGGTATTGTTATTTGAATCATTGATTTGATATCTTTTTATATGCAAATGCAATCAATGTTTCTTATTGATTTCTATATCATTATTGCTATACTTGGTTGATTATTGCTCTAGGGCAAAGGGACGAACCCTATGGATCTAGGGTTTAATCTGTGAAATCTATTGAAAATCCATGTTACTAAACTTCTTGTAGGTTTAGATTATGGTCGATTTACTACGAATAGCTAGTGATTTCTACTTAGATCTTGAGAACTCGAGAGGGGATCTTGATCTATAGGAAGCCATAGATATTCGATTTAGATCTATAATTGAGATACCCTAGAATTGGACTGGAAAATAGGGTTACAAATGATAAGTAGCCAATTTTGGGAGAGTTGGCCCCTCTCCTAGCGTTTGCTAAGGGAAAAGCCTAAACTCTCTTCTAGATCTCATTGGAGAACTCTAGGAATGTCAAAAGACGGCTACAAATTCCATACCCTAACCCTAGCCAACGACATCACTTATATAATGACTAGTCATAACCCGTACCCGCAGGCATGGTGCATTTAAGATTTTTTCCCGCGAAATCTTTGTCCCCCAAAAAATATTTCTACAGCCAAAATTTAAAAGAACAACAAATTAGCGTAAAAAAATTTAGAGGCACGGCCGCATTCGACGAGGAACAATAAATTCGGTGCGGACGCCTTCGGCGCAGAATAACAAATTAGCGTATAAAAATTTAGCGGGCGCCCGCTAAATTTTTATACGCTAATTTGTTATTCTGCGCCGAAGGCGTCCGCACCGAATTTATTGTTCCTCGTCGAATGCGGCCGTGCCTCTAAATTTTTTTACGCTAATTTGTTGTTCTTTTAAATTTTGGCTGTAGAAATATTTTTTGGGGGACAAAGATTTCGCGGGAAAAAATCTTAAATGCACCATGCCTGCGGGTACGGGTTATGACTAGTCATTATATAAGTGATGTCGTTGGCTAGGGTTAGGGTATGGAATTTGTAGCCGTCTTTTGACATTCCTAGAGTTCTCCAAGGAGATCTAGAAGAGAGTTTAGGCTTTTCCCTTAGCAAACGCTAGGAGATGGGCCAACTCTCCCAAAATTGGCTACTTATCATTTGTAACCCTATTTTCCATTCAAATAAAATCCCCAATATAAATGTTTTGATATTCTCGTTTTAACATATCAGAAAGTATCAAATCAATACAATGCGTCATACATGGAATCCAATATAAATGTTATCTTTTTTGCTTTAGCAATTGTCCAGTTGGTTTATAGTTTCTCTGTATTGGTAACTACTTGGATGACTCTATGCTCTCTAATTATGGCTATATATTTATCTATTAGGTCAAATATGTATGAATCATTCTGAAAGCTGTCGGTTGTAAACAATGTTCAGCAGGTTGAATACACAATACACACGAAAATTAATAATATTCATTCTATTCTGTTTTGTCCAACCATCAACATAAGTGTGCAACCATACTCATTACAGCTATAAAAAGTTTTAATATATATTTTGGTTTCTTCAACTTCCAGGTCTATATATGTGTGAAAAAGCTCTTAAGCAGTAGGTGGAGGGACGTCACGACCGATTTTCACGAAAGAATCTTATCATGACCTGGTGGTATGGACTATTAGTCACATTGGTTGGAATGTGGCTGAAGTATAAAAATTTATAAAAATTTAGCTACGCGTCTACCGAAAAAATTCTTTACATTTTTCATACCACCCATTATTGCAGTCTTTAAATTGTTTGGGTTTTGCCTCTTTGTTAAAGTAAAATGGTCGGCACTATCTATGGTCATTTCCAATTATTTTGCCATGAGTCCATCCAATACCCAACTGTTTCTCATTAGGAGTTCTCCGAGACATCTTTATTACCATTTATACCTGAAGACACCATATAATGGGTTAATTGTTCAATGAAGTTAAACTATTTAAATAAATTTAGACATCTACCATTATTTAAATCAATTATCTGTAGTTACAGACAATAATATAACTTATAACAATTAACATTAGTTATTTATGTTATGAGTGAGGGATGTCTTTGGCCTCCTCACCACTTTATCTCTCCATTACTCCCCATTTAGTTAGTATAATGGGGACCTTTGGAATTACATGCCCTTTGGTATTCCATATGAATGAATAAATAGAGGACCATGGCCTTGAGCCATGGTTACTCTTTCTTTTGAGTTCCAACACGTTATCAGCACGCTCTGAAACTAAGCCGAATCCCTGCCGACGGACGAATTGGTGCCGACGATCGAATCTGTGCCAACGGACGAATAGCGAGGACGCGGATATGGCTTCCTTCTCCGAACTTCGCTAGATGCGGAGGGTAGGATCTAGATGTAAAATTTTTCCTAGATCATCTTTTTAGATGTGCATGCTAAATCTGTGATACTAATTTTCTAAAAGTTCTATAGCAAAGTCTATAGCTAGAAATTCTTTTCTCAAACACAGATTTACCATTTCAAACCATTTTCAAATCTGATTTTAACAGATTACTAATTAAAAATAAATAACTAACTAAAACGTTGGGGGGCAAAGTCGAATCGTCGACATCCCCCCATTAGGCACTGGAGCACCCCCCTAGGGGGTCTTTTGATCTTCGGCCACTCCCTCCTGTCGCCGGGGGTCCTTTTTTGTCGAAACGCCCCGGGGCTATCGTCGCCCCCTCCCTGTCGGAGGGGGCCCTACTTACGCACCACCCTTCGGTGGCGCCACCCAGTTGGGGCCTTCGGATCTCCGAGCGCCGCCGATCGCTTCGCATTACGGAGCACCGGCCACCCCCCTATTGGGGGCCTCCACTTGGCGTCGGAGCGTCTGCCAACCCCCCGCCGTGGCCCTCATGCAGCACCGCACCCCCCGTCGGGGGGCCTCCTCTGCGTCGTAGCGCCGGCAACCCCCCGTTGGGGGGGCTTCGTGTCGCCACCCCCCCGTCGGGGGCCTTCGGGTCGCCATCCCCCCGTCAGGGGGCCTTCAGATCGCCGTCGCCCCTAGTTTTGGGGGTGCCTCCCTATTCGCCATCCCGGCAGGGGGGCCTCTCTCCAACGCCGGCCAACACCCCCTTTCGTCGGGGGCCTTCTCTGTGCACTCCACCCCCAGTCGGGGTGGGGGCTTTGAATCTCCCTACCCTCGTTCGGACGACCCATCGGACCGGGGGCTTCGGATGGCCGCCCCTTTCCTGTCGGAGACATGGGTCTCGATCTGATGATGGCGGCTGCACTTTCCACCCTCTCTCATTAATCCCCTAACCCTAGGGTAAGGGGGAGAAGAGGCAAGGGCCTCCCCTGATGGGCCATAAGCCCACTAATTAACAAAATTGATAATAAACAAAATGGGTATTTTTGAGCGAACGGGCCTGCAGCCCGTAGCCAGCCCGCTGGCCTATGGCCTGCAGGCAAATTTAATTTAAACTCAGAAAATTTCAATTAAATCTAGAGAAATATCAGATAATACCAGATAATCCTGGAAAATTCTGTAAAAATTATGAAAAACCAAATTCTTAATTTTGACAACTTTTTGGTTGATTTACTTAATACTTTTAATTATTTCATATTATGTTAAATTCAACAAAATGCATATTAATTGGATAAATTTTTTCCTTCACGATTTAATAACTACAAAGACCCTGAGACCGCTCTGTCGTTAGTTACATAACCTAACAGATAATGCCGTTTCCCCGTGGTCCAAGTAATTATTAAACGTAATTTTAATATAAACTGTTCGATGTGTTGAATTTACATCTTCTGACTGTAGCATATATAAAACTGCGTGGATGTTTTAAATAATTCAGTCTTGTGGTTTGGGATCGACCATTTTGAGATACACCTTTTTATATTCCTCGCTTTCTTTTTCTGTTTTGAGAGAAATTGCAGTGATGTTTTAATGTACAATGCCAAAAGACCGGAGCTCAGCCAAATTGAAGACGGATATGAAATCTGCATTATGCTGCGACCCAAAATGGGTTTCCAAGTTGTATTTTTCATTTCATTTGTATTCCATTTTTATGGACTGTATTCGGACATTTTTGGACATTTTGTTTCTGAGAGTATCTGGCCGATCCCCACATGACTGTTTATTTACTTTGTGTGAATTTATTTTTCACAAATATTAATTCATGTGTATTTATTTGCATAGATAAATGGCAAAATTGGCTAGCGTCGATTTCGAGGTCCTTGACGCAGCAGGAAAGAACTTCCTGAGCTGGCGAGTGGACATGAAGTTCCACTTGCATTCAATGGCACTCCTTCACTCAATTCTGGCCCCCGCAGCGGCCGAGACAACTGCTAGTAAGGCCCCTGCAGTGGCCCAGCCAGCTGGCAGTTCTACTACCATTGTCTCCGACATGGATAAGGCAAAAGCCGTTATCTATATATCAGGAGACATATAGATCGGACCTTAAAGGCCGAATACTTAACGATAGAAGACCCTCTTGAGTTGTGGACAGTGCTGGAGGCACGTTATATGCATCAAATTGATGTCATACTACCACGAGCCAGTTATGAGTGGGAAAATCTTCATCTTCAGGACTATAAGTCCGTTGCTGAGTACAACTCAGCACTTCATAATATCACCAATATCACTTCACGCCTGAAGTTGTGTGGTGAAGAAGTCTCGAAGCATCGCATGTTGGAAAAGACATTTACCTCGTTCCACGAGAAAGATGCAATGCTCATGCAACAGTACCGTGAACGCAACTTCACGAAGTTCTCTGATTTGCTCTCTTGCCTTCTTAGGTCAGATAAGAATAGAGACTTACTACTTGCCACTCATAATCTGCCCCTGCTGGTGCTGTCCCTCTCCCTGAAGCCTACCATGTTTCTCCCCAAAAGTGGAAAAACAAGGAGGCTAAAAATAACGAAGAAAAAGCTGCAATGAAGCCAGCAAGAGTACCACCCCAGAACACCAACAACAAGGGGAAGAGAAACTCCATATGGAAGCGTAAGAACACTGGTCCAGTGCCAATTCCAAAGAAGAACTGGGAGGACAAATGTCGTAGATGTGGCATGACTGGACATTGGTCCAAAAACTGTCGCACTTCTTGCCACCTCCAGGACCTGTATCAGGCGAGCCTGAAGCCTCCCCCGGAAACAAACCTGGCGGATATTCAAGCTCCGACCAAGTTCACTGCACAAGACTTCGAGAATGATGATCTGCTCGATTGAGCATTATCTTCTGTTTTTTTATGCTTTTAAAATAAATGTAGCTTCATCTGTAGTTTGCTTTGAATGAAATTTAATTTGAATGTCAATTTTCGTTACTCAAATAAATTTTCACTTTGCTTAATATAGATGAAGTGTGAGTGCCTAGTGGACAGTGCTTCGACGCACACCATCCTTCGCGATCCATGCTATTTTTATAGCTTAAACAAATATGACGGTCCTGTTATCACTATTTCAGGACTGTCCAATATAATCGAAGGATCTGTTGAAGCAATCATATTGCTCCCAAATAACACAAGACTCAATACAAAATGCATTTTTCTCTCCAAAAATCCAATAGGAATCTCATAAGTTTCAAGGATATTCGTTTTAACAGGTATCACTTAGAAACTAGAGATGAAGAAAACATTGAATATGTGTATGTGACTCGTCAAAAAGATGGCCAGAAGACCATCTTCAAACGATTTAAGGAACTCCTGTCGGGTCTATACCACACATATATTCACCCTGTAGAAGCCAATATGACTTAGCACCAGAAGTGTCTTTCATTGCCCGAATTTCAACTCTGGCACAATAGACCTGGTCACCCTGAATCAGCTATGTTGCGCCGTATCATCACTGAATCCTGTTGACATAATTTGAAGAACCAGAGGTTTCTTCAAAAGGGTGAGTTTCCTTGACCCCCTTGTTTTAAGGTAAAACTAATAACGAGACCATCCCTCCTGAAAGTGGGATTAGAGTCTCCAGGCTTCCTTGAGAGAATTCATGGCGACATTGCGGGCCTATTCACCCTGCAAGTGGCCCATTTCGGTACTTCATGGTACTGATTGATGCATCCACAAAATGGTCTTATGTGTGCTTATTGTCCACCCGCAACCTAGCTTTCCCAAAGCTATTGGCATAAATAATTAGGTTACGGGCTCATTTCCCCGATAACCATATTAAGAAATTACGTCTTGATAATGCGGGTGAATTCACTTCTCGAGTCTTCGAAGACTATTGCTGGGCAACGGGTATCGAAGTTGAACATCCTGTAGCACATGTTCACACCCAGAATGGATTAGCAGAGTCTCTTATAAAGAGACTCCAATGGATTGCACGTCCATTGCTCATGCATTCCCAGTTGCCTGTGGATGCTTTGGGGCATGCTATACTGCATGCCGCATCGCTTATTAGGATAAGGCCCTCTGGTGGCCATATATTATCTCCGATGCAACTAGCGTATGGTGCACCACCAGATATCTCTCATTTGAGAGTGTTTGGTTGTGCGATATATGTCCCAATAGCACCACCTCAGAGGACCAAAATGGGTCCTCAGCGTCGTCTGTGTATCTATATTGGGTTTGATTCGCCATCTATTATTAGATACCTGGAACCTCTCACGGGGGACGCATTTAAGGCACGGCTTGATGACTGTGAATTCGATGAGAAATTTTTTCCAAAACTAGGCACGCAGTCTAAGATGCCTGACGCTTCTGAGACCATTTCTTCGGACAACAAGTCTTTGTCTCTATATGATCCGCGTACTAATCTGTGTGAAGATGAGATCCTGAAGATTCTTCACATTCAGAACACAGTACATTTACTACCGGATAAATTTACGGACAACCAGAAGATTGTTCGTTCACACGTCCCTGCTGCCAACACGCCAGCTGGAATTAACATCCTCAAAGATGGATACAATCCACCGGCAGCAGAATTGGCTGTACCTCAATTAAAAGAGGACTGCCAGGTTCAAAAGATAAAGTTCCTCGAAAGAGGAAGATTCCTAGAGATATTACGATGATCCCTCCACAGGATGCTGAACTCAGACTAGCAACCTCTCCCTCCTTATTTCCCCTGCAGAGGAACCGATAGGAGAAACATCATTAAATTACGTACGTACTGGAGAGGTACTGGACAGATATATCACAGTCGTCGACGATTTTGCGTTCACTATTGTTCGCGTCGCTGAATACGACGATGACGTCGAACCACGATCTCTAGCGGAATGTACACGCAGAGTAGATTGACCAAAGTGAGACGATGCAATAAGAGTAGAGCTGGACTCACTCTTGAAACGCAAAGTCTATGAACCAGTAGTCCAAACACATGTAGGTGTTAAATCTGTGGGATATAAGTGGGTCTTCATTAGAAAAAGAAATGAAGAAAATATGATCGTACGCTACAAGGCACGTCTTGTAGCGCAGGGATTTTTCCAGAGGCCGGTGATTGATTATGAAGATACATATTCTCCGGTCATGGATGCAATCACTTTCCGATTCTTGCTTACCCTATCCCTGGAAAGCCTAGAAATGCAGTTCATGGACGTTGTGACTGCATATCTATATGGCGATATAGATAAAGAAATCTATATGAGACTTCCAGATGTGTTTAATTTACCCCCAGAGATAAAAGAGAGACCTCGGGACGTCTTCTCTGTAAAGCTTCAAAGATCATTATATGGTCTTAAGCAATCAGGAAAAATGTGGTATAACAGACTAAGTGTTTTCCTTGCACAGCAAGAATTCACAAACAATGAAGTCTGTCCGTGTATCTTTATCAAAAGAACGGGAACGGGATTTGTCATCGTCGCAGTATATGTGGACGACTTAAATCTCATAGGATCTCCTGCAGAGATCAATGAGATATTTGAAAGCCTAAAGCATACCTTCGAAATGAAAGACCTAGGCAAAACGAGGTACTGTCTTGGCTTACAGATTGAACATCTACGGGGTGGAATCTTGTTTCACCAATCAAACTATACAAGGAAACTTCTTAGCAAGTTTCGAATGGAACAATGTCATCCTTTAAGTACTCCTATGGTCGTGAGATCACTGGATGTTCATAAGGACCCCTTTCGGCCGCTGGAAGAGGGGGAGGAGTTACTGGGTCATGAAGTACCCTACCTTAGTGCCATTGGAGCACTTCTATCTCTGGCAAACTGCACGCGTCCCGATATAGCGTTCGCAGTTAATCTTCTTGCTAGACACAGTGCTGCGCCTACAAAGCGCCACTAGAACGGAGTCAAGCATCTTCTACGCTACCTCCAGGGTTCTATAGATCTGGGACTATACTACCAGAGAGGTGCATCCTCCCAATTACTTGGTTATGCTGATGCAGGTTACCTATCGGGTCCCCATACAGCAAAATCACAGACTGGTTTTGTGTACATACAGAGGAACTGCTATCTCATGGAGATCGGTAAAACAAACCACAACAGCAACATCATCCAATCACTCTGAACTCATTGCGATCCACGAAGCAAGCAAAGAGTGTTTTTGGCTTCGCTCCGTTGTCCAACACATCCTTGATACCATTGGCCTGAAGACTGGTGATCTTGAGCCCACTGTCTTGTTTGAAGACAACACTGCATGCATTGCACAACTCAAAAAGGGCTACATCAAAGGCGACAGAATGAAAAACATATCTCCCAAATTCTTCTGGACGCATGATCTACAAAAGAACAAGGGGGTCAAAGTTCAGCAAATCCAGTCCTGCAATAACTTAGCTGATTTATTTACTGTCTTACCGAGATGTATATTTGTAAAACTTGTAAAAGAAATCGGTATGAGACAGCTGAAAGACCTACAAGCCGAAACTTGTACGGATCAAGGGGAGTAACATGTGGGTTGCACTCTCTTTCCTTAAGCTGTTGGATTTTCCCACTGGGTTTTCCACAGCTAAGGTTTTAACGAGGCAAACACGATTACTCTGGATCCAGAAGTATCCACCCTCTTAGATTTATACGCTAAGACCAAAATAATGGATGGATAAGAGGGAGTATTATGAGTGAAGTATCCACCTCTTTATCCCTCCATTACTCCCCATTTAGTTAGTATAATGGGGACATTTGGAATTACATGCCCTTTGGTATTCCATATGAATGAATAAATAGAGGACCATGGCTTTGAGCCATGGTTACTTTTTCTTTTGAGTTCCAACAATTTAGCATTAATTAAATCATGAATTATTAAGATTTAACTTTAAAATTAGTTAATTAAAATTGTTAACTTTAACAATTAAGAATTATTAACATTAATATTAGTTAATTAAAATTATTAACATTTAAGAATTAAAATCAGACCAATAACAATAACAGTTAAATATTAATAAATATATATTAACAGTTATTTTTTAACATTATTATCAATTTTATTACTGTAAATTACTTAAGAATATTTCATTAAAATTCATTAAAATTATTGCAAAAAAATTATAATATATCTATCAAAAAATGTGATGTGAATTATTTGAATGTAAATCATGTGAATTATTAGTAATGTAAATTATTATGAATGTAAATTATATCCATGTAAAGTATGAATATTTAACAAAAAGGCAAAACTAGTAAAAATGTAATATATTTCTCAACATATATAATGTGACTGGTAGCACTTGCTGCTGAGCAGCGAACAAGCACACATGCCACGTGTGTTGCGGAGCTGCGAGCACACACTCTACCTTGCATGCTGCCGGTCATGTTACACTTGCTACACATATTACATTTATTTACGAGGTTGCCATTCGCTTTGTTAACAATGAACAAAAGAAATGATAAACTTGTAAATAAATGTAATATGTTGAGCAAAATGAGTAACGTGACAATTAGCTCCTTTAGAATGGAAAAATTGTAAATAAATTGAAATGTGACTAGCAGCACTACGCATGTAGGGCACATGCGATTGCTACCTGTCACTTACACATTTTGCCACAATTATTACATTACAAGTTTACCATTTTCTTTGTTAAACTATTATATTAGCAAAGGGAATGGTAAACTTGTAAATAAATAAGCTGCGTAAAATGTCTAGCATGATCGACTTCTCGAGGTTTCTCACCTCGATTCTCCTTCGAGAATTGCTTGCGGTTTTGAGTGCCCACCCACAGTTTTTGATTCCTCCATTCGAGAAGAGCCCGTGGTTTTGATGCATTGTTTGACGAGTTTCTCTGAGTCTCTGATCAAAGACGGTGCTGCGCGTAGCTCGAAGTCGACGACTCGCATACGATCGGTTGCAATGCTACTCGGAGACGGTGAACTTTAAAAAAATTCTATATTATTAATTAGAAAAAATTTAATTACTTCCATCTTTCTCCCTTGATTTTGTGGTTGAGTCTTGCAGAAATGTCTCTAAAAATTTTGAAGCTCTTTGAAAAATCGTCACAACTCTTGCTTTAATTTAATTTGATTTGTGCTATGTTATATACTTACAAGAAAAAGTTTCACGGATAATTTCTTGTTTTATCATGCAATTTTCTACTTATTCACGGATAATTTCATGTTTACGTTTACTATTTATTCACGAATAATTATTATTGTTTGTTCACATGCGATTTTTTATAACATCAAATTTTTTTCTTTTTCCTCTCTTTTTCTTCTTACTTGAGGTTCTTTGGCTTCTCGTCGTTTTTGGACCGAAACTAGAAACTGAATAGTTTCGGCCAGTTTCGACCATTCAGCCATTTTCGAAACTACGACTGGAACTGATACAATACTACGGTTTCGTCTCGGTCTCTTTTGAAACCAACTAACCAAGACGAAATGGCCGATACCCTTGGGTATCGGCCGATACCTCTAACCTTGTTTGGATATCCTTGACTTGTAGTTGCATGTGATAACCTGGCCCATCTCACTGTGGAATAGCTTGGATGATGACAATGGTGATGATGCTTTACTACATTTAATATGAACTGTATATGTTCCACGAAGATCATTTTCTTGATCAATCCTGTAAAAAGGTGAGTTGCCTATTATTGCTGGTTCCATAATCATTTAAGAATGCCTTTTAGGAATTAGGTGTCAATGTTTATCATGTAACTTACAAGTCAAATACCTAAGTGAATGTGATACGATCCGGTGGATCGAATCAATAAAGTTCAGATTTTTAAAAGAGGAAAATATAAAAAGAGGAATTTTATAGAGAATGATTTGCGAAGAACACAAGATAAATGGATCTCCTTCGAGACGAGATCCTGTCTCCTAGCTTTGAATGAACGGATCAAAGCCTAAAAACCCTCACAATTGATAACTCAAAGTGTTTTCACAAATCAAGCATAAAATAAAATAAAGACGGCTAGCCCTAATTTATAGAAAAGTGGGGAATTACTAATCTAGTCTAAAATGACTAGAATACCCCTAACTAACCCTCCTACGTGCAATCGTGCCTCCTACGGCGCACGTAAGTGACTAAAGGGGGGTGGGTCCCACCCAAGTAGCCGTTGGCCCCTTCCCCTTGTGGATGCGGATCCGGATCCGCATCAATACCTCCCCCTAAAAGAGCCACCTTGTCCTCAAGGTGGAAATCTGGCTTTGAAGGCCCCCGAGGGAAAACAGAGGCTAGGGTCACCTGTCAGAACCACCGTGCGACCCCCCCTCCTGGAATTCCATCCTAAGCTGCTTCCAATTCATCTTCACCTCGCCCAACCCCCTCAGCCACTGCACGCCCAAAATCACATCAATATTGTCCAACTCTAGGGGCAAGAAGTCCTCTATGATCTGCACCCCTTGTAAGGTCAGACTCAGCCCCTTGCACATCCCACTGCTCTCCTCTCTCCTCCCTGTCCCTGAGAGGACCGTAAACGTCTCCAAGGTGCTTATCTGTAACTGATGACGATCCACCAAATGTCGAGAGATGAAGTTGTGGGTGGCCCCACTGTCTATGAGTACCGTCACCGGCGCGTCGTCTAATCGTCCTGACAACTTCATGGTATGGTTCGTGGTTACCCCTACCAAGGAGTTCAGGGACACCTCTGCTACATCCAGATGTGCATGCTCAACCTCGCTCTCTTCCGTCATCACTGGCTCTCTCTCATCTGCATACTCCCCCTCGTCCGGCATTAGCACAATCTGCATCAGCCTGCTCGCACATCGATGACCGGGACTGAACTTCTCATCGCATCTGAAACAAAGGCCTGCAGCACGCCTCGCCCTCATATCAGCCTCAGTCATCCGCCTACCGGGAATCACTGGTCGGGTTTCCTCTCTCTTCATTCCCGCGTCCCCTGGTGCTACTGTAACCCCCGGAGGTGGGACCGGTGCTGTCTGACTATGCTGGCCCTGGGCTCCCCAAGTACCCCGAGTGCTCCTCTCCTCCGCATGCTTCTCCTCCGCCTTGTGGGCCAAGCGAAGGACATCCTCCAGTGTCCCCGGACTCTGCATCCTCAGCTCTGCTCGGATAGAGGGCTTCAACCCCCTCATGAAATTCCCGATCATCACCTCGTCAGTCACCCCTTTCACCCTACTGTTCAACATCTCGAATCTCTCCACATAATCCCTGACCGTCCCCTCCTGCCTCAAAGCAGATAACTGCTCGTAGAAATCTCCTCCTGTGGTCTCCTGGAACCGGTCTAGTATCAGTGCGGAGAGCTCCTCCCAAGTGCGAAAGGGTGTCCGTGCCGCCTTCCACCTGTACCATGCCAACGCCTTCCCCTCGAAGTAGATCCCTATGGCTCTCAGAACCTCCTCCTCCGTCAGTCTCATCACCTGGAAGTACCGCTCCGCCCGGTAGATCCATCCGTCAGGGTCTGCGCCGTCAAAAATCGGCATCTTCAGCTTCATGAGGCGGCGGTCTGCATTAATGTCTCCCTGTGGACCCCCATCTCTACCGCGGTCTCCCCCACGGCCGAATCCCCCGCCGACTGCCTCAACGGGCCCTCCTCCGTCAGCCCCGTACAGCTCCTCGGGCCACCCGGGTCGCTCCCACGCCTCGGGCTGGTAATGGTACCCCGGAAACTCCTGCTGTCGCGCCCACCCGGGCCCTCCTGCCCCTCTGTGTGGCTGTACCGGTGCTGTCCGTCCTCCAAAATAGCCTCCCGGGCCTTGTCCCCGCCCCGGAAAGCCATCAAAAACCTGTCTGGGATCAACCTGCGGCCTCGGCACCTGTGGGTGAGCATCTGGTCCCCAAAATTGGGCTACTGGAGCCCCAATCGTCGCGTCTCGGGCCCATCCGCCTTCGTTTTGCCCCCACGGGGCTGTTTGTGCTGCTGCGGGCCCCCAGGGGGCTGTCGGCGTCGTCGCGGGCCCCCAGGGGGCTGTCTGAACTGCGGCGGGCCCCCATGGGCCTCCAGCGGGCCTGTTTGGGCCTGCCGTGACTGTGGCAGGTCCGAACGGGCCCGCAAAGGCTGCGACAGGCTCGGCCGGGCCTGCAGTAGCTGCGGCAGGCCCGCTGGGCCCTGCCGCAGCTGCGGCAGGCCCAGATGGGCCTGTCGCAGGCCCTGCAGGGCCTGGCGGCTGTGCCGCAGGCCCTGAAGGGCCTGCAGGTACAGCCGCAGGCCCTGAGGGTCCTGCCGGGCCATCCGCAGGCCTAGGAGGGCCTGCCGGCCCAATTTCCTGCTGGCCGGCCCTCCTAGGGTTTTGGGGGGTTGTGTTTCGCTCCCAAATTGTTGTCGTAGCCGTCATTCCCTCCGGTTGCTCCCAATTTGCTGACTCAAGGGTAGAATCTCCTTGATTTTCTCCTCCTTGAATCCCCTTGCCACGATCTCTTCCCCTCTCCATTGTGAGGGCTTGGAGCATAGCCTTTATCTCCGGAATTGACGATGTAGCCTCCCTCAAAATTTTCAGATCTGAAGTTGCCTCTTTCAGATCTAAAGTTGCCTCCTTTAGCCCTTGGATGTCGCGTCCCGCTTGCGCGGCATCCCTCCTCATCGCCCGAAGTTCGACTTGGATGTCCTCCTGTGAATGCGCATGGTCCTTGATGGATTCCCCTAGGGTTTTCTTCAACCCCTCGATCTCCCGGTTGAATTCTTCCCGAAGCCCTTGTACCTTCTCATCCACGCCATCCGCCTTTGACCTCGTGCTCGTCGCCATTGGATCTCAACGCTCTGATACCAATTTGATACGATCCGGTGGATCGAATCAATAAAGTTCAGATTTTTAAAAGAGGAAAATATAAAAAGAGGAATTTTATATAGAATGATTTGCGAAGAACACAAGATAAATGGATCTCCTTCGAGACGAGATCCTGTCTCCTAGCTTTGAATGAACGGATCAAAGCCTAAAAACCCTCACAATTGATAACTCAAAGTGTTTTCACAAATCAAGCATAAAATAAAATAAAGACGGCTAGCCCTAATTTATAGAAAAGTGGGGAATTACTAATCTAGTCTAAAATGACTAGAATACCCCTAACTAACCCTCCTACGTGCAATCGTGCCTCCTACGGCGCACGTAAGTGACTAAAGGGGGGTGGGTCCCACCCAAGTAGCCGTCGGCCCCTTCCCCTTGTGGATGCGGATCCGGATCCGCATCAGAATGCCGCCCAAGTGAAATGCCTAAGTGAATGCTGGTTCCATAATCATTTAAGAATGCCTTTTAGTAATTAGGTGTCAATGTTTATCATGTAACTTACTAATGAAACGCCTAAGTGAATGCCGCCTACTCAAGCTGATAATGCTTATAGTTTCCCTCGCAACTAATTATATGTGTGTTTTGGATTTGTGATGTGGATTTGGTCTTTCCTAGCCTGTTGGAGCCGTATCTCACATTTGGTTAAGCATCCGAGTTGGATTTGTACTTGTCGTGTCGTGATTGGATTTGATTGTGTGAATCAATTTATTGGGCATATTCTTTTGGGCCAAAATCATTTAGTGGTGTGTGCTGCTACTAAATGATGGATGGCGCTACGGTTTCTTGCAGCACTATAATTACTCTTATTGAGGGAACATGAGATTGTGTTTTTTGGATCTCTTATGCTTGGAGCATGAGATTTCATGGGAATCGTGTGTTGATTAGAAGGTGTGTCTCTTGTAATCTTATATTCCTCATATCATGGTGCAATCTCTCTTTTTATTTCTTGTGGATGTAGCCCAAAGTTAGGTGGCTGTACTATGCAGATTTCAGTGTTTTCATTGTCTTATTATTAATCTTGTGTGCTCAGAAGTCGGGGATCTCTAATACCCAGCAACTACAGCTTACCCGGTTCCTTTGATGAGAATTGATATACATTTGCTCTCTGAACATGTTTTTGCTGCTTTTGGAGACTATTAAGTAGGTTGAGAAATCTGGAAAAGATCTTGTAAATTATAAAAGATGACATGTACAATTGTCAAGATAATGAGTTCTACCGTTAATTTGGCATCGCCATAAAACATAGTGATTTATTGTTTTAAATGTGTTTTTTGTGGATATTGGCATTTGATGGCCACTTCTATTAGAAGATTTTGAAGGAACTTATGAAGAAAAGACTTGCTCCGAAGAAACCAAACTTGTAGCTTTCCTCAGACAACAATTTATTTATCATTCTTTTTTTCTGAAATACATTTTGACATCTCCAATTAAAAGTTGCAACACTTCTTTCACTATCTTTTCTTGTCCAAATTTTCTGCTAGAAGATCTATTACCATATGAACTCCCCAACAGTATTGATTTAAATCTTTTCAACCTATTTTGACTAGCAGTTCACCAAGCATACACATATGCTCTACATCTTAATTGCATAATACACCTTTCCAACTAGGAAGTACTTTTAGACTAGTTAAGGAATTATATGTGGACTTGAGCAACTCCAAACATTCTCTAAGCAATAATAAATAAAATTCTTCTACGTTTGTAACCTTCAGTAATTATATGTGGACTTGAGCAACTCCAAACATTCCCTAATCAATAATAAATAAAATTCTTCTACGTTTGTATCCTTCAGTAGTGATTTTCTAGACATAACTTCTTCTAACTGCTCATCAGTTACAAGGATCGTACCTCTCGGTACTGCTTAGTTTTTGCATCCTCTATTATCTTACACATTTTTCCGGCTCCATTAGAAGCTATTATCCTTTCCACACATTTACTATGAGACTAATTGATCCTCAGCACATTTTTTTTACTTTGCTTCGGGGAGTCGAATATTTTGACACCTTTGTTACTACAAAATGTAGACTCCTGTTATATGTTACGTTAACCTTTTTTGTGGTGGTGGATGAACTGCAAACTTATAAATGATTTGATCCAAAAATAAACACTTTTTTATCGGTATGGCACAGAGCGGCTGGAATGTGTTGTTTTATGGAAAGTGGTAGGTGTGAAATACGTCTCTCAGAGCCCTTGTTACAGTTCCGTTCAACTGCTGATTTGAAGAATACATTGTTGCATGAAATGATTCATGCATTTCTATATGTTACATTGAACAAGAAGGATCGCCGGTACGTGATTATGTCATGAGAAGTTAGAATGCATGTTTTATAACTCTGTTCATAACTAAAACTGATGTCTTTTGGTTGCAGCTGTCATGGCCCAAGTTTTGCAGCTATGGTGAATGCAATAAATTCCAGTTCCGAGGCAGATCCTCAGGTTAGTTAAAAGCACAATAATGGAGTTTGAATATAAGGTCAATAACCTATTGTTGTATTGTTCCTTTAGAGGCCATCTGGTGGCTACAATACAGATCCTCAGGTTAGTTAACAGTACAATAATGGAGTTTGAATATAAGGTCAATAATCTATTGTTGTATTGTTCTTTTAGAGGCCATCTGGTGGCTACAATATCACCTTCTCCCATGATTTCGACAAGGGAGTTGAGAGCTATGGAGTTGGACATTGGATTGTAAGCCACTATCATTACTTAGATGTTGGTGTATAAACCCATAAATTGCTTTGGATAGTTTTTTTTTTCTTTATGCATGTAATTAATGCTCTACTTACTCCTGTTCCAGTGTACATCTTGTGGGGATATGATTGCAGGACACATGAACCGAAAACCTTCCGCTAATGACTGTATTGAAAATATGCCTCATGACGAATCTTGCGGCAAGGCATCATGTCACTGGCATAGGTAAGAACACTTAAGAGTAGAAACTTTTTACTGGAGGCACCTAGTTTCATGATATTTTTCTTAAAACAACAATATGGAAGCTTCTTGGAAATTTGAGCATTAGTTGCATAGCATTTAAAAATTAGTCATATTTAAATTCTAATCTTATATGGCACTGTATTAGCTTTATAATGCAAAAAGATTGGTGTATTTAAATATTCTAATAACATTTTTTACATGTCTAAAATGATGCATGTATTCAAACATTTGTGACATGTAGAGTGATGGAAATCCTACTCCTTTTGGGACTTATTATCGAAGGAGAAGGATCTATGATTTTGATCATGTGTTCACCTTTTTATTTATTTTGAGTGTTTGAGTTTGTTTGAAGTTCATTTTATGTTTCTTTATTTTTTGGTCTTCTTTGGTTTCCTTTTGAGACTACTTCTTCTTATTTGAGTCTTTTTAAAAGTTTGAGTATGAGTCTAATTAGGCTTTTTAACATATAAATAAGACCTTGTATGCAATTTTAAAATTCAGTGAATTGCGAAATTGAGATAATAATCTAGGAAAAATTATTTTATGATTATTGAGAATATCTTTGCATGTGATTTGTGCAAAGTGTGTGAATGATTCGTCTAGATGTGAGGCACGCATATTTTATTTTCTTCTTTATTAAGTTTTTCCCCAAATTCTGAAATCTCCACCAAGAAACCGTAAAGCTTTTGTTTTGCTTCAGATTTGATATCAAAGCAAAAATTCATCTTCTTCTCTTGCATCGTTTTCATCTCTTTCTTGTTGTTATCCTTTCCCTTTAGTATCTTTTGTTTTGTTTTCTTTAATTTAGTTTTAGTTTTAGTTTTAGTTAGCCACAATAAATCCTTTAGTTTAATTTCGGTTAGTACATCAACCAACAAAAAAACTTGAAAATTGTCACCGGTTACTATTCATCACACCTAACCCCATCAGCAACAGAACCTAACAAAGACCTGATTTGAACATCTCAAAATATCCTCAACTTCAAAAGACACCTTGATTTCACCACCACAGCTTCCTTAACATTCTATACGTCATCAACAATTTATATTCACCAAAAATTCTTAAGAAAACACACAAACACAACATCTTTGTCAGCACAGTTCGGAAGTTGTAGCCGTTTAACATCGCCACCCGTCTTAGTGATAGGGATCCAATTCCGATTGAGATAGAATTTTAAATTTTAATTTTATTTTGAGTTTTAGAGTATTTTATTTGTTTTGAGGGTTTTTATTATTTAGGAGTACTTTTATTTTCATCGATGAATCAACGAATTAAAATTTGGAGAATTTCCATAAACCTGAGAAAGGTTCCCCCCTGTTTGGAGAGAAGCCTTGAAACTCTTTGGTAAGAAGCCAAGAAACCCAAAATTTATTAATTCTTCTCTAAATATTTCTCAAATTCTTCACAAAATTCACTAGATCAATCACGTCCTACATCACTTTGGTATCAGATTCCTAAATTCATTTGCATCCTACATCACTTAGTTGCGACTTGACATTATCTCAAAGCCCTCAAATCTCGTTTATGATGCCTTCAAAAGGCCTTTGCAGCATCATTGCTACCCTCATGATCCTTTAACAACTCTGTTTCATGTTATTTTCATTTATTTCATTGTCAGATTGGGTTTTGAAGATCTGGAACATCAGCAGCATTGCCAAAAAATTGAGATCAGATGCATAATCAACAAACTAGGGTTTCAAAAGGCCTTTGTAGCATCATTGCTACCCTCATTGATAGGATGTTTAGGGGTTGTAAAGTAAAAATAGGATTTTTAGGAATACGGATCTGATTTTTATTGGAATAAAGAGAAATGCAAGGATAAATGGTCTCGTTCGAGAGGAGGACCGCTCTCTCAAGCCACTAATCTGAGTGGATGGCTACACTCTCCACAAACTAGGGTTTCACTCTACCGCCTAGTGATGTCTTACACAATATTCAGCATACCCCCATTAACAAGCATCCACTAATATAATAACTAGATTTTCCCTAAATTACAAAAATGTCCATGGACCCCAAAATTACAGAAATGCCATTGGTTAATTTATCGCTCCTTGCCTAGTCATATATCACCGTTGATAAGTTAAGATCCATCATTACTCCCCTCGAAAAAAATCATTTTGCCCTTAAGGTGGAAGTCTGGGAACCAGTGATCCCAAAGGGCTCCTAAGTAGCTTCATGGGAAGAAAGCTTATTTCATTAAATCAACACTTCTAGAGTTCCCGTATGTCCCTGACGAACTCCCTTCAGCTCTAATGTCTCTAGGATCATCTCCATCTACCCAGTCAAAGTCAGTGGTATCGATGAAGAAGCCGTGGTCCCTAATTGCATGGCGAACCTGTGATACGTGGAAAACTGGATGTATGGAAAAAAAAGTAGGCAACCTGGCCAATTCTCACCTCAATCTCATAAGGTCTAAAGTATCATGTCAACAGCTTCTTATTTCTTTTATGAGCCAATGATATCTGGAAATGTGGTCGCAGCTTCAAGTACACATTGTCGCCCAAAGCGAACTGAATTTCCCTCCTATGTCTATCTGCATGTCTTCATAATCTGCTGAGCTCTAGTCAGATGTCTCTTCAACTCCTCGTACACCCTGTCCCTCTCATCTAGGTATTGCTCCACCTAAAAAATTGGTGTCAAACTGTAGCCATAATATAGTAGATGTGGATGATCTTGACTGTATAGAATCTTAAATGGTGTGGTGTGAGCTGCGGTGTGATAGGATGTGTTGTAACAATACTCTGCACATGCCAATCATCTTGTCCTTGCTTTGGTGTCTTTGAAACAAAGCAGCACGGATAGGTCTCTATGCTCCGTGTTCACGACCTCAGTCTGGCCGTCCGCTGGGATAGATAAGATGTGCTCAGCTTCAATACCACCCATGCATTCTAAAGAGCTTCCTTTAAAAATAACTCAAGAACACTTGATCTCAATCAAACACAATGGACTCTGAAATCCCATGCAGTAATACCATCTCACGTAGAAATGCCTTTGCAAATGACATGCCGGTATAAGGATGTCGAAGCACCACAAAGTGCATACTTGTTGAGGCGGTATACCACAACAAGAATGACTGAATATCAAGCTGATTTTGATAACCCCTCGATGAAATCCATCGTAACCTCCTGCCAAACTCGATCTGGTAAAAACAGAGGCTGTAACAACCTGCCAGGAGCCATCTCCATATACTAGTGATGCTAGCATGTCATACTTTGCCACCATCTTTGTGACATCTTTCTTCATCACCTTCTAAAATACCTCTCTAGATAAACGCTAATAGGTCTTGGGGACTTTAGAATGCCCCCAACTGCACTACCATGGGCAAGACCAAACGTCACTGATACAATAATCGATGTCTCTCCAAGGAATAACCAGGAAACTCCGTGAATCCATGTAGTAGTGCATGCCAAATCATCGCCAACTCCTAATTCGCATCAATCTCCTGAAGCAAGTGCTCCCGATCGTGCATCATGGGTACAGATAAGGCAGCCAGCAGCAAATCCTCCTCTTGTCACGAGAAAGTATCAGTCGCCTTATTTTTCAGCCTTGCTCTGTACTATATTTTGAAATCATATCCTAACAACTTCAAGAGCCACCTCTGGTGTTTCTCAGTCACTCTGCATTGCTCCAACAAATATTTGATGCTCCTATGATTCTTGCACATAATGAATGGCGGTCAAGCAAGTATGGTCTTTGCTTCTACATTGCTAACACAATGGATATCGGCTCATGCTCATATATAGAGTTGAGCCGAGCCCTTGTTGTCAACACCTCACTAAAGTAAGCCGCCCGCCTCTGATCCTACCTCAGCACGACACCTAATCCATACCCAGAAGGACCAGTCTACACCACAAATGGTCTGTTGAATCATGGAAAGCCAGCACTTGCACAGTGATCATGGCCCGCTTCAGGGCCTCAAAAGCTCTCGACATCTCATCACCCAACTAGAAATTGTCTTTCTTAAGCTGTTCCGTAAGTGGCCAGGCAATGTTACTATATCCCTAACGAACTTCTTGAAATAAACCGTAAGTCCCAAAAAACCTTGCAACTACTGCACATTGGTATGACGTGGCCAATCAAGCATCACATCAATCTTTGATCTTTCTGTTGCCATTCCCTCTGCTGAAACCACATGCCATAGTTGTGCTTCTTATTTGCATATAATTGGTTGCTCTGCAGCTCCTGTAGCATTATTTCCAGATGTCCCACATGCTCCTCCAAAGATCGATTGCACACCACGTCGAAAAAGACCAGCACAAATCATCTCGGGTATAGGCGGAATACCTTGTTCATAAGAGCTTGGAAAGTGATAGCGGTGTTGGTCAAGCCGAAAAGCACGATCAAGAACTCATAATGGCCCTCATGAGTCCTGAAAGCTGTTTTGGTAAAAATCAATTTTGAGTTGGTGGTAACCGGACTTAAAATCAATTTTGGTAAAAATCACCGCTCCATGAAGCTCATCTAGTGGGTCTTCGATCATCGGGATATGAAAATTATCTAAAAACGTCTCCTTGTTTAATGCATAATAATCAACATAGAACCTCTAGCTATCATCTTTCTTCTTCACTAACAGGACTTGTCTCGAAAATGGACTCACGTTAGGTTGACTAAACTCGCACTGAATCATCTCCCCAATCATATGATCGATCTCGTCCCTTAGTACCTGGGGTAGCAGTAGGGCCTCATGCTGATAGGTGAGACTATCTTGCATATGGGTGGGCAGAAAACCCGGTTCCGATTCCGAATCCGGTTCCGTACCCGATTCCGAATATTCGGTAAATTTGGATTCGGATCCGGAATCGGGTAAAAATTAGCGAACCGAATTGATTCGGAATCGGAAACCGGTCTTACCCTCCAAGCCAAATCCGACAATTAAAATCGGATCCGATTCCGATTATTAAACTCGACAGCAAGTGCACAGGATACCAATTTACACTAGGTATTTCTTTCGCTCCCACCGATGTGGGATTAAACCTGAAGGAGAAAGTGGTCAGCGCTTGGCGGGCCCAGCATGGACGTTGAGTAATTGGTCCCACATCTGAAAATTTCAAAGGTAATAGTTCTTTAATAAAAGAGAGCTGGAAGATCATGCGTTATTATTAGGCTTCTTTCCTAGAAACTAGCAAATGATTAAGTCCTGCATGGGCTGTTGAATGTTAATTTCAGTTTGATTGGTCAAAATAACCTATTTAAAGATTGATGCACTCTTTTCTCTCACCGATGTTGACTAAACGATGGCGCCCACGTTCGCTGCAGAGAGAGCGCGCTGCATATGCAATGTATTATTAGTCCCACATTACTCAAAGTGCAGAGAGAATTGTTCTATAAATAAACGCGTGGGTGAACTTCTTTCGAAGTTGGCTTGGGTCCGGCGGCTCTTGGTTGCCCTTAGCTCTACTTGCTGAAATCGAAATCGGCTTTGAAGTGAGAGATCCGATTTATCGGAATCGGACTTCGGATCCTTTTTGACTGTCCGATTTAAATCGGAATCGGATTCGGACTCGTCCAAAAAAATCGGGTTTACCCGATGCCCACCCCTAATCTCGCACAAGACTATAGCATGCTTATGGTCCAGTTGTAGAGGAAGAGCATATGGTGACCAGAACACATTCGAACTGAATTGGTAGCTGCTGCACTTCGACGGGAATGCCATGTCCATCCTTGATGACCTCTTCTTTCAAGATTTGTAGCTCCACCAAGAATCCAACCCCCTCTGTATGTATTGCCTTTGACATGGTCTTAAGAGAAATAAACTGGTATCTCCTTGAAGTTGACCGTCATTCCACATTCCTGGACCCCAATATGCAGCAGCTTCCAGTTGATTCTCATGTCACCCAACGACTACACCAACCTCATCCCCATGCGCTCCACCTTCCCAGTTTCCATCATCACCTAAAACTCCCAGTGTCTACTAGCTGATGGATACAACGATCGATAACTTCGTGTTTGATGATAATAAATGTGTGTGAACGATTTGATGTGTGTGCTAAATGTTTGTAGGAGTGGTAAGCTCGTAAATAATCAAAGGATGACTTAGTCAAAGTGATGGAGAAATGTGCAAAGAAGACTTAGTCAAATTGATGGAGAAATTACAATTCATTTGCAATTTGGACTAGGTCAAAGATGGAGAGATGTGGAGAGATCGCATTCATTCCAAAGTGATTGAACCAAATCTCATGCAAATCAATTTGTGATTAAATGCGATCCTAAATGAGATCCAATTCAAATCCTATAGCCATTCAAATTCAAATCTTATAGCCATCCAAATTCAAACTCCATATCCAATGATGATTGAAGAGATTTTCTATGGTGATTCATTCAAATCCTATTCAAGTTAGGATTCCATCCAATCTCCTTCAATTATGGGATTCTATTTGATTTTAATTGATCTCATCCTCTCCTATATAAACTCATATTCAAAGGAGAGAAAAGATAGAGGGCAACCAAGAGAAATTGTAGCCAAGACTTACAAAAAGCCTCCCTTGCCGAAATCCATATCGAAAAAGCTTCATCTCCTAGGCCGCAACATCCCATAGAGCCTATCCCTCCTATATTGCGCAACATTGCAAACTTCATCTTCCTCCATTGCCGAAATATACCAAGGGAGTTCTCATCTTCTCCATTGCAAGCTATAGCAAGCCAAGTAACATCTCCTTCCTCTCACAAAGCCAATGCTTCGTTGCCCAAAACTCCATTACCGCAAGTTTCCAAGGAGGCCATCTACATTGCGCAACTATACAAGGAAGCATCCACATCACCAGTACGCAAGCATCCAAGAGAAGTGCTTTAACTCCTTGCGCAACTCTTACAGGCAAGCTCCATTGCCAAGCCTATCGTCTTCCCACATTGTGCATGACAACAAGGAGGGCCATCTTCATTGCGCACCCTTCCAAGCTTCATCTCTACAACATTGCACATCATCCAAGGGGGTATATCTCACAAGGCCGCAACATCTGAGGGGAAACTTCCACAAGGCTGCAAGTTCATCCAAGGGAGCTAGGCCGCAACTTGAGTTGCTGAGATAGAGAGGACGTGACGACTATATCATCGTCAGAATTGATCTGACTTGAGCTGACAGACAGAGACATCGACGCCATCACAATCTGAGCACTTCTGAACTCTTTACTTTATTATATTTGTGATTGGTGTAGCGATCTCTGTAGGGGAAACTTTACCATACTTGTGCGTTTTAGGGTCTTGTCTAGTTGGGGCTAGACAAGAGGGACTTGACTAGTTGGAGCTAGTCAATAGAAAGCTTATATTAGGATTAGTTTTGTTTAGCACTTTGGGAGTGTGGTACGGAGAGCTTGGTAAGTGTAGAGTATGTGCTCTAGCTTTTATGGTTGTACCTGTAATATTATTAATCTAGTATCTGCTTTGGGGGCTGGAGTAGGTCGTGTGGACGAACGAACCAGGGTAAATCTGCTCATGCATATCTGTGATTGTTTATTTACTCTGCTTATTACTATCTGTGCTGAATAATTGCTTGTGATTGCTTGTGTGTTCGCAAGAATTTTTATTAGACTATTCACCATTCCTCTAGGCTTAGATCCAGATCCAACAAGTGATACCAGAACAGAATAGAGAATCTAGGCTAGAATAACCATGAATATCTCTGATTCAGTATTTGCTGTAGGTCAGTCTATAGCTCGACCCCCTAAGTTTAATGGAGTAGACTTCACATACTGGAAAGTGAGAATGAAAATTTATTTAGTGTCTGTAGACTATGATGTGTGGGATATTGTTGAAAATGGATATAAAATTCCAACTATTAAAATTGAAGACACTGAAATTGTTAAACCAAAAGATAAATGGGATGCTGCTGATAGGAAACTTTATTCATTGAATGGTAGAGCTATGAATGCACTTATTTGCTCTTTGGATAAAGTTGAATTTAATCGTATCTCATAATGTTTAACTGCACAGGAAATATGGCATACGCTGGAGGTGACGCATGAAGTAATATCACAGGTGAAGGAGCCTAGACTTGCTTTGCTGAGCACAGAGTACGAGAGCTTTCGCATGCTTCCATCAGAATCCATCAAAGAGATGTTTGCGAGGTTCATAGACATCTTCTATAAGTCTAGCTTCCTTTGTAAGCCATACTCTAGCCTTGAGCATGTGAGAAAGATCTTGAGAGCGTTGTCAAGCTCGTTCCGTCCTAAAGTCACAGCCATTCAAGACGCTAAAGATCAGTCAAAGATGAGAGTGTAGAACTTGATAGGTAACTTGATGTCACACAAGCTTGAGCTGCAGAGCATCGAAGAAAGAGAGAAAGAGGTAAAGGCTCCAAAACCACTAGCTTTTCAAGCTAGCGAAGATGAAGATGATAATGAGGAGCAAGCACTAATGGTCAGAAACTTCAAAAAAATACATCAAGACCAAGCAAGGAAGAGCAGAAATGACACCAAGGATTAGTCGCTCTAATAACTCTAATCATGCTAGAAATTCCTCTGAACAGATTGCTACTAAGAGTTCAATGTTTAAAATGCAGGAACATGGGACACCGCTTGGAGGATTGCCCACAAGAGAATAATAATTCAACAGAAAAGAAAGGAAAATCTCTAAAGTTAACGTGGGATGACGATAGTGAAGATGAGATTGAGGAGACTGCTTACACCTACCTCTGCTTGATGGGAAAACATGATGAGGTAAAATCTGATAGTAAAGCTGAACTTCTGAATATTTGTAAGGCAATGCAAGATGAAATTGTAGAGCTAGAATCCACCTTAGATGCCTATAGAAATGATAACTTTGAAATGCAACAAGAAAACAGTGACATGTCTAATGAAATTGATAATCTGAATGAAAAACTTGTTACATGTAATTCTACAATTGATTTGCTGAAAAAGGAAAAAGCTAACATGCTCGAAAAAGTTGATTGTTTTTATTGTCCCACTTTATTAAATGAAAATAGCATGTATAAAAAAATTGATTAAGCTCGAAACTGAAAAGAAATTGCTTATTGAAAAGATATGCATGCTAAATAATGAGCTTAAAAGCAAAATGATTGATTTTGAAAAAAAGAAAAGAAAAACAAGAAAGCTTTCATTAGTAAATGCACTTTGCTTGTGAATGAAAATACATCCTTGAAATCCAAAGTCACGAACCTAGAATAGTCCATTAAGAAATTTTCTATTGGAAAACAATCTTTGGATACTATTTTTGAAAATCAACTATATGGCAATAATAGACGTGGACTTGGATATGCTTTGAAACATGCTTAAAATACTAATTATAAGAGATTACACAATGTGCCAACCAAAGTAAAAATTATTTTTGCAATGTGCTTTACTTGTGCTAGTGTTGGTCATACTTCTCATTATTGCAAATATAGAAACATGAATATCAAATTCAAGCAAATTTGGGTTCCTAAAAATTTGATGACTATCATGAGTGGATCCTGTTGAATTCCAATGTTACACATAACATCTTCCGTGTAGGTAAGATGGAGGTGGCGAGGAACTATGGATTGTAAGTCGCATTTTATTGGTTCCTTAGCCAATCGACAACGCGAAGGTATGGCTTCTACTTTGAACTTAATGCATACCTTCATAGCATTTTTTGTGTGTGCTTGATTTTTTATTCTGTGTGCTAGTTTATTTGATTTCTAGCTTGCTTAGTTCCTTATAAACAAAAATAAAAAATGAAAAATACAAAAAGTAAAAATAAATGGAGCTTGATGTGTATCTTTTATTTTGAATCATTTAAGTGGTATAAATGAATGATATTCATAATTGATGTATTATTTTATAGCTACGTGTGCATGTTTGATTTTCTAAATAGCCATGACATGTTCAATGATTAGAATAATTTGATTTCTACACATACTTTCACTTCCACAAGTATTAAATATTGTTGTACATTTAGAGACACTTTTTATGAAATGATGCAAAGTGAATGTAGGATGAAAAATAACTGAAAATTTAAGGGATATGATGTGTCTTTCCTTGGATAAAAAATAGAGCTCAAAAGAATTGAATCGAAAAATATATATATATATGGCAATCTTCGGGTGCGAAAAATCCCGTGCGAAAGCCGTGCGAGAACTTTTTTTTTATTTTTTTGAAATTTTTTTTTCAAAATTTTTTTTTGATGTTTAATCCATACAATTATATACCCCAGGGAAAATAATGGGGGAACCCGTTGGGCATTAGAGCACACATCCACCCGTTACAAATTTAACGGTCTCAAAACGTGCGAATTTGATGAAATGGCTTGATCGAAGGCCAAATGACATTATTTCTCAACCATTATTTTTTGATGGGGGTATAACAACATATAATGAGGGTGGAAAAAAGAATTTTTGAAAAAAAAAATTTCAAAAAAAAGATAAAAACATTTTCGCACGGTGCGAAATGTTCTCATTTGAAAATTTTCCTATATATATATATATATGCATAAATGAAAAAGAAAGAAAAGAGCTCCGTATGAAAAATGGATACGATTCATGGCAACGACACTACCCACGAGTATCTAACATAAGCTTTAAGAGTAAAATTTAGCGTTTGTGTTATACTCGTCAATCAATGTCATCCCACATCTAAGAGTCATCATAGGCTATGTTTTGGGTGTGGTATCTTGAACTCATTTTTAATGAGATGTGGAAAATCAATCCTAGGTGACATCATGTTACATGGAAAATGTGGATTGGTTTTGGTAGAATTTCTTAAAAGCTCTCCTTATGTGCTTCAATGTTTAATTATCACTCGTACACATTGGTGTAGAAGTCTATGTTATAATTTTCATTGGATTTGACTTGCTTATTCTAAGAAAGACTACATGCAAGTGTATGTCGTAATTTATAATGCTCACCATTTTGCATGTAGTATGAATTTGACTTCGTATATACACTTTTGATGATAACAAAAGGGGGAAGAAAAATTGAGAAGATTTGTGCATTAATGCTTATGAATATATGGATACATGCTTGTATGTGCATGTATAAATATTGGTTTAAGGGAGAGCATTAATGAATAATGAATGAATGCATGTGCTTAATGAATATGTGAATATATATTCAAGGGGGAGCATGCTTGTATGGTTGAATATCATTGTTATATTGTTGTATACTTTCTCTATCATCACACTTCACACACATGTCATGATTATATCATATAAATCGTCATCATCAAAAGGGTGAGATTGTTGGATACAACGATCGATGACTTCGTGTTTGATGATAACAAACGCGTGTGAATGATTTGATGTGTGTGCTAAGTGTTTGTAGGAGTGGCAAGCTCGTAAATAATCAAAGGATGACTTAGTCAAAGTGATGGAGAAATGTGCAAAGAAGACTTAGTCAAATCGATGGAGAAATTGCAATTCATTTGCAATTTGGACTTGGTCAAAGATGGAGAGATATGGAGAGATCTCATTCATTCCAAAGTGATTAAACCAAATCTCATGCAAATCAATTTGTGATTAAATGAGATCCTAAATGAGATCCTAAATGAGATTCAATTCAAATCCTATAGCCATTCAAATTCAAATCTTATAGCCATCCAAATTTAAACTCCATATCCAATGATGATTGAAGAGATCTTCCATGGTGATTCATTCAAATCATATTCAAGTTAGGATTCCATCCAATCTCCTTCATTATGAGATTATATTTGATTCTACTGATCACATCCTCTCCTATATAAACTCATATTCAAAGTAGAGAAAAGATAGAGGGCAACCAAGAGAAATTGCGGCCAAGATTTACAAAAAGCCTCCCTTGCCGAAATCCATATCGAAAAAGCTTCATCTCCTTGGCCGCAACATCCCATAGAGCCTATCCCTCCTATATTGCGCAACATTGCAAACTTCATCTTTCTTCATTGCCGAAATATACCAATGGAGTTTTCATCTTCTCCATTGCAAGCTATAACAAGGCAAGCAACATCTCCTTCCTCTCACAAAGCCAAGGCTTCATTACCCAAAACTCCATTCCCGCAAGTTTCCAAGGTACCATCTACATTGCACAACTATAAAGCGCAAGCATCCAAGAGAAGTGCTTCAACTCCTTGCGCAACTCTTACAAGCAAGCTCCATTGCCAAGCCTATCCTCTTCCCACATTGCGCAAGCCAACAAGGAGGGCCATCTTCATTGCGCAACCTTCCAAGCTTCATCTCTACAACATTGCACATCATCCAAGGGGCATATCTCACAAGGCCGCAACATCTGAGGGGAAAACTTCCACAAGGCCGCAAGTTCATCCAAGGGAGCTAGGCCGCAACTTGAGTTGCTGAGATAGAGAGGACGTGATGACTACATCATCTTCACACTTGATCTAACCTGATCTGACAGACAGAGACATCGACGCCATCACAATCTGAGCAATTCTGAGCTCTTTACTTCATTATATTTGTAATTGGTGTAGTAATCTCTGTAGGGAACACTTTACCATACTTGTGCGTTTTGGGGTCTTGTCTAGTTGGGGCTAGACAAGAGGGACTTGACTAGTTGGGGCTAGTCAATAGAAAGCTTATATTAGGATTAGTTTTGTTTAGCACTTTGGGAGTGCGGTATGGAGAGCCTGGTAAGCGTAGAGGTGCTCTAGCTTTTTATGGTTGTACCTGTAACATTATTAATCTAGTATCTGCTTTGAGGGCTAGAGTAGGTCGTGTGGACGACCGAACCAGGGTAAATCTGCTCGTGCATATCTGTGATTGTTTTATTTACCCTGATTATTACTATCTGTGCTGAATAACTGCCTGTGATTGCTTGTGTGTTCACAAGAATTTTTATTAGCCTATTCACCATCACTCTAGGCTTAGATCCAGATCCAACACTAGCTACAAACATTGTTGCTCCACGCTCCTATTGGATATGAAGTTGTGGGTGTTCTCACTATTAATGAGCACCGTAACCGCCTGATCTGAAATCATCCTCGTCAACTTCATGTTGTGATCAGTGTTCTAAATATCGGACCGATATCCGATATATCGGCCACAATATCGGTTTTATCACTAAGCCGATACGATAAAGCTTATATATTGCAATTTCCGATATTTGAAAAAATATCCCCGCAATATCGAGTTGCGGCCGATATTATGGCTGATTTATCCTTTTGAAATATCAACCGCAATTCACAGTTTTTTAAAAATAAAGTTAGCTGGTCTGTCCACTTAAAAGTGAATCCGACTCGAGTCACCCGACCCAATCATTTACTTAAAACGACGAGAGGCATCAAGATTTTTGAGAGATAATCGCTGCTTTGTCCTAATTCTAAATACGCCGCTCCTCTCCTCTCGACGCACCACTCCTCTCCTCTTGAGAGATAATCGCTGCTTTGAGAGATAATCGCCGTTGTGGGTGTTCTCACTATCACTTTTTTTGTTTGCCATAGAATTTCATTATTATTGTCGTTACTTGTAATGCTTCTTTGATTGCATTGAGTTTATTGCATCATCATCCTAACATTATACTTTATTTTTTTTTCATTAAATTCATCCTTCAGGATTTTATTTTATTTTTGTACTTAGTACCACACATATAGTACCACACATAGTTTTGAGCCTAGGATTGCATCATCCATATGTTTTGCTTTGTATTGTATGTTATTACGTATCAGTATGATTGTAGGATTTGACATGGCTGATAGGCCATCTCAAATCGTGACTCCTCAAATAAGATTACAATATGGAGTCTTTATAAGATGATCCAAACTTAGGAAAACACAACCTATTTTCTTGAGCAACTCTTGACACGTATGGATGCAATAAAAGCACGAGTTGATGGTACTCACACGAGGGGGGGATAGTCATAGTGATGGTGCAAATCGATGTTGTGGAGGAGTGACGATAATAGAGCTTATGATCTTGAAGATGTTACCGATAGTAGATATGATCAGGACATGGGCGACATCACACGTAAGATCAAGATAGGAACATAATGTTGACGGTACTTATTACCCTAAGTTTTTCGATTGGCTAGTAAATATGGACCACTTCTTTGAGTCGCATGAAGCATGCATGATAAGGTTTGCACGAGATAACTCTTGATTAACCTTTTCTAGATTTCACATAGGGTTGACACTTGAGCTCCCGCGCGAGATTCCCCCACATGATGTAGAGACCATAGATGAAGTATTTCAGTTAGCATATGTCCTTGAGTATAAAAACACCACTCGATAGTATAGTTACTTCTAAAACTGGGTTGCAACCTAAGTGATAATATGAAATTACTACTAAACCAATACTAATGCTGTAAAAGAGGGAAAAATGGTAAAGCTGTGGTTGGTGAGATTTCATCTTAAGGTACAAATGGGATTGCTGTAAATGATGGGAGTATGGTCACCGTGCTTACCATTATCCCATTCAAAATCTAATGATTATGCTTGTGATGGTATTGCAGCCAACGATGGGATGGCTGAAGAAGTCTATATACCTGAAAGTGATGCTAATGATGCAGATACTTGTATGAGTCTAGTGTTTTTCTGAATGTCATTAGGTGTTTATTTATTATACCTAAAGGTGAGAGAGATTGGCATAGGACTAATATTTTTCCTACCTGTATCAAGATAGACGTATAGGTGATGCGTCATATAGATTGATGATTAATAGGGTAATTGTGTTAATATTGTTACTAAGTCAGCTTTGAAGAGGATGGATCTAAAAGCTGAACATCACCAACCATCATATAACTTCACTTAGGTTGATAAGCCCGTTTATCTAGTTACTTGATGATGTTTTGCGTATATCCAGCTTTTGAGCTATTATGATCTATTATACTCATAGATGCTGTATATATTTTGTTAGGTAGGCATTGTTTGTCTGACCTAGCTGTGAGGAGTTATGGAAGATTATATACACAGACATTCATGTTTAACGAGAAGAAAATTGTGTTGATCACTTTAGGATTTTAGCTATTTTGAGCTATTTTGTGTTAATTTTTAGAGAACGTTGTCTAGAATTCTCATGGCCAAGGGAGTCCTTTATAAACTCATTAAGGTGTTTAAATTGCTTGTGTGCTTTTGGGATGAGCATAGAGCATAATTGTAATGAGAGACTTATCGCACGTCTAGATGCATTAGTCATACAACCCTGGAAGGATCGATCTCTTTGGAGGAAGGAAGTCCTTTATAAACTCGATAAGGTGTTCAAATTGCATATGGGCTGTTGGGATGAGCTGAGAGCATAATTGTAATGAGATACTTATCGCACATCTAGATGCATTAGTCATACAAACCTGGAAGGGTCGATCTCTTAGGAGGACTGTCACACTAGGTATCACTCAAGGTTAAAAGCTAGCCTACAGCGGAAGGCACCCCTCACAATCTTTAAATCTTATCAGATAAGCAGAGTCCAAACTATTGCATCAGTTGAAGCTATTGTAAGAGCACAAGTTTGGTCAGAAGTCTACAACAAACTCCAAGTCCAAGTCAGAGCTCGTACAGTCCAAATAGAGTCACAATCCTAGCCATAGTTTAGAAAGCCAAAATTAAAGCCACCGCATGAGCCTGAGTCTAGGGCATCACTTAAGTTCAAGTTGGAGTCGCAATCAGAGACAAAGTTTTAGGTGGAATCTGAAGCAGAACCTCGGGCTAGGCCCGAATACGAGCCGCAGTTCATGGCTTTTATTGATCATAAGTCAGAGTTACTGTGGTGAATCCACTCTTAATTTTGTTGTCAATGTTTAAGCATATTGACTCATGATTCCAGATTTTCCACACTTTACTTTCTTGCAGGTTTTGTGTTTATATTTATTTACTTCTAACCTGGTTTGGAAAGTTCTTCCAAAGGTAATCGTCCGAGTTTTTTTTTGGTGTTTCACTTTAAACTTAAGAACATTTTTTTTCCACCTAGGGGAGTTATGACACAGGATCAAATTTAGGATTTTTATTTAGTTTTTTTATGGTGTTTCATTTTAAACTTAAGAACAATTTTTTCTCCACCTAGGGGAGTTGTGTCACAGGATAAAATTTAGGATTTTTATTTTAGTTTTGTTTATTTTAGTTTTTTTTTATAACACATGCATGTATATCTATAAGACTTGTAGAGCTTTCTTTTATTGTAGTCTTTATAGTCTTTATTTTATTTTAACACGTGTGATGATAGCTTTTAGTCTATAAACAAGCCTATTAGTGGAACTTTTAAGTTTAGAGAATGCAAATTAAGCCATAGTTTCTTAAAATCTCATTCCATGAGATGTGCGGTGTGTTGATGAGTGAATCGTCAGGGTGAGGTTCAAAGATATCTTCCGCTCGTCATATGTTGGAGTTGGTGATGGATGCGATTTTCATGGCGAGGGACTCATATCCCTATCGTCTATCCTTTTTTTTCAAATCCATAGATTTATTCTCAAATCATCAATAGTTATTCGTAAAACCTTAAATGCTCGTAGAAACTTTAGTTCTTTCCTAAATATATTAAGTCCTTAATCCCTCCAGAAATATCCTACAATAACGAACCCCTAGATTTGCTTCCGCAACCTGTTCTCCATCATTATACTTTCTAATTTAACCCGGGTTGCCCCAAATAATAGTTGAATAGTAAAAGGGTTCATGTATTTGACCCCACAGACTGGGACTTGTGTTTGTTGTAAGCATGGATACGCTTATACTTCAGGGCATATTAGACATTTGTAAGGGCATATTATGTGACTATGGGTATCAGATGCTTATGCGACAAGAATACATGACTGTTTTTAAATACTTGGTTTCATTGTTGAACCATGGACATCCCTTTACCCACATCTTATCCACCCCCTCTCCTTCTTTCCTTTGAGGAACTGGATTGTTAAGTTTGATTAAACATTGTAATGCAATAAGGATGCTAGCTATGGGATACAAATCAAACCTCATGCCGTTGAGTAAATTTCTTGACATCACAGCTTTAGCAGGCTATAAGGTGTAATTAAAATTTGGCACGCATACCGTTTAGCATTTTGTGCCTCACCGGAGTTATTCATATGCTATACATTTGCTAGTATTCTGTGTCATGGCCTGGATGGATCACTTCTGTAATCAGGATTTTAAGCATTAGTCAGTCCTTGCATCGTTCACAAAGATTTGTAATAGCAGCAGCTGCGTTTCACGGCATGCTCAGCAGACTGTTGGCATATAACCTTGACTTGTTTGCATTTTCTTTCTGCAGACACAAGTTTATATGCTCTGGTAGCTACAACCGATATACTGTAAACGGAAGATGTAAAGACAAAATGAGGGTTCCAAAAGGTGAGGCTTTCCAGAAGTATTTGTCACTCTTTTAGAGTAAATTGCACTCAGGCCCCTGTTTTATGGGGTACATGTAACTAAACACACTCAATCTTTAATAATAATATTGAGGCTTCTTGGATTGACCGATTAATAAAAGAAAAGTTGCACTTAGATCTCATGAAACTAGAATTTTGGGGGTAATTCAGGAGGTCTCAGAGTTATTATTAAAGACGGAGGATGTTTAGTTACATGTAGCTAATAGAACATGGGATCTGAGTCCAATTTACCCTTTATTGTTTTGTGTTTTTACTTGTCATATGATCTCTTCAACTTCCAAACGTCAACAGCAGTGCACTGGATAATGGGGGAAAATAAGTGTGAATATCATTCATAAATTGATAGTTTAATAGTCATACCTGTTCTTGTAGTAGAAGATTGGAACTCTAGTATCCATTTATTGAATTTTCAAGGAAATATTGGTTAATGGATTAGTTGCTGGCCTAGTTTATTTGGTACATCATTTTCTTGTTATATGAAAATAATTTGAGCAGCTGTCTGGAAAAAATGATTATTCATGCCCTAGTTAGTCCCCCATTTCTATTCATTACTTCATTTCTCCATCTTTAACATGGTGTTTGGCCTTGGAATATTTCCGTCTTGATATATCACATGATTTTTGGCATGTGCACCTGCTAGTAATGGGTATCAACTACCATAAAAGGAAAATTTTCATCGCATTGTGCATAAAATCCACTCTACCATCTCAATTGGGCAATCGGCATCGTCCATGCAATCCTGTGTCCTAAAACCTAGAGAGACCAGAAATCTTGTACTGAACATGTATGGATCCATGGACTACTGGTTGGAATTCTATTACCGACGAGCCTTGAATATATAACCATTTGATGCAAGGACAAACAATACCAAAATTATAAGATCGTTTGCATATCAATGATTTATGATGTGCATATCAATGGTTTATGATGTGAGGATCAAAACGAACAATGCTAAATACTCGATTGACAGGTAGAGAGTGGAATTGTGGACTCTAAATTTCATCATAAGGAAACTGATACCCATTTTTCACATTTTCTCTGAAAATGATGTCTTAAGAATTCCGTTAAGAAAACTAATTCAATTTTTATAAAAAAAGAAAAAACATGAAAATTGCCACTATTTTAAAATTTCTGATCAGGAACCTCATAATTAGATGTGAAGCTTTTGGAAAAAAGAAGATGTATAACCATAAAAGGTAATATGTAAACAATATCGAAATTGAGTTTTAGTCCCTTATAATCAACTCTATATGATACGAGATGTGGGACCCATTTTGTTTATTTATGCTCATAACTTTTTCAAATAGGTGTGGGGTTGCAAGACCCCAACTTCGAAAGTGTTTTTTGCTCGAAACTTGCAGGAATAAAGTTCACATTAGTTTTACTGAAAAGGGAAAAAAAGAAAAGACTGATCTCATGTGCATCACACTTGTTTCTTTTTGAGAAGCAGTCATCCGCTTGCATCATTGTTTTCGCATTAATTGTTTGATGAACTTTACAAATGGCTCTGGGGACTTCGAGGATGTTCATGGAATATCGTGGCTCGTTGACATCTGTTACCTTGCAAAGACAAAGTCAAGAAACAAATAGCAGTAATTGTGTCGTCATAGGCTGCCATGACTTTCCTTTGATGAATAAATCAACCGATAAATGATCCCTGCATATGAAATTGCTTTCATGAAATCCGCTGCACTTTGTTGTTCTTGGTAATGTGTTATGTGCTAATGATTTTCTGTCATGGATTATACAGATGCCCAAGCGTACAAGGGAGTCAAGTCTGAAAGGCCCCCTAACAGAGCAAGGCAGACTAAAAAGAGACCACAAAATGTTGAACAATCAGGCTTACCTAATGCCCTAAAGTGTGACACACGTGATGATTCCTTCACGAGCTCAGCCATCAAATCTTTGTATGCCAACGGCTCTCAGGGGAACACGTCGGAGAGGCAGCTGAACGCCAACCCATTAAAGCTGGAGGGTGATACTCCAGGTTCCAAATTTCCTAAAAGATCAAGAACATCTTGTTTTGCTGAAGATCACAAGTTAGCTTATCCGGTGGAGGAAAATTTTCCCGAAGTCAAGAAGGAAAACGCCCCCGGAGGTCAATGGTTTGCCTTCTATGGAGATGAAGAATCAGATGAAGACATAAAGCCTTTAATAAACAAACGAACAATGAGGAGGAGAATGGAAAAGCTGGCGAAACTGAAAGAAAGACGAGATGCTGAAGCTGTTGGTGTTGATTGCTCCTTGCATTACGGCAAGAGAAGTGCACCAGTAAATACCGTCGCAGACACAAGGAAATGTCATGATGCACCACCTCTTGCAGACAAAATTATATACATCTTAGATGATTAGAGCAATCTGTGCTTGTTTTCGTCTTCTGCGGTCTAACAAAGATTTCATTGCAGAAATGCAGCCTTTTGTTATTTTGCTTAAGTAATGCATGGATAATGCTGAACTAGGGGATTAGAGGATTATTATGAAAAACATGACAGTAGAATCCTTTTGGGTACTCTCTCTTTTTGGTGATGGGGAATGTATCATGTATTTCTGGCAACCAAACTAGATGGTGTGTATATTTTTGTATAGGAAAACCTCTCTACTGTGGATAGGGTGCATGTTCAATAGAACTGTGTTGTTTCTGACTCTTGGATTATGTATCGAAGTCTTTATTGTGTGTGTGGTAGTTACCCATGATTCCCTATGCAATTCTTGTATTTTACTGTGGATATCTTTTATTGTGGATGCCTTTTATCGTGTGAAGGCAAAGCTCATGCATCTGCTCAAATCAACGGTACTGATTATTTAAGTGAAGCTCTGATGAAAGTTGAGCAAGATCACAATCCAGAATATCCAGAATAGCACGGTGGCCACGTTCCTCATGGTCTCCAGCGACTGATTGTGGAATGTTGATACGACCAAGTTGACACCCATTCCTTGAAGTAAAGAGATGATGCGGTTAAGGCCGGTTGGTTGTAGATACCGGTTCTTATTTGGGCTTGCCAGCAGTCCAAGCTCGGCTTGTCAGATGGGAGCTATTGGGGACCTCCTGACCCAACTTGAGAGCATGAGGTGGCCCCCGCACTCTTCTGCGAAGATGACCTCGCTGCCAGGGGTCGGCATCCTCAGCCTCGTGGCCCGAGCATCTGTTTGCCCGGCCAGATCAGCCCACTCCACGTGGCGTAGTCTCAGGCAATCAATATACCCTTTCTACATGCCATTAGCAATATGGCAATAATTGTCTACCTTATCTGCAGACGCAGCCCACTGCATCATTGCCATATCTGAGCAAGCACCATCTCTGGGTCGTTATTAACAGACTCGTCTGAAATGTATTGATGGCTAGCTTTATCATAGGGGCGCACGTTACGCCAGGGGGAGCGTGTCTAGCTTTGTCAGGGAGCAGTTACGGTTGGTACGACTCCAATCACCACAAACCCTCTTACAGGTTGGTTACAAAGGAGCATGGAGGGGCTGCTGACGTGGAGAAACCGTTTCCGCAACACTAGAAATAGAGGGGAAACCCCCCTATATCAGGTATGCTCAATTTTCCTAACTCAAAACCTAGCATCTACATCTCTCTTTCCATCGAAAACCCTAGCTGCTGATACATCTAGCCGACAACCACTCCTTCCTCCGATTGATACTAACATAAGCATCAGATGTGAATCGGAGGGTCACCACCCTCCGGTTCCTTTGACGTATTTTCTATCTATTTCAGGCGGCCTCGAAGGATATTCCCTCTCAGCCCGACAAAAATATCATGTTCGGGCTATCATGTTGTGAGAATACTCGTTCCCACGGCCTTATCTGGGCCGCAAGATTCTGCGCATCAACAGTTGACACTGAAAGAAGGGCCTTGTGACAACTCTCATTACAAAGGCTATTAACCAAGCAACCTCTCTGGCATCCCCGTTGACATCTCGACTTCCGCAGCACCGCCATTTCTCCCGTCCTCTCCACTTCCAGCATCATGGTGAAAGGCCGAAAGCCTACGATGGGTGGACCTAGCAGGACGGCTGAAATCCATGCTATGGAGGACAACCAACCCACTGGCGGCCTGACTCCATAGATCTTCGTCGCTCTTGTGCCGACTCCCACTCCTACAACGGCTGATTACCTGGCTCTTGCGACACAACTTTGCGAGATGCAGGATGCTCAAGCCTAGGCGGCCATGAATAATGACATCTTTCAAGAGATGGTCCTCGGCACACTCCAAACAAGGACCAATGCCCCAGCGAATTCCAATCATGATGCGCCCCCTTCCAACATGGAGCGCATGGAAGAGGATAATGGTAGGGAGACACATGTCTCCAACAGTGCCAAGGAGTCAAGGAGTAATGACTGAGCACTCTGTAATGACAAAGCTGGCCTCACAACGCCAGTCATGATAAAGCAGACTGCTCGAGCTCTCTCGGCGGTAGACTAGATCATCGATCTATGGCGACAGTCGATCGGCTGCAGTAAGGAGACAATGGACCTCCCAAAGACATGAGTTTCATCAATAATTCATCCTTCATCTCTGCCATCCTCAATATTTCATGTTCGCAGAAGGGCTTCCCGGCGTCCATCAGATGATGTCCCAAGATACATTGGCTCTGCAACCCAGTTGAACATCTAGAGACCTTCACTGAATTCAAGGGGGCGAGAGGTCACTCCCCGGTTCTCATGTGCAGGGCCTTCCAGAGCTGCCTTACTAGAGTTGCCCGATAATGGTTTAGGATCCTTCCAATGGACTCCTTCACCAACCTCTAAAAGAAGTTCCCCTCTCACTTAGCCGCACAGAAGGTGACGAAGAAGTATCCTGAATTCCTGGCTTCCAACAAGCAGGGACCCATAGAGTCCAATCAGGCTTTCATGACTTAGGTCACTCGAGCTCACATGCCAATCGAGGCCTGGCCTGACAACCTCGCCTGGATGGCCCTTCAAGCTAGCCTCCTAGACGGGTCTGCCTTGAAGTTTGAAATCTGCAAACATAGGTCTACATCTTTTGCTCACCTCGTGGGCCGCATAAATGAATACATACCACAGAAGAGGCCTGCAGGTAACCGACAATCGACTAGGTGTCCTCTCGCAAGAGGGCGGACCCCGATCGTATTTCTTCCAGCAAGCGCCTCAGACCCGAGAATCGATTCGACCTAACCGAGTGCTCTCGAGCAGAGGACAAGAGACACAAATCCTCTGAGGCACGAGTTTATACCGCTCTTTCAGCCGTGCCGTCAGAGATCTTGACGAGAACGACGAAGTAGTTCGGTTACTTGTGCCCTTTGCCGAAATGCCCCAACATAGACAGGTCCAGGTCCTGCGACTTTCACAAGGGTTATGGCCATAACACTGACGATTGCAAGCTTCTCAAAGACCAGATCAATCGCTTTATTCAAAGTGGACGACTCAGGGAGTTCAAGGCTTTAAAACACAGCCAAGCTGAAGGATACCAGAGGAAGGACAAGGGCAAAGGCATCATTATCCTGACAGGCACGATTGACCCTATCTTTGGTCATGTTGTTGCGTTTGGCTACAACGTAGATCAAATGTCCAACCAGGCGCAAAAGAGCCTTGCTCGTCAAGCACACTCACCTCTGACTGACCTCGACTCCATAATCACAGAGAGGGCCATGAAGCAGCTCTCAAGCTGATCGAGGAACCCCTGCTATTCACAGAGGAGGAGACGTGAAGAGTCCACCAACCTCACAATGATACCATTGTGGTTGACCTTCAGATCGCCAACAACACGGTCCAGCGTGTCCTGATCGACAATGGAAGCTCTGTCAACACCCTTTATCAGTATATTCTCAATAAGTTTAATATGAATCTTCTTGTTATTTTTGATGAATGTTTTCACAATAGACTTTCTTCCAACAGACTTTGTCGCCAATGCAGGCGCTGGAGATGGTGGTGATGACGGGCTTGCTATTGGACTTGATGTAACAACCCTAGTAAGCAAATACTATTGGCCCTAGACTCCTTGTATGTGTGCATGCTAGCCCATGGAATGGAGAGATTTGTATTTTGCCCCCAAATTTCTCATTTGTACCTAAATGGGGGTAGCATTGCAAAAAGTGGGCTTAAAGGCAAATTTCACCAAGTCAAGGGTTTTTGTGCAAAAAGGGAAGTGAGATATTTGTAATAACAAACTTGTAATAAATTGGAGGGCCATTATAAAAAAAGAAAAGAATAATGGCAAACTTGTAAATATTGAAAGTGTTAAGAGATATTTCCTTAATTAAGTGAATCCCCCACAACCTTCTACACATTTCCTCCACATTCTTCTCCCTTCTACACTCTCCCAACAATTATCCCTCCATCCTATTATTGTCATATGGCCGAAATTTTAGGGGAGCCAAAAAAAAGAAAGAAAAAGAAAGAAAGAGAAAGAAAGAGAAGAGAAGAGAAGAGAAAGGAGAGGAGGAGGAGGAGGAGGAGGAGGAGAAGAGGAATCCAAGTTAAGAGAGGGATTCTAATCCAACCTTCAAACATTCTTGGGGCTCTTAAGAGGTAGGAACTTCTCATCTCACCCTCTAGTTATAGATGATGGAAAGAAGCTTAAATGTTTGAGTTTTCTTGAAATTTGGGAAGAGTGTTTTGGAACTAGGATTCTTGTTGCATGCATGAAAATTTGCTGAAACTTTGACTAAGTGCTGGGCTAAAATGGCTAAAGTAATGCTTTGAAAATTTTATATGTTGTGTAATTTGCAGTTATGAACAACTTTCATGTTCACAACCTTTTCTAATTCTAACTGAAAGTTAGGTTATAAATTCATTCTTTGCAACCTGTCTGTAATTCTGTCAACCTGTACACAGATTAGTAAAACAAATCCCATCACCTGCACACTTCATGGAATTGGCTGATCTTGGTCTCGTTAGAAATTTAACAAGTTTATCTAAACTTTCATCTGGTGCTTATATGTCGAAATTTTGGCTGCAACATGCTTAAAATTGGCTTTCAATACAGGCCCAGAATTCTGTCTGAAAAACAGTCTGCACATGCTGCACCAAATAATTCACCATAAATCATATAGCTCATATTTTTGCATGATATTTTATATGTGAACCCAAAACTGCCATATATACAACTTTCATTCAGGAAGTTTTATCAAATTTGCACTGAAAATGGCTGATAACCAATGATGTTTGTGATTGTTGGTGAAAGTTCAGCAATTTGAATGGTTGGCTAATAATTAGACGTTTGTTTTGGTTTACTTCGTCGTTCAGATGTTAAAGCCCAATACCATTAACGTGGATGCAAGTGTTTGCCTATGGAGATGCTATTTTATGTTTGGATGTTTATGATCATGGCTTATGGAGCATGCAAGTTTGTTGTGAATATCTAGATGAAAAGAATGAATTAGGACACATTTACATACTTCATTTTACATGCTCAATACCCTAGGATTAATGATTAGCTAAAAGTTAACCTAGGGATATCTTGTTCCACTCGAAGTGGGTGAGGGCCCTAGGAGGGTTGGGAGAAACCACGGTAACGAGTGGACATGCGGGGGTGTACTGCTGGGTTGTGGACCACTCCTGACGGGCCCTCAGAGGCGGGGAGTAGGTCGGTTGGTTGAGTTGGTTGAGTTGGAGAACGGCTTCTTTCGTAAGAGCTTGTCTCAGGAAGTCGTAGCATTCCACCCACCTTACTGGGTGAGGTCCAGTCCCCGATGTCTGACCCGTTACTTAGGTTTCAAATTCATGCATGAAAACTAACCTATAAAGACAAAAAAATAATGGTAACTCTGAAATGTGATGCTTTTCCTTGTTTGCGCACTATGATTAGAGTTGTAGAGTTGTGGAGTTCCTACTTGGCATGCTGTGACGTGTCCCTCCCCCCACAGGTACAGGTACCAGTTCTCAGGCGTCGGGATCGAGGACAGAGACCTCGGAGGGCAGCCCTTCTCAGCAGGGTCCGTAGAGTCTGTGGATAGTGTGGGTCTTGTAGTATTATCTTGGGGTGGGAGTGAGCTGGGATGTTTTGTACCCCCCTCTACCCCTTGTACCCCGTAGAGTGAGTTGTACTTGTGTGGGAGTTTTAGTTACGGCTGGGTTTTGTTATGGGCTTGTACAGTACTAGTGGTGTAGTTATAGCTCTCTGTGACACTTGGATGTTCTGGTTGCTGTACTTTACTTTGCTGCCTGGATTGTAGTACCTTGTACTTTCTTTTTATGTTGGAGCTGTACTGTTCTGCTTATTTCAGTCTGTACTTTATTACCTGTGTTTTCTCAGCGGTTGCAGTGGCCTGCGAGTCAATTGGTATACACATTAGCGCTTGGTATTCCTAATACCGCGGCTTGTCACGCCGATCCTCCTTATTTGGGGTAGCGGGGCGTGACAGGTTTTGTGGTGGCCCATGCAGGTCAGTGCACACTGCGATACGTGTAAAGGAAATATAGGTAAGGCTCCAATATTTCAGTACATGGTACTAATACATTTGTTCTGTTCCTCACCTGCAGATGGAAGGTGGGAACGGGGCTTCAGGTGGGACCGGAGCTTCTGACGGCGGGATGGGTCCAGTTGGTGATGTGCATTCTTCAGATGACAGGACCTCTGATTCGGAGTGAAAAGTGTATATTTATACCCCCTAACTACCCTCATTTTGTGCTAAAGATTATACTTAATATTGCTCTTTTGGGTATATTTTCACTTCATATCATTTTTAGGGCTTACTCTCATTCTTGGCACAAAATACGGATTTTATCGTCTTTATTGGCTTCCTATTATTTTTTTATATGCTCCTGCTATTATTTTGATCATTTCTCCATTTTTTGGAATTATTTGAGCATTGGAATATTTTATATGAATATTGGGAGGTCAATATTGTATTTATACTAGTCATTAAATTAATTTTCTCATCATATGGACTAATTTCTCCTTCTCCTATTTTTCAGGTACTCCTGGTAGTCTTGGAGATTTTCCAGAATTTTTTGGGATTTTTCTGAGACTCCTAGGTATTTTTGGAGAATTATTTGGAGGAAAGGGGGGGGTTTATAACTCAGGAAAAAGATTTTATTGGGGCGCCACGTGGCGCGATCCCACGGCGCCACGTGGCACCGGATGCAGCATTTTCACTGAGCGGGCCGCGCGTTTCGTTTATAAAAAAAATAAATAAAAGATTTTTTTTTTCAGCGGGCCGGCCCGCTCAGCTGTCGATTTTTAAAAAAATGAATTTAAAAAAAATAAAAGCGGACACGGGCCGGCCAACCGGCCGGCCCGCTCCGCCCATTTACTCGCAGGCGCACGCGCGGATCTCGTTTGAGGGCGGGTCGGGCTCAAAAACCCGACCCGCAAGCCCTCAAACGGGGTTTGTTTGGGGTTATTTTCGTCAAGGGGCGATTCAAGGAGGGTGCTGCGTTTTTTGTGTTTTTTCTTGGATGTTTTTGGTTTTTTCTAGGGCATGGAGGGGAGTCTTCTTCCCCAAGGGCTAGGGAAGAGCTTGGAGGCCATTGGAGGGTGGAAAGCTTGGTGGAGGAGCAAATTGGAAGAGGCTAGGGCTCATTTGGTGAAAGCTTGGGTGAATTTTTCCTCTTCCTCTTTGTGTTTTGATATCTCCCTATTGTAATGAATTTGGGTTAATTTGTGAATGAGAATTCCATCCCTTGTTTCATGATGATAGAGTAATATTGAAGTGTTTGGGTTGTGATTCATTGGGTTGGTTGTTAATTTTTGCCCTAATTGCCTCGCCTATTTTCATGCTAATGTTGGGTTATTATTAGGGCACAACTTTAATTGGTTAAGTCCCGAGAGGGCACAATTCGAGATGAATCCATGCTCCTAATTTGATTAGTGTCATGATAATATATCCATCCCTATAGCTAATTTGGATGTCCTTTAATGTTAAATTTTCCGATTGGGCTTCATTAGCCGAATGACCAATTGAGTTATATGCGGTGAGTAGAGCTTAATTAACGCCAATCTTAATGAACCCGCAATCCATTCTCCTCGCCTTGCTATCCTAACTCCTACTTTGGTTCTCTAACCCTACACATTTAGGATAGATTTTTAGTTTCACCACACTTTTTCCCACACTCATCCACCGTTAGCGAGGTGGTTGTAAAACACTTTATTTTTCTTTATCGATCAGATTTTGTGAATGTAGAACGACTTGTCCCTGTGATCCGACCCGGTACTCACCGGTTATTTATTATTGCATTGACACTCCTACGCTTGGGAGTGGAAGGCGTGCTCCCCGTGCGTGTTTTCCGCAGTCAACCAATTGGCGCCGTTGCCGGGGACAACAGTTTCTATTATTAGCAATTTTTGATTGATTTCGAAAGTTCTAGTGTGATACTTCTATCTCTTAGTGTGTGTCTTTCATTTTATTTATTTTCCTTTTATTGAGTCTTTTGGTTGTTTATTCTCATTTTTTTGAGAAATTTTTTTTAACATGGCATCATCTTCAGATTTTTCAGACATTGATTTGGAGAATATCCCACTTCCGCCATACTTTCATGGCATGGAGTGGGAGAACCCTCATTTACATATTAAAAATTTTGAAGATTGGATGTATGCATGTCTTGGTGGGAACATTAGCGATGATTGCATATACTTTAGATTTTTTCCCTCTTCGTTGCAAGATGATGCTAGATTGTGGTTTGATTTATTGTCTCTGGACTCATATTTTACTTGGTTGTCATTTCAAGCTGAATTTCTCCGAGTATTTTTGCCTATCTTTTTGGAGCAGGTACAGGGGCGGCAGACCATGGAGCAGTACATAGCGAGCTTTGCCCAAGCTGAATGGGAGGCCTACCATCAGGCTTGGCAGAGGTTCAATGATTTGGTGCTTGCATGCCCACACCAGAGTTTCCACGAGGATCATCTCCTGCAGATATTTTATACTGGATTATCGCCATCTGGGCGAGATTTCATGCAGATGAGCTGCGGTGGGGAGTTCTTCGATTATTCGACCGAGGATTCATGGTGTTACCTAAGGGACCTTGCAGGGTGGGAGCAGACTGCGCCATCTGGAGAGCCGACACTTGGATATGAGGATGATGGCCAGTCCCAGTTTCCACTTCAGGATGCAGAGCAACAGGTCCAGTACCAGTCTGAGGAGCCACCTTTGGGCTCTTTTTCTTGCGACCCCATGTGATACAAAGCAGAGCAGGAGGATGGGTTGCATGAGAGCCATGTAGAGGATATTGACAGATTATATTTTGAGGAGTCGGAGGAGACGGATGATGGAGTGCGTGTCGACCACGACGGTGACACGATGCATTTTCACTTTGAGGTTGAGGATGAAGCGGATGTGCATGATGGCCACGAGCAGTTTGAGGACACCATGGGGCCTGAGCCACAATCCACTTCAGAGTTAGCTTCACAGGTCGAGGCGGTTGAGTACTTAGGGAGGACGGCTGAGATGAACTATTTCTGGGATGGCGAGGATGATGCGTGCTTGGATTTGCCCGAGACGAGTCTACCTCCAGTCCTGTCACAGATGTCACTTCCCTCGCCTCAGGATACGCACTTGCCAATCATCGAAGAGGTTTGTCAGGAGCAGTTACCATTTGTGGGGAGTGCCGCAGAGAATGTTGATATTGATGTCGATGAAGAGGATAGCGACGAGGATTGCGAGATGGTATATATTGAGCCCGAGCTCCCTCCTACTCCAGTTTTCTCTCTGCAGCCACTTCCACCTCCTCCGAGGCCGTGCATCATCCCGAGCCCAGTATCACTTTGCAGGGAAGTTCCCATCTTACTTTTTCCTCCACCACCGAATCAAATTATTTAATTCCACATCATAATGATTCGGATTGTCGTCATTTGATCGTAAATTCTTTTATTCATTTCGACGACCCATTTTGGCAAGCTTTTCACTTGGATGGGCGCTCTCGCCCAATTATTTTTGACACGACCTATCTCCCTCATTTTGCAGGAATCCATCATAAGGAGATGCTCGGGGTTGTGTCGCTTGCCATTGATGCTCGCAATGGAGGTAGAGCATCGGACGTGGCGACGCTCGCGGAGGAGCGTAAGGATATGATCGAGCAGTTGCCACCACCGTTATACATTTTGGATCCGCCTTTTGCTAAGGTGTATTCTTTCCTTTAAGTAGTGTAAATAAATAAAAAATTAGTTAGTTTGCTTTTGCATGTTTGCTTTCGTATGCTTTTCTTTTCTTTTCTAGGATCTTTTGTGAGATCTAGTACTCTCCCAACATTGAGGACACTGCTTATTTTAAGTTGGGGGGAGAGTGTTAGAATCTTTAGAATTGTTAGGATTTTGGTGTTAATTTTTTTTTTTTGAGATACCTCCATGTTTTGCCTAATTCCATGAATTTCATTTCATATCTTATTTGGCCTCCTTGTCCTTACGCCGCTTACTTTGCTTAGTCCCTACATGCTCAACTCTATGCAAATTTTTCGGATTATCATTTTGGTATCAATTTCTTGATGTTGGATTGGAACGTTTTCATTTCTTTTCCATTTTGGATTCAAATGCTAATATGCCATGTATGAAACTACTTTATACGTCGTGATATCTCTTTGAAACTATTTGGGAATAGTTCGGTGTAAGTGATTGCATGTGTTGGGATGAATGATGTAGTTTTTGATTGGATTGGGAGTGGCCAATTTGGTTATGTTTTGTTTTCTTCTTAGGAATGGGTGGATGAGTTGCTAATTCATGTTGGAGAATGAAAAAGAGAGTTATATAAGTGAATGTTTCTTTCTAATCGAATCGAGTAGCCGGTGCCCCACGAAACATTGGGGAGGACGCCAAAGATGAGATTTAGGAGATCATTCCATCCATTTGCATATATAGCGGCATCGCGTGTATGCAAATGTGTCTGTGTTTGCATTTATGGCGTTATCGCGTGAATGCAAAACATAAACTTACAAAATCCAAAAACATACAAAAAAAGAGAAAAATAAAAAAAAAAGAAAAAAAATGAAAGAATAAGCAACATGAGTAATGCAATCTCATCTCCCACAACTTAGAGGAAATTTCTTTTGTTTTGGCCATTTCCATGAAAATTTGAAAATTTTGACATCATGATATTTTCCCGATACGTGTGATACGGTGCTTATTTCCTTACTTTTCTTTGAATTGGATTGAAGAGTGTGTCATTTGTTATTTACTTTTATACATTGTGTATATTAGCTTTGGAATCATTTGGAAATCCCTTTTGGAGTATGTCATGATGATATCGTGAAGTTGGTGCATGTTTTCCCATTTAATCCGAATTTATCGCATATTTTGCTAGGGACTAGCAAAAAGCTAGTTGGGGGGTGTGATTCGGAGTGAAAAGTGTATATTTATACCCCCTAACTACCCCCATTTTGTGCTAAAGATTATACTTAATATTGCTCTTTTGGGTATATTTTCACTTCATATCATTTTAGGGCTTACTCTCATTCTTGGCACAAAATACGGATTTTATCGTCTTTATTGGCTTCCTATTAATTTTTTTATATGCTCCTGCTATTATTTTGATCATTTCTCCATTTTTGTGGATTTATTTGAGCATTGGAATATTTTATATGAATAGTGGGAGGTCAATATTGTATTTATACTAGTCATTAAATTAATTTTATCATCATATGGACTAATTTCTCCTTCTCCTATTTTTCAGGTACTCCTGGTAGTCTTGGAGATTTTCCAGAATTTTTTGAGATTTTTCTGAGACTCCTAGGTATTTTTGGAGAATTATTTGGAGGAACAGGGGGGGTTTATAACTCAGGAAAAAGATTTTATTGGGGCGCCACGTGGCGCGATCCCACGGCGCCACGTGGCACCGGATGCAGCATTTTCGCTGAGCGGGCCGCGCGTTTCGTTTATTAAAAAAAATTTTAAAAAAGATTTTTTTTCAGCGGGCCGGCCCGCTCAGCTGTCGATTTTTTTAAAAAATTGAATTTAAAAAAAATAAAAGCGGACGCGGGCCGGCCAAGCGGCCGGCCCGCTCCGCCCATTTACTCGCAGGCGTGCGCGAATCTCGTTTGAGGGCGGGTCGGGCACAAAAACCCGACCCGCAAGCCCTCAAACGGGGTTTGTTTGGGGTTATTTTCGCCGAGGGGCGATTCAAGGAGGGCGCTGCGTTTTTTGTGTTTTTTCTTGGCTGTTTTTGGTTTTTTAGGGCTTGGAGGGGAGTCTTCTTCCCCAATGGCTAGGGAAGAGCTTGGAGGCCATTGGAGGGTGGAAAAGCTTGGTGGAGGAGCAAATTGGAAGGGGCTAGGGCTCATTTGGTGAAAGCTTAGGTGAATATTTCATCTTCCTCTTTGTATTTTGATATCTCCCTATTATAATGAATTTGGGTTAATTTTTGAATGAGAATTCCATCCCTTGTTTCATGATGATAGAGTAATATTGAAGTGTTTGGGTTGTGATTCATTGGGTTGGTTGTTAATTTTTACCCTAATTGCCTCTTGCCTATTTTCAAGCTAATGTTGGGTTATTATTAGGGCACAACTTTAATTGGTTAAGTCCCGAGAGGGCACAATTCGAGATGAATCCATGCTCCTAATTTGATTAGTGTCATGATAATATATCCATCCCTATAGCTAATTTGGATGTCCGTTAATGTTAAAGTTTCTGATTGGGCTTCCTTAGCCGGATGACCAATTGAGTTATATGCGGTAATTAGAGTTTAATTAATGCCAATCTTAATGAACCCGTAATCCATTCTCCTCGCCTTGCTATCCTAACTCCTACTTTGGTTCTCTAACCCTACCCACTTAGGATAGATTTTTAGTTTCACCACACTTTTTCCCACACTCATCCACCGTTAGCGAGGTGGTTGTAAAACACTTTATTTTTCTTTATCGATCAGATTTTGTGAACGTAGAACGACTTGTCCCTGTGATCCGACCCGGTACTCACCAGTTATTTATTATTACATTGACACTCCTACGCTTGGGAGTGGAAGGCGTGCTCCCCGTGCGTGTTTTCCGCAGTCAACCAACCTCAGAGTCGGCCCTGATGGCTAAGGTTCTGATGGGTATTTTAGAGCACATGGGTCAGATGGAGGAGAGGGCAGCGACGCCGAAGCCGCCGAGCTATAAGGAGTTTAGGACGTTGCTTCCACGATATTTCTCGGGCAGGGAGAGTGGCGTAGAGGTGGATGAGTGGCTACGGCATACGGAGGATGATCTGACGATGTGTCGGTTTCCCCAAGAGGGTTGGGTGGAGTTGGTGAGGCGCCAGTTGACCCATCAGGCCAGAGACTGGTGGGAGGCCCAGGAGAGGAGACTGAAGGGAAACATTGCTTGGGAGACCTTTCGGGAGTTGTTTGAGGCCAAGTTCCTTCCGGAGGTGGCAAAGGATGAGTTGAGACAGAGATTCGAGCACCTGACTCAGAGTAGGAGGACAGTGGATGAGTACGACGCAGAGTTCTCATTGCTGAGCAAGTATACGCCAGAGCTTATAGCGACAGACGCCACTAGAGGCAGGCGATTTCGCATGGGACTAGACATAGAGCTCCGGGCGGCCCTGTCTACTCAGGAGTTGTTGACTCAGGAGGCAGTGCTGCGGGCAGCCAAACAGCATGAGATCCACATACGGAGTCGGGGGAGGCCACCAGCCAGTGACAGATGACCGTCCACTCAGCAGAGGACCACCCCTGGCCCAGTTCAGCAGGTGACATTCAAACGACCGGGGGCTCCACCTTCGGCACAGAAGGGGCCTTCATGCTATATATGCGGAAAGCCGGGGCATGTGCAGCGAGACTGCCGAGTTTCGAGTGCCAGGTGTTACACGTGTGGGGAGTCGGGTCACATCAGCAGATTTTGCCCACAGTCGGGTCATGCTCCAGCACCACCATCATCGGCAGCAGTCCTCCCGCACCGCAGAGACCTCTCCCACCACCACCGCAGCGGCTTGCCCTTCCGGCACCGCTAGGACCGAGACCGACTGCGCCGAGAGGACCCCCTCCACCTCCTCAGCAACGGCGAGAGTATCAGGGGGCAGCTCTTCCGCCGAGACGACAGCAGTATACTATGACCCCAGTAGGGACTTTGGAGGGTGCTAGTCGGGTGATCACTAGTATTAGTCTTGTCCCTCTGCAGTCTATTTAATTTTAGCCTCTGTTGTTTTATTTAGCTAGTTGGATGAGTTTATTGTTGTGATATTTAGGTATTGTTAGAGTAGCCTCCTACCCTGCCTTGTCTCTATTTGACTCTGGAGCGTCACATTGTTTTCTGTCTAAGAAGTTTGTGACACGGCACTCCATAGTAGTTGACACCTTTGCTGCTAGTTGGAATGTTCACACCGGGAATGGGGTCATTTGTAGTGTTTCTGGGATACAGAACTGTCCAGTTGAGATCGGGGGGCGGGAGTTGTATGCATACTTTTTAGTGATTGAGTTGTCCGACTATGAGGCAGTGCTTGGTATGGATTGGTTAGGAATGTTCTATGCTAATATAGATTGTAAACTAAGTAGGGTAGTTTTCCGGATCCCTGACCATCCAGAGTTTGAGTTTTGGGATGGTAGTAGTGAGCGTGAACCTTTGAAGTTTCGAGCGACGGTCGTGGAGTATTTGGACATGGAAGCAGAGCCAGTGTTACCAAGGGTTGTTGAAGAATTTCCTGACATCTTTCCAGATGATATCTTTGGATTATACCCAGATAGGTCCCTGGATTTTACTATTGATCTGATTCTAGGCACCCAACCGATAGCGAAGGCTCCATCCCGAATGGCCCCACCAGAGTTAGCAGAGCTTCGCAATCAGTTGACTGATTTATCAGATAGGGATTGATTCGCCCAAGCGTGTCACCGTGGGGAGCGCCGATGTTGCTTGTAAACAAGAAGGCTGGATCCCGGAGGATGTGCATCGATTATCGGGAATTGAATAAGGTGACGGTGAAGGATAAGTATCCCCTTCCCCGAATCGATGATATCTTCGATCAGCTTGGTGGATCCCGGGTGTATTAGAAACTGGACTTGAGAAGTGGGTATCACCCAGTGAAGGTGCGGGAATCTGATGTTCCGTAGACCGCATTCCGGACTGAGTATGGTCACTACGAATTTTTGGTGATGCCTTTTGGAGTGACGAATGCCCCAGCTACTTTTATGAGGCTGATGAATCAAGTCTTCTTCGAGTATTTAGATAAGTTTGTGGTGATATTTATCGATGACATCCTGGTTTACTCGAAGAATGAGGATGAACATGCTGAGCATCTGCGGATGGTTTTGTATACTCTCAGGCAGCACCGTCTCTATGCCAAGTTCAGCAAGTGCCAGTTTTGGTTGACCAAGATTGCGTTTCTTGGGCACATAGTCTCTAGGGATGGAGTGTCTGTTGATCTTGAGAAGGTGTAACGACCACTTTTCGTGGTACGTTGTTCGTGCACGTGTTTGTTTTAGACTTTGTTTGCTCGTGGACACTTTTGTGTGATATGCCGTTGTGAACGTCTCTGAGAGTATTAAATAGTGGCACTATCTTGAAACAACACTTCTCGAGTCGTTTGTCCACAATTTAAACTTACTCGATGAGACGTGACGATTCTCACTCTTGACGGGAGACGTTTCTATTTTTATTCTCGTCGTCCAACGTCGAAATTGAGATCTGTCTTCTTAGTTAGCTCACATTTGTCGCCACGATCACCCCGATATTTATTTTATAATTTTTGGAGTTTATTTGACCACTTTTATATTTTTAACAAGTTTTATAATATTTTTAATAATTAATTTTTATATTAAATTCGGCCAAAGAAAATTTATTTGAGTTTTAAACGTTTTAAAGAAATTTTGAGCCAATTTCCAGCTCATTTGGACCAAGTCAAATCCTTGGATAAGTTGGGGAAGTTAGATTTCAAATTTTAAATTATTTTAAACTTCTAATCCTATTAGATTTAGCCCTATACCAAGTCAACCCATCTACACTATATAAGCAACCCCTAGGAAGACCCATTTTCGCAAGAAATTAGCCTTAGCCTCTTTCAAAACTCAAATTGGACGTTGCGACGATTCGTCGCAACGTTGCGACGTTCAGCCCCCGCACTGACCGAGAGAACGGCCCCCGTTCGCCCGCTCTGACCGATAGCCAAGCCCGCACCCGCTGCTGTCGCCACCCCGCTCCCCGCTCCGACCGAGGATTCCTCTCGATCAGACCGAGAGGCTTCCCCGCTCCGCTCGCATCTCCGCACCGCTGCAAGCCCCCGCTCAGCGCCCGCCTTGTCGCCCCGCATCCGCTAGCGCTTGACCGAGCGGATCGCCCGCCTCCGCAACGTTGCAACGCTTGCAACGTTGCAGCGCCCGCTCCCCCGCATCCAAGGCGCACGACCGACCCCTCCCTCCGCACCGACCGAGAGCACCAAGGCCCGCACCGACCAAGCGCTGCACCAAGCCCGTTCCCCCGCAGCGACCGATGGCCGCCCCCGCATTTGGCTGAGTACGACCGAGAGCAAACGTCGCAACCCCGCACCCGTCGCACCGCTTGCCACCGTGGGCCCCCCAAGTTCTCCAGAGGTATTGTGGGTCCCCCAAAGGTCCCTAGGACTACTGTGGGCCCCACCTAGGTGCGTTCTCTTCGACGACTTGCCGCTTACGACGTCGTCGCACGTCGTAGCTCGTCGTCGCACGTGCGAGCTTTGGAATCTGGAATCGTCGCCCGGGTTGATTGCTCTGAAATTTCCAGCGAGGAATCTAATTGGAATCTGGACTTGGAGCGCGATCTTATTATTCCAACCCGCGGCGTCGCTACCCGACGCCGGTGTAGCTTTCGCGTCGTGTTGAGGTAACGTTTTGCACCCCTAGGACCCCCAACCAAATTGCATGCTAATCAAGACTAAAATCAGTATTTTTAAAGTATTTTAAATGTTTTAAATTCACTAATCAAGATTAATAATATGGACTTTAGGCCGGTGGACTTGTGCACGTAGGATAATTGTGATTTTTGGACTCATTGGACGGTGTGCTCAGACGTCATACTTGCAGGCAAGTGAAACTTGCCAACTCTTGTGTAGGGCCATGTTTTTAGGCCACTTCCTTGTTTCAGCGTAAAAGAGACTAGTCAGTGAAATGATAGCTGGCTAGACGCCTACTTGATCTAGTTTGACAACGAAACTAGATCCGTCACCTAATTGATCTAGCTTGACAACGAAGCTAGATCCAACCCTTTAAACTTGTTGTTCATGCATACTAAACTGTCACGTTTACTTTCCTTAAACTGTACGTACTTTTAACTGCCATGCATTGCATCTTACTTGTCATCCAAATTGATTGTTGCATCGTAGCACACGCTACAAAATACTTGTACAAATCCGTGTTTCCGTGTCCCTGGCTAGGTGCACCCCTAGGCCATACTTGTTAAAAACACTTCCTGGCTCGTGATCCAGAAGCGAGCATTCCAAGTTCGGGGGTAAGGCCCTGGCTCGACACACGTGGATGGGTAGGGATAAACGTTCGCTTGAGCTTAGGAGTGGCCTGATCAGCCCTCTAGCCAAAAGACGGAATCTCTGTGCACGAGGTGCTTACTTTTCTTGTCTTGCACTTGTCTTGTGAATGTCATGCCATGCTCGTACTTTACTTCGCTTTACTTTACCTGTTGCACTCATTACTTTAACTGCCATGTCATTGCATCATGCTAGAACTTTTAGGTTGCTTTTACTTGTACTTTCAGTTTCCTTGCACAAGTCTCTTGTAGACTTGCTGACATGTGCCCCTTGCTCTTTTGGGTGTCACATGTTAGACCCTGAGCCAGAGACCGTTGCTGAGTACGTGATGCCTTGCTGACGCTGAGTCTGAGTCCATGATTGCACAGGAGGATTTTGGTGGACACCGGTGACCATTCTTTGAGTCTTTGTTGAGCTTTATTTTGTTTTAGGCCTTTTATTTGTTATTGGTGTGTAGCACCGTCGTTTGTACTTTGTACTTTTGTTGGCCATGTTTGGGCCTTTAGTCTCTCTCTTATTTCAGCCTGGTGGCTTTTCTGCGATGTTGGAATTTATATTTATGGATATTCTGAGATTACTCTTTTGTCTCATTTCATTATTATTATCTTTGTTTCGTTCGCGTTGCAAGGACCTGCAGTTTTAAATTGATAGACGCTTATCGGACTTGCAGCTTTGTAGCTTCAAGTCTGAGCGGACCTTCTCACGCTTCGCCTCCATATTTTTGGGAAGCGGGGCGTGACAGGTTTTGTTGGTGGCCCATGCAGGTCCAATCTTGCAATTGCGAATTAACGGAACAACGATAATAACAGAATGTCCATTAAATAAATTGCAACATCCGAGTCATAAGCCCTGAGTCTAGTCGTTTTCTTATGACACTAGGTGGTAAGAAGACTTAGTTAAACGCCTGTGTTTGCTAGTTAGAGGCCTCTGATTGTTAGATAGACCCCCTGTCAGCAATTGATCTAATCGTCGTAGGAGTTACCTTAGTGGTCCTTGCCTAACCCTGACCATATTAGACTTCTAGATTTTCCTTCGGTCGTTCGCTTTTGGGTTCATCGATTTCGGACCAAGCTGAACGCATTTCTTTACCGTCTAACCTTTAGAAGTCTTAGCGCTTAGTTTTTAACCCTTAGTTGGTCGACCGTAGGAGTTTCCCGTAGACTCTTCTGATTCATATCCTAGGCGTATGAATGTTTTGATCTCCGACCAATTTCCTTGTCTCGATTCACGAGATCGCCTCATGACGATCGCCGTCAATCTTCAAACATCGCCTTTGCAAAACTTGAACCTTCTGAAAGTGTTTTTTCAATCTTCTCTTCCACTGAGTTTAACTTTGTTCAAAATTTTAATATACTTCATACTCCCTCATTGATTTAAATTTTTAAAACGTTTGTCGGAATTTTTGAATACTAGCTTATAGTATTTTCCCAGCCTATGTTTTTCGTACTTATGAAAATGCGTCGTCCCTTCATATATTAATTTTATTCTGAATTGTATTTTTATTCAACTTGTAATTTTCCCTCCTGATTTATGCCATTCATATACTTTTCAAGACACATGGAATTTCAGCTTTCAGCAAGTTGGTCTTTGCTCGTCGTTCTCGCTATTTCAGATTTTTGCAAAATTACTATTTTCATAGCCTCTTCCTGCTTTAGACCCTCCCTGATTTGATTTTAAGGATTTGCTATTCGATCTTGATAATTCTTATACTAAGTCATTATTATTATTTCTCCGAGCACCATACATACTTTCAATTATTTGTATATCCGTACCAGACTTGTTGTGCTTGTATATTAAGAACCTTGTGTAACTCTGTTTCTCATTTTTGGCAAACCCTGGTTCTCTAAAAAGTAGTTTCAAAATTGATTATTCTCAATTTTCCATAGCCCAAAGAGTTTTGAAAGCATTTAACCTAAGTTTAAATTTTTCCGTTACTCGATTTCATTCTGCGACTTTCCAAAATTTTTTGACAAAATTATATTATATTACTGACGTATAAAATTTTCTACACCACGTCCTTAATATTCGTGTAAATGATTTTACTTCCTTTTATAATGATTTTTATTTAATAAAAAAAACCAATAGACCATTTTCCCTTATTATGAATATTCGACTCAAATTTATTTTGAACAACTCGTTTTATCGATCTCCAAATATTTCTTTTCAGACTGGGATTTCAACTTTGGAAGAACGACAGTTTTCAAAATCCACGTATTTTAGCTTATGCTATTCACTCTATTTTCTTTTCTGTGTTCTATTTAAGCATCACTACATCTCCTTTTCTTTCAACCTAAACATCATCATTGAGCCAATGTTTTCCCTAACCAAGCCGTCTCCTTGTATTCGTCCTATCTGAACTCGTGCTTATCGATCCTTCCCTCGTCACGCTCTCGACCTCTCTTTATTGCTTGGGCTTAGGTGCCCGTCAATGTCTGTGTCAACTCTTAATTGATAGTAGGCCCTTGGACCTTTGTGAGGTGTCGTAGTGCACGTACCTAACTTGTGTACGTGGGCTTGAATGAGTGTACCCCCATAGTATATTGATGCTTGCCTATTGTGTGGTGTGTATATATATATATATATATATATATATATATATATATATATATATATATATATATATATATATATATATATATATATATATATATATATATATATATATATATATATATATATATATATATATATATATACTCGGAGTTATTCGTGATAGTATGAAGTTGTTGTGTGTTAGTAGTTATGGATTGTTGTGTGGATAGTTATATTATACTAGGGATGCCTGTGTATATAAGAGTTAAGCGTGGAATATCTAATGGAGTGTATGTAGTTAGAGATACTTATAATGGTTGAAATAATTTGATTTGGTGAAGCTATGTGTATACTAGGTGTACGTAGGGTCAAGAGAGTAGGCCTATTATGTGATCTATATGTTAGCACGTATGAGTGTGTGCTCGTATGTGGGTATGTATTGTGTTTAGACGAAAGTAGTTATGTTTTGTTGCCTGAGTATATAGGTGATATACATATGGTCGTAGGAGTATAATTTTGATTTGTATTGCTTGCTTTTCGGGATGTTGCATGCGTGCATACCGTGAGGTATACACGACTATTGCACATCTTAATTATGTATGTGTGAATGTGTTAGTATACTAATTATAGGTAGTAGGCTATGGTGTGAATATATACATTATTTATGTGTGACTATACGGTGAATGTTTGTACTAGAGAGGGTATTATAAATATGTGGGTGCTGATGTCTGTAATGTTATTATTATGGTATATAATGAGATTGAACTATGTGGGTGTTATCTGACTAAATATTAAGTGAGATTGATTTATGGAATGTATATGGTTGTATTGGTAGATGTATATATATGGGAGTGGTATTGGTATAGGTATGAATGTCGTGTTACGTATATAGAATATTCTGATATGTGTATTGAGTCTCACTCAAGCTTGAGTGAGTATACTCTAAGTATGTTGAATGTATGTTTGTAGTAGAATATAGCAATGTTTGATGTATGTATAGTGATAGAAGTGTTTGTGCCTGGTAGTGTTACGCACATGATTGTGGGTCGCTGCACCAGTATATAGTTATAGGTGTTGGTCTGGTGGTATAGCTAATTACTAAGGACTTGCTCGTGTGAACGTATGTGTACTAGCTAAAACTAGGTGTGTATGTGTGCTAGTTATATAATGGTATGATTGGTGTATGCAAATGAAATGTTAGCGTGTATGGGTGTGCACCATGCACGGGTAAGTATATGCTTAGTTATAGGTATTGATGACTATAATATATGTGGCGTGTCGTAAATACAGTTATAGGACCGTACGTGATGTGAATATATGGTGAACTATTTGCATGTATTTGAATGACTATATAATGTGAAACTATAGTAGTGGTGAATATATATATTAGATATAGTAAAACTTGATTAATAATGGTATGGCGTGACTATATGTGTTGAGATGTTTGGTATTGGATGACTATTATAGGGTAGTATACCCTTGATGTTTGTGCATAGGTAGCTACCTATATGTAGAGCAATGATTGTATTTGCTAAGTGTGAGACTATCCTTATATGAGTATCTGAACTATTGTTTTGTGCTAGGTATATAAGAGTGTATGCTTATATATACGAATGAAATACGTGTATGATTTTGACTGACAATAATAGTTATAAGCATATAATGTACGTGAATATAAATATATGTTGGTAGTGTTAATGTTTGACTACCTAGTGCATATATAAGCACTTGTAATGACTATACCTGGTTGAATTATAAAATGACTTGATTTGGGTAGTTACTAGGGCGCTTAGCTATATTGGAAAGTCCGAGGACGGACTTTATTCTAAGGTGGGGAGGATGTAACGACCACTTTTCGTGGTACGTTGTTCGTGCACGTGCTTTTGACCGTGCACGTGTTTGTTTTAGACTTTGTTTGCTCGTGGACACTTTTGTGTGATATGCCGTTGTGAACGTCTCTGAGAGTATTAAATAGTGGCACTATCTTGAAACGACACTTCTCGAGTCGTTTGTCCACAATTTAAACTTACTCGATGAGACGTGACGATTCTCACTCTTGACGGGAGACGTTTCTATTTTTAGTCTCGTCGTCCGACGTCGAAATTGAGATCCGTCTTCTTAGTTAGCTCACATTTGTCGCCACGATCACCCCGATATTTATTTTATAATTTTTGGAGTTTATTTGACCACTTTTATATTTTTAACAAGTTTTATAATATTTTTAATAATTAATTTTTATATTAAATTCGGCCAAAGAAAATTTATTTGAGTTTTAAACGTTTTAAAGAAATTTTGAGCCAATTTCCAGCTCATTTGGACCAAGTCAAATCCTTGGATAAGTTGGGGAAGTTAGATTTCAAATTTTAAATTATTTTAAACTTCTAATCCTATTAGATTTAGCCCTAGACCAAGTCAACCCATCTACACTATATAAGCAACCCCTAGGAAGACCCATTTTCGCAAGAAATTAGCCTTAGCCTCTTCCAAAACTCAAATTGGACGTTGCGACGATTCGTCGCAACGTTGCGACGTTCAGCCCCCGCACTGACCGAGAGAACGGCCCCCGTTCGCCCGCTCTGACCGATAGCCAAGCCCGCACCCGCTGCTGTCGCCACCCCGCTCCCCGCTCCGACCGAGGATTCCTCTCGATCAGACCGAGAGGCTTCCCCGCTCCGCTCGCATCTCCGCACCGCTGCAAGCCCCCGCTCAGCGCCCGCCTTGTCGCCCCGCATCCGCTAGCGCTTGACCGAGCGGATCGCCCGCCTCCGCAACGTTGCAACGCTTGCAACGTTGCAGCGCCCGCTCCCCCGCATCCAAGGCGCACGACCGACCCCTCCCTCCGCACCGACCGAGAGCACCAAGGCCCGCACCGACCAAGCGCTGCACCAAGCCCGTTCCCCCGCAGCGACCGATGGCCGCCCCCGCATTTGGCTGAGTACGACCGAGAGCAAACGTCGCAACCCCGCACCCGTCGCACCGCTTGCCACCGTGGGCCCCCCAAGTTCTCCAGAGGTATTGTGGGTCCCCCAAAGGTCCCTAGGACTACTGTGGGCCCCACCTAGGTGCGTTCTCTTCGACGACTTGCCGCGTACGACGTCGTCGCACGTCGTAGCTCGTCGTCGCACGTGCGAGCTTTGGAATCTGGAATCGTCGCCCGGGTTGATTGCTCTGAAATTTCCAGCGAGGAATCTAATTGGAATCTGGACTTGGAGCGCGATCTTATTATTCCAACCCGCGGCGTCGCTACCCGAAGCCGGTGTAGCTTTCGCGTCGTGTTGAGGTAACGTTTTGCACCCCTAGGACCCCCAACCAAATTGCATGCTAATCAAGACTAAAATCAGTATTTTTAAAGTATTTTAAATGTTTTAAATTCACTAATCAAGATTAATAATATGGACTTTAGGCCGGTGGACTTGTGCACGTAGGATAATTGTGATTTTTGGACTCATTGGACGGTGTGCTCAGACGTCGTACTTGCAGGCAAGTGAAACTTGCCAACTCTTGTGTAGGGCCATGTTTTTAGGCCACTTCCTTGTTTCAGCGTAAAAGAGACTAGTCAGTGAAATGATAGCTGGCTAGACGCCTACTTGATCTAGTTTGACAACGAAACTAGATCCGTCACCTAATTGATCTAGCTTGACAACGAAGCTAGATCCAACCCTTTAAACTTGTTGTTCATGCATACTAAACTGTCACGTTTACTTTCCTTAAACTGTACGTACTTTTAACTGCCATGCATTGCATCTTACTTGTCATCCAAATTGATTGTTACATCGTAGCACACGCTACAAAATACTTGTACAAATCCGTGTTTCCGTGTCCCTGGCTAGGTGCACCCCTAGGCCATACTTGTTAAAAACACTTCCTGGCTCGTGATCCAGAAGCGAGCATTCCAAGTTCGGGGGTAAGGCCCTGGCTCGACACACGTGGAGGGGTAAGGATAAACGTTCGCTTGAGCTTAGGAGTGGCCTGATCAGCCCTCTAGCCAAAAGACGGAATCTCTGTGCACGAGGTGCTTACTTTTCTTGTCTTGCACTTGTCTTGTGAATGTCATGCCATGCTCGTACTTTACTTCGCTTTACTTTACCTGTTGCACTCATTACTTTAACTGCCATGTCATTGCATCATGCTAGAACTTTTAGGTTGCTTTTACTTGTACTTTCAGTTTCCTTGCACAAGTCTCTTGTAGACTTGCTGACATGTGCCCCTTGCTCTTTTGGGTGTCACATGTTAGACCCTGAGCCAGAGACCGTTGCTGAGTACGTGATGCATTGCTGACGCTGAGTCTGAGTCCATGATTGCACAGGAGGATTTTGGTGGACACCGGTGACCATTCTTTGAGTCTTTGTTGAGCTTTATTTTGTTTTAGGCCTTTTGTTTGTTATTGGTGCGTAGCACCGTCGTTTGTACTTTGTACTTTTGTTGGCCATGTTTGGGCCTTTAGTCTCTCTCTTATTTCAGCCTGGTGGCTTTTCTGCGATATTGGAATTTATATTTATGGATATTCTGAGATTACTCTTTTGTCTCATTTCATTATTATTATCTTTGTTTCGTTCGCGTTGCAAGGACCTGCAGTTTTAAATTGATAGACGCTTATCGGACTTGCAGCTTTGTAGCTTCAAGTCTGAGCGGACCTTCTCACGCTTCGCCTCCATATTTTTGGGAAGCGGGGCGTGACAGAAGGTTGCCGCAGTAGAAAGTTGGCCTATACCTCGGACAGTCACGGAGATTCGAAGCTTTTTGGGGTTGGCTGGATACTATCGGAAGTTCATTAAGGATTTCTCGAAGATTGCCTAGCATTTGACTCATCTAACGAAGAAGGATGTTGCGTATGTCTGGTCGGAGGATTGCTAGCGTGCGTTTGATAAGCTGAAGCATCGTTTGACCACTGCCCCTATCTTAAACATCCCTGACCGTTCAGGTGGTTTTGAAGTTTTCTGCGATGCGTCTAGGAGAGGGCTAGGTTGTGTCCTTCATCAGCATGGACGAGTTGTAGCATATGCTTCCAGACTATTGAAGGAGCATGAGCTGAACTATCCCACTCATGACCTGGAATTGGCAGCAGTGATTTTGGCCTTGAAATTATGGAGACATTTCCTGCTAGGTGAGCATGTGAAAATATACACCGACCATAAGAGTCTGAAGTATGTGTTCACTCAGAAGGAGCTTAATATGAGGCAATGTCGATGGTTGGAATTAATGGCCGAGTACGATGTCGATCTGCAATACCATCCTGGGAAGGTGAACGTGGTGCCAGATACACTTAGTTGATTGCCCGCCGTGATGAGGTTAACTTCCCAGCCGCAACTTCGATGGGTAATCCGACAGATGGAAATAGAAGCTGTACTCCCAGGAGAGAAGACCGTTATGATGGGACTGCAGATTAAATCTGATTTGATGAACAGGATCAAGGCAGCTCAGTCAGAGGATGCCAAGTTGAAGAGGATACGAGAGTAGGTGGAAGATGGACTTCGAACCGATTTCTGTGTTCACGAAGATGGATCATTGAGATTTGGGAGCCGGGTTTATGTGCCGAGTGGCGATATTTGGGAAGAATTATTGAAGGAGGCGCACAGTTCCTCATATTCTATCCATCCTGGAGGAACCAAGATGTACCGTGATTTGAAGCAATACTATTTGTGGTCTGGAATGAAGAAGAGTGTAGCCAAGAGTGTGGCATCCTGTTTGGTCTGCCAGCAGGTAAAGGCTGAACACCAGAGAACTGCGGGATTGTTGCAGCCTCTCCCTATTCCAGAATGGAAGTGGGAACATGTGACCATGGACTTCGTGACCGGTCTACCTCAGACCCCTAGAGGTAATGATGCGATTTGGGTCATTATTGATTGATTGACCAAGTCGGTATATTTTATTCCGTTCCGAGTTGGACAGTCCACAGAAATTCTGGCTAAGAGATACCTAGAGGAGATTATGAGACTGCATGGAGTCCCTGTGAGTACAGTATCCGACAGGGATAGCAGATTCACTTATCATTTTTGTAAGAGCTTACAGGCTAGTCTGGGGACGCGTCTGAATTTCAGTACTGCGTATCACCCTCAAACTGATGGACAGTCGGAAAGGCCCATTCAGATTCTTGAAGATATGTTGTGAGCATGTATGCTTGATTTTAAGGGATCTGGGAGGACCATCTGCATTTAGTTGAGTTTGCATACAATAACAGTTATCAAGCAAGTATCGGTATGGCTCCCTTCGCAGCTCTGTATGGAAAGCAATGTATGTCCCCCTTAAGATGGGATGATGTTGGAGACAGAGAATTTCTGGGACCCGACCTGGTTGTAGCAACAACAGATGTGGTACGGACCGTCAGAGAGAATCTGCGCATTGCGCAGGACCGATAAAAGCATTGGGCTGATACGAAGCGGTGACCCTTGGAATTTAGCCAGAGGATTATGTGTTCCTAAAGATCTCACCGATTCGTGGAACTATCTGATTTGGCAAACGAGGGAAGCTGAGTCCTAGATACATTGGCCCATTCGAGATCTCCGCCAAGGTCGGTGAGGTTGCCTATCGGCTAGTATTGCCGCCGTCCCTTGAAGGTGTGCATAATGTGTTCCATGTGTCTCAACTTAGAGGATACGTGGGAGATCCCAATCATGTCGTAGATTTCTCAGAGATAGAAGTGCGACCATGCCTCACTTACGAGCAGCACCCAGTGGCTATTTTGGACCGAAGACAGAAGACGCTGAAGAAGAGGACCATTGACTTAGTGCGAGTCATGTGGCAACAAGAGTCACCGGAGGAGTCTACGTGGGAGCAAGAAGATGAAATGTATGAGAAGTACACATACCTGTTTGAACAATAACTGTTGCATCTTATATTTTCAGCAGTTGCTGGTTGCTGTATGTAAATATCTGCTCTCCTAATTTTGCTGAATTTCCAAGAACGGAAATTTTTCTAAGGAGTGTAGGGTGTAACAACCCTAGTGAACAAATACTAAATTGGACATAGACTCCTTGTATGTGTGCATGCTAGCCCATGGAATGGAGAGATTTGCATTTTGCCCCTAAATTTCTCATTTGTACCCAAATGGGGGTAGCATTGCAAAAAGTGGGCTTAAAGGCAAATTTCACTAAGTCAAGGGTTTTTGTGCAATAAGGGAAGTGAGATATTTGTAATGGCAAACTTGTAATAAATTGGAGGGCCATTATTAAAAAAAAGAATAATGGCAAACTTGTAAATATTGAAAGTGTTAAGAGATATTTCCTTAATTAAGTGAATCCCCCACAACCTTCTACACATTTCCTCCACATTCTTCTCCCTTCTACACTCTCCCAACAATTATCCCTCCCACATATTATTGTCATATGGCCGAAATTTTAGGGGAGCCAAAAAGAAAGAAAGAAAAAGAAAGAAAGAGAAGAGAAGAGAAAGGAGAGGAGGAGGAGGAGAAGAAGAGGAATCCAAGTTAAGAGAGGAATTCTAATCCAACCTTCAATCGTTCTTGGGGCTCTTAAGAGGTAGGAACTTCTCATCTCACCCTCTAGTTATAGATGATGGAAAGAAGCTTGAATGTTTGAGTTTTCTTGAAATTTGGGAAGAGTGTTGTGGAACTAGGATTCTTGTTGCATGCATGATAATTTGCTGAAATTTTGACTAAGTGCTGGGCTAAAATAGCTATTAGTAATGCTCTGAAAATTTTATATGTTGTGTAATTTACAGTTATGAACAACTTTCATGTTCACAACTTTTTCTAATTCGAACTGGAAGTTAGGTTATAAATTCATTCTTTGCAACCTGTCTGTAATTCTGTCAACCTGTACACAGATTAGCAAAACAAATCCCATCACCTGCACACTTCATGGAATTGGCTGATCTTGGTCTCGTTAGAAATTTAACAAGTTTATCTAAACTTTCATCAGAGTGCTTATATGTCGAAATTCTGGCTGCAACATGCTTAAAATTGGCTTTCAATACAGGCCCAGAATTCTGTCTGAAAAACAGTCTGCACATGCTGCACCAAATAATTCACCATAAATCATATAGCTCATATGTTTGCATGAAATTTTATATGTGAACCCAAAACTGTCATATCTACAACTTTCATTCAGGAAGTTTTATCAAATTTGCACTGAAAATGGCTGATAACCAATGATGTTTGTGACTGTTGGTGAAAGTTCAGCAATTTGAATGGTTCGCTAATAATTAGACGTTTGTTTTGGTTTACTTCGTCGTTCAGATGTTAAAGCCCAATACCATTAACGTGGATGCAAGTGTTTGCCTATGGAGATGCTATTTTATGTTTGGATGTTTATGATCATGGCTTACGGAGCATGCAAGTTTGTTGTGAACATCTCGATGAAAAGAATGAATTTGGACATCATTTACACACTTCATTTTACATGCTCAATACCCTAGGATTAATGATTAGCTAAAAGTTAACCTAGGGACATCGTGTTCCACTCAAAGTGGATGAGGACCCTAGGATGGTTGGGAGAAACCATGGTAACGAGTGGGCATGCGGGGATGGACTGCTGGGTTGTGGACCACTCCTGACGGGCCCTCAGAGGCGGGGAGTAGGTCGGGTTGGTTGAGTTAGTTGAGTTGGAGAACGGCTTCTTTCGTAAGAGCTTGTCTCGGGAAGTCGTAGCATTCCACCCACCTTACTGGGTGAGGTCCAGTCCCCGATGTCTGACCTGTTACTTAGGTTTCGAATTCATGCATGAAAACTAACCTATAAAGACAAAAAAATAATGGTAACTCTGAAATGTGATGCTTTTCCTTGTTTGCGCACTATGATTAGAGTTGTAGAGTTGTGGAGTTCCTACTGGGCATGATGTGACGTGTCCCTCCCCCCCACAGGTACATGTACCAGTTCTCAGGCGTCGGGATCGAGGACAGAGACCTCGAAGGGCAGCCCTTCTCAGCATGGTCCGTAGAGTCTGTGGAGAGTGTGGGTCTTGTAGTATTATCTTGGGGTGGGAGTGAGCCGAGAGTGATGTTTTGTACCCCTACCCCTTGTACCCCGTAGAGTGAGTTGTACTTTTGTGGGAGTTTTAGTTGCTTCTGGGTTGTGTTATGGGCTTGTACAGTACTAGTGGTGTAGATATAGCTCTCTGTGACACTTGGATGTTCTGGTTGTCGTACTTTACTTTGATGACTGGATTGTAGTACCTTGTACTTTCTTTTTATGTTGGAGCTGTATTGTTCTGCTTACTTCAGTCTGTACTTTATTACCTGTGTTTTCTTAACGGTTGCAGTGGCATGCGAGTCATTCGGTATACACATTAGCGCTTGGTATTCCTAATATCGCGGCTTGTCACGCCGATCCTCCTTATTTGGGGTAGCGGGACGTGACACTCGACGACCGAGATGGCGGACTGGAGGGAGGGGAGGAGGAGAGGTCGATTGTGGGGGTGTGGTGTGTGTGTGTGTAAAAAGAAAAATGGCACATCCGTAAATCACTAATCTTTGTGTGTGAAGCAATTAGTCCTACATGTATAGCAACTCCTGAAGTCTGGGAACAATGTAATCGTCTTTATCTGGATGTATTTCTCTATACGTACATTGTGTGCCAACATCCTTGTCTTCATCCAGGTCAGCTGCTGGTGGATGGACAATCCAGTTGGTAATGTTTGGACCTAACCCACCCATGTAACTGAAGAGGTCCATAACAGGCAAGAAAGAAGTGAGAAATAATTCTATATGCACTACCATTTTTTTTACTTTGCTCATTTGCCACTTTACACAAGCGCAAATGATTTTTAAAAATTCATCGTTTTCTGCTTTACGCAATCCTATTCTCAGACCACCATCTTTCTCCTTCTCTCTTTCTCACTGAAACCAAACACCCATACCTCACACAGTGGCGCCGCCAGTTTCTCCAGTTGCCCGTCATGTTCCGCTCCTCCTCCCACCCTCTTCTTCCTCCTCCATGCCAGAGTTTGTAAATAGTTAATTTGTTTGCTGTTGAAGATGTTGAAGATGATGAAAAAAGACGAAGAGGAGGAGGCGCATATCGGCTTCATGAGGAGGAGGCGGTGTCGGTGGCAGGTGGTAATGTTCGAGGTTGTGAAAATTGATAAAATTGATGAAGACGATAGATTTAATTTTTTGACTTATTTGAATTTTTTTTACTAAAATAAGTAACGCTAAACTAGTTCGCTATTATTATTAGAATTGATAAAAAATTAATTTTAGCTAGGGCTGTTGACGAACAGAACGTTCGACGAACTACTCGTGAACAAGCTCGGTACATGTTCAAGCTTAATGAACAAGCTTAAACAGATTTTTAGAGCTCGGCTAGTAAACGAACAGAGCTTGAACATAACCGTGTTCGTTCATTTATGTTCATGAACAAGCTCGTTAAGTGTTCGTGAACAAGCTCGTTAAGTGATGTTCATGAACAATCTCATTAAGTGTTCATGAACGAACATGTGCCGAAAATAGTAAATCTAGACAAATACTATATTTTTTATTATGCTTGGAATGGATGCTTGTAATAGGATATATGGAGCTATTATGCTGGATTTGTTTGTTTTTGTCCAGCAAATATTTAATCCTTTTATTTGATTGATTTAGTCATTGATAATAATGTTTAAATATTATTATTCCTGATTAAAAAATTAACGTTCGTTCGTTCGTTTGAAAATCTGTTCATGAACAAGATTGATTTGTGTTCACGAACAAGCTCGATAAGACTTGTTAACGAACAGAACGTTTGATTAACTACTCGCGAACAAGCTCGGTAAATGTTCGCTTACGTTCGTTTACGTTCGTTCGGTAAGCTTAACGAACAAGCTTGAACATGTTTTTAGAGCTCGGTTAGTAAACGAACAGACCATGAACAAGAACTTTGTTCATGAACAAAACCAAACTTACTGTTCAAGCTCGTTCAAGCTCATTCGTCAACAGCCCTAATTTTAGCATATATGCTGTTCAATATGCTAATATGCTACTAGCTATCACCTTGATTTTTATAACCAGAATGGGCTGGGCTCAGACCGGACTCACATAAGCCCAAACCAGATCCATTTATATATCAGGCTTCATTTCTGAGCTTAAGCATGTTTCAGTATAAACAGGCCACACTCCTTAATCTATACATTCTTAAATAATACGCAAATTAATTTTTAATGTTATATATAAATTTTAAAATTAACTAAACAGAATTGATTAAAACAAGCGAAAAAAATCGATATTCATACATTACTAAAAAATTATACTCTAAGACACTGTAAAATTGCTTTTGCTTATAATTAAATTCATATTTTATTTTACAAAATACGAATTGAGATGATTTTTTTCTAACTATGACAATAAAAATACATTATATTATAATGTTCATTACACAATTATTAGAACCCATATAAATATATTAAAAACGCACAACATAAATATACGTGTCCCACAAATCACTCAAAAAATTTAGGGTTAAATATGTATAAGCAATTTTTTTTCAGGGCAACGGAGCAATGACGGTGAAGGTGGCGGCGGGATCGATGGGGGAAGGGAGATGCGGTGCTGTGAAGAAAGAAAAGGATGGAATCTGAATTTTACTTCAAGATGGAATAGGCATTAAGGTAATGCCAAACTTGCTGTATTTGCCGTTCTAGACCTGCACAGAATATCAAAGGAAAAGGGTTGTTTGCAGCTATTGAAAGATCTATTGACATAGCATATATCTTGCAATACAAAGAGAACATATTTCTCCTCGGTAACTGGTACATAGATGAGATACAGATGAGACTTCAATATTGAAGCAGATAGAAGCATACTCAAATACGCATATAAAATAACAACGTAAACATCCTGGTTCTTCAGACTTTTGATCCACCTGTCCACCTACAGGGTCACGCAGTGGGGAGAGCGCGCGCGTGCTAAGCAGGCTGAACACTGAGAACGCATGACGGTAATCTGAAACCCTAATATGTAAACAAAGAATGACCTAACTAGGATATATGCACGGGTGTAGCATGGCAAAACCAACAAACCTTGACCAAATGTCTGCAAATTTAGAGGTAAAATTACTGATCTCTTAAACATATGTTAACGGAGAGAAAGGAACAAATAAGAGATGGAAAAAGAGAAGTAACTGTGACTGCCATATATATTTTTCCTATCCCACGACTGCATTCGATACCGTGCTTTGCCACATGCTGGGAAAACTAATGATCCAGATGGCGTTTAACCGTGCTCATCATTCTTCAAACTCATTCATATGATCCAAAAGGTAATTTGCTGCCAGCTCCTCATTTTTGTTGCAAGCAAAGAACACCTCCAACACAAGCGCCCGATCAAAGCCCATCGCCTCGAGCTGACACAATAAAATGCAAGGAAAAATAACATCATTCACAAGAATGGCAATATCCGTAGTTTGTAGATTATATAGTGATTGTATGGTAGAACATGCATCAATTGGTTCCATCAGATGATCACAGAGTCCAGTGGTAACACAGGATAAGGGAACCTTCAGGTTTCTACATGGAAAAATTGGCACTAAATGTCTTCAAAAACCTTGATTATAAGCAAGAAAATTTTCTGTAAAAAGAAACCATGTAACAAGTCAACAGTCCGAACCTCTGCTCATCATACTGGTATACTTCAGTTCATGAGGGAAGCTTTCACATTACCCTTTATTCACGCACTTGTGAGCCCAAAGCTTTGCTCAACATACAGGGAAAGTTTACATCTCAGCACCTTTTAGACTTCCTTATCTTTTAAATACATACAAAAAAAAATCCAAGAACTTTTACTAGGGTTCAGTGCCCTAATATCTACTAATGCAATGAAGACATCTAATCGCATTCCATCTCAGTATTCTCCAAACCAACTTTGAGTTCTAAAAGCTTATTAGACTACTATAGAAATTCTCAGTTGTATGACAGGTGAAAAACATATACTTTTAAGAAGGTGGCAAGGACTGTTGGGAGCCTATGACAATTACTCGCACTATTCATGGAACTACTAAATATTAATTCATGCACTTCACGTTCAATGAGAAGACAGAATCAGTTCATGTTATTGGAAACAAAAAGGATCAATTAATTTTGTGAAATACATTACCTAACAACCCAACAATTTTTACTTGGCTGTTGAAGCTAACGATGACTGCCGTTCACTCTTCTATGTCAAAACTTTTTAACTTTGAAGTTGTTGAATAATTGTCACCATTATGGAAATGAAATTTACATCTTAATAGAAATACTAAACGCTTGAGTGAGTTTTACAGTTTTAATGATTTTATTTACGAATCTACTCCAAATAGTTCTAAATCAGTAATAAGTCAATTGAGAGTCCATTGAAGCAAGCTTTCATCTGCATTGTTTATTTGCTTCCAGTTGTTCACTTAAGAATCTAGGTAATATATAAAGAGTCCCAATTAAACTTTGGCATATCTGGCCAATATTATTGTTAGCCGAAAGCATAATCTCATCACACTTGATGCCACTCTTGACACAACTAATTAGCAAATAATTCAGAACTTACCAAATTAAAATTGGAATGTCTACAAATGTTCATTTAACCTCATGTAATCATTATCCCTTTTAGAGTAGTTTGTAATCATTGTTAATATTGGGTACCTTGAAGGCTCACATTAGGTTCATTAGAGGAATATATTAATATTTTTTCTAACTTACAACTAAAGAGGACATCAGTTATTTAAGAAAACAACACACCAGACAGAACAGATGTGAGGGGCAAAGTGACTTACCCGTTCAATGGCCTCAGCCTCCTCCGGAGTAACCGTCACAGTTTGTGGCATTGCACCTTCTAACTGACCCACCAGATCTCTAATTCACATAAAGTATCCAAATAATCACGATAAAAATCTTAACAAAGCTATTGTACAAGAAGAAAGTATTACAACAATTTCATACCCCTCTGCTCCCTCAACAGGTTCATTAATCAGGCGAAGAAAATCAGCTTGATGCTCCTGAATGAGCCTCATAATTTGAGGGTTCTGTTTTGCTAGTTCTCGAAGCATTGGCTGGGAAAACAGATGACTAAATGAATTATGAAATAAAAGGAAGACTTCAAAAATTAATTAGGTGTACGAGGAAGACCTGAAGGATTTGAGGATTTGCCTGCACCATAGCCTGCAAGGTCCGGAACTACGCATGGAAAAAGAGTCGAGATGATATTGTTTCTAATTACTGCTGTAAAGACTGGTCACGTAAGTACAAAATTTTAAGGTACCTGTGAGCTATTGCGGAGGAAATCAAGGCCGCCAGCACCAGCATTTGAGCCCATGCTGGGAGTGGGGAGGCCCTATCGAAAGTTGCAATATAAAATTAATATTGAAGTTGTTGCTGTTGCTGCTCTATAATGATACTAATGATACTAATAATAAGTGAATAATGTATATGTGCTGACAACGCTGGAAAATGTACTGCGTTGTCAGCACATAAACATATATTTTTTTCGAATTTTTTTGGGAATTTGTTCTACACATCTTGACTGATCACCACCAAAAATCATGTGAATACAACGCTATTTGACCCTCGATCTACCCGTTGCAAATTCAACAATTTCCAAAGAATAGAACTTTTTATAACGGGTGGATCGAGGGTCAAATACCCCAAGGTTTATCCATATTTGGGGTTTTGTTGTTTTAGAATATGTACGACAACCCAAAATAAATTTCAACTTTTTTTAACAAACGCGAGCTGACAGCTCAAACTTTCTTGCGCACTGTCAACACATATACACAATCCTTTAATAATAACACTTAACAATCTGGTAATGCAAATGTAGGTATCACATACCTGAGGGAAAAGGTCCAAGGGATTAGCATTAGGGACACCACTGGAAGGAACTGCAGGTGCTACTGGTTGTGAAGCCTGGACTGGGGGATTGACTGTTTGACCGCCTGTAGATGTTCGGGTAGCAGGGGGTACTTCCGCATTCTCAGGAATACCCTGATACATAAATGTAGTTTAAGCATATTTTTGATAGGATATTTTGAGCATATTATTATACACACAAATCAGTATCAACACATTTGTACCTAATGTTCCGGAAGTTAGGAAGATATTGACAAAATCCAGAAGCAAATGTTACTCTAATTAGTCATTTATAGGGAAAATTCAAATCCAAAAGCAATTCCCTGGTAAATATAAATCACTAACCCATTCTCATTTGTTCTAAACCAAAAGCTAGTTTCCTCCAAACCTTAATCCTAACTCTCTCACAATTCTTTGCTTTTTCTCCGAGTGTTTTAGTTTTAAAAACGAAAATAGCACTAATTGTAAATTGTTCATTATGTGTTTGATCATTTGTTCACTCACAAACATAATACATTGAAGAGAAAAAAGTACCAACTGCTTTTTTCCTAACCATCAATTATGGGTGGCATAGTTATCATTATAATGCTTATTTAAATATTGTTTAGCAATCAATTCCATTAATTGTTTAATAAATAATCAAATTAACAACTTTCAATAATCTGTACAGCTATTACCGATTTTGGACAATTCACTGAGATTTAGGATTGGCATATCCTCCTCCAAAGTATATCTAACGTGTTCATATTTTCCAGATTTCCACATATTTGTTCCTATTTTTGAGAGTCCAATTATAATACACATACTAGACTCCTAGAAGAGAGTTTTCACCTCTATAACACATGCACCACACTATTATCCAGATACCATATAACCAATTAACTATATACTGAGTTTTTCGTGCATTAGTCCCCTATTTATTTCTGTTTCACATATACATTTATAAGGATAAATTTTACAAAACTACTCTGAACTTTTGCCAGATTTCAAAATTCTACTCTAAACTTTAAAAAAACTACCTAAAACTTCCCTCAAAAGTTTCACAAAACTCCATTTGTTAGCCGGCCATTACTTAAGTTAGCGTGTGAGTGTCACATGAATGTCTAATACCCAAATTACCCTTATCCATATATTTTAAATACCAAAAATTTAAAAACCCGACACTTTTCTCCATCTTCTATCCTCAATCCCAATTCTTCGTCACCAATGGCTGGCCGACACTGCCTCTCGATGCCCTCCATTATCTACTGCCTACATGTGCCGCCCTCTCCATGTGGGCGACACTTCTCGTGTATCAATGACAATGTCAAATGATATAACTACTCTTGGTGCCTCTCATTGAGGCCTCGGTATTCGTCGATGCCCAAGTACACCAAGGAGGGAGAATTGACGTGCGATAATCTTGAAGCATCAAGTGATAATGTGAATGAAGAGAATAATTAAAGTCTAATTTGTTTGATTTGGACAGAAGCAATCCTTTATGGTTTGGGTTAGTGCTTGTTTGGATTAGAGAATAAAAGGAAGGAAATGGATAAGGTGGTGGTGGTACCTTTAGTCTTACTTGTTTGGTTCTTTCTCCTTTCAACCAAGTGCTCTCGCCCTTCTCAACTCAGCAAGCCTTGTCAAGATGTGATGGCTACAAATAGTGTCAACACTGATGCATGAACTTCTTATAAATTTCGTAGTTATATTATTTTCATGGAGTTTTGAAACAACCTCCATTATTTTTACTTTGTTTATCATTTTTCCCTAATATTTTTTGCTCATTGGTTCTATGGGTTCACCTAGATCCCCAATTTTCCTATAAATGATATATGCTCTTTAGTTCCAAGCGTCAAGTATGGTCTTCTTCTCTAACGACACATATCACTAACATTATAGGGCATTTACACATAATCCCTTGTATGTACAGGATTCACTAATTTTGTATTAAAAAATTGATCACTAAGATCAGTTAGAGACAATTATTTCATATTTTTAGCTTACCCAATTGTGGTATCTGTTTCATCAGATGATCTGGGTAGTGATGTAAATGGAGCAATTACTACAATATCCATATCTAAATCTGTCTTTTGAATCTACTGTTTGGATCCAATCCTATATCCAGTCATATATTGCATATGCTATCTGTATACAAATACGACGGAAGCTATTTGGATCGGATATTATCCGAATCCACTTCCTATAACTATGCCTTAATGACTGACAGGAGTTTAAAAGTCTAAGGAGATTCACTGTAATAAATAACTCCATGTATCTAGGGCATGATACTATTTGAAAGAAACGAGTAATTAAGATAGAAAAAGTTCCATTTCTTTTTGAAATGAAAAGATTCAAAAATGATAGAAACAAAATAAATAAAAGTAGAGAAAGCTTTCTTTATAATTATTAATGAGTGTGTTATTTTAGAAACTGATATTGCAAGTGTCAATATTTCAGGAGAATAATATGTATGAGTTAAGGTCTTATATGTGGCCTCGAAAACCATATTATCTTATATTTTTCAGACGATAGAAATCGTTGATTTTGATCTTCATATTTTAAAATCCTAAAGCATCAAATATCGGGTAAAGCCAAGGAGTTATGCTAGTTCGTCCATCAGTCGTAAAAAATTATATTCTTGGAGAACTATTAAATTTGCGACAGATGAATGAATGATCAAAACCTATTGGGTTCACCTTATATTTCGTGTTTTAAGGTTTAGGAATACAAAGATTAAAAATAATGGTTTTGATCATCGAAAAAACACGGAAGAATGAATTTTTTGAGGTTGCATATGAGAATTAGCCACACACGTCATACAATACACATTATTCTCATTTTCAAATTCTTTATAACTATTATTGCATAAGAAATACATATATATAGACACACATGCGAAGCAAATAATTAATAAAGCACATATCATGGTATCCTCAATTCGCTCTATAATATTTGATACATATAAGGATTATATATTTGATACAAATAATTAATAAAGCACATATCATGGTATCCTCAATTCGCTCTATAATATTTGATACATATAAGGATTATATATTTGATACAAATAATTAATAAAGCACATATCATGGTATCCTCAATTCGCTCTATAATATTTGATACATATACGGATTATATATGAATGGAGATACAAATTGGATTTAGAAAATTAAGATATCCATTTGCACCATTAGATCTAGGTAATCTGGCTATATTTAATATTGCAAATTATTTTCTATCCTAAAAAGAATCAAAATAGTATTCTGCAAATGAAAATTTGTAAACTTCTTTGCATTTTTAAAATCATATCCAATTCCCTCCCCTCGCAGGACTTAAGGACCTGCAACAGCCCCTCCTATAGAGTGGAAACAAAAAGAAATAATTAAAATGAAAGCTAAATCATGAAAAAGAAGAATTTAAATACAAAAATCTTTAAAAAGAAGAAGAAATTTTTTATAAAAAATGAGAAAAATAAATAGCCAAATTTTAATAGAAAGAAAAATGAATAAAAAAGTTGGAGAAGAAAGCTTGAAATTATGAACAAAAAAATATCATTAAAAGGGAAAATTGCAAAAACTTAAATAGCAAAGTTTCAAAAAAAAAAAGCAGAAACAAAAAAATGGAGAAGACTTTTTGAAATGTGGAGACAGAAGAAAAGTATAACATAAAAAAATGGTAGTTCTGTATTTTTTTTTCCCAGTATATGGTAGTTTTAAAACCATTTCCGAAAGTTCATGGTAGTTTTTTGAAACTTATTTAACATGTGTACTTTGGTCATTTTTTTATTTTCGATTACTGTCACTAGATAGTTTTGTGAAACTTTAAAAGTTTGGGCTAACTTTATGTTTTTTTTCTAAATTCAATATAGTATTTCAAAATCAGGTACAAATTCAAGGTATTTGATGGATCTGGAATTTTGGCCCATCAGTAGCGTTTTCGTAATTTTCGGATTTCTACGGCTTTTAGTAATTTTCTTATTTTCAATTTATTATTTATATGGGGCTTAGAGGGGTTAGGGATTCAGAGACTTGATTGTTGAGAGAGATTTCATAGAGGTTGAGAATTCCCTCTTTTTGTTGGAAAATACGGCCGTCCTCTTGAAAAGAAGGCTTGGGAGAGAGTTTCTCACGAAAGGACTAAAACTTATAGGATATCATCTTTCTATTCAGAGTTCATCAATAAAAATCCATCCTTTTCCTCAAATCTTCCTTACAAATCCCTAATAATCCAACATTTCTTTCAAAACCCTAATTTTGTACATCAACCTACAAAAATCCTATCAAGTGGTATCGGAGCGATGAGATCCTCGTGGCGACAACGAGATCGAAGAAAAAGGTGGAGGTTTTGAGGAAAAATTTCGACGGTAAACTTGAGGAATTGAAGAAAATCATGGAAGATTGCTTTGCGGCGATGGAATCTACTTCGATGAAAGCAGTGGTGAAAGCAGTGTTTGATGTATCGGCCGATACCATTAGGTATTGGCCGTATCGTTTCGGTATCGACAGTTGACGATACCAAAACCAAGGCTTAGTTTCAGTATCGGCCGATACTGAACGGTATCGGTCAGTTTCGGCCGATACCTACCGAAACTAACCAATATAGTTCAGTACCGGTCGAAGACGGAGGAAGAAGAATGTGTAATTAAGTAAAAATTCTCTTAAAAACCCAAAAAATTTTGTGAATCAATAGGTTGAATAGAAAGCTCTGTTAAAAGAGAGGAGAAAACCCTAGGTTTTCTGCTTGAAAATGATGAAGAATTAGACGAAAAAGAGGTATAACCAAGAAAAATTGCTGAAAAAAGAAGAAAAAGGACAAAAGGAAGATGATAAAAAATTAAACTCACCTCATCGCGTCGACGCCTCGCCGAACATGCCTCCTGCCTCACCAAAACCGCCTCGACAATCTAGCGTGAGAGTGAGAGAGCAAAGAGAGAGAGAGTGAGAGAGAGGTCCGAGTTGCCTTTCAGGAGATGTTGCGTTCTTTAAAATGCAAACTTGTAAATAAGTGGTACGTACGTAAAGTAAAACAGTCTGTGCGCATATCAAGCGGATATTTTGTGGCAACCCTGTAAATAAGTGGTATGTACGCAAAGCAAAATGGTGGACGCGGAAAGCATCGCCCAGCGATTTTTTTAGCAAACTTGTAAATAAGTGGTATGTGCGCAAGGTAAAACGGTGGGTGCGCAAGGCAAGCTTTATGATCTGTTCATTTATCTAATATTTAGTATTTAAGTACCAAACTTTAAGTATTTAATATTTGATATGATTACGAATTCAAACTTAGTTTATCTATTTAGTATTTAGTATTTGATAGTATACGATTAATATTTTAGTTTGTTAAGTATTTAATAGTATTTGATATGTTTAGATTTAAGAACCTCCGAAACCATCACTGTGTGTATATAGTATATACATAGTTAAATTATCTCCGAAACCGAAACCGATACCTGAAACGAAACTACCGAAACTAGCGATACAGACAAACCAAAACTTGCTTCCGAACCCGCCGAAACGGGCGATACCGATATCGGAAACTAAATTTTGGTAAGAACGATACCCAGACCCAAACCGAGACCTAAAACCTATGGTGAAAGGGTTGAATGCGCGGACTGATGCAAAATTGAAATTAATGATAGAGGCGTTCATGCAAAAGGTGGCTCAACAATTTGTCCTAGGATCTCAAGATCCAAAGGCGAAGTCTTTGGCGAAAGGAAATGAAAAGGTGGAGGAATACAATGAGGATTTGCTTTCCGACGCCTACGCCTACTTCGTGGAAGGAGAAAACCCTACGAAGCGGGAAAACCCTAATCCTTAGGGAAACCCAAGCCGTAAAAGTCATGAAGAAGGGATCTTGCAGCTTGCAGGCAGCACTGCATGCCACCAAGGACCTACAGCAGTCGGACCTACAGACCCTGTGCAGGGCCAACAGGGCCCTCGTGGGCCCCTGGCGATCCCGCCAAAGGCCCACCGAGCCTTGAGAGGAGAATCCGGGGCCCCGCGACGTCTGGGGGGCCTGTCGAGACCTCGACGATGATTTTCAGCGGCTTCAGGCACCTGAGGAATACGTGAAAGATCTTCTGGGGCTTCATGGGCCTCGGTTTGCAGCACAAAGGTGACAACATCGAGTTCCTCCGACCTACAAGGATTTTCAGTGTGATAATGACGAGGACCAGGGTTTTGAGGAAGATGTTGGTGACTACGCTTGGGGTGATGACGTCTAGGAAGGCTATGGTGATAGAGACGATGCCCCACAAGGGGATTATGCAACCCCGGGACAGATGGCGAGACACATCAGCCTCGTCATTTCAAGGAGGCAGGAGGACAAGCAGATCAGGAAATACTGAGGTGGTCGGTAGAGTAAAGAAGCTGAAGCTATCCCTATTTGAGAGGATGATCCTTATGGCTGGTGGAGAGATTATTTGCAATTACACATATAACAGAAGTGCAAAAATTGGAGGCAGTCGACGTCTGTTTCGAATGAGATGCACTCCCGTAGTTCTTTGGAGGGAGCAGAGACGACCGGTGCGTTCATGGGAGGAGCTCAAGAACTATTTGGTGGGTAGGTTTTGAGATACTCAGGGAAGAAACCTGCATGAGCAGTTGTTGGCCCTTAGTCAGGAGGGGTCCATCAAGGAATATAGGAAGAAATTTGAGTCACATTCAAGACGAGTCAGGGACATGTCAGATGAGACTTTGGAGGAAAGCTTCATGAAGAGACTCAAACCAAATATTCGAGCAGAGCTCTGCACTCTTCAGCCAAGGGGATTGTTGGAGACGATTGACTGAACACAGCTGGTAGAGGACCGCCTGGCAGAGGAGAAGAGATCTAGAAGGGCTTAAAGTGGACCCAATCTTCACAGTCAGGAACCAGTGGGGGACCAAAAAGCACAAGCAGGTAAGGACCAGTCCAGTCGGGAGAAGAGCGATGAGTAGGAAAAGATAAGACAGTACATGCTTATGACATGTGCTCAAATGAGAGAAATGTAGGCAAAAGTGGTTGTGCTTCAGCTGCAATGAAAATTTCACACATGTACATCGTTGTCGTAACCACGCAATCCAGTTGTTGATAGCAGTAGCACGTGAATGTCGTACTTTGAGAGAGGAGCTAGAAGAGCTAGGACGAGACGAGCATCTTAACGTAGAGTAGCATGCTCATAGTTTTCGTGCACCACCTTAAGGACAATGTGCTTTTTCAGGAACGGAGTAATGATAGATCTCGAATTTTCGCCCATCAAAGATGTTTTTGTAATTTTCGGATTTCTATGGGACTTTTTAGTAATATTTAGTTTTAGATGTCTTTTTGTAATGTTCTTTTTTTAAGTTTATTATTTATATGGAGCTTTGGGAGATTAAGGATTCAGAGGCTTGACTGTTGGCAGATTTCATAGAGGTTAAGAATTCCCTCTTTTCGTTGGAGAGTGCGGCCGTTCTCTCAAATAGGCGGCCATTCCTCCTGAAAGGACTCAAACTTATCTTGTATTCTCTTTATATTTTAGATTTCATCAATAAAAATCCCTATTTTTCTCCAAATCTCTACAAAACCCTAAAAATCTCATCTTTCTTTCAAAATCCTAATTTTTACATCAAAAACCTAGAAAAATCCTACCAATATTCTTGTAAAATTTAGCACATTAGCAAGGAAAAACTCGTGAACTATCTATAAAACAAACTATATTAACTGAACTAGTCTCTGTTGCTTTTCTCAACCACGTCATGGCAAAGATTTCTTCCAAAGTTTGCACCTCAATTTTACATATAATTTTTAGGGTTAAATTTACTGAAACTATCCAACTACTTTGATGTTTTCCGCTAAAAAATTCTAACCTTTAAAAATTGACCAAAAACAATGGCAGCGTTTATAAACTTTTTAAAAGTATAGTGTAGGTAAATAAAACAACTTTAATAGTACACTATTAGATCACATTTATCCTGTCCTTCATTATGTGATGACAAAGGTAACTCGAACTTCTGATATGTAGTTAAACTGGACTCAACCAGCCCATGATGATCAAGATTGGCTATGGTCGGTGAAATTCCAACCGGAGCTGGTTAATACAATGGTTACTTTAGGTGCTCTATATAATTGTTAGGTTAGGCAACCAAATGAAATCAGAGTTACTCACCCACTCTCCTAGATAACCATAGTTTATGTAAATTATATGTGGGGACTAAGTAATTCAAGCTATGTAGCATGGATAGGTATGGTGAAGTATTATCCGTGTTGAACATGCTGACACCCATGTCGAGCATAGCCATTTCGTGAACACTTCTTAGAAAATTGTTCAAAAATTGCCTAGACACATGGTGTATATAACTCATGCATCTTTTTCATCCACATTACACGTTTTTATGTATTTGAAATTTTTATTTAGTATGTCATCAAAACATTGACTTGTATAAAACTGTGATGAGTTTAGACTTCAGATATGTTTTGATTTAAAAACTGAGATATATCAACCTACTCTATATAAAATTTAAGAACCAAGGACTATTTATTTTGCAAATTCATACAAGTATGTGATGGTTGTAATATTATATGTTACTATATTTCCACTAAAAATTATATGTTTTTAAATGAGTAGAAACACGCATTTAGCTTTCAAATGCATGGACACGCCACTGTATGAACATATATCCACACTCTTTCTAATTTATAAATATTTTTTTGTCTTGCTGTCGTGGCCCCATGTCCTACTTTTCGAGGAGTTTACATGTCGCGCACCCGTGTAATGTCCATGTTCCCAGAATTCAAATAAAAGGAAAATCCTTCAAGAAATGTAGCTGCTTTGATAAATTGTTTAAGAATCGCATTGGATATTAGAAGTACAAAGGATCCACATCATACGTTACAAATTACTGTTGCTGTAGTGAAAAGAATTAGGACCAGTAACAAAAAGAGTATTATTCTAGGATAGAAACTATTTTCAAGGTCAAAAATTTAGAACAACGTGAATTAAATAGACTTGACCAACAATAAAAAAGGAGAAAAACTATGGCAGGAGATGATAGTGTGGCCAGGATTTTGTTAGGAGATATAGCCAAAATATGGTTAGCTAACTTCCGATAAAATCACCAAGACTACGTGGAAGTACTAAGAACAGAGAAGCATTATGGTAATTGCGTATACGAATATAAGTGATGACCAAGTAATTCAGCAAAAGGAAAAACTTCAAGAAAGATGGAGCTACTAGAATAAATTGCTTAATGAGAAAGACACCAGATTGAAAAGTAAGAAACAAAAAAGATCCAATCTAAGGTTACACATTGTATGGTGCTGTGAAAAAGAATTTCAAAAGAAAATATTGACATCCTCTGGAAAGTTATGACAGGTAAATTTAGATATGCTTTACTGAATATAATAAAAGAGAAAAAAATACAACAGATGTCCCAGTCAAGTTTAAACATATTTCGAAATATAGCCAACGTTTAGCTTAGCTTCTAAGAAAATTACCAAGACTACAAAGAGTTATTAAGCACAGAGAAGCATTCAGTAATTGCATATAAAAATCGATGTTAATGGGTATCAGATGACACCTAAGGAGTTTCCCCATGTACATCTGAAGTGACTGCCTCTCATTAGGCGGAGTAAAAGCAAGCAATGTACATTTCTTTCTTTTTTACTATGCCCAATGCGAGACAGCCATGTTAACTGCACCGGAGGAAACTCTTCAGGTGCCAACCGTTTCCCTATTCTCATAAAATAAAGAAGACACACACGATCATGAAGCTATAGTTGGAAAACGAATAATGTAATTAAACTGGAGAAGGGAATAACTAAGTAAAAACACCACATTAAACAGTTACGTATGCATCAAGATATGGCTTTAGGTAAGGGAGTTTCCAGAAAGCTATTTACATAAGAAATATAATATATAGAAAGATTTAGAGAATAGAAACTATGTTAATATTGACTGAGAAAGCAGCAGGGATTCTAAAGAGAGAAATTGGAGGATGTGTTACCCAAATTTAGGTCAGATTTCAAGTTTTCACCTTTTTGATGCACATCCAACCAATTCTTTTCTATCATGTCTGCATTTTTCAGTACGTCAGAACCTATAAGCTGGTTGGCATCCCTTGCAGAGGAAGGTGGTTAAACTTGTTTGGAAAATGGATACTGTTAACTGCCTTTTGCAGGTATACTTTGCATGACTTGCATGCACGACAAAAGTAGCAATCTAAGTACGGGTTAAAAATTTAAAAAGCAATTTCTCTATATTCTAGTGCAAAGGAGTTGGAACTCTAGAAACACCCTGTCATATGTCTGCATAATGATAGAAATAAACAATAAGGTTGTGTTAGATTCAATAGAAAGTGTATGAAAGAGAAAATGAAATGAAAAAGAAATAAAGAAATAAAGAAAAGGAAAATAAAATAAGTTTCTTTTTCATATTTTGTTCCCAAAGAAAATTGTGAAGAAAGTGTAAGGGAAAATATGAAAAATTCTTTTATTAGGTTGCAAATGGAAAATGAAAAAAAAATTAAGATGTATTTTTTGCTATATAGGTTTTAATTCATAAATAATATGTATAGTCAAAGGTTTTCGGAAATAATTTCATCAAGTTCTGTAATAGTTTGACTTAATATAAAATAATATTATTACTATAACTTGTTATTTAAAATAATTGATGAATATATCATCAATAAATACTAGTTGTCTATTGTTAGTTTGTTTCGCATTTCAAGCAAAAGATATGGATTTAAATCCTTTTAGCCTCGAAACAAATTAAAATTTGTTGTGAATGGATATTACTGAGTTGGTTAGGATCACGACTTATCTTATTGATAAGACCGTATCTATTGTATCTTATCTCCGTACGCTCCTCCTCTACTATAAATAAAGAGCTGGAGGTTCCTCTCCCAGATGATGATTCATAACACGTTATCAACACGAGTTTCTAAATAGAAATTCCACACAAATACCGATCGTTACGAAAGCGAAGGAAAGGCAGGAGATCCACGCGCACGGCGTCATCTACCTCAAACGGGTGTCGTCATCCACACGTAGGCTTCGTTCAACTGTCGCTAGATCCAGAGGACGGGTCTAGAGGTATTTCTCGCTAAAAATCTAATTTTTATCATGCGCATGATCGTTTTATCCATAGATCTCGCAAGATCGAATTGGAAATAGGGCTAATCGACTATTTTTATCTTCTAAAAATCATGTTTTATCATTTTTTAATCTGATAAATAAAATAAAATTAATGTTTTTATCCCACCACCCGAAGGCGGACCCCCAAACCCCACCCTCGGCATTTTCTGACGCCGTCCCTGGCAAAGGAGGGGGGCCGCCGTCCCAAACCCCCTACCTCCGCGCCCTCGGCGAGGGTACCTCTGTCCCACCCCCCTCATAGCGGAGGGGCACTGCTGCCCCCGCCTCCCGACAGGGGCCGCCTCGACGGACTACGTCCGAAACCCCCCGCCTCCCAGCGAGGGGGCTATCGCATGGCACCCCCGCGGTTTTCTAGGCGGCGGGGGGTTTGCTGCTAACTACCCGTGCCTTACAGCGGGGGGCCCCTCCCCGGCCCCGCGTCGGCGGGGCGAACCCTCGCCCCCCCTTCGGCACTGAAGGGGGGACGGCGACGGCAACCCTAGCCGCCGCCCCCCTCCTCTTTCTCACTGAACTCTTTGGGCCGCAGGCCCATGGGATCACAAACCGAAAAAAGCTGAAAAAATCTCTGCGGGCCTGAGACCCGCAGGCCAGAAAGTTTTGAAAAAAAATCAACATACCAAGCTGCGGGCTTCACTGCAGGCTTCAGGCCCGCAGGCCGATTTTCTGAAGAAAAAACAGATCAAAAATTAAAGGGGGAGGTGGCTAAAATAAAGATTAAAAGGCTTTTATGGACCTAAAAATACAGAAAAATCATGATAAAATATGGGACTGAAAAGGGGACATTTGGGGATTTTTGGGGGTCGATTGGGGGAATAAAAAGGAAAACTTCTTCCTTTTCATGTAGAACATGTCAATTTCGGCTCTTTTCAAACTCTTTTGAATAACCCCAACAAGCACAACTTTTTGCATTATATGATGCCTTTTAGGATCATAATTATATGCTCTGCATCACTTTTAAATGGCTTATTCTGTGGATAAACTGATATTCTGTTGTGTAATATTAACTTAATAATTAGGAAGATCTCGCGACCGTTCTGCCATTAGTCACCTAACCTAACGGTGTATGACGTTACTCAGTGGTCCAATAATCATTAAGTATTCAAATTGTTTATCCTTCTGTGAATATGATGCATGTGATGCTTGTGATGAAAATGTCTGCTGAAATGTTTGATGAGTACGAATTTTTGCATGGATGGCTAATTGTGGTTTTGGATCGACTGTTGAACTCCCACATTTTACTTTTCCTGCACTTTTCTTTTTGAGAGAAATTGTAGTGAGGAAATTATGCAAAACCGATGACTACTTTCCATGAAGACGAAGGCCCTTGCAGCTGAAGATTTTATAAATGGGACTCACGGGGTTTCCAAAGTTGTAATCTCTTTTTCGCTTTCATTTGTGTAATATGGACTGTAATATGAACTTTGAACACTATTTTTTTATGTGGAGCTGGCCGATCCACGCAATTAGCTCTTCATTTAAAAATTGTCTCCGCATAAAAATGTTTAATGTATATTATTAATTTATGCAAATTTGTGCGCTGCTGGATAAAATGGCCAAAATCGCAAGCGTCGATTTCGAAGTGTTGGATGCATGGAAGAAACTATCTGAGCTGGCAGCTCGGTGTGAAATTTCACATGCGGGCTAAGTCCCCCATTTCTGCTGTGACTAAAGATGAAAATGTAAGCGATATAAAAAAGCGCAAGCCATTATCTATATTCGTCGCCATGTGGACAAGACCCTAAAGGCTGAATACCTTACGGTCGAAGATCCATTTGAGCTGTGGACTGCCCTTGAGGATAGATATAAACATAAGAAAGATGTTATACTACCAAGGGCACGATATGAGTGGGAGAACCTGAGACTGCAGAACTTCAAGTCCATAGATGAGTACAACTCAGCTCTTTTTAGCATCACCTCACGCCTGAAGTTGTGTGGTGAAAAGGTCTGGGAAGATCGCATGCTGGAAAAGACGTACATGTCTTTCCACGAGAAGGATGCGATACTGATGCAGCAATACCGTGAACGAAAGTTCACCAAAAATTCTGAGCTGCTGTCATATTTACTCATGGCTAAACAAACAGAGAGCTTCTTCTCGCCACTCACAACATGCGCACCCTAGCACTGCCCCCTCCTAGAAGCTCACAATGCATCTTCTTCTAAAAAGAAGAGAGACAACAAAAGAAAAGAAAGACCACAGAAGAGGGATAGAACAAAAGGGCCAGAGGCCAAGTCCAGCAGCGAAGAAATGAAGGGAAGCGTTCACTTGGCGTAGACAAGACAACAGAAATGAAGCACCCCCACCCAAGAGGGAATGGGAAGACCAGTGCCATAATTGTGGCATGAAAGGCCACTGGTCTAGAGTGTGCAGAACTCCGCGGCATCTCCAGGAATTGTATAAAGAAAACATGAAAAAGAAAGCTGAAACAAACCTGGTGACCACAAATGCTCCAGTCAAGTTTACAGCTGACAACTTCGAAACAGACGACCTGCTTAATTAGCCTCTATTTTTATCTTAGTAATTTGTTTTGAAAACATTTTATGTTACAAGAGCATTTGAATTATATAATTTGTTTTTGAACGAAAATTTTGATTATGTTCCTGAAATGCAAATGTTTTATTCATCTTTTATAGATGGATCGCTCTCATGACTACTTAGTAGACAGTGCTTCAACACATACGATCCTTCAGTATAAATGCTATTTTCATAGCATTATACCATATAAAAGCCCTGTAAATATAATTTAGGGCCATCGAATATAATTGAAGGTTCTGGGAATGCAACTGTGATGCTTCCAAATGTAACAGAAATTAAAATAAAGGATGCACTATTCTCTCCGAATTCCAACCGAAACTTACTAAGTTTCAAAGATATCAGTTTAAACGGATTCCATTTGGAAACAGCAAATGTAAATGAAAAAAAAATTACTGTATGTAACGTCTCAAGAAAAGGAGTATAATCCATACGTGAACGTTTTGAGAGCCTTTCATCATGCCTCTACCATACAAAGATTCGGAGAGAGGAAGCTAATTTGACGGCGCACCTGAAGTGTCAGACATCAACCAAGTTTTTACTTTGGCATGATAGACTTGACCACACTGGATCTGTGATGATGCACCGCATCTTATCTCAATCCTATAGGCATAACCTGAAGAACCAGAAGATTCTTCAGAAGGGAGAATTCCCTTACATCCCCTGCTCCAAGGGGAAATTAATAACAAGGCCATCACCACTAAAAGTGGATATCGAATCTCCAAGCTTCCTCGAATGAGTATAAGGAGACATATGTGGACCTATCCACCCCTAGTGGACCATTTCGGTATTTTATGGTACTGATTGATGCATCCTCAAAATATTCATATGTGTGTCTACTATCGACCTGCAACTTAGCTTTTCCAAAGCTATTGGCACAAATAATAAAGTTGTGGGTGTATTTTCCAGACAACTAAATAAAGAAAATATGTCTAGATATTGCTGGAGAATTTACCTCCTGGTCATTTCAAGAGTACTGCCAGGTAACAGAAATAGAAATTGAACATCCAGTGTCGTATGTTCATACCCAGAACGAGTTGACAGAGTCACTAATAAAAAGACTCCAATGGATTGCACGCTCATTGTTAATGAAATCCCAGTTGCCGGTGGATGCATGGGGACATGCAATTCTGCATGCTGCATCGTTAATAAAGATAAGACTCTCTGAAGGCCAAAGTCTCTCCAATGCAACTTGCATATGGAGTGCCAACAAACATTTCTCATTTGAGAATATTCGGTTGCGTAGTTTACATCCCCATTGCACCACCACAGAGGACAAAAATGAGTCATCAACATCGCCTAAGTATCTATGTAGGGTTTGACTCACCCTCAATTATAAGATACCTAGAACCCCAAACGGGGGACGCATTTAAGGCACGTCTTGAAGACTGTGAATTTGATGAGACAATTTTCTCCAAAATGGGCCCAGACACTGAGAAATCTTATGCGAAGCACATCATAACGTGGGATACAAAAAGTTTGACCAACTATGATCTGGTAACAAAACAATGTGAAGATGAGATCCTGAAGATCCTCCGCATACAGAACACTGTTACCAATTACCAGACTCATTTACTGACAACCAGAAGATTGTCAAATCACACATCCCTGCTGCAAATACTCCAGCTAGTATTGACATCTCCGAGAATGGATGCAATCCACCAGCAGCAGAAGTGGCTGCACCTCAACAGAAAAGAGTCAGACCACCAGGCTCCAAGGATAAAAATCCAAGAAAAAGAAAATATCCAAAGACCTTGGGACGATACCCGCACAGAGAAATAAGCTCATGTCCATACCATCACCCCTTCCAGGGTCCACTGCAGAGAAACTGCCGGGAGAAACTAAAATATCATTACATTATGTACGTACATGGAAGGTGTTGGACAGAAAGAGTACAGTCGTCGACGATGACTTTGCATTTCATATTGCTATTCACGTCGCCAGAAGCGACGATGATCATAATCCACATTCCGTTGCTGAATGCAAACGTAGAAATGATTGGCCAAAGTGGAATCAGGCAATAGAAGCTGAGCTGGATTCGTTTAAGAAACGCAAAGTCTTTGGGCAAATAGTCCAGACACCTACTGGTGTCAAACATGTGGGATACAAATGGGTATTCATGAGAAAAAGAAATGAAAATAATGAGATCGCACGCTAGAAAGCAAGGCTTGTAGCGCAAGGATTTTCCCAAAGATCGGGTATTGACTTTAAGGAAACATACTCACCGGTCATGGATGCGATCACTTTCCGATTTCTGATAAGCTTAACAGCAAAGAAAGGTTTAGATATACAGTTAATGGATATTGTGACTGCATATCTATACGGTAATCTCGACAAGGAGATATACATGAAACTTCCTGATGGCTTTTCAATGCCTGCTGAATTAAATGATAGACCTCAAGACGTCTACTCTGTTAAGCTTCAAAGATCGTTGTATGGTCTTAAACAATCGGGAAGGATGTGGCATAACGACTGGGTGAATTCCTTGTACAACAAGGATTCAACAATAATGAAGTCTACCCTTGCATCTTTATAAGAGCAAAGGGAAAAGGATTCGTCATAATAGCAGTCTACGTAGACGATTTGAACCTCATTGGATCTCCTGAAGAGATCACTGAGATATATGTAAGCCTGACAAAAGAATTCGAAATGAAAAACCGAGACAAAACGAAATTCTGCCTTGGCTTACAGATTGAACATTTAAAAGACGGAATCCTATTACATCAAACCATATATACGAAGAAAATGTTATAAAGATTTCATATGGACTAATGTCAACCACTTAGTTCACCTACGGTGGTACGATCTCTGGATGCACATAAAGACCCCTTCCGGTCGCTGGAAGAGGTGGAGGATATACTTGGTCCAGAAGTCCCTTATCTGAGTGATATTGGAGCACTTCTATATCTGGCCAACTGCACGCATCCCGATATAGCGTTCGCAGTAAATTTACTAGCCAGATACAGTGCAGCGCCTACGTAGCGCCACTGGATCGGGGTTAAGCACCTTCTGCGCTACCTCCAAAGGTCTACAGATTTGGGACTCTTTTACAAAAATGGATTATCCTCCGCACTTGTTGGTTATGCTGATGCAGGTTATAGGTCTGATCCCACAATGCAAAGTCGCAGACAGGGTACGTGTTTACCCATGGTGGGACAGCCATTTCCTGGAGATCCGTCAAGCAAACAATGACGGCGACCTCATCCAATCACTCAGAGATTATCGCCATCCATGAAGCAAGCATAGAATGTGTCTGGCTACGATCAGTTGTAAATCACATCCTGGTGACGACAGGATTGAAGTGTGAGGATCTTGAACCTACTACCATGTTCGAAGACAACGTTGCTTGCATAGCTCGGCTACGAGGTGACTACATCAAAGGCGACAGAACGAAGCATATTTTCCTTAAATTCTTCTGGACACACGAGCTACAGAGAGATGGCATGATCGATGTCAGACAAGTACAATCATGTGACAACCTGGCAGACTTGTTCACTAAAGCCCTTCCTACTGCTCTTTTAGGAAGTTTGTACAGAAAATTGGGATGAGGCGCCTAAGAGTTCGGAAAGTCTGAGTGCTTGTACAGATCAGAGGGAGTTAGAGAGTGTTTGTACTCATTTTCCTTAACTATAGTTTTCCTCACCGGGTTTTTCATAGCTAAAGGTTTTAACGAGGCAATCCTCATCAACTCAGGATCCTGAAGTATCCACCCCATGTGAGACTCCTACTACACTCAGAATCCTGAAGTATTCATGAGCAGAGTCCACACCTATGGCTGGATAAGGGGGAGTGTTGTGAATGGATATTACTGAGTTGGTTAGGATCATGACTTATCTTATAAATAAGACCATATCTATTGTATCTTATCCCTGTAAGCTCATCCTCTGCTATAAATAAAGAGCTGGGGGTTCCTCCCCTAGATGATGATTCATAACAAAATTTTATTTTTCAAATAAAAACTTATTAGCTGTTACGAATAATTCGTAAAGTTATCAAATAATTTGAGAATTATAACAAATAATTTGCTAACCATACAAACATCATAATTCCAAAATAATTTGTTGTTAAATAGTACTTGAATAATTTACAAATTATAGGAAAAGGTTGGAAATCATTTGCAAGATATTTGAAAAATTCATGCATATTTCGTGAATTTTTTAAAATTCATGAATTATTCACTAATTTTTTTAACAAGTTTGTGAATAAAAATTCGCTAACAATTCACAATTTTGAAATTTTTGCGAATTATTTACGTGCTAGTTAAAAAATTCGTGAATAATTCACAAATTTTTCAAACAAGATGCGATTAGAAGTTGATAATGAATTGCGATTTTGGAAAAATACGTGAATTATTCATGATTTTTTTGAATAAATAAAAAATTATTCATGAATTTTTTTAAAAAGCAACAAATTATGTTTACTAAAATACACAAATTCATGAATGTGAGAATAATTAGTTTTGCTCACTTTTCCTTCATTTCTATTAGGTTAAGGACAGGAAAAATTGAAAGCAAAGTTTTAATATTTATTTTCCGTTATTTTTCGTCCTTTCATATTTATTTTCAACCAAACAATAAAAATGATTATCCTTCTTAATTTCTTTCCTTTCCTTTCCTTTTCCCACAATCCAAACACAGCTTAAAACTTTCAGATGAGTAATATTGCAAATCTGCTCATGTGAAGTTTCAAAGAAACTTTAGAGGATGTAAAGTTTGAAAAGTAACATAAGTTATGGTGAAGCTGTTTCTGCCATTTCAAGAAAGACACCAAATAAAACAAAATTCATCAGAAAGAAAAAGAAAATCAATCTTACTGAGTACAAATAGTCAACGGCCCTCTCAGGATTGTTATATGCTGCACGCAGAGCACGAATGACAGTGTCCCTATCCCAAGTTCCTCCACCCATATCCAGAATACCCTGAACTGCTTGCTCAAAACTATTCCCTGCAACAAGGTTCGATGCTGCCTGACCATATGTGTCTGTTTCAGTGCTGTTTGGGCATGCATAAAAAATCAACAAAAAGAGGTCATAAATCAATAGTAAGTCACAGAGTTACGAAGCATGAAGAATTGAAAAGATACGTGAAACCCTTCAGAGACATATAATCATGTTTCATAACATATGCCTCCATAAACAAGTTCAATAAATGTTATAGGATAATAAAACAAACATAATTAGTCAATCCTAAAAGCCACATAACATTATTGGTGAATCATAAAAGCTTCATACAGCCAAGCAAATATCAAGTAAGAAACCAAACAAAGAATTGGCAGCATCCGGAGGATAAATACTCTGGGTCGAACATAGAGCAGAAAATAAAGCATGTGAGGCCTCACACATGCAGATCACTCATTGTAATATGACATGCTAAAAAAACTAGTCACTTAATATTTAACCAAAAAACAAAGACAGTGTCCTGAATAGTTGGAATCCACCATATGCGTTTGACTGGAAAATTAAAGCAGCCATCCAGCCGTTGGAGAATTTATTTCCACGATTTTTCTTGATCTGTTTTGATTCTTTCCATATCTGTTTGACTCGTTTCTAACATGGAAATATTTCTAATATGAGATGAAATTCAGATCTAATGGGTATCGAATTCGTTTTATCAATTTCCAAGGCCTTCTCTCTCAAAAATCTCTCTCTTTTGTGACCTAACTTCTCGAAAGAGATTTTCAAATCTTAAGCGTTGTGTGATAATTCTTTCGTTGAACTGAATCACGATCAAGATCTTCAACCTAGCCATTTCCGACTGCTCATCCCGTTGGTGCTAGGGTTTCGTGCTCACTCCCTTCTCATCTCCCTTCCTTGCCCTAATTCGTAAGTATCTCAAGGCATAGGAATTTGTGGTGAGTTTTGTTTATTTCATTTAAACTATTTATTATAAGTTTATCTCTCGGGTTGTGAGAGAACTTTGTGATCCCGGCTTGTGGGAGTCACAATTCATTCATTGTATTGTTTGATCTTGTAGTAGTTTCTAGAAGAAGTTGTTTAGTGGAACCTTGAGTTAGTGGATTCTAACTCAAGTAGCCGGAGGGGATCCGGGTGTCTGGGACGTAGGATCACCGGGAACAAGTCGGGGAGACTTGGGTGGATCCGAACCCATTAGTCGGGGAGACACCGGGAACAAGTCGTACATGTCTCCACATGGGTCTCTCTAAACCGGTCCAGTGGGCAGACTTTGAACTCCTCCCACGAGCAAATTGGTAGTTGTTGTTGTCTTCATCTGTACCAAGATAAAGCATCCCCACCAAACACACCCCCACGGCCCTCAACCAAACCGTCTCATAAATTTGTGAGACCTCGAAATATCGTTTTGCCCTGTAAATCCACCCATCAGGATCCTCCTCAAATATAGACATCTTTAGCTTCATGGTCATGCTATCGGTGTTGAAATCTCATGTCGATCCATAGTCAGGGGTTCCACTCTGTATCACCCATAACCCCTGAAATGACCAATGCCTCTGTCTTCAAGGGCGCTCCAGCCATTCTCCTCCCAATTGTAGTCGTCCACACACTCCTTAAAGCCTGAAGCCTCATTATATTCATCCTGAAACTCCTCGTAAGTCGGTAGGACTCTGTGTCGTCGCCTTTCTACAGCAACCCGCAGCCCATGGACCGTTGAAATTCTTCCACGTCATTCTCTGGTCCCAAAGTCACTGAAAAATCTGTCAAAATCTCGATGGGCCCCAAGACGTCACAAAGCCCTTGTATGCTGCTCTCACGGCTAGATGGGCCTTTGGCAGGTCGCCAGGGGCCCGCGAGGGCCCTGTCGACCCTGCGCGGCCCCTGTTGGGGCCCAGCGAGCGGCTCGTTGGGGCCCAGCGAGCCTGCTGGGCCTTGCTGGCCCTATCTGGCTCCTGCTAGGCCTGTCTGGCCCCTGCAGGGCCCTACATGGCCCCTGCAGGGCCCAAGCAACTCTACAGGGGGACTGCATTCCCTAGCGGCCATGCAGGCCCCTGACAATGCCTAGCAAAGGCTCGCCAGCCCAAGGCAGGGCTGCCCCGTGGCTGGTGAACCCCTGGAAGCACTGTTTTGGCTCACCGTCGTCCCTCTCGTTGTCTACCGCTTCCTTGAAGCAATTGTTCGCGTCCGAGAGCAACCCTTCGACAAAATCTTCTACTTTTTCTTTCCTTTTCACCAAAGACTTTTCCTTTTGCCTTAGATCTGGGTTTTCGTTCAGTTCTGAACTCTTCGCCGCCTTTGGATCTGAAAAGTGTTGCACTAGGGTTTGTATGAGGGTCCCCAACTTTGCCTCAAGCGCCGACGTCGCTTTCCACCCCTCATTTATCGATGCCCTAATCTCCGATTTGAAAGAGGTGAAGCCTTCTTCCGAATTTGTAATCAATTTCCTCATATCCGTGACTTCAACATTAAGTCTTTCCTCCAAAAGTTTCATCTTTTTCTTTGCTTCCACCACCGCCATGAATTGAACGCGCTCTGCTACCAATTTGATGCGATCCGCTAGGGTTTGATGATAAAGGGGATTTTTTATGGGGAAAGATGATAGTTTTATGGGGGAAAGGTGGGATTTTTAGGATGAAAAGAAGAGATTTGGGGGGAGGAATGATTTTTATTGATAAAACCGAAATATAAAAGATATATTTGGCCACAATTCGAGAGGAGGCCGTTCTCCTGGCTTTTCCTTCGAGATGAAAGCATAAAACTCCAAACCAAGGTTCGTGGATGCCTAATACAAAATTCTTCTCAATAATAATCAAGCATGAAAAAACTCACCCTAGCTGGCCCTAGCTCTAATAAAGAGAAAATTGCAGATTTTTATCAGAAAATTACAGATTTATATCAAAAAGTCCCTAATACTGACAATTACAAAAAGACATCCCTAAGATCTGAAAATTCCAAAAATGCCCCTGAGGGGCATAAATGCAAAACACATCAGATAACATGCCTTTTGGAAATATAAACATGTGCTAAATGCTGTTTTATAACGAACTAGATCATATCTATTTGAGGTGTGCACTGTTTACCGGGTGACTGTTATGTAAGAAATGAATTATTGGTCACAAATGATCAGACAGGAAACTTACGACACTGTGACCGCAGGTGCTGGATCAGATGTTGCAGTTGGAGCAGGTGCACTTGCAAGTGCCCTGTTAAGCATCACATACAGCCAACAAAAAATAGCATTTCTTAAAGTCATACATTCACATTCAATCAATACAGCCAAAACCAGAAATGCCATTTAATGTATAAACAAAACTTACGGAGCCAATGTAGCCACCGGTGCTTGGGGTGGAGTTGATGCCAGAGTTGAAGGGTTAGGCGGGACAGGAGTTGTCAGTGGAGCCTATACACAAATGTCAATTGTGATGAACATCCAACAGCCTTTTAACTCGGGCAAAAAGTGAATACAATAGAAAATACTATCAGGAAATATTCTTCATGTTTAAGATGTCCTTGAAAATGTGAGGCCCGTGAGGGTGAACCAAAGAGGAGAAACAATATGAGGCCCATGAGGGTGAACCAAATAGGATAAACAATTGTGTTTGTTTGTTTATTAATTACAGCTTTTGTCAAACTAAAACTGTTGTAATGCATAAATATAAATTGCATTTTGATATCTGCAATAAATATATATAACATTTCAAATGCAGTTCACGTATGAAGCCCTCTTATATTGAGTCCATGGAGAAGCACTGATATTCTCTCGTAAGAGACTATTTCTTTGATGTATCCGACTCCTAATGTACTGAACCTCCTCCAGATGTAATGCTTTCTTACATAATATTAAGAATAAAGAGAACTGTTCCGTGGTCAGTTTTGACAAGCAATGAAAATATTCGAGGACAGTTTTCTTTTGATTCTATAATAACAGAGTAACCAAGAAGTAAATATAAAACATGCGATAGAAAAACTAAAAATGAAGTCTATAAAGGAGGCAAAGTGTACTCCTTAAATCTTCTTAGCCCCAACTTACCTGATTTGCGGGTGCCACTTGCGTTGTTGAAGCTCCACTAGATGATCCTTTAGTCTAGCCAAAAAAGGAGTACATGTCATGCAATGAAATCATCATAAAGCCATCTAAAAGCATTAAATAAATAATAAGAGTTATGTTCTCTTAGTAATGAGTCGATAAAAGGCAGAGAAAGATAATTTAAACTAAGGAAGACAATCTAATGAAATGCTTCCATCATAAATAGCAAACACAGACAACTACACCAACTACACCGGTCATTTCTATCAAAAGTCAGTACCTGTAACCATCAATTTAAATATGAACAAAGTTCTGTAAAATAAAAAGTACAGATACCATCAAATTAAATATAAACAACATTCTGTAAAATACAAGTACAGAGCCCATAACAAAAATGATTGCACATCAGACGTCGGCAACCAATTACGCGTCCATGTACAAAGTTAGTGGTCCATATTACCAATCATAAAAGATAACACCCTTATTGAGGTTCAATAATTGAATGAATGAAGGCAGATAACATAGAGCCAATTAGCTATTAGTGTGGAACCCCAAAATTTAATTAAAAATTAGTAGCAAAGAAAATTTATACTGCACTGGCAATGAACCAAAAAATCTTAAAAATCTTAAAAGAAATTTAAGAGAAGTGCATGATGAATTTAGAATGATGACTATCAGACAAGTTTAATAATATGCAAGAGCACCTAGCAACACTATACTTGTATTATAAACATACAAGGCAATATCTGTTTGTGTCGGACCATTTTGAATATCATTGTTAAGGATACCGTGCATATGAAAAGATAAGGCAATATTGATCATTACACTCTACAAGAATTAAACAGATGGCAATACTGTGTTTGTCAGAGTTTGTCAATGACAAGTTTTACTACAACCTTTTAAGTACCAGATGCTCTTTTAACTAATTTATTACAATCATCTTCCCATTAGACCTCATATACAATATATTCTCTATTCGAAGCTTCTGCCACACCCAGGTCCCTATGTCCTTATTTTCTAAATAGACAAACATTGCTATTAGAAAAACTCATCAAATCATTTACATTCACTGAGATAGTAACTACAAACATGCTCCTCTCTCGAGTGATTTGGGGCATATAGATTTTTATCCGTAAAAAGAGGCAACACCACAAACTCATGTCACTTGACTTCTTACTTTATCCAACCAAAGTTTGTGATAGCTCCGGTTATATGTTCCAATTCCCTATACTCTGGTAGTCATGATGTCTTTATTATGTTCTGGTAAATTTACCAATTTGAAATCACTAACTTATGTGACAAATGTGAAAATGATAAAAACTTCTAAAATAAATATTCATGTTTTCCTTTTGGAAGGTATATTATATTTGCAAATGATTTAGAAAAAATGAATAATTCTCTTCGTCTTATATGACCTTACTTCACGACAAGAATATAAGCAAACAAAGATGTACCTTTGTCAACATTATGACAAGAAAAGTATCTTCTAAAACTTGATTATCCTGCAATGTTGTCTCATCTTTAAGTATCTTCCCTTGATGTATGAGCAGCTGCTGTTCAGCTGGGTAGACATTTTTCCCTTGAGCAGCCTCTATATTCCTTTTTACATCGGCAATCTGCACAACAAAGAAAACTGATTGTAGTTGACATTACTCCCATACAACAGGCAGTAATGTACGTTTGGCAATAGATCGAATAAATATGAGATAGAAATTCTATCAGAGAAAATGAGTGCCTTAACCACAAACCATCAAGTCTCGATGGACAAAACAGGTGCCGAAAGATGTGAATAAAAAAGGCGACACAGGATAAAACAGAAAGAAAAGAGGAAGAGACAGAATTCCAACAGATGCTATATAACATGAGTATAAATGCTCCATATAGCTACAAAATGTATGTGATGTATCTGAGATACATAACATTATAATCAATGTGTGATCCCATTATGCTTCAGTTGGAGGATGACCATGCACCACTTGCCCATAGAGCCAATAAAACCATGCATACCTCATGCAACATCTAGGTCATAGAAATTAATATTGTAGCGTAACTAAGTACTAGACCACTGACACCTTCCTCGATCTTCTCCAATACTCTATGACATCTTCAGCCTTCAGGCACTCAAAATGTTCATATTTCAACCTAGGATCCAAATCATGTGACAGAAGGCCTCATAGCATTCCAGATACCAGCCACTAGCAACTAGGATTCTTTGTAAGATCAGCTTGCCTGGATATATTTCATATTAATCAGTTTTCTGCCCCCAAACCGAGATGGACACCATCCAAGACTATGTAAGGAGTTTGAAAAAGTGTTCCCCTCTGGTTGTGGACAGTTGTGGAAATATTAGGAAGATATAAAGGTTAAATCTCATCTTCCTCCGGACTTAAAGCATACTTATTGTGGACAGTGCATTTTAATTTGTTGAATAACTGTAGACAGTGCAATTTAATTTGTTGAACTGCATGTCTGCGCATATCATCACGAGGCGGGGGAGAATTGAACACTTCATCAATGGTTGGTAACAATTATTAGGAATAATAATAAAGGTTTATTGTGGTAATAGGGTTCTTGCATGATTATCATCTTAAGTGATCATATTTATCTATGAGTCATTTAAAAAATAATTTAGTCATGTATTTAATGCATATTTAATCTTGGCTAGATCCTTCAGCTATAGAGCTCATAGGGCTTTGAAACCAAATACATTACCCATAATGGAAGTAAACATGTTGGTAACATAATTTTTTTTTCAAAAAGATCTAAAGGATAAGCTACATAAGCAATAAGCAAAATTGATTTAATTCCCCGACAATGGTCTCAATATGGTATCATCATCCTTTGTAATGATTAAAACTGATAAGTTCATTGATTTACGCAGTTTTCCATGAAACAATAGAAGATTTAGCAACTATCACAGCCCCTGCTTTTTCAGCAGGAACTTCAAGTTGCGGAGTTACTCGGATTGTTGTCAAAATATCAGCATCTTTGGTTTTGTAATCAAGAGTACGAAATCTTTAACATTAGCTTTAAATCCAACACCTACTTTAGTCTCTGCTTGTGATGGCATTAACGTTAAATATTGAGACGCCTCAACTATGATTTTAATGATGATTAGACAAACAAAGTGTGTTAATCATGCTTATGAGTGTGTAGGTACAAAAGATCAATCACATAAGAATGAGTTCAAGGATTTGAAAGAAAGATTCACATCAAGACTAATAAAACTCAGACAAAGCCATGAAGATTGGAGAGCACTTGGACAAGATAGAGGTGTGCATGAAGTTCAATTAAGGTAACAAGAATTCAAGAGTTAAAGACATGAAGATGAAAATTCAAAGCTACATCAAAGTCAAAGAGAGCGGTAATATTGATGTATTCTATTTCATATCTTTAGATTTAATGTAAGGCCTCAAATTGAAGCTTTACACACTTAGAAAAAAATTTAACACTTAGGAGATTGTTTTAAATGTTTAAAAATATTTTCGAAATGATTTAAAATGATTTCTGTAGAAAATACCAAGTTTTCTGATATGCATCAGTGTATCAAAAAACTGGATGATACCCAATGATAAAACTATGATCAACCAGTAAAACCCCCATCTCTCGGATTTCTGTGGCTCTGACTGCGAGTAAACCAGTGTTCCACTAGTCGCCCAGCAGGCCACTAGTAGTCCAATAAGAGTACCAATGAGCCCCAACGTCATGTTTGATTTTCTCCCAAATATCCGTTACAGAAACGTTGGAGAGCCCTTGGAGGGCATTTTGGGAATTTGTTTTGTACAGATTTCACTCTTATATATATAGAGGGTCGTTGTGAGATTTAAATATGAATTTATTGATCAATTTTTAAGCCTTCTAAAGTGTTTTTCTTACTCTCAAACCAAAAGGATTTTCTTCTTAGCCAAAGTTCACAATATTCTCTTACAAGCTTTTAAGCAATTATTTTACTTATGATTTCAATCTCATAAGAGCTTTATTTTTCTTGAGATTTAGATCAATCTTTCTTGATCTCCTAAGTTTTAATCTTCGTTATTTTTGAGATCGAAAGAGTTTTATTTAGGCACACACATATACACTCAAAACTTCAATTAGTGGCTATAGGAGCATTGTAACAATTATCAAAAGTTAGTTGAAATCCAGACAAGGATGTGGTGGTAAATGAATTGTATTGGTGATTGTAATTGGTGAAAAGCCTCAAATGTGAGGTCCTCTTGAAGAGAGGTTATTGTTGTACTTAGGACGTCCTCTTAGTAAAGAAGAGGCAAATGTGTTGTAGAAATCATCAAAAATGTTTATGTAAGTTGTTGTCATTTGAGAGTTGGTTAGTGGATGCTTGAGTAAGTCAAGGAGTGACCGAACTAGGATAAAAATCGTGTGTTCAGTATTGCTATTTCTCTCACTATCTTACTCTATGTTTGCATAATTGGTTTACATTTCCACCGTGTTATCTATTTATTACAAATATTTGAGTTTGTTGATCAAGATCCGAATTAGGCAACTCTAGTTAGAATCGTTGCCTAATTCGGATCTTAAGCATATATAGAAAATTAGTTTTAGTTTGTGATTATTTTCAGATAACACTATTCACCCCTTCTAGTGTTTGCTTGTCATATATAGGATCACAACACTTAGTATTGCTTTGATTCCAACACTTGGTATTAGAGCTTGGTAGCTTGGATGGCGTCAACTTCATCTCATGCTGAGGGACTCTCAAATACACGACCACCCCTATTTAATGGAACCAACTACGCACGTTGGAAGACGAGGATGATGATCCACGTCCAATCCATGGACCTCGACATTTGAACCAGAGCAAAGAATAAGTATGTGGTGTTGGATAACCCAAATGGAGTCCTATGACAAGTCAAAGACAATCTCAACGCCAAAGCCAAGAATGCACTATTTTGCGCTTTGGATGTGAATGAGTTCAACCGTGATACAACCGCACACCAAATTTGACACATGTTTGAATGCATTAAAGTACACATCAATGAATGTCTTAAATTGTGAATTTGCATGTTTTAAAATTTTTTTAATGGAAGAAGGTGATTCTATTGCGAATATGAATACTAGGTTTTCAGATATTATTAATGATCTTATCGGTTTGGAAAATAAAATGTCTAGTATGAACATGTAATAAAGATCATAAGATCCCCAAGGTCAGAGTGGAAGCCAAAAACTACGGCTATCATGGAGGCTTACAATCTCAAAGAGCTCACTATGAAGAATCTCAGTGAAAATCGCATGTCCTTTGAGACTGAGCTAAGAAAAACATTCAACCACAGAAGAACTTGGCGGTCAATACAAAAGCCAATGAGTCTGAATCCGATGAGTCAGACCTAGATGAGGATGGAGTGGCACGCATCTCAAAAACTTTCAAGAGAATGCTACGAAGTAAGTTATCCAAACACAAAGCTCGTTTACCTAATGATGTTTTTGATGTAACAAGCCAGGACATGTAAGAAAAGATTGCCCACTTAAGAAGCAAAAGATCAAGGACAACGTCAAAGTCAAAAACAAGGATGAGAAGAATAAAAGGAGTTTTACAAAGATGGAAAGATAAAGAAGCCGAAGAGAAAAGTATTTGCATCTTGGGATAGGAGCGATGATGAAGAAAGCTCCGATGATTCATCGTCGTCATCTTCGGATGAGGAAGAAGAAATGCAGAGAGCACACATATGCTTTATGGCCTCATCCTCCGCTGAGGTAAGTTCTACCTCAACCTCTAGAGCATAGTGATAACGATGATAATGATAGTGATAATGCGTTAACATTTGATGGTGATAATGCTTCTGAGAATCTTTATGTGATCACGAGAAATTTGCTTAAGGAGTATGCCAAATTAGAAAAGCTGTATAAAAAGCTGTTCTAATTTAAAAAAAGTAGTTGAAAAAGAGAATACTAGGCTAAAATCAGAAATTATGAAATTAAAGGACACACGTGAAGAGCTAACATTTCTTAATCAAGAATTAGATAATAACAATAAAAAGTTTAGGATGAAAAACCAACAATTAAAATTGAATAATAGAAGACATAATGATAATTCTAAAATATTGAATGATAGGATTGACAACTTAGGCAATGAGATAAAAGAAATTAAATCTAAGTATAATGATGTGCACAATAATGTTTCAAAATTTAATAAGGAAAAAGAGCAATTAGATAATTTAATAGAGTCTCAGATAATTAAAAATAATAAAAATGGATTAGGGTACAACCCCATTGCTAACCTTAGTAATACTATGACCACTAAAATTCAACTTAAACGAGCCACTATTAGCAAAACAATATCCAACAATGCAAATCCTAATAAAGAAAAAATAATTAAAATTTGGATCCCAAAAGGTTTACATCAGTAGATGTTTAATGATTATGTAACTAAATTCAAACAAGATCCATCGTTCATTTAATTACAAATATGTAAAAGGCGGGAAAGCCAAACCCAATTGGATTTGGTTTCCAAAATGAATAGCTTAGGTTTAACTTAAGGAGGGTATGTATATCACACTTATATGGTTAATTAACTTGCATGCATATGCTTGACTTGTTTGTATATATAGGATAGTTTTAAAACCCATAGGAAGTGATTTGGGAGACATTCACTCATGTTTCATATTGAATCTGGCTGATCCAGTGAGTTTCAAGATTATTGGTTGACCACTGTTATACCACCGGTTGTCCAGCAGCTATGTTTTCAGAACTCCAAAACCCGATCTATTCTATCTTTTGATGGGTTATAAGGTCTGATTTGAGCTTAACCGAACTATACATGTTTCCTAATCAGTTCTTATAAATTAAACCCATTAAGAAGAGTTAATCCTAGCCCTCCAACCTCATCCTATGGCTAAGATTACTCCTCTCTCACTCAAAACCCTAAATCTAACCCAAAACTCCTTATTTTCTCCCAAGAAACCCAAATCAAAATCCACCAAAATTTCTTAATCTTCAATTCCTAAAGGATTTCAAAGGACTTTTAGAATATTTTCATCCTAGATATGTATAATTTCATATCTCATTTCATTTCATCTTAGATTTGTGTTGCATTGCATTATACTTTAGCTTGCACTCATATAGCTTGTGTAGATCACCATACACTCACTTTTTGAAAATGCATAGAGGATTTAGAGCCCCATGATAATGCATAAGAAGATTTACTCCTTGGCAATCAAGAAGAGATCATCTTCTCAACCATCATCCTCTCAATCTTCTCAACCATCATCCTCTCAACAACCTGAAGAATTATCCATAGTTAAGTTTTTGAATAGGCATCAACTGATGAATATTTATAAGAAGAACTCCAAGCTAAAAATTCTACAAGACAGATTTGTTAAATTTGAAGACTTTGGAGGTTATGATATTAGGCAAGCTTTTGCTTGTCAAGAGATTGAGAGACTTCTCTCTATTGATAATTCTTGTAATTGATATCCTAGGTCGGTTCATTTATTTTATACCAACATAAATACTGGTGCATCAAGTTTTTCCACTAAGGTGAAGAACACATACTTCAACCTATCACCCACCATTATAGAAAACATATTAGGCATCCCATGCCAAGGAGTAATGCTTAGAGAGATCCATATGAACTACAAAAGAATTTTGAATCTTATATTCTCTAAAGATATATCATATAGGCCAAACATTACAACAAGGAAAATGAAACCTCTGACAAGAATTCTTGCACAAATCACTTCCTATAATGTCTTGCAAAATTTTTGGAGCTACACTACTTCATCTGAGAACTTGATAAAATTTGTTTGTACTCTAGTAGCCCGAATGAAAGTAAATTGGGCAAGCTTAATTTATGATAATTTTGTCCACACTCATATATCATCATTGTATCATGGTCACTTTCTCACTCATATTTTCACACACCATGGCATTGATCTAAACACCGAGACTTATGTTATGCATCTTAAGGTTAAGTTGGATAAGAATGCATTAACTAGGATGAAACTTCATCGGAATCCTGTCAATAATCCTCTTGATTCTGCTACTGATTCCTCTGATAAAAGAATCTGAGGGTGAGCCTATTCCACCATTCCCTCATGTGGGCTCTCCACCACCTTACATCGACATGCTTCTTTCTAGGCTGGAACAGTTAGAAACTAATGTAGAAACCAATTTGAGACAGGAGATGAATCTGAAGCTGGATTAACTAAAGCACCAATGGGTATAAGACTTCTATCAAAAGCTTGATTGATTGAGTACATGATTGGTGAAATTCAACATGAGATCACGGAGATTAAAGCCAGACTTTATGGGCACCCTTATCCCTCTAATGTTTAGTTATTTTGAGAGTGATGTGATGTAGTACTTAGTACTTAACACTTGTTATGTATTTTGATGATACTTGTCATGAATAATTTCTATGCTTTGGTTATGTATTATGAGATATCCTTAGTTTGATATTCATGGTAAGATTGCAATGTTTTGATTTGTATCCAAACATATTATCCTTGATGTTATAATATTTTCGTTTGTGATGCTTATATCACTTGTGTTCTTGAGCTTATGTGATGGATATGCAAGCTATTATCTCCATGTGGTTATATGCTTGTTATTATTGCATAATGTTGAGATATTGAGCATGATACTTAGTGTATATATCCTGTTGTGATTACAATATAATGAGATTAACATTCTTTTTTATATCTATCGTTAGGCTCACTATCTATGTCGTGAGCTTATGATACACACTAAGACATGACACATCATAAAAATTATTTTTCTCCTTTCACTTTTTGATATGACAAAAGGGGAAGAATAATAAGAATGCATATAAAATATGACATCATATGTTTATAGTAGATATAAACACGTGGATAGTGATTTTATGTGATTTTATGTTTTTATATGACACAGGGATTGAACTCTAACACACTCATGACATAATATGAAAGTGTGCTTTATTTATGCTTGTCTTAAGATGCAAAGATGCAGTGGGAGTTCAAAGAAATTTTCTAACACCATGCATCGATGTAGGGAGAATAAGTATATTTTTTTAAGAATTTCATATTATTTCATATTTTATGTCAGTGGTGTGTCATCATTAAAAGGGGGAGGACTGTTAGATATTGAAACACCACAAGTATGATTTTGATGATGATTAAACAAATAAAGTGTGATATTCATGTGTATGCGTGTGTAGGTACAAAAGATTAATCACAAAAGAATGCGTTCAAAGTATTGAAAGGAAGATTCATATCAAGGCGCCAATGAAGCTCACCTAAAGCCATGAAGATATTCAAATTGGAGAGCATTTGGTCAAGATGGAGATGTGCATGAAGTTCAATTAAGGCAACAAGAATTCAAGAGTCAAAGACATGAAGATGAAGATCAAAAGCTACATCAAAGCCAAAGAGTGATAATATTGATGTATTCTATTTCATGTCTTTAGATTTAATGAAAGGCCTCAAATTGAAGCTTCACACGCTTAAAAAATAATTTTAACACTTAGGAACATATTTTTAATGTTTAGAAATATTTAAAATTGATATAAAATGATTTCTGTAGAAAATATCAATTTTTTTGATATGTATCAGTGTATTAGAAAACTGGGCATCCAGTGATAGAACTATGGTCGACCAATGAAAACCCCAACTCTCAGGTTTCTGTGGCTCTGACTGCGAGTCGACCAGTGTTGTTCCACTGGTCGCCCAGCAGGCCACTGGTCGTCCAATAAGAGTACTATGGACGACCAGTGAGCCTCAACAGTCATGTTTTACTCTCTCAACAATCTGTTAGAGAGATGTTGGAAAGCCGTTATTTTGGGAAATGTGTTTCATGCAAATTTCACCCCTATAAATATAGGGCTGTTGTTGAGTTAAGGATGAATTTATTAATAAATTTTTAAGCTTTTAAAGTGTTTTCTTGCTCTTTCAAGCCCTAAAAGATTTTCTTCTTGGCCAACATTTTCAATATTCGCTTACAAGCTTTTAAGCAATTGTTTTACTTGGCATAATTGATTTCAATCTCATAAGAGCTTCATATTTATTCTTGAGATTAAATCAATCTTTCTTGATCTCCTAAGTCTTAATCTTCATTAATTTTTAGATAAAAAGAGTTTCTTTAGTTACACACATATACACTCAAAGTTTCAGTTAGTGGCTAAAGGAGCATTGTAACAATTTTCAAAAGTAAGCTGAAATCCACACAAGGATGTGGTGGTAAGTGAATTGTATTGGTGATTGTAATTAGTGAAAAGCCTCAGGTGTGAGGTCATCTTGAAGAGAGATTATTGTTGTACTTAGGAAGTCCTCTTAATGGAGAAGAGACAAGGGTGATGTAGAAGTCATCATAGTTGGTGTTGATTGTTGTTCTCATTTGAGAGTTGGTTGGTGGATACCAGAGTAGGTCAAGGAGTGACCGAACTAGGATAAAAATCTTATGTGTTTACTATTTACTATTGTCTATCACTCTCTTACTCTATATTTGCATAATTGGTCTACATTTGTGTTGTACTATCTATTTCTTACAAATATTTGAGTTTATGGATTAAGATCCAAGTTAGATAACTCTAATTGGAATCTTAGGCATACATAGATGAATTAATTTTAATTTAAGATTTATTTTCAGATAACATTATTCATCCCCTCTAGTGTTTGCTTGCCATCTATAGGATCCCTAATAATTAGTCCCTCCTTACACCTCATGAATTAAGATTTCTCACAAGGTTTATTCGATATAAGATTAGATGTGAATGAAATCTTTGACAAAAATCTTTTTAAAATATTCAACTAATATTATCAACAAATTAAGTTATTCATTCACTAAATACATCATTATTGTATTCTCTTTGATATATTTATATTCGAATAATGGGTATCATATGAGACATGAGGCTAAGCCTCATATGCGACCTTCAAAACTATCACCTCTGCTATTTTTTTCAGATGATCAGAACCGTTCATATTGATGGTCATATTCTAAAACGCAAAAATATTGAATATTGGGTGAACCCAAGGGGGTTTGCCTATTCATCCACATATCCCAAGAGTTATATTAATGCGAAACCATACAACGAATGGATGAACGAACAACCTTTTGGGTCCACTCGATATTCAATTTTTTGGGTTTTAGAATATGTAGATCAAATGAACAGTTCCGATCCTCCAAAATTGGAGGTGGAAGTTTTGGAGATGTATAAGAGGCTTTGCCTCATATGTCATATACCACAGATTATTCTCATATATATATATATATATATATATGAATGTGTATGTGCTGTCAGAGCAGGGAATTTTCCTACAGTGACATCCCACAACTTGGAAAAAATTTCAAATTTTTTCCAAGTTGTTATACACATTCTAAACTCCTAAAATCCCAAATATGGATGAATCCTAGAGATATCTGACCATATATCCACTCGTTATAAAAGTTTTATTCTTCCAAAACCGCTGAATTTGTATTAGGTAAATCAAGGGTCAAATAGTGCTGGATTCACTTGATTTTTGGTGTTAATAAGTTGCTCTAATTTGTTGATCATACACATAGGATTTAGTTGACATTACATAAGTTGTTCTTGGGATCTGTGATGGCAAGGAGAAACACTAGGTGTGGTGAATATTGTTTATAAAATAAAAAAAATCCTCTAGAAACTTCTCCCTAAGATCAAAATTAGTATTATCTTATTTTATACTAATCAACTAACTTGCAACAATAAAGATAAGCAGCAGAATGTGTGTAAATAAGAAACAAGTCACAAATAACATAATCGCAAATACACAATCTTATACTGGTTCACCCCTCCAGGATAAGTCCAATCCCCAAAATTCCGTTAAGACTTAATTTACCATTTGAACAAATAGTTACAATCACCTCACCTCCAATAAGGATTTTCATGTGCCTCCCTAAAAGAAGTCTTTTACAAACACCTTACATACAACAAACACCTTGCCTACAACAAGGATTTTCCCTCACAAATCCAAGTGAGAATACTTACAATGCTTTTGTATATACAATTACATATAGCATTTAATTGAAGCTCTTTGTGTGGAAGTGCAGTTATAGGAGAAACTTTGATCTTCAAAGATTTGAAATGAAACTTTAGAAAGATCAAGAGTTGGCCAAAAAAGATTGGAAAGCTTTGGAATATTTTGGCCAAGAGGAGTGTGTTTTTCTTTAAAGCTTTGGAGCACAAAAACTTGTTTTTCTCTTTTGAAATAATCTTTAAAACTTAGGTCTTGAAAACTGAAAACCCTCAATATATAGAGGAAATTTGGGCCCAAAATATTGACCCAAATGCCCCTCCAACGGTCAGATAAAACAAGCATAAATCCGACCGTTATAGACTGACTGGACATGAATAGTCGACTACTATTTTGATGATAATCGACTACTGGTCGGGTAGTCGACTCCCTACATAACAGTAGTCGACTATAAGCTCATTTCAGTAAGTCTCCAGAGCATGCTAAAACTTAGTAGTCGACTCATATTCAACCAACAGTCAACTACTATTTTGATTCACAGATATGTATCAGAATCTGTAGTATACATTATTCTAACCAATTTAAAACGTTTAAAAACATTTTCAGTATATTTCTAAGCGTGTGTGTGCTTTAACTAAGTCTTTAACATGCTAAGACAAGGAAAAATTACATCAAAAATATAGTATTACATTGAAGAGCCTTAATGTGTTATTTATGCTCAAAGATTCTTGTCTAGCTCTATTTGATCCATGGCCTTATTAAACTCGCCAATCCTTCGAGTTCTTCTTTGATTTTTTTTAAATTCCTATACTCGTGTGTTAGATGACATGTTTGCTCATTATCAAAACTATATGTAGTAACTCAATATCCAACAGTTCTATATTCCCAAATTGCTCTCAAATTTCTGATCACTCGGTTATGATTCATAATATTTCGCTTCACCTAAAATATCTAAAACTGTGAACATTTGAGACAATAAGTTTTATCCTTTTTGTATTGATGCAGGAAACTCAAGGTACAAGATCATGGAACAATACATGTCCACAATTTAAAATTGTGAACTCCAGCAATCTTACATCTTACCCCTGATTGATATCTATCAAGGAGAAATCAGGTCTTAGGGAGCAAATACGAACTTAAATATAGGTTGAGAACCAATCGATCCATGAGCTTAAACTATTAGGTCTTAGCCCCCATCTTCCTATTTAAATTCATCACTTTTCTATAGTTGTCTCACTGTTGTATGCTCACAAATGATACCCCTTAACAATCTCCACCTGCAAAATTATGGGCTACCATATGCTACATCATTAGTACCTTGGTCTCACAAGCATACATGATCATAGCCATCAACGAGCCAATTAACATCAAGCAGATCTTCATTATTAGGATTTGTGTCTCGCATCCTTCTGAGTAATTAAAACGATTATATGGCAAAGAAACTAGAGTGTGTTTAGTTTCACAATAGTTAAATTAAATGATGAACATGTGATTAAATATGCTAAAATTCATGACCCAAAGGATTAATCTTTTTGAGTCAGTATAAATTTTAAGCATATTAATCACATCCATCTAAGTTTGTATGCATATTTCCTTCTACTGGGCCAACATGCTCTGACAAATTAGTACCAAAGTTCATGATTTGATGATCCTTTATCAAGAATGCTTGTTTGATTGCTTCAAGATTCTATTTGTGCACGTGATTGTTTGAGCTTGAGGTGGAGTCTCCACACCTCGATGTTTACTTCAAGATTCTATAGGCATGTGGTTGTTTGGATTTGAGATGGAGCTTACAAGCCTCGTCATATGTTACATATATTGTCGCATTTTAGCATTGGGTGAGATCTGATTTGTCACACGGTGACTTAGTTCATCTGCAAAGTTCATATGATGTCGTACTTTGGATCTGGATGTGACTTGTTTGTCTATGAGGTTCTGAGGACACTCCTTTGGTTGGGCCCAACATGATATGAGCTAAGATAGAGATTTGCCCGGGCTTGCAATCTCACATCCTCCTAAGAAATTAAAGTGATGGTATGACATATGAACTAGAGAATGTTTAATCCCCATCGGTTAAATTGAAAGATAGATGTGTGATTACATATACTAGATACATGATCCTTTTAAGTCAATATGAGTTTCTAACATATTACCACGTCTATCTAAATCTGTGGGCATAGTTTTTTCCTACCTACGCCTACAACTGTGTGTATGGTTATCCACAAAAATATGTTGGTTTGGAAACGAGAGGTGTCCTGAGTTTTCCACAGCTTGGGCAGTGACACCATTGCTTTAGAAAATCATGTTGTCTGGATAGTAAATCAGACATGAAAATGGAGGCCATGAACTAATTCGACCCAAAAGCATAAGATGGTAGCTCTTAACGGCCAATGTTCTATTTAAGTTCATCACTGTCTACCATCCTTCTGCCATTAGACCATACTCTTGGATGAGCAACTGAATAATGGTTACATATTTTGATATTAAGATAAGCAATCTGTCTCTCTAATCCACTAACTTCATCGGAAAAAAGAAAACAACAAAATTACCATGCCCTCAAATTGACTGCCTTTAATTTTTCTATTATAATTTAATCCGAAAACAATTTAAACCCCACTCCCTAAAAGATTACCTCTCAACCCGATTTTAGAGTCACTAATCCAAATCAGTAGAAACGAACTAATTTCCACCAATCGATGTACTATAAATCTCTTAGGTATTGAAACGCAGACACAATACCCAAGAACTCGTGGATCAAAAGTTCTGTGAACCTCCTATCTTTAACGGTCCAATTTCAAGTCAACCCCAATAAACCTCAACCTCCCGTTGACAAATTGAAACTCAATTACAATCTCACTCCTTCATAATCCAATTTAAAGTTAGATGCTTATATACCAAACCTAAATTAACACAACCTAACCCACAAAAAGCATAAAATTTTATTTAAAAAATCAATTTTAATTGAACACTCAACAGAACAAAATACAAATCCAACAAACTCAAGGATCATTCCAACAAGTCCAATTCTACCGAAATCGAGATGAATCGAAGAGAGTAGTACCGTTGCTTGGGGCTCGACTTGGATCTCGAAATTGGTACCCTTGAGGGTTTTAACGAACACTCGCATCTTTCTTTCTTTGTTTCTCTCTCTTTCTCCTTTTGGGGACCGACTCTTGTGAGAGGATGCGGGCGAGCACGGCAGAGGCGATAGGAGACGTAAAAATAACGAAAATAGAAAACGCGAATTAAAACGCCGTCGGTGTTTTTCGCTCGGTCGCCTTTTATGGCAGCTGAGCTGTTGCTGCTATCCGATGGCAAACAGCAGGCATGAATTTCACTCCATGGATATCTGCCACCCGGACTGGTTTAACGTGGGACCCACGGCATAATCGAGCCTAAACAGACGTCGCATGGATCCGCTGTCGAGGTTGAGGTATGGCCAGTTGGGCCACCTAATCGAAGATGGAGCCTTTTAAAAATAGGGTTTTTTCATATTAGTTCTTTACATTATGTGTATTTTGATATTAGTCCCTTAAATCTTTGTAATTTGAATTTAGTCCCTTAAATGTTTAACGTTAACTTAAATAGTCCTTTAAATGTTTAACGTTAACTTAAATAGTCCCTTTTGGATCACCTAAATGGTCCCTTAAATGTTTAACGTTTAACCTAAATAGTCCCTGTTACGCCTATTTGACCGAGACCCAAAAGACACGAGCCCAGGAGCCCGACTACTGGTCGAGAGCCCATCTGCGTCCTCAAGCCCATTCTACAAAGGCCCTATAAGGGACCCTCTCGAATGTCGATCCGACCCGGCCCCGATAACCCGCTGGTCACTCGCCCACTCCTGCGATAACCGCTCCCCCGGTTGCGCGACTACTAAATGGCGGTAATGGGGAGGTGCTGGCATGGCGAAGAGAGCGGCGGCGGGGGGGCGGATTGAGGGGGCACGATTGAGGGCGGGCGTGGGACGTGGGCCAGAGGCAATCTCGCTGGGAGCTCTATAAAAGGGCTAGGAAGACGACGAAGAAAGGGACCGCATCTCAGGTATCTAAAACCTAAGGTACTCCATCAACGACCTAGCTCACCCATTTCATCTCCTTCCTCCCCCGCTCGCGCCGTGAGACGCCGTTCCAATCTCCTCACGAGTCGAACCGTCTCCGCCGGGCCTCCTCTTTCAAATCTCTATCTGACTTAGGCATCGGAGGGGATTTGGCCGGAACCTAGGTCCGGCCCCCTGACGAGCGTTCTCGTCTACGCAGGTGGACAGCTGATCAACGGGCCGAGGCTTCCCCTCGCCCCTCTCCAACCTCACAATCAACTGGGCGAGTGAGGCTTCCCCTCACCGTCCGCCCGCCGAGGCCGAGCACATCCTACCGAGGCCGAGCGTCTTAACTGGGTCCGAGGCTTCCCCTCACCCTTCGCCGACCGTGCATCTAGCTGGACGACCGAGGCTACCCCTCGTCTTCCTTCCTCCGAGGCCGTGCTCGTCCGACCGAGGCCGAGCATCTCAACCTGGGCCGAGGCTTCCCCTCGTCCCATCTGCACCGATTCGAATCCCCCGAGGGACCCAAGCGGGCCCCTTGACCACGTTGACCGGGTTGTCCACGGTCAACGCTCTGTAGTGAGAAAACACTCTGAAACATCTGGCGCCGTCTGTGGGAAACCGAAAACCATCCCACGAAGACGCAACCCACACCAACAATGGCACGAGCCAGCAATGGAAGGAAGCGCATGCCCCCCATCCCGGAGGAGGGGAATGGCGCATCAAACGGCAACCCCGAGGACACGCCCGTCGGCGGCCACCCCGCCCTCTCAACCGAAGAGACCGGCGGCTCAGAACTGGCCACGCATGGACAGCTCCGCGCCCTGGCTCAGGAGACCAACGCGAGCCTCCAGACGTTGGTCGCGACGGTACAGCAGCTCGTCGGCCCTGCGCCGTCCAACGGAGGCACGTTGGACGATAGCCATCGATGGGCGGGGGGTCCCCCGCACTTGCGGTCCGCCGTGGTCGACGACCACGGGACCCAGAAGCCGAACACGGAGCGTCGGTTCACATTGTCTGGCTCCCGTCAGGCGAGGTCACGCGCCTCCTCCCCTTATCGTGAAAGGAGCCGAAGAGAAACCGTAGGGACGGAGGGCGAATCGATGACGGCATCATCTCGTCGGTCACGGTCGTCCCGCCGCAGGAGAAGCGAACGACACCACTCAAGAGACTGATCACGGCGGAGCAGGAGCTCCCGCAGGAGGAGTCGGGAGCGCCGGGTCAGCCCGATCCCCAGCGTGGCGAGGGCCGTGGAGCCAGCCCCGCTGGCACCTGTGCTTCCTCCACCCCCGAACGAGCCAGAGGCAGGCGACTGCCGCATCCCCGGGGGCATCCACGGAGACCGGTACCCCTTATCACGGAGAATAACCGACGCACGGGTCCCCTCTCGATTCAGGATCCCGGTGCTGGGAAAGTACGACAGGATAGGGGACCCGGGACACCACGTGATGGACTACGAGGGGGACATGTCCTTCCAGGGAGCTGACGATGACCTGCTTTGCCGGGGCTTCTATTCTACTCTCAGGGGAGCGGCGAGGACCTGGTACCACAGCCTGCCCGGCCGCTCCATCGACAGCTTCGAGGAACTCACCCAGTTGTTCTGCAAACAGTTCATGGCGGGGAGGCAGATCAAGCCTGGTGCTGAACATCTGTTCAACATAGTGCAAGGCCCGGCCGAGCCGCTCCGACAGTTCATGCTGTAACAACCCTAGTGTGCAAATACTAAGTAATCGTTAAATTCATCCAAGTTTCTCGTACATGTGCACACCAATCCCGGGGAATGGAGAGATTTGCAAATTGCCCCTAAATTTTTCATCTATACCCAAATGAGGGTATCATTGCAAAGTGTGGGCTTAAGGCAAATTTCTTCAAGTCAAGGGGTTATTGTGCAAAAAGAGAAGTGGGATATTTGCAATGGCAAACTTGTAATAAAATTAAACAATTTGGAGGGTTTTTTTAAAGAAGAGAGAGAGCAAAAAAAAGAAGAAAAGAAAATGAAAAGAAAAGAGGAGTATGGCAAAAAAGTGCACCATACTTCTCTCCACTCCTCCCCTCTCCAACTAACCCCCCCTCCATACTCCTTAAACCCTTACCCCTCCCCTCTCTCCCCATTTTTCTTGTACCTGGCCGAAATTCAAGGAGGAAAAAAAAGGGGGGGAGAGAAGAAAGAAGAGAGGAAGAAGAAGAAGAGAGAAAGGAGAAGAGGAAGAGGAGGAGGAGGAAATCCAAGATTGGAGGAGGGTTCTTGCAAGCTCTAGGCAACTCTTGAAGCCCCAAAAGAGGTAGAAACTCTTCACTCTCCTTCCCTAATTATAGATGCTAGAAAGTATATTATATGTATGAGTTTTCTCTGAAATTTGGGGAGAGTGTTGTAGAGCTAGGATTCTTGTTGCATGCTTGACAATTTTTTGAAACTTTAACTACGTGCTGGGATTAATTGGCTATTAGGAATGCTCTGAAAATTTTATATGATATGTATCTCGTAGTTATGAGTAACTTTCATGTTCATCACTTTTTCTAATTCGAACTGGAAGTTGGGGTAACAATTCGAATTGTACAACATGCCAGGAATTCTGTCAAGCTGTACACATTTCAGTAAACCAAGCACCACTACCTGCACACATCTTGGAATTTGTTGATTTTGGTCTTGTTAGAAAGATAACAAGTTTTTCTCAAAGTCTATCGCGATTCTTATGTCGAAATTCTGGCTATAATATGCCCAAAATTGGCTTTGAACACAGACACAGAAATCTGTCTGCAGAACAGTTTTGACACATTTTACCAAATAATTCACCATAATTCATATACTCCATAGTTTTGCATGAAATTTTATATGTGAACTCAAAACTGCCATATCTACAACTTTCATTCAGTAAGTTTTGTTAAATTCTCACTGGAAATGGCTGTTAATCATTGATGTTGTGACTGTTGACGAAATTTCAGCAAAATTGCATTGTTTGCTAATGACTAGATTATTGTTTTGGTTTACTTCGGAACATATCGCTAATGTGGATTCATCAGTGATTAAGTGCTGTCTATGGGTATGCTACTTTATGTTGCAAGTTTGGAAATGGATGTTTATGTTCATGGCTTATGAAGCTCGCAAGTTGTTGTGAACATTCCGATGAAAAGAATGCATTGGATCTCATTTTACATGCTTCATACTCTAGGTTTAATGATTAGTTAAAAGACAACCTAGGGTGTTCTCGTTCCACTCGAAGTGGGTGAGTGCCCTAGGAGGGGTTGGGGAAACCAAGGTAACGTGTGAGCATGCGGGGGATGGACTGCTGAGTTGTGGGCCACTCCCGACGAGCCCTCAGCGGCGGGGAGTTGGTGCGGTTGTGGTTGAGGTTGGTTGTGTTGGTGAACGGCTTCTTTCGTAAGAGCTTGTCTCGGGAAGTCGTAGCATTCCACCCACTTTACCGGGTGAGGTCCAGTCCCCGATGTCTAACCCGTTACTGAGGTTTCGAATTCATGCATGAAAACTAACTTATAAAGAAAAAAACAGTAACTCTGGAATGTGATGCCTTTTCCTTTGTTGTGATTCCTTGTTGTGCACTATGATTAGAGTAGTAGAGTTGTGGAGTTCCTACTGGGCACGCTGTGACGTGTCCTCCCCCCTACAGGTCCAGGCACTGGTTCTCTGGCGGCGGGCCCGGGAGTGGAGACCCCGGAGGGCAGCTCGTCTTAGCAGGGTCCGTAGTGTATGGTCAGTGTGGGTCGCGTGGTGTAGTCTTGGGTTGTGTGTGTGTGATGAACGCAGTGTTGTACCCATGTTCCCTTTGTACCCCGTAGGGTTGAGTTGTACTTTTGTGGGAGCTTTTGCTGTTGGGGTTGTACAGTGGACTTGTGCGGTACTGGCCATGTAGTAGCGATGCTCTGTGAATCTTGGATGTTCTGTTCGTCGTATTTTACCTTACTGCCTGTGTTGTAGTGTCTTGTACTATCTTTCTGTGTTGGAGCTGTACTGTTCTGTTAATCGTTCAGTCTGTACTTTACTGCCTGTGTTTCCTCAGCGTTTGCAGTGGCCTGCGTGACTTTGGTGTGTACTTTAGCGCTTGGTACTCTAATACCGCGGCTTGTCACGCCGACCCTCCCTATTTTGGGCAGCGGGGCGTGACAGGTTTTGTGGTGGCCCATGCAGGTCCGCGCCCACTGCGATACGCGTAAAGGGAACACATGTAAGGCTCCAAAATTTCAGTACAAGACACTAATGCATTTGTTCTGTTTCTCGCCTGCAGATGGAAGGTGAGAACGGGAGTTCCGGCGGGACTGGAACATCTGATGGTGGGATTGGCCCAGCCGGTGATGTGCAGTCTTCGGGTGACAGGACCTCAGAGTCAGCCCTGATGGCTAAGGTCCTGATGGGCATTTTAGAGCACATGGGTCAGATGGAGGAGAGGGTAGTGGCGCCGAAGCCGCCGAGCTACAAGGAGTTTAGGACACTGCGTCCGCGATACTTCTCGGGCAGGGAGAGTAGCCTCGAGGTAGATGAGTGGCTGCAGCACACTGAGGATGATCTGACGATGTGTCGGTATCCCCGAGACGGTTGGGTAGAGTTGGTGAGGCGACATTTGACCCATCAAGCTAGAGACTGGTGGGAGGCTCAGGAGAGGCGACTGAAGGGGAACATTGCTTGGGAGACCTTTCGGGAGTTGTTTGAGGCCAAGTTCCTTCCAGAGGCAGCGAAGGATGAGTTGAGGCAGAAATTTGAGCATTTGACTCAGGATGGGAGGACGGTGGATGAGTATGATGCAGAGTTCTCGTTGCTGAGCAAGTACGCGCCAGAGCTTGTAGCGACAGATGCCATCAGAGCCAGGCGATTCCGCAAGGGACTAGACGTAGAGTTTCGGGCGGCCATGTCTACTCAGGAGTTATTGACTCAGGAGGCCGTACTGCGGGCTGCCAGACAGCATGAGACCCACCTACGGAGTGTGGGGAGGCCACCAGCCAGTGGTGGGAGACCTGCTGCTCAGCAGAGGACTGCACCTGGCCCAGTTCAACGGGTGACATTCAAGCGACCGGGGGCTCCACCTCCGGTACAGAAGGGACCTTCATGCTACAGATGCGGGAAGCCAGGGCATGTGCAGAGAGACTGTCGAGTTACGAATGCCAGGTGTTATACATGTGGAGAGCCGGGACACATTAGCAGATTTTTCCCACAGTCGGGTCATGCCCCGGTGCCGCCGGTGTCAGTAGCTGTCCAGCCTACACAGCAGAGACCTCTTCCACCACCGCCACATCGGCTTGCCCTTCCGGCACCGTCAGGATCGAGACCGTCTGCACCGAGAGGACCCCCTCCACCTCCCCAGCAGCGACGAGGGAACCAGGGGGCAGTTCCTCCACCGAGGCGGCAGCAGTACACCATGACCCCAGTAGAGACTTCGGAGGGTGCTAGTCGAGTGATCACCGGTATGAATCTTGCCCCTATGCAGTCTATTAGATTGAGCCTCAGTTATTCTATTTAGCTAGTTGGCTGAGTTTTATTGTTGTGATACTTAGGTATTGTTAGAGTAGCCTCCTACCCTGCTATGTCCTTATTTGACACTGGAGCGTCACATTGTTTTCTGTCGAAGAAGTTTGTGACACAACACTCCATAGTAGTTGACACCTTTGCTGCTAGTTGGAATGTTCACACCGGAAATGTGGTTATTTGTAGTGTCTCTGGGATACGGAACTGTCCTGTTGAGATCGGGGGACGAGAGTTGTATGCAGACTTTTTGGTGATTGAGTTACCCGACTATGAGGCAGTGTTTGGAATGGATTGGTTGGGGATGTTCTATGCTAACATAGACTGTAGACTAAGGAGGGTAGTTTTGTAGATCCCTGACCATCCAAAGTTTGAGTTTTGGGATGGTAGTAGCGAGCTTGAGCCCTTGAAGTTTCGAGCTACGGTCGTGGAGTATTTGGACATGGAAGCAGAGCCCGTGTTACCAAGGGTTGTTGAAGAATTTCCTGACATCTTTCCAGATGACATCTTTGGATTACCCCCAGATAGGTCCCTGGAGTTTACTATTGATCTGATTCCAGGCGCTCAACCGATAGCGAAGGCTCCATACCGTATGGCCCCATCGGAGTTAGCTGAGCTCCGCAATCAGTTGACCGATTTATCAGATAGGGGATTGATTCGCCAAAGTGTGTCACCGTGGGGAGCGCCAGTGTTGCTTGTGAACAAGAAGGATGGAACTCAGAGGATGTGCATTGATTATCGGGAATTGAATAAGGTGACGGTGAGGGATAAGTACCCTCTTCCCCGGATTGATGATATTTTTGATCAGCTTGGTGGATCCCGGGTGTATTCGAAGCTAGATTTGCGAAGTGGGTATCACCAAGTGAAGGTGCGGGAATCTGATGTTCCGAAAACCGCATTCCGTACTCGATACGGTCAATATGAGTTTCTGGTGATGCCTTTTGGAGTGACGAATGCCCCAGCTACTTTCATGAGGCTGATGAATCAGATCTTCTTCAAGTATTTAGATAAGTTTGTGGTGGTATTTATCGATGACATCCTGGTTTACTCGAAGAATGAGGATGAACATGCTGAGCATCTGCGGATGGTTTTGAATACCCTCAGGCAGCACCGATTGTACGCTAAGTTCAGCAAGTGCCAATTTTGGTTGACCAAGGTTGCGTTTCTTGGACACATAGTCTCTGGAGACGGAGTGTCTGTTGATCCTGAGAAGGTTGCCGCAGTAGAAAGTTGGCCTATACCTCGGACAGTCACAGAGATTCAAAGCTTTTTGGGGTTGGCTGGGTACTATCGGAAGTTCATTAAGGATTTCTCGAAGATTGCCTCGTCTTTGACTCATTTGACGAAGAAGGATGTTGCGTATGTCTGGTCGGAAGAATGCCAGCGAGCGTTCGAAGAGCCGAAGCATCGGTTGACCACTGCTCCTATCTTAACTATCCCTGACCGTTCGGGTGGATTTGAAGTTTTCTGTGACGCGTCTGGCAGAGGACTAGGCTGTGTCCTTCATCAACACGGGCGAGCGGTGGCATATGCTTCCAGATTGTTGAAGGAGCATGAACTGAACTATCCCACTCATGACCTGGAATTGGCAGCAGTGATTCTGGCTTTGAAATTGTGGAGACATTTCTTGCTAGGTGAACACGTGAAGATATACACTGACCATAAGAGTCTAAAGTATGTGTTCACTCAGAAGGAGCTTAATATGAGACAACGACGATGGTTGGAATTAATGGCTGAGTATGACGTTGATCTGCTATACCATCCTGGGAAGGTGAATGTGGTGCCAGATGCTCTTAGTAGATTACCCGCCGTAATGAAGCTAACCTCTCGACCACAACTTCGGTGGGCAATCCGACAGATGAGAATAGAAGTTGTACTCCCAGGAGAGAAAACTGTTAGGATGGGGCTGTAGATCCAGTCTGATTTGGTGAACATGATTAAGGCAGCTTAATCAGGGGATGCCAAGTTGAAGAGGATCCAAGAGCAAGTGGAAGCTGAACTTCGTACCGATTTTCGCATTCACGAAGATGGGTCGTTGAGATTTGGGAACCGGGTTTGTGTGCCAAGTGGCGAGATTCGGGAAGAACTATTGAAGGAGGCACATAGTTCCCCATATTCTATCCATCCTGGAGGGACCAAAATGTACCGAGATTTGAAGCAGTATTATTGGTGGTCAGGAATGAAGAAGAGTGTAGCCAAGAGTGTGGCGTCCTGCTTGGTTTGCCAGCAGGTGAAGGCTGAGCACCAGAGAACTGCAGGATTGTTGCAGCCTCTCCCCATTCCAGAATGGAAGTGGGAGCATGTAACCATGGACTTTGTGACTGGGTTACCTCGGACTCCTAGGGGCAATGATGCGATTTGGGTCATCATAGATCGATTGACCAAGTCAGCACATTTTATTCCGTTCCGAGTTGGACAGTCAACAGAGAATCTGGCTAAGAGATACATGGAGGAGATCGTGAGACTGCATGGAGTCCCAGTGAGTATAGTATCCGATAGGGATAGCAGATTCACCTCACATTTCTGGAAGAGTTTGCAGGCTAGTCTGGGGACGCGTTTGAATTTCAGCACTTCATATCATCCTCAGACTGATGGACAGTCGGAAAGAACCATTCAGATTCTTGAAGATATGCTGCGAGCGTGTATGCTTGATTTCAAGGGTTCATGGGAGGACCATCTGCATCTAGTCGAGTTCGCATACAATAACAGTTATCAAGCAAGTATTGGCATGGCTCCCTTCGCAGCTCTGTATGGAAGACAGTGTAGGTCTCCTTTAAGTTGGGATGACATTGGAGACAGGGAGTTTTTAGGACCAGACTTGGTGGCGGCAACAACAGATGTGGTGCGGATAGTCAGAGAGAATCTACGCATCGCGCAGGACCGTTATAAGCACTGGGCTGATACAAAGCGGAGACCCTTGGAATTTCAGCCAGGGGATTACGTGTTCCTAAGGATTTCACCGGTTCGTGGGACCATCCGATTTGGCAAACGTGGGAAGCTGAGTCCTAGATACATTGGTCCGTTCGAGATTTCCGCTAAGGTCGGTGAAGTTGCGTATCGGCTAGCATTGCCACCGGCCCTCGAAGGTGTGCATAATGTCTTCCATGTGTCTCAACTCAGAAGATATGTGGGAGATCCCAAACATGTTGTAGATTTCTCAGAGATAGAAGTACGGTCGGATCTCACATATGAGCAGCAACCAGTGGCTATCTTGGACCAGAGGCAGAAGACGTTGAAGAAGAAGACCATTGACTTGGTGCGGGTCATGTGGCAGCAAGAGTCTCCGGGAGAGTCAACTTAGGAGCGAGTAGATGAGATGCAAGAGAAATACCCTTACCTGTTTGAGCAATGACTGTTGTATCTTATATTTTCTGCAGTCGTTGGGTGTTGTATGTAAATAACTGCTTTCCTATTTTTGCTAAATTTCCGAGGACGGAAATTTTTCTAAGGAGTGTAGGGTGTAACAACCCTAGTGTGCAAATACTAAGTAATCGTTAAATTCATCCAAGTTTCTCGTACATGTGCACACCAATCCCGGGGAATGGAGAGATTTGCAAATTGCCCCTAAATTTTTCATCTATACCCAAATGAGGGTATCATTGCAAAGTGTGGGCTTAAGGCAAATTTCTTCAAGTCAAGGGGTTATTGTGCAAAAAGAGAAGTGGGATATTTGCAATGGCAAACTTGTAATAAAATTAAACAATTTGGAGGGTTTTTTTAAAGAAGAGAGAGAGCAAAAAAAAAGAAGAAAAGAAAATGAAAAGAAAAGAGGAGTATGGCAAAAAAGTGCACCATACTTCTCTCCACTCCTCCCCTCTCCAACTAACCCCCCCTCCATACTCCTTAAACCCTTACCCCTCCCCTCTCTCCCCATTTTTCTTGTACCTGGCCGAAATTCAAGGAGGAAAAAAAAAGGGGGGAGAGAAGAAAGAAGAGAGGAAGAAGAAGAAGAGAGAAAGGAGAAGAGGAAGAGGAGGAGGAGGAAATCCAAGATTGGAGGAGGGTTCTTGCAAGCTCTAGGCAACTCTTGAAGCCCCAAAAGAGGTAGAAACTCTTCACTCTCCTTCCCTAATTATAGATGCTAGAAAGTATATTATATGTATGAGTTTTCTCTGAAATTTGGGGAGAGTGTTGTAGAGCTAGGATTCTTGTTGCATGCTTGACAATTTTTTGAAACTTTAACTACGTGCTGGGATTAATTGGCTATTAGGAATGCTCTGAAAATTTTATATGATATGTATCTCGTAGTTATGAGTAACTTTCATGTTCATCACTTTTTCTAATTCGAACTGGAAGTTGGGGTAACAATTCGAATTGTACAACATGCCAGGAATTCTGTCAAGCTGTACACATTTCAGTAAACCAAGCACCACTACCTGAACACATCTTGGAATTTGTTGATTTTGGTCTTGTTAGAAAGATAACAAGTTTTTCTCAAAGTCTATCGCGATTCTTATGTCGAAATTCTGGCTATAATATGCCCAAAATTGTCTTTGAACACAGACACAGAAATCTGTCTGCAGAACAGTTTTGACACATTTTACCAAATAATTCACCATAATTCATATACTCCATAGTTTTGCATGAAATTTTATATGTGAACTCAAAACTGCCATATCTACAACTTTCATTCAGTAAGTTTTGTTAAATTCTCACTGGAAATGGCTGTTAATCATTGATGTTGTGACTGTTGACGAAATTTCAGCAAAATTGCATTGTTTGCTAATGACTAGATTATTGTTTTGGTTTACTTCGGAACATATCGCTAATGTGGATTCATCAGTGATTAAGTGCTGTCTATGGGTATGCTACTTTATGTTGCAAGTTTGGAAATGGATGTTTATGTTCATGGCTTATGAAGCTCGCAAGTTGTTGTGAACATTCCGATGAAAAGAATGCATTGGATCTCATTTTACATGCTTCATACTCTAGGTTTAATGATTAGTTAAAAGACAACCTAGGGTGTTCTCGTTCCACTCGAAGTGGGTGAGTGCCCTAGGAGGGGTTGGGGAAACCAAGGTAACGTGTGAGCATGCGGGGGATGGACTGCTGAGTTGTGGGCCACTCCCGACGAGCCCTCAGCGGCGGGGAGTTGGTGCGGTTGTGGTTGAGGTTGGTTGTGTTGGTGAACGGCTTCTTTCGTAAGAGCTTGTCTCGGGAAGTCGTAGCATTCCACCCACTTTACCGGGTGAGGTCCAGTCCCCGATGTCTAACCCGTTACTGAGGTTTCGAATTCATGCATGAAAACTAACTTATAAAGAAAAAAACAGTAACTCTGGAATGTGATGCCTTTTCCTTTGTTGTGATTCCTTGTTGTGCACTATGATTAGAGTAGTAGAGTTGTGGAGTTCCTACTGGGCACGCTGTGACGTGTCCTCCCCCCTACAGGTCCAGGCACTGGTTCTCTGGCGGCGGGCCCGGGAGTGGAGACCCCGGAGGGCAGCTCGTCTCAGCAGGGTCCGTAGTGTATGGTCAGTGTGGGTCGCGTGGTGTAGTCTTGGGTTGTGTGTGTGTGATGAACGCAGTGTTGTACCCATGTTCCCTTTGTACCCCGTAAGGTTGAGTTGTACTTTTGTGGGAGCTTTTGCTGTTGGGGTTGTACAGTGGACTTGTGCGGTACTGGCCATGTAGTAGCGATGCTCTGTGAATCTTGGATGTTCTGTTCGTCGTATTTTACCTTACTGCCTGTGTTGTAGTGTCTTGTACTATCTTTCTGTGTTGGAGCTGTACTATTCTGTTAATCGTTCAGTCTGTACTTTACTGCATGTGTTTCCTCAGCGTTTGCAGTGGCCTGCGTGACTTTGGTGTGTACTTTAGCGCTTGGTACTCTAATACCGCGGCTTGTCACGCCGACCCTCCCTATTTTGGGCAGCGGGGCGTGACACATGCGCCGCTTCAATGCGGAAAGGCTGAACGTGAACAGCCCTCCTGACCTAGTGGTCCAGACGGCCCTCAAGAAAGGGCTTCGCCACAGAGGCCTCAAGAAGTCCCTGCACAACGATCCCCCGAAGGACCTCCCCGGGATCATGGCGAGGGCTGAACGCTTCATGCTGACCGAGGAGGCCTTGGCCGAGGACGCAGGAAAAGCCACTCGAGGGACCAAGCGCGGCGACGGCGGACGAGGCAGCCCCGAAGGGTACCGGACCGAGAAGAGGCCGAGGAACAGACAGCGGGGAGAAAGCGCGAGGGACACCACCCCAGACGCCGTCCTCGCCCAAGTACAGAAGGAAGAGCGAGCTGATCGCCCCCCACCGAAGGCTAAAAGAGGTGGGAAGAACAGGGAGAAGTACTGCAAGTACCATAAGGACGATGGCCATGACACTGAAGACTGCTGGCATTTGAAGAAGGACATTGAGAAGCTGATGAGCCGGGGGCACGCCAGGAACCAGGCCGACGAGCCGGCCCACGTAGAAGGGACCTCCACGCAGCCAGACAAGGGGAAGAAGATCAACACCGTCCAAGGTCCCCTCCGCATCATAGAGTGAGCGGGCGATGTCTCTCCCCCCGGTTGCAGCCTAGTAAGAGGGAGTTATCTAGGTTTACATCCCTCTGTCTAGCTTCATTTCCTTTTTTCCTTTTCCTCCAAATGAACCAGTCCGACAGGACTCTTGAGAGTACAAATGCATTCCCTTTTTGTCTTTTCTTAAATCCCCGACGGAATTGACATGTCACCAATAGCGCAAAAGAATGGGGACCGCCGCCTCACTGGAGGAGGAAGAAGGAGCTTTGCCCTCGCCGACCGACTCCCGCGCTCCGGTCCTAAGCCGAGGAGCTTTGCCATCGCCGACCGAATCCTGCGCTCATAAGTCTGGGGGCAGTTCCCCCAGCAGGCACGGACGCCGACCGGTCCTAAGCCGAGGAGCTTTGCCCTCGCCGACCGACTCCCGCGCTCCGGTCCTAAGCCGAGGAGCTTTGCCCTCGCCGACCGACTCCCGCGCTCCGGTCCTAAGCCGAGGAGCTTTGCCCTCGCCGACCGAATCCTGCGCTCATAAGTCTGGGGGTAGTTCCCCCAGCAGGCACGGACGCCGACCGGTCCTAAACCGAGGAGCTTTGCCCTCGCCGACCGACTCCCGCGCTCCGGTCCTAAGCCGAGGAGCTTTGCCCTCGCCGACCGACTCCTGCGCTCGTAAGTCTGGGGGCAGTTCCCCTAGCAGACACGGACGCCGACCGGTCCTAAGCCGAGGAGCTTTACCCTCACCGACCGACCCCAGCGCTCATAAGTCTGGGGGCAGTTCCCCCAGCAGGCACGGACGCCGACCGGTCCTAAGCCGAGGAGCTTTGCCCTCGCCGACCGACTCCTGCGCCCGCAAGTCTGGGGGCAGTTCCTCCAACAGGCACGGACGCCGACCGGTCCTAAGCCGAGGAGCTTTGCCCTCGCCGACCGACTCCTGCGCTCATAAATCTGGGGGCAATCCCCCCAAGACACGGACGCCAACCGGTCCTAAGCCGAGGAGCTTTTACCCTCGCCGACCGACTCCTGCACTCATAGGTCTGGGGAGAATCCCCCCAGCCAGCGCCAACGTCATCCAGTCCTAGGCCAAGAACAAGGCAGCAACGCAAAGTACACGAGAAGTCCGAGTAAGTCAATTTCGTTTATAACAGTTAACCAGGGTACAAAAATGTGTCTTATTTACAGGGAATCAAGGCGAAGAGACCTCTCTACAAATAATCCACTCACGACGAATGACAAAGTTCGCCACCTACAGAAGCTAGGTCGACCCCGACAGAGCAAAATTGGTTGACAAAAGACCCAAAGTAGTTAGCCCAAGTTAGCAGCCATGCAACCAGCAATTATTGGCCCCGGAACCGGTAGCGAAGCCGAAGGAGATAGCGGGGTCCATTTCAAGTAGACTGGCCCAAAGCGAAACGGATGCTTAAAAATTTGAGGATAAGGCCAGGAGGGACGGCTTAGGGGGCCCGGGCTCGGGAGGACACATCCTCGGGCACTTCGCCCTGCTCGGAGCGAGGGGGATCGACCGACGGAGGGGCTTGCCGAACACGCTCCGCACACTCCCGGAAGGAAGACTGGACGACTTCGACGATCCGGGGGGCGATGAGGTCTTCATACGCGCCGAAGGCCTCCCTGAGAACCTCGAAGATCCTCTTCCCCAGGGTCTCGACGACGCCCCTCTCCACCTCCTCGGCAAGCCGCGTCACCTGACGCCGATCCGACAGTTCCCTCTGAAGCTCCTCCCTCTCCCGGTGGAACGACTCCGCCGCTTCCTCAGCCGACTGATGGATATCCTCCAGCTTTACCTGGAGGTCACCCACTCGTCCCTCCAACTCGGCCACGCGTGCCTTGAGACGCCGAGACTCCATCTGGGCCTCCGTCATAGCCACCTCCGCCGCCCCGGCCCGTTCCTGGGCCCTCATGGAGGACTCCTCCAGCTCCCTCAGACGGACGGCTCGACACTGCAACTCCACAGCGAGCGCCGAACCCTGGAAAGACGAGACACGGGCTAAGAAGAAGATAAAGGGAAGGAGAGGGTGGCGAGATAACCGAACCTGTTGAAGGATCCAGACCAAGGAATCCGACATCTTGTCGGCAGGGATCTTCTTGAGGAAGCTGCGGTCCCCGGGAGGGATGGAGACCTCGGCAACCTGCTGGGACAAGGCTCGGTCGACAAACATTGAACTCCCAGGGACGATGAGGGAAGCCATGTTGCTCGCCAACAAGGCCCCGATCCCCGGTGATACGGGCGAGGACGCTGCAAGGGGGGTGGTCGACACGGCTACCGAAGGGTCCCCGGTGGATGCCGCAGGAAGCGCGGAACCCGCCGGACTGGAGGGATCCGCGTCCTCCTTCCTCCTCTTCCCGCCGTTGGGCTCCGAAGGCGCCGGAGGGGAGCGCTTTCGCCTCGCACCATCCCCACCCTCGGGAACCTGAGGGGGCACGCCAAGGGCAGAAGGAACTGCACCAGACCCGTCATTACCCCCTGCCTCTTGGGCTGACGGGGCGGGTCCGGCCCTTGTGACCCCCCCCGGGAAGGGGATCGCCAGAAGAAGAGGCGGGAGGCGCGGCCGCCACCTTACCCATGGAAGGCTCGGCTCAGCGCACTTCCTCCTCAACGGTCCGCCGAGGCGCCCTTCCAGAGGTACTACCTCGGCTCCGAGCAGCTCCACGGCGGATCAGTTCATCGACGTCACGGACGAACTCGCGGCCAGCCATCCCTGCAAGGGAAACCAAAATCAGGATGAGTCACAGGGCGATTCAAGACTGAAAAGGCGACCTACCCGGAGACCACAAGACGGCCTTCAGGAGTAGGTCGTCCAACAAGGACCAGATGAACTTCGATTCCAGAGGGAGAGTCGACAGCAGCACGGCAGCTGCCCGATCGACGTCTGAGAGAGCCAGCGACGGGCGAGGCTGGACAGACCCGCCCAACTTGTCAAAATCTGGGCATCCCCCAAGAAGACCACAAAGACGTAGTCCGAACTCCAATCCCCCGACCAGCGGGGCAGCCCGATCAGGCATTCCCTCCTCGGGCGGGCTTGGAGCTGCAGCCATGACCCCGGGCCGACCGTCTGGATCTGGTAAAAATGGAAGAGAAGGGGGAGAGACGGCTCCAGACCACGGATACAGCAGAGCGTGGCGAAGCCCGTCAGTACCGCAATCGAGCAAGGGGTGAACTGGCAAAGCGACACCATGAGGTATTCCATGACCTGGATAAGGAAGGGATTGAGCGGGAAACGAAGACCCAGGCGAAACATTTCGACGTAGACGCCGACTTCATTGCCCCTCGGAAGGCAAATCCGCTCGTCGACGAATGGAACCCGGACATCGTACGGGAAGCAGAGATACCTTTCCCGGATCTCCGTAACCGCCGAAGGGACGGTCCTCGATGGCGTTCGGAGGACAACCGGGGGCACGTTGAGACGCACGGCAGCCGACGCCACGTCTTCACAAGCGTAGTCTGGGAATAGCTTCCCCTTCCCCTTATCTCGGAGGGGACGACTCCCGGAGGAGGAACCTGATCCCCCCAGCTGAGGCCTGCCCCGCCCGGACTCTGGAGAATCCCTCACCCCTCGGCCAGAACCGCATATCCTAAGAGCAGCCATAATACGAGAGCGAGAAAGGAATTACCTTTTAGCTAGTTTGGAGGAGGCAAGGAAGCAAAGGCGACGTGAAACTCCGAGTTGTGGAAAGCCTAGGACAATGGGAAGAGCAAGAAAGAAGTGGAGATCAACACAGCTGGGGATCTTATATACCGGACACAGGGACGAATTCGAAGCGCTTGACAAGAACGCGTGGCAAGGCTCGAAAAACCGGCGGCGTTCCGAAATTGGCGCCAGGGGAAGTCCAATCGATCCACCTCATCATGACCTACATTTATGACCACGCATCGATTAAAGCGCCACTCGGAATCCCAGGAGGCACAGCGGTCGATCCGAGCAAGCCAAAGCCGATCGACCCCACCAAGGGCGGCTTACGAACCCCTCGGCTTCTCAACTTAAGACGACCCCACGAGCGGCGGGGATAAGCTTGCAGCTACACGTGACAGCATCAGAAGAACGACGGCGCTTCGGAGCCCGCGCCTTAAAAACATCGAACTGGCCAACTCATGATGGCGACTAATAAATGAGTCGGCATCGACTGGCGAGCCTGTCAAAATCGGCAGAAGTCACATCGGCCGAGCCGAACCGGCCGAAGCCGATCAACCCGACCGATGGGGGCAATTGTTACGCCTATTTGACCGAGACCCAAAAGACACGAGCCCAGGAGCCCGACTACTGGTCGAGAGCCCATCTGCATCCTCAAGCCCATTCTACAAAGGCCCTATAAGGGACCCTCTCGAATGTCGATCCGACCCGGCCCTGATAACCCGCTGGTCACTCGCCCACTCCTGCGATAACCGCTCCCCCGGTTGCGCGACTACTAAATGGCGGTAATGGGGAGGTGCTGGCATGACGAAGAGAGCGGCGACGGGGGGGGGCGGATTGAGGGGGCACGATTGAGGGCGGGCGTGGGACGTGGGCCAGAGGCAATCTCGCTGGGAGCTCTATAAAAGGGCTAGGAAGACGACGAAGAAAGGGACCGCATCTCAGGTATCTAAAACCTAAGGTACTCCATCAACGACCTAGCTCCCCCATTTCATCTCCTTCCTCCCCCGTTCGCGCCGTGAGACGCCGTTCCGATCTCCTCACGAGTCGAACCGTCTCCGCCGGGCCTCCTCTTTCAGATCTCTATCTGACTTAGGCATCGGAGGGGATTTGGCCGGAACCTAGGTCCGGCCCCCTGACGAGCGTTCTCGTCTACGCAGGTGGACAGCTGATCAACGGGCCGAGGCTTCCCCTCGCCCCTCTCCAACCTCACAATCAATTGGGCGAGTGAGGCTTCCCCTCACCGTCCGCCCGCCGAGGCCGAGCACATCCTACCGAGGCCGAGCGTCTTAACTGGGTCCGAGGCTTCCCCGCACCCTTCGTCGACCGTGCATCTAGCTGGACGACCGAGGCTACCCCTCGTCTTCCTTCCTCCGAGGCCGTGCTCGTCCGACCGAGGCCGAGCATCTCAACCTGGGCCGAGGCTTCCCCTCGTCCCATCTGCACCGATTCGAAGCCCCCGAGGGACCCAAGCGGGCCCCTTGACCACGTTGACCGGGTTGTCCACGGTCAACGCTCTGTAGTGAGAAAACACTCTGAAACAGTCCCTTTAAAGGACTAAATTCAAATTACAAAGATTTAAGGGGCTGATATCAAAATACACATAATTTAAAGGACTAATATGAGAAAAACCCTTTAAAATAAAAATTTCGAAAAAATAAAACAAACACCACACAAAAACATATTGAAAATCAGAAGGATCAAAGTATTGGAAAGTAAAAGATAGTTATTAGCCAATAATTAGCGGGCCGCACTACCTGTGCGCCATTGATTGGTAAAGCATAAAGAGAACGAAGATCGAGAATTTAGGCGATCGTTACATGTGTTAACTTACGGACGTTTCTCATCCTCTACAGTTCTACTCCATGTTTATTGGGCAAAGGAAGTGGCATGCGCTATAATGTTATAGTACTAGAAATACAGTTCACGGCGCAAAACGTAAATGAGCGAGAAGTAAGGTCTGTGTCGGTATTGTCGGGGGTAAAAGAGGAAATGCGCGAGTTATAGTGCAAAAAATGCATGGGGCAAAGTGAAAAAAGACTGATATCAAAATCACCAAAACCTCATCGCCAAACCAAGCCTCAAACTCACTCACCTCTCACTAGGCCCCACCAAGATGAGGTGGTGCAACATGAGCTAATCGTTTGTCCAAGTCAACATGTGAGTGGGACAAACGCACTCAATTGTATAATAGATACATTTTAAATAGGCGTTTTAGAACATTCTTATAGCACTCCCAATGGGGGCTGAATGAGGGGATGATGTTGGATCCTGTGGATGACAAACACCACTAGACGATGGGTTGAATAATGGTGTATGAATAAAAAAATTCGCAAGTACAAAGAATAATTTCCCTTCCAATGTTGCCTAAGAAACCAAGTAGAATGATCTACGCTTTGTCCTTACTTAACACGATGGTGCTCAAATATGATGGGAATTTGTGAATTCACTAATATTTTTCTTCTCCACAAGGAGGAATATATAGAGATGAAATGGTACAATGTATTTACTCCTCATTACTCCGCATTACTCGTACTTATTTACTTTACCATATTCTCACCTATAGAATAGGTAACTAGTAATCCACATAATTTCACAATATATGATTACCATATATTGTGCCATTGACTCCTCATTACTCCTAATTACATACTTTACAATATTCTCACCTATAGAATAGGTAACTAATAATCCACATAATTTCACAATATATGATTACCATATATTGTGGCATTGACTCGCGCTAATACTCCCCCTCAAGTTGGCGCATACACATCAATCATGCCCAACTTGTTTAGTGAGTCATAAAACTCCTTCTTCGAGATTCCCTTGGTAAGTATGTCTGCGAGTTGTTCTTTAGTTGGAACAAAAGGAAAGCTAATAATATTGGCTTCTAGCTTTTCCTTTATAAAGTGACGATCAATCTCCACATGCTTTGTTCGATCATGTTGCACTGGATTTCCTGATATATCAATGGTCGCCTTATTGTCACAATACAACTCCATATACCTTGTGAGTCCAAAACCAAAATCATGTAACAACCTTTTCAGCCATAGTAATTCGCACGCTCCTTGAGCCATACCTCTATATTCTGCATCCGCACTAGATCGTACCATTACTTCATGCTTCTTACTCTTCCATGTAACCAAATTACCTCCCACAGAGTAAAGTAGCCTGAAGTGGATCTTCTATCTATAATATTTCCTGCCCAATATGTATCTGCGAAGCCACAAACATTCGTAACATTGTTGTGTTTTGAAAACAACACACCTCTTCCTGGGGCTGACTTCAAATATTTTAAAATACGCATAAAAGCCTCCATGTGACTCTCACTTGGATTATGCATGAACTGACTTACCATGCTTACTGCGTAGGCAACATCTGGTCTTGTGTGAGCCAAATAAATCAATCGTCCAACCAACCTCTGATAACGAGCTCGATCAGTAGGAATCTGATCTGAATATTCAGCCAAACAATGGTTTTGTTTAATAGGAGTATACATAGGTCTGCAATCTAACAATCTCGTCTCTGTCAGCAAGTCAAGGACGTATTTTCTCTGGCACAGATAGATTCCTTCCCCCCTGGCCACCTCAATTCCTAAGAAATATTTGAGTTCACCCAGGTCCTTCATTTCAAATTTAGCTGCTAGTTGTTTCTGTGATCTATCCATCTCAACTGTGTCATCATCAGTGATCACCATATCATCCACATAAATAATTAGAGCAATTATCTTCCCCTGTTGATGCTTGAGGAACAGAGTTTGGTCTGAAGTGCTCTGCTTGTAGCCAACCTTCTACATGAAGTTTGAGAACTTCCCAAACCAGGCACGAGGTGATTGTTTGAGGCCATACAATGACTTTCTCAATTTGCATACAAAATCACCAGAAGAAGAAACAACATATCCAGGTGGAAGATTCATATACACTTCCTCAACTAACTCTCCATGAAGAAAATCATTCTTGACATCGAACTTTCGGAGTGGCCAGTTCAAGTTAGCAGCAAACGAGAGTAGAACCAGAATGGTATTTATCTTGGCAATAGGAGCAAACGTCTCATCGTAGTCTATCCCATACGTTTGAGTAAACCCCTTTACCACAAGGTGTGCTTTGTACCTGTTCACCGACACATCTGCATTGTGCTTAACAGTAAACACCCAACGACAACCTACAGCCTTCTTGCCTTGTGGTGGAGGCACCAGTTGCCAAGTATCATTCTTCTGCAATGCCTCCATCTCTTCCTCCATTGCTTTCCTCCACTTTGGATCCCCCAATGTATCCTGCACTTTGTTAGGTACTGATACAGCAGATATTTGATTCACAAATGATTCATATGACTTGGATAATCTCCTAGTGGACATATAGTTGGCTACAGGATATTTTGTTTTGCCAGTGAGAGTAGGTTCATACCTTTTGACTGATTGACCCCGAGTGGACCTATTGGATAACACATATTTCTCAACCCTAGATTCACTAGTATCAGTGGATGGATGTATGATCACTCCTTATTTTACACTTTTTTCTACATGTTTGCATACCATTTAGATCGCCCAAATCATATTTTTCACGATATATCGACGATATTGCGATGCTTTTCACGATTTGTTGTTTTTGTCGCATTTCAGGTGATTTGGCGCGATTTGGAGTGATCTCGAGATGCGCTTACTCCAGACGGTCACCGACGACCTCTCCAAGGGGTATTTCGCTGTTGGAGAGGAGCGGAAGAAGAACGGACGTCACAGGAGCGACGAGGAGGCCAAAACAAGCTGATTGGGCATTTTTTGTGTCCCACTCGGCCGAGTGGAGGAGCCACTCAGCCGACCAGCGAGACACCGCTCGGCCGACCAGATCGGATACGTTTCATACGTGCACTCGGCCGAGCGACGGAGACCACATCGGCCGAGTGACGAGACCCCGTCCGCCCGAGTGGCACCCAGACAAAGCCATTCAAAAATCGCCATGTTACTGTTTTTCGACTGCCTGAGCTTCAGAAGACCCACTCGGCCGAGTGGATAATCCCGATCGCCCGAGTACCATGAAGCCATCGACCGAGTGACGACAACTCACTCGGCCGAGCGACTCCCGAAGTAGAGACCCCTGAAGGCCCCGACTTACTGGAAATTTACAGGGTTTCTCACTCGGCCGAGCGACTTTTGTCACTCGGCCGAGTGCGACGCGCTGCCTGTAGCGAAAATTGCGGATTTCAGGCTGCGCAGGGGTATTTTGGTCACAGTTTTTGGACGATTTTGGGGGGTATTTAACCCCTGTTTTTACCCTAGTTTTAGGGAGCTTTTGCTTAGATTTTTGCAGCTTTTTAGATTAACTTTTTAGCTTTATTCTTTTGATTGTTGAGGAGAGAAAAGTTGATATTTGTTGGATTAATTGAAGAACTCCATTGGTTTGTCTCTCTCTTCTCTAAAAATTCTATTTTTATTGCATATCTCAATATTGTGATGAATTCTATTGCTTATTTCATTGATTATTCTTGTGTTTGTGCTATGAATTGTGAGTAGTCTCCACGTCTTGGGGCGTGGGGATGAACCCTACAAGCCCAATTTCATATTTGTGATGAATTAGTAGAGATTTTGCTAGAATTGTTGTTTAGGGATTAGATTGGGATCGATTTACTACGGTTAGCTAGGTAGTCATATCGATTGGGATTTGCAAGAGATTGGATCCCAATTCGATAAGAAACCCTAGAAATCCAAATTGGGTTGGAATCGAATTTCTGTAGTATCGGTTTGCAAGAGATTGGACCGATACTAGGGTTTCCGGTTGCAATTCCGTGCCGATACCCGTTTGCAAGGGATTGGACGGGTAGGAACTATCCCAACCTAGATCGTGAGCCGAGTTTGCAAGAGATTGGGCTCGGTGCGCGATTGAACGATGATGTTGATCCTAATGCTAGCTTCCCTAGGCTAGGGTTTGCAAGAGATTGGACCAAAACCTAGGATAGCTATAGACCGGCAACAGCGCGAGAGCGTGAGCTTGGTTCTACATTCAGTTGCAACTAGTTCATCCAAAATCTTATTCTAGCAATTTTGATGCCGATGAACCACATTTACGGAATACGGTGAGTAGTGGGAATTCCCCATTCCCTAGACGTTCTTTATTTGATTTGATATTTCCGTACTTTGTCTGACGATTGTGACAGGATCGCCAAAGGCAAATTTCTCTCTTCTTAAATAGCCAGGTTGATTGGAACAAGCACGGTCATTCGTCCTCCCTGTGTTCGATATCCCGCTCGCCGCTATACCGTGCGCTTGCGGTAAAACTACAACCGTTCTTTGGGTTACATCCCGGAGCGATCAAGTTTTTGGCGCCGTTGCCGGGGAGGGCATTTTGACGGTGGTCGGCATCGACCACCAGGTTATTTCTTCTTTCTCTCTTTCTTTACTTTCTTCTATATCTTGTTTTAACTTTGTTCGCAGCCCTATTTGCATATTCTCCCCGTATTTTGCATAAGATCTTAACAAGGAGAATGGAGGATGCAATGTCAACATTAGAACTCAGTCAGGAAGACTATGACTCCTTCACAGACCTCCTTAAGGAGCTTGTCGACGAGGTCCACGCTACCGGAGCTTTCGTTATCGATGTCAAGGACCCCGACGAACAACTGTTTGCTAGTTTCGTGATGGATCAGATCTCCCCGGAGGGGACTATCGGGGGCAATGTCAGAGTTGACGTGATCGACGACAAATTATATTTCGAAGACGGTAGAACAAATGTCGAAGAACACTATACTCCAGAGGAATCCTTCGAGCAAACCGGCATTCAGGGAGTTGCATTATATGACGCTCACTCTTGCTTTTATGAATCGTCTGATGTGTTTTTTGATTCCAGGCACGAACCAGAACAGAGTGAAGGTTTTGACGATGCTAGCACAGAATCGGAGAGCGCCTATTTCGATGCATCGTCCTCACTAAGTAGTGAGTCTGACTCGTCACGAGAGAGCGCACCACCTGAACATGAGCTAAACCCGGATGACAACGAAGAAGCCAAACTCATGCGAGCTGATGAAGTAGAAGGAGCAGCGCCTCTTGAGGTAGAACTTAAACAATTACCTCCGAATCTAAGGTATGCTTTTTTGGGTAATAAATTAACTTTCCCGGTGATAGTCAATTCCCACCTCACGCAAGATCAACTTGAAAAACTCCTAGACGTTCTTAGGAGCCACAAAGATGTCCTGGGATACACTATCTCCGATCTAAAAGGGATAAGCCCTAGGCTTTGCACGCATAGGATCCATTTGGAGGATACCGACGCCACCTCCATAGAGCCTCAAAGGCGGTTAAACCCGAACATGAAGGAGGTGGTTAAAAAGGAAATCCTAAAATTGCTAGACGCCGGTATCATTTATCCTATTTTCGACAGTAGGTGGGTTAGCCCCGTTCACGTCGTCCCCAAGAAAGGGGGGATGACAGTCATAAAAAATGAAAAAGGTGAGCCCATATCTACACGCACCGTCACGGGATGGCGAATGTGCATTGACTATAGGAAACTCAATAAAGCCACCCGAAAGGACCATTACCCATTGCCCTTCATTGATCAAATACTTGAACGCCTAGCAAAACATAAATACTTTTGCTATCTAGATGGGTATTCGGGATTCTTCCAAATCCCTTTGCACGAAGACGACCAAGAAAAGACCACTTTTACTTGTCCCTACGGGACCTATGCCTACCGTAGGATGCCGTTTGGCATTTGTAATGCTCCCGCCACCTTTCAGAGGTGTATGACATCCATATTTTCCGATTACATTGAAAATATTATGGAAGTTTTTATGGATGATTTTTCGGTTTATGGAAGTGAGTTTGACTCTTGCTTGGAAAATCTTACTAAAGTCCTAAAAAGGTGCCAACAAAACAATCTCACTCTCAATTGGGAGAAGTGTCACTTCATGGTCACGGAAGGTATAGTTCTCGGACACCTTGTCTCTTCGAGAGGAATTGAGGTAGATAAAGCAAAGATTGAGGTAATCGAGAAACTCCCTCCTCCTATTAATGTCAAGGGCATTAGAGGCTTTCTTGGTCACGCGGGGTTTTACCGCCGCTTCATCAAGGATTTCGCCTCGATTGCCCGACCACTTACTTCCTTGCTCGCTAAAGATATTCCTTTTGTTTTTTCAGGGGAATGCTTGCAAGCCTTCAACACCTTGAATGAAGCACTAGTCTCCGCGCCCATCATACAACCACCGGATTGGAGCCTTCCTTTTGAGCTAATGTGTGATGCTAGCGACCAAGCCATTGGAGCGGTGTTGGGACAAAGAAAAGATAAGAAGCTTCATGCGATATACTATGCGAGCAAGACATTGGATGACGCGCAAAAAAACTACACAACTACTGAGAAAGAGCTTCTAGCGGTCGTCTACTCCATAGAGAAGGTTCGCTCCTACCTCCTCGGCTCCAAGGTGATTGTCCACACCGACCATGCGGCATTGAAGTATCTTTTAAACAAGAAGGAGGCCAAACCTCGGTTGATTAGGTGGATACTCTTGTTGCAAGAATTCGACTTAGAGATCAGAGACAAGAAGGGTACGGACAATGTCGTGGCGGATCATTTATCTAGGCTCATTCGCGACAAGGAGGATGAGAGTTTGCCTATCGACGACACATTCGTGGATGAGAGGCTATATGCCATAAGGACCGGAGAGGTCCCTTGGTACGCGGACTTCGTCAACTACTTGGTTTGTGGAATTAAACCGCATGGGATGCCCACGCATCAAAAGAGGAGATTTCTTCATGAGGTCCGTAGCTATTTCTGGGAAGATCCATACCTCTTCAAGATATGCAAGGATAGTGTCATTCGGAGGTGTGTTTCTAAAGAGGAGGCGACATCCATCATTTTGCATTGCCACGGTCTACCATGCGGAGGACATCATGCCGCCTCTAAAACTACCGCTAAGATTTTGCAGAGCGGGTTCTTCTGGCCGACAATGTTTAAAGACACCCACGACTTTGTAAAGGGGTGCGATAGATGCCAACAGACCGGAAATATCTCCAAGCGCAATGAGATGCCAATGAGGCCCATCCAAGAAATTGAGCTTTTTGATTGTTGGGGAGTAGACTTCATGGGACCATTTCCGTCGAGCAATGGCAACAAATACATCCTATTGGCCGTCGACTATGTCTCCAAATGGGTGGAAGCAATCGCCACCCCTACTAATGATGCAAGGGTCGTCTCCAAGTTCTTCAAGCAAAATATCTTCCCGCGCTTCGGAGTGCCTCGTACCTTGATAAGCGACGGGGGGAGCCACTTCATAGAGAACAAGTTTGAAGCCATGCTAAAGAAGTACGGAGTAAACCATAGAGTTGGCATGGCATATCACCCCCAGACAAGCGGCCAAGTGGAAGTCTCAAATAGAGAGATCAAGCAAATCCTTGAGAAGACCGTGGATCGATCCAGAAAGGATTGGTCAATGAAGCTAAACGATGCTCTATGGGCATATCGCACGGCCTTTCGCACTCCCATCGGTACCACACCGTTCCGACTAGTTTATGGGAAGGCTTGCCACTTGCCGGTAGAATTGGAACACCGCGCATATTGGGCCATCAAGACCTTTAACTACGACTACAAGAGTGCGGCGGTGAGGCGACTCTTGGACATCAACGAGCTTGATGAAATAAGAAGAGACGCCTACGAGAGCTCGAGAATTTACAAAGAAAGGACCAAGATTCTCCACGATGCCCGCATAACCGTCACAGACTTCAAGGTAGGAGACAAGGTCTTACTCTATAATTCCCGGCTCCGACTATTTCCCGGAAAGTTGAGGTCACGTTGGTCCGGACCTTTCACCATTAAGAACATACAACCGGGAGGGGCCTTCGAGTTGGAAAGCAAAGACGGAGCCTCGTTCAAGGTAAATGGTCAGAGACTCAAGCATTATTTCGAGGGAGTCCCAACGGGAGAAATCAATAGAATATATTTACTTAAGGGACGGCCGGATGATCTTTCATACCTCTTTGATGAGGTAATATAGGAGGCGACCCCCCACTCAATTGGTGCTCTTTTCGATGAGGATTTCGAGGAAGGCCCGGATTTAGGCCGAGATGAGAAGATAGATGATTCCCCCGACCTCTCCGCTGAAAATGATGAAGGCGACGCTGATGTCGCAAGGATTCGAGAGCTCTGCAAGCTCTCGAAATCGAAGTCTCCGAAGAAAGCTCCGCCGATACGGAAATCGACGTCACCGGTGAAGCCGTTGACCGGAGCAAATGCTAGCTTGGGGGAGCCTCCCCCTAACACTATTCGAGACGGGAGACCACCGAGGGAGAACACGCCACCGCCACTTCCGAATCCAAGCGTTCTCCCCGGAAAGTTTGATGGGTGCATCTCATATGCACCAAACATCCCGCATTAATTGAAAATCATAGGGGGTCGAGCTCACGACCTTAAACGAGCGCTTGTCGGGAGGCAACCCGACGGTTATTGCTTTATTTTCATTTTTCTTTTATTTTTGTTTTAGAAATTTTTAGTGTTTTGAGTCGTCCGCCCAAAAATTTTGTGATAACGGGTCCTATTTTTCTTGACAGGAGAGGAGATAGGTAAATCCATCATGAGGAGGATGAACAAGACGACGAGGAGCGCCCCAGGAAGGCGCTCGATGCTTAGGAGGAAGATGGAATCGACTGGAGAAAGAAAGACGGAGTTTAGAGCCCAAACGAAGACAAACAGCAGAACACAAGGCTCACTCAGCCGAGTATACTAGTCACTCGGCCGAGTACACAAGTTCGTCCGGCCGAGCCGCTCACGAACGAGGGAAGTCTGATGTACCCAACTCCCTGTTTATTTTCCTGATTTCAGTATAACTGCTACTCGGCCGAGTATATATATTCACTCGGCCGAGTAAAACGGATACGCTCCTAAGGCGAGTCTTGCCGAGTAGCTTGAGCCACTCGGCCGAATGGACTTACTCCACTCGACCGAGGCTGTCAAGGCCACTCGGTCGAAGCGATAGCGGGGAGGAATTTTCCATTGATCTCGCTCGGCCGAGTGACCTCGTCACTCGGCCGAGTCGTAACTTTTCCTATAAAAAGGGGGGGGGTCGGGCTCGTTTTTCGAAACGACGCACGCGATTTTTTCCCCGACCCTTCAGCTCCCTCGCCTGCTCGCACCCCCTACTCGCCCGACCGCCGTCGCCGCGCCGCCGCTCGGCCAGCCACCGCCGGCCGAGCCCCGCCGTGCCTCGCCCGAGTCGCCGCCGGCGGCCACCACTCCGGCCACCTCCGGTATCGCCTATTTCACCTTTTTCTCCTCTTTTTGTGTATTTTTCGAGGATCCATGTGTTAAACGAACCCCAAACCCAAATTGATTTCTATATCTATCTATTATACCCCTAATGCTCCATACGTTTTGAATATTACCCGCTGATATCTCCATTTCATGCGCAGGTTGTTTTTGGGAGCTTAGGGGAGCCCAGGGGAGCTTCTAGGGACTGATTCGGGCTTCGCGGAGGCGCTGTCTTCGCACGCTTCCATTGCTTATCACTCGCGACGTGTCGGGGTACACTCTTTCCTTTATTTTGCACACGCCGCACTTTTCACGTTTTTCGGCGCGCGCTCGGGGCCGATATGCCGCCCCGGACACGGCCGCGGTCGAGGAGTGCTTCCGCCAAGCGGAAGCGGTCGGATGACACCGGCCCCTCCCACGTGTTGGAGGACTCTCCTCCGCCTTCTCCCACACACCCCGTCCACCCAGCACAGCCTGCAGGCCCCGCTCACCCCGCACAGCCTGCAGATCCCGTACAGCCCATACACCCCGCACAGCCACCCCCTGCCGCTCCACAGCCACCACCTCCAGCTCCACTGATCGGGCCGCTGGGGATCACGTTCCGGAACGACGCACATCGCGTCGCTTTCGAGCGTATCTCCCAGCGCTTGATCGTACCCTCCAGGTTTGCACACCTTGCCGACCTAGGACGCCTGGGGGTACTAGAGGGGATGCTCACGTTGTACGACAACGTGGGCTGGCGAGATTTCTTTCAGGTGTCGGCGGATACGTTTACCCACCCGACACTTGAGGTACTTAGTTCGATCGCCAGGACCGACGAGGGATGCTCGTTTCGGTTCATGGACCGGGAGTGCCAGGTCACTCTCGGTATGATGAGAGCATTCTTCTCGTGGCCCGATGTCCCCGGGGCCGACCGAGGTTACGCACCCACCCATATCCCCCCACCTTCCTTCGACGCCGGTGCCTTTTGGGCCCGGATAACGGGTCTTCACGCTGCCTTTGACCCTAGTAGGGCCAAGGCCTCGGCCATTGTCCATCCCTGCCTCCGTATAGCTCAGCGCCTTATGGCGACGACCTTTTTGGCCAGATATGAGCCGGACACGATGTCTACGCCGGAGCTCTTCATGCTCTACGCGATGACACGGCCCAGAGCTCTATCTAGGGATGGCGATGAGCTGGTCCCCGCCGTCGTGATTGATGTCGCGGCTTGGTTTTTGGACCGCATCATTGTATCGGTGGGCGCTCGCTCACCGATATGCTGCGACGGCCTGATCACTTTGCTTGCCCTTATGACCGGCGAGGACTTCCCTAACGACCTGCGACGAGTACCGGGCCCCACTTCTCTGTCGATTGATGTTATGGCCCGGATGAAGATGCTTCGTCCACACGGTGAGCGACACTGGGTCTGGTTGCACGGCCCTTACGGTGCCGATTACATGATTCTTCCGAGCCCAGCTCGGACTCAGATTGCACCAGCCCATGTGGACTGGCTCCCTGCGATGGATGTTCTCATCCCAGCTGCTTACGTGCTCGAGGCCGAGGAGGCCGAGCAGGCCCACGCTGCCCACGCTGCCCCCGCAGACCCCGTTGCCCCTGCCGAGCCTGCTGCCCCTGTTGACCCCGTGGCCCCTCAGCCTATCCCCGATGTTTCCGCTGCTCCTGACACTGCTGTCGGTGTCGGGAGTACCTTAGCTGAGCCCACTTCCACTGCTTCCGAGGCTGTCACCACCACCACTGGCCCTCTGTCTGCTGAGCCTGTCTCCTCTACCCCACCCGAGCGCCCGCCGACCATAGTTGAGTGCGGAGAGCCCTCTTTTGCCACCGCCGTTGAGACCTCTGTATACCCCTCTGTCTCCACTGCTGCTGTATTTTCCGAGAGTGTCGTGGCGTCTGTCCACACTTCTGTGCCACCGACCTCTCTGGCCGCCTCGCTGCCTCTTTTGTATTCTTCTTTCGTTGCTGCTGCCTCCGCTTCTCACCGTCCTGCCCAGCCTCGCACTGAGGCTAGGCCCCCACCTGCGAGCGCAGCACCTTTTGTTCCCTTGCCCGCTGAGCCCGTCACCTACGCCACCAGAGTACGCCAGCCCCGACTGGTGCGTCCCTCTGCACCACCTCCCCCTGACACTGTACTTCAGAGCATTCGTGCTCTAGAGGGGGCGGTGAGTGGCCTCAGAGGCGACCTTAGGACCATGTCCGCCACCGTCGCCGATATGGCTCAACGCTTCGACCTGCTTCCACACATTCACTACTGTCTTACCCAGGTCCTGGAGCGTCTCCCACGCGTCCCCCCCGCCCACCCTGCAGGTTCCCACCCCCACTTCCACACACACTCAGCCTGCTACCACTTCCACACCCACCCCTGCTCAGCAGCCTACACCACCGCCACTTCCGCCTCAGGACGGAGACGACGCAGCACCACCTTCTTAGGCACCCTTGATGCCATCGATTATTTTTGCCGTTGTGCTGCCCGTTTCTGCTGGGTCCTGATGCATTTTTGTCCACCCCCCCTCCCCTCACTTATTTTTGAGATTCTCATTTTGAACGTATCTTTATATATCTTTTTTGGGAGAGAGGGAGAGTTTTTGGTGCCACACCTATATATCGAGTTTTTGGTGCCACACCTATATATCTGTATCACTCCTATCTTTGCATGCATCATGTCCGCATCATATTTTTCATTTCTTTCTTTTTATTTTCATTTTTCCATCATGCATGCATCCTCGCTTACCCCTCTCATTACTTGTCTCTCGGTGTGCCACACTTTGCACATTGAGGACACTGTGACATTTAGCTTGGGGGAGTGAGTTCTCACGTTCTTTTTCGATTTGCCACCTTTATTTTTAGCTTTTCACACCATTTTTTCGCTTTTGCACTTATTTTCATCATTTTTCTTTTATTTTACCATGCATCACGTTTTTCCTTTTTTCTGTGTGTCGCATTGTAAATAGTTCTATTTTCCCTTTATCTTTATTTCTTTCCTTTTTTTTCATCTCATGCTAGAGATGACTTTTCTATGATGATGATTACGTGGAGTTAGCTTACTCTATTTGCATGCTATATCTGTCATGTCTTAGATTTTATTTCTGATATCGTATGCTATGACTTGCCTTGCATCTAGAGATAGTAACCCACACTTTTCCACATGAAAATGGACGAAATTTTATTATTAGCTGAGTCTGAATATTCATATGTATGCTATCACAGAAAACACACCAAGATTCACGCATTGAATGCCTATATCTGGCGTACCGATTTCTTTTCCTGTATCACTTCTATATGCATGAATTGTACATTTCACTTCAGGATGATTGAATGATGTTAGCTATGATAAATCTGGATTAGTTAGCTTTTTTGTGATCGAAACTGAGTAGATTAGATTACCCTGCTGAAGTTGTCGTGCATGTCTTATAGAGTGAACCGAGAGATATATTTATTTCTTTCTCCACAAATCTTGAACATCATTTCTCTACTTTTAAAAATCATTGGCGAATCTCCCCTTAGCGATTCTATTATATGGCATTTTCCCCCGCTATTAATTCCTAGCTCCAAATTTCCCGAATTAAAAAAAAGAGAAAATATTATTGTATATCATTATCTCTCTTTGAGTTGGGATCGTTGTGTATATATGCTATGGAAAAAAAAAGAAAAAAAAAAGAGAAAAAGAAGAAAAAAAAGAGGAAAAATCCTCAATAAAAGATCCCATCTCACTTTCTTTCTTTCTTCTCTCTTTTCGTGTTCATTTTTATTTCTTTTGGAGCTATATATATAAAAATAGGGATGTGAATATTTTTTATGCCACCATGCTTATAGATAAGCTTGGGGGAGTGAATCCATTGATGTGTGAGAGAGTGACTACTTGACGTTGCACGACAACCTAGGCTAAGTAATATTCTATACTCGGTGAGATTAATTTTAGCTTTACGAAATCCAGAAATCTAAGCCTAGCATTCATATCATGAAATCCATACTTTTCTATTCTCTCTATTCTATTGTGTGATACTCTTATACTCCTCATAGAAAGCATTCAATTGAAAAGTGTGTGATCTGCGATTTGTATACCGCTTTAAATGGTTCAGACGATGTTAATTCTAAAATTATTCCATTTTCATGATTGTATCGTTGTTCGTGGGTTTTCTATTTCTATTTGCACTATTATACTATGATATCAAAATAAAACTCTTTGACGTGTATTTTTCACTCAGTGCATGCTATATGAGTAAGCGGAATCCACGTCCTGAGAAAATGATCTAGCAGCTTACCTCTTCGCTTCTTTCTTTCCTTTTTATTTTTATCTCATTTTTCATTCTTCTCCGTTTTTCATTTTTCATTTTTCGCCGTTTTCGTTTTCCGAATCCACCAGGTTCGCCTTTTACTTGTCTTCCTCGAGGACGAGTAAGAGGTAAACTTGGGGGATTTTGATCACTCCTTATTTTACACTTTTTTCCCGCATGTTTGCATGCCATTTAGATCGCCCAAATCATGTTTTTCACGATATATCGACGATATTGCGATGCTTTTCACGATTTGTTGTTTTTGTCGCATTTCAGGTGATTTGGCGCGATTTGGAGTGATCTCGAGATGCGCTTACTCCAGACGGTCACCGACGACCTCCCCAAGGGGTATTTCGCTGTTGGAGAGGAGCGGAAGAAGAACGGACATCACAGGAGCGACGAGGAGGCCAAAACAAGCTGATTGGGCATTTTTTGTGTCCCACTCGGCCGAGTGGAGGAGCCACTCGGCCGACCAGCGAGACACCGCTCGGCCGACCAGATCGGATACGTTTCATACGTGCACTCGGCCGAGCGACGGAGACCACATCGGCCGAGTGACGAGACCCCGTCCGCCCGAGTGGCACCCAGACGAAGCCATTCAAAAATCGCCATGTTACTGTTTTTCGGCTGCCTGAGCTTCAGAAGACCCACTCGGCCGAGTGGATAATCCCGACCGCCCGAGTACCATGAAGCCATCGGCCGAGTGACGACAACTCACTCGGCCGAGCGACTCCCGAAGTAGAGACCCCTGAAGGCCCCGACTTACTGGAAATTTACAGGGTTTCTCACTCGGCCGAGCGACTTTTGTCACTCGGCCGAGTGCGACGCGCTGCCTGTAGCGAAAATTGCGGATTTCAGGCTGCGCAGGGGTATTTTGGTCACAGTTTTTGGACGATTTTGGGGGGTATTTAACCCCTGTTTTACCCTAGTTTTAGGGAGCTTTTGCTTAGATTTTTGCAGCTTTTTAGATTAACTTTTTAGCTTTATTCTTTTGATTGTTGAGGAGAGAAAAGTTGATATTTGTTGGATTAATTGAAGAACTCCATTGGTTTGTCTCTCTCTTCTCTAAAAATTCTATTTTTATTGCATATCTCAATATTGTGATGAATTCTATTGCTTATTTCATTGATTATTCTTGTGTTTGTGCTATGAATTGTGAGTAGTCTCCACGTCTTGGGGCGTGGGGATGAACCCTACAAGCCCAATTTCATATTTGTGATGAATTAGTAGAGATTTTGATAGAATTGTTGTTTAGGGATTAGATTGGGATCGATTTACTACGGTTAGCTAGGTATTCATATCGATTGGGATTTGCAAGAGATTGGATCCCAATTCGATAGGAAACCCTAGAAATCCGAATTGGGTTGGAATCGAATTTCTGTAGTATCGGTTTGCAAGAGATTGGACCGATACTAGGGTTTCCGGTTGCAATTCCGTGCCGATACCCGTTTGCAAGAGATTGGATGGGTAGGAACTATCCCAACCTAGATCGTGAGCCGAGTTTGCAAGAGATTGGGCTCGGTGCGCGATTGAACGATGATGTTGATCCTAATGCTAGCTTCCCTAGGCTAGGGTTTGCAAGAGATTGGACCCAAACCTAGGATAGCTATAGACCGGTAACAGCGCGAGTGCGTGAGCTTGGTTCTACATTCAGTTGCAACTAGTTCATCCAAAATCTTATTCTAGCAATTTTGATGCCGATGGACCACATTTACGGAATACAGTGAGTAGTGGGAATTCCCCATTCCCTAGACGTTCTTTATTTGATTTGATATTTCCGTACTTTGTCTGACGATTGTGACAGGATCGCCAAAGGCAAATTTCTCTCTTCTTAAATATCCAGGTTGATTGGAACAAGCACAGTCATTCGTCCTCCCTGTATTCGATATCCCGCTCGCCGCTATACCGTGCGCTTGCGGTAAAACTACAACCGTTCTTTGGGTTACATCCCGGAGCGATCAATGTACCTCAGATAAGTGATCTTCTGTACTAGGAAGTTGATGGTCGGGGGGTAGAAGTGCTGATAGGAGAGGCGGTTGTATCTTCCTCATTCTCAGTTATAGAAGTTGGTGTATCTTCTTCAAAATATGAATCCTCCCCCTGAAGGGTTGTACCTTCCTCATTTTCAGTGATAGAAGCTGGTGTCTGGCTGTTTGGAAGTGACATGCTAGAGGCAACTGGACTATCCGAAAAACTCCTTTCTTGTGTGACTTCCGATTCCTCCCCATCTCCATAATACAACTCTTCAAAATATGAATTCTCCCCCTGAAGAGTTATATCTGAAGAGGAAAAATAACTCATGTCCTCAAAGAAAGTAACATCCATAGTGACATAGTACTTTCTGGTAGGTGGATGATAACACGAGTACCCTTTCTGAGAGCCTCCATATCCCACAAATACACACTTTATTGCCCGGGTATCCAACTTTGAACGGAGAGCTTTTGGAATATGAACAAAGACAACACAACCAAATACACGAGCCGGAAAATTATGAAATGAAGGTAAAGAGACATTGGATGCAAGAACCTCAAAAGGAATTTCCCCCCAAAAACACTAGGTGGAAGACGATTGATAAGATGAGATGAGGTACTTATAGCATCGCCCCAAAGATACTTAGGCATATGAGCGCTAAAGAGAAGATCACGAGCCATGTCTAGTAAATGTCGTTTTTTTCTTTCGGACACTCCATTTTGCTCCAGTGTTCGTGGACATGTGGTTTGGTAAACAATCTCATGAGTTCTAAAAAAACTCTTGAAAAGCATGATTAACATCTTCTCCTCCATAATCAGAACGGAGAACTTTAATGGTACTTTGGTATTGTGTTTGAACAAGAGTACGAAATCCATGGAAGGCTAGAAAGACTTCATCTTTACTTTTAAGATGATCAACCTATGACAATCTGGTACAATCATCGATGAACAACACAAAGTACCTCTCACCCGATACGGCGGGGTTGCTAGATGGTCCCCAAACATCCGAATGAATTAACTCGAAAGGTGTAGCACTTTTATTAGAAGTACTAGGAGAATAAGTAGCACGATGACTCATGGCTAAAACACAAGTTTCACAATGAAAAGGAGACGCATCCATGCCAAGAAAAAGAGTAGGCATGGTTTTTCTCATAAGACTAAAAGATGGATGCCCCAAACGGCGGTGCCACAACCAAATTTCACTTAGCCGATCAGAACTCGAGGTCAAAGCGACTCGGAATTGTGATCCTGGTTTCTTCCATGCATATGTCTGGTCCAGATGGAACAACCTACCCCTCAAATACCCCCGACCGATTATCTCTCTGGTGAGAAGATCCTGAAAAATCACATACATAGGATAAAAGGTCACGGATCATTTAGACTCAGTATTCAACTGTGGAACAGATATCAAATGATGAGACAAGTCAGGCACATATAACACATTATGAAGTTCTACGATAAGAGTAATACGAACTGACCCTGACCCTAACACGGGAAACGTCTCATCATTGGCATTGGTTACATAGGACACTAGTGGGGAGGACAATTCAGTAAAGTATGATTTAACATAAGACATACGATCAGATGCACCAGAATCAATAATCCATGTATCAGACCCGACAAAGTTAGAAACTTTTAAAGCCATACCAATTTTAACTCGACGAGCTATGGAAGCTGTATGACTAACTTCGAAGGTGGGCCGATGGCAGGATTGAAGGAGATCGACAGCAGATCTGGGCTATTTGAAGGAGATCGACAACAGATCAAAGTTAGAGACAGGATTGAAGGAGATCGACAGCAGATCCGGGCTATTTGAAGGTGTGCAGAGAAGTGAGTTGGACTGGATTCAATGAAGCAGATCTGGGTTTCTGGGTGACGACGGACAGCGGCTGAACTGCGTCTGAGCGAGAAGGAGATCGGCAAGAAGGGCAGTCTGGCCGGCGGTCTGGGAGACGAAGCAAGCGGTGATGAAGCCGAGGAGAGGAACCGACTGGGAAGCAAGGCAAGGAACCGGTCAGAAAGGAGATCGACGAAGGTGAAGTCGCAGCGACGATCTGATAAGCAGAAGACGACTAGACGAGGCTGATCTGTTGAGCGGCGGCCATGTCCAAGAAGAAGATCTCGTGATCGTTCTTGATCGAAAAATACCAGAGAGCAAGAGACAAAGCCCTTTCGGATCTTTGCTCTGATACCAACTCAAATATGATGGAAATTTGTGAATTCACTAATATTTTTCTTCTCCATAAGGAGGAATATATATAGATACAATGGTACAATGTATTTACTTCTCATTACTCTTCATTACTCCTACTTACTTACTTTACCATATTCTCACCTATAGAGTATGTAACTAATAATCCACATAATTTCACAATATATGATTACCATATATTGTGCCATTGACTCCTCATTACTCCTAATTACATACTTTACCATATTCTCACCTATATAATAGGTAACTAATAATCCACATAATTTCACAATATATGATTACCATATATTGTGCCATTGACTCACGCTAACAATGATCTCCAAATAAAGATAAGATGATATAACTGTTGAGTATTGGACTTCTCCCTACTTGGTGTTAATGATGAGCAAACATAAATACTTGTGACTAATCCCTTATTTTGCATTTAATCCATTGCCTAAGCTTAGTATGAAGATCAATTAGCAATGGATGACTCACAAACGTAATTGAAGGTAAATGATATGAATTGGATGATCGTAGACCGATGATTGAAGCTCCGTAAAGACTTCAAGCTCATACGTTGGAAAGAAGAGATTATTCGTCAATGTAATTTTTCTTTTATCTCTTCTAGTATGTAACTTAGAAGTAGAACTTTGATGGAGCACTCACACACATCTACATTCTGTCATAGGACATCTTTAGACCTTAGTCCTATGATCTCAATTCAATTCTCTTTTGTTTATGCTAGGATTGTTTATAACAGCCGACTGCTTAACAGTTTATAGTCGCCTGTCTCAAAAACAGTCGACTGTGTTTTGTTCTACAGTCACCTGTTATGCACAGACTATTACAATGTAGTTTTGGGCCTTCTCTGATTATTTCGCACAGGCTACTGTTGAACAATTCACAGGCGCCTGTCCTAGTGACAGTCGACTGTGTATTGTAAATCAGTCGCCTGTCTCTCCATGCCCAAACTCTGTTTGATCTGATTTCTACGGCCAGTCGACTTATGCTGTATATACAGTTGACTGTCTATTAGATCAGTCGACTGTCTATGCTGCAACAGTCGCCTGTCTGTAAGTCATTTCTTTGACTCAGCCCTCTGGAAATTTCTCTTGATTTTGACAGTCGTCTGTTTAAGATTATACAGTCGCCTGTTCTGCTTAACAGTCGACTGTGTTCCTTGCATCAGTCGTCTGTCCTGTATCTTGTGAGATTTCCAGTATTTGTCTAACTTACTCTTCTCTCGGTCAGTCGCCTGTCGAAGAAGTTACAGTCGCCTGTTGGTTTAACAGACGACTGTCTTTGCTTCATCAGTCGACTGTCCATGTGGTAAGTTACCATTATGAATTCTCACCTACCCTTGCTGACTGTGCAACAATCGACTGTGGATTGTTCAACAGTCGACTGTCGCGAGTTCAGATTATATCCGTTAAGATTTTTCTCACGGATTTCGATTGGGTTTTTGCCTAAACTGTTTTGTGGATTTGAGAAAGCTATAAATAAAGCTTCTACTGTTTCATTGGAAGGTTACTCATTCATTGCAAAATCCTTCAAGCTTTCATTTCCAAAGATCAAAGCTCTCAAATCCAAAGCCCTAAGTATTTCCAAATATTGTTCTCTTGCTCTCCAACCTAGAACCAAAGGTTGATCTTCTAGGCAATTGGTGCAGTCAAGAGAAAGGGCTTTCTCCTCTCTTTCAAGAGAGTTCTTCAACACACATCACATTTCTCCTTCAAGTTCTACTTCAAGGCATAGGTGATTGTAAGTGTTGCTTTCAGATTTCATAACTTCTTTATTTGAATTGTGCTCTCAGTTGTGATAGTGGTTTTTGCTTGCTCCCTGGTTGTGGGAGTCAAGGACATCGATTGTATTCGATTGCACTTGTAGGGTTGCTACTAGTGGGCTTTAAGGAAACCTCAAGTTAGGGTTCTAACTTGAGTATCCGGTGGTATCCGGGTGGTAGGGACGTAGGATTACTGGGAACAAGTCGGGAGTTGACTTTGGCAAGCTCGTCCTCCTTCTTCGCAAGCAGGGTCTCGGACCTGGTTATGGCTGAGGCGTGACGCCTGGCGGCAACCATCATAGCGTTGGCCTACAAAAAACAAAGGGGTTAGACTATGCCTTAGAAAAAATATGTCTAACGAGTCCGGACGACCTACCTGCATGATGTGCCATATCGCGGAGGCACAGAGCTGCTCCGAACCGACACCCGCCAGGGACTCCTTGTCTCGGGGCAGCTGGCAATTTTCAGTGAGCCTCACCGCCACTCCTGCCCTGTCAAAGACCGACTCGCCAGCCTCGACCAGATAGGGCAACAACGAGTGGGCCTCCGGCTGTAGATCCTCGATCTCGGCCTTCTTCGACGTGAAGATGGCGATCGAGGCCTCGCAGCTCAGGTGGGTGGGCTTCTCCAGTGGGAACCGTGGACAGCCATAGGGCCAGCGCTCCCCACCCTTCGTCCTGACAGTGGAGACCAACCCAGTGGAATCCCCCGGGGAGCCGGGGTCGGGGTCTACGCTGTAGCGGCGGTAGTCTTCGGGTGTGGCCGACCACTTCGGGAGCCTTCGGCCTTCGATACGATCTGCCCAGCTTCCCCCACTTCGAGTTCGACGATCAGGGGGTCGACTCCATGTGCGGTGCCCTCAGCAGGTCGGCTGTCGTCGGTCGCCACCGATTTAGCCCCAGGATCGGTTGGCTTTGCTGCCAACTTCGGCCTCTTCGTTTTCGCCTTCTTCGTCGTTTCCGCCTTCTTTTTTGACGTCCCCTCACGGGACCTCTTCTTGTCGGTCTTCATAGGTTGCTGGGCTGCCTTCTCCGCAGCTATCCTCATCAGCTCCTCGACCAGCACACTCATTGTCCGACTTGCAAAAGGAAGAGAGATTAGGGTGAGCAAATTATGAGCGACATCCACAAAGCTCGAGTTATCTTCGGGCCAAATATGTTGAATTATCATTTCCTTCTTGGCGATCTTGGCGTACTGCCTGCCCTCTGCGGGGATCTCCTGCAAGATTCTAGCCCGCTCCGCCTCGTCTGTGCTCAGGTAAACCCCCTTCTTGGCTTTTGGGTTTAGGGCGCCCCAGTTTGACCTCAACGTCAGATCAGAGGGCGTGGAGACGAACACGTACTACTCCCTCCAACCCTTAATCTTGCCCAGCAAGCCTAATATTAGGGGATGACTTCTTCGCGCTGACAAGTAGTAGTACGACCTCAACTTCTTAAGTGCGAAGAAGTGGCGGAACAAAGAGAGGGATGGGCATACGTCGTTGCTCGCACAAAGAACGAGAAAGCCAACGACTGACAGAGTTCGGCATCAGTTGGAACAGTGGTAGCTCAAGGAAATTCAGGATCTCAAGCAGCAACTTAGGCAGAAGGAAGCGCAGCCCTTGCTGAAAGCATGCTACGTAAACACCAACCTCGCAGTCTTTCGCGAAGCACATTCGTTCCGACGTGGTCGGCAGATGAACTGCATAGGGCGGCCTAATATACGACGCACGGATTCCAGGTATGACGGAGTTCGATGCCACCGACACCATGCACACAATCTCGGCGGACACATCTCCGGCCTCGGCCACGGTCACAACGGTCCGGGTGGACGACTTCGTCTTCGGCAACACGTGCCCTTTCCCCTTCCTCGGATCCCTTTGGTCCATCGAGGATGGGCTCGCTAACTGCTCGGCCCCCTGAGTGCGACCCTGGCTTTCCGGCGACCCTTCCTCTACCCTCTCCACCGTATCCGCGGCGGAGCTCTCCATTCCTCCCCCACCCATAATCCTCTATTCCACTTCCCTCGATGATGAACGAGAAGAAGATGTTGAGGAGGCCATTTCAAGAAGGACATGAGTTATACCTGTACGATTCTGATGGATGACTGATGATGTCGTGACGGCAGTAGGATCTCTGGCGACGATTGCAATCGGAAACTCCGGCGAAGGCAAGAACTCGAAAAGACTCAGAAGTGGGAAACTATCACTCGCCCCCCACCCCTATTTATAGGATTTGCCGATCGATCCCGACCGCAAAGATCCCACCACGCGTCGAATATCTGATCTTTCTAACGCTTCGACTGACAACCGCAGTCACATCCGCCACGCGTCGCCTGCAAAATGGTCAGGACGCTTCGATATCCCCCCGCATTCGATTCGAAATGATTTCGATGAAATGGTGGGCGGGTTTTTCGAAATGATTCCCGCCCTTTCCCCTAGATCGGATTAAGGACCCGCTCCATTACTTTAGGATGGGCGAGGAGATAGTTCGTCCACCCGACCGGGCCGGACCCGCGACCCAGCTTTACAAGTAAAAACTCCGATGCACTATTATTTTAACCAGCATAAGGGACCGGACTAACATTTCGGATCGACGAACACGGGGCTGTTAAGGCATCCCAAGCAGGCATCCGCCCCGCAAGGCCTCAGAAGGCCGAGCAACGTTCTCATACCTTACCCCGGGCAACTTGCTAAGCCCCGCCTTCGATCAACCTCGTACCTAGTGGGACCAAACCGCTTATCGTCCCTTCTCCACTATATAATCTTGTGCATTGTTATTTGTCTACCTAATCACCGGACTAAAATTTCAACTCCCCGTTGAAGAAAGTTGGCAACCAATTACGCGTGAGCCGGGCACCAGGCCACGGGCACGCATCCGTCAACCTGGGCTGGATCAGGCAGGGTGATCCGTCCTTCTTCTCTAGTCGGAAGCTCAGCCCCAAGCCCGAGTCGGACAAACTGCTTCACAACATTCTACTCCTCCCTGGCTCAGCGCTTCGGCCGTAGGAGAATGTTGGGGGCACTCACACCCTTGCAAGAAAAGTCCCACACAACCAATAGGGAAAGCAAACAAAGAGTAAGGAAAAGTCTCGCAATTCATTTATATAACTAACTTGTTACAACTCGGACTACCAAAAAATACAACACTACACCCAACACGGCTCTAGGGCCGGCCGTACAAGCAACACCCAAGGCGACGACGCTTCGACCCGGCCACTGCCTCCTTGACAATCACCATCCAGTGTCTACGTGTTCACTGGTTCGCCCACCAGGTCACCGCCTACCAACACAGCGCCTGACCCTCCATCCTCCTCGACCAAAGGCACGTCCAGCTGGGAGGACCTGGACACTAAGGAGGGATATATCTTCGCCATCCTACCCTTCATCCTAGAAAGCCCTTCCTCGATGCCCGCATCTTTGACCGCTCGCAACAGAGGGAGGAGCTCCTCATCCTGATACCGGCAGACGGACGCATCGATTATGGCCTGGTCGACCTCCCTTCGCTCCTCGGCTTGCTGCTTCAGGGTGGCATTCTACCGGTTCTTTGCATTCATCGCCCGCTTCAGGTCGGTGATCTTCCGCTGTTGGGTGTCAATCACTTACTTCTTGGTGCTCATCTCCTTCTTCAAGGCACCCTCTCCTCAGCGTATTCCTTCAAAATGTGGACACGCCGAGCCTCTTCTTCTCGAAGTTGGTGAGCGAGCTCCGCCCTCCTCCCCTCCGACTCATCAACAAGTCCCTGTTGAACTTCACAGTGCTTTAGAGCCTGCTCCAGTTCGTCGCCCTTCTCCCGAAGCTTATCCATGGACTCGTGAAGGTCGACCCTTGCCTTCTCAAGTTGTGACTTGATGAGGGTCACGGGAGTGTGGCGCTGCAGAGCTACCATCGCCGCCATCGCCTGCAAAAAACCAACGAGATAAGCGCGACCTAACCAAGAAACAGGCGAGGCATAAGAAGATTAACCTACCTGCATATTGTGCCAGATCGCGGAGGCGCAGAGCCACTCCAGACCCACTCCGGTCGGGGACTCCCGATCCCGATGCAGCATGCTGTTCTCCGCTAAGCGGTTCTCCGCTAGGCGGGCTGTGACTCCGGCCTCGTCAAAGACCGACTCCCAGCTATTTATCGGGTAGTCTGGCTGGAAGACATCCCCCTTTGGGAGGGCATTGACCTTGGTCCTCTTCGATCGAAAAACGGCGATCGACCTCTCGCAGCTCAGGTTTACCCTCCTCCCCACCTCCCACTGGAGGACCCCGTAAGGCCAGCGATCCACCCTGGACGCTTTGTTGGGATTCTCCACGGTCGGAATCTCGGGAGAGGAGCTGCGGTCGTTCCTTCCTGATTGACCGGTCCACCCGGTGCGGCCTTCTCCAGGCCGACCTAACTACCCGACGTGTCCTCACCTGTGCGGCAGATGGAGGCACCCGGTTCGGACGTCCTTTGTTGTTTGTCCTCCTTCTCCTCAATTATGATCCCCACACCTCACTTCGGGGCGGTCTTATCGGCGGGGTTTCCCTCCTCCACTACCTTCTTGCTTTGTCCAGAAAGGCGGATTCCTTCACTGGAACTCCGGCTGCCCTCAGCATTTCCTCCCTTGTGCGTATCATATCCCCGCCTACAAAGAAGAAAGAGATTAGGGTAAGCCTACATGAGGAAGCTCATTTGACCCAAGATACCTTCAGTTCAGAAGTGCTAAACGAGCCTGTCACGCCCCGCTTCCCAAGTATGGAAGGCGAGACGCAAAGAGGTCCGCTCAGACTTGAAGCTATGAAGCTACATTTTGATAAGCGTCTGTGTGTTCATCCATTCATAGATTCTTGCATTCAATGAAACAAAAATAATAACAATAGTTTAGAAAGCAGGCAATAATTATCCCACATTCAAAAACAACATACAATCTTTATTCAAAGCATCCAGAGATATAGTCTTAAAAGAAGTACACGAGTCTGAAAAGAAAGGCCCCAAGCATGGTCGAAACTGAGACATAGATAAGGTGCTATGCACCGAAAAACCTAACAGCAGCAACTTAGGAAACAAATATCAACTAAGAAAAAGCCTCCAGCTGAGACTAGGATTGGTCTCAGGTATTGATCGCGCCCCGGTATGCACACGCACCCGGGACGATCGACTCGTAGTCTTACCGCAAGCGCACGGTGTAGCGGCGAGCGGGTATCGAACTCAGGGAGGAACAATGACAGTGTCTCCTTCCAATCACCTAGCTATCAAAATGGTCAAGAATAATTTGGGGTAAAATTTGTCACAATCGTTCGAATGTCGATAGAAATATCAATAAAATAAAACGCCTATGGATAGGAAATCCCCGCTACGGACCATATCTCATCGTTGTGATACGTAGGTTGCATCATTGCTAGACTTGAATTTTAGGTGAACTAGTCGCAACTAAATGTAGAACCAAGCTCACGCTCTCGCGCTATTACCGGTCTATAGCAAACCTATGGTATGGCCCAATCTCTTGCAAACCCTAACCTAAGCCGCTAGCGTGAAGAACGACATCATCGTTCAACCGTATCTCGAGCCTACTCTCGTGCAAACTCGAGCTACGACCTAGGTTGAGATAGTTCCTACCCGTCCAATCTCTTGCAAACGGATATTGGTATAGAAACACGATTAAAAATCCTAGCTTTGGCCCAATCTCTTGCAAACCAATTATAGGGAAGTCCAATCGTAAATCTAAATCAAATTTCTAGGGCTTCCTATCAATTAGGACCCAATCTCTTGCAAATCCCAATCAATATGAATCCCTAGCTATCCGTAATTAATCAATCCCAACCTAACCCTAATCAATTCTAGCAAGAATTTCACCAATTCATCACAATTTAGAAATATGGTCCATAGGGTTCATCCCTATGCCCTAAGGCGAAAGAACTACTCACTAATCATCATGCAATTCATGAGAAAATCAATAACAAATTCAGCACAATTCATTGCAATAGAGAAATTATCAACAAAAATAGAGTTTTAATAAGAAAAGAGACAAACCAATGAGAACCCAATAGCATCCAACAAGAATAACCTTTTAATCTCCAAGAGAAAAGCTAAATCTAATGATCTAAAAAAGCTCTCAAAAAGGCTGCCAAAAAGTATCAAAAAAGTCCTCCTAAACTAGGGCAAAAACTGGATTTAAATACCCCTCAAAATCGCCCAAAAAATCGTCACAAATATGCCCTTGCGCAGCCCAGAAATCGCAGTTTACGCAGCAGGCGGGGCGGCTCACTCGACCGAGTGACAAATGTCACTCAGCCGAGTGACAAACCCTGTACATTAACAGTAAGTTGGGGGTTTCGGGGGGTCTGTCTTCGGAAGTGACTCGACCGAGTGGCTTTACGCACTCGGCCGAGGGGCATTCAGTACTCGGTTGAGTCGGAACCTTCAGTCGCCTGTACATTTCCAGTAAGTCGGCCTCTTTTGATGTGGATTTTCCCATGCCACTCGGGCGAGGGGATCTCCATACTCGGCCGAGTGGACTATCGTCACTCGGCCGAGTGCACGCTGATTTCCTTCTGTGGTGCGTGTCCGGTCTGGTCGGCCGAGTGGTCTTCTTGCTCGGCCGAGTGGGTATTTCACTCGGCCGAGTGAGATGCTGTAAATGCCCAAACTCCATCATTTCGCTTCCTCGTCGCTCCTATGAAGTTCCTTCTTCTTCCACTTGTCTTCCATCGCCGAATAGCCCTCAAAAGAGCCTTGGGTGACACTCCGGAGTGGGTGCAAATCCTCTTGATCTCAAAATCACTCCGAATCGCTCCATATCTCCTGAAATACGACAAAAACAAGAAATCGTGAAAAGCATCGCAATATTGTCGAATAATAGTGAAAACGCGATATGAGCGATCAAAGTGGCATACAAACATGCAGAAAAAGGGCGTAAAATACGGAGTGATCAGGTATCTTCGAACTGAACGTCAGCAGAAGCCTCAAGCTCGACGTCAGCAAACTGGTCGTCCCCAGCAACTACCTCAGACTCAAAGCCTAACATGCGACACCCAAAGAAAAAGGGCACATGTGAGCAAAAATCTCCAAAAGGTAAAAAGGAAGAGATTTTTGTGCAAGGAAACATAAAGTTAATGAATGCAACTGGCAGTTTTAAAACATGATGGCATGGCATAATATTTAATGAATGCAGCAATTTAAAATGAACATGATAGTTAACAATGCATGTCACGTCGTAGCAAAAGCTATTAAACAATATTTCACGATTTTACGAAAAGCTAGCAATCACGTCGTGCACATGGTTTACGCCTTTCAGCTGAAGTTGCTGTACGGACACACTTCTACGCCGAGTGATCGCTTAACCCTACCCCCTCCATGTGTGTCTGAACTGGCGCTCAGCTTCTGGTTCACGAGCCAGGAAGTGTTTATTTGGCATAGAGAGCCTCTTTACATGCTATAGGAGTCAGAATCCTACTCTTCGTAGCTTATGATTCATTGTAGCGTGTGCTACGCATTCATGGCAAGATAATTAAATGTATGAAATGACATGTGATATGAAACATTGATAGTAATAGAAGGCAGTTATTGAATGCGTATAGTATATCAGAATTAAACGTGACATGCGATATGCATGAACATGACATGGCAAGGGTGTCGGATCTAGCTTCGTTGTCAAGCTAGATCAAGCATGGTGTCTAGGCGACTATCATTTCATCGCCTATCCTCTTTTACACAAAATCACAGAATAGCCTAAACATGGCTTACTATACAACGGAGCAAGTTTCACTTGCCTAAAATAACGTCTGCAAATCTCAGATCATCGGGGTCCAGAAACTTCCTATGTGCTCAAACCTATATCCCAACCTACAGTCCCATATTAATTAAATTCAATTAGTTATTAACCAACGCAAAGGAAATATGGCTTTTTATCTTGTTAAACATGCGGGTGTGCGGGTTCCAACGGATCGGGGGCTTGCCTTAACACGACGCGAAAGCTACACTGACGTCAGGTAGCGACGTCAAGGGTTGGATTCCGGCAGTGAGCAAGGTACGGTGTTGGCTTGCGACAAAGATGGCGACAACTAGATGGACAGTAGCACGGCGGCGAAGGTGGTCACGGGAGTCTACAAGGGAGAGGGCCGACAGTTCTCAAGGAAGAGCGGCTGGAGGGGGTTCGGCCTGGAGATGGTCAGCGGCAAGGGGGAGTCGGTGGCCTGCTATGCGGCCTAGGGGACCGACGACCTGGTGTGCGGCCTAGGGGGAGGACTGTGGTTTCAATGGAGAGGGGGCCAGTTGTCAATGGAGATGGGGCTGCCATTGTGAGGGTTGCCCATGAAGGGGATGGTCGGCGGTAAGGAAGGTGGTTCAGCCTGGGAGAAGGGAGGGCGGAGCTAGGGGAGATGCGGCCGTGGGTGCGTCAGCCTAGGGTGGCCGGATTTGTGCGGCTAGGGGAGGAGGAAGGCCGGTGATAGGGAGAGGGGAAGTGGCGGCTGATGGGTTTGGAGAGAAACCTTAGGGTTCAAGCTCACGTTATAATAAGGGTGTTGCTAAATAGAGAAGAAAAGGGGTGGGCCTAAGGGTTGATTGGAGAGAGTGTGTGAGAGGGGGAGGGTAGATTTAGTGTGGCCAATAGCCTAGGAAATATTTCATGATACGTAGGATCCCCTAGGATTAGATTTGATTTAATTTTTAATTAGGATTTGAATTTGAATTAGTCTAGGGCTAATTATAGATTATAAGTCATTAAGGTGAAGGGTCAGCCTAACTGTGTCCGAAAAATACATCAAAAATATCAGGACGACTGTGGCGACGAGAGGACCGAGAATATGATGATCAGTCACGTGCTAGGTTTACGAAAAACGATATTAAAAATAAATAGCCCAACGTTGAAGTCTAAAAGTTAAGACACCCCTTCATTCAAAGTTGATTTGTGGAAGAATGACACGTGAAATGACGTTCATAAAAAATTCCACAAATAACTACTCTCTTTGAGGGTCACAACGATATATAACTTCGCGCGTTTGGGATACAAGAGGAGGACACAATAAATACGCGTAGGAAAAAGAAAGTACGCACTGGAAAACACACGATCGAAAAGCGACCGTTACATTCTACCCAACTTAGAGCAAAGTCCGTCATCGGACTTTCTAACTAAAAATATATCTAGCCATTCTAGTAACTACCCCAATCATATCACACTATAGTTCAAACCATGTATAGTTACTACAAGTGCTTATATATGCACTATGTAGTCAAACATTAATACTACAAACATGTATATATATGCACATTCTATGCTTATACCTATCATTGACAGTCAAATTCATACACGTATTTCAATCATTCATATAGTCACGTACATCCCTTATATAACTATCACTCACTTATCACATAGCCATGGTACAGATACCTACATAAAAATAGTTTCACACTAGCAAATACAATCGTAGTACTTCACGTATAGATAACTACATATGAACATGGATATATTACTCCCTTATGTCTCTTAGTGTACATTCAACACCAAACATATCAACACATGTAATCACACTATACAATATTAAATCATGTTTGCTATATCTAATATACATTCACCATACTATAAATACACAAATATATAGTTATTCAAATCACGCAGGTACTTCATCGTATATGATGCGAACCCCGCCAGGAACGACGAGACCCGACAACGAAGAGGAACCCAAGATCGTTCTATAATCAGAATTTAGATGGAGACCTCGACCCGTTGTACGACAAAAGCAAGAGCCTTGGTATAGAAGACCTCGACCCGTTGCTTATTGCGAACAAGAACCTCGGTTTAAGGAAGACGCCACAAACGGTGGTAGAAATCCCTTTGATAAGTCGATGGTGAATGCCACGAAAAACTCCGATAAGTTCGAATAGTTCTTCAAAGAACCAAAGAGAAATTCTTTTAGAAATTTTACCGAAAAATCAACTGCCTTTTTCCATTGCTTAGATGCCTTTTAATAGGCTCAAAATTACAAAGAAAGTTCCTAAAATTTAGGGTAAAATATGGCTACAAATCAGCCCATTAATTGGCTGATTACTTGCCAACAAATAGAAAAGGAATTTAATTATATCGGCATGCCAAGCCTTCCAAAAATAGAAAAGAAAAGTAAGTATATCAGCATGCAAGCCTTCTAAAAAATAGAAACGGAAAGTGATTATATCGGCATGCAAGCCTTCCAAAAATAGAAAAGAAAAGTAATGTCTACGCATGCGAGCCTTCCAAAAAGAGTAGTTGGCATGCGAGCCTTCCAAATGGAGTATTGGGCATTCAAACCTTCCAAAAAGATTAATCCTCCACATGCCAATTTACTAGCTGAATTTAAGCTATCTATAGTTGAATTCTTCTAGAACTTGAATCATGTTGAGCCATCTTTGTTGAACACATGGCTCATGCTCAATAGGCCTCCATGAATTTGCTTGAGCCCAGGTCTCTTGAATCAGCCCGTTGAGTACATCTTTGAACCTCTTTGCTCGCGAACGCATGACTGGTCCAATTGGCACTTGAACTGGATCCTTTGAAGTTGATCTATGATTTACATCAATATATATACATCACATACAATCCTATAACTATATTCAAGACAACACACATACCATAGTCGGAAACACCTATAGCTAAGCACATACTTACCCATGCATGGTGCACGTCCACACACGCTAATATACTATTCATAAATGCCATTCATACCACTATATACTTAGCACATTCTACACACCTAGTTTAGCTAGCATATATACATTTAAACATGTAAAACCTTCGTAAAGAACTATATTACAAAACCAACACTTATATCTATATAATGGTATAGCCATCCACAACCATGTGCGTAACGTAATCAGGCACAACCAAACTTGTCATTATACACACATCATCCATTACTATGTTTATAGCACTATACACAAACCACAGACAAATATAACAATATACTTAGAGTATACCCACTCAAGCATGAGTGAGACTCAAAGACCCATATAAGAACCAGAATACTTTATATTCATAACACGATATTTATACCTATACCAATACACCACTCTTACACACACACACACACACACACACACACACACCAACGTAATCATATTACTCGTCACACTATACAGGTAAAAACACGATATCATATACACACAACAATATCAATCACACTTTATATTTAGTCAAATAACATCCCATAATGCAATCATTTTACATACTATAATAATATTACAAATATCAGTACACGTATACAATCATAATACACTATCTTATATATGCATACATCATATAGTCACATACATATTACTACACGCATACTCATTGCATGCATACCATACCTAGATTCTTATATGCTTACCACATATCTACACAAAACATAGACATACATATAATATATTCACACCATAGTAATTTACATATAATTATTATACTATTACATATACCTATACATACATAGTTACGACATACAATAATCGTGTATACCTCATGGTATACACGTACACACACAACACACCGTAAAGGCAAGCACTACTATAAAAAAAGTATAACCCTATCACCATACATATATCACACATATTCATACAGTATGTACATATCTACCTATGACTAAGCACATACATATCTACGTACGAGTACACGCTCATACGTACTAACATATAGATCTTATAATAGGCCTGCACACTATACTATAAGTACACCTATTATCATTACACCTAACATGTACATGACTTTACTAGCATACTATTTCAAGCATTTACAAGTACCTTCAAACTACATACACCACTAGTAGATATTCCAACATTAAGTCTAATATACACAGACATCCCTAAAGTGGTATAGCTGTCCACATACACACACATATAAATACTATCATCCATACAACTTTATATATATCATGAATAACACTGAGTATGCATATATAACACAAGAGACAATCATTAATATACTAAGGATAGCACATTCATACATGAGTGGTACGCAGGGGTTCACACACACCGGTCTACACACTCTACCTATATACATGCACCACAACGACATCACAATATATACTAATGGTCCCACCACACTATACTAAGGTTGACATAGGCAACGGTAAGTACTAGTATGATGACTAAGCAATAGTAAGGGAACCGAAATCACATAGCGTAACGAAACAAGATTGGGATGAATGGGATGAGACGTGGATAAGAAGATAGCGTGTTTAGGTGAAACAAAGATATAATTGTGAATATTTAAGTAAGGGAAAGAAAGATTTAATAATATCCTTATAAAATACATGAGAATATCGTGTAGATAATATAAGTTAAAATACGAAGTAGGGATTAGACGAAAAATAATTAGAATAGAGATGAAGTGACTGTTCTGCAATTGGAACCAGATTTATACTAAGAACTTTGGGTAGGAAAAAAACGAAGAATATAAAAACTGACATACATGAAAAGTTGGAGTTCTCTTTCGCATAGAAAAATATTTAGACGTTAGTACAATAAATTGTTTGAAATAAGTCTGAGTACTATATATATAGTAAGAGAAGAAATGGTATATTAGATTATCGAAAAGTCATTATATGAAGGAAGTAAGATATTCACATGAGTATGAAAGATATATGTTAGAAAATATTATAAGGTAGTAATTCAAAAATTTCAGCGAAAAAGTTTCGAAATTCAAAGAATGAATTTAAGTCAACTGAAGGGTATGAAGTCTAAGCTCATGCTAAATGTTTTCAAAGACTTTAAACTGGGAGAGGAATTTAAAAAATAATAACATTGAAAATACTTTTCGAAGGATCAGTATGGTAATGGGGAAGATTCAAAGATTGATGATGAACGACATGAAGGAATCACGTGAATCGAAAGCAAGGAAGTGAATCAAATATTCAAAACGTAAATACGACTGGGAAATAACTTAGTGAATCTGCTACAATGGGATTCTATGGTCATTAGCTCAAAAGTGTAATGATTAAGAAAGTGATAGAAATCAGGGGTTTTAATTACTGGGCCGACTAAAGATTAGGAGAAACTTAGCACTAAGACCTTCTTATGAACTAGACTGTAATCGAGATCTCAGGGAAAGGGTCCTTAGAGGATCAAGATTGCGACCTCTTCCAGAGCATAAACCTGGAACATCTTCCAGAAATACGCCTTCAAGGTCTCTGACTATTTCAGGCTTCACCAGTTCAACTTACATGGATGCGATGATCTTTACGTTCTGCTAGGCCCGAATTTTGATGGACCCAAGCGAATGACTAAAGGAAAAAACTATAGAAATCTAATATGGTCAGGGCTGGGTGAGAGGCTACTAAGGTATCCTAAGATGAGTACGACTAACTCTTAACGAAGGTGCCTGACTATCAAACTTGGATGTCTATCTAAGTCTTCCTACCATCTAAGACAAGGAAAAGGTTCACATTAGAGTCGAATTTTATGACTCGAATGTTTCGAACGTTTCAATGGATGTTTTATTGTTATCGTTGTTTCGATATTTCGCAGGTGCAACAACCTGCATGGGCCACCACAAAAACCTTTCATGCACCGCTTCCCAAGTATGGAAGGCGAGACGCGAAGATGTCTGCTCAAACTTAAAGCTGTGAAGCTACAGTCTGATAAGTGTCTGTGTGTTCATCCTTCCGTAGATTCTTGCATTGCAACGAAACAACAACAACAATAATAGTTTAGAAAGCAGACAATAATTATCCCACATTCAAAAACAATATCCAATCTTTATTCAAAGCATCCAGAGATATTGTCTTAAAAGAAGTACAAGAGTCTGAAAAGAAAAGCCCCAAGCATGGCCAAAACTAAGACATAGATAAGATGCTACGTAAAAAACCTAACAGCACAACTAGGAAAACAAACAACAACTAAGAAAAAGCCTCCAGCTGAGACTAAGATTGGTCTCAGGTATCCTCGAACTGAACATCGGCAGAAGCCTCAAGCTCGACGTCAGCGAACTGGTCGTACTCCGCAACTACCTCAGACTCAAAGCCTAACATGCAACACCCAAAGAGAAAAGGGCACATGTCAGCAAAAATCTCCAAAAGGTAAAAAGGAAGATCCTTTTTTGCAAGGAAACATAAAGTTAATGAATGCAACTGGCAGTTTTAAAGCATGATGGCATGACATAATATTTAATGAATGCAGCAATTTAAAATGAACATGATAGTTAACAATGCATGTCACGTCGTAGCAAAAGCTACTAAACAATATTTCACGATTTCACGAAAAGCTAGCAATCACGTCGTGCACAGGGTTTACGCCTTTCAGCTGAAGTTGATGTATGAGCACACTTCTACGCTGAGTGATTGCTTAACCCTACCCCTCCACGTGTGTCTGAACTAGTGCTCAGCTTCTGGTTCACGAGCCAAGAAGTGTTTATTTGGATAGGGTTGGCCTAGCCTCTTTACATGCTATAGGAGTCAAAATCCTACTCGCCACAGATTATGATTCATTGTAGCGTGTGCTACGCATTCATGGCAAGACAATCAAATGCATGGAATGACATGTGATATGTAACATTGAGAATAATAAAGGGCAATTATTGAATGCGTACAGTATATCAGAATTAAACGTGACATGTGATATGCATGAACATGACATGGCAAGGGTGTCGGATCTAACTTCGTTGTCAAGCTAGATCAAGCATGGTGTCTAGGCGACTATCATTTCATCGCCTAACCTCTTTTACACAAAATCTCAGAATAGCCTAAACATGGCTTAACATACAACTGAGCAAGTTTCACTTGCCTGAAATAACATCCGCAAATCTCAGATCAACGGGGTCCAGAAACTTCCTATGTGCTCAAACCAACATCCCAACCTACAGTCCCATATTAATTAACTTCAATTAGTTATTAACCAACACAAAGGAAATACAGCTTTTAATCTTGTTAAACATGCGGGTGTGCGGGTTCCTACGGATCGGGGGCTTACCTTAACACGACGCGAAAGCTATACTGACGTCGGGTAGCGATGTCAGGGGTTGGATTCCGACAGCGAGAAAGGTACGACGTTGATCGCGCCCGGGCGTACACCCTAAAGAGCGACCGTGTAGTTTTACCGCAAGCGCACGGTGTAGCGACGAGCGGGTATCGAACACAGGGAGGACGTATGATAGTGCCTTCTCCGAACAACCTGGCTATAGGGACAGAAAAGTAGGAAATTGCCTTTCGGCGATGTTGTCACAAACGTCAAACAATGTAAAGAGATATAAAATCAAATAAAGACGCCTAGGGAATAGGGAATCCCCGCTACTCACCGTATCTCGTCATTGTGATTCATCGGTTTCACAATTGCTAGGGTAGAATGTCGGGTGAACTAGTTGCAACTGAATGTAAACTCTAGCTCACGCTCTCACGCTGTTGCCAGTCTATAGCAAACCTAGGCTCGGGTCCAATCTCTTGCAAACCCTAGCCTAGGCAAGCTAGCATTAAGATCAACGTCATCGTTCAATCGCATCCCGAGCCCACTCTCGTGCAAACTCGGGCTACGACCTAGGTTGGGATAGTTCCTACCCGTCCAATCTCTTGCAAACGGGTATCGGCATAGAATTGCAACCGAGAATCCTAGTATCGGTCCAATCTCTTGCAAACCGATACTACGAAAACTTAATTTCAACCCAATTCGGATTTCTAGGGTTTCCTATCGAATTGGGACCCAATCTCTTGCAAATCCCAATCGATATGAACACCTAGCTATCTGTGTTATATCGACCCCAAACTAACCCTAATCAATTCTAGCAATAGTTCTACCAAATCGTCACAAATCGGAAATTGGGCTCGTAGGGTTCATCCCCACTCCCTAAGACATTAAGACTACTCACAAATCATATTGCTAATGTAAGAATAATCAATATAAACAGCAATGGAATTCATAGCAATATTCAAAATAGCAATAAAAATAGGATTTTTAATAGAGAGGGAGACAAACCAATGTAGCTTTCCAAGAATCCAACAAAATAGCACTTTTCTCTCCTCTCCAATCACAAGAATTAAACTCTAAAAAATCTGATCTAAAAAGGCTGGCAAAAGCAATAGAAAAGCTCTTAAAACTAGGTTAGAATCTGGGGTTAAATACCCCCCAAAACTGCCCAAAAATCCGTGACCAAAATGCCCCTGCGCCTCTTCAAAATCGTGTTTTCCGCTACAGGCGCGTGGCTTACTCGGCCGAGTGACAAAAGTCGCTCGGCCGAGTGAGAGACCCTGAGAATTTACAGTAAGTCCGGGGTCTTGGGGGTCTTCACTTCAGGGGTCACTCGGCCGAGTGAGTTGTCGTCACTCGGCCGATGGGCTTTGTTCACTCGGGCGGACGGCAATTGCCACTCGGCCGAGTGGGGCTTCTGATCTCAGACTGACGAAAGACAGTAACTTGGGAGTTTTTGATGGCCGTCGTCTGAGTGCCACTCGGGCGGACGGGGTACGTCACTCGGCCGAGTCGGCATCTGATGCTCGGCCGAGTGCACGCTGATACATTGCTTGGAGCGTGTCCGATCTGGCCAGCCGAGCGGTGTCTCGATGCTCGTCCGAGTGACTCCTTCAATCGGTCGAGTGAGATGCTAAAAATGCCCAATCTGAATGTTCTTGCCTCCTCGTCGCTCCTACGACGTTCTTTCTTCTTCCGCTCCTCTCCAATCTCAAAATACCCCTCAGGGAAGTCGTCGGTGACACTCCGGAGTAAGTGTATCTCGGAATCACTCCAAATCACTCCAAATCTCCTGAAATACGACAAAAACAACAAATCGTGAAAAGTATCGCAATATTGTCGATAAATCGTGAAAAACATGATTTGAGCGATCTAAATGGCATGCAAACATGCGAGAAAAAAGGTGTAAATTACGGAGTGATCAAAATCCCCAAGCTTACCTCTTACTCGTCCTCGAGGAAGATAAGTAAAAGGCGAACCCGGTGAATTTAGAAAATGAAAACGATGGAAAAATGGAAAACGAAAAACGAAGAAGAAAGACGAAAGCGAAGAGGGAAGCTGCTAGATCATTTTTCTCAGGACGTGGGTTTTGCTTACTCATATAGCATGCACCGAATGTAAAACACATGTCAAAGACTTTTATTTCGATATCATAGTATAATGGTGCAAATAGAGATAGAAAACCCAAGAATATTGATATAACATGAAAAATGGAATAATTCTAAGATTAACATCGTCTGAATCATTTAAAGCGGTATACAATATCGCAGATCACACACTTTTCAATTGAATGCTTTCTATGAGGAGTATAAGAATATCACGCAATAGAATAGAAAGAATAGAAAAGCGTGGATTTCATGAAATGAATGCTAGGCGTAGATTTCTGGATTTCGCGAAGCTAAAACAATCTCACCGAGTATAGAATATTACTTAGCCTAGGTTGTCATGCACCGTCAAGTAGTCACTCTCTCACACATCATTGGATTCTCTCCCCCAAGCTTATCTATAAGCGTGGTGGCATATACAAAACTGTCTTTACATTCCCCATTTCTTTTGAAGCTCCAAATGCAAAAGAAAATAAAGATAAAAACAAAAAGAGGGAAGAAAGAGAGAGTATATGAGATGTGATTGTTTATCGAGATTCTTTTCTCTTTTCTTTTCTTTTTCTCAAATCCTTTTCCTTTCTTTTCTTTCTTTTCTCTTTTTTTTAATAGCATATATACACAAATGGTCCCAAATCAAAAGAGAGAGAAAGATATAAAAGAATTTTTCTTTTTCTTTTTGGTTTTGGGAAATTTGGAGCTAGGAATTTAATAACGGGGGAAATGCCAAATATTAGATTCGCTAAGGGGAGATTCACCAATGATTTTAAAATAGAGAATTAATGTTCAAGATATGTGGAGAAAGAAATAAATGTATCTCTCAGTTCACTCTATAAGACGCGCATGACAACTTCAGCAGGGTAATTTAATCTACTCGGTTTCGATCACAAAAAAGCAAACTAATCCAGATTTATCATAGCTAACATCATTCAATCATCCTGGAGTGAAGTGTACAATTCATGCAAATAGAAGTGATATAGGAAAAGAAAACGGTACTCCAGATATAAGCATTCAATGCGTGAATCTTGGTTTGTTTTCTACGGTAGCATACATATGAATATTCAGACTCAGCTAATAATAGAATTTCATCCATTTTCATACGGAAAAAGTGTGGGTTACTATCTATAAATGCAAGGCAGATCATAGCATATGATATCAGAAATAAAAGCTAAGACATGACAAATATAGCATGCATATAGAGAAAGCTAACTCCACGTCGTCATCATCACAGAAAAGTCATCTCTAGCATGAGATGAAAGAAATAAAGATAAAAAGGGAAAAATAAAACTATTTACAATGCGGCACACAAAGAAAATAAGAAAAACGTGATGCATGGTAAAAAAGGAAAAAGTGATGAAAATGAGTGCAAATGCGGAAAATGGCGTGAAAAAACTAAAAATAAAGGTGGTAAATCAAAAAGCGTGAGAACTCACTCCCCCAAGCTAAAGTGCACAGTGTTCTCAATGTGCAAAGTGTGGCACACCGAGAGACGTGTAATGATAGGGGTAGGTGAGGATGCATGCATGATGAAAAAGAAATAAAAATAACAGAATAAAAATATGATGCGGACATGATGCATGCAGATATAAGAGTGAATCAGATATAAGAGTGTCACACCAAAAAGACTCTCCCTCTCCCCCCAAAAATGATATATAAAGATATGATCAAAATGTGGACCCAAAACAGTGAGGGGAGGGGGGGGGGGGGGTGGGAAAAAATCATCAGGACCAAGCAGAGACGGGCAGCATGACGGCAAAAAAGATCAATGGCATCAAGGGTGCCTAAGAGGGTGGTGCTGCGCCGTCTCCGTCCTGAGGCGGAGGAGGAGGAGGAGGAGGAGGTGTCTGGGGAACAGTCTGCTGGGTGGGTGGGGGTGTGGGTGTGGGTGTAGGAGTAGGCTGGATGGGTGTAGGAGTGGTGGTGGGTACCTGCTGGGTGGGTGTGGGTAGGGCCGGTACGCGAGGAAGCCGCTCGAGAATCTGAGTGAGGCAATAGTGAATGCCCGGAAGTAGGTCGAAGCGGCTGGCCATAGCGGTGACGGTGGCAGACAAGGTCCTGAGGTCACCTCTGAGGCCACTCACCGCCCCCTCAAGAGCACGAATGCTCTGAAGTACAGTGTCAGGGGGAGGTGGTGCAGAGGGACGCACGTGTCTGTGCTGTGCAGGACGGGGCTGGCGGGCTCGGGTGGTGTAGTGGATGGGCTCAGCAGGCATGTGGAGGAAGGGTGTTGTGCTCACAAGTGGGGGCCCAGCCTCAGTACGAGGCTGGGGCGCAGGCTGGTGTGAGGTAAAAGCAGCAGCAGCGGAAGTGGAATATAAAAGTGGCGACGAGGTGGCAAGAGAGGTCAGTGACACAGACGTGAGAACAGACGTCACGACACTCTCAGATAGTACGGCCGCAGAGGGGTCAGGAAGGTCTACCGCTGGGGAGGAAGTGTGGGGTCCAAAAGGCGAAACCCCAGCGGAGAGCAAAGTGGACAGTGACCCAACGACTGCGGTGAAGGAAGAAGGCTCTCCGCTCTCAACAAAAGTAGGTGTGCGCTCGGGTAGCGCGGAGCAAAGCGGCTCAACGGACAGAGGGCCAGCTGTGGTGGGAGTGGTGGTAGTGGTGGTGGTCTCAGCAAGTGTACTCCCGACACCGTCAGAAGTGTGGACAGTGGTGTCGGGAGCAGCAGAAATATCAGGCACAGGCTGAGGGGCCACGGGGTCAACAGGTGCAGCGTGTGCAGCGTGGGCCTGCTCAGCCTCCTCGGCCTCAAGCACGTAGGCGGTGGGGATCAGGAGATCCATCGCCGGAAGCCAGTCCACCTGTACTGGTCCTATCTGTGTCCGAGCTGGGCTCGGAAGGATCATGTAGTCAGCACCGTAGGGACCATGCAACCAAACCCAGTGCCGCTGGCCGTGCGGACGAAGCATCTTCATCCGGGCCATGACGTCTACAGATAGTGAAGTGGGGCCCGAAGAACGACGCAAATCGGCCGGTAGGTCCTCGCCGGTCATCAGGACGAGCAGGTTGATCAGACCGCCGCAACATATCGGTGGCGATCGCCCACCGATACGATGATGCGGTCCAAAAACCAGCTCGCGATATCAATCACGACGGCGGGGACCAACTCGTCACTCCCCCTAGCTAGAACTCTGGGGCGCGTCATCGCATAGAGCATATAAAGCTCCGGCATGGACATCGTCCCAGGCTTATACCTCGCCAAAAAAGTAGTCGCCATAAGGCGCTGAGCTATGCGGAGGCAGGGGTGGACGATGGCCGAGGCCTTGGCCCTGCTAGGGTCAAAGGCAGCTGGTAAACCCGTGATCCGGGCCCAGAAAGCATGGGAATCGAAGGAAGGTGGGGGAATGTGAGTGGGGGTGTAACCACGGTCGGCCCCGGGGATATCAGGCCACGAGAAGAATGCTCTCATCATACCGAGAGTGACTTGGCACTCTCGGTCCATAAACCTAAACGAGCATCCCTCGTCGGTCCGGGCTATAGAACTCAGCACCTCAAGTGTCGGACGGACGAAGGTGTCCGCCGACACTTGGAAAAAATCTCGCCAATCCATGTTGTCATACAACGTGAGCATCCCCTCAAGTACCCCCAGGCGTCCTAGGTCTGCAAGGTGTGCGAACCTGGAGGGTACAATCGAGCGCTGGGAAATGCGCTCAAAACGACGCGGTGTGCGTCGTCTCGAAACGTAATCCCCAGCGGCCCGACAAGTGGAGCCGGTGGTGGCAGTGGGTCAACCGGGAGTGGCTGTGCGGGGTGAACGGGGACTGCAGGCTATGGCAGTGCGGGGTGAACGGGGTCTGCAGGCTGTGGCTGTGCGGGGTGAACAGGGTCTGCTGGCTGTGGCTGTGCGAGGTGAGGTGGTGTAGGCGGAGGAGAGTCCTCCATCTCGTGGGAGGGGCCAGGCTCATCCGGCCGCTTCCGCTTGGCGGAAGATCTCCTGGTGCGTGGCCGTGTCCGGGGCGGCATGTGGGCCCCGGGTGCTCACCCAAAAATAGAAAAAACGCGGCGTGCGAAAATAAGTGAAACGAGTATACCGTAACACACCGCAAGAGCAAAATAGTGGATGCGTGCGAAGACGCTGCCTCCACGAAGCCAAAAACGCTCCCCGGAAGCTCCCCTAGGCTCCCCTAAGCTCCCCAATATAGCATGCACATCAAACGAAAATATCAGCGAGTAATATTCAAAATGTATGGGGGGTTAGGGGTATAATAGATAAATTTTGAAGTTAATTTGGTGTAGGGGTTCGATTAGCACATGGATCGTCGAAAAATACAAGAAATAGGAGAAAATGGGCAAAATTGGGCATACCGGAGCTCGGCCGGCGGTGAGGGAGTTACCGGCGACTCGGTCGGAGGTCCCGCGGTCGTCGGCGTCGGTGGTCGACCGAGCGCCGCCGTCGGCGAGGCGGTCGGGCGAGTGGCAGCGAGTCAGGCGATTGGGAGCTGATCGGGTGCGGGCTCGGGCAAGAAAACGAAAAGTAACGCTTCGAATTCCACGCCGAGCCCGCGTCTCTTATATCGGAGATGTTACGACTCGGCCGAGTGAATGTGCCACTCGGCCGAGTGGCAGTAACGAAAATATTTTTAAAAATTACTCCCCGCCTACGACTCGGCCGAGTGGCTTTGCCACCCTCGGCCGAGTGGAAAAAGTCCATTCGGCCGAGTGGCACAAGCTACTCGGCAGTTCTCGCCCTAGGAGCGTATCAGTTTCACTCGGCCGAGTGAAGTTACTCGGCCGAGTGAAAATTATACTGAAATCAAGAAAAGAAACAGAGAGTTGGGTACAACAGACTTCCCTCGTTTGTGCGCCGCTCGGGCGGACGAACTTATGTACTCGGCCGAGTGGATATTCTACTCGGCCGAGTGACTCCTGTTTTCTGCTGTTTGGCTCCGTGGGCTCTAATCTCTGTTTTTCTTCCTCCAGTTGATTTCTTCCTCATCCTAAGTATCGAGCGCATTCCTGGAGCGCTCTTTGTCGCCTTGTTCATCCTCCTAATGATAGGTATCCCTTTCTCCTCTCCTGTCAAAGAAAAATAGGACCCGTTATCACGAATTTTTCAGGCAAACGACTCAAAACACTAATAATTTCTAAAATAAAAATAAAGAACAAAGTAAAAAAATAAAGCGATAACCGTCGGGTTGCCTCCCGACAAGCGCTCGTTTAAGGTCTTGAGCTCGACCCCCTTAGATTTTCAATTTAATTCGGGATATTGGGTGCATATGAGATGCACCCGTCGAATTTATCGGGAAGAACGCTCGGATTTGGATGTTGTGGCGGCGTGTTCTTCCTCAGTGCTCCTTCGTCTCGGGTAGTGTTGGGGGTGGCTCCCCCAAGCTAGTGCTTGCTCCAGGCCTTGGCTTCACCGGTGACACCGATTTTCGTATCGGTGGGGCTTTCTTTGGAGACTTCAATTTTGAGAGCTTGCAGAGCTCTCGTATTCTTGCGACATCAGCGTCGCCTTCATCAATTTTCATGGAGAGATCGGGGGAGTGCTCCATCTTTTCTTCTTGGCCCAAGTCTGGGCCTTCTTCGTAGTCATCCTCGAATATTGCGCCGATGGAATGGGGGATCGCCTCCTCAATGGACGCTTCAAGGATGTATGAAAGATCATCCGGCCGTCCCTTAAGCAGATATATTCTACTTATTTCTCCCATAGGGACTCCCTCGGAATAATGCTTGAGCCCTTGTCCATTTACTTTGAATGTGGCTCCGTCTTTGCTTTCCAACTCAAAAGCTCCTCCCGGTTGTATGTGCTTGATGGTGAAAGGTCCGGACCACCGTGACCTCAATTTACCAGGAAATAGTCGGAGCCGGGAGTTATATAGCAAGACCTTGTCTCCGACTTTGAAGTCCGTAACAGTTATGCGTGCATCGTGGAGAATTTTGGTCCTTTCTTTGTAAATTCTCGAGCTCTCGTAGGCATCTCTTCTAATCTCATCAAGCTCGTTGATGTCCAAGAGTCGCCTCACCGCCGCACTCTGATTTGGGTTCAATATTGCGTATTTAACCCCTCATTTAGCCCTATTTTGTGCTCATACGATGCTACATTGTTCTCTAATTCATACGTATTTTCTACACATTTATTTATTAGAGAAAACACACTATTTGAGCACAAAACAGCATTTAACGACGTAATTCTGCACTTTTTATATTTTTCCTAGCACCGTCTCGATCTCACGATTCCAACGAATATTTATTTGTATTTTTCTGAGATCTGTGCTAATTACTATGTATTTTTGAATGCAGAATACAATTTAAATGGGGAAATACGCAATTATATACGGAAATACGGTCTTCAGCGAATCACGATCTGCCACGTGGCTGCATCCAAGCCGCCCACGCCTAATCCAACGGCCGCAAGCGAATTAAGACTGTATGCGTATAAGCAGGTGCGGGATTTATCGTGACCGTCGATCGCCGATCGAACGGCCACGATCGGCCAACAGCATTACAAAGGCAGCGGTCGACGCGGCGAGATCTTAGCCATCCGATATTAATCCAACAGCCCGTGATCAAAGCCCGAGCGAAGCAGCAACGATCGACTTCGTGGCCACGTGGCGTGATCTGAAGCGTTCTCCGCTGGATCCAACGGTACACATCATCCCCGCAATTTAACATCGAGGCGGCAATCGTTATGTCGACGTGGCGAGGCGCGAACCGTGCGATTGTAATCTAACGACCTTCATCAAAAGCCGCTTCGAGTTTGAATTCGCGAGGCGGAGCTCTCCGCTAGCGCTACGTGGCGAGATCTCGACAGCGTACCGCTCGAAGCAACGGTGACGATCCAAGCCGCATCGAGTTCGGATGCAGCGGGCGTAGGGGGAAAGGTCTGACCGTTGGATTACAATCCAACGGTCCAAAAGCAACTCGATGCGGAGCGGGCTTGCGCGATATTTGATGCACACGTGGCAGCGCCACATTTAATCCCGCTTTGATCAACGGCTACGAATTGATCCGCTCCAGATCTACGGCCAGGATGCGTTCGGGCGTAAAGCGGGTGCGGATTTTGAACCCGTTAAGCCCAATAAACCCGCAATGCTATTATTTAAGCGTATTCTAGGGTTTTTGGGCGTATAATTGGCGTATTGGAGCACTTAGAAGCCGTATTTTCTTCTGCAAAAATTCTGTAAAATTCCAGAGCCTTGTTTCTAATTTCCAGAGAGTTTTGAAGACTTTTCAGAGAGATTTGGTGATATTCTCTTCAACTTTAGCTTGTATTTGGGTGTTTTAGCTTGTATTTTGCCTCTAAACTTCCGTATTTTGCTATTAAACCTATGAACTTGAATCTGAAAATTGTGTATTTCTGCACCATGAGTAGCTAAATATTTTATGTGCATGGTATGGATTAATTAGGTGATGTGAATCGTATTCTTTGGTTGTGTTATTGCGCTTAATCGTTGTATTTGCTAAAGTTTTAATCGTCGCTCTTAAATCTACTATTTCGTATTCCAAAAGAATAGTTCTAGTAGATGATCACCCCACAAGGGTGAGATTTGATCTCTCCAAAAGAGAGCTTCATACTTTATATATACGTTTATAACTTTAGCGATATTCTATTAGAATTGATGCGTTAACTCCCAAAAGGATATCTTCCGACGATTCGCTCCCAAAAGGAGGTTTCGTTGTGTTATACTTGATCAACCAAGGCTTACGATTCGCTGATCCTAATGAACCCATGCCATGTACATGCTTTTTATATCTATTTTTTCACGAACTGGAGTTCGTTGTTTGCATTGATCGCACGTAACAATTCCATCACCACACTTTTCATACCACCTTCACCATCACTATTAAAGTGCTTAGATTTTATTCGTTGTTACTCTATTTGATTTAGATTTGTGGTTTCAACAGATTCTCCCGAGGATTCGACATCTGGACTCCCAGATTTACTACTTGAACGGACTCTTGCGCTTGAGAGAAGCACCTTTCGGAGCCCACCAAGTTTTTGGCGCCGTTGCCGGGGAGAACGGTTTGTTACTACGGTTTATTTCATTCAGAGGACCTTCGGTGAGATCTTTCCACTTTATTGTATATAATTTTGTTTGCTTTTATAAAAAAAAATATATTTGTGCTAGTTTATGTGGCATAGGACTCCTAGGACACATAGGTTGACTCGACGTTTTGATATGGCTAATAATAATATGGATGAAAATTTTAGCAACAATAACGAGAATAATGTGCAACCTGGAGTACCTAGGACTTTAAAAGATTTACTTCGACCCACTAGGACTAGCACTGCTTCATGCTTTGTTTTACCTGCCGATGCAAATTCTTTCAATTTTAAACCTGGGGTGATCCAACTCTTACCCACCTTTCATGGGTTAGACAAGGAAAATCCATATCTTCATATTAAAGGATTTGAGGAGGTTTGCTTGACATGCTTTGATGGGAAAACTAGCGAGGATACGATATATCTTAAACTGTTCCCATTTTCATTGAAAGACAAAGCTAAGAATTGGTTGAATGCATTGCCATCACGCTCTATTACTACATGGATTGATTTGCAGGCTGAATTTCTAAAGAAGTTTTTTTCTATTCACAGGACACAGGGACTGAAGCGGCAGATTATGAACTTTGCCCAGAAAAGCGAAGAAACATTCTACCAGGCATTTGAAAGGTTCAATGAGTTGCTGCTCGCATGTCCGCACAATGGCTTCGACAAAAGCAGGATTATTGGCTTCTTCTACGATGGACTGCAGCCGCAAATGAAGCAATTTGTAGAGATGATGTGCAATGGAGGATTCTTTGATAAAGAGCCAGACGAAGCTTGGACGTACCTGGAGGATATAGCAGAAAATGCGCAGACATGGGACACCACTTCAGACTACGAGAGAGGAGGCCATTCTGCACCATCCCAGCCTACGCGAGGACTGGTTTATAATTTGAAGCAAGAGGATGCGTTGGAGGCAAAGATGGAGGCCATGATCTCAAACAAGCTTCACGCCATGAATCTGAAAGAGGCCGAGGCAGTCGAGATAGAGCAGATTTGCGCACTTTGCGACGTTGGTGGCCACGACACTAGTGCTTGTCCTACACTTCCAGCCTTAAAGAGCATGTTAGGAAATCCTACTGGGGTGAATCAAGTTTCTTCGAACTACCAGAACTTCAATTCCAACAAGGGGTGGCGCAACAATCCAAACTTGAACTGGGGCCCCAATCAGCAGACTCAGCAGCAGCAGGCTCCCCCTCCGTTCCGACAACCTCAATACAACAACAACAATTATCAAGGTGGGAACCAGAGGAGGGACCATGAGCCAGTGCAACAACAGCAGATGCAACCATTTGGCGATGCGCTTCAGCAACTTATCCAATTATAACAAGCTCAGATGCAGCAGCAGCAGGCTCAATTTCAGGCTCAGCAGACTCAGAATCAGCAGATGAGCGAGAGCTTGGCGAGGCTTACAGCGACATTAGAAAAAGGTAAGCTCCCATCTCAGTCAATTCCAAATCCTAACATGGGCTCTTCTTCTTCTGCAGGAAATAATATGAAGCCTTGCCAAGCGGTGTCCACTTTGAGGAGTGGAAAAGAGATTCAGAAGCCTGATCCACCGAGCAAACAAGCTGAGCAGGAAGAGGATATTCAGATCCAAGAAGAGGAAATCAAAGAACAAGAGGAGGTGCAGGAAGAAAGCACGGATGTGGGTGTGAGCAAAAGCGTCATTAAAGAGAAGGAGCCCGCAGCATATGTACCTGCAGCACCCTACCCTCATCGGCTACTTCAGAAAAGCAAAGCTAAGTATCAAACTGAGATTCGAGAAATTTTTCAGAAGTGCCAGATCAATATTCCATTGCTTGATGCTATTAATCAAATACCTGCCTATGCTAAATTTCTGAAAGATTTGTGCACTGTTAAAAGAAAGTTAAATGTGAAAAAGAAAGCATTCTTGACTGAACAGGTTAGCTCTATTGTGCAACAAAATACACCACCTAAATTTAGAGACCCTGGATCACCCACCATCACTTGCACCATTGGCACTAAGAAAATTGGAAATGCTTTATTGGATTTAGGATCTAGTGTCAATATATTGCCATATCCTATTTTTGAGCAGCTTGGGTTAGGACAGCTAAAGCCTACATCTGTTATATTGCAACTAGCTGATAGGTCTATTAAAGTTCCAAAGGGATGCATTGAGGATGTCCTCGTTCAGGTGGACAAATTTTACTACCCCGCGGACTTTATAGTTCTAGACATCCAGGGACCCCAAACTGCCAATGCTACTCCTATCATCCTAGGTAGACCATTCCTAGCGACATGCAATGCTTTAATAAATTGTAGAGATGGTCAACTGAAACTAACTTTTGGCAACATGACTTTGGACTTGAATATTTTCAATACTTGCAAGTTGCCACATGTGGATGATGAGATTGAGAGGGTGCATATGATTGATTCGTTGGTGGATGATTATATTTGTTCTGAATTTTGTGATGATCCTTCTATTGTTGAGACTTTTATTGGTGATTCTGATGACATATCTTTTGTGCAGGAGAACGTGAAGGAGCTCAATGCAATATGGGAGCCTAGGTTTGAGGCTTTGCCACCTAATGCATCAATTCAAATTTCATCTGAGGTGGAGGATCCAAAGCCAGAGTTGAAGCCACTTCCTGACTACCTTAAGTATGCTTTTCTTGGCGATGAAAACAGCTTCCCTGTGGTAATATCTTCTAAACTTTCTTTAGAGCAGGAAAGCTCATTACTTGATGTGCTGAGGAAACATAGAGGTGCTATTGGTTGGTCCATTGCTGACATTAAAGGTATAAGCCCTATTGTATGCATGCATCACATTTATTTAGAGGATGACGCCAAACCCACTAGAGAAATGCAACGTAGGTTAAATCCAACATTAAAAGAAGTGGTTAAAGGCGAGGTACTAAAATTATTGGATGCAGGCATTATATATCCTATTTCTGACAGCAAGTGGGTTAGTCCTACACAGGTTGTTCCTAAAAAGTCTGGCCTCACCGTGGTTAAAAATGAGAATAATGAGCTTATCCCAGTTAGAGCCACCACAGGTTGGAGGATGTGCATAGACTATAGGAAGTTGAATTCTAGAACTAGAAAAGATCATTTCCCTCTTCCATTTCTTGACCAAATTTTAGAGAGGGTAGCTGGACATGAATATTATTGCTTTCTAGACGGTTATTCAGGTTATTACCAGATTGAGATTGCACCTGAGGACCAGGAAAAGACCACTTTTACCTGTCCCTTTGGTACTTTTGCATTTAAAAGAATGCCGTTTGGTTTATGTAATGCTCCAGCTACTTTTCAGCGATGCATGCTCAGTATTTTTGATGACATGGTTGAGAAAATCGTTGAGGTATTTATGGATGATTTTTCAGTATATGGTAGCTCTTTTCATGATTGTTTGGCTAACTTGGCTCTTGTTCTTGACAGGTGCATTGAAAAGAACCTCCTATTGAATTGGGAGAAGTGTCATTTTATGACCACAGAGGGACTTGTCCTAGGTCACCTGGTTTCTAAAGATGGTATACAGGTAGACAGAGCCAAGGTAGCAGTAATTGAGAAGCTACCAAGTCCTAAATGCGTGAAGGACATCAGATCATTTTTGGGACATGCAGGATTTTATAGGCGGTTCATCAAAGATTTTAGCGCTATATCTCGCCCTCTTTGCAACTTACTTACTTTAAATGTGGACTTTATTTGGACACCTGAGTGTCAACTTTCTTTTGAAACTTTAAAGAAGTTGCTGATTTCTGCTCCTGTTTTGCAGGTGCCAGACTGGTCCCTACCATTTGAAATAATGTGTGATGCAAGCAATTACGCAGTTGGTGCAGTCCTAGGCCAAAGAAAAGACAAAGTTCCAGTAGTGATTTACTACGCCAGCAAGACATTAAATGACGCTCAAAGGAATTATACAACAACAGAGAAGGAGTTGCTGGCAGTAGTCTTTGCGTTGGAAAAATTCAGGAGCTATATTTTAGGATCACCAATTTTGATATATACTGATCACTCTGCTTTAAAATATTTATTATCTAAAAAAGATGCTAAGCCTCGATTGATACGATGGATTTTATTGTTGCAGGAGTTCAATGTCACAATCAAGGACAAGAAAGGCGTGGAGAATCTAGTAGCTGACCATTTATCACGTTTGACAGTAGGCCTTGATTCAGCAGATGTGCCTTTGAAAGACTCCTTTCCCGACGAGCATCTTTTTAGCGTCTCCACCTCTCCATGGTATGCTGATATCGTTAATTATCTGGTAACTGGTAAGACCCCTGACACTTGGTCTCTTCAAGACTTTAAACGGTTCAAGTACGAGGTAAAATATTTCTTCTTTGATGATCCGTACTTATATAAATATTGTAGTGACCAAATTGTTAGGAGATGCATTCCTGATCATGAAATAACCAGTGTGATACAATTTTGCCATGATGGAGTATGTGGTGGACACTTTTCAGCGAACAAAACTGTGGCAAAAATCTCGCAACGTGGCTTTTATTGGCCATCCATGTTTAAAGACACATTTCATTATTGCAAGACTTGTGCTGCATGCCAACAATTAGGGGGTATTACTAAACGTAACATGATGCCTCTGAACCCCATTCTAGAGATTGAAATATTTGATTGTTGGGGCATAGACTTCATGGGACCTTTCCCACCTTCATTTGGATATGCTTATATTTTGGTTTGTATTGATTATGTTTCTAAATGGGTGGAAGCTATTCCTTGCAGGTCGAACGACACTTCCGTTGTGCTTAAGTTCCTTAAAGAGAACATTTTCTCTAGGTTTGGAGTGCCAAAGGCCTTGATCAGTGATGGAGGGTCTCATTTTTGCAACCGCATGTTCGCTACTTTAATGAAGAGGTTTGGGGTCACACATAAAGTTTCTACTCCGTATCACCCCCAAACCAATGGCCAAGCAGAGTTGGCAAATAGAGAGATCAAAGGAATTCTACAGAAAACGGTGAATCCATCAAGGAAAGATTGGAGCTTGCGCTTACCTGAAGCGTTGTGGGCCTACAGGACGGCCTACAAAACAATTTTGGGGATGTCACCGTACCGTCTAGTTTTTGGGAAGTCTTGTCATTTACCTGTTGAGATAGAGCATAGATCTTATTGGGCTATAAAGAAAATGAATTTTGATACTGATGTCTCTTTTTCTTCTCGCAGGTTGCAATTGTTGGAGCTGGAGGAGTTGAGGAGAAATGCGTACGACAACGCTAAAATATCAAAAGAGAGGATGAAATCCGTCCACGACATGATGATCTTGAGGAGGGAGTTCACCCCAGGCCAAAAAGTACTCCTATACAATTCCAGGCTACACATCTTTCCTGGGAAGCTTCGCTCTAGGTGGTATGGACCTTTCGTCGTCAAAGAAGTCTTCCCACATGGCGCTGTGCTCTTACTAAATGAAAAAGATGGAAGCGAGTTCAAGGTGAATGGCCAGAGATTGAAACATTTTCACGAGCCTTGGACCAAGGAAGCGAGCACCATGGATCTCACAGACCCACCTTCGGGTGGGAACTAATCAGGTGTGTTCTTTCCATGATTCCCTCTTCCTAACATTGAGGACAATGTCTATTTTAAGTTGGGGGGAGGGAAATAACTTTTAGGATTTTTATTTTCTTTTTATTTTCTTTTTCTTTTTCTTCTAGGATTTTATTTTTTTTAGTTCCCTTTTTGCATTGAAAAAAAAAATTTTTTTGAGTTAAGAAATATCACCAAAATCTATCTCTACCTAGAAATGACCCTCATGTGATGAAATTTCTCGATATTTATTCACCACCGTACACTCGTGATTTATTTTCTCCACCACTATTATTCAACATTTCAATCTCATTTTACATGAATGTGAGTGCTTGTGGTGAATTTCTTTTTACACATCTCAATGGCAAGATTAATTGACGACTTAATGAATCTGGAAATTATGGATTAGCAAGTGGTATGCTTTCATTGGAACACACCAAAATTCATGTACCAATAATTCATAAATTAACTGGAGCATTGTTCTTTATCTCGTATTTATTGCCATTTGCATGCTTGGTGTGATTTTGGGTAGAAAAACGTACCACGTCATTTGAAATGATTAGGATACCCACTCTTGTGAAAAATTAAAGAATAGGTAGTTATCTTGCCAAGTTGTTTATGCACGCACAAAAGAAGAAAAAAATGAGATGAATGAAAAAAAAAAGAAGGATGATGAATAAATGTGCTATTAAAGAAATAACTTGGTTGGCTCGAGTAGTACAGTCCGAGGGGCCCTTCTTGGCCTAATGCCCTATTATCGTCTGATTTGGGAGCCATTGACCGGAACCTCAATTATTTGATGGAGCGATCCAAGTTATATACTTTTCTACGAATGTTGCTTGATGCGCGTTACGCGGAACTATGGAGAAAAGTGAAAGAACATAGAGAATAAGTGTGCATGATTAGCGAGGCAAGAAAACTTCCAAAGCTTAAAGAAAACGCAAGATGTGGTGTGAGTTCCTATGAATAGAGATTGACGTGTGTATGTCTTGATACCATCCTACTTTTGATACTTGCTTTGCATGAACCATCTACGCTCCAAGTTAAAATATTTGATTGAACGGTGTGGGCCATTGATTTTGTGTACTATGAGCTATGAAGTAATGGATAGTGAATTTGAGTCTATTTTATAACCATTTGAGATGCTTGACTTTCATTTTTGAAAACCCACAAGTACCATTACTTGATGAGTTTGAAATATTGATATTAGTGTTTGGATATCTCTTTTGTCGTTGTAATATGGTGATGAATGATTTGAGATCTGATAAGGTGATCTAGGCGTATTTTTAATCGCTCTTTTTGCTAGAGACTAGCAAAACGCTAGTTGGGGGGTGTGATTTGGGTTCAATATTGCGTATTTAACCCCTCATTTAGCCCTATTTTGTGCTCATACGATGCTACATTGTTCTCTAATTCATACGTATTTTCTACACATTTATTTATTAGAGAAAACACACTATTTGAGCACAAAACAGCATTTAACGACGTAATTCTGCACTTTTTATATTTTTCCTAGCACCGTCTCGATCTCACGATTCCAACGAATATTTATTTGTATTTTTCTGAGATCTGTGCTAATTACTGTGTATTTTTGAATGCAGAATACAATTTAAATGGGGAAATACGCAATTATATACGGAAATACGGTCTTCAGCGAATCACGATCTGCCACGTGGCCGCATCCAAGCCGCCCACGCCTAATCCAACGGCCGCAAGCGAATTAAGACTGTATGCGTATAAGCGGGTGCGGGATTTATCGTGACCGTCGATCGCCGATCGAACGGCCACGATCGGCCAACAGCATTACAAAGGCAGCGGTCGACGCGGCGAGATCTTAGCCATCCGATATTAATCCAACGGCCCGTGATCAAAGCCCGAGCGAAGCAGCAACGATCGACTTCGTGGCCACGTGGCGTGATCTGAAGCGTTCTCCGCTGGATCCAACGGTACACATCATCCCCGCAATTTAACATCGAGGCGGCAATCGTTATGTCGACGTGGCGAGGCGCGAACCGTGCGATTGTAATCTAACGACCTTCATCAAAAGCCGCTTCGAGTTTGAATTCGCGAGGCGGAGCTCTCCGCTAGCGCTACGTGGCGAGATCTCGACAGCGTACCGCTCGAAGCAACGGTGACGATCCAAGCCGCATCGAGTTCGGATGCAGCGGGCGTAGGGGGAAAGGTCTGACCGTTGGATTACAATCCAACGGTCCAAAAGCAACTCGATGCGGAGCGGGCTTGCGCGATATTTGATGCACACGTGGCAGCGCCACATTTAATCCCGCTTTGATCAACGGCTACGAATTGATCCGCTCCAGATCTACGGCCAGGATGCGTTCGGGCGTAAAGCGGGTGCGGATTTTGAACCCGTTAAGCCCAATAAACCCGCAATGCTATTATTTAAGCGTATTCTAGGGTTTTTGGGCGTATAATTGGCGTATTGGAGCACTTAGAAGCCGTATTTTCTTCTGCAAAAATTCTGTAAAATTCCAGAGCCTTGTTTCTAATTTCCAGAGAGTTTTGAAGACTTTTCAGAGAGATTTGGTGATATTCTCTTCAACTTTAGCTTGTATTTGGGTGTTTTAGCTTGTATTTTGCCTCTAAACTTCCGTATTTTGCTATTAAACCTATGAACTTGAATCTGAAAATTGTGTATTTCTGCACCATGAGTAGCTAAATATTTTATGTGCATGGTATGGATTAATTAGGTGATGTGAATCGTATTCTTTGGTTGTGTTATTGCGCTTAATCGTTGTATTTGCTAAAGTTTTAATCGTCGCTCTTAAATCTACTATTTCGTATTCCAAAAGAATAGTTCTAGTAGATGATCACCCCACAAGGGTGAGATTTGATCTCTCCAAAAGAGAGCTTCATACTTTATATATACGTTTATAACTTTAGCGATATTCTATTAGAATTGATGCGTTAACTCCCAAAAGGATATCTTCCGACGATTCGCTCCCAAAAGGAGGTTTCGTTGTGTTATACTTGATCAACCAAGGCTTACGATTCGCTGATCCTAATGAACCCATGCCATGTACATGCTTTTTATATCTATTTTTTTCACGAACTGGAGTTCGTTGTTTGCATTGATCGCACGTAACAATTCCATCACCACACTTTTCATACCACCTTCACCATCACTATTAAAGTGCTTAGATTTTATTCGTTGTTACTCTATTTGATTTAGATTTGTGGTTTCAACAGATTCTCCCGAGGATTCGACATCTGGACTCCCAGATTTACTACTTGAACGGACTCTTGCGCTTGAGAGAAGCACCTTTCGGAGCCCACCACACTCTTATAATCGTAATTGAGGATCTTGATGGCCCAATATGTGCGGTGTTCCAACTCTACCGGCAAGTGACAAGCTTTCTCATAAACAAGTCGGAACGGTGTGGTGCCGATGGGAGTGCGAAAGGCTGTGCGATATGCCCATAGAGCATTGTTTAACTTCATTGACCAATCCTTTCTAGATCGATCTACGGTCTTCTCAAGAATTTGTTTTATCTCTCTATTCGAGACCTCCACTTGGCCGCTCGTCTGGGGGTGATATGCCATGCCAACTCTATGGTTTACCCCGTACTTCTTCAGCATGGCTTCGAACTTGTTTTCTATGAAATGGCTCCCCCCGTCGCTTATCAAGGTACGAGGCACACCGAAGCGTGGGAAGATATTCTGCTTGAAAAATTTAGAAACAACCCTTGCATCATTGGTAGGGGTAGCGATTACTTCCACCCATTTGGAGAGGTAGTCAACGGCCAATAGGATATACTTGTTACCGTTGCTTGACGGAAACGGTCCCATGAAGTCCACTCCCCAACAATCAAAAAGCTCAATTTCTTGGATGGGCCTCATTGGCATCTCATTACGTTTGGAAATATTCCCGGTCCGTTGGCATCTATCACACCCCTTCACAAAGTCGTGGGTGTCTCTGAACATTGTTGGCCAGAAGAATCCGCTCTATAAAATCTTAGCGGTTGTCTTAGAGGCGGCATGATGTCCCCCGCATGGCATACCGTGGCAATGAAAAATGATAGACGTTGCCTCCTCCTTAGAAACACACCTCCGAATAACACTATCTTTGCATATCTTGAAGAGGTATGGATCTTCCCAAAAATAGCTACGGACCTCATGCAAAAATCTCCTCTTTTGTTGCATGGGCATCCCATGCGGTTTAATTCCACAAGCCAAGTAATTGACGAAGTCCGTGTACCAAGGCACTTCCCCGGGCCTTATGGCGTATAGCCTCTCATCCACGAGTGTGTCGTCGATATGTAAACTCTCATCCTCCTTGTCGCGAGTAAGCCTAGATAAATGATCCGCCACAACATTGTCCGTACATTTCTTGTCTCTGATCTCCAAATCGAATTCTTGCAACAAGAGTATCCACCTAATTAACCGAGGTTTGGCCTCCTTCTTGTTTAGAAGATATTTCAATGCCGCATGGTCGGTGTGGACAATCACCTTGGAACCAAGGAGGTAGGAGCGAAACTTCTCGATGGAATAGACGACCGCTAGAAGCTCTTTTTCGGTAGTTGTATAGTTTTTCTACGCGTCATCCAATGTCTTGCTCGCATAGAATATTGCATGAAGCTTCCTATCTTTCCTTTGTCCCAATACCGCTCCAATGGCTTGGTCGCTAGCATCACACATTAGCTCAAAGGGAAGGCTCCAATCCGGTGGTTGTATGATGGGTGCGGAAACTAGTGCTTCCTTCAAGGTATTGAAGGCTTGCAAGCATTCGCCTGAAAAAATAAAAGGAGTATCTTTAGCAAGCAAGGACGTAAGAGGTTGGGCAATCAAGGCAAAATCCTTGATAAAGCGGCGGTAGAACCCCGCATGACCAAGAAAGCCTCTAATGCCCTTAACATTAATAGGAGGAGGGAGTTTCTCGATTACCTCAATCTTTGCCTTATCTACCTCAATCCCTCTCGAGGAGACAAGGTGCCTAAGAACTATACCTTCCGTGACCATGAAGTGGCACTTCTCCCAGTTCAGAGTTAGATTATTTTGTTGGCACCTTTTAAGAACTTTAGTGAGATTAGCCAAACAAGAATCAAACTCGCTCCCATAAACCGAGAAATCATCCATAAAGAATTTCATTATATTTTCAATGTAATCGAAAAAAATGGATGTCATACATCTCTGAAAGGTTGCGGGGGCATTAAAAAGACCGAAGGGCATCCTACGGTAGGCATAGGTACCATAGGGGCAGGTGAAAGTGGTTTTTTCCTGGTCATCTTCGTGCAAAGGGATTTGGAAAAATCCCGAATACCCATCCAAATAACAAAAGTATTTATGTTTAGCTAGGCGTTCGAGCATTTGCTCAATGAAGGGCAATGGGTAATGGTCTTTTCGGGTGGCTTTATTTAGTTTTCTATAATCTATGCACATTCTCCATCCCGTGACAGTGCGAGTAGAAATGGGTTCTCCTTTATCATTTTTTATAACAGTCATCCCCCCTTTCTTGGGGACGACGTGAACGGGGCTAACCCATCTACTATCAGAGATCGGATAGATAATTCCAGCATCAATCAATTTTAGGATTTCCTTTTTCACTACCTCTTTCATATTCGGGTTCAACCGCCTTTGAGGCTCAATAGAAGAGGCTTCAATGTTTTCCAAGTGGATCCTATGCGTGCATAGCCTACGGCTTATTCCCTTAAGATCAGAGATTGTGTAACCAAGGACATCCTTGTGATCCCTAAGGACTTCTAATAATTTTTCAAGTTGGTCTTGGCCAAGGTGGGCATTTACAATCACCGGGAAGGTCAATTTACTACCCAAGAAAGCATACCTTAGATTCGGCGGTAATTGTTTAAGCTCTACCTCAAAGGGTGATGTACCCTTTGCTTCGTCATCTTGCGTGAATTTGGCTTCTCCTTCGACATCTGAATTTACCTCACTCTCGAGTGGAGGCTCAGACTCGCTTCCTAGTGAGGACGATGCATAGGAATAGACGCTCTCCGATTCCACGCTTGTATCGATAGGACCACCACCTTGCTCCGGTTCATTCCTGAGATCAAGAAATACGTCAGCAGATTCATAAATGCAAGAGTGGGGATCATAGAGTGTATCTCCCTGAGTATCGGTTTGTTCGAAGTGTTCCTCGGGAGTGTAGTACTCTTCGACACATGTTCTATCGCCTTCAAAATATAGCTTGCCGTCCCTCACATCAACCCTGATATCGCCCCCAATAGTCCCATCCGGGGAGATTTGATCCATCACGAAGCTGGCAAACAGTTGTTCGACGGGGTCCTCGATATTAATAGTAAAAGCTCCGGTAGCGTAGACCTCATCAATAAGTTCTCTGAGGAGCTCCGCAAAAGATTCATCATCTCCCTGGCCAGTCTCAGTCATTGGAATTGCATCCACCATTTTACCTGTTAAGATTCCGTGGAGAATTTCGGGAGGGATTGCAAAATGGGGCTGTAAACAGAGTTAGAAAAGAATGAAGCAATAAAGAAAGAAATTGAAGAGAAATGTCCGGGTGATCCAAATCAAACTCCGTCAAAACGCCTTCCCTGGCAACGGTGCCAAAAACTTGATCGCGCCCAGGCGTACACCCTAAAGAGCGACCGTGTAGTTTTACCGCAAGTGCATGGTGTAGCGACGAGCGGGTATCGAACACAGGGAGGACGTATGACAGTGCCTTCTCCAAACAACCTGGCTATAGGGACAGAAAAGTAGGAAATTTCCTTTCGGCGATGTTGTCACAAACGTCAAACAATGTAAAGAGATATAAAATCAAATAAAGATGCCTAGGGAATAGGGAATCCCCGCTACTCACCGTATCTCGTCATTGTGATTCATCGGTTTCACAATTGCTAGGGTAGAATGTCGGGTGAACTAGTTGCAACTGAATGTAAACCCTAGCTCACGCTCTCGTGCTGTTGTCGGTCTATAGCAAACCTAGGCTCGGGTCCAATCTCTTGCAAACCCTAGCCTAGGCAAGCTAGCATTAGGATCAACGTCATCGTTCAATCGCATCCCGAGCCCACTCTCGTGCAAACTCGGGCTACGACCTAGGTTGGGATAGTTCCTACCCGTCCAATCTCTTGCAAACGGGTATCGGCATAGAATTGCAACCGAGAATCCTAGTATCGGTCCAATCTCTTGCAAACCGATACTACGGAAACTCAATTTCAACCCAATTCGGATTTCTAGGGTTTCCTATCGAATTGGGATCCAATCTCTTACAAATCCCAATCGATATGAACACCTAGCTGTCCGTGTTATATCGACCCCAAGCTAACCCTAATCAATTCTAGCAATAGTTCTACCAAATCGTCAAAAATCGGAAATTGGGCTCGTAGGGTTCATCCCCACGCCCTAAGACGTTAAGACTACTCACAAATCATATTGCTAATGGAAGAATAATCAATAGAAACAACAATGGAATTCATAACAATATTCAAAATAGCAATAAAAATAGGATTTTTAATAGAGAGGGAGACAAACCAATGTAGCTTTCCAAGAATCCAACAAAATAGTACTTTTCTCTCCTCTCCAATCACAAGAAATAAACTCTAAAAAATCTGATCTAAAAAGGCTGCCAAAAGCAATAGAAAAGCTCTTAAAACTAGGTTAGAATCTGGGGTTAAATACCCCCCAAAACTGCCCAAAAATCCGTGACCAAAATGCCCCTGCGCCTCTTCAAAATTGTGTTTTCCGCTACAGGCGCGCGGCTTACTCGGCCGAGTGACAAAAGTCGCTCGACCGAGTGAGAGACCCTGAGAATTTACAGTAAGTCCTGGGTCTTGGGGGTCTTCACTTCGGGGGTCACTCGGCCGAGTGAGTTGTCGTCACTCGGCCGATGGGCTTTGTTCACTCGGGCGGACGACAATTGCCACTCGGCCGAGTGGGGCTTCTGATCTCAGACTGACGAAAGACAGTAACTTGGGAGTTTTTGATGGCCGTCGTCTGAGTGCCACTCGGGCGGACGGGGTACGTCACTCGGCCGAGTCGGCATCTGATGCTCGGCCGAGTGCACGCTGATACATTGCTTGGAGCGTGTCCGATCTGGCCGGCCGAGCGGTGTCTCGATGCTCGGCCGAGTGACTCCTTCACTCGGCCGAGTGAGATGCTAAAAATGCCCAATCTGAATGTTCTTGCCTCCTCGTCGCTCCTACGACGTTCTTTCTTCTTCCGCTCCTCTCCAATCTCAAAATACTCCTCAGGGAAGTCGTCGGTGACACTCCGGAGTAGGTGTATCTCGGAATCACTCCAAATCGCTCCAAATATCCTGAAATACGACAAAAACAACAAATCGTGAAAAGTATCGCAATATTGTCGATAAATCGTGAAAAACATGATTTGAGCGATCTAAATGGCATGCAAACATGCGGGAAAAAAGGTGTAAAATACGGAGTGATCAGGCGTCGGCTTACAGCGAAGATGGAGACAACTAGAGGGGCAGTAGCACGACAGCGAAGGTGGCCGCGGGAGTCTACAAGGGAGAGGGCCGGCAGTTCTCAAGGAAGAGAGGCCAGAGGGGGTTCGGCTTGGTGATGGCCAATGGCAAGGGGGAGTCGACGGCCTGCTGTGCGGCCTAGGGGGGCCGGCGACCTGCTGTGCGACCTAGGGGGAGGCCGACGGTTTCAATGGAGAAGGGGTCGGTTGTCAATGGAGAGGGGGCTGCCGTTGTGAGGTTTGCACGCAAAGGGGATGGCCGGCGGCAAGGAAGGTGGTTCGGCCTGTGAGAAGGGAGGCCGGAGCTAGGGGAGATGCGTCCGTGGGTACGTCGGCCTAGGGTGGCCGGATTTGTGTGGCTAGGGGAGGAGGAAGGCCGGTGATATGGAGAGGAGAAGTGGCGGCTGATGTGTTTAGAGAGAAACCCTAGGGTTCAAGCTCACGTTATGATGAGGGTGTTGCTAAATAGAGAAGAAAAGGGGTCGACCTAGGGGTTGATTGGAGAGAGTGTGTGAGAGGGAGATGGTAGATTTAGTGTGGCCAATAGCCTAGAAAATATTTCATGATACGTAGGATACCCGAGGATTAGATTTGATTTACTTTTTAATTAGGATTTGAATTTGAATTAGTCTAGCGCTAATTATAGATTATAAGTAATTAAGATGAAGGGTCAGCCTAACGGTGCCCGAAAAATACAAGAAAAATATCGGGACGACCGTGGCGACGAGAGGATCGAGAATACGATAATCGGTCACGTGCTAGGTTAACAAAAAACGGTACTAAAAATAAATAGCCCAAAGTTGAAGTCTAAAAGTTATGACACCCTTTCATTCAAAGCTGATTTGTGGAAGAATGACCCGTGAAATGACGTTCATAAAAAATTCCACAAATAACTACTCTCTCTGAGGGTCATAACGATATATAACTTCGCGCGTTTGGGATACAAGGGGAGGTCACAATAAATACACGTACGAAAAAGAAAGTACGCGCTGGAAAACACACGATCGAAAAGCGACCGTTACAGAGCCGGTCATCCTGGATCAGGCTTGCCAGCTGTCGATCTGCTTCGGGTATCTCCGCCAAGATCTGGGCGCTCTCCAAATCCTCCCCATTCAAGGCCACCGCCTCGTCCACCGAAGGGTTCAATGCCCCCAGTTCGACCTCAACGCCACCTCGGCTGGCATCAAGAGAAAGACGAACCTCTCCCTCCACCCTTTTGCATCGGCCGGCACCCCAATGATGAGATCCCGCCCCTTCCTCACGTAAACACAATAGTGCGTCCTCGTCATCCTTCTCCTCACTTCAAAGAAATGCTGGAATAACGTCAAGGACGGGCTCAAGTTGCTGGCGAGGCAGAGGTCGACGAAACTGACCAGCAAACCAAAGGAGCAAGGGGCCAGCGCAAAGAGCGAGAGCTCCAAGAAATTCAAGATGTGAAGAAGATGAGGGTGGATCGGAAAGCGGAGCCTTAATTCAAAGGACCGAAGATAGACCCCGACTTCATCGTCTCCGGGCCGACATACCCTCTCATCAGGTCAGGGGAGGCGCACCTCGCAGGGCGGTCGGACGAACCTCACACGAATCTCTCGAATGTTGACCCTGTCCAGCCTGCACCGGGTGGCTATGATCGTCCTCGGCACTTCTGCATGGAATCTTCTCAGCCTCCTCCGCCACATCTCCTCCTCCACTGACTCTTCCTTCACCACACCACTACCGTCTCCAGCCTCAAAATGAGAAGCCATCAACAAAGAGGATCGAGAAAGTACCTAGCAGAGAATAGCCGGGCTGGAAGGACGACCGGAATGGAAGCTCTGGCGTCGGCAGCAACAATGGAGACTGCAATCGACGAAACGGAGAAGAAAAGCTAGAAGAAAATTGGAAATCGGAAGAAACTTTCGATCGATCCTCCCACTCTCTACTTACAGCCAGCAACGGGTCATCTCAACCGTCGAAGCGCCGCCACGCGACGCCAATCCGAGTTACTCTGACGCCTCGACTGCCTCCCCGGTCGCATCCGCCACGCGTCGCATCCTGGGTAGCTGAGACTCCTCAGTTTATCCCCGCCCTTTCAAATCGTAATGATGGCGGCAATACGAAGGGCGGGTATTTCGAAATAACCGCCGTCGCCGCTTCTAAGTTCAGCACGAAGGCCACCCCGTCTCACCTGAGTTGGGGGAGAGATAGTACGCCATAGTGCGTCTTCCGACCTGAGTCGGGCTTCCGTCCCGAGCTCGAATGACGGGAGAAATTGTTACGCCCTAAAGACCGTGCTACCCCGGACTTCAATCCGAGCTCACCTCACACACAGCCAACTCGGCCCTCCTTCGACCGAGTCCTCGACCGGCGGAAGGGCGCACTTCGATCTAACCCCGCCGACTAATCACCTGATCCCCCATTAGCCCGCGAGTCGCCAATCACCCCTGAAGTTCATCTCGACTGAGGGAAAAGGACGCTCTATGCCCCGCGCCTAGCCAGGCGGGCGCCCGCTTCCCTCCGAGCCCGCCAGGAATACAATCAGGTCGCTCGTCGCTCATCGAGGGCAACCAAGAGATTTGAGTGCGGCCCCTCTCCCTGGACGCCCCTTGACAACCCTTTGGCTCATCGGACACGACAAACAACATAGTACACGGACGCCACTGACGCTTCCGCCGCTCGATAGCCTGACAAAGCATCCACTGGCCGCTGCGCCCCCTGACTGTTGGTGCTTTCGGCTCTGACACTCTGATAAAGTACCACAGGCCGTTGCGCCGTTTGACAAAAGCATGGCTGCCACGCATGGTTCTGACATCATCGTCCGAAGCTTCTGCTGATAGACGCGCCAGCTCAGCATGCCAGGTCAGCCTCACCTAACCACCTCTATCAGCTATAAATACCCCTTCATATCCATCGGAAAGAGGGGTTACTAAATGGACTCTAAAACTCTTACTCACACCCACAAGAGTAAAGGTCGTCCATATCTTTGTTCTTTTACTATAGCTAGCCACGTAGGGTCGACTCACTTTTAGTCCGACCCACGTGTCTAGCCCTCGTTTCTAAACCCTAGTTCTAACTTAGGCATCGGAGAGGCAAGGGTTGGAACCCAACCCGGCCTTTCTGACGTGCTGCTTCGTGTGCAGGTGAGCTCGTCTCAGCTGCAAGCGTTCGGCGCTCAACCCCGGACGTGCTACTATCAAAGCGGAGAACTCGCGAGATCGACTCAGGGATCGGCCTTTGCTGCCCGCCTAACCTCTGCACCTCACTCAACCCTTGTTAAATAGCCCACCCTAATCACATCCAAATCATAACCATCGTGCCCTTGATTCCACTCAATATAAATTCATTGTACGCGGATCCTACCCCGCAACAAGTATATAGTGAAATCATTTTGAGCATTTAATTTTTTTCAGTTTGTTATTTTTTAAATATACTCGTTGCATAAATTTTATTTCCGTCCATGGTAAAAAATGCTGGTTACGCCACTGCTCCCAACTATGTAGCCAGCCACCTACTCGAAGTTAATCAGACTACTCCTACTCTTAGTGTTTTTAGCTTTGTTATTTTTTAAATATACTCGTTGCATAAATTTTATTTCCGCCAGAGGTAAAAAAAATCCTGGTTACGCCACTGCTCCCAACTATGTAGCCCGTCACCTACTCGAAGTTAACCAGACTACTCCTGCGGTGAGAAAACATCCGGAAAAATATCTATGCCATAACCAACCACTACTCCGTGTAACAGCTACCAAATGTGCTAGTTGGCCGAAATATCGCCAAATTCAACCCGGGGACCTCCATCCTAGTCGAAACAAACAGTTATGGTGCAGTCGATACGCGCACACACCCTCAGACGGAGACATCGATCCAGTCCCATACCTCCCTGCTGGGACCCACAGGAAATATTACCATCGGTGACCCTGGCCAATAGCATTTCAAGAAATTGGATGGCCTCCTCATTCAAGCCTATCGCCTTGAAGATAAGGCCCTGCTCGCGGGGCCCAAAAGTTCACTGCTGGGCCCCCATTTCCCCTTTCTAGTAGTTATACTGCGCCTTCTTATATCTCCGAGATACGCATGCAGAGTGTCCATTTTCACGACCTTTAATCTTTTGGGTCAAATCATGGTTTGGTCTAAGAAGCAGCGGCCGTCGGCAGCCGACGCCGCGCCGTTGGCCGGCGGCAAGACCGCACGCGCATGCGACAGCTGCGTCTGCCGCAGCGCCCGGTGGTACTGCGCGGCCGACGACGCGTTCCTGTGCCAGAGCTGCGACTCCTCGGTCCACTCTGCCAATCCACTGGCCCGGCGCCATCACCGGGTCCGGCTGCAGATCGACCCGGCCTCCGAGCCGGAGAAATTGGCACCCGCGTGGCACCACGGATTCAAGCGGAAGGCGCGCACCCCTCGGCGGCCCACGAAGGCCAAGGCGGGCGGGGGAGCGCCGCCTTTCGTGCCCGAGATCGACGAGGACGGAAGCAACGAATTAGAGGAGCAGCTCTTATATCACGTGCCGATATTCGACCCCGCGCTTGCTGCTGAATTCTGCTGCACCCCAGCTCTTGCTGGGTTTATGCAGTCCGATGCCGAGCTTGCAGAGTTTGAGGCCGAAATGGAGAGCCTACTGGGCCGCGGGCCGGACGCCGATTCCTTCAGTATGGAGGAGCTTGGGCTCGCCGATACAAAACCCATCATGCCCGAGGAGAGCGGCCGAGTGGAGGAGGAAGTAGACAACGAGGGAAGGAAGATTGGGCTCACGTTAGATTACGAGGCGATAGCGGACCGGTGGTCGGCTACCGGATGCTTGTCGCCGTGGATGGATGGCGAGCGGCCGCGGCGAGGGCCCGACGATTGCTGGCTCGATATCATGGTTTGTGCATTGAATATTGCTGTTTCAGTTGTGTAAAATTCAAAATATGATTCAGTTTAGTTTAATTAATTACATGTTTTTGACAGTGTGGTATATGGGGAGGGGGGGAGGCGCAAGGGTTGGTGGCCGGCGAGACGGGAGGGGGGCATTTGGACGAGGGGAGGGAGGCGAGGGTGTCAAGATACAGGGAGAAGCGGAGGACGCGGCTGTTTTCGAAAAAGATCAGGTACGAAGTCAGGAAGCTGAACGCGGAGAAGAGGCCGAGAATGAAGGGGAGGTTCGTGAAGAGGGCGTCGTTTGCTCCGGCGTCCGACAGTCCTGCGTTTAGGGATGAGAATGGGCGTCATCAAAGTCCCATTGGGCTCCCACTTGAACATGTCACATCATCCCTACAAATCTTTCACTAATTCCAACGACGACTACTTTTTAAAAAATAGTTCGGCAGTAAAATAAAGCTAATTCATTTTCTTTTCGCACAAGGATGTACTGTGATGTTCAGAATTCCCAGCAGATTAAGCATAATATGCGATGAAACCGACATTAGCTTTTATTCAATTAAAATATTTCAATTTTCAGGCAAACTTATAGGATCATCACAAAAGATCAACTTCTGGCATGAAATTGTTGGGGTTCTGGGTCACCTTTTGGGTAATACCAACCCTCGCGGAAATTCCAAGATCGTGGGGACAACGAACAAGGCAGAGTGGCCTTTCACTACAAAATACGCAACCAAGTAAATAAAATGCAATAACCACAAAAGAGCAACACACCTTGCACAACTGAGTTTTATACTGTTTCCACCCAAATATGGTGTACATCCAGTTGGAGAGATTCACTACTGCTTCAGCAAATTCGGATTACAACCAGGAAAAACCTCACAACCCAAGCCCCAAAACCCCCTTGATTCGCCTCCTGTTTATTCTACAGGGAGCCGCGAACCTTACATAAAACAGCGCTTAAAACGCTCTGGGATCCCTCACTGCACCTTGAGTTGCTTCTGAAGCTGCTCGATGATATTTGAAGGCATCATCACATCCCCTTTTATAAGCTCCAAATCCTTCACGGGAAACCAATAGGAAGGAGGGTTTGTCGCTTTCATGGCTAGGTGGCCAAAGGAAAAAATCAACTTTGGCTTGCCCGGTTGGTGGCCAAACAAGGGGAGGTCAACATTGGTGTACCCGGTTTTGTTTTGTAGCAATAATTCAACACTCCACCTTGATACAAAACATACCGCATAACCCCCCAAACCAAAACCTCCACCTTCAGACAAACCACCTTTCCATGATGAGGTCAGGGCACTTGGTTAGTGAGCTTCGCTCTAAGCATCACCAACTAACCGAGTGTCCAACGAACTCATTTCCAAAGATGAGTCTCCGAACACTGTCGAAACTCCAAGAATTCATACCTGAAGCAAAACATGTAGTGATCTCTCCCAGTGCCACCTCGTGGCACCCTAGCACCTCTTCAAGGAAAACAAGTTTGAGCATCGCTCAAACTTCGACGCCGACCTTTCTCCTGCCGGGTTCTCCTTCTTGTGAATCTCCTTGGGATATGCTTTGTCGACCCTTGCACATCGCCACCCTGAATTTGCGTCCAAACTCAATGCATCCATCGCAATCTTATCTGCCATAAGATCTCCACGCGCCTGCAATGCATAAACTAAATTCACGTAATCATCAAAACGAGCTGGGGCCTTTACGGTGCGTCGCCCTACTCTGCTAGCAATAGAGTCGTCAACCATAGCCCTAGTCTCTCCACCTCGACTAGAACTTCCACCACTGTCGCTGCATGTAGTAGTCTCCACTTGTGGACTCTCTCCTTCAACCGCCTCGCCTTTACCTTTATCTGTGTCAATACATGGATTTGGAAAAATACCTCCACCTCGTTCGAGGCCTTTTCGGTATTTTCTGTAGACTTCTTTTGCAGCATTGTCGACTCTTCAAATGTAACATGTCGACTAACCAGGACCTTCTTCTCTTCTGGACTCCACAGTCTATAACCTTCAACGCCATCCATGTATCCCAGCAAGATACACTTCTTCCCATTCGCGCTGATCTTGTCACTTCCATTGTGAACCTGTACTGGACATCCAAATATTCGAAGATGATATAACTTTACTGGCTTACCTTTCCAGACCTCCTCTGGGATTTTATCGCCGATAGCTGAAGATGGAATTCTGTTCACCAAATATACAGCGGTTGACATAGCTTCAGCCCAAATTCCCTTTGACAATCCCGATGTAAACATGAGACATCTCGCCTTCTCAAGGAGTGTTCTATTCATCCGCTCGGCAACTCCATTTGACTGCGGATCTCCTGGTGTAGTGAAGTGACGCCTTACTCCTTGCTCCCGGCAGAATCTTGTGAACATTGCAGAAGTAAACTCGCCACCATTGTCGGATCTCAGCACTTTTAGCTTCTTTCCTGTTTGAGTCTCCACAAGGGTCTTCCATGCCTTGAACTTCTCAAACGCCTCCGACTTTTCCTTCATCACATACACCCATACTTTTCTAGAGAAATCATCAATAAATGATATGAAATAACGCGCCATACCTAGAGAGTGAATTGGAGCAGGACCCCAAACATCGGTGTGAACATAATCGAGAATCCCTCCCGTGTTATGCTTTCCTGTGCCGAAACTAACCTTTGTCTGCTTGCCGTAGACACAATTCTCGCAGAACTCCAGCTCCTTGAAGTTCACCCCCATTGATTAAACCACGCTTCCTTAAAGCCTCCAATCTTTTCTCCGTGACATGTCCTAGTCTGAGATGCCACAGCCTGGTCGAATCAATCTCATGCGAGCTCTTAATGCCAACACTGGAGTCGCCAATAATTGTCGTCCCCTTCAACAAATATATGCCATTTACCTTTTCACCTCTCATCACAACTATCGATCCCTTCGATATCTTCAGCGCATTCCTCTCGATCGTGACCTTGCAACCCATGGAATCCAATGCCCCCACGGAAACTAGTGACTTTCTCAAAGCTGGAACGTGCCACACATTGGTGAGTATGCGCACCACGCCATCGAACATCTTGATTCTTACCGAACCAACTCTAATAGCTTTGCACTCTTCATCATTGCCCATAAAGACTGATCCATCCTGCTTAGTGTTGTAGGTATGAAAACAATCTCTATTTGGAGTCATATGAAACGACGCACCTGAGTCCATGATCCAGTCATGGTTCGCAACTTCTAAAGAAGTTGCAGTGAAGAGATCGTAGGTCTCCTCTCTCATCACGTCTTCCTTTTGCACAGTTGCAACTGATGTTGATGCGTGCGCTTCCTTGTCGTTGTTCCTTCTCTCCGGGCATTCTCTTTTTCAATGTCCATGCTTCTTGCAAATATGACACCTCGTGTCTCTGGTCCTTGATCTCGATCTCGATCTCCCGTTGTAGTTGCCTTTTCTGTTGCTTCGCTCCGAAGCAAACATCGCCTGGCTGTCTGAAGCTCCTTCGCTCAAGCCAACGCTTGCCATGCGATCTCGCAACTCCTCGCTGTAGAGCCCCGTCTTCACATCTTCAAGAATGAGAGCATCTCGACTGTAGAGCATGGTGTTGATGAACGTCGTATACCTCTCTGGTAACGACAGGAGCAGGATCATAGCTTCATGCTTTTAATTTTATTTATTTACACTACATGGAAAGAACACACCGTGGCAAATGGCGGATCCCGAATGTATAACGGTGGTGGTAGCTGCTCGATCATATCCTTTTGCTCCTCCGCCAGCTGCTTTGGAGCTAGGCCACCACCGGCCTCCTTGGATTCCAGCAATGCAACTCCAAGCATCTCCTTTGGATAATATGGATCACGTGGGAGACGAGCTGCATCAATCCAAGTCATGTCCTCATGCCCTGCAAAAGCATTCCAAAACGGGTCGTCAAAACAAATAAAACAATTTAAATGCAATGGACGACAATCTGAAGCAAAAATATGTGGAAGTGCAAATTGGGCTTCAGAAATGCAAGGCATGAGATGGTGGAAACTTCCCTGAAATGCGGTGCTAGATGTGGCATGATACGCTGCCTCAGGAGGAGGTGGAAGTGGCTGCAGATGAGAATCTGGAGGAGATGACAGCTCAGGCTCAACGTAAACCATCTCGCAATCATCCTCGCTATCAGAAAATGTAGGCTCCGCAGACCTCCCCAAACTATGAAATGTATCCTCGAAAACCTCCTCGATGACTGGCAAGTGCGCATCCTGAGGCGAGGGAAGTGACATCAGTGACGGGACTGGAGGTAGACTCGTCTCGGGCAAATCCAAACACGCATCACCCTCGTCATCCCAGAAATAGTTCATCTCAGTCGTCCTCCCCCAAGTACTCAACTGCCTCGACCTGTGAAGCTAATTCTGAAGTGGAATGTGGCTCAGGCTCCATGGTGTCCTCAATCTGCTCTCGGCCATCATGCACATACACTTCATCCTCAACCTCAAAGTGAAAATGCATCGTGTCACCGTCGTGGTCGACACGCACTCCGTCATCTGTCTCCTCTGACTCCTCAATATATACATGTTCAAAACTCTTCTACTTGGCCCCAATGCACCCTCTTCACAGGTCTCTCTAAATAATCCATAGGGTCGCCCTGGAATGAGCCCTCAGCTGGCTTCTCAGGCTGACACTGGACCTGCAGCTCTGCATCCTGAAGTGGAAAACTGGGACTGGCCATCATCCTCATGACCAAGTGACGGCTCTCCAGATGGCTCAGTCTGCTCCCACTCTGCAAGGTCCCTCAGGTACAACCAAGAATCCTCGGTCGAATAATCAAAGAACTCTCCACCGCAGCTCATCTGCACCAAATCTCGCCCAGATGGCGATAACCCTGTGTAGAAGATCTGCAGAAGATGATCCTCGTGAAAGCTCTGGTGTGGGCACGCAAGCACCAAATCAGTGAACCTCTGCCAAGCCTGATGGTAGGCCTCCCACTCAGCCTGGATAAAGCTCGCTACATGCTCCATGGCCTGCCGCCCATGTACCTGCTCCAAAAAGATAGGCAAAAATACCCGGAGAAATTCAGCCTGAAATGACAACCAAGTAAAATGTGAGTCCAGAGACAATGAATCAAACCAAAGTCTAGCATCATCCTGTAAAGAATCGGGAAAGAATCTAAAATATATGCAATCATCATCGATATTCCCACCAAGACATGAATGCATCCAATCTTCAAAATTTTTAATATGTAAGTGAGGGTTCTCCCACTCCGTGCCATGAAAGTATGGCGGAAGTGGGATATCCTCCAAATCAACGTCCGAAAAATTTGAAGGTGATGCCATGTTGTTCATAAAAAAAATTCCAAGAAAAATGAAAATAAACAAGCAAAAAGACTCAATAAGTGGGAAAATAAAGAAAATGAAAGACACACACTAAGAGATAGAAGTATCACACTAAAAGTTTCAAAATCAATCAAAAATTGCTACTACTAGAAACCGTTGTCCCCGGCAACGGCGCCAATTGGTTGACTCGGAAAAACGCGCAAGTGCACGCCTTCCGCTCCCAAGCGTAGGAGCGTCAATGCAATATAAAAATAACCGGTGAGTACCGGGTCGGATCACAGGGACAATTCGTTCTACTTTCACAAAATTGATCGATAACGAAAAATAAAGTGTAAAACAACTACCTAAATTACGGTGGATGAGTGGAGGAAAAAGTGTGGTGAAAACAAAAATTAACCTAAATTGGTAGGGTTAGAGAGCCAAAGGTGGAGTTTAGGATAGCTAGGAGAGAGAGCATGGGTTGTGGGATCATTAAAATTGGCGTTAATCAAGTCCCTAATTACCACATATAACACAATTGGTCATCCGGCTAAGGAAGCCCAATCGGAATATTTAGCTTTAAAAACACAACAATTTTGCAATCGGGATGGAAATATTATCAAGGCACTAACTAAATTAAGCACATGGATTTTTCTCAAATTTGCCCTCTCGGGACTTAGCCAATTAAATTTGTGCCCTAATTAAACATCTAACATTAACATTCAAAATAGGGCAAGAGGAAATTAGGGCAAGAAATTAACATCCAACCCAATGAATCACAACCCAAGCACAATAGCACTACTCAATCATACTAAACAAGATGATATTCATAGACAAATTCATCCAATGTTCATTACAAAATGAGAGATACAAAAATACAAAATGGGAGAGGAAAGATTTCACCAAGGTTTCCCCAAACGAGCCCTAGCCTCCTCCAATTTGCTCCTCCACCAAGCTTTTCCACCCTCCAATGGCTTCTAAGCCCTAGCCCAAGCTTTGGGGAGGAAGAGCACTCCCCAAGCCCTAAAAATCGCCCCAAACAGCAGCTGGAATCCAAAAATCGAAGCTCTCCCCTGTGTTTTTCGCACTCAGCCCCCTTTAGCCATTGCGGGTCGGGTTTTTGCACCCGACCCGCGCCCCAAACCCGCGCGCGCGCTGGGAAGCCAAAAAAGGCGGAGCGGGCCGGGTCGGATCCCGGCCCGCTCGCCATCCGCCCGCTCGACGAGCGGGCGGGGCGTGACATCCGCCCCGCTCGACGAGCGGGCGGGCTGAGAGCCTGCCTTGATTTTTCGGCGGGCCGGCCAAGCTGGGCCGGCCCGCACAATTAAAAAAAAAATCTTTTTTTTATATTTAAAATCAGCGCGCGCGGGGAGCTGAAGACGCGGAGAGCGGCCCGATGGCGCCACGTGGCGCCATCTGATTGGCCCACGTGGCGCCCCTTGATTTCTTGTGTTTTTCCTGGATTTAAACCCCCATTTCTCCTCCAATAAATTCACAAAAAATACCTAAAAGCCCCAGAAAAATCCCAAAAAATTCTGGAAAATCTCCAAGACTCCTAGGGGTACCTGAAAAATAGGAGAAGCAAAAATTAGTCTATTTGATGTGAAAATAAATATAATGACTATTAAAAAACACAATATTGACTTCCAATAAGCTATATAAAATATTCCAATGCTCAAATAAATCCCAAAAAATGGCGATATGATCGAAATAATGGCAGGAGCATAGGAAAAAATAATAGGAAGCCAATAACGACGATAAAAACCGTATTTTGTACCAAGAATGAGAATAAGCCCTAAAATTGATATGAAATGAAAATATACCCAAAAAGAGCACAATTAAGCCTAATCTTTAGCACAAAATGGGGATAGTTAGGGGTAAAAACATGCAATTTATATCCCGAATCACACCCCCCAACTAGCTTTTTGCTAGTCCCTAGCAAAATACGCGATAAATTCGGATAAAATTGAAAAACATGCACCAAATCCTCGATATCATCATGGCATACTCCAAAAATGAGATTTCCAATTGATTTCAAAGCCAATATACCAAATATATGAAAGTAAATAACAAATGAAACTCTCATCAATCCAATTCAAAGAAAAGTAAGGAAATAAGCCATGTATCACACGTATCGGGAAATATCACGATGTCAAAATTTCCAATTTTCATGAAAATGGCCAAAACGAAAAAAAAAAAAAATTTCATCTAAGTTGTGGGAGATGAGATTGCATCACTCATGTTGTTTATTCTTTCATTTTTCATTCATTTTTCTTTTTCTTTTCTACTTTTTTTTTCTTTTTTTTGTTTTTTGATGTTTATGTTTTGCATTCACGCGATAACGCCATAAATGCAAACACCGACACATTTGCATACACGCGATGACGCTATATATGCAAATGTACGGAATGATCTCCTAAATCTCATCTTTGGCGTCCTCCCCAATGTTTCGTGGGGCACCGGCTACTCAATTTGATTAGAAAGAAACATCCACTTTATACTAACTCTCTTTTTCATTTTCCAACACAAATTAGCAACTCATCCACCCATTCCTAAGAGGAAAACAAAGCATGCACAATTGGCCAAATCCAATCCAATTAAAAACCACACCGTTCATCCAAATTCATGCGACCACTTACACCAAACTTTTCCCAAATTATCTCAAAGAAAGTATCACAACATATGAAATAGCTTCATACATGGTATATTAACATATGAATCCAATTTGGAAAAGAAATGAAAACGTGCCAATCGAACATCGAGAATTTGATACCAAAATGATAATCCGAAAAATCGCATGGCATTAAGCAAGTAGGGACTACATAAAGCAAATGGCGTAGGAACGAGAAGGCCAAAATGATATGCAATGACATTCATGGAATGTGGTGAAACATGGAGGGATCTCAAAAAAAAAAATTAGGCTCAAAATCCTAACAAACCTAAAGATTCTAACACTCTCCCCCCCAACTTAAAATCAGCATTGTCCTCAATGTTGGGAGAGTACTAGATCTTGGCAAAAGATCCTAAAAAAAGAAAAGAAATGCATACGAAAGCAAAATGCAAAAGCAAACTAACTTTTAATTTTATTTATTTACACTACATGGAAAGAACACACCGTGGCAAATGGCGGATCCCGAATGTATAACGGTGGTGGTAGCTGCTCGATCATATCCTTTTGCTCCTCCGCCAGCTGCTTTGGAGCTAGGCCACCACCGGCCTCCTTGGATTCCAGCAATGCAACTCCAAGCATCTCCTTTGGATAATATGGATCACGTGGGAGACGAGCTGCATCAATCCAAGTCATGTCCTCATGCCCTGCAAAAGCATTCCAAAACGGGTCGTCAAAACAAATAAAACAATTTAAATGCAATGGACGACAATCTGAAGCAAAAATATGTGGAAGTGCAAATTGGGCTTCAGAAATGCAAGGCATGAGATGGTGGAAACTTCCCTGAAATGCGGTGCTAGATGTGGCATGATACGCTGCCTCAGGAGGAGGTGGAAGTGGCTGCAGATGAGAATCTGGAGGAGATGACAGCTCAGGCTCAACGTAAACCATCTCGCAATCATCCTCGCTATCAGAAAATGTAGGCTCCGCAGACCTCCCCCAAACTATGAAATGTATCCTCGAAAACCTCCTCGATGACTGGCAAGTGCGCATCCTGAGGCGAGGGAAGTGACATCAGTGACGGGACTGGAGGTAGACTCGTCTCGGGCAAATCCAAACACGCATCACCCTCGTCATCCCAGAAATAGTTCATCTCAGTCGTCCTCCCCAAGTACTCAACTGCCTCGACCTGTGAAGCTAATTCTGAAGTGGAATGTGGCTCAGGCTCCATGGTGTCCTTAATCTGCTCTCGGCCATCATGCACATACACTTCATCCTCAACCTCAAAGTGAAAATGCATCGTGTCACCGTCGTGGTCGACACGCACTCCGTCATCTGTCTCCTCTGACTCCTCAATATATACATGTTCAAACTCTTCTACTTGGCCCCAATGCACCCTCTTCACAGGTCTCTCTAAATAATCCATAGGGTCGCCCTGGAATGAGCCCTCAGCTGGCTTCTCAGGCTGACACTGGACCTGCAGCTCTGCATCCTGAAGTGGAAACTGGGACTGGCCATCATCCTCATGACCAAGTGACGGCTCTCCAGATGGCTCAGTCTGCTCCCACTCTGCAAGGTCCCTCAGGTACAACCAAGAATCCTCGGTCGAATAATCAAAGAACTCTCCACCGCAGCTCATCTGCACCAAATCTCGCCCAGATGGCGATAACCCTGTGTAGAAGATCTGCAGAAGATGATCCTCGTGAAAGCTCTGGTGTGGGCACGCAAGCACCAAATCAGTGAACCTCTGCCAAGCCTGATGGTAGGCCTCCCACTCAGCCTGGATAAAGCTCGCTACATGCTCCATGGCCTGCCGCCCATGTACCTGCTCCAAAAAGATAGGCAAAAATACCCGGAGAAATTCAGCCTGAAATGACAACCAAGTAAAATGTGAGTCCAGAGACAATGAATCAAACCAAAGTCTAGCATCATCCTGTAAAGAATCGGGAAAGAATCTAAAATATATGCAATCATCATCGATATTCCCACCAAGACATGAATGCATCCAATCTTCAAAATTTTTAATATGTAAGTGAGGGTTCTCCCACTCCGTGCCATGAAAGTATGGCGGAAGTGGGATATCCTCCAAATCAACGTCCGAAAAATTTGAAGGTGATGCCATGTTGTTCATAAAAAAAAATTCCAAGAAAAATGAAAATAAACAAGCAAAAAGACTCAATAAGTGGAAAATAAAGAAAATGAAAGACACACACTAAGAGATAGAAGTATCACACTAAAAGTTTCAAAATCAATCAAAAATTGCTACTACTAGAAACCGTTGTCCCCGGCAACGGCGCCAATTGGTTGACTCGGAAAAACGCGCAAGTGCACGCCTTCCGCTCCCAAGCGTAGGAGCGTCAATGCAATATAAAAATAACCGGTGAGTACCGGGTCGGATCACAGGGACAATTCGTTCTACTTTCACAAAATTGATCGATAACGAAAAATAAAGTGTAAAACAACTACCTAAATTACGGTGGATGAGTGGAGGAAAAAGTGTGGTGAAAACAAAAATTAACCTAAATTGGTAGGGTTAGAGAGCCAAAGGTGGAGTTTAGGATAGCTAGGAGAGAGAGCATGGGTTGTGGGATCATTAAAATTGGCGTTAATCAAGTCCTAATTACCACATATAACACAATCGGTCATCCGGCTAAGGAAGCCCAATCGGAATATTTAGCTTTAAAAACACAACAATTTTGCAATCGGGATGGAAATATTATCAAGGCACTAACTAAATTAAGCACATGGATTTTTCTCAAATTTGCCCTCTCGGGACTTAGCCAATTAAATTTGTGCCCTAATTAAACATCCAACATTAACATTCAAAATAGGGCAAGAGGAAATTAGGGCAAGAAATTAACATCCAACCCAATGAATCACAACCCAAGCACAATAGCACTACTCAATCATACTAAACAAGATGATATTCATAGACAAATTCATCCAATGTTCATTACAAAATGAGAGATACAAAAATACAAAATGGGAGAGGAAAGATTTCACCAAGGTTTCCCCAAACGAGCCCTAGCCTCCTCCAATTTGCTCCTCCACCAAGCTTTTCCACCCTCCAATGGCTTCTAAGCCCTAGCCCAAGCTTTGGGGAGGAAGAGCACTCCCCAAGCCCTAAAAATCGCCCCAAACAGCAGCTGGAATCCAAAAATCGAAGCTCTCCCCTGTGTTTTTCGCACTCAGCCCCCTTTAGCCATTGCGGGTCGGGTTTTTGCACCCGACCCGCGCCCAAACCCGCGCGCGCGCTGGGAAGCCAAAAAAGGCGGAGCGGGCCGGGTCGGATCCCCGGCCCGCTCGCCATCCGCCCCGCTCGACGAGCGGGGCGGGCGTGACATCCGCCCGCTCGACGAGCGGGCGGGCTGAGAGCCCGCCTTGATTTTTCGGCGGGCCGGCCAAGCTGGGCCGGCCCCGCACAATTAAAAAAAAAATCTTTTTTTTTATATTTAAAATCAGCGCGCGCGGGGGAGCTGAAGACGCGGAGAGCGGCCCCGATGGCGCCCACGTGGCGCCATCTGATTGGCCCACGTGGCGCCCCCTTGATTTCTTGTGTTTTTCCTGGATTTAAACCCCCATTTCTCCTCCAATAAATTCACAAAAAATACCTAAACATGAGACATCTCGCCTTCTCAAGGAGTGTTCTATTCATCCGCTCGGCAACTCCATTTGACTGCGGATCTCCTGGTGTAGTGAAGTGACGCCTTACTCCTTGCTCCCGGCAGAATCTTGTGAACATTGCAGAAGTAAACTCGCCACCATTGTCGGATCTCAGCACTTTTAGCTTCTTTCCTGTTTGAGTCTCCACAAGGGTCTTCCATGCCTTGAACTTCTCAAACGCCTCCGACTTTTCCTTCATCACATACACCCATACTTTTCTAGAGAAATCATCAATAAATGATATGAAATAACGCGCCATACCTAGAGAGTGAATTGGAGCAGGACCCCAAACATCGGTGTGAACATAATCGAGAATCCCTCCCGTGTTATGCTTTCCTGTGCCGAAACTAACCTTTGTCTGCTTGCCGTAGACACAATTCTCGCAGAACTCCAGCTCCTTGAAGTTCACCCCATTGATTAAACCACGCTTCCTTAAAGCCTCCAATCTTTTCTCCGTGACATGTCCTAGTCTGAGATGCCACAGCCTGGTCGAATCAATCTCATGCGAGCTCTTAATGCCAACACTGGAGTCGCCAATAATTGTCGTCCCCTTCAACAAATATATGCCATTTACCTTTTCACCTCTCATCACAACTATCGATCCCTTCGATATCTTCAGCGCATTCCTCTCGATCGTGACCTTGCAACCCATGGAATCCAATGCCCCCACGGAAACTAGTGACTTTCTCAAAGCTGGAACGTGCCACACATTGGTGAGTATGCGCACCACGCCATCGAACATCTTGATTCTTACCGAACCAACTCTAATAGCTTTGCACTCTTCATCATTGCCCATAAAGACTGATCCATCCTGCTTAGTGTTGTAGGTATGAAAACAATCTCTATTTGGAGTCATATGAAACGACGCACCTGAGTCCATGATCCAGTCATGGTTCGCAACTTCTAAAGAAGTTGCAGTGAAGAGATCGTAGGTCTCCTCTCTCATCACGTCTTCCTTTTGCACAGTTGCAACTGATGATGATGCGTGCGCTTCCTTGTCGTTGTTCCTTCTCTCCAGGCATTCTCTTTTTCAATGTCCATGCTTCTTGCAAATATGACACCTCGTGTCTCTGGTCCTTGATCTCGATCTCGATCTCCCGTTGTAGTTGCCTTTTCTGTTGCTTCGCTCCGAAGCAAACATCGCCTGGCTGTCTGAAGCTCCTTCGCTCAAGCCAACGCTTGCCATGCGATCTCGCAACTCCTCGCTGTAGAGCCCCGTCTTCACATCTTCAAGAATGAGAGCATCTCGACTGTAGAGCATGGTGTTGATGAACGTCGTATACCTCTCTGGTAACGACAGGAGCAGGATCATAGCTTCATGCTCCGCCTCCACAGTCAGACCAACCGCCCTCATCTTCATCACTAAGCCGTTGAAGGTATCAATGTGATCCTTCAATGAGGTCCCATCTCGCATCTTGAAAGTAAAGAATGTCTTCAGTAGGATAAGCCGATTGGTGAGCGACTTCTTCAGGTACAGCTTCTCGAGCTTCTCCCATAATTCCTTGGCCGTAGTCTCTTCGGACACTTGGTAGATTACCTCGTCCGATAAGCTGAGCTGGATGGTTGTCATCGTCGAGTCCTCCATCTCCATCTTCTCCCTTTCCGAGATATCTGCAGGTAGAGCCGCCGTGTCGTACACCACCCGGTGTACGCGGTCCTTTCGCAAGATAGCCTTCATCTTGTACTGCCATATCTCGAAGTTTCCCTTGCCATCGAATCTTTCGATTTTGTAGTGCGAGCCTCCCACCGTCGCATGCGATCGCCCCGCATACGAGTCTGAATTGGTTGCGTCTCCTTTTGTAGAAGAATCCTCCGCCATCGCCTTGGACTTGTCTCACGAGCCTTGATGCTCTGATACCAATTGTTGGGGTTCTGGGTCACCTTTTGTGTAATACCAACCCTCGCGGAAATTCCAAGATCGTGGGGACAACGAACAAGGCAGAGTGGCCTTTCGCTACAAAATACGCAACCAAGTAAATAAAATGAAATAACCACAAAAGAGCAACACACCTTGCACACCGGAGTTTTATACTGGTTCCACCCAAATATGGTGTACATCCAGTTGGAGAGATTCACTACTGCTTCAGCAAATTCGGATCACAACCAGGAGAAACCTCACAACACAAGCCCCAAAACCCCCTTGATTCGCCTCCTGTTTATTCTACAGGGAGCCGCGAACCTTACATAAAACAGCGCTTAAAACGCTCTGGGATCCCTCACTGCACCGTGAGTTACTTCTGAAGCTGCTCGATGATATTTGAAGGCATCATCACATCCCCTTTTATAAGCTCCAAATCCTTCACGGGAAACCAATAGGAAGGAGGGTTTGTCGCTTTCATGGTTAGGTGGCCAAAGGAAAAAATCAACTTTGGCTTGCCCGGTTGGTGGCCAAACAAGGGGAGGTCAACATTGGTGTACCCGGTTTTGTTTTGTAGCAATAATTCAACACTCCACCTTGATACAAAACATACCGCATAACCCCCCAAACCAAAACCTCCACCTTCAGACAAACCACCTTTCCATGATGAGGTCAGGGCACTTGGTTAGTGAGCTTCGCTCTAAGCATCACCAACTAACCGAGTGTCCAACGAACTCATTTCCAAAGATGAGTCTCCGAACACTGCCGAAACTCCAAGAATTCATACCTGAAGCAAAACATGTAGTGATCTCTCCCAGTGCCACCTCGTGGCACCCTAGCACCTCTTCAAGGAAAACAAGTTTGAGCGTCGCTCAAACTTCGACGCCGACCTTTCTCCTGCCGGGTTCTCCTTCTTGTGAATCTCCTTGGGATATGCTTTGTCGACCCTTGCACATCGCCACCCTGAATTTGCGTCCAAACTCAATGCATCCATCGCAATCTTATCTGCCATAAGATCTCCACGCGCCTGCAATGCATAAACTAAATTCACGTAATCATCAAAACGAGCTGGGGCCTTTACGGTGCGTCGCCCTACTCTGCTAGCAATAGAGTCGTCAACCATAGCCCTAGTCTCTCCACCTAGACTAGAACTTCCACCACTGTCGCTGCATGTAGTAGTCTCCACTTGTGGACTCTCTCCTTCAACCGCCTCGCCTTTACCTTTATCTGTGTCAATACATGGATTTGGAAAAAATACCTCCACCTCGTTCGAGGCCTTTTCGGTATTTTCTGTAGCCTTCTTTTGCAGCATTGTCGACTCTTCAAATGTAACATGTCGACTAACCAGGACCTTCTTCTCTTCTGGACTCCACAGTCTATAACCTTCAACGCCATCCATGTATCCCAGCAAGATACACTTCTTCCCATTCGCGCTGATCTTGTCACTTCCATTGTGAACCTGTACTGGACATCCAAATATTCGAAGATGATATAACTTTACTGGCTTACCTTTCCAGACCTCCTCTGGGATTTTATCGCCGATAGCTGAAGATGGAATTCTGTTCACCAAATATACATCGGTTGACATAGCTTCAGCCCAAATTCCCTTTGACAATCCCGATGTAAACATGAGACATCTCGCCTTCTCAAGGAGTGTTCTATTCATCCGCTCGGCAACTCCATTTGACTGCGGATCTCCTGGTGTAGTGAAGTGACGCCTTACTCCTTGCTCCCGGCAGAATCTTGTGAACATCGCAGAAGTAAACTCGCCACCATTGTCGGATCTCAGCACTTTTAGCTTCTTTCCTGTTTGAGTCTCCACAAGGGTCTTCCATGCCTTGAACTTCTCAAACGCCTCCGACTTTTCCTTCATCACATACACCCATACTTTTCTAGAGAAATCATCAATAAATGATATGAAATAACGCGCCATACCTAGAGAGTGAATTGGAAACATCGGTGTGAACATAATCGAGAATCCCTCCCGTGTTATGCTTTCCTGTGCCGAAACTAACCTTTGTCTGCTTGCCGTAGACACAATTCTCGCAGAACTCCAGCTCCTTGAAGTTCACCCCATTGATTAAACCACGCTTCCTTAAAGCCTCCAAGCTTTTCTCCGCGACATGTCCTAGTCTGAGATGCCACAGCCTGGTCGAATCAATCTCATGCGAGCTCTTAATGCCAACACTGGAGTCGCCAATAATTGTCGTCCCCTTCAACAAATATATGCCATTTACCTTTTCACCTCTCATCACAACTATCGATCCCTTCAATATCTTCAGCGCATTCCTCTCGATCGTGACCTTGCAACCCATGGAATCCAATGCCCCCACGGAAACTAGTGACTTTCTCAAAGCTGGAACGTGCCACACATTGGTGAGTATGCGCACCACGCCATCGAACATCTTGATTCTTACCGAACCAACTCCAATAGCTTTGCACTCTTCATCATTGCCCATAAAGACTGATCCATCCTGCTTAGTGTTGCAGGTATGAAAACAATCTCTATTTGGAGTCATATGAAACGACGCACCTGAGTCCATGATCCAGTCATGGTTCGCAACTTCTAAAGAAGTTGCAGTGAAGAGATCGTAGGTCTCCTCGCTCATCACGTCTTCCTTTTGCACAGTTGCAACTGATGATGATGCGTGCGCTTCCTTGTCGTTGTTCCTTCTCTCCGGGCATTCTCTTTTTCAATGTCCATGCTTCTTGCAAATATGACACCTCGTGTCTCTGGTCCTTGATCTCGATCTCGATCTCCCGTTGTAGTTGCCTTTTCTGTTGCTTCGCTCCGAAGCAAACATCGCCTGGCTGTCTGAAGCTCCTTCGCTCAAGCCAACGCTTGCCATGCGATCTCGCAACTCCTCGCTGTAGAGCCCCGTCTTCACATCTTCAAGAATGAGAGCATCTCGACTGTAGAGCATGGTGTTGATGAACGTCGTATACCTCTCTGGCAACGACAGGAGCAGGATCATAGCTTCATGCTCCGCCTCCACAGTCAGACCAACCGCCCTCATCTTCATCACTAAGCCGTTGAAGGTATCGATGTGATCCTTCAATGAGGTCCCATCTCGCATCTTGAAAGTAAAGAATGTCTTCAGTAGGATAAGCCGATTGGTGAGCGACTTCTTCAGGTACAGCTTCTCGAGCTTCTCCCATAATTCCTTGGCCGTAGTCTCTTCGGACACTTGGTAGATTACCTCGTCCGATAAGCTGAGCTGGATGGTTGTCATCGTCGAGTCCTCCATCTCCATCTTCTCCCTTTCCGAGATATCTGCAGGTAGAGCCGCCGTGTCGTACACCACCCGGTGTACGCGGTCCTTTCGCAAGATAGCCTTCATCTTGTACTGCCATATCTCGAAGTTTCCCTTGCCATCGAATCTTTCGATTTTGTAGTGCGAGCCTCCCACCGTCGCATGCGATCGCCCCGCATACGAGTCTGAATTGGTTGCGTCTCCTTTTGTAGAAGAATCCTCCGCCATCGCCTTGGACTTGTCTCACGAGCCTTGATGCTCTGATACCAATTGTTGGTGTTCTGGGTCACCTTTTGGGTAATACCAACCCTCGCGGAAATTCCAAGATCGTGGGGACAACGAACAAGGCAGAGTGGCCTTTCGCTACAAAATACGCAACCAAGTAAATAAAATGAAATAACCACAAAAGAGCAACACACCTTGCACAACGGAGTTTTATACTGGTTCCACCCAAATATGGTGTACATCCAGTTGGAGAGATTCACTACTGCTTCAGCAAATTCGGATTACAACCAGAAGAAACCTCACAACCCAAGCCCCAAAAACCCCTTGATTCGCCTCCTGTTTATTCTACAGGGAGCCGCGAACCTTACATAAAACAGCGCTTAAAACGCTCTGGGATCCCTCACTGCACCGTGAGTTGCTTCTGAAGCTGCTCGATGATATTTGAAGGCATCATCACATCCCCTTTTATAAGCTCCAAATCCTTCACGGGAAACCAATAGGAAGGAGGGTTTGTCGCTTTCATGGTTAGGTGGCCAAAGGAAAAAATCAACTTTGGCTTGCCCGGTTGGTGGCCAAACAAGGGGAGGTCAACATTGGTGTACCCGGTTTTGTTTTGTAGCAATAATTCAACAGAAAACACTTCATACATGTTCGAGGCCAAAAAAATAAAATTAAAGTTGGAAAATTAAACAAAATTGCCAGCATGTTTGATATCTGAACATACCACGGCAAGCCAGACAACTCAAACTCTGTTTAATCCCATATACCATCTGAGCTGCCTTCCAATTTTACTGGATCTTTACAGAGAACTTAATTTGTTCATTTGCACAATGCCAATGTGACCATAACGTGGGCTCAAAACACTCTTCAACCTGGAGTTGGTTTCATGGAGATATCAATCCCCAGCTCATAATTTTTGTCACTCCTTCCAACTTGTAGTTTTGGCTAATAAGGTTATATGTGATGCACACCAAAATTCGGAGCCGCAAAAAAAGGTACATCGGGCAAATATACATATTCGTGTTATAAGAGAAAACAAAACAGAAAGGAAAAAAAAAGATACATCTACATTGTTGAATTCCTTACCACGACGTCAAAACTCTAGAGTTAAGGAAATATTTTTATAATCTAACACGCGCTCACAAGTTGATGACCCTTTTTAATGGACCGAAAACTGGAATATTCGCCTTTTTTTAATGCATCCAAGTGCATTTGAACCTGGGTGGCTCTGATACCATGTTGAGTTCCTTATCACTACATCAAAACTCCAGAGTTGTGACGAGGGTTAAGTGAAATATGTTCGTGTCGACTTCTCCAATGGTTTTGATTGTGTTTGTGGCTTGACGATGGCTCTCCATCAACATCGGTCAGCTTAATTGCCATCACCGGCGGAGGAGAGATCTTTGTCGCTATTCCGGCAATGTCAGGGTCTAGGACACGGACTTGTTCTGTTGGTATCATCTGACTATCTCCCATCTCTCATCTTTGTGTCTATCCTAATGCTGACCTGTCCATGATCAGAACAAAGGACTGGGCTCCATGTTTCTCATACTTCTTCTCCATGAGGGTAGGAAACTCTCGTTGGTCTTACCTCATCCTTGCTTTGATTTCTGTCGCAGAACTGTAAACGTAATAGGTTAGTCAAGAGACTCAACTTTTGCTTTGCCTTATCTTAAATCTTATCACATGAAATCTATGAAATTAGCTTGACAAACCAACAAGTTGATTACAGAATGAGCTTTCTGAATATTACATTGATTTGATATGTCGGCACAAATTCGTTCTCTCCTAAAGATTCTTTAAATCCTTCTGATAGCAAACTATGGTTAAAATACATTGCAGTTGGTTACATGAATTATGGTGCTTAGAACATGAATAGATTGGGAAAATAATATTCTGCATTTTGTGTTGTCTACAGAGATTTGTACATTGGATTACATATAGAAAAATGTGATGTCGTTAGTGTTTTGGTGAAGAAATCAACCACTTGAGCTTTAGAAGAAAAGCAATCCAATAAAAAAAACGTATACTTAGTTAGCAATATGAATTTGTTAAGACAACGTAATCATTTTTGAAGTTCAGTGCTTAGTCACAACAAATAAAACACAAAGATAAAACATAAACACCAAGGTGACACAAGAAACTTGGTAACGCAGTTCGGTGCGCACACCTACATCTGTGGGGCAACGCCCAGAAAAATAAATTACTCAACTAAATATTAATGATTACAATCACCAATACCACGTAATACTAAGGGAAACAAACTCCCCCTTAATACAAACCACTAGGGGTGATCTCAATCAACCTCGTGGAGTAATTTGCGCAAGATCCCCTTGCATGCAAGATCCCCTTGCATGCAAGATCCCCTTGCACAACCGACTAGATCAACTCCCTTAATCCCTACGTGCGTAACCGTCGGCCTCCGTCCCCGGACGTAGAAAACTGCAAGATCCCCTTGCACCACCGACCAGAATCAACTCCCTTGACTCCTTCACCATCGGCCTCCCTCCCGGAGTTCTTTGATCAACTTTCGCAAAAGCCGTGCCCTGGCCGAAGAACCGCACAACCCATATATCCTTCGCTCCCCCTTGATTGCGGAGTGGATATGGAAGGAAACTTGAACAATCTGTGCAGATACGGCAGCCCGCAAAAATCCAAACCAATTCGGGCAATTGGTTCCGCAAAATCCTCTAGTATTAAACTGATTTGCGGGCAAGATTCTCTCCAACCGAATCAACTATAATAACGAGAAACTATAAAAAGCTACCAAATATATCTGCAGCGATTCCTCAATCACATCTACCTATACCAGAATAGGTTGAAGAAACTATAAAAAGATCTGCAGCAATCAATCTTTCCAACCAACAAATCTGCGAGATATTCACTTTCTATTTCAACCCAATATCCCTTCAATTTAGCAATTGATTTAGGAAGGGCTTTCCAAATATCTCTCATGCAGATATTCCACAATCAATTCAGGAATCCCCGACATTCTAGGCAGCAAATCAGATCTGAATCCGCAAGACAGATCTACAGACCAAAGCAGCACTTTCTGCATACGAACCAGAATTCCAGATCCCGAATGTTGAACATTATGTTGCAACATTATGTTCAACATTACTGCTCAACCTGCTCAATACACATCTGATTCCTCAACCTGAGCTCTCTAGATGTAGTGCCACTAATGCCAACAAATATCAGCAGAATTTCAACCCTAACAATCTCCCCCTTTGGCATTATGTGGCACAACCCAAGCAAGCACCAACCAAGCCAAGCACACATTCTCCCCTTTTGAGCCACAATAATCCAAATCACATTCTCCCCCTTACTAGAACAACCCGAGCAGAGATCACCTCAGAAGAAACAGCCAAAATTCAGCAAAAGTATGTCCTCATGACTCTAATACTTATCAGCTAGCCTCACATCTCCAAAAGAAAATTCAGAAAAACTCATCCGAGACACATCTAAAGGCTCCTCTGTCTCTCTTATTAGCAAATAAATCCTCAGGCAAGCGAAATAAGGGGAAGAACACTATACCTCATATCTGACAGTAGGGTGTCCGAATGAAATGATGTCCAGGGTAGAAGTCGAGCTCTGAGGGGCCGAAAAGTAGTTGGAGAGTTGACAACATCGGCGGTGTTGATAGAGGAGCTTCGGTGGTCTGCATGTTAAAATTTGGAGACGTGGATGCGGTGGAACCGGCTAAGAGATGGACAAACTTTGGAGAAGTCGGCCGGTCTAGGTGAAGAGGCCGCAGAAGATGGAACAGAGGTGGATTGCTGTGCTGGAGAGGGTACATGCGAAGATCCAATGGCACCGGCGGAGGAAGTGCAGTGAGCAGCGCGGCGAGATAGCACTTTGATAATTCTGGAGGAAGATTCATGAGACTTTGGCGCAGGTTGCTCACAGTGATTGTCGAGGGGAGATGTCGAGTCTGGTGTCATAACATCTGCAGCAACATTGTTCTGTTTTGTATCTAATGTTACAACATTAGTCACAACATGAAGTGTTTTCTCTGATGCTGTAGTGTTCTTGCTGTATAATTCAGACTTCCTGACCCATTGCTTCTTCATCTGCATATCAGGGTGCTAACATCTCTTCCATCTGACCAATGCCGCATGTGACTGAAGCAGTTTCTCTCAGTATGGCTTATGTACTTGCAGTAACTGCACACAGAGCGAGCACCTTTTATACCTCTAATCTGTCTCTTCTTCTGATCATGGCCCTTGTGCTGACCCATTTTTTCAAGTTCTTTAGTAACTTGACTTCTTCTTTCAGCAGACACATTATTGAAAGCTCCTCTATTGTATCCTACTCCGGTGCGATCTCCTGAATTCTTACCCATATTCAAGATATCATCCAGCTTTGCCTTTCCAGAATTCCACTTATCCAAAGTGCATTCATCTTTCTCTGCCCTGAGAAGAACATTTCTGAAGTTGATTTCCAATTCTCTACAGTTTTCCTCAATTTCCAGACATTTGATTTTGACCTCCTCCTTCTCTTTCTTCAGTCTTTCATTCTCCTCCTTCATGACTTCGTTGATATTGCAGATTTGCATCCACTTCTCAAACATCATTTGATAAGCCAACCGTATGTCTTCTTCATCAACCTCCTCAGAATCATCATCGCTGTCAGATGTTGTACTAAATGTTGTAACATTCTTTCTGACATTTGCAATTTTGTTCTCCAATGTTGTACTAGCTGTCACAACACTAAGTCCAACACAGCTAGGGGTGTAACCATCAGATTGATCATCAAGAATAGCCGTAAAAGCCACATAGTTGCTGGTGATGTCTTCATTTCCAGAACTTCCTTTTGAATCTTCATCACTCCAGGTACTAGCTAATGATTTCCCCTTTTTCTTCTTGAGGGTATTTGCACATTCGGCCTGTATGTGACCGAAACCTTCGCACTCCCTGCACTGTATTCATTTACCCTTACTCTTTGGCTCATACTTCTGTGCGGGATGACTGATTGCCTTTCCAGTAGTAAAAAGATACGGCCTTGATTCCTTATTGGCATATCTGTAATTCTGTCCCTTGTTACTTATCTTCCTCATCATTATGTTGAAATTCTTAGTCAGATCAATGTCATCATCAATATCCGAGTCATTTTCAGGCTTAGATGTTTTACTGACTTCAGCCTTAGAGCCACCCCTTTATCCCTGTGGTTCGGCTTCAGATTCATTTCATAGGTCTGAAGAGATCCCATGAGTTCATCCAATCTCATGGTGGATGTGTTCCTCACCTCTTCAATGGCCGCAATCTTTGCCGAACATTTATCAGGTAGAGATCTCAGAGTTTTCTCAACTAACTTCTTTTGGGAGTACTTCTTCCCAAATTGGAATGCCTGATTTGCTATATCACGTAATCTTCTATTGAATTCAGCCACACATTCATCATCATTCATTCTGAGATTTTCAAATTGAGAGGCAAGCATTTGAAGTTTAGAAGCTCTTACAGTACTTGTCCCTTCATGAATATTCTGCAGTATATCCCACGCTTCCTTTGCATACTCACACATAGAGATTAACTTGAATTGATCTTCGTCGACAGCGGAAAAAATAGCATTAATTGCTTTAGAATTGCACAAGGCCGCATGTTCTTCAATCCGACTCCAGTCTCTTACTGGATTGAGGTGTTCTTTGCCATCTTCGTCAATTTCGGTCGCCGGTGTCCATCCTTCACTGACAGTGATCCAGGCCTTTTCATCAAAGGACTTAATGAATACACGCATCCGAGACTTCTAGTAAGTGTAGTTTGCACCAGTGAGCAAAGGAGGACGAACAACGGAGGCACCTTCTCGTGTAGCCATGACTCAAGTACTGAAATCCAAGATCACACCTTCTTTGAAAACAAAGATACACGAGTGACCTGCTCTGATACCAATTGAAAGTTCAGTGCTTAGTCACAACAAATAAAACACAAAGATAAAACATAAACACCAAGGTGACACAAGAAACTTGGTAACGCGGTTCGGTGCGCACACCAACATTTGTGGGGCCACGCCTAGAAAAATAAATTACTCCACTAAATATTAATGATTACAATCACCAATACCACGTAATACTAAGGGAAACAAACTCCCCCTCAATACAAACCGCTAGGGGTGATCTCAATCAACCCCGTGGAGTAATTTGCGCAAGCTCCCCTTGCATGCAAGATCCCCTTGCACAACCGACTAGATCAACTCTCTTGATCACTACTTGCATAGCCGCCGGCCTCCATCTCCGGATGTAGAAAACCGTAAGATCCCCCTGCACCACCGACTAGAATCAACTCCCTTGACTCCTTCACCGTCGGCCTCCCTCCCGAAGTTCTTTGATCAACTTTCGCAAAAGACGTGCCCTGACCGAAAAACCGCACAACCCATATATCCTTCGCTCCCCCTTGATTGCAGAGTGGATAGGGAAGGAAACTTGAACAATCTGTGCAGATACGGCAGCCCGCAAAAATCCAAACCAATTCGGGCAATTGGTTCCGCAAAATCCTCTAGCATTAAACTGATTTGCGGGCAAGATTCTGTCCAACCGAATCAACTATAATAACAAGAAAAATAAAAGCTACCAAATATATCTCCAGCGATTCCTCAATCACAGCTACCTATACCAGAATAGGTTGAAGAAACTATAAAAAGATCTGCAGCAATCAATCTTTCCAACCAACAAATCTGCGAGGTATTCACTTTCTATTTCAACCCAACATCCCTTCAATTTAGCAACTGATTTAGGAAGGGCTTTCCAAATATCTCTCATGCAGATATTCCACAATCAATTCAGGAATCCCCGACATTCTAAGCAGCAAATCAGATCTGAATCTGCAAGACAGATATGCAGACCAAAGCAGCACTTTCTGCATACGAACCAGAATTCCAGATCCCGAATGTTGAACATTATGTTGCAACATTATGTTCAACATTACTGCTCAACCTGCTCAACACACATCTGATTCCTCAACGTAAGCTCTCTAGATGTAATGCCACTAATGCCAACAAATATCAGCAAAATTTCAACCCTAACAATTTTATCTCAGTGGAAGTATTTGTTCTCACTCGACATTCAGCCTTTGTGCTTTGGAGATGTATGATATCCTATTGTTTGCTGCACCATGAAATATGAAATAAACCTAGAAGACTATATTTGCATGTGGTGGATGTGTATCAAAGTTGTTACGGCCTTAAGGCCGGCCTAGATAATAAAGGCTCATTCATTTGAATCTCAAGCGGAAGGTTGCCGCGATACTGGGAAGCTCGCCATCAGGGTCAACCAAAGAAGCTCGCCTACCGACCAGTGATTGAACCGGAAAATGCGCAAAGGCACGCCTTCCACTCCCAAGCGTAGGAGCGTCAATGCAATAAAATATAACCGGTGAGTACCGTGTCGGATCACAGGGACAATTCGTTCTACACTCGTAAAATTGATCGATAAAGAGAGATAATAGCGTGATATAACAACCTCAACTAACGGTGGATGAGTGGGAAAATTTGTGTTGAATCTATAATTCTAACCAAAATAAGTAGGGTTAGAGAACCAAATGAGAGTTATGATAGCTAGGAGGAGAGCATGGGTTGTGGGTTCACCAAGATGGGTGCCAATCAAGCCCAAATACCTCAAATAACTCAATTGATCATCCGGCTAAGGAATCCCAATCGGAATATTTAACATTAAAGAACACAACAACTTGCAATAGGACTGGATGTATCATCATAGCACTAATCAAATTTAAATATGGTCTCTTCTCAAAGAGTGCCCACTTGGGTCTTAGCCAATTAAAATGTGCCCTAATAATTCATCCAACATCAACAATATAATAGGCAAGAGGCATTGAGAACTAAGATTAACAACCCATCATAATAAATCACAACCCACACCAATCACACTACTCAATCATACTAAACAAGATGAGATTCATAGACAAAATTCATCCAAAGTTCAATACAAAATGAGAAATGCAAAATACACAAGAGGGAGAGGAAAGATATCACCAATCTCTCATCAATGTAGCTTTCCTCACACTTGAGCACCTCCTCAAAGCTTCCCATCTCCCCCATGGCCTCCAAACACTAGAACTTTTAGAGAAAATGAAGCTTGGGGCTGAAAAACAGCACCAAATTCGCATAAAAACTCATTCACAGCTTAATGGTCTAGAATTAAGTCAAACGGATCGGATTCTGGCCCAAACCCGCAAGCAATGCCCAAAGCAGCAGAAAATTTCAGCACCGTCACACTGTCTTGCGAAAATTATAGAAAAATCATCCGACCTCGGAATGACTCGTTGCAGCCGTCGATGGAAACGTAACAAAGTGTACTATGACTAAAAAATATCACTAGGCCAGAATATACACTAGAATGATAGCAGAATTATGCACCAGATGGGAATAGCAGACCAGAATTTCAGCACCGTCGCATTGTCTTGCAAAAATTCAAGAAAAATCATCCGACCTCGGAATGACTCGTTCCATGCGGCGATGGAACTGTAACAAAGTTTACTACGACTGAAAAATATCATTAAGCCGGAATATGCACTTGAATGATAGCAGAATTCTGCACAAGAGGGGAACATCAGACCGGAATTTCAGCATAGTCACATTGTCTTCCAAAAAAATGCAGTAAATTGCTCCGACCTCCAAAAATTCTGGAAAAATATGCGTTAGAATCGGGACTTCACGAACTTCAACTGAAAAATAATAGGAGACTAAGATAAAGATGCTAATATGCTGTAAAAATTGTGTTTTATACATATGTAAACGATAAGCTCCAAATTTAAGAGATATCGAAAATATGTATGAAATGAAGCTAAGATATGATTAATACATGCAAAAAAGCACCGAAATGTGGGGATAAATATACAATTTTTACCCCAAATCACACCCCCAACTAGCTTTTTGCTAGTCCCTAGCAAAATATGCGATAAATTCGGATTAAAATGAAAACATGCACCAAACTCAAGATATCATCATGGCATAATCCAAATATTATTTCCAAGTAATTTCAAAGCCAATATACACAATGTATGAAAGTAAACAACAAATGACATTCTCCTCAATCCAATTCAAAGAAAAGTAAAGTAATAAGCACAGTATCGCATTTATCGGGATTATCACAAATGACAAAGTTTCTAATTTTCATGAAAATGGCCAAAACAAAAGAAATTCCTCTAAGTTGTTGGAGATGAGATTGCATCACTCATGTTGCTTATTCTTTCATTTATTCATTCATTTCCTTTTTCTTTTTCTTTTTTTGTATGGTTTATGTTTATGTTTTGCATTCACGCAATAATGCTATGAAATGCAAACACCGCCGCCTTTGCATACACACGATGACGGTATATAGGCAAAGGGATGGAATGATCCCCTAAGTCCTCCTCAATGTTTCGTGGGGCACCGGCTACTCAATTTGATTAGAAAGAAAACATTCACTTATATTAACTCTCTTTTTCATTCTCAACATGAATTATCAACTCATCCACCCACTCCTTATGAGGAAAACAAAACATAACCAAATGGCCACGCCCTTTCCAATCAAAAACTAAACCATTCATCCCAATTCATGCAATCACTTACACCAAACTATTCCCAAATTATTTCAAAGAGAGTATCACGACATATCAAATAGTTTCATACATGGCATATTAACATTCGACTCCAAAATGGAAAAGAAATTAAAACGTGTCAATCAAACATCGAAGAAGTTGATACCAAAATAATAATCCGAAAAAATTGCATAGCATTAAGCATGTAGGGACTACGCATAAAGCTAGCGACGTAGGGACGATGAGGAAAAATATGATATGCAATAAAGAGCAATGGGTGATGGCAAAATGGAGGTATCTCAAAAATTTTTTTTTGCTAAAATCAAAATCCTAACAATCCTAAAGACTCTAACACTCTCCCCCCAACTTAAAATAAACATTGCCCTCAATGTTGGGAGAGTATTAGATCTCGGCAAAAGATCCTAGAAAAGAAAAGAAAAGAATACGAAAGCACTAAAATAAAACATTTATTTATGTACACTATTGGAAAGAACACACCGTGGCAAAAGGCGGATCTCGAATGTATACCGGTGGAGGAACTTGATCTATCAGCTCCTTTTGCTCCTCCGCCAGCTGCTTTGGAGCAAGGCCTCCACCGGCTTCCTGGGATTCCAGCAATGCAACTCCCAGCGTCCCCTTTGGATAATATGTGTCATGTGGGAGACGAGCTGCATCAATCCAAGCCATGTCTTCATGCCCTGCAACAAAAGCATTCCAAAATGGGTCGTCAAAAAAAGAATTTAAATGTAAACGACGACAATCTGAATCAAAAATATGCGGAAGTGCAAATTGGGATTCAGAAATGCAAGGCATGATATGGTGGAAACTTCCCTGAATAATGGCGCTAGATGTGGAATGATACTCTGCCTCATGAGGAAGGGGAAGCGGCTGCAGAAGAGAATCTGGAGGAGACGACGGCTCAGGCTCAATGTAGACCATCTCGCAATCGTCCTTGCTATCAGAAAGTATAGGCGCTGCAGATCTCCCCAGACTATGAAGTGTATCCTGAAAATCTCCATGAATGATGGCATGGTGTGTATCCTGAGGTGAAGGGTATATGACCTGCTGCACTGAAGTAGGAGGAAAGTCTGGCTCGGGCTCCGTCATGGTCTGTAAACTCACTCCCTCGCCCATATCATCCTCATCATCATCAAAGAAAGCTCTCTCAGCAGTCCGTCCCATGCACTCGTACACCTCAAAATGGGCGGATGTAGTAGATAGGAAACAAAACTCAGGCTCTCCAATATCATCCATATCGCTCGTACCTTCACATGCATCCACCACAACATCACCACCAATATAAAAATACATCGTGTCATCATCGTGGTCGACAAGCACCCCATCATCTATCTCCTCTGACTCCTCAAAGTGTGGACATTCTGCTTCCTCTACTTGGCTCCAATGCACCCCATAATCATATTCTTCTTGGACTTCCATAGGGTCACATTGGAATGAGCCTACAACTGGCTCCTCAGGCTGGTTCTGAACCTATTGGACTGTCTCATCATACTCTGCAAGGTCCCTCAGGTAACACCATGAATCCTCGGTCGAATAATCAAAGAACTCCCCACCGCAGCTCATCTGCACGAAGTTACGCCCAGATGGAGATAATCACGTATAAAATATCTGCAGAAGATGATCCTCGTGGAAACAATAGTCTGAGCACACAAGTACCAAATCATTGAACATCCGCCAAGCCTGATGGTAGGCCTCCCATTCTGCTTGGATAACGCTCGCTATAGCTGCTCTATGGCCTGCCGCCCATGTACCTGCTCCAAGAAAATAGGCAAAAACACTCGGAGGAATTCAGCCTGAAATGATAACCAAGTAAAATGTGAGTCGAGAGACAATGAATCAAACCACAATCTAGCATTATCTTGCAACGAATAGGGGAAGAATCTAAAATTTATGCAATCATCACAGATATTCCCACCAAGACATGAATACATCCATTCTTCAAATTTTTTCATATGTAAATGTGAGTTCGCCCACACCGAACCATAAAAGTATGGTGAGAGTGGAATATCCTCCAAATCGAAATCGGAAAAATCTGAAGATGATGCCATTTTGTTTTTTCAAAAAATATTTTTTTCAAGAAAATGAAATAAACAAGCAAGAGACTCAATAAGTGGAAAATAAATAAAATGGAAAGACACAACACTAAGAGATAGAAGTATCACACTAAAACTTTCAAAATCAATCAAAAATGCAAATAGTAGAAACCATTGTCCCCGACAATGGCGCCACTTGATTGAACCGGAAAACGTGCAAAGGCACGCCTTCCACTCCCAAGCGTAGGAGAGTCAATGCAATAAAATATAACCGGTGAGTACCGGGTCGAATCACAGGGACAAGTCGTTCTACACTCGCACAATTGATCGATAAAGAGAGATAATAGCAACATACAACAACCTCAACTAACGGTGAATGAGTGGGAAAATTTGTGTTGAATCTATAATTCTAACCAAAATAAGTAGGGTTAGAGAACCAAATGAGAGTTAGGATAGCTAGGAGGAGAGCATGGGTTGTGGGTTCACCAAGATGGGTGCCAATCAAGCCCAAATACCTCAAATAACTCAATTGATCATCCGGCTAAGGAATCCCAATCGGAATATTTAACATTAAAGAACACAACAACTTGCAATAGGGCTGGATGTATCATCATAGCACTAATCAAATTTAAACATGGTCTCTTCTCAAAGAGTGCCCACTTGGGTCTTAGCCAATTAAAATGTGCCCTAATAATTCATCCAACATCAACAATATAATAGGCAAGAGGCATTGAGAACTAAGATTAACAACCCATCATAATAAATCACAACCCACACCAATCACACTACTCAATCATACTAAACAAGATGAGATTCATAGACAAAATTCATCCAAAGTTCAATACAAAATGAGAAATGCAAAATACACAAGAGGGAGAGGAAAGATATCACCAATCTCCCATCAATGTAGCTTTTCTCACACTTGAGCACCTCCTCAAAGCTTCCCATCTCTCCAATGGCCTCCAAACCCTAGAACTTTTAGAGAAAATGAAGATTGGGGCTGAAAAACAGCCCCAAATTCGCATAAAAACTCATTCACAGCTTAACGGGTCTGGAATTAAGTCAAACGGGTCGGATTCTGGCCCAAACTCGCAAGCAATGCCCAAAGCAGCAGAAAATTTCAGCACCGTCACCTTGTCTTGCGAAAATTATAGAAAAATCATCCGACCTCGGAATGACTCGGTCCGGCGTCGATGGAAACGTAACAAATTGTACTACGACTGAAAATATCACTAGGCCGGAATATACACTAGAATAATAGCAGAATTCTGCACCAGAGGGGAATAACAGACCAGAATTTCATCACCGTCGCCCTGTCTTGCAAAAATTCAAGAAAAATCATCCGATCTCGGAATGACTCGTTCCGGGTGGCGATGGAACCGTAACAAAGTTTACTACGACTGAAAAATATCATTAAGCCGGAATATGCACTGGAATGATAGCAGAATTCTGCACAAGAGGAGAATAGCAGACCAGAATTTCAGCACCGTCACACTGTCTTCCAAAAAATGCAGTAAATTGCTCCGACCTCCAAAAATTCTGGAAAAATATACGTTGGAATCGGGACTTCACGAACTTCAATAAAAAATAATAGGAGAATAAGATGAAGATGCTAATAAGCTGTAAAAATTTTGTTTTATGCATATGTAAACGATAAGCTCCAAATTTAAGAGATATCGAAAATATGTATGAAATGAAGCTAAGATATGATTAGTACATGCACAAAAAGAACCGAAATATGGGGATAAATATACAATTTGTACCCCGAATCAACCGGCAAGCTCGCCATACCTGCAAGAAGCTCGCTTACTATACAACAGGAAGCGCGGTCGGACGGTCCGAAGACACCTAGCTCGGTCGCCGAGCTTGGGCCTAACCAAGGGCGGCCTAACACAAATATATCTGACAGGATGACGTAGGGCCAACTACCCCCATTAATGCTAAGGGTTAAGTGCGAGAACTGATGGCCGCCCATCGCGTCTCATTAACGCGTCTGACACTGTCTGACACCTATTAATGCATAAATATCTCTGACAGCCCCCGTCGACCTATCACCTCTCTACTTGCGCTCCAGCTAAGCTGACTCGACAGCTGATTGGATGGCGAGCAACCGCCTCTCAACCATATAAATGCCCCACTCCAGCCAATAATGAAGGGGTTAGTTAGTTGAAATCCTTAACTCCTCTCCAATATTCAAGGTCGGATATTTCCCATATATCTGTGCCTTCCTCATAAGCTCGCCAAGCTTCGCCGATCTACCTTAAGATCGCCTAGCGTGTCTGACACACTTATTACAAGTCACCCACTGACTTAAGCATCGGAGAGGCTACGGGCTGACATCCAGTCCCGCCTTTCCGACGAGTTGCTATTGTCGCAGGAAGCTCGCCTCAGCTACCAGGAGACGGCGACTTTGGGCGACCTTCAGGCGACATTGGATTCTTCACCCCGAAGCGCTTTCTGAGTCGTGCTAACCTCGCCATCAACCAAAAACATGTAATCATTGTACCCATGATTCCCATTAACTACAAATTTCATTGTTGACGGACTTGACCCGCAACAAAAGTCATCAATCCATCCAATGTCTAAATAAACATGAAGAGAAAGTGAATAATTTGAGCTGAAGAACAATGAATGGAAAACAGTGTCGGACAGATAATGGAGTGCATGGAGTAGCACCATATGATGAACTGACTGAGAATATGAACAACATGAGAAATATATAGTTGCATGGATGAAAGATGAATGAGAGAGCCAATCGGCTCCTGTATTGTGCACACATGGGCCATAGATGTAGAGACTGAAAGGGATGTAGAGACGACATGATCACTAAGAGCTGCTTGATCAAGGATATCCACAATATACTTCTATTAAGACAGAAGATAGCCATATGAGATGAATCTGACATCTTAATGCCAAGAAAATATTATAGAAAAATACAAAATCTTTCTCTCAAACTTTTACAGAGCTAGGGAGACTTACGAATACGTAATTGTCCTTCCAACCTTTTACAAAGCTCGGGAGCTCTAGCACGAGGTTCATGTCCTTCTTGGCGGTTATGTAGGCCCACACGCTCGACTTATGGATGCTCAAACGGAAGAAATGGCATAAAAGAGACAAGGTCGGCGTTCTCGAGATAGCGCCTCACCGGATTCTGCGCTCAAGAGGCGGGAGAGTTTTGGCGTTCTGCGCCATGATGGCCTTCATTAAATGTGTTGTCTCGACTATCAGACACGCCCGTACGAGTCACATCATCCGACCTCAACTCCCATGACGATTGAGCTCGGGTGATGAGGTCCATTGTCACAGCATTGGGCTGGCCCGGGGTACATTACTCGCCTGAAGTGGGCCGAGGGCCCAAGGACCGAGAGAGGCCACCCTCTTCGGTCCAGCCGCTTAAAGACCGGCACATGAGGGGGAGGCTCGCCTCACTTGGAATGCCAGTCTGCCAAGGTGACGCGACTATTAATCCGCCCCGAACATGACGACCTCCAGCAATGAAAGAATTCACGTCCAATTATTGAGTCCTCCATCAAAGGCAGGAGCCCCGTGTCAAACACAAAAAAGTGCATTCAATGCATGGGCACCCAGCCCAAGGAATGCTCTCAAAATAGCTCCTCCAACGAGGAAGGACGGGACGAATCCTGGATATCTGACACTCAGGTACTCCTGCACTTTAGATCTACTTCCACCATAAAAATTTCTTCCTCCTTATAGCTCGGCCTGAGGACTAATGAACGATCCCTGAACAGGTCGGAATCAGTCCCACCGAGCATCCTTTTGTCACCATCTAACTTAAGCATCTGAGAGGAATTGGTCAGAACCCAAATCTGACCCCCTGACAAGCTTTCTGTCTTGCAGATTGCCGAAGAGATTATTCGGCTGAAGCTTCGTTCGGTTCCCATCGCTCGGCCCGAAGCTCGCTTGTCCCCGGAGTCGGCTCGGCCAACGCCCCGAAGGTCCGCTTCGTCTGTCACGTCAGCTCTGACCTTCAGACTGCCTTACATCAAATCCGTGGTGAGATAACAACCTAAAAGAGTACCCATATTAAAGACTTTAACAGTTTGGTACCTCTTGAGTGCACCCATCTCAAAGATTTTCGGTGAAGACTAATGCCATGTATGGTCGTTTGCGCATTTGTCCAATGGATTATTGCTAAAGCCTAAGACCATTTATGTCCAGACCATCATTTTATACCCACAGTTATTGAAGACTTACATGACCTCTTAAATTCACCAAATGTCATTAGTATTGTGTGTGCACCCAAGGGATTGTCGGTGAAGCCTAATGTCATTAGTTGTTTGTGTGTACTTGTCCAAGGGATTGCTGGTGAAGTCCAATGCTGGCTGTGTTTGGTGTGTTTGGACCATGTTGAAAGCCATTAGTTTGTTACAGGAAAGAGGAGCTTAGATATAGGCATACCCACTCAAGCTGTCAACTGGCTTTGTGGACTTCCCATATAAGAACATAACATGTATGTTAGCATTGATCCAAATGGTGCCATGCACACATTGAAGCTGAAATAAGCACCAACAGAGTTTAAATCAGGCAGTTATACTAGCTTCATTAAGCACACAAGAGTCTCAACGACTGCTGCTCATGTAAAACTGGACAATGAAAGCTAGGTGGAAGCACTTGTTAATACAGAATAATCCTTCTCTGCCGCTGCGATGACATGAAAACCAAAATGTAGCGAAATAGGTCGACAAAGCCAATATAAAAACCAGCAGCGGAAAGACTCTCAGGGGCGTGGATAGCCACGTGGTTCATACGATGACCAAGAACCGGTGCCAGCGCCAGCTCCTGCACCGTAAAGCCCAGGTCCCTTCTCACGGCCATAACCGTCCCCAAATGAGCCCGTGTAACTGCCCATCTCAGCACCGTAAGCCCCCTTCTCACGGCCATACCCGTCCCCAAATGAGCCCGGGTAACCACCCATATCAGCGCCATAAGCCCCGGTACCTACAACAGCATGTAACATTAGACATTTGTTCTAGGGCATCATGATTTGTGAATAAAATGAAAAAAACATGGTAAAAGGTTGGTACCAGGTCCTCGAGCTCTCTTCTCTGCGCTCATCTGCTCTGCCCTCAGTTTCTCAATTTCCCGAGCCATTGAAACAAGGTTCTTCTCCATTGCTTGCCGCTGCTCTAACAGTTCAGCATGTGCTTTCTGTTCATATTCAAAACCTGTCCTGTAAGCATGATCCGTTTTAGCATTAGATTAGAAATATCAGATAGACTGGAGTTGCAAATAATTGGTAAATGACATTAGATCATTAAAAATCAGCATCAGCATCATCCATGCTTTTCCCTTAAAAAAGCGGTTTAAAAGGTGTAAGCCACCAATGGTTGGAAGTTTGATTAACCAATTTTTCATGCCAGGCTGCCAACCAGACATCATGTCTTTGAATTATGTCTGCTTGTGTGGTGAGGAAACTACCATTGAAATAGATGATTCTCACAATCTTTGGAAGAGTTGAGGGATAAGATCACACAGTTTGACACATGTAAATACATGTAAATGATGTTCTGAATTACCCATAGAAAATGAATGACTGAAAGAATCCAGATGAAAGATTTGACATAGTTTGTTATAATGGATTGCATTCATCTCAAGTGGGCCACAATGATCCCGGCTGAGATTATTCCAAGCAATCATATAAAAACTGAAAGAAAGAAACTACTAACCTGACTCTAACAAGATCCTCGCGCAGGCCCTCTATTTCCCTTTTCAATTTGGGTATCTGCTGGTTCTCCGTCTGTATGCGTTTAAGATCCTGCGACATACTCTGTATCTTTGTTGTCATCTCAGTGCGTATAGCATCTAGCCTCTGTAATTCGCCTTGTAACTCGGAGGCCTCTGCCTTGATGGGCTCGAGCGCACGGAGGTCGGCCTCTAGTTTCAGACCCATCTGTATCAGTTCTCTAGCCCTGGCTTCTTTCTCTGCACGAATCCTGGGAATGTCCTGACCAATGACATGAAGCTCCTCTCTAACAGCACCTATCTCCCTCTTCATGGCGATATTTTCATCTATAAGCAAGCGGTTATCAACAACCAACCTTCGGATCTCATCATGCCTCATAGCAATTTGCTCCTCAATAGAGTGGGGTGGGGGTCCCTCACGGAAGCCACGCACATCCTCTGGGTGACGAGGCATACGGTCCCTTCCTGCCATAATTGATCCTACAAACAAGACCATGTTAGGAACACACTGAAATCAATATCTAATGTCATATGTACAACCAAAATGTCTACTGTAATGTCCGCAATGGCAAACAAGTACAAAATCAAGTCATTGGTCCCCCTCAAAGTAGGCAAACGTTAAAAGATAGTTTCTGTAATACTAAAAATATAGGGGTATGCACAGAGCGAGAACATCCCTTTTGAATTACGGATAACCATCATATTCCATACGGTAAAATTATCTCAAGATAAAATTCTCACGTCCATTTTTACCTTAACAATCTTTCAAACATGGTGTTATTTTTTAAAATCCAAATAGTTCTTGGTACAAGAAGAAATCCATTCCAAAAAAAAAAATTGACATATTCGCCCACTGTGGTAATGCTATCATTGGAGTATTTCCCCCCTGACCAAAGAGTAAATCATGCAGTCCCGCAATAGAATGAGGTCGTGGCGGTTTACATGTCAGCAACATTTCATAAACAACGCCGAAATTATGGGATTTACATGTGCCCAAGGTTTGAGGTCGCAGTTTCGATCTCGGTTTCGTTCTTCCGAAAATTTAGGTTTTGGTATCGGTTTGAAGGTTTCATCTGTTTTGGTAGATTTCGGATGTTAGTTTCACTTCGTCTGTATCGGTAGTTACATAATACATACATAATAGTAAGTACTAACTTTAGTATTATGTTCTTTTTAAGATACTTTTGTGTCAAATAATTACATAATATGTTAAAAATTAAAATAATTACATAATGTGTTAAAAAATTACATAATGTGTTAAAACATAATTACATGTAAACATTGCTTAACAGTTAAAACAAATAATTAACATTACACAATACACACTACTTAAAATAATTATGTACTTAAAATTAAAAATCTGCTATTCACAATAAAGATTTAACAATCAAAATTTGCAACTGACAAAAGTTGTAACTTACATGCATATTTGTGAGCAAATCTAAGAATTATTAAAATAATAATAACTAACATAAATTTGTAACTTAAAATGTGAAAATTTATAACTTAAAAGTAACAACATTATGCTAAAATTTGAAAAAATTTGTATCTTAAAAGTAATAACATTATACTAAAAATTGTAACTTAAAATTTGTAAACATTAGGTTAAAATTTGTAGCTTAAAAGAAACAACCAACATAAATTTGTTACTACATTACATGTACCTATATGCATATTTGTGAGCAAATCTAAGAATTAATAATAATAATAATAATAACTAACATAAATTTGTTAACTTAAAATGTGTAAAAATTTATAACTTAAAAGTAATAGCATTATGCTAAAATTTGTAAAAATTTGTATCTTAAAAGTAATAACATTATACTAAACATTGTAACTTAAAATTTGTAAACATTAGGTTAAAATTTGCAGCTTAAAAGAAACAACTAACATAAATTAGTTACTATCAATAGTTTTAACTTACATGTAACTAACAATATTAGTTAAAACCTTAAAATTTGTAAAAAAAAATAGATAATGCCAAACTAATAAGCATAGACTAATAAGATACTTTGTAGTTAATAATATAATTATTAACTAAAATTATAATTATGGCAAACTCTCTCTAAAAATCTGACATTCAAATTAAACATTCTGCTAAACAAACTCTCTTATAAAAGAATATGACAAACTTGTAAGTAAACCGCAATATGGTTAGGAAAATGTGGAATGTGAATAGCAGGGCAGCACTCCACTGCGTCATCGTTCCAATTCCAATCCGAAATTAAATGCATGTACAAGATTGCCATTGGTCTTATGACTCTTATTTATGTATTAATAAACCAATGGTATTTTTGCAATTAATGGAAAATTGTTGAGCAAATTTTATAGTGACCGGCAACGTTCCCACTTCCAACTATACAATTTGCCCAAATCTTTACTTGTATTTACAAGTTTGCATTCAGTTGACTTCTGAGTTTTTAGTATTATGGCAAACTTGTAAATACATGGAAATGTTTGGTCAAATATGTACAGTGAATGGGTGAGCGCGTATATACTAAATATTTTACCTCTATTTCTCGACGCTTCATCTTCGTCCGATCGTCTTCGAGCTCCGTTCGTCATTGTCTTTGACCTCTGTTTTCTTCAACAGTTCGTCTTATATTTTGATTTGAAGTGTCTTTCATCAAACCGTGAAATTAGTCGGAGTTAGGGCCGTCGATTCAACAAACCCCGAAATTAGTCAGGGCTAGGGCACGCGGTGAACAACGTTGGAGCCAAGACACATTGACAGCGAAAAGCTAGGGGACAACGAAAAGCTGAGTAACAGCAACGACAAAAGGTTTAGAGATATTGCCTGGTTCAAATGTTTGGAGCTAGTCATGGCAACGGTGAATATTTTTGGGTTTACATTGCTTTCTTCTCATCTTGTAGATAAAATTTCTCCTCTATTTTTATAGAGCTTGCTTCAATGTTCACGACGAAAAGCTAAGGTTTGTAAGGAATTTTTTCTTGCCTCTTCATCTGTCTTTGGCCGATACCGTTCATTATCGGCCGAAACCAAGACTTATCACTAGTTTCGGTCTCGGTATCCATCAAGACCAAAACGAAACAATCGATACACATGGGTAGCGGCCAAAACCTTAAACCATGCATGTACCTGGCACACGATACTATTTTCCAGTTCAGACATCATTTTCAACCAAATGTTGGCAATATTTAGGGTTTGGTCCGAAAGTTCAGCCAACACAAAGAGGTTTCGTGATGGCTGATGTTGGATTTTTTAGAATAACAAGCAATCAAGTGGGGCTCCTAGTTGACTCAACTCGCATCGGATTTAAAACCCTTAAAACATGAGAGCAAGATTAGGGCTCATGCCATAATCGCTTGAACTCCATCTCATGCGCTTTCCAGCCCCCGCTCACACACACACGTGCGCTCTCTCTCGGGCACCAATCTCCCTTCCCCCCCTTTGGCGGCTTCTTGTAAGGTGAGTTCTTTAGTTTATTAAATATAATAATCTCTCTTTCTTTTAGTCGCTATGCTGATCTCCCTCTCTCGAACTCTTTCAAGCTCTCTAGCGACTTCTTGTAAGGTGATTTTTATCATTTTTCAGATTTTTAATAAAATAACAGTCTCTCTCTCTCTCTCAACCTCCTAGACAATTTCCCTCTCTCAGCCTCTCGGGCAGCTTCCCTCTTGTAAGTTGAGTTTTTTCAGTTTAATTTGGCTTCTCAGGTTAAGTATACTCTAAACAATTTTTAGGAGTTTATAACATATATACATATAGTTAGATATGTATATATAATCTATAGACCATGTATTTTTAGCATCTGACGGGATGCCCCAATATTTAATAATTCTGCTGATATTTTACCAACATCTGACATTGAAATTTTAGGATCGATATGAAACTGGCATCTGACATTTAGAACACCGGGTTTTGGTCTTCATTATGGTTAAAAAAAGGCTTGAGTTACTATATTAAAGCATCTAAGAACTAGTCAATGTGGAACATAGTGAAAAATTTCATCATAACATAAGGGCAAAGTATATTCCCCCTCAAAATAATAATACATGTCCTCTACGCAATGCAGAAAAAATTTCATCATAAAATAATGGCAAAGTAGATTCCCCCTCAAAATAATATTACGGGTCCTCTACGCATTGCACTAGTCTACACCAACGGCAACTGCAATATTGAATGGGGTTTTTACACCTTTGTCTCCTTAAACCACAACTATCAAAGATTCAAAGAACTCCTCAATGGAAGGTTCCGACTTCCAAGTGTTACTAAGTCAATGATTGATGACACTGAAATTTTTAACAAGAAAGTCGGTTGTTTCCAACATTATAGAGGTCAGAAAAGCTGCCCACATGAGAGAAAATGGGGCCATTTTCCAACAGCTACAGAATAAAAGGAGACAAAATAGTACAAAGTTTATAACATATTTCAAACTCTAATATGAATCTAAATCAAATAAATAAGAATCTTTACAATCAGTTAAGTGAAAAAGGTAGTCATAAGTTACATAATTAAGCACATAAACACCAACAATCGCTAATTAACATCAAAATGCAATGATGATATCATTGAAAATGTTCAATTATGATCAAAGGATACATTAAATCATACTATTGTCAAGTTAGCACAATGACAAGATATTGGCGAATGGCAAAGAATATAAGTCATAAGCATAAAGATATCAAGTTAAATAACCAATAGTCCATATCAGTTGATAAGATCTTAAAATACAACAAAAAACACAACATTTCCCAATTTCATATAATCGAAGGTTAGCTAGTATTTCTTTTCACCAAAATGATGTTGTCATTCTTATCGTGATATCATCTAGGCATTTTTCCATCGAAACCACATTGTCAAAGAAGCAAGGCCATGCAGGTAGGGCTGGTAAAATGAACCCGATCTGACCCAAAATCGGTATCTTGGGCCAGGTATGGGTAGTGGCCTATCTGGGTCGGGTAGGATCCAGGTTGACCCGACTAACCCAGATAAACTTCGGGTCAGGTACGGGTTTAACACATCAACCTGAATTGATCTGAATACCACCCACTTAATATTATACATATACTAAATATAATACAAAACCTTCTTAATAGCACCACTAGGAAAGTTGGTTATCGAGTTTGGGCACTTCTCGTGTGGGAGGAGGTCACATGTTCGAGGCATGTCAGTTACAATTTCTTAAGGTTTTTTTCTCAAATTATAAATGATAGGATTGATTGAAATCCATAAATAAATTAAAAATAAAAAGTTACTTGAAACATTTGTAGCTTGTTGGTAATGTCTTATACTTGCATAGCGTGAGGTCGCACGTTCGAAGAATGTTCTCTCTCTATTTGTTTGTATTAATTTTTCCTCTTTTCCATTCGAACCTGGCTCGAACCTGACCCGCAAGACAAACCGGGTCGTACCCGACCCAGTTTAAACCTGGATCGGGTATGAGGTATCCAAAGCTTGACCATGTTTTAATTCGAGTCGGGTTCGGGTTTACCATTATCCGTGTCGGGTTAAACATGACACGACCAGCACCCAATCCGACTCATTTACCACCCCTACATGCAGGTTATGAGAGTTTTACGAGTGGTTATTGACCTGCATGTATTAATTAGTGCCAGATTTGGAGGTTATGCAGGTTATGAGAGTTTTACAAGTGGTTATTGACCTGCATGTATTAATTAGTGCCAAGTTCTTTGTTGAGGAAATTTGGACAAAAGAGAGGATTTACATATAATCTTAAAAAACAGGTGGAGTTCTCCAAATTCTCCAAATTCTCCTAGGCAGATGAAAAGTTTTAAGGGGAAGATATTGTCATTGATACAATGAATTGCATTCAGCTTGAAGCACATGTAAATCTAAGTGTCCGAAGGATATATCTCCAAATCTCATCTTAATAGATGAGATTTGGAGGTTATGCAGGTTATGAGAGTTTTACAAGTGGTTATTGACCTGCATGTATTAATTAGTGCCAAGTTCTTTGTTGAGGATTTTTGGACAAAAGAGAGGATTTACATATAATCTTAAAAACCAGGTGGAGTTCTCCAAATTCTCCAAATTCTCCTAGGCAGATGAAAAGTTTTAAGGGGAAGATATTGTCATTGATACAATGAATTGCATTCAGCTTGAAGCACATGTAAATCTAAGTGTCCGAAGGATACATCTCCAAATCTCATCTTAATAGATATTACATTCATATAACTAGACGATTTAAATTCTCATCATAAAAGGAACCTACATCAAATAAGGTTGAAAACAGGCATGTGTTGGCCTTGACGTATATTATGCGGGCCGCTTCCTAGAGCATAAAAATAGAGAACATATGACACCATGGAATGGATAAAGTGTGGGGCCTTTTGGTGGAGGCAATGTAGGATTCAAAACCAAACTCCTTTGTGTCTTATCTCATCATCATATTTATCATCAATCTTATAATGCAGATCGCCAAAAGTCTCCCAAGATCTTGGTGATCTACTCGTGTGCTATTACTTTAGTTTCAAGCGTCACTTCTCTCTTAAAAACACGTCTTTCACCCTCCATGTCTCTTGAGATGAATGTCCCTTTGTAGTTGCCCCAATAGAATTACCAGAAATCAAATCTAATTGCTCCCATGAATCCGATTAAACAGCTTAGCCGGATGCCATGTGGGCTGGCCAAATCAAAGGGGCTCAAATTGTGTATAACCATATAGGCTCGTGGCTAGATGGGCATTAAAGTGCATGAAATGCCTAAAATGAAAGAACCAAGCCTGGGAAAGAGTATGTGTGATTGAATCCGGCCCATATTGTTGGTGGAGAAGACCCATCCTACTCAAGCCATCTCCCATTTCTAATATACTGATTGGTGGCAGCCAGTAATCCACAATCCTTGTATTATCATCTACGGTGCAAAAGCATTGTCAACTTCCAAAGCCTTTGCAAATGTTTTTCTCAAGGGGTTTCAAGATGAATTCTTTGTGACATCCATATACTTATGATCTGATACCCTTTACAAGCAATGGATAGCAACCTAACCCTTTTTGCACCCTCTTACTAGTTATTAGACTTGTTCGAATAAACACATCCCTATGATCCACTCCATACTTAGCCCACTACCTGTGAATTGATTCAACTGTTTAAATTGACAAAAGTGAAACTCTTTTGTTCCAATCCCTGAATTATTATGCTTTTTGTATGAATTTGTAAAGCACAAAGCTTTAAACTTTTCGGGCACTTAGATTAAAGCTTCAATATATAATATTAAACTTCTCCCCCAAATTATGGCTGCTCAGTGAAAATATTATTCAGGCCTGAATCTTTTTGGCAATGCCTTGCAAGTAAAAGAAATCATTATGGTATCCAACCAATGATCTAGCAACTAAATCAAGTAACTGACCTCCTACTACCTACTACAAAAACAACAATCATTATTACTTACAACCATAAGAATTTAAAATTATTTACAATAAAAAGAGTGGCATAACATTGATACCCTAAAAATAGCCACTTGTCTTCTGACGATTCCATCCATGTTCTTTGTACCCTAATTTCTCAACATTGCTAATTTATACTTGTACTATGGGTGCAAATAAATCATCTCCATACAATTTGTCACCAAAAGTTAGTACATTTTAAATTAGTTATCTCTATAGAATTAACCAATGATGAGATAATTAGTTTCACTATGTTAAAAATACCTTTCATAGTCCTTGTGGCCTTGTTTAACTCTTTTATGCATTTAATATAAACCAAAACAAGGCTCCTAGAATTAATAGCCAGAATGGTTGGTGCAACTTCATGGGCAACTTTATCCAACAACAAAAACTAGGCATGGTTGTAGGTTGTGCTTATTTGCCTTCTTGCCATATTTGTGGGGCAATTCCTAGTGCGAATATTATTTCCTTTAATAGGTGTTTCCCAAAGTGGTGTTGACTTGGCCATTTTATCATTCACCCCAAATGTTCCATTGCGCAAAGCTATTATTAAATGAGTCGGTATCCATAGCATGAAAAATGATCATGACTTCATAGCACCAACAATGTATGAGCTACAAAGTCATGTATGAACACTCTCTTCTTTGTTCCTGGTTGGATCCATATCTTTAATGCTTGACCGGTTTAGTCTTTAACTATTAATGCTTGACTTTTGTGTAAGAATCTACCAACACAAACTGTCAGATTTTCTTGGTCCACAGAAATACAAATTTGGTATGTTCAAGAGTTGCATAGATGTGTATATCCTCTCTCATTTCAAACTGTTTCAGCCTCATTCCATTCTTTTTGACTTTCTGATAACAGTAATCCTCTTTGTCCTTTTTCCTAAGCTTCCTGTATAGGCTTAGTATGGCCTCTAATCCCAACGATGGTTGCCTGATGGAGACATACCATGACTTGTATACGTGGATAAAGATCACAACCCATAGTAACAACACTTGCAGGGTTTGACCAATGTTAGCATATTCGTGGTGTGCTTTAGTTTGTGGGATGAGTATGGATGGTATGCAATTCGATGGGGGTAAATTAGGTCTGTATTTCTGGTCATGGAACATTTGAGAGAATGTACTATATGTGAGATAAAATGCATGCATGCACTGGAAACTTACAAAAGTATGGGTTGTGACAACAGAAGCATGCATTCTTTAATATCCATAGAACAAGCCCTCGTTTGATCTTCAGAACACAGAAGATAACTAAATGAAGTAATATTTTGTAACAGCAATCCTGGTTAAATTAAATAATCAAAGTTCAAACTCAACTTGTATATCCAACAGTATAAATCCCAGAATCCCCATAAAAGAGTCTAATAAGCAAAAGGTACAAATAGAGCAATGTCTCATCGATCAATTGTGTACTGTTACTACTATGCCTTTTGTTTCTTGGTTGCTAATTTTGGTGATTCAGATCAGGATCAATCTGAATTTCGAGTCAGAAGGCTTTCAGTGGGCATGGGATGTGCTTCTCCAGAAATTCGGATCCACACGAATTTAATTACCATCTCGCACAGGGATGTTTGCGCTCATGGCGCTTCAACCAAGTATGATGATCAATTATGGCTCCTCTCTTACACGGTTGACTTGCTATTTTGGTGTGGGAATCACTATGATAACATGGTAACCAGTGTCTTTACGCTAGCTCATGATGTCCAGTGATGTGGGAATCAAAATTCGATAGGGTGCCATTCTAGGTTTTACAACCCAGCAATAGCATGATGACGAATTGTGTAAATCAACGGCTCCTCTCTTACTCAATTGACTAGCTATTTCGGTGCGCATATCACTATGATAAAAAAGCAACATGGGTCTTTACGCTAGCTCATGCTCTCCATTGATGGGTTAATCAAAATTCAAGAGGGCGCAGTGCTGAGGTTTACAACCAGTTCATCAGATTTCGGCTCGTTAGCGGCCTAGTGATGCCAAATACAAATTGGAACATGAAACCACTGTGATACTTTAAATATTTTTCTTACTGTTTATCAACTGAAAGCCCACTTAATTGGAAATTAATACTCGAAAAAGCTCTTCCTATCATCAAGTTAAGCTGAAAAAGATGACGACGGAAACAGAAGAAAAAGGATTGAAAAGGGGAAAAGCAATAAAAAAGGGACTCACGAGGGTCGCCGGAGAATTCTGCTGTCGCCACAATCGCTGGATCTGGCCGGCGGTCCCCGTGCTAGTAGAGGACAGGAGCGAGGGCTACAGAGGGGCAGATTTAGGCTAGGGTTTGCAATGTATTGAATCATATGGGCCAAAATTTGGGCCTTAACGTGCTTTGATCAATTCAAGGCCTGTTTAGTTTGAGTAGAGTTGTCGCTTGACACATCAGAAAGCATTTTAAATCACGCACCCTCACGAGTCAGGGGTTTTAAAGTTTTGGTTTGTTTGGCGTATCTGTCCATTACATCTTGTGTATTTTGATATCTATCCCTGAAATCTTGGTATTTACTCTCAAGTCCCTTAAATGTTAAACTTGTAACCTTAATAGTCACTCTCCCTAAATTTCTGTTAAAAACTAACGGAACGGGAATATTCCGTTAGATTAAGAGGTTAATTGGAGGTTATGGTTAAGATTAGGGTTATGGTTAAGGTTAGGAGGGGGAGGGGCGGCGCCCCCTCCCCCTCCGACTCGTCTTAGGCGGAGGGGGAGGGGGTCGCCGCCCCATCCCCATGTTTGTCTGAGGCGGAGGGGTAGGGGGACGCCGCCCCCTCCCCATGTTTTCCGGGGGGAGGGGCGGCGCCCCCTCCCCTCCCCCTTTTTTGGGTTGAATAATTAACCCTAATTAAGTGGGGTTTAATGATTAATTTAACATAATTTCTTAATTAACTAACCATAATACATCATTAATCGTTAATTAATATTATTTTTTAACAGAAAACAGATTGGAGAGACTATTAAGGTTAACGTTTAAAATTTGAGGGACTTATGAGCTAATACGAAGATTTGAGGGACAGATATCAAAATATGCAATATTTAAGGGATAAATATGCTAAAAACCCTAAAACTTTTGTTAAAGATTTATTATAACTGAACAGAAATTAGTATCTGATTAAGATTTTTCTAACATCATGGTCATCTTGCGCTTCTGCATTGCACTTATTACTATCTATTCTATAAATGGTGACGTTGCCCGTGGGACAAACCCGTGGGCAATGCTGAGTCAGCCATGTCACATCACATGGTTTTTTTTTTTGCAAAACAAAACCTCAAAACCCCCTTTTTATTTATGTTTTGCCCAAAAGGCTTTGGGTTTTGTTTTTGGGTCTTTTTACCCCCCCCCCCCCCCCCCCCCCCCCCCCCCCCCCCCCCCCCCCTCACGCTACCGACACACACACCTACACTTCTCTCTCCTTTACGGTTGCGCGTGTGCACTGCATCTGTTTTGTACAGTTTTTTATCCTGCACCGTGCACTTTGTGCATGGGTTATTTGTAGTCTTAATATATTTACGGACCAACTTGTAGATAACTAATTTTTGGCACAAGCATTGCACGTGAAAGAGAAATTACCCACCATCATAAATCGTGTGTTTTATATTTAGTAATATTTTTTATTAAATTTATATATAATTTATTGGACCTCTGGTAGAGATGCTTCCGTCTTGTGCAGACTAGAATTCCAGTTTTATTGATATGAAATTTTATTCCATGTTTTCTTTTTCCTATATTTCATTTTAAAGACAAATACGTCTCTAGTTTGTTTGCAATTTTAGTTTGGTACAAGTTTCAATTTTTAAGCTTGGTCGAATTCTAATCTATCTATTATTATAGTTTGATATAATGTATTATTGTATATCTCTTAGTTATTTCAATTATTTACTATTTATGTTAATTTATTAGATCATTTTATTTTAAATTTTATTTATATATTTTGGTTTTTCTTTTTAAACTTCAATTAAAAAATTATTTGATTAAAATATTATAAATATTTGAAATTATAAGTTAATAAGTTTTATAAAGTTCTAATTTGACTACTTAAATTCTAATAATACTAAAAATTAAAAACATATGATTAATAGTTATAGGGGGAGAGTAATTAGCATTTTATCTTTTAAAATTGTCTTGTCGTATAGCTTTGATTGTGCTTTTTAGACAATTATTTTTTTATTTTCCTATAATATTTAGATAATTACAAATATGACCATGTCAGAGAAAAAGGAATATGAAACAAGATGTCTCTCAAATTGTGCTTTTAATAATGGTACTTGTTAGGGTTTAACGCTCATAAAAAGACAGATATCAAGATAGACGATGAGAAGACAACAATCATACAACCACAAACGTATAGATTTACATGGCTCAGAGCAAGTCATACGTTTATATGTGGCAGCAAATAATTTTCACTATATTAGAATTGAGATTATAGATTACATCGAAAGAGATCGGTAGATCTCACAAACTCTCTTCTTAGAAAATAAAACTCACATCAACTGGGTAAACTCTCTAAAAATTGACGGCTTGTCTCCAAAACCGTATGTTGGGTCATCCGTGTTGTATTTTTGGTGTTGCCATTAGTGTCACTTGATCTTTTATCTTGTCTGTGGAGGAATCAATCTTGGATTGTATATGTCATGAGTCATGTTGTATGCCATGTCATAACATTGTTTACAACATGCAGCATCCGAAGTTTGTGTTGTAAGTTAGGCCGTAACATTGTTTCACAACATGCAGTATCTGATATTCATATGCATGATTCTTGTCTTCAGGTATTTAGATTTGATTTTGCTTCTCCGTCCATATCTATTTTTACTTGCCCAGAATCTCGTTATAATCTTGATGGTTACAATATTTATTTGGAAAATATTCGCATGAGATTTGATTGAACTATTTACCCGAAATGGTTAAATGGTTGCGTGATTTATGTGACTGTTTGCCTGAAGTGGTTCCTTGATATATGGGTAGAAAATCTGCATGGGATTTGATTGAACTATTTACACGAAACAGTTCCTTTATTGGTGGAGGCTGGTTTATAAGATGCGCATACGGATTCTACTAGAGTTTATCTCATTCATGAAGATTGTTGATTGACATTCTGGGAAGGAGGCTGACAGCTACGAAGGTAGGGATCAAAGGGAGTTTGATCTAGTCAGTTGTTGCAAGGGGATCTTGCGTGCAAGAGGATCTTGCGGAGATTACTCCATGGGGTGATTGGGATCACCCATTGCGGTTTGTATTGAGGGGGTGTGTGTTCCTCCTAATGAAATTGCAATATTAATGATTGTAATCATTATTTGATATAGTGGAGTAGTTTGATTTTTCTGGACTTGGCCCTGCAGATGTAGGTGTGTGCACCGAACTGTGTTACCAAGCTTTGTGTGTTCTTATGTGTTCTTTATGTGTTCATATTTATATGATTGATTCCTAGGTACTGAATTACAATTGGTATCAGAGCAGGTCATCTGTGGTGCTTTTTGTCAAAAGCGGGTGTGATATTGGTTTATCAATACTTCAATCATGAATACTCGAGAAGGTGCTTCTGTACCTCGTCCTCCTCTCCTTGTGAGTACCAACTATACATATTGGAAATCGAGGATGCGAGCTTTTATCAAATCCCTTGATGAAAAAGCTTGGATTGTTGTTGTTGAAGGATGGTCTCCACCTGTTGAAGTTGACAAAGACGGCAAAGAATTTCCCAAATCGACAAAGGAATGGAGTCAAGATGAAGATCGTGCAGCTCTTGGAAATTCTAAAGCTGTTAATGCTATCTTCACGGTAGTGGATGAAGAACAATTCGAACTCATTTCTACTTGCGAGTATGCTAAAAAAGCATGGGACATTCTTCAGAATGTTCATGAAGGACCAATACGGTAAGAATCTCAAAAATTCATGCTTGCTTCACAATTCGAAGAATTAAGAATGGATGACGATGAAACCATTGCTGAATTTAATGGAAAATTGAGAGATATTGCTAATCAGACTTATCAACTTAGAAAAAATTATTCAGAGGTTAAGTTGGTACGTAAAACTCTAAGATCTCTCCCTAAACGGTTCTCTGCTAAGGTTGCAGCTATTGAGGAAGCTAGAGATATCTCAACCATGAGACTTGGGGGTTGTTCTTTTGCAAAGAAAGTAGCCAGGAATCCAGAAATTGCTATTATTCATCCACTATTCACAAGCTTTCCAATCCAGTTTTCCCATTGTGTTCTTTTGCCCATTTCAACTTTCCTTAAAAGTTTACTGACGTGGACAGCTTTTTGGAATCCAAATTCCCCTTTTGTAATCCATGGTTTTTGTTGGGAACGCTTGGGAAAGTTGGGGTAGGTGGGGCCCACTCTCTCATCTCTCCTCCACCTCACCAACTTTCCACTTTCTCATTCCAACTTTCCAAACCCAAAAGAACACAAGAAAGGAGAGTGGACCCAACTTTACTTTCTCAACCCCACATTCCATACAACTTTCAATCCAAAAGAACACAAAACTCAAATTTCTCTCTCCTCGGATTCCAAACTTTTCCAACTTTCCTATTTCTACTTTCCAGCAAAAGAACAGGCCCTTGACGAACTAATGGGGTCTCTACAGACTTATGAGATGAATCAGAAAGAGAATAAAAGAGATAAAGGAGTGTCCTTAAAGGTTAATTCAAGAGATGTCTATAAAGATGATGATGAGTCGGGTCTAGACGAGGATATAGTTTTGTTGACCAAAATTTCAGCAGAATGCTTAAGAAAATTGGAACTAAAGGACAGAATTTCAGGACTGGAAATAATGTACCTCGTTATAGTGATACTTCTGCTGGAAAATCCTTCAACCGAAACATAGGTATGATCAGAAGATGAAATGAAAAGGGATTCAGTGTAGAGAGTGTGAGCATATTCAGGCTGAATGTGCTCACACTCTGAAGAAACAAAAAGGAAAGTCATTAACCAGTACCTGGAGTGAAGATGGGTCTGAGGGCAGTGATGAAGACTAGGAAATCACCAGTAATTATATTGCCTTTGCTGCCTCTCTGAAGAAGCAATCTGATTACAACTATGGGAGTCATGTTAAATCTGATTTTACAACATCAACATGACATCGGCTATATAACAAATCAGGCAATGTCAGATCCAGTGTTATGACATCATTTCAGATGAATCAGAATCTGAAGTTGATAGTGATGAGGAAGTGAATGAAGAAGATACTCGAACAGCTTATCGGACGATGTATGGAAAGTGGATGCAAATCTGCAATATCAACAAGATACTGAAAGAAGAAAATGAAAGATTAAAGAAAGAAAAGGAGGAAGTCAAGAGCAGATGTCTGAAAGTCGAAGAAAACTGTAGAGAGCTGGAAAGCAACATTAGAAATATCCTCATCAGGGGCAGAGAAAGATGAAGCCACATTAAATAAGTGGAACTCGGTAAAAGCAACTCTAGATAATATCCTGAAAATGGGTAAAATTACAGGAGATTGGAGTGGAGTGTGCTATCATAAAGGGGTTAATTATAACATTTCTGTGGCAAAAAGGATACAAATCACGAAGGAACTTGAGAAAATTGGCCAACACAAGGGCTATGATGGAAAGAAGAAGTTGACGAGAAGTGTCAAAGGAGAAGTCCAGTGTGTGGATATTGCAGAATCGTTGGACATTCTGAGAAGAACTGCTTTAATCATATGCGTCATTTCATGGAAGGAAGAACTGTAAGTTCCTTCGGCATGAGAGGGAAAAGGTAATGGGTCAGTAAGACTGAGTTATATAGCATGGTGGCTTATACATCTTTAATAGCGTCTTCAGATAACATATGGTATTTTGATAGTAAATGCTCACAAATATGACAGGCAACAAGGGGTTTCTTGATGACTACAAAGTTAATACCGGGGGTCGTGTGACATTTAGTGATGCTCGAATGAGCAAGGTTGTTGGTAAAGGTAATTTGAATGTAGTCGGACTTCCTAAGCTTAAGAATGTTTTGAATGTTGAAGATCTTAAAGCCAATCTTATTAGCATCAGTCAACTGTGTGATCAAAGTTTGCTTGTAATGTTCACTAAGGAGAAATGTCTAGTCTTTAATGCTGATGAAGAATGTATATTGATGGGCAAGAGGTCTACCGATAATTGTTATCTTCTTTAATACTCTAATACATGTTTGCGGACTGTTGCTGATGAATGTGAACAGTGCCATCAGAAAATTGGACATCTTAACTTCAAAACTCTTCTGAAGATTTCAAAGCTTGGGGCTGTCATAGTGATGCCTACTCTGAACAGAAAGAGTGATGGTATCTGTGGTCCATGTCAATTTGGCAAGCAGCAGAAAACATCGCATAAGCAACTTCAGAATATTACTACATCTCAAGTGCTGGAATTGCTTCATATGGATCTCATTGGTCCTACATCTGAAACAAGTGTTGGAGGTAAGTGGTACATATTTGTTTGTGTTGTTGATTTTTCTAGATTCACTTGGGTGGATTTCCTTAAAGAAAAATCTGACACCTTTGAAGCATTCAAAAAATTGTGTATTTTTCTTCAGAATAAGAAAGGAAACGTCTTTAGCAAAATTATAAGGATCAGAAGTGATCATGGTAAGGAGTTTGAAAATCATTTGTTTGTTGATTTCTATGAATTACAAGGAATTGCTCATGAATTTTCAGTTCCAAAGACTCCTCAACGGAACGGAGTGGTGGAAAAAAAGAATCTGACTCTTCAAGAGATGGCTCGAGTCATGCGAAATGCCAGAAAAGTAAGCGTGAGGTGGTGGGCTGAAGCTATAAATACAGCGTGCTACACGATTAATAGAGTACATCTTCGCCTAAGAACTGAGAAGACACCCTATGGGATCTGGAAGGGAAGAAAGCCGAATTTATCTTATTTTCACATTTTTGGAAGCAAGTGATATATCTTGAATGATCGTACATAGAGAGGGAAGTTTGATGCTAAAAGCGATGAAGGAATCTTTCTGAGCTATTCTACATCTAGTCGTGCATATCAGATATATAATAAGCGTACCAAAACAATGATGGAGTCTATAAATATTGTTGTTGATGACTTTGAATAGCAAAGAGAGACAGTCACTGGTGAAGGAAGTTTCAGATAAGAAAAAACTATTGTAGAAGAAGAGCATGTTACTTCTGATGTTGCAACACCAAAAATGACACGAAACGATGTTACAGTTGATGTTGTGACACAAGAGACGACATCGTCTGCAGAAAATAAAGGTGAGCAACCAGATACTAATTCTCATGAAGTTACAACCAGAGTTATCAAGAATCATCCACCTGAGCTGGTTATAGGAGATATCTTTGAAGAACATCGAACGAGAGGCACAAGTCGTATTAACTATCTTGATCTCACTGGGTATGTATGTTTTACCTCCTTGTTTGAACCAAAGAATGTGAAGGAAGCTCTTGTAGATGAATACTGTTGCCAGCTATGCAAGAAAAGCTTAATCAGTTTCAAAGAAATGATGTGTGGACTCTTGTTGAAAGACCAGATGGGGTGAATGTAATTGGCACCAAATTGATATTTAAGAACAAGACTGATGAACAAGGGAACATCACATGCAACAAAGCAAGACTAGTTGCTCAATGCTACTCTCAAGTGGAAGGTGTGGATTTTGATGAGACATTTGCTATGGTAGCTCTGTTGGAGTCTATCAGACTTCTTCTTGTTGTTGCGTGCATTTTTAATTTCAAGATCCACTAAATGGGTATGAAGAGTGCCTTCCTGAATGGCATTCTCAATGAAGAAGTGTATGTTGAGCAGTCCAAAGGATTTGAAGATTTGCATTTTCCTGGTCATGTGTATCAGTTGAAGAAGGCTCTCTATGGATTGAAGCAGGCACCAAGGGCTTGGTATGAGAGATTGACCAAGTATTTGCTTCAGAAAGGCTATGAAATAGGGGGAGCTGATAAGACTTTGTTTGTTCAGAGAACCAAGTCTGAAGTGATAGTTGCACAAATCTACGTTGATGACATTGTGTTTAGATCAACTTCACAGAAATTGGTTCGGGAATTTATTGATTTGATGCAGAAGGAATTCGAAATGAGCAAGGTTGGTGAACTTAATATTTTTCTTGGATTACGGTGTAACATATCAAGGATGGCTTGTTTATCTCTCAAAGCAAGTATGCTAGGAATCTTGTTAAGATGTTTGTGTTAGAAAACTCCAGACATGTTTGCACTCCTATGTCTGTGAGTGAAAAGTTAACTAGATATGATAGTGGGAAGTCAGTTGATGTCAATCTATACAGAAATATGATTAGAAGTCTCTTATATCTCACGGCTAGCAGACCTGACATATGCATTAGTGTGGGAGTTTGTGTTCGTTACTAAGGAGCTCCTAAAGAATCTCATATTACAGCTGTCAAGAGAATTATCAGATATATTAATGCTACGGCAGACTATGGTATTTGGTACTCTAAGGATACTAATACTCATATCTCTGGATATAGTGATGCTGATTGGGCAGTGAATGCAAATGATAGAAAGAGTACGACTAGTGGTTGCTTTAATGTTGATAATAATCTGGTCTCATGGTATAGTAAATATCTCCAAGAATCATGTGCAACATTCAAGACTGAAACACATTGATATACGACACCATTTTATCAGAGTTAGTGGAGCAGAAAGTTATTGTCATGGACTATGTTACAACATCAAGTCAGTTAGCAGACATATTTACTAAGCCACTTGACTCATGCAGGTTTGAGGAGTTACGGCAAGATCTTGGGCTTTGCCGCATTTAACTTTACAGTTCAAATTGAACCACATAAAAATAAGAGAAGAGTGGGAAAAGTAATAAAAGGCGGCTGTGGTTTTAGGGCTTCAAATTTCTTTCATTCTAACTTCTCAGAAAAGGGGAAATTTCTATGGCTTCCTCCTCCTCTAAGCAAAAGACCGATCTCTCTCATCTCAATGGCCCGTACTAAAGGCAATGATCGTTTTTCCAACCTCGCCACTACACTCGCTGATCTGCCTCTGCAAATACTGCGTCCTCATCTACTCCTCCAATGAAACGAAAAGGCACAGTGCCTCAATCTGCCCAGGCATCTATGTCGTCTTTAACCTTTTTTCCTCAAAATTCCACTGCCTCCTCACCTATTTCAATGTCGTCCATGGACGTGCAGGCTGTCGCCACCTCATTTCAGGAAAATTTTCCACTCGTCAAAACCACTATTAATTGTGAGGTGCCATATTCTTCTTCAAAGCCTACTGTTCAAGCGTAACTGTTGGATCCTGTGGATTGCAAACAACACTAGAAGGGGGTTGAATAGTGTTGTATAAAAATAAACTTTTTCGTTCTAATTGGTTAGCACAATTCAAAGCCTTCTAATGTTGCCTAAGATACCAAGTATAGTGAACTATGCTTGGCTCTTAATCAACTAGGGTAATCGTCAATAGAATCAGAAAGAAAAACACTTCTGGTAGTTGACTCCCTATGAGCAGTAGTCGACTCCCAGAGAGAGATTATGCACAGCTCAATAGAAAGAATGAAATAGATGCGATTACAAATGATATCTTTATACACTGCGGATAACAGAAAGTTAATCTTAGCAAAAGATAAACAACAATCAGCAGATAATAATATAAGTACAAAGATAGACAAACACAGAAAGATTCAAACGCAAACGCAAGGATTTTTATCCTGGTTCTCCACAACCTTGGGTACGTCCAGTCCCCAACCAATCCGGTACGAGATTTCCACTATCTGCCTTGGCAAATACAAGCACCTAACTCCACTCGTTAGGATTTTCCCACACACCTAGCCTTGACCAGGATTTTCGATTGCAACACTGCAATACCTAGACTTGTATAGGATTTCCAACACCCTTACAACAAAGGGCCAGACGCAAAAGAACAATATCCAACTCACCACAATATTTGGTGGAGTTTGGATTTACACCCAAATTCTATAGCCAAGAGTAATAGATAACAATGTGTATTCGTGGCTTAATAGAATATGATCTGAGATCACACAAAGATATGAAGTGAGTCTTTGTGATCTAAGTCAATGTTTTCAAAAATCCTTTCAAATAGAATCAAAGAATAGAGAATAAGGATTTTGAAAAACAATAGCCAAATAAAAAGTTGATCTCAAAATAATGTTAACTTAAAAGAAAAGAGATCAGAAATATAAACGCAGATTTGGCTAAAAGAGATGAGAGCTGAAAATTGAGATCGTTTAGAACTTCTGCACTAGAAAAGAATTTTGAATTCAAGTATATTGTGTTCTTGAATCTCAAAAAAATGATCCTCTATTTATAGGAGAAATGAGAGGATTCGAATTTCAAATTTGTTTGACTTTTGTCCCGAAAATCATGGGAGCAATAAGTTGGAGAGATAAAAAGAATCAGGTCAAAACGTTGAAATTTGACAGCTGGTAGTCGACTCCCTAGGAGTGGTAGTCGATTCCCAGAGTGTTTCAGGAAAAAACAATTCTCAGCTGGTAGTCGACTCCCAGTCTTTGGTACTCGACTCCCAGATAAGTTTCTTCTGAAACTTGGTTAGTAAGACATGTAGTTAGCTCCTGGATGTAATGGAGATTAACTAACAAGATGAGAAGTGACAAGCAAAAGCTCTCAATAGTTTTGAAAATGATTTTAAAAGTATTTAAAATATTTAACTTCGAAATCATTTGTGTGTGTGTTGTTTATACTTTTGGCTTTAACATAATCCTAAAAGGACACAACTCACACACTGTAGACTTAGGACACGTCTTCCAGTAGCTTGATCAAGGATGAGGTAGATGCGAGCCTCTCTTTGAGCTTCTTTTCAATTTAAGCGTGAGCTTCATCATCAAGCTAGCAACGTTGTCCTTGTCTTTGCTAAGTGAGCGTAGATTGTGCTTCTTCGGAGTATGTATAACGCTTTCCATTTATCGCATAATCTGCATACTTAATGTAGTGTAGTTAGTACACTAACCTCATTTGGTGTGCTCATCATCAAAACTACTTGGGGGTGGAATTCAATTTCCATCACTCTCCCCCTTTTTGATGATGACACCCAAATGAAAAATGAAGTAAGTTGACATAAGAGAATGACATAAAAAACTTACTCCCCCTGCTTTGATGCGGTTCTCCCCCTGCATCAAAGCCGTTAGCAAAATAATATATTTTCAATACATTCATTTTTGCATTTCATGTCTTTCTCTCCCTTGTCATCAATCAAAAACATCAATCAAGAAATTAATCTTTTTTAATTCTTTTTCTCCCACAATACCCAACTCTCTACGATGTTTAGCGAATATATCTTTTTGCAGAGGTTTCGTCATAATATCTGCAACTTGATATTCAGAGGGGACAAATTGAAGTTCAACATCCTTTTTGACACAGTGATCATCTATAAATCTGTGTCTGATATCAATATGCTTTGTTCTAGGATGAAGAACAGAATTTTTAGTGAGATTAATAGTGCTTTTATTATCACAATAAATTACACATGTAGATGTATTAATACCATAATCTACTAGGACTTGTTTCATCCAAAGTATTTGAGCACAAGCAAGTTCGGCAGCTATATACTCTGCCTCAGTGGTTGATAGTGAAACTGAACTGTGCTTTTTACTAAACCACGAAACAAGGGAATGTCCAAGAAAGTGACATGTTCCACTTGTACTTTTTCTTGTGGCTTTACAACCAGCATAGTCTGCGTCACTAAAAGAAGTTAAATTGAATGTGCTACCTTTGTGATAAAATAATCCAAAGTCAGAAGTGGGTTTAAGATATCTAAATATGTATTTTACTGTTTTAAGATGTGATTCCCTAGGATCACATTGAAATCTATCACATGCACATACACTGAACATTATGTCGGGTCGGCTAGCGGTTAAGTAAAGCAAAGAACCGACCATACCTCGATATGTTTTCTGATCGACCTTTTTACCGGCTTCGTCTTTGTCTAAAGAAGTGGATGTTGCCATATGTATGTTCTTTCCTGATGCTGTTTCCATCCCGAACCTTTTGATCAAGTCTTTGGCATACTTCGTTTGATGAATAAAGGTTCCTTCTTTTCCTTGTTTGATTTGCAGTCCGAGAAAGTATGTGAGCTTGCACATATGTCTCATTTCGAACTCTTCCTGCATTAACTTAGCAAACTCTTGACAAAGATCTTCATTAGTAGATCCGAAAATGATGTCATCTACGTAAATTTGGATAAAAATAATATCATCATGAATTTTCTTAACAAATAAGGTGGTATCTATCTTTCCAACAATGTAGCCTGAGTCAATTAAGAATTTTCTTAATCTTTCATACCAAGCTCTTGGAGCTTGTTTTATGCCATATAAAGCTTTGTTTAACCTATACACATATTCTATTTTCTTATCATGTTCAAATCTGGGAGGTTGTTCAACGTAGACTTCCTCCTTTATGTATCCATTCAAGAATGCGCTTTTCACATCCATTTGGTACAATTTAAAGTTTTTATATGATGCAAATGCAAGTGGCATCCTAATAGATTCTAGTCTAGCAACAGGAGCGAAAGTTTCATCGAAATCTATACCTTCTTCTTGTGAGTATCCTTGTGTTACTAACCTTGCTTTATTTCTTACCACATTTCTATCTTCGTTTAGTTTGTTTTGATACACCCATTTAGTGCTGATATCTGGACGATCTTCCGGTCTAGGTACTAACTCACATACTTGATTTCACTCAAATTGTAGAAGTTCGTCTTGCATGGCTTCAATCCATGCTTCATCTGCAAAAGCCTAATCTACCTTTTTCGGCTCAATGTTAGAAACAAATGCAACATGTGTCATGTGTTCTATTTGAAATCTAGTTCTAATGCCTGCATCGATATCATCTATAACTTGTGTGTGTGGGTGATGTGTAATTTCAGGAAAAGATTTTGGTAATGAGCTAGAGATGTTGTTAACAGTGGTAGGTTCATTATCAAAAATAGCTGCAGTGAGCATATCATCATCATCATCATGAGCATTATGTCATGCCCTATTTTGAACTATACGTGTATTCTACTGAACATACGCGGTATTTCTACCTACGATGCATACATAGGCATGAAATAAGTGTAGATATCGATGTATGTGACGTAGTGAACGGGGGATTATGCCGTGATACGTGGCTAAGGGAAGAGAATGCGAATGCGAATGCGGGAGAAGTGCAAATGGCGTCGTGGAAGTAAAACGACAGGAGTGTGTTAGACGTGTGTGTGTGAAGCATGTATGCTCGCATGGATGAGCATGGATGTGTGTAGGAATAGCCATGCAAGTGTGAAAAGGGTTAGGGGTCAATGGCAACCACTGTAAATTTTTGGAAAGGGTATGAGCAAAACGGTCTTTTGGACTAAATCTGATGTGCGTACATCCTAAAGTTGTGTGTGTAAAGTAATGGCAAACTTGTAAATACTTAGAATATGGAGTGGTATTTTGGTCATTTAACAAGTATCATGCTTATCCTAAGAGGGTTCTAGGTGATAGATATTTTGAAGGAAGATTCTTCTTTCTTCTTTAGTTTTCTTTTCCTTTTCCTTTTCCTTTTTTTCTCTCTCCCACCTACATGGCCGGCCACCCCTCTCCCATTTTCCCCATCCTCTTCAATCCAAAACCCTAATTTCCATGCCCTAATAGAAGGAAACCTGCTTGCTTGAAGAAGAAAGAAGAGAAGGAGAAGAGGAAAATGAAGCTTTTGAGGTAGGAATTCACTTGGATTTGGAATTCCAATAAATTGTTCTTGCAATCAAGTTTTTATAGCATGATTTACTTAATATTTAATAGGGGTAGTAAAATTTTTATGTATTATGCTTCAATTTCACAAATTCCCCTTGAAATTCTTAGTAAAAACATCTCCTTTAAAATCCCGAATTTCTATTTTGTGTTGTTGCTTTATTTACTGTTACTGTAGCTCGAATTAGGGTTCGAAAAAAATATGAGCTTGTAGATCTTGAAGTTCTACCCCAAAATCATATAAATTTTGATATATGTTCAATTCAGAAATTAGGAGAAATAATTCAATCTTTTCAACATGTCTACTTGATCATTAGTCTAGACACATTTCAGAAAAATTGCTTTAACTACCTGCACACATCTTGGAATTTTATGATCTTAGTCTTGTTGGAAAGTTAACAAATTTCTCTAAAAATTCATCAGATTATTTATATGTTGAATTTCTGCCTCCAACATGCTCAAAATTGGCTTCCAATACAGACCCTGAAATCTGTCTGGAAAACAGATTTGACACACTTCGCTAATTAATTCTGGGCCTGGATTGAATAGACTGGCTGGACCTGCTGCTCATGTGTACCTTGCATGAAATAAAGAGTGACAACGGAGGCAGTCAACATATATATAAATAAATATTACAAAAAACAATTTTAAGTCTCAAGGCTACATGCAGAATTGCATCAAGAAGCGACACCTCAAACTGATACGTACAAATGAAGAACCCAAAAAAGAAATGGATACATCCGTAAAAACCAAGAAAGAAACTGGAAAAAAATTATCATTTGCTAAAACCAAACAGTCCCCACAATGAAATTGCACCATACCAACTTGGTCCATACCCAAGTCAAATAAAAATTATTTGACTTGTGCCCTCAGGTAAACATGTTTTGTAGCGTGAATAGCAGAAGGTATTTGGCAGTTGCTCATTATAAATGAACCTTCAAGCCAAATACCCCATATATCTTCTTTTCATATGGTCAATTTTCTTATTTATTGTTCATCATCATCGGGCGTAAGTTGGTTTTTGGAGCATGGCTCATTGTTGCAGTATGTGTTTATGTGGTGTTATTTTTGGATAATTGTATCAGGTTTTGGGGCATGGCTCCTTATTGCTGGTTGTATGCAACATATACATAAGCCTTCAGGAAGAAATAAATTTTATCATGATAAAATGTTGGTAATAGGCAGTTGCTCCATCACATATCACCCTCTCATTTAACATTCTCACATCTCATATACCGATCCATACAACACATATCAATTCATATGATTTTCAATGTATCTCACGAATATACATCATTGGGGAGTAATGGAACCATCAAGCCTAGTACCAACTATTTATGCATAACCAAGGGACATAGGGATCAAATAATCATCTTCATCTTTGGGCTATATGTAAACCACAACAAGGAGCCATGCCAAAAAATATGATACAATCAGCCAAACATAACAACCCAAAAACACATACAGCAACAAGGAGCCATGCCCCAAAAATCTGATACAATTATCCACAAAGAACACAACAATAACACATACTGCAACAAGGATCCAGGCCCCAAAAATCTGATATAAGGAGACATGCCCATAACATCCCATATAGGTGTTGAGTATTGATTCCCCGGATTTGGTTTTGATGATGAACAAACATAAATATCGTGAACTAACTCTTAGTGAGCGCAGTTATGGAGATCGTCGCCAAACTTCTATGAACATCAAAAGCGACGTCTCAAGACTTCTCAAACCGCGTGAACGTGTGCTTGAAGCTTCGTTGAAGCTCAAGGACCATTATTAAAGTCATGAAGATTCGATTGAAGCTTTTGAAGACGGTTCGTCAAGTTTATTTTATAGTCTTCTAGATTCGTTTCGTAGAATGTTAAGCCTTGAGTAGGTCTTACGTTTTAATCTTCATAACGCTCATATCTTAGAGCTAGGATCTTAGTAGAAGCCCATACGATCTTTCCCGAAGCCTCGCGGTTCGATTCGCGGCTTCTTGTGCATGTTAGTTGGTTCAAGAAGAAGAACCAACCGACTAGATGGCAATCTAGTCGGTCGGCAAAGCTTCTTGAACCGACTAGAATGCTTCCTAAATTCCATGCTCTTTACTGTTTACAGTTAGTCTGGCAAAGAAGGTTCACCGACCGACCAGTTGTGAAACTAGTTGGTTAGGAATCCTTCTTAGACCGACTAGTTCTGTGTACAGTATTTCAGCCTAAGCTACTGTTTATCGTTAGTCGGTCTAAGTACATCTGTCGACCGACTAGTTGATGAACTAGTCGGTTAGACTTTGTTCTTAGACCGACTAATTCATCTTGAGTTTCGCCTTCTCTATTTCACTTGTTAGTCGGTCAAAGTTGACTCACCGACCTACTAGTTGTGAAACTAGTCGGTTGGCAAGTCTTCTTGGACCGACTAGTTAATCATTCCCTGAACTTCTTCTTTTGGCTGTTCACCTCTTAGTCGGTTCATGTTGTTTCACCGACCGACTAGTTGATGAATTAGTCGGTCAGTGATCCTTCTTTGACCGACTAGTCTGCTTCAGAATAGAGACGTTGGAGCATTAAATGCCACGATTTTTGCTCTCTCTTTCCTCTAACCTATATATACTTGGAGTGCTGCATTCATAGCATTCAAGGCTGATATTTATTGAAGTTTAGAGATCAAAAGAGAAGCATTAAATCTCATTCAAAGCTCATTCATTTCCATTCACGAATCTCTCCCTCACTCTTATTTCAAAAGAGAGATTCATTGATTGTGAGCCTTCCAAGCCAAGTGCTTGATTCTAGGTCACCAACATCTTCCTAGGACTCCATTGCTGGACATCTACTTGGAGCTAGGGTTTGGTGCCATTCATCTTTCTCAAAATCCTCTTTGCCCTAAATCGTAAGTTTTACTCAAGGCATAGGTTTTTGTGGTAAGCATTTCTATTTCATTTACATTGCTATCGTAAGTGTTTTACTCTCGGTTGTGAGAGTTGGTTTGTGATCCCGGTTTGTAGGAGTCACAATTTCATTTGTGTATGATTTGAGCTTGTAGAGGTTTCTACAAGTATTTCATAGTGTAAATTTGAGTTAGAGGTTTCTAACTCAAGTAGCCGGAGGGGATCCGGGTGTTTGGGACGTAGTATCACCGGGAACAAGTCGGGGAGACTTGGGTGGATCCGAACCCGTTAATTCGCGTGTTTGCGATTGCTTTTATTTGTTGTCTATATTTACATTTTCGCATTTTCGCATTGTTGGTTGAAGTTTGCAAGATAATTATGAATTATCTTCTTAATTATTTTAAAGTACTATTCACCCCCCTCTAGTACTTGTGCAGTAGCTACGTAGGGCATTACAATAGGAACCACCAACATGTAGGAGCCATGCCCCAAAAATCTGATACAATGAGGCAGAAATAACACACCATAAACCCTGGCTGCAACATGGAGCCATGCCCCAAAAATCTGATACATTGATCCAGAAATAACACCGCATAAACACAAACTACAACATGGAGCCATGCCCCAAAAATCTGATACATTGATCCAAAAATAAAACCCCATAAACACAAACTGCATGGAGCCATGCCCCAAAAATCTGATACATTGATCCAAAAATAAAACCCCATAAACACAAACTGCAACATGCAGCCATGCCCCAAAAATATGATACATTGATCCAAAAATAACACCCCATAAACACAAACTGCAACATGGAGCCATGCCCCAAAAATTTGATACATTGATCCCAGAAATAACACCTCATAAACACAAACTGCAATATGGAGCCACACCCCAAAAATGTAATACATTGATCCAGAAATAACACCACATAAACACAAAATGCAACATGGAGCCATGCCCCAAAAATCTGATACATTGATCCAGAAATAACACCCCATAAACACAAACTGCAATATGGAGCCATGCCCCAAAAATCTGATACAATAACACCCCATAAACACAAACTACAACATGGAGCCATGCCCCAAAAATCTGATTGTCACGCCCCGCTTCCCAAAAATATGGAGGCGAAGCGTGAGAAGGTCCGCTCAGACTTGAAGCTACAAAGCTGCAAGTCCGATAAGCGTCAATCAAATTTAAAACTGCAGGTCCTTGCAATGCGAGCGAAACAAGATAATAATAATTAAATGAGGCACAAGAATAATCTCAGAATATCCATAAATATAAATTCCAACATCGCAGAAAAGCCAACAGGCAGAAATAAAAGAGAGTCTAAAGGCCCAACATGGCCAACAAAAGTACAACGTACAAAACAAGGTGACACGCACCGACAACTAACAACAAACCTAAAACAAAAGAAGGCTCAGCAAAGTCACCAAGAAAGATCACCGGCATTCACAAAACTCCTCCTAGGCAGTCATGGACTCATGCTCAGCGTCAGCAACACATCACGTACTCAGCAACGGGCTCTGGCTCAGGGTCTAACATGTGACACCCAAAAGAGCAAGGGGCACATGTCAGCAAGTCTACAAGAGACTTGTGCAAGGAAACTGAAGGTAGGTAAAAGTAAAGCAACCTAGCAGTTCTAGCATGATGCAATGACATGGCAGTTAAAGTAATGAGTGCAACAGGTAAGGTAAAGTAAAGTAAAGTACGAGCATGGCATTTAAACATGGCATGGATGACAAGTATTGCATGAATCATTCACAAGACAAGTACAAGACAAGAAAAGTAAGCACCTCGTGCACAGAGATTCCGTCTTTTGGCTAGAGGGCTGATCAGGCCGCTCCTAAGCTCAAGTAACCGTTTATCCCTACCCCTCCACGTGTATCGAGCCAGGGCCTTACCCCCGAACTTGGAATGCTCGCTTCTGGATCACGAGCCAGGAAGTGTTTTTAACAAGTATGGCATAGGGGTGCACCTAGCCGGACAAGGAGCACAAGTACAAGTATTGTAGCGTGTGCTACGAATGCAACAATCAACTTGGATGACATGTAGAATGCAATGCATGGCAGTTAAAAGTGCGTACAGATAAGGAAAGTAAACGTGACAGTTTAGTATGCATGAACAACAAGTTTAAGGGGTTGGATCTAGCTTCGTTGTCAAGCTAGATCAATTAGGTGACGGATCTAGTTTCATTGTCAAACTAGATCAAGTAGGCGTCTAGCCAGCTATCATTTCACTGACTAGTCTCTTTTACGCTAAAAACAAGGAAGTGGCCTAAAAACATGGCCCTACACAAGAGTTGGCAAGTTTCACTTGCCTGCAAGTCTGACGTCTGAGAAACATCGCCCAAAAGTCCACAAGTCACAAACAACCTATGTGCACAAGTCCACCAGCCTACAGTCCCATATTATTAGTCTTGATTAGTGAATTATCAGATAACCAAAATACCGATTTTTATCTTGTTTAACAGGTTTGGGTTGGGGGTCCTAAGAGTGCAGAATGTTACCTCAACACGACGCGAGAGCTACACTGGCGTCGGGTAGCGATGTCAGGGGTTGGATTCCGGTTTCGTGATCGGTACGGAATGACGGGTTCTCTGTCAATAAGATATGTGCACGGAATGAGTTCGTAATTACGGACTAGCATTCATGATAAGCCTTAGAACGTTTATTGACTAATTTAACTAAGTTTGCTACCCTAAGATGGGTGTCGCATCCTTCATAACGTTAGAGACCCGCTAATAGTGCTAAGATGCTAGTACAAGATATACCACATGTAACACCAGGTTAAACACCCACCGATATCATTAATAGCTTATACCAATACAAAAATATAAATTCTGCCATAAATTTCTAACTTAAAATGTAACATTAAAAGACTAATTGATCTTGAGCATGGTTTACACAAATACACACAGTTTACTAAAACCTGATACAAGTAACTATATATATATATATACAAGTCTAATTCCTAATGTATATTTCTATAGCATCTACCCTAACAATTTGTGATGCACAGATAACTCTTGTTGATCATAACATATAATCACCACTAATATAATAATTATAATATCTATAACCTTAACTAATGAGGGCTAACCAAATCAACTAAACAACTAACCTTTGACAGCTCTGCCTACCTTTGATGCAGGTGGGAGAGCGAGGAGGCGCCGGTGTCGAGGTCAGGGGGATGGTGAGAGGCTCGTCTGCGGCGGCGGCGCTTGGTCGGAGAACGCTGGATCGGGGCTGTTTGGGGTGCTCGCGGGTTGCTGCGAGATACAGCGGCAATGGGGGCGGATACCGGCGACTAGGGCGATCCCCGGTGAGAGAGGTCGGGGATTGTGGTGGCCGTGCAGTGCACTGCGCTGGCGGCGGACATGCATCGGAAAAACTGCTGCAGCGCGTTGCGGCTCTCGCTGCGGCTTCCACGGTGAACAGGCGGGCTCCGGTGGCTATGCGGAGGTAGGCGAGGACGGTGAGACACCAAGGCGAGGTCGGGGGTCAGGCAGCCGCGGACGGCGGTGCGGAGGTCGCCGTGCGAGGGTGAGGTTGGAGCGGGGTCGCCGGTCGTCGGGTCTGCGCGATATACGGTGGGCTGATGCGATATACGGCGGGGGAGGGCTGTGCTCGGCGGCGGCCATCGGGTAACGGCCGGAGAGAGGCCTGTGCGACGAGTGTGTGTCGGAGCACGGGGCGATGGCTCAGGACGTCGGTGCACGGGGGAAGTCGGAGAGAAGCTCCGCGGCCTGAGGAGGCCGTATGCAGGGCGATCGGGGCGTCGCGTTGGGTTGCATAGCGCGAAGGGGAGAGCAGCGCAGGGGAAATTATCATGCGAAAAGAGGCGGCGGCGTGGAGATGTTTTCGCGTGGGGGAGGGAAGTCTGGGATGCGGAACATATAGGGGACGGCGGCTGAGAGTTGTTGGGGGAAAAAGAATAGTCTTAGGCTATTTAATAGAGGAGGGTAGGGTTGCGTAAATTTTGGGGAAACAATTTAACCCAGGCTAATACTTATAGGGAGGGGCGGTCACGTGGCTAGCTAGGGTTAGGGGGTAACACGAGAGATAGGTTAGCCATCAGTAAAAAGATTTGATTTAATGTTATTATTATTATTATTATTATTATTATTATTATTATACAAAAACATAAGACCACACTCCCTCCCTCTCTCATGATGGGTACGGCCAAAGGATAGGTGGGCTAGGTTCAATGTTCTTTCTTTCTTTATTAAAGTTATAGCTATTAGCAAGGAAGAGACGTACAGAACTCAAAACTTTGGATTTATAAGTATATATATACAATTATTATAGGTTGTAATGAGATAAGCAAATGATCATTCTACATCCAAAAATGGTAAACAAAATACCGGGACGATCGCACCTCCGAGCGGATCGTGGATACGGGGTTCGGTCGCGCGTCGGAACTACGGAATTACAATAATAAAACCAAATACGGAAACACGCACACGGATCAACCTACGCACAAAATACGTACAACCAGAAGTGGCCGTTACATCCTCCCCACCTTAGAATAAAGTCCGTCCTCGGACTTTCTAATATAGCTAGTCGCTTTAGTAACTACCCCAATCAAGTCATATAATAATTCAACCAGGTATAGTCATTACAAGTGCTTATATATGCACTAGGTAGTCAAACATTAACACTACCAACACATATATATATACATCCACGTACGTTATTCATTTATACCTATTATAGTCAGTCAAATTCATACATGTATTTCAATCACATATATAAACATACATCCCTTACATAACTACTACTTACCTAAACGCAAAACAATATTTCAGATACTCATGTAAGGATAGTGTCACACTTAGCAAATACAATTATTGCTCTACATATAGATAGCTACCTATGCACAAACATCAAGGGTATACTACCCTCTAATATTTCCTAGTATACATCCAATACTAAGCACATCCACATAAGCAGTCACACCATACCATTTTTAAGTCAAATTTTACTATATCTAATATATATTCACTACTACCATATTTCACTCATTATATAGTCATACAAATGTATGCAATAATTTCACCGTATATTCACATCACAGTCGGTCCTATAACTATATTTACGACACGCCACATATACCATAGTCACCAATAACTATAACTAAGCACATACTTACCCGTGTATGGTGCACACCCATACACGCTAACATTTCATTTACGCATACCAATCATACCATTATATTACTAGCACATCTATGCACCTAGTTTAGCTAGCACACAAGCAAGTCCTTAGTAAGTAACTATACCACAAGACCGACACCTATAACTATATATTGGTGTAGCGACCCACAATCACGTGCGTAACTCAACCAGGCACAAGCACTTCTATCACTATACATACATCAAGCATAGCTATATTCAAACTACAATCATACATTCAATATACTTAGAGTATACTCACTCAAGCTTGAGTGAGACTCAATACACATATCAGAATATTCTATATACGTAACACGACATTTATACCTATACCGATACCACTCCCATATATATACGTCTACCAATACAACCATATACTTTCCATAAATCAATCACACTTAATATTTAGTCAGGCAATACTCACATGGTTAAATCAATTTATATACCATAATAATAGTAATACAGACATCAGCACACGTATAATTATAATACACTCCCTAATACATGCATACGTATTCATCGTATAGTCACACACTCATGTAACTTATATATATATATATATCACACAATATGCAAGCATCAATACACTATGGGGGTACACTCATTCAAGCCCACGTACACAACTTAGGTACGTGCACTACGACTACCTCACAAGGGTCCAAGGGCCTACTATCAATTAAGAGTTGACACAGACATTGACGAGCACTAAAGTCTGAGCAATAGAGGGAGATCGAGGTCGAAAGCGTGACGAGGGAAGGATCGATAAGCACGAGTTCAGATAGGACGAGTACAAGGGGACAGCTTGGTTAGACGAAACTTTGACTCAATGGTGATGTTTAGGTTGAGGGAAAAAGGGAGATGTAGTGATGCTTATATAGGAGGGGGAAAAGAAATAGGGTAAATAGCATAAGCTAAAATACGCAAAATTGAAAACTGTTGTACTTCAAAAAAATTGGAATTCCTCATCTGTATAAAATATTTGAAGGTCGATAAAGCGAGTTGAAATAAGTTTGAGTCGAATATTCATAATAGGAGAAAATGGTCCATTGATTTTAAAAATCATCATAAAGGAAGTAAAATCATTTACACGAATATTAAGGACGTGGTTTAGAAAATTTATACGTCAGTAATTTAATATAATGTTGTCAAAAAGTTTTGGAAAGTCAAGAATGAAATAAAGTAACGGAAGAATTTAAACTCATATTAAATGCTTTCAAAACTTTTAGGCTATGGAAAATTTAAAATAACCAACATTGAAACTACTTTTTAGAGAACCATGGTTTGCCAGAAATGAGAAACTGATTTACATAAGGTTCTTAATATACGAGCACAACAAGTCTGGCACGGATATAAAAATAGTTGAAAGCATGTATGATGCATGAGAAAATAATATTAACTTAGTAGTAGAATTATCGAAATCGAATAGCAAGTCTTTAAAATCAAATCATGGAGGGTCTAAATCAGAAAGTGGTTATGAAAATAGTAATTTTGCAAAAATCTGAAATAGCGAGAACGACGAGCAAAGACCAACTTGCTGAAAGCTGAAATTCCATGTGTCTTGAAAAGTATATGAATGGCATAGATCAGGAGGGAAAATTACAAGTTGAATCAAGGTACGATTCAGAATAAAATTAATATATGAAGGGACGACGCATTTGCATAAGTACGAAAAACATAGGCTGGGAAAATACTATAAGCTAGTATTCAAAAAAAAAAAATCCCGACAACGTTTTAAAAAAAATAAATCAATGAAGGAGAATGAAGTATAAGTATATTAAGATTTTGAACAAAGTTAAACTTAGTGGAAGAGAAGATTGAAAAATACTTTCAGAAGGTTCAAGATTTGCAATGGAGACGTTTGAAAATTGACGACGATCGTCATGAGGCGATCTCGTGAATCGAGGCAAGGAAATTTGGCCAGGTGATCGGAACATACATACGCCTAGGATATGAATCAGGAGACTCTACGGGGAAAATCATACGGTCGACCAACTAAAGATTAAGAACTAAGCGCTAAGACTTTCTAAGGAGCTAGACGGAAACGAAATGCGTTCAGCTTGGTCCGAAATCGATGAACCCAAGCGAACGACAAAAGGAAATTCTAGAAGTCTAATATGGTCAGAGTTAGACAAGAACCACTAAGGTAACTCCTGCGACGGTTAAATCAATTGCTAGAAGGGGGTCTAACTACAATCAGGGCCTCTAACTAGCAAGCACAGACGTCTAACTAAGCCTTCTTATCACCTAGTGTCATAAGAAAACGATTAGACTCAGGGCTTATTACTCGGATGTTGCAATTTATTTAATGGACATTCCGTTATTATCGTTGTTCCGTTAATTCGCAATTGCAAGACCGGACCTGCATGGGCCACCAACAAAACCTGTCACGCCCCGCTTCCCAAAAATATGGAGGCGAAGCGTGAGAAGGTCCGCTCAGACTTGAAGCTACAAAGCTGCAAGTCCGATAAGCGTCAATCAAATTTAAAACTGCAGGTCCTTGCAATGCGAGCGAAACAAGATAATAATAATTAAATGAGGCACAAGAATAATCTCAGAATATCCATAAATATAAATTCCAACATCGCAGAAAAGCCAACAGGCAGAAATAAAAGAGAGTCTAAAGGCCCAACATGGCCAACAAAAGTACAACGTACAAAACAAGGTGACACGCACCGACAACTAACAACAAACCTAAAACAAAAGAAGGCTCAGCAAAGTCACCAAGAAAGATCACCGGCATTCACAAAACTCCTCCTAGGCAGTCATGGACTCATGCTCAGCGTCAGCAACACATCACGTACTCAGCAACGGGCTCTGGCTCAGGGTCTAACATGTGACACCCAAAAGAGCAAGGGGCACATGTCAGCAAGTCTACAAGAGACTTGTGCAAGGAAACTGAAGGTAGGTAAAAGTAAAGCAACCTAGCAGTTCTAGCATGATGCAATGACATGGCAGTTAAAGTAATGAGTGCAACAGGTAAGGTAAAGTAAAGTAAAGTACGAGCATGGCATTTAAACATGGCATGGATGACAAGTATTGCATGAATCATTCACAAGACAAGTACAAGACAAGAAAAGTAAGCACCTCGTGCACAGAGATTCCGTCTTTTGGCTAGAGGGCTGATCAGGCCGCTCCTAAGCTCAAGTAACCGTTTATCCCTACCCCTCCACGTGTATCGAGCCAGGGCCTTACCCCCGAACTTGGAATGCTCGCTTCTGGATCACGAGCCAGGAAGTGTTTTTAACAAGTATGGCATAGGGGTGCACCTAGCCGGACAAGGAGCACAAGTACAAGTATTGTAGCGTGTGCTACGAATGCAACAATCAACTTGGATGACATGTAGAATGCAATGCATGGCAGTTAAAAGTGCGTACAGATAAGGAAAGTAAACGTGACAGTTTAGTATGCATGAACAACAAGTTTAAGGGGTTGGATCTAGCTTCGTTGTCAAGCTAGATCAATTAGGTGACGGATCTAGTTTCATTGTCAAACTAGATCAAGTAGGCGTCTAGCCAGCTATCATTTCACTGACTAGTCTCTTTTACGCTAAAAACAAGGAAGTGGCCTAAAAACATGGCCCTACACAAGAGTTGGCAAGTTTCACTTGCCTGCAAGTCTGACGTCTGAGAAACATCGCCCAAAAGTCCACAAGTCACAAACAACCTATGTGCACAAGTCCACCAGCCTACAGTCCCATATTATTAGTCTTGATTAGTGAATTATCAGATAACCAAAATACCGATTTTTATCTTGTTTAACAGGTTTGGGTTGGGGGTCCTAAGAGTGCAGAATGTTACCTCAACACGACGCGAGAGCTACACTGGCGTCGGGTAGCGATGTCAGGGGTTGGATTCCGGTTTCGTGATCGGTACAGAATGACGGGTTCTCTGTCAATAAGATATGTGCACGGAATGAGTTCGTAATTACGGACTAGCATTCATGATAAGCCTTAGAACGTTTATTGACTAATTTAACTAAGTTTGCTACCCTAAGATGGGTGTCGCATCCTTCATAACGTTAGAGACCCGCTAATAGTGCTAAGATGCTAGTACAAGATATACCACATGTAACACCAGGTTAAACACCCACCGATATCATTAATAGCTTATACCAATACAAAAATATAAATTCTGCCATAAATTTCTAACTTAAAATGTAACATTAAAAGACTAATTGATCTTGAGCATGGTTTACACAAATACACACAGTTTACTAAAACCTGATACAAGTAACTATATATATATATATATATATACAAGTCTAATTCCTAATGTATATTTCTATAGCATCTACCCTAACAATTTGTGATGCACAGATAACTCTTGTTGATCATAACATATAATCACCACTAATATAATAATTATAATATCTATAACCTTAACTAATGAGGGCTAACCAAATCAACTAAACAACTAACCTTTGACAGCTCTGCCTACCTTTGATGCAGGTGGGAGAGCGAGGAGGCGCCGGTGTCGAGGTCAGGGGGATGGTGAGAGGCTCGTCTGCGGCGGCGGCGCTTGGTCGGAGAACGCTGGATCGGGGCTGTTTGGGGTGCTCGCGGGTTGCTGCGAGATACAGCGGCAATGGGGGCGGATACCGGTGACTAGGGCGATCCCCGGTGAGAGAGGTCGGGGATTGTGGTGGCCGTGCAGTGCACTGCGCTGGCGGCGGACATGCATCGGAAAAACTGCTGCAGCGCGTTGCGGCTCTCGCTGCGGCTTCCACGGTGAACAGGCGGGCTCCGGTGGCTATGCGGAGGTAGGCGAGGACGGTGAGACACCAAGGCGAGGTCGGGGGTCAGGCAGCCGCGGACGGCGGTGCGGAGGTCGCCGTGCGAGGGTGAGGTTGGAGCGGGGTCGCCGGTCGTCGGGTCTGCGCGATATACGGTGGGCTGATGCGATATACGGCGGGGGAGGGCTGTGCTCGGCGGCGGCCATCGGGTAACGGCCGGAGAGAGGCCTGTGCGACGAGTGTGTGTCGGAGCACGGGGCGATGGCTCAGGACGTCGGTGCACGGGGGAAGTCGGAGAGAAGCTCCGCGGCCTGAGGAGGCCGTATGCAGGGCGATCGGGGCGTCGCGTTGGGTTGCATAGCGCGAAGGGGAGAGCAGCGCAGGGGAAATTATCATGCGAAAAGAGGCGGCGGCGTGGAGATGTTTTCGCGTGGGGGAGGGAAGTCTGGGATGCGGAACATATAGGGGACGGCGGCTGAGAGTTGTTGGGGGAAAAAGAATAGTCTTAGGCTATTTAATAGAGGAGGGTAGGGTTGCGTAAATTTTGGGGAAACAATTTAACCCAGGCTAATACTTATAGGGAGGGGCGGTCACGTGGCTAGCTAGGGTTAGGGGGTAACACGAGAGATAGGTTAGCCATCAGTAAAAAGATTTGATTTAATGTTATTATTATTATTATTATTATTATTATTATTATTATTATTATACAAAAACATAAGACCACACTCCCTCCCTCTCTCATGATGGGTACGGCCAAAGGATAGGTGGGCTAGGTTCAATGTTCTTTCTTTCTTTATTAAAGTTATAGCTATTAGCAAGGAAGAGACGTACAGAACTCAAAACTTTGGATTTATAAGTATATATATACAATTATTATAGGTTGTAATGAGATAAGCAAATGATCATTCTACATCCAAAAATGGTAAACAAAATACCGGGACGATCGCACCTCCGAGCGGATCGTGGATACGGGGTTCGGTCGCGCGTCGGAACTACGGAATTACAATAATAAAACCAAATACGGAAACACGCACACGGATCAACCTACGCACAAAATACGTACAACCAGAAGTGGCCGTTACACTGATACATTGATCCAAAAATAAAACCACATAAACACAAACTGCAACATGGAGCCATGCCCCAAAAATCTGATACATTGAGCCAGAAATAACATCCCATAAACACAAACTGCAACATGGAGGCATGCCCCAAAAATTTGATACATTGAGCCATGCCCCAAAACCCCCATAAACACATACTGAAACAAGTAGCAATGCCCCAAAAATTGATACAATGAGCCATGCACCAAAACCCTCCATAAACACAAACTGAATCAAGGAGCCAAGCCCCAAAAACCGATACATTGAGCCATGCCCACATACCCCCCCATAAACACATACTGAAACAAGTAGCCATGCCCCAACACAAACGATTATATACAAAACCATATAGATTGTTTGTTAACTTTACCATTAACCACACAAATAAAACGTAGAATACCAACCCATACATACCAAAACTCCCAACACCATCACTCATTCCCAATCACCCAGCCACCATAATGACATCTCCACCAACATGACATCTTCACCTCACACACATCTTCACCTCCCAGCCTGATATACTACTAGTCCAAATCCAACCCCGCGACTATATCTTCAATCATCATTTTCCTAGCCGATTGAGGCAAAGCCAAAAAGCTTCGTGCCTCCATCTCATCCTTGCGCATGGCCATAAAGACCTTAAACAATATACCCGGCATATACTCAGTAAACTCGTAGACAAGCTGGGCAAGCGGTTCAGTCCAATGAGAGTGTGCGGACCTTATAGCATCCGTGACCTCTTTCATATTTTCTGATATTTCCGCATGTTGTCGGGATCTTGCTGCATGCCCCTTCTACGTTGTTTCTTTTTATCCAGCGATGGTGGGTTTGACGGGCTTGTCCCCCCTGATGAATAGGCCCGGTCGAAGCTTGGGTGGGAATTTCTTCCTGGACATTGTGTCGTGGCGAATCTATATGTATTGGCTCTTGACTTACGGGCTCTCCTTCGCCTTTGCCTTCATGATACTCTCCACCAAACTTTTCAAAAACACCCATTGCTAAATCCCACTTAGCAGCGTCATCACCAATGACGATAACAAGATCGTCATACCATGGAAGTGGATGGTTCACATAAGCCCGCAGCCGATGGTTAGCCTGAACGATTAGAATATCAGATATGATAAAGGGTATGCAAAGCTATATTTATTTAATGTATTATCACATAGCATATCTATAAGGTAGAAGTAATTACCACCGCCCATGTCGGGCTCAAGATCAATGACCTTTCTCTCCTCATCCCATCCAGCTCCGCTAAGCTCCATGCACTCATCTACATCTCTGAGACGTCTCCTCAACGATTTCATGTGGTTCTTTACATTAACACTTGTGAATGAAGTCCCATGGATGTTATTTATTTCAGCTGCAGCGGCATTGAAGGCTGTATTTTTAAAAGTCTTATCGACTTTATACCCCTGCCGTGCAAGCTTAGCTAGGAATGGAATGAGGGTTTCATCGTAAGAATTTGTCCAAAGTTTGTTCTGTTGTGCAGAAGATGAAGGCTGCTTAGACTTCTTCCGTGGGCTTGAAACAGACCCGTCAGCATCTTCGCTACGCCGGCTCGACTTCCTAGAAGAGTCACTGTCGGGTGTTCGTTCATTGCCACTTGGTGGCGTGGGCATAGCGAATGCACCTGGGGAAGCTGGGCTTCTGAAAGAGGGTGGATCTCCCCCTTGCAGCATATTCATAAACCACATTCCAGGCGAAGATGGCATCTGCATTGGCATGTGCATAGTCATGTTGAAATTTGGATACTGGGGATATCCCATGCCATGCCCACCTGATTGGTACCCATGTCCACCTGATTGGAAGCCATGCATGTGATATGGCATCGTTGGAAGCCTCATGGGCATTGGTCGGTTGACAATGGGATTAACCCTTCTGTCAGCTTCTCTCCATTGGGACCCATATACATTATCATAGCTGGGAAGCATGGGATCACTCCCATCCCGGTATGGCTCAACCCCCTGACCAACGTGTGATGAGCCTTCCATCCATACAACATCAATCAAATTAAATTGAAAATGCAACGTTGTGGCTATAAACATCCAACCATCACATAACATGAACCTATACTGCATTGGGGTATAAAATTGCATAAGTGTAAAGCAAATACTAGAAAACTAAAGGCATGAAAAATTTGGCACAAGCAACAAAGCAAAAATAATGCAATATGTAAGATACAAGAATAAAATGTTCAGCCATAGTAGGCAATTTATACGCCGACCCCCTCATAGCACATGCTCTATTGTGTTCTCGTTATTATTTTTGTTACAGAAGTCCACCCACATATCCCAAGCTATTTGCTCTCTACACATTTTCCATTGATCACGTTGTTCGGTTTGTTCACGAATGGTCACCTGTTGAGATAGATCCATAACATCATCATCATGGTCATCGATACCATATACAGCCTCCTCAACCCCATCTCCATCTTCAGTTAGATGGGGGTCTTGCGGATCTTCTATTTGGATGTAATTATGCAAAACACTGCAAGCTAGTACGGTTTCGACCTGACTTTTGAATGAGTAGTGTGGCTTGGCTGTCATTATTTTAAACTTGTTCTTTAGGATACCAAATGTCGACTCGATCTTTGATCGTAAGGTAGAACGGCGTAGGTTGAATGGCTCTCTTCGGTTTTTAGGAACCCGATCAGTATGGTCCTTCAAATGGTATCTAACGCTTCGGTATGGAGATATGAACCCTGGCATTGTAGTATACCCAGCATCGCAAAGGTAATATTTACATACATTCGAAAAATAAACCCAGTTTATGAGCCAACGATCTCTGAGAGAAGTAATTCGTATGTAAATGTAAATTTATGCCTATTACCTTCATACACTCGCAGACCTAGGGATGGCTTAGACAATGCATCTTTCAGGACCGTAAAATCATTTGCGGATCCTTCCCACCCGGCCAGTACGTATGGACATCATGGACTCGAAATAATCCCGGCCGTCGCTTTTGGAGCTGTCCAGTGCGAGGGAATAATAAATGCAACTTCTACGAATGGAAGGATCCACCTCACTCAGAGTGGTTCACATATGTGATACTACAGTCGCTTGATGAGCTTGCAAGAAGCCTGACCCATGCATCCTCTTCCACATCGGTATCTGATAAGCGGCTTTTGGAGATTGAGGGGCGGTTGGCGTGGAAAATGGACACCATTCTCTCTGAATACAAAACCATTAAGTTGGTTTTGTATTCGATCATTGGCTTGCTGATTTCTTTGTTAATGTTGTTAATTATCGCGATGAAAATGTAAAACTTTATTACTGTATGTTGGGATGTCAGATGATACTTGTATTATGTATATTATATGTATTTTGATTATGATGGCCTATTATGGTTTGTGACATGGGTTTGTGCTATCTGATATGCGCTCACTGACGTGCATTTAATATTTTAATATTTTTTGCTTTCAGCTCATTAAATTGTATTTTTATTTCTGTTGATTGCGTTGCTTGTCGTTCGTTGCGTTACTTATTATTCGGCCATATTCAATTAAATATTCCTTTTTTTAAATTGCGGTCTTTTAAAATTTAATTATGTAACTTGTATTTAAATATGCTTATTTATAGTAATTTATTTAATATATAATAGTTAGTTAATTAATAATTAATTAACTGATGGGTTTCACATTTTTCTCCTTCAAATGAGGTTGGAGTTAATCTCATCTCAAAACACCATAACCAACTTTCTCACTTTCCTTGTCCAACTTTCCCAATCTCACTATAGCCAAAGAAACACAATACTTTACTATGGGCCCCACATACAAAATTCCACGTTACTTTCCAACCTCAAAGCATCCAAAAGAAACACACTACTACTCTTCTCTCTCCTCAAAATTCCTCCTGAAATTTACTATTGCAAACAGTAAATCCCATCTCAAAGGAAACCCAGGGACTGTTCTTTTGGGTTTATTTGGGTTGTTTGTTGAAGTTGTGAATAGTGTTGATAAAAATGAGTATTGTGTTTTGTTGGGTGAAAGTGGGTTGTGAATGAATGTGGATATTAGAATTTTTGTGGGTCCCACACAACTTTATTGTGTTTTTTTGGTTGTGAATGTTATTGTGGATGTTGGATGTGGGGTCCACAAATTTTAATACTTATTAAAATAAATATTAATCTATAATTTTTTTTTAAAAAAGGAAGGCTGCTATTGGTTGGATTTCGGAAGAGAGAGAAAGGTGGGCCCGGATTTGAGATTCACTCGCGTATTCCCCGCTTTTTGCGGGGATTACGCTGCCAGCAAAACTGGCTGCCACATCAGCCGTTTCATTCCATCGGAAACGAACACCGGGGATGCTTTGAGAGTGGAAATTGCTAATAGTGTCGCTACAGAAATTTTTTTTCACTTTCACGCTCACAATCGCCGAAACGAACATGCCCCCAATGAAACAGACTAAATATATACTCTTTTTCTTCTAAGTGAGATTATATTTGGCACGGACTATATATAACCCCTCCTTTGTCGCTGTATATATAGCACGTCTCTTTTGCATGGTCCGGTGCCCACGAATCTAGTTACAAATTGGACAGCCATGATTGCACTGCGAAGCCAGCGTCCAACCTCCATCAAATCTGAAATTAGTTTCCTTGGTGTGTTTTCAAAAGAAAAGGAATTAACTGCTAAAATTACCTAAAAAGGGGCAACCCAGCCACTGAGACTGGAACCGAAACTTTAACTCAAAAACAGGAATAATAGAGTTCACGTGCCCAAAATTTTTGAATTTTGAAACTCAGGGACCCGTGGGTCCCTACCACGATGGCATCCAAAAGTAATTGGGCCAAACTTCATATCCCTTTCGCAAAATCCAATGCCCATCCGGTCCACGTCACCGATCCGCGTTATCACCATTTTGGACATTCTTCTCCGTCCGATCCGAAGAGCATTACGTAATCAGGACCGTCGATTCCAAGTCCTGAAGAAACACTCGCCTCAGCCTTTCCTGTGGATTATCACCTAAATTTTTTAAAAAAGCAGTATTTTTTTTCTTCCATTTTATTTTATGTTTTGATTTATTTATTGTGCTTGTTTATTTTATCCTCGATCCATCCCAAACCCTGCTTTTTAAATCCCCAGCCAAACCCATTTTTCTTTCATCCGTCCAAGAAAAACAAAACCCTTTTCTCTCTCCCCCCCGCTTTCCCCTTTCTTCACTCTCGCCATGGCCACTGATGAAGTGAGCAAGCTACCTCTTCCTTCTTACTCCGAGGTCTTAAAAAATCTAATCTTTATATCAAAGTTTTGATCTTTTTTCGGCCATGTTGAAATAGTTGATTTACTGGTGCTAATTTTTTTATATTGAAATTCAGATGATTTTGGGGGCGATTGAGGCGTTGGACGAGAAGGCGGGGTCGAATAAGTCGGCGATATCGAAGTACATCGAGTCAAAGTACGCGGGGCAGCTGCCGGAGGCCCACTCGTCGCTGCTGGCGGCCCACCTCGAGAGGATGAAGGAGAGCGGCGAGATCCTGATGGCAAAGAACAATTACATGAAGCCCGGCGCAGACGCGCCGCCCAAAAGGGGCCGAGGACGGCCGCCGAAGCCCAAGCCAGAGCTGCCCCCTGGCGCCGTGCTCCCTTCCCCCAAGCCGCGTGGTCGACCGCCGAAGGACCCGCTTGCGGCCGCGGTCGCCAAGGTGGCCAGCGGGATGCCCAGGCCACGCGGCAGGCCTCCGAAGAAGGCCCGCGTGGACGGCGACGAGGGCGGGCCCCCCACGCCGTCGTCGGTCGAGGCGTCGCCGGCCATCCCCGGAATGAAACGGGGGAGGGGTAGGCCGCCGAAGGTGAAGCCCCCGTTTGCTGACGTGGGCTTTGCTTGAGGAGGGTAGGCTTAGGGTTTGGGGGCGGAGTTTAGTTTGGAGGCGTTGTTGATCATCGTGCTAATTTAATCCTCTTTTAAGCTAATTTGTTGTTTGTTTGGGAAGTAGGGATCTTTGTGAACTTTGATGTGTTTTGTATCGTAAATTGTATGTACATTTGTTGGGGAATCAATCATCGGTCGGATGAGCATGGAGGAATGCAGTACTGAAAGTGACTTGAATTTGTCGTGGGGGTTTCTGATTATTGCTGCTTTTCTTGTTGCATGACCCCAAGTTTCACTTGGTTCTAGTATTAGCCATCTGAGCCACACTCTGCTTAAGCCATTATTTCTCAAATAGTTACAACTGCATCTTTTTAAGAGCTCTTGCATACAACAATTTTCTTCTCAAAAAAGTAAAAACACTCTCCACTTCAACACTTGATCTTTCACTTACTACCTTGATGAAGGCTTGCACACTTCTCTTATAGCCTTATTTTGGAACTTGTTGAGTGTGGTGATGGTTATAGTGTTGATGTCCAAAAATGAAGAAATTAAATGTGATGGCTAGTATTCTACTCATCCGTATGCATATTTTTGTATTTTTATTATTATAATACTTTCCAATGATTTTAAATATGTTTAGGTGTAACACCCTGTAGAAGGACTATGACTGTATTGTACTGCACTTCTTTTGGGTACGCACCCATTGAACCGTGTACGTAGGCGTTGAAACCGTTCCTGTAACGGCCAGTATTTTCTAGGCGTATTATTTGTGCGCGCCCGTATTTTCGTTTAACCATCCGGATGTTTTCGTACGCGATTTCTATGTTTGTGCGTCAACGCGAGCGCGTATCCGTTCTTCGTTCTACCGTATCATCATTAACCGACTATCGATTTTCACTAATTACCTTAATTTAATTACCGTAGCCTAATTACAAATTTCTAATAACTTTTAACTTTGCTAATTACCTTATTTATTTTAATAATTACACCTTGCTTAATTACTTATTTAACTTAACTATTAATTACATTTTTGCCATTGGATGAAAATCTTTACCCTAACTAATTAACCCCTAATGAATTCCACCGTTTGGGTGGGTGAGATCCAACAGGCACATCAATTTGTTTCCCCCACCTCCAGCTCTTCCACCCAACAACCTGTTCCCTGCACTGTTGTATTTCAACAACAGTAAGAAACGTTGCCAACAAACCAACAGTCGTCTTCCCCATTCTCATCTCCTCCTTCCCCCTGCAAAACACTTCCTCTTCCCCTGCAACATCCATCAAACCCAAAATCCGTTCTTCATTAGCACCATCATCTTCCCCAAAAATCAGTATTTCAAATCCTTTACAAATTCAGATCCAAAATCTGAAATCAAACCCAATCAAACCCCATCTACTGCAAATCCCCAACAATCCACCACCAAATCAACCCAAAACTCAAATCAGAATCAAGAGGGGAGGAAAAACCCAAATCTGAAAATAAATTTCAGATTCAAAATAACAAACAAACCCTACTTCCTCTTCCCTCCATCTTCTCCCCTCTCCCTCCTCCTTCTCCCCTGGACCGGCCCCCACCCTCACCTGCGCGCGACCGCCGGCCAGCCCCGCCGTGAAGCCGCGCCGCCGTCGCCCGGAGCTGACCGCCGTCGCCACCCGCCCTTTTGCGTCGCCCTCCGGCCCTACGTCGCCGCCGTGAACCGCCAGGCCGCCGGCCCCCTCGCGCGCAGCCGACCGCCGCCGGAGGACCCCGCCCGTCCGCCGTGGCCTTCTCCCCCGTCGCTGCAAGGTGAGACCCCCTTCCTTTTGGTTGCGCGCGGGTCTCTTGCTGCCATAGTTTAAAAACGAAAAAAAAAGAAAGGAAAAAAAAAGCAATGACAGAATATGGGGAAGAGAGGAGACAGAGAAACATAGAAGAGGGGAGTATTGAATGAAATAAAGGTATGTTGAGAGCAAGTGACAGCTTTAGGTTAGGGAATAAATATTAAATAATGAAGGGACAAAGAATGGGGTGTTGACAGCCTATAGTATTAAGAATGGAGAGAGATAGTATTATTAATTTGCAAGGAGTGAGTGTAGAGCCTTAATAAATGGGTAATGTTAACATGATAACCTTGAAAAGATATTGTATTAAAATTTGTTAGATTGGGTGTACCGTCATGTCAACATTGCAATTAGCTTGGTGAAATTAACTAATGGGGTAGTTAGTGTTAATTTAATTTTAAATAATAATTTGTTATGGTAATTTCAGATAACTAGAAATTGTGATTAATGTTGGGTTAATAATGCTGGTATATAATAGGGCGTACCATGTTAGTGCAACGTGATATAGATACCGCCCTAGCCAGAGAACCCAGTGAAATTAGACGAACCCGCTTTTAGGATTAACACGATAATTTGATTATCTCGCCATGAGTCTAATTCTTTGATTTGCTTAACCGAAACAGAGAACCAGCAGTACCGATACGTAGCACCCGTCGGGACGAACCCAACGGCACCAGAATCGCCAAAATCAGGCAAGTATGCAATTTATAGTGAATTTACGAATTCGATGTTAAATTAGTCTCTTGTATGTGAATGTTGCTCGTTACTCTCGTAACCATGGAAATTGTTGTATAAAGATAACTGGTCTTGTTATTTAATTGCTGCATGCCTTGAAATAATTAACTAACGTGAGACATCGTGAAATCGTGCGCCTCGAAGGCGAAATCGTGATTTTCGTGATGCCATGTAAGTTGACAAATTCGTGCTTGTAATTCGTGAATTAGGCTGGCTCGTGTTCCGGCACAAATCTTGGGTGGGGTAAGGGTTGATCGGCTGCTAGGCGTATGAACGGGTACTCTCTTCAAGGGCACCACCCGTATGCGGTGGGTTAGCGCCAATCACGGTAAGCCCCCGTGAGAAGAACGACTCACTCATCACGTCCTAAAGGCGAGAACCCTATTATAGACATGACTTGCTAACTATCGCGAAATACTAACAAGTAAACTTGCAACTTGAAATTGTTATCTCGGTAAAATTGACATGCTTTACTTTACTCGTCAGATTGTTTAGAACTGCATGATAGGGTGTACTTACTTTAAAATCAGCATGTTTAAACTTTCATTGTTATCTCGTTTAAATTTATAATTGCCTCTTAAATTCAGTATAAATTTGTATATCTTGCCTTGGGTTCTAACACCTTTTTGCAGACCCTTGCTGACATACATTCATGTTTTTGGATGTATGTCAGATCCCGAGCTTGAGTATCAGGAGGTTCCTTCCGAGACACCTGACTTGGAGAGTCAGGAGTTCGCTGTAGACGCCGAGTTTCTCTCTGCGGAGAACTAGTGGGCTATTCCATTGCTGCTTGCCGTAGTTTGCTTTCCGTTGTTGTGTGTACGTTATTATTGTTGTATTTCGGCCCAGCTGAGGCTTGTTGTCTTCATTTCATGTACGAACGTTTATTATTTCTGGATGTGGCTTGTAATGTATGAATAATTCTGGTTGTTCTGAAAAGCGTGCAAAGGACCTGCCCTTGCGTTTTACCACAGACGCTTCATGAACCTGAGTTTCACCGCTCCGGTTCAAGCGGACCCAGTAACGCTCTCGCTTCCGTCGTTTTTGGGAAGCGGGGCGTTACAGGTTTTAGTGGTGGCCCACGCAGGTCCGTCTCTTTGCATTTGCAAATTCAGAACAATGAGAATATTTTCATCGGCCAAACATCTACAGAATCACATTCGCGAGATTAATTTGGGTTTTCCTATCTCAGAATGGCTGAGGAACGAAGCACCCAAAATGGACCCGTACCTGCTGGAGGCGGAAGTGATGACATCCGCCAGATGCTTGGTGTTATGAGGGAAATGCTTGAAGTTCAGCACCACTTGGTCCAGCAGGGACGTCAGGCTGCACCAGTTGCTCTACCGCCTCGCTATGAGCCTGGAGCTAAGCAGTTCAAGGAGATGCATCCGACGAGTTTCTCTGGATGAGAGGGCCCACTAGCGGCCGAGGAATGGCTTCGCAAGACTGCGGATAACTTGGGTCTTGCCCGAATCAATCCGAACGATTGGGTAGACCTCGCCAAGCAGCAGCTGACAGACAATGCACGTCATTGGTGGGATGCTGAAGAGGCTAGGCTGATCAAGCCGATTCTTTGGGCTACTTTTCGTCAGAGGTTTGACGCCCAGTACTTCCCGAAGTCTGCAAAGAGGAAGATGCAGCAGCGCTTCATCAACCTGGAGCAGGGCACCAGGACAGTCGATGAGTATGAGGCCGAATTTACCATGCTGAGTCGATTCGCCACTACACTGGTAGCAGACGAGGAGGACTGTGCACACCGCTTTCTGCAGGGCTTAGACCTGGACATACAGGAGATATTGTCCGGGCACACCTTTACTACTCATGAGCAAGTCCTAGTGGCTGCGAAGCAGCGCGAGCAGGTAGTTTATCAGAAGCGGGCACGCCAGGCGGGCAAGCGCCCGATGGAGCCACAGAGGAGTGCACCTAGGCCCGGCTTTCGTCCTGTTCAGACCACACAGTTCAAAAGGCCAGCTGCACCTATCCCCAACCGAGCTGAGTTGGTTTGCCATTTCTGCGGCAAGCTCGGTCATGTGAAGAAAGACTGTAGGAGGATGCTGAATCAGTGTTTGATCTATGGATCGCCTACTCATGCTGCAAAGGATTGCACCCACGGTTCTCGACCGCCTGGACCCGCTCAGAGGACCGTACCGGCACCTGGACAGCGTGGACCACTTTTAGTTCCACAGGATCGGGCCTTTCAGCAGGCCAATCCGCCGAAGCGTCGAGCTTTCAATATGACAGCCGTTGAGGCTGAAGCTGAGGACGACGTGATTGCAGGTAACCCCTAAACTAGTCTTCCTTATTTATGCATTTGTGTTTGATTAGTTATATCCATGTTAATCTAGTTGCATGTTATCCTTAGGCGTCATCTTAGTTTCGTCCCACCCGGCCTTGACCCTGTTCGACTCTGGAGCTTCCATGTGCCTCCTATCTCGGAAGTTCGTAGTCGAACACTCGATACCCACCTATACACTTCCCAAGTGTTGGAATATTACAACTGGGAACGGTGTAGTGAAGGTTACACTGGGATGTAGACCATGCCCGTTGGTAGTTAGTGGACACGAGTTATATGCTGACTTCATTGTCCACGACCTACCCAACTTTGATGCTATTCTCGGCATTGATTGGTTAGGAGCTTTTTACGCCACGATCGACTGTCGCCGGAAGAAAGTGGTATTCGAAATTCCTGACCACCCGGTGTTCGAGTTTGTCAGCGGAGGACGTTCGCTTGGACCTGTCAAGTTCCGAGCCCAGCCGTGCAGACTTACTATTCATCCATGATAGCTGAGCCGGAGAAGCCTGCAGTAGTGAGAGATTTTGAAGACGTCTTCCCTGAAGACATTTCTGGATTGCCGCCTGACCGAGCATTGGAGTTCAGCATTGATCTTATGCCAGGAGCTCAACCAATTTCGAAGACACCTTACCGTGTGGCTCCTGCAGAGTTGGAAGAGTTGAGGAAGCAGTTGGATGAACTAATGCAGCAGGGTTTCATTCATCCCAGCGTATCTCCCTGGGGTGCCCCCGTCTTGCTGGTGAAGAAGAAGGATGGATCGAGAAGGATGTGTGTGGATTATCGGGAGCTGAACAATGTTACAGTGAAAAACAAATACCCGCTACCCCGTATTGATGATATTTTCGATCAGCTTGGTGGATCGAGAGTATTTTCAAAGTTGGACCTCCGAAGCGGATACCATCAGGTCAGAGTCAAGAAGGAAGATGTGCCCAAGACAGCTTTTCATACTAAGTACAGGCACTACGAGTTCGTTGTCATGCCGTTTGGTGTGACCAACGCTCCTGCTGTGTTCATGAATCTCATGAACCTTATCTTTTACGACTTCCTCGACAAGTTCGTGGTGATCTTTATTGATGACATCCTGGTGTACTCGAGGAGCGAGGATGAGCATGCAGTGCACTTGAAGATGGTATTGGAGACGCTCCGTCACCATAGACTGTATGCCAAATATAGCAAATGCGAATTCTGGCTGGACAGAGTTGCATTTCTTGGGCATGTGGTATCAGGAGCTGGCATCTCAGTAGATCCGGAGAAGGTCAGAGCAGTCAGTGAATGGCCTACACCTCGATCGGCATCGGACATCAGAAGTTTCCTCGGATTGGCTGGATACTACCGCAGATTTATTAAGGATTTCTCGAGGATAGCTGAGCCGATGACGAGATTGACAAGGAAGGATGTTAAGTTCAGTTGGTCAGACTCTTGTGAGCAAGCTCTTTCTACTTTGAGAGAGAGGCTGACATCTGCACCAGTTTTAGCTATTCCGGACCGAAGCGGAGGCTTCGAGATTTTCTGCGACGCATCAGGCAAGGGACTTGGATGCGTTTTACACCAGCACGGTCATGTAGTCGCATATGCTTCTCGACAGTTGAAAATCCACGAGAAGAATTATCCGACTCACGACTTGGAGTTAGCTGCCGTCATATTTGCTTTGAAGATTTGGAGGCATTTCTTACTGAGTGAGAAAGTGAAGATTTTCACTGATCACAAAAGTTTGAAATATATATTCACTCAGAAGGAGCTGAATATGAGACATCGCAGATGGTTGGAATTGATGGCGGACTACGACATCGATCTTCAGTATCATCCAGGGAAGGTGAATGTCGTACCAGATGCTTTGAGTCGACTGCCCGAAGTGATGATTCTCACAGCTCAGTGGAGATTGCAGCAGAATCTGCGAGAGATGGATGTTGAGGCTGTCCTACCTGGAGTCACATCGTCGTTGATAAGCATGCAGATTCAATCGACGATTGTGGATCGGATCAAGACTGCTCAAGATGGAGATGCTAAATTGAAGAAGATCAGAGAACAAGTCGAAGCAGGACTTCGGACAGATTTTCTGATTCACGCAGATGAATCCTTGAGATATGGTAGTAGGGTCTGCGTTCCTGCAGGAGATATCAGAGAGGAATTGATGAATGAGGCTCACAGTTCGCCTTATTCTATTCATCCTGGAGGTACGAAGATGTACAAGGACCTTCGTCAGAATTTCTGGTGGCATGGGATGAAGAGAAGTGTGGCACGTAGCGTTGCCAAGTGTCTTGTGTGTCAGCAAGTGAAGGCTGAACATCATCGCACTGCTGGACTACTACAACCCCTGCCGATTCCAGAGTGGAAGTGGCAGCACATCACGATGGACTTCGTGACTGGCTTACCTCGGAGCACCAGGCGGAATGACGCGATCTGGGTCATCGTTGATCGATTGACCAAGTCTGCGCAATTTATACCTTTCCGAGTTGGGCAATCCACGGAGATATTAGCAAGGAAGTATATGGAGGTAATGACCCAACTCATGCCTTAATAATTTCCTTCTAGTACGTACTAGTCGTGATGTGAATTATGTCGTGTAGGAGATCGTGCGCTTGTATGGAGTCCCTGTGAGCATTGTATCAGATCATGATACGAGGTTCACATCTCAGTTCTGGAAGAGTCTGCAGACCAATCTGGGTACCAGTCTGAAGTTCAGCACTGCGTATCACCCGCAGACGGATGGCCAGTCGGAGCGCACCATTCAGATATTGGAGGACATGTTGAGAGCTTGCATGTTAGATCTCAAGGGTTCGTGGGAGGATCATCTGCACCTGGTGGAGTTCTCCTACAATAACAGTTATCAGGCGAGCATTGGCATGGCGCCATTTGCTGCTCTCTACGGGAGGAAATGTCGATCGCCATTGAGTTGGGATGACGTCGGTGATAGAGAGCTCTTGGGGCCAGAGATGATCGTGGAAGCAGTTGATGTTGTGCGTGATATCAGGGACAAGCTTCGGATTGCGCAGGACCGTTACAAGCATTGGGCAGATGCTAAACGGCGTCCTCTAGAGTTTCAGCCGGGAGATCATGTGTTCCTGAAGATCTCCCCGAATCGAGGAGTGATTCGATTTGGGAAGAGAGGCAAGCTTAGTCCGAGATTTATTGGACCTTTCGATGTGCTAGAGCGAGTTGGAGAGGTAGCATATCGCTTAGCTTTGCCACCGTCCTTAGAGGGAGTTCATGACGTCTTCCATGTGTCCCAGCTCCGTCGTTATATCAGCGACCCTTCTCATGCTGTGGACTACTCTGAGATTTCAGTTCGACCGGATCTGACGTATGAGCAGCAACCTGTGGAGGTCCTAGATCGACGTCAGAAGGCGCTCAGGAACAAGGTTGTCAATCTCGTGAGAGTGATGTGGCGTCGCGACTCGCCAGGAGAGTCTACCTGGGAGCGGGAAGATGAGATGCGGCAGCGTTATCCTTATTTGTTCCCTACTCCTTAGCGGACAAGAATTCCGAGGGCGGAATTTTTCTTAAGGTGGGTAGAATGTAACGGCCAGTATTTTCTAGGCGTCTTATTTGTGCGCGTCCGTATTTTCGTTTAACCATCCGGATGTTTTCGTACGCGATTTCTATGTTTGTGCGTCAACGCGAGCGCGTATCCGTTCTTCGTTCTATCGTATCATCATTAACCGACTATCGATTTTCACTAATTACCTTAATTTAATTACCGTAGCCTAATTACAAATTTCTAATCACTTTTAACTTTGCTAATTACCTTATTTATTTTAATAATTACACCTTGCTTAATTACTTATTTAACTTAACTATTAATTACACTTTTGCCATTGGATGAAAATCTTTACCCTAACTAATTAACCCCTAATGAATTCCACCGTTTGGGTGGGTGAGATCCAACAGGCACATCAATTTGTTTCCCCCACCTCCAGCTCTTCCACCCAACAACCTGTTCCCTGCACTGTTGTATTTCAACAACAGTAAGAAACGTTGCCAACAAACCAACAGTTGTCTTCCCCATTCTCATCTCCTCCTTCCCCCCTGCAAAACACTTCCTCTTCCCCTGCAACATCCATCAAACCCAAAATCCGTTCTTCATTAGCACCATCATCTTCCCCAAAAATCAGTATTCCAAATCCTTTACAAATTCAGATCCAAAATCTGAAATCAAACCCAATCAAACCCCATCTACTGCAAATCCCCAACAATCCACCACCAAATCAACCCAAAACTCAAATCAGAATCAAGAGGGGAGGAAAAACCCAAATCTGAAAATAAATTTCAGATTCAAAATAACAAACAAACCCTACTTCCTCTTCCCTCCATCTTCTCCCCTCTCCCTCCTCCTTCTCCCCTGGACTGGCCCCCACCCTCACCTGCGCGCGACCGCCGGCCAGCCCCGCCGTGAAGCCGCGCCGCCGTCGCCCGGAGCTGACCGCCGCCGCCACCCGCCCTTTTGCGCCGCCCTCCGGCCCTACGCCACCGCCGTGAACCGCCAGGCCGCCGGCCCCCTCGCGCGCAGCCGCCCGCCGTCGGAGGACCCCGCCCGTCCGCCGTGGCCTTCTCCCCCGTCGCTGCAAGGTGAGACCCCCTTCCTTTTGGTTGCGCGCGGGTCTCTTGCTGCCATAGTTTAAAAACGAAAAAAAAAGAAAGGAAAAAAAAGCAATGACAGAATATGGGGAAGAGAGGAGACAGAGAAACATAGAAGAGGGGAGTATTGAATGAAATAAAGGTATGTTGAGAGCAAGTGACAGCTTTAGGTTAGGGAATAAATATTAAATAATGAAGGGACAAAGAATGGGGTGTTGACAGCCTATAGTATTAAGAATGGAGAGAGATAGTATTATTAATTTGCAAGGAGTGGGTGTAGAGCCTTAATAAATGGGTAATGTTAACATGATAACCTTGAAAAGATATTGTATTAAAATTTGTTAGATTGGGTGTACCGTCATGTCAACATTGCAATTAGCTTGGTGAAATTAACTAATGGGGTAGTTAGTGTTAATTTAATTTTAAATAATAATTTGTTATGGTAATTTCAGCTAACTAGAAATTGTGATTAATGTTGGGTTAATAATGCTGGTATATAATAGGGCGTACCATGTTAGTGCAACGTGATATAGATACCGCCCTAGCCAGAGAACCCAGTGAAATTAGACGAACCCGCTTTTAGGATTAACACGATAATTTGATTATCTCGCCATGAGTCTAATTCTTTGATTTGCTTAACCGAAACAGAGAACCAGCAGTACCGATACGTAGCACCCGTCGGGACGAACCCAACGGCACCAGAATCGCCAAAATCAGGCAAGTATGCAATTTATAGTGAATTTACGAATTCGATGTTAAATTAGTCTCTTGTATGTGAATGTTGCTCGTTACTCTCGTAACCATGGAAATTGTTGTATAAAGATAACTGGTCTTGTTATTTAATTGCTGCATGCCTTGAAATAATTAACTAACGTGAGACATCGTGAAATCGTGCGCCTCGAAGGCGAAATCGTGATTTTCGTGATGTCATGTAAGTTGACAAATTCGTGCTTGTAATTCGTGAATTAGGCTGGCTCGTGTTCCAGCACAAATCTTGGGTGGGGTAAGGGTTGATCGGCTGCTAGGCGTATGAACGGGTACTCTCTTCAAGGGCACCACCCGTATGCGGTGGGTTAGCGCCAATCACGGTAAGCCCCCGTGAGAAGAACGACTCACTCATCACGTCCTAAAGGCGAGAACCCTATTATAGACATGACTTGCTAACTATCGCGAAATACTAACAAGTAAACTTGCAACTTGAAATTGTTATCTCGGTAAAATTGACATGCTTTACTTTACTCGTCAGATTGTTTAGAACTGCATGATAGGGTGTACTTACTTTAAAATCAGCATGTTTAAACTTTCATTGTTATCTCATTTAAATTTATAATTGCCTCTTAAATTCAGTATAAATTTGTATATCTTGCCTTGGGTTCTAACACCTTTTTGCAGACCCTTGCTGACATACATTCATGTTTTTGGATGTATGTCAGATCCCGAGCTTGAGTATCAGGAGGTTCCTTCCGAGACACCTGACTTGGAGAGTCAGGAGTTCGCTGTAGACGCCGAGTTTCTCCCTGCGGAGAACTAGTGGGCTATTCCATTGCTGCTTGCCGTAGTTTGCTTTCCGTTGTTGTGTGTACGTTATTATTGTTGTATTTCGGCCCAGCTGAGGCTTGTTGTCTTCATTTCATGTACGAACGTTTATTATTTCTGGATGTGGCTTGTAATGTATGAATAATTCTGGTTGTTCTGAAAAGCGTGCAAAGCACCTGCCCTTGCGTTTTACCACAGACACTTCGTGAACCTGAGTTTCACCGCTCCGGTTCAAGCGGACCCAGTAACGTTCTCGCTTCCGTCGTTTTTGGGAAGCGGGGCGTTACAGTTCCCCACACTTGAAATTCATGCCAAGTTGAGTGTCGATATATCCTTGGGATGGCATGAGTAGTAATTAACAAAACAAGTGTAGGGGCAATTCTATTTCCATTTTGCACTAATGGCATCATTGTAATTGTAGCTTAAAGTTAAGAGGGCTTTATTAAAAACCACTAGGCAATGACATCATCGTAAATAAAACCCCAAGATAGATGGTATTTATTTAGAAACACTAAGCAATATCATTATTGCAATTAAGGGACAAAGTTGGAGGGCACTTGTACAAAGTTTGTGAGTAATGGCAAACTTGTAAATAAAGGGATATTTAGATGATATATTTTCTCTTTAATTAATTTTTGTTATAAACGGGCTTTTGTAGGCCCAATTGTGTATTGGGTATCCACCTATTATGCAACCCTACTTCTATAAATACATGGCTACATGTTTCGTAGCCACTAAGTTTACAATACGTTATCAGCACGCTCGAAACTGAGCCGAACTTCTGCCGACGGACGAACGCTACGTGAACGGGTTTCTTTCACCGAACGTCGCTAGATCCAGCTGGTAGGATTTAGAGATAACTATTATTCACTAGATCTAAATTTTTATGCGCATATGATTAGATCTAAATATTTGGATCGATGTTTTGATTAGTATAAATTGGATTTTATCTCAGATCTGCATGCTAAATCAACCCTTTAATGAAAAATCGACGTTTTTATCAATAAAAATCAACTTTTTATGATGAAAAATGCCGTTTGAAGACTAAAAATAGATTTTTTTTTAAAATAAAAAGCATGTTTTTATCATCTTCTTCCCCAAAGTTTTTCAAACCCTAGCGGGATTTTTTCATCGCCGTGCGGCCAGCAGCCACGCACGCTGTTACGAGGTGGAACTCGCGTACAATGAATTTGTATTATGGGGAACCAAGGGCACGATGGTTATGTGGAGAAGAAGGTTTAGGTAGGCTGTTTTACAAGTGATTGGTGGGGTGAAGAGGTTGAACCCGTTGCCGGTGGTGCTCACGGGGTCGAATCTCGCCGGATGCAGCTGAGGAAGGTTGGACGGCAGGGGGCTGAAGCTGACTTTGGTCAAGGGGCGAGCTCTCCTGTAGCACGAACAACTCGTCAGAAGGGCAGGGTTGGGGTTCAACCCTTAGCCCCTCCGATGCCTAAGTCAGTAATAGGGCTTAAAATGGGGGCTAGACACGCCGGTCGGACTAACGGTGTGTCCGCCGCGCGTGACGAGCTATAGGTGGGAGAACAAAGATATGGAAGACCTTTGCTCTCGTGTGTGAATAATAGAATGAGAGAGAATTCTCCAACCCCCCTTCCGTAAGAGGGGAGGGGGTATTTATACCTGACGGGTGATGACTAGGCGTGCTGAGCTGGCTCGGGTGTCAGCGGAAGCTTCAGACAAGGACGCCGGGAACAGGAGTTCCTGACCTGCTTTTGTCAGGCGGCGCAACGGCCAAGGGGTGCTTTTGTCGGGATGTCAGGGTCGAAAGCGCTAACCGTCAGTCAGTCGGGTGACGTATGTGTCAGTCGTGTCCTTATCCTAGGTCGTTTGTCGTTGGTGACGAACTAAAAGTCGGGTCGTATCACTCTAGGCGCCGCGGTTCATGGGAATCGGGCGGGTCGTACCGATCGGTCATGAGCTATGGTCCGTCTGTGCGGAAGGATACGTCCGTGCCTGTCAGTGGGCCCGGCTTAGCTACTCAAGCGTCCCCAAGCGCGCTACCCCCGGTGGGTCGAGCGGCTGTGGTTGTTCACCTCAACCGGGTCGGGGAACGCTACAAGGCGCGCCCGTCTCCATATTGCCCCGGATTTTCGGGGTGGCGACCCTTTCATGAAGCGGAGAGTCCGTAGATCATGTGGGTGGATTCGGGTGGGACCCCTACGATCTTTAGGTCGTAACACACGTGAAATCCCTCGCGATCTTCCCGCCGCCTGAAGCGGCGGCGTGCAACTGCCGCCTCCGGTGGCAGGGCTGCCGCCTCAGGCGGCAGTAGGCGCTGCCGCCCGACGTGGCAGACGCTGTTGCTGCCTCAGGCACAGACGCAAACGCAGCCCGAAGCCGCAGCGGTAAACCCCTCTCCCCGCGCGCGCGAGACGTGAAACCCTAGCCGCCTGTAGCGGCGACGCGCGCGGCGAAACCCTAGCCACCTGTAGCGGTGATGCGCGCGACGAAACCTTAGCCGCCCGAAGCGGCGGTCTCTACGGCGCAAAACTTTTCCGCCCGCACGGGCCCGCACGAACGATCGCCCTCGAATACCCTAACTAGGGTTCCCCCCCAAAAAACTTCGTTTTTACAAGTTCTTTTTCAGATTTAATTAAGTTTTTCTTCGTTAAATTCTGAATTATTACATGCTTTTTAATTCATCGCATTTTTGGATTATCTGATTATGATACATTTAATAATTAGGAAGATCTTGCGACCGCTCTGCTGTTAGTTAACTAACCTAACGATGTATGACATTGTCCAGTGGTCCAATAATTATTAAACGAAAATTTTTCATTTCCATTATAAAATGCATTTGATGATTAATTGCCTGTGATGATTAATTGTCTGCAATGTAATAAAATGACTGCTGCATTTTTTCTTCGACGTCTATTTATATTTGTTGTGGTTTTGGATCGGCTAGCTATCACCATTATTTCCCTCGCATTTTTTTCTATTTTTTTGAGAGAAATTGTAGTGAGGATATTGCGGACGTCCCATGAAGATGAAGATCTATTCCAGAAGAATAGGGGCCACACGTGGGTTTCCGAGTTGTATTTTCAATTTTATGGGACTGTATGGACTTTATTTAAAATGGTGATTAGCCGATCCACACAACAAATATCTGTGTCTGAAATGCAAAATTATTTTTTTATTTTACAATATTTAATTATTGCTCATTTTAACATGCTAGAGATAATGGCTAAAATTGCGAGCGTCGACTTTGACGTATTGGATGCTACAGGCAAAAATTATCTGAGCTGGCAGTTGGATATAAAATTCCATCTGCGCTCACAAGGACTGAGCCATGCTATTGTTGTAGGCGATAAGGTTGCTGACATAGATAAAGCGAAAGCAATTATCTATATCAGACGCCATATCGATCAGACCCTGAAGGCCGAGTACCTCGCGGTGGAAGAATCTTATGAGTTATGGACCGCCCTCGAGGATAGATACAAACATCAAAGAGATGTTATCCTTTCCCGAGCACTTTATGAATGGGAGAATCTCCGTCTCCAGGACTTTAAGTCCATCGTCGAGTACAACTTGGCACTTTTCAGTATCACCTCACGCCTGAAGTTGTGTGGTGAGAAAGTGACGGAGGAGCACATGTTAGAGAAAACATATACATCCTTCCACGAGAAGGATGTTATACTCATGCAGTACTATTGTGAACGAAAGTTCACGAAATACTCGGAGCTTCTCTAATGCCTTCTGACGGCAGAACAGAATAGAGACCTCCTTCTGGCCACCCATAACTCGCGCCCTGCTGGCACTGCTCCTGCACCTGAAGCACACCACAGCTCCTCCCAGAAGAAGAGGACCAACTTCTAAGGCAAACTCCAGAAGGGCAATGGAATGAAGAAGCAGGCTAGAGCACCCCTTTCAAAGTCCAACAATGAGAGAAATAAGAAGAAAGTGTGGAAGAGAAAAGACAAAGGCCAGACATCTGCCCCCAGAAATGACTGGAAAGATAAATGCTACAGGTGTAGCATGACTGGACACTGGTCCAGGAATTGTCGGACTCCACGCCACCTCCAAGATTTGTACAAATCTAGCCAGAAGCCAGCCGAGACAAACCTGGTGGAACACGAAGACCTGGCACCAATCAGGTTCATCGCTGAGGACTTCTCAAATGATGACCTGCTCGACTGAAGCATTATCTACTTTCTGATATGCATTGTAATTGAAACAATTTACTATCTAGTTGTTTGTTTCCCAGCATGTTGAATGATTTTTCAGACGTTGAATGATATTTGGTTATCTTTTGTGCCTTATACTGCTATGTTTATTTTTCTCTCTCATTTTAGATGGAATATAAATGCCTAGTGGACAGTGCCTCTATGCATACGATCCTCCAAGATATTTGCTTTTTCCAAAGCATAAATAAATGCGATGGAAAGGATCAGGGGAAGCATACTTTCTGCTCCCCAACAAAACACAACTACTAATAAAATATACTCTTTTCTCCCCTAGCTCTTATAGAAATTTGTTAAGTTTTAAAGATATCCGTTTAAACGGATACCACCTAGAGACGATGATCAAACAAAACAGAGAATTCTTGTATGTAACAACTCATAAAAATGGTGCTAAAACCATCGTCGAGCATTTTGAGGGACTCCCGTCGGGTCTCTACCATACAAAGATAAGAACAATGGAAGCAAACACACTTGGGCACCAGAAATGCGATAATCGACCAGAATTCCAACTCTGTCACAATAGACTTGGACACCCTGGAAGGAACATGATGTGTCGCATCATATCCCAATCCCGTGGAATTAACTCGAAAAGCCTGAAGCTACTTCGAAAGGGTGCATCTCCTTGTCCCCCTTGTCACAAAGGGAAGTTCATTATGAGACCATCTCAACTTAAAGTGGACTCAGAGTCTCCCAGCTTTCTAGAGAGAATACAAGGAGACATTTGCAGGCCTATTCACCCCGCAAGTGGCCCATTTCGATACTACATGGTACTGATTGACGCATCTTCCAAATGGTCGTATGTGTGCCTCCTGTCCACCCGCAACGTATCCTTTGCAAAGCTACTGGCACAAATCATTAAGTTGCAGGCAGATTTCCCAGACAACCAGATCAAGAAATTGCGTCTGGACAACACTGGGGAATTCACATCACAAGTCTTCCTAGACTATTGCCAAGCAACTGGCATAGAAGTTGAACATCCTGTAGTTCATGTTCACACCCAGAACGGATTAAGTAGAATCTCTAATAAAGAGACTACAATAGATTGCTCGTCCATTGTTGATGTATTGCCAGTTACCGGTGAACGCATGGGGACATGCCATCTTATATGCTGCATCGCTAATAAGATTACGACCGTCAGGAAGTCAATCTTATTCTCCAATGCAACTCGCTTATGGGAACCCACCAGATATCGCTCCCCTGAGGATATTCGGATGCACTGTCTAAGTCCCCATAGCACCACCGCATAGGACCAAGATGGGTCCTCAACGTCGACTGGGTATCTACATAGGATTCGACTCACCATCGATCATTAGATACCCGGAGCCCCTAACAGGGGGGACGCTTTTAAGGCGCGTCTAGCAGATTATGAATTTGACGAAAGTATCTTTCCCAAACTAGGCATTAACACAGAGAAGCCAGAAGCTTCAAAGACCATTTCATGGGACACCAAAACTTTATCCCATTTTGATCCGCGTACAAACTAATGTGAAGATGAGATCCTGAAGATCCTACAATACAGAATACATCTCACATTTTACCGAACAAATTTACTGACAACCAGAAGATTGTCAGATCACACGTCCCTGCTGCAAACACGCCAGCTAGGATTGACATACCCAAAGATCGATGCAATCCACCTGTAGCAGAAGCGGTCGTACCTCAACAAAAGAGAGGACGACCCCAGGCTCCAAAGATAAAAACCCTCGAAGGAGGAAAAATCCTGGAGTGTCATGCCATATTTAGAACTATACGTGTATTCTACTGAACACACGTGGTATTTCCACTTACGGTACGTGGATAGGCATGCAATAAGCGTAGATATCGACGTATGTGATGTAGTGCAAGGGGGATTGAGCCGTAATACGTGGCTAAGAGAAGAGAAAGGGAGAATGAGTGCGGGAGAAGTGCGAATGACGTCGTGAGCATAAAACAACAAGAATGTTTTAGACGTGTGTGTGTGATGCATGTATGCATGCATGGATGTGCGTGGATGTGTGTAGGGAGAGCCATGCTAGTGTGAAAGGAGTGAGGGGTCAATGGCAATCTCCGTAAATTTTTAGAAAGGCTAGGGATAAAACGGTCATTTGGCCTAAAGCTGTTTTGCTTACATACTAAAGTTGTGTATGCACAAAGTAATGGAAAACTTGTAAATACTTGAAACTTGAGGGTGTGGAAGGGTATTAAAGTTATTTTAGCATGTTCATCCTTATCCTAAAGAGACTTCTAGTGCTAGATATTTTCTAAGACATTTCCGCCTTCTTCTTTAACCTTCTTCTCTTTTCTTTTATTTTCTATTTCCCCTCTCCCCTCTCTAGACCAGGCCGAACCCCTCTCCCCTATTTTCCCTCTTCATCAAGACACAAAACCCTAATTTTGCTTCCAAAAATTCAAGAAAAACCCTAGCTCTTCAAGGCGAAAGAAGGGTGAAAGGAGGAGAAAGAAAAGAGAGAAATGAAGAGGATTTCATGAGGTAGGATTCTAACCTAGGGTTGTGGATTTTTATTTATGGCTATGAGTATGTTATGATGTTATTTATATTGTTCGTGTTCTTGATTTCATGTATTATGTGTGCAATAGCCCTAAAAGATTCAATTTTTCCTTGTTTTTCCGAGCAAATCACCCTTCCCTAAAATACATAAATTTTGTTATGTGTTTCTACCCCAATTTTGATCTCTGTAATTTGATTTATCTTCTGACAAAAATATGTATGTGTAGATCTTGAAGTCATACCCCAAATTCATATAAAATTTGGCATATGTTGAGTTCAATAAGTAGGAGTAAAAATTTAGTGTTTGCAACATGTCTGGAAATTTGTCAAACTTGACACAGTTTAGAAAAATGAGGTTTATTACCTGCACACTCTATGGAATTTGCGTTCTTAGACTTGTTGTAATTAACAAGTTTATCTATAATTTCATCAGAGTGCTCATATTTCGAATTTCTGGTTGCAATATGCCTAAAATTGGATTTTAATACAGACCCAGAATTCTGTCTGAAAAACAGTCTGGACATTCTACACCAAATAAATCACCATAAATTCGCTAGTCCACATTTCTGCATGAAATGTTATGGGTGAACCCAGGACTAGTATATCTCCAACTTTCACTCAGTGGGTTTTGTCAAATTCATGAGAAAAATTGATTAAATGTGATGACTTTGTAGCTGTTCCTGCAAATTTCTGCAAGTTGAACTGTTTTGGGTAAAGTTAAAATTGTGATTGTTGTTAAATTTTCCATTTTAACATGCATGAATGTTGTTGATATCTTTAAGAAAGTTTAATTATGAGATTTGTTACTAAAATTGATGGTGTGTCACTTTTCATTTGCATGGCGACCGCTATATGTTTGTTAAAATGCCCAAATAATTTGTGAAATTGAAGAACTTGGGCCATTAAAATGTTGTGCCATGTATAACATTTGTATGGCCATTGAATATTAAGACATATGACATGTTAACTGGGATGTCTCGATCTGCTCTAAGGCGGGTGAACATCCTAGTATTGGGATGTGGGAAGTTTGGGTATAACTTAACTATAAGGAGCTGGACTGAGGAGCTGGACTGAGAAGTTGGGGAACGAGATATGTGATATGTGATATTTATTCCCACTCGCCATTACCGGGAGTGTAGGGGACATACGGATGTTGTATTACTATGTGGAGAGCCTCACTCCTGCCATGAACGTGGGAGCTGAGAGGCCCGGCGTACAGTGCCCGTGTCCACTGCGTCGTGTGCTATATTCACCCCAAATTTAGGGTGAGGTCCAGGCCCTTATCTTTAGGTGATACCCAGACGTCCAAAGAGTCACTAACATCTGCTAACTAATGAACTTTATATGTGTTGTTATTACACACTTGTGTGTTGTACTCTTTACCTTGATTGCTTGTGCTCCTATTGCCTTTACACTCATAAACCTAAGTGATTACCCCTACCCTGATTAGTTTCCTACTGGGCACGTTTGACGTGCTCATTTTACTTTTCAGGTCTTGAGCAGAGCACACCAGAGCAGAATCTCCCTCAGGAGATTCCTTAGACACGAGTTTTGACTTGGGGACACCATTCCTTTTTGGGGCTGTCTGTAGTGTGAGTTGGGTCGAGTGGTGAGCGAGTTGTGTTCTGTAGCTGTGGTATGTGTTGGTGGCTTATAGTACTTCTCATATGTACTTGAGTCAGTTCACTTTGTACTTGATGCTGGTGTGTAATACGCTCTTTGGTTATGTAGTTTTGTGGATATGTACTTTCTGTGATGGCAGTATGTGTTGCTTTTTTTCATATATATATATGTGATGTATGATCCCAGCATTCGTAGTGCCCTGCTTATTGTGTATTTTCTATTCACGCTTGGTGTAATACCGCGGCTTGTCAGGCTCAAGCCTTCCTTTCCCATGGTATGGAATGCCATACAAAGTATTTGTGGGAATGGGGCGTGACAGGTTTAGTGGTGGCCCATGCAGGTCCAGTCTCACTGTGACATGCGAAAGGATGATACATCCGACACACTTTAATGCCATCACATATGGTACTGATTTCTCTTATGCTGTCCTTTTCTTACAGAATGGATAGTGGAAACGAGATATCTTCGTCAGAGATGGAGCATGCTGAGCCCTCTTTGATGGAGAAGATTTTTTCGGGTTTTTAGGCGAGTCTGGGTCAGCAGGCTGAGATGCTTGCCAAGATGCAGGGTCAGAAGACCCCAGGCTTCAAGCAGTTTAGGGCAATGAAGACGAGAGCTTTTTCTGGCAAGGAGACTGCATTGGAGGTCGATGAGTGGTTACGGCGCATAGAGGATGACCTCACAGCTGTTAGAAAGTTGGGTTGATGCAGCAAAAAGGCAGTTGACCCATCAGGCTAGAGATTGGTGGGATGCCCAGGAGCAGCATCTGAAAGGTCCTATCTCTTGGAAGACCTTCAAGGAGCGTTTTGAGTCCAAGTTCCTTCCAGAGACGGCAAAGGATGAGCTTGGACATCGTTTTGATCAGTTGACTCAGGGCCGACGGAGTGTGGATGAGTATGACGCCGAGTTTTCTTTGCTGAGCAAGTTTGCCTTGGAGCTTGTTACGACTGATGCCACCTGAGCTCGATGCTTCTGTATGGGACTAGATCCGGAGTATAGGGGGGCGATGTCTACACAGAAACTGGCCACACAGGAGGATGTGCTCGAGACAACAAGACTGTATGAGATCCATTTGCGGAGCATAGGGAAAATGCCTACAGGCGACAGACGACCCTCATGATCATGGAAGGCTTTATCTCGGCCAGTACAGAAGGCCCAGTTCAAGAGGCCAGGAGCCCCTGCAGTGACATAGAGACGTCTGACATGTCAATTCTGTGGCAAGCCTGGTCATGAGCAGAAGGAGTGTAGGACTTGGGCTAGGTAGTGCTTTGCTTGTGGTGGCCTAGGACACATTAGTAGCATCTGCCCACAGCAGGGTGCCTACCCGGCCCCAGTAGCACCTATGGCTGCTAGACCGATGTAGCGGCGAGCTCTTTCACCGGGTCCGCAGCGGCCTTCCCTTCCAGCACCAGCTGGATCAGGTACACCGGCCCCTAGAGGACCTTCCTTGTCTCCTCAGCGACAGGCCTACAAGAAGACAAACTCTGCTCCAAAGCCCCAGGCTTTCACCATGACAGTAGTAGAGGCAGAAAACTCAGGCCAGGTTATCACTGGTATGGTTCTAGCCCTCTCTTTACTTTACATTATATCACTTGTTGCACAGTTATGATAGATGGTGGTTTGATTTCCTTGTTGGCTTTTAGGTATGGTTAAAGTAGCATCTTTTCATGCCTTAGCACTTTTTGATTCTGGGGCTTCACACGGTTTTCTGTCCTGACAATTTGTGGACAAAAATGCAATACCAGTTGACTCCTTCACTGTTAGTTGGAATATTCACACAGGAAATGGTGTGATCAGGAGTACTTCAGGACTCCATTGTTGTTCAGTGGAAATTTGTGGTCGGGAGTTATATGCTGACTTCCTCGTGGTTGAGATGCCCACCTTTGAAGCGGTATTTGGGATCGACTGGTTAGTGATGTTTTGTGCCACTATTGACTGCAAATTAAGGAGGGTAGTCTTCCAGATTCCCGATCACCCAGAATTCGAATTTAGGAGCGGTAGTTGTACATTGGACCCTGTAAGATTCTGAGCGACACCAGTGGAAGCAGAAGTGTTGGCGATGGCCATGAAGGCAGAGCCAGTTTTACCCAGGGTTGTGCGAGACCTTCCTGATGTCTTTCCTGACGACATTTATGGACTTTCTCCTGATCGATCATTGGAGTTCACCATTGATTTGGTACCAGGCATGCAACCCATTGCGAAGGCTCCATATCGAATGGCACCACCTGAGCTGGCTGAGCTTCGTAATCAGTTAAAGGACCTATCAGAGCGAGGGTTGATACAGCCAAGCGTGTCACCTTGGGGAGCACCCGTACTTTTGGTAAGTAAGAAAGATGGATCCCGGAGGATGTGTATTGAATATAGGGAATTGAACAAGGTGACAATAAAGGACAAGTACACACTTCCTCGCATCGATGACCTCTTTGATCGGCTTGGTGGATCCCGAGTCTACTCAAAGTTGGACTTGCGGAGTGGTTATCATCAGATTAAGGTTCGGGGGTCTGATGTTCCAAAGAAAGCTTTCAGAACCCATTATGAACATTATGAGTTCCTGGTGATGCCCTTCGGTGTGACTAACGCTCCAGCTACCTTCATGAGGTTAATGAATAAGGTATTCTTTGACTATTTGGACAAGTTCATGATAGTCTTTATTGATGATATCATTATATATTCCAAGAATGAGAAAGATCATGTAAAGCACCTGAGGATTGTACTAGAGACCTTAAGGCAGCATCAGTTATATGCCAAATATAGTAAGTGCCAGTTTTGGCTGTCTAGAGTGGCATTTTTGGGTCACATAGTTTCGGGAGATGACATATTAGTTGATCCAGAAAAGGTGGCTGAGTGGAGAAATGGCATGTTCCCAGATCAGTTTCAGAGATTCGAAGCTTCTTGGGATTGGCTGGCTATTACAGGAAGTTCATTAAGGATTTATCTAAGATTGCGGCACCACTTACTCACCTGACTAAGAAGGATGTTGCTTATATCTGGTCTGAGAAATGTCAGTATGCATTTGAGGAGTTGAAGAGAAGGTTGACTACTACGCCATTTCTGATGATTCCAGATCGTTCTGAGGGATTTGAGATCTTCTGTGATGCTACTGGCAAAGGGCTTGGATGTGTCCTACATCAGCATGGACGTGTTGTAGCTTATGCCTCTATACTTCTGACGGTGCATGAGCTAAACTACCCTACACACGATTTGGAGTTGGCAGCCGTGATTTTTGCCCTAAAGCTGTGGAGACACTTTCTGTTAGGGGAGCATGTCAAGGTGTACACCGACCACAAGAGTTTGAAGTATGTGTTCATCCAGAAGGAGCTCAACATGAGACATCGTCGGTGGCTTGAGCTGATGGCAGAATATGATCTCGATCTCCAGTATCACCCTGGAAAGGTGAACGTAGTCCCTGATGCACTTAGTAGATATCCTACTGTGATGATGTTGACCTCTCAGCCTCAGCTCCAATGGGCCCTGCGACAGATGGAGATAGAGGTCATTCTTCCAGGCACCAGAGTTGAACTTGCAAGTCCAATCCGATCTAGTGGACCGGATCAAAGCCGCACAGTCTGGAGATGAAAAGTTGAGGAGAATCCGAGACCAGGTAGAGGCCAGACATCGGACTGACTTCCACATTCACGAAGATGGATTTCTTAGATTTGGTACTCGTTTATGCGTGCCAGCTATTCGAGAGGAATTACTTAAAGAGCCCATAGTTTCCCCTATTCAATTCATCTAGGAGGGACAAAGATGTACCGCGAACTGCGACAACATTACTGGTGGCATGGGATGAAGCGTAGTATAGCCAGAAGTGTGGCCTTGTGCTTGGTTTGTCAACAGGTGAAGGCCAAACACCAAAGAGTTGCAGGTCTGTTGTAGCCTCTCCCCATACCTGAATGGAAATGGCAACACGTGACGATGGATTTTGTCACTGGTCTACCCCGAACACCCAAGGGAAATGACGCAATTTGGGTAGTCGTTAATCGCTTGACCAAATCTGCACATTTCATTCCCTTCCGGGTTGGACAGTCTACCGAGCATTTGGCTCGAAGATACATGGAGGTAAAACCCCTTCGCCACCCTTACATTTTTCTATATTTGGTAGTGTGAGGTGTTTGACATAATCTTCCTTGCAGGAGATCGTGAGGCCTCATGGAGTACCTATTTGTATAATATCTGATAGGGACACCAAATTCACCTCACATTTTTGGAGAAGTTTGCAGTCTAGTTTGGGGACTCACCTCAAGTTTAGTACCGTATATCATCCCCAGACAGATGGGCAATATGAGCGAGTTATTCAGATTCTTGATGACATATTGAGGGTGTGTGTGCTGGACTTTAAGGGATTTTGAGAAGATCACTTGCACTTGGTGGAGTTTGCTTACGACAATAGTTATCAAGCAAGCATTGGAATGGCACCGTTTGCTGCTCTGTATGGAAGGAAATGCAGATCGCCTCTAAACTGGGACGATGTTGGGGATCGTGAACTCTTAGGACATGATTTGGTGGTGGAAGGGATCGATGTAGTTCGGATAGTCAAGGAGAATCTTCATATCACACATAATCGCTACAAGCATTGGACAGATACAAAGAAGCTTCCTTTGGAATTTCAACCAGGTGATTATGTGTTCTTGAATATCTCCCCGACACGTGGCACGATTTGTTTTGGTAGACGAGGGAAGTTGAGCCCGAGATTCATTGGTCCATTCGAAATCTTGGCTCGTGTTGGTGAAGTTGCCTATCGTCTTGCCTTACCTCCCTCACTTGAAGGCATCCATGATGTGTTCCATGTATCCCAGCTTCGGAAATATGTGGGAGACCCTAGTCACCTTGTGGACTTCTCAGAGATTAGTGCGCCCTGACCTGACTTACGAACAGCAACCAGTGGCCATCCTGGATAGGAGACAGAAGATACTAAAGAAGAAGGCCATTAAACTAGGAATGGCAATATTGCGGGGTGGGGCGGGTATTTAACTACCCAAGCTTGCCATGTCCCGTCTACGGACCTGGGCGGGACGGGTCTCGGGCCGGGGCGGGGCGGGTCATTTCTTATCAAAACCGGGTCGGGTCAGGTCGGACCGGTCGGGTCAGGTCATTACTGCCATCCCTATAAATCCAAAATAAATTTTTTATTTCGAAATAGGGAGAATTGTGATTTATTTGTTAATTTGGAAGTGAGAATTGGCCAAATTAGGAGAACAATGGAACATAGTATGAGTTATGTGTTATGGATTGGTCGCATGGTTCGCATCAAACTAGTAAGGTTTTTTAGAACCTCCATAGTTTATCGGGCCGTGCCAGGGTGGGCTGGGCCACATACAAAGCCCAAGCTTGCCCCGACCCGTCTGCGGGCCGGGCCGGGGCGGGTCAAAACCGGGTCGGGACAGGTCGGGCCAGTCGGGCCAGGTCATTACTGCCATCCCTACATTAATCTAGTAAGGGTTATGTGGCAACAAGAGTCCCCCTAATGAGTCCACCTGGGGATGAGAGACAGATACCCTCACTTGTTTATGTAAGTATCTTATTCATGTATCAAAGTCTCTTTTGTTAATCTTGAGTACAAAATTTTTTGGAGACAGTAGTGTAGGGTAATATATATAGAGGCCCGGGAATTAGAAGTATTTTTCTTCTTAAGCTAGAACCCTTTGACTTCAGAAGTTCGAGGACGAACTTTATTTTAAGGTGGGTAGGATGTCATGCCCTATTTAGAACTATACGTGTATTCTACTGAACACACGTGGTATTTCTACTTACTATATGTGGATAGGCATGAAATAAGCATAGATATCGATGTATGTGACGTAGTGCAAGGGGAATTGAGTCGTAATACGTGGCTAAGAGACGAGAAAGTGAGAATGAGCACGGGAGAAGTGCGAATGATGTCGTGAGCGTAAAACAACAGGAATGTTTTAGACGTGGGTGTGTGATGCATGTATGCATGCATGGATGTGCGTGGATGTGTGTAGGGAGAGCCATGCTAGTGTGAAAGGGGTTAGGGGTCAATGGCAACCCCCGTAAATATTTAGAAAGGCTAGGGGCAAAATGGTCATTTGGCCTAAAGCTGCTGTGCGTACATACTAAAGTTGTGTGTGTATAAAGTAATGACAAACTTGTAAATACTTGAAACTTGAGGGAAAATTGTGGAAGGGTATTAAAGCCATTTTAGCATGTTCATGCTTATCCTAAAGAGACTTCTAATGCTAGATATTTTCTAAGACATTTCCACCTTCTTCTTTAACCTTCTTCTATTTTCTTTTATTTTCTATTTTCCCTCTCTCCTCTCTAGACCAGGCCGAACCCCTCTCTCCTATTTTCCCTCTTCATCAAGACACAAAAACCCTAATTTTTCTTCCAAAAATTCAAGAAAAACCCTAGCTCTTCAAGGAGAAAGAAGGGTGAAAGGAGGAGAAAGAAAAAGAGAAAGGAAGAGGATTTCATGAGGTAGGATTCTAATCTAGTGTTGTGGATTTTTATTTAGGGCTATGAGTATTTTATGATGTTATTATATTGTTCATGTTCTTGATTTCATGTATTATGTGTGAAATATCCCTAAAAGATTCAATTTTTCCTTGTTTTTCCGAGCAAATCACCCTTCCTTAAATACATAAATTCTGTTATGTGTTTCTACCCCAATTCTGATCTCTGTAGTTTGATTTACCTTCTGAAAAAAATATGTATATGTAGATCTTGAAGTCCTACCCCAAATTCATATAACATTTGGCATATGTTGAGTTCAATAAGTAGGAGTAAAAATTCAGTGTTTGCAACATGTCTGGAAATCTGTCAAACTTGACACAGTTTAGAAACATGAGGTTTATTACCTGCACACTCTATGAAATTTGCTGTTCTTAGTCTTGTTGTAAAGTTAACAATTTTATCTATAATTTCATCAGAGTGCTCATATTTCGAATTTCTGGTTGCAACATGCCTAAAATTGGAATTTAATACAGACCCAGAATTCTGTCAGAAAAACAGTCTGGACATGCTACACCAAATAAATTACTATAAATTTCCTAGTCCACATTTCTGCATGAAATTTTATGGGTGGACCCAGGACTAGTATATCTCCAACTTTCATTCGGTGGGTTTTGTCAAATTCATAATAGAAATTGAATAATTGTGATGACTTTGTAACTGTTCCTGCAAATTTCAGCAAGTTGAACTGTTTTGGGTAAAGTTAAAATTGTGATTGTTGTTAAATTTTCCATTTTAACATGCATGAATGTTGTTTATATCTTTAAGAAAGTTTAATTATGATATTTGTTACTAAAATTGATGGTGTGGTACTTTTCAGTTGCATTGCGACTGCTATATGTTTGTTAAAATGCCCAAATGAATGTGAAATTGAAGAACTTGGAAAATGGCCATTAAAATGTTGTGACATGTATTACATTTGTGAACTTGTGTATGGCCATTGAATATTATGACATATGACATGTTAACTGGGATGTCTCGATCTGCTCTAAGGCAGGCGAACATCCTAGTATTGGGATGGGGGAAGTTTGTGTATAACTTAACTATAAGGTGCTGGACTGAGAAGTTGGGGAAAGAGACATGTGATATGTGATATTTATTCTCACTCGCCTTTACCGGGAGTGGAGGAGAAATGCGGAGGTTGTATTACTATGTGGAGAGCCTCACTCATACTAGAGACGGGGGAGCTGAGAGGCCTGGCGTACAGTGCACGTGTCCACTGCGTCGTGTGCTATATTCACCCCAAATTTGGGGTGAGGTCCAGGCCCTTATCTTTGGGTGATACCCAGACTTTCAAATAGTCACTAACATCTGCTAACTAATGAACTTTATATGTGTTGTTGTTGCACACTTGTGTGTTGTACTCTTTACCTTGGTTGCTTGTACTCCTATTGCCTTTACACTCATAAACCTAAGTGATTACCCCTACCCTGGTTAGTTTCCTATTGTACACGTTTGACGTGCTCATGTTACTTTTCAGGTCTTGAGCAGAGGACACCAGAGCAGAATCTCCCTCAGGAGATTCCTTAGACGTGAGTTTTGACTTGGGGACACCACTCTTTTTGGGGCTGTGTCTGTAGTGTGAGTTGGGTCGAGTGGTGAGCGAGTTGTGTTCTGTAGCTGTGGTATGTGTTGGTGGCTTGTAGTACTTCTCATATGTACTTGAGTCAGTTCACTTTGTACTTGATGCTGGTGTGAAGTACGCTCTTTGGTTATGTAGTTCTGTGGATATGTACTTTCTGTGATGGCAGTATGTGTTGCTTCTTTCTTATATATATATATATATATGACGATTATCGTTAATCTTTCGAATCTTCTCCATTGCAAATCTTGATTCTTTCAATGTTATTTTCAATTTTCCTTTTTAAAAGTTTGCACTCAGTTTAAATTTTGTTTTTTTAAAGCCCTTTCTTATATATTTAAATTCGTTACTTTTCGGTTGAGTTAAAATTCTTTCGTAGATTTTGAAGTCTATTGGTTGTAATTTTTAATTACTATCTCGTAATCATTTCTTGACCTATATATTTCGTATTTCGATTTTAAAACTTTATTACCATTTTTGATAATTCAATATATCTTTCCTTCCATTTCTACGTTACTAAGTTCATTATTATTTTTCCATTCACCGTACATACTTTTAGAATATTTTTCTAAGCTATTTTTATATATCAGATCTATGTTCATCATGCTCATATTTCAAAATTTTTGTATAAACCTATTTTCATTTACAACACGATCACTGCCTCACCCTACTCATTATTTCCTTGTCTCAACAATTTTTCCGTGTTCTAAAATTTTTACCGTTGGCTCGCCATTTCTACATATTTTAAAGAGTATATATATATTTTTTTTGACGAATGTTAGATTGTCTTTATAGATAACAAAATATGTACATAGTCTACAAACAAGTAGCACTAGTGATTATAATAAGTGAGGGGAGAGGACACAAGCGTCGTCACCCTCAACAGATCAAAATCAACTATTACAACTTGTCAGACCCAGTGCATCAAACGCGAATACATCAAAGCTTTCTAAAAAAAGACACAAAGACACACTAGAATAAGTTGTCATCCAGGAAGAAGCCCCCAATTTGCAAACGGCGTGGAGTCCTCTACCTCATCAGAGTCCAATCCATACAGAGCAATCCTAACATCGGCTTCGATTTCCTCAAATAAAGTCGTTTTGGTAGTAAACTTCCCTTCAAAAATGCGTTTATTGCGCTGCTTCCAAATGTGACACACCTTTGTACACACCACAGTTTTGGCCAAAATACTTGCCGGATTCTTTTTCTTATAACTGGAAAGGACCAACTCACACAAATCAGTGATAGAGCCTGGAATCGTACTTGAGCATCCCAGCTTGAGCAAGCTTCTAGTTAAAATATACTTGCTGTAGTCGCATTCAAAGAAGAGATGAGGAATACTCTCCTCAGAATTCTGATCACACAGGACGCACAACTTGTCAGTCGCAATACCCCTATGAAGTAGCCGGTCTTTTGTGAGCAATTTACCACGCAGAACCCGGAGCAAGGACATGGAAAACTTAGGCACATGCTTTGAATACCATACAGCTTCATAATACTGAAAAGCCGGCCCAATCACCCGACAACCCTCCCGAGCATCTCGCAGCGAAAAATTCTGTCCAGCAACCCATTTCCAATCATCATTTCCTTCGCACAGGGAAACATTTTGCAGTGGGTCACCAACCCCTTGAATGGCCGGTACATTAGTCCATCCTGTGCTGGCCCAAAAATCCCTCACTTTATACATTTCAGTTCCAGGAATAGGCTCTTGAATGAGAAAGAGAGGCCCTCTTGGGTGCCAGTTATCATACCAGAACGATGTATCCATACCATTCCTAATAGACCTTTTAATAAGCTGTTGAGATATATGGCGGGATTTAAGCATGAACTTCCTTGAGCCAGATTGCGTGGGAGTAGTTCTTTCAGTGAAACCCCCCTTATCCACCACTTTATAATGCCTTCTCATGTACTAGGCCCATATACCCTTGTTAGAGAGGACTCTCCAAGTGAGGCGAACTCCAGAAGCAACATTCAAATCTGAGAGATACCTCAGACCCACTCCCCCCTCCTTCTTTGGGGTGCATATGTCCTTCCAAGCCCATATAGCCATCTTGCCCCAAACAAATTTTCTGCATGCAGAGTTAATAGTTCTAATAACAGAAGGCGGCAAGGTGTAGGCCTGCATCCAGAAAGCCACCATTCCATATATGACAGACCTGACCAATTCAATTTTGCCAGGGATAGACAGAAGTGTGGAAGACCAACCCAGGAGCCTCTTCTTACATTTATCAACAAGACGAGAAAACAAGGAGGCTTTAGGATATGTAGAAGCTAGAGGGAGCCCCAGATAAGTTGTAAAGGAAGATACCATTTTGATGTCCAGTATCCCAGCTAAACTTTGCGCATTGCGAACCCCCTTTCTGAAAATAGCCGAGCTCTTATCCCAATTTACATGAAGCCCAGAGAGATGGTAAAAATCGTCAAGCAAGTTCTTGAGGCCATGTAGCGAGTGAGAATTAGCTCGACAGAAGACAAGAAGGTCGTCGGCAAATAAAAGATGAGAAATAGATCCTGCTCTTCGCATAGGAAGTATGGCGCATGTGGATTCTGATATAGCCATGAGAAGCGAGAAAGCTTCCATTACGAGCACAAACAAATACGGTGAAATAGGATCACCCTGCCGCAAACCTCTGTTAGAACCGAAATACCCTTCAGGTGATCCATCAACGAGAACAGAGAACACTGGGCTAGATATACATTGGAATATCCAATTAATGAAAGTAGGTTTGAAACCCATCTGATGGAGTAAAAAAGTGATGAACGCCCTATTGACACTGTCAAAAGCCTTGCACAGATCAAGTTTAATACAAGCTCTGGCTCCCATAGGGTTGTTGAAATCACGAATTTGTTCATGAGTAAGGAGAGTGCAATCTGCCAGCAACCTATCTTTCAAGAAAGCGGCCTGATTAGGTGAAATAAGATCAGGGATAACAAGCTTCAATCTATTGCAGAGAACCTTGCTGATAATTTTATATAGAACATTGCAGCAAGCAATAGGTCGATAATCCCCCAGTCCAGAAGCCCTAGCATTCTTGGGCACAAGTGTCAAAAAAGCATGATTAACAGAAGGTGGCATACTACCTGTATTGAAGAAATTAGAAACACCAGAAATAACATCAGGCCTTATGATGTCCCAATTGTGCTGAAAGAAAAAGGAATTGAACCCATCAGGGCCAGGCGCTTTATCCTTGTCAATCTGGAAGGTGGCACTTCTGATTTCAGCAGGAGTAACAGGCTGATCCATCCAGGTAGCAGCAACATAAGTGAGTTTCCTCTTAGGAATTACATTCGGGAAAACATCCCAGTAATCATTTTGGTGATACAATTTCTGATTGTAAAGTGGGGCCTCCATGCGAAGAGAATCTATATTGGAATTCCTATTTCCATCAGACGCAATAAGATGATGCAAATTATTATAACAACGCCTGGCTTTCAGAGAAGTATAAAAGAATTTGGAATTCCGATCCCCAAGAGTAAGCCAATTTTGCCTACTCTTTTGCCTCAGATCATCCTCTTCAATTTTCAGAGCCATACCAAGCTCTTGAGAAGCCAAAATTTCTTGGCGCTGCAGTTCAGGATCCCAATTCAGCTTCAAATTAGTTTGAATGCTAAGAAGTTTTGCCCGGCAAGAAATAACAGAGAGCCCTTTAACTTTAGCAGCCGCCCATTCCTTCAAGTAGAATTTCAAAGATCTCATTTGAATATGTAGACTCCTCAAATCTGATATACAATAATTCCGGCCCCAATTATTGCTAACCATGTCTTTATAACCTGGTAGAGAAGCCCATGAGTTAAAAAATTTGAATGGTTTTGGTTTAGAGCTGACCTCAGGGAGCAGGAAGACATGCATTGCAGCGTGATCACTTGAAGTAGCCGCAATATATTGATAGTAGGAGTGGGCCATTTGATTAACCTAATTTGGATTGCAAAGCACACGGTCGAGCCGAACTGAGATACGCAAGCCCCCCTACCCGTTTGTTACTCCAACTTAAACTACAACACAGACTTTTCAGATCCATAAGCTGACAGGATCCAATACAAGAATTGAAGCCATCCAATGCATCAACATCAACAAGCTGACCTCCAATCTTCTCATTAGCATTCCAGACACAGTTGAAGTCCCCTCCTACCAACCAAGAAAAGTTATTCAGCAAAATTGAATCATCCAGGAGACTCTTCCTAGGCCAAGCCTTGCGGTTGCCAGATTGAAACCATAAATAGCAGTGAGGTTCATCACAAAACCCGCAGTGTTCTTGAATATAGCCGATAAATGCTGATCTGAAGCATTAATAGGTCTGATACACCAAATATCAGTATTGTAGTAAATCACAATACGTCCTCCCTTGTGAAAGTCTCTATTATCAATACACTTCCATTCATTTCCGAAGCACCTGTCAATTCGGCTGGCATTTTTAGCCTCAACTTTAGTTTCAAGCAAGCAGACAATAGTTGGGCGTAGCTTACGCACTTTCTTCATCAGATCTAAACGTCTTACTGTATTATTAAGGCCTCTAGTATTCTAGAAGAAAACAGACATTAATAACTTACTGGGGGTTGGGGTAGGAACCTGCTGACTGCGCAACTCTACTACTTCGGTGCACAGAGGGGGCCTGGCTCCGTGCTTTAGTCAATTCCAGGTGCAAATTTTCCCATTCAGGGTTTGGCATAGTAGGGCATTCGGGGCAATCAGTAATAGTCCGTACTCCTTGATCTAATGAAGCACCACCAAGACAGTCAGAAACCGGCCCAGTATGATTTAAAGTCACATTAGCCTTTACTTTCTTATTATATTGAAGAAAGTTTATAGCCTGGGCAAGTCGAACAACTCGCACCCATAAGTATCCTGGAGATTTAATGGGTTCCTTCCGGACTAGAGACTCTCCAATCTTGGCTTTAGAAGCAGCAGCAACACTGCATTCACCCACTTCATAGTTTAGGGAGTGAATTTCGGCTTGAAGTACTTGAGCACTGGAATCAGCAAGGTTATTGACGTGTGTTTATATTTCATATATTTGCGCACGTTTTCTTCCGTATTTTTCCGTTATTTTCTGCCGTCTTGTATTCGTTTTCTCGTGTTTTCTTGTTTTCTTTCACATTTCCGTGTTTTTTGTATTTTGCAGGAGTTTACAGGCGTAGAGGACATAAAACGACGATATCATGAGTCCCCAGAGCAACGGGAGGAGTCACGCGTGATCCAGGGGGTCAAACGACGAAGATCGCATCTTTCAGCCCCTCACCCGACCGGTTGGTCACTTCCAACCGATCGGGTGATGCACGCGTGCACCACCCGGACACAAGTTGGAGCGGCCAAGAAGTCACCCGGTCGGTTCAGAGACCGGTTCAAACGCCCCAACTCTCTGGAATTCTGATGCTGAATGCCAACCGATCGGGTGACCTTCACCCGATCGGTTCACCTGTAGCCGATTCTCCGAAGCCAAGACACGGAGAGATCAACCGACCGGTTCACCCGACGGCACGAAGATCCAACCGACCAGCTTCAACCCTCAACCGACCGTGCCTGTGGACCGGATGAAGTCCTGTGCTGAACTGCCGAAGAAACGAAGCAGGTCACCCGATCGGTTGACTTTTCAACTGATCGGATGATATCGTATTCTATATATATGACCCCCTAGGTTTTCCAGAAACGAGAGTTGTTATTTTTTGTTGTTTTTTCTCTCTCTTGACGGCTGTAATTTTTCAGATTTTTGCAAGTTTTCTGATCTTTGTCAAACTTTAATATAGTGTTATTAGCATTGCTCTTACTGCTTTTCAATCGCCTGATCATGATTTTTACGGTCGATTTTGCTTTAGATCGATTTTTACTAAATATATGTGAGTAGTTCCCAAATCTGGGATTTTGGTGGAAACCCCTTCGTGGGTTCTCCCCGATGCATCCATAGGGCTAGGAAATTGATAGGGATTAGGAATCTAATGGTTACGCGGAGTGTTTTATTTTCATCGGCGGGAAAAAGACCGCCTTTGACCGTTGGGCCAAGGGGGAATAAACTTGGCGGTTGACTCCCTAGCCATAGCTCACGCCCTTAGCGTAGACGTCGAATCCTAGCGCGCGGGAGTGGCAGGATGAGGCGTTGGGAGTTATCGTTGCGAGCTTAGTGCTCCCGAAGTCGGTCAGTGTTAATGGACACGGGAGTGCCCACTGACCGAACCCGAGAAGTCCGGCGTATCATCCTGGGCACCGACCAGAATATCGGGCCCATGGGATGCTGGTATCACTTTCAGAGGCAACGTCTCACCATTAGACCCTAATTCCGATCACTATCCTACTCGTAGGCCGTATCGGCGAGAATCACACGATTGGGTGGAAACCAAAGTCCCGGGTTTTCCCTTTATATTGTTTATCTCTTGCATTCCATTTACTGTGACAACCCATTACCCGATTCGGGCTAGCTCGCCCATGGGGTGAATTTGATCCTTCTTGACATAAGCACAACCATGCCTCCCTGAGTTTGACCCCCAAGCCACACTACAACACCGTGCGCTTGCGGTTACAAATATTTAAATCTCACGCCCCTAATTACTTATTGCACACATCCAGACGCGCAAACCCGGGGGGGGGGGTGTCAAGCTTTATGGCGCCGTTGCCGGGGAGGCAACGTGCTTGTTATTTTAGGATTTCATGAACCATTGTGTCTAGCTCTCATCCCTACCTTGCGATAATTTTCGCATTCTTCTTTTTCCGTTTTATTTTCTTATTTTTCTTTTTCTTTTTTATTTTATCTATTTCTTTCCCACTTTTCGCTTCACGGTTGTTTGTTGTTTTTCATGCGCAGGAGTTTAAGAAGTCTCGACGACTTGATTCCCGTTGATCCAGAGATAAACGCCACCCTAAGGCGTTTAGCCACCGAGAAGCGAAGAAGAGAGGATCCTGAAACCATGGGGAAGAACACCCCGCCTCACAAGTCCCTGCTGGAGTACTCGATGCCATCTATCGAGTCCACCTCCGCCATCCACCCTCCTGCTATTACGGCGCAAAGCTTTGAGCTTAAGCCGTCTTTGGTGACGTGGATCCAGCAGGATCAATTTTCAGGTGCACCCATGGAGAGCCCCATTGAACATTTGGACTCCTTGTTGGAGAAATGTGACACCTTCCGGATAAATGGTGTCACAACTGAGACGATCCGTCTGAAGCTATTCCCCTTCTCTCTGCGAGATAAGGCCAAGCTGTGGCTTAGGGGGAAGGACCCAAATACATTCAACACTTGGGAGAAGCTTTCGAACGCTTTTCTGACAAAGTCTTTTCCTCCGGGGAAGACCATGAAGCCGAGGAGTGAGATCTCCTCCTTCTCCCAAGCCAGCCACAAGTCTCTGCATGAAGCCTGGACAAGATACAAAGAGATGCAGCAAAGATGTCCCCACCATGAGCTCCCCAAGTGACAGATCATAAATCTGTTCTATAATGGGTTGAGGGACGATTTGAAATCTTCCATGGACGCCGCGGCTGGAGGGTCCTTTATGTCAAGAAGTGAAGAAGATGCCGGAAACATTCTTGAAAATATGGCATCCAATAATGAGCGATGGTGTGACAAGAGAGCCACACCTAGATCTGGGGGCATCCACAGGGTCGAGGACGTCGACAAATTATCCAGTAAGTTTGACTTGCTGTCGACCAAGATCTCTGCTTTGATGGTAGGCGCCGGTGGCGCTGGTACACAACATATTGCCACGGTGGAGGCCGAAGTCGTGGGAGACTTCGAGGGTGGTGACATTTCGTCACCATTGGACCAAGCTAGCGCACTATTCTACAATCCTACGGGAAATGCGCCGTATCCACCACGGACTAGCTCCAATCCAGCCTACTCTCCTAACAACCGGAATCATCCCAACCTTAGCTACCGGGCGCCTTATCAACAGCCGACTCAGCAGTAACAACAACAGATATATCAGCCGGTTAGGCCTCAGCAGCAGTTTCAGCATCATCAATTTCAGCAGCAACAACCTCCACAACAATATCAGCAATATGCTCCAAGGAATCAGCAGCCCATCCAGCAGCAATATGGCCAGCAGAGGGCCATCTCTCCGGTTGAGTCCCTCTTGACTCAATACGTTGCCAACCAGGAGAAGATAAATCTGAAGCTGGAGATGGAACAAAGAGTTCTCACTGATCAGGTGACCCAGCTAAGGTTACAAGTGGCGAACCTTCAGAGGCCGTAGAATCTTTTACCGCCACAGCCTGAAGTGAATCCGAGGGGGGTAAATCGGACCTTGGCGCTCACGTATGAGCATGAGAACATGTCCTCCATCGTCTTGAGGAGCGGAACGCAAATCCCCACAAGAGTGCCCCCCAAAGGACCGGAAGCACCGTTGGTTGTGGGACGACCAATTGAAAAATTAAATGACGACGGTGCTTCGTCGCCAAAGCCAACACTCTAGAGGGATTCCATGAAGAAGAAGAGAAAAAGAAAACCGAGGAATGGAACCTCAGAGTGTTCAAGCCCGTTGTGCCTTTTCCACAACGGCTTGCCCAAGCCAAGATAGATGAGAAGTATGGCAAATTCTTTGCCATGGTGAAGAATCTGAGCTTACAAATCCCCTTCCTCGAAGCCATCGAGACGATTCCCTCCTACGCCAAATTTCTAAAGGACTTGGTGACAAGAGGATCCAGAAAGGAGAAGGTCGTATTAACGGCGGAGTGCAGCGCCCTCATTCAGCACACAAATCCGCCCAAGCTTAAAGACCCAGGAAGTTTCTCCATCCCTTGTTCTATTGGGGAAGTACAAATCCAGATGGCGCTCGTCGATCTAGGAGCGAGCGTCAGCTTGATGTATACAGGAGAATAGGGATGAGAGACCTGGAGCCCACCGGCATGACATTGCAGCTCGCTGACCGTTCAGTCAAATACCCGGTGGGAGTAGTTGACGACCTCCCCATTGATGTGAGTGGAGTAGAAGTACCGGTGGATTTTGTGGTGACGGACATGCCGGAAGATAAGCACACCCCTATTATCCTTGGACGGCCCTTTATGGCAACCGCCGGTGTGCTAATAGACGTGAAGAATGGGAAGCTTTCCATCAACGTCGGGCAATAAAAGTCGAATTTGACTTGGGGTTGTCAATGAAGCACCCCGATCCTCCGGATGATCCTAGTATCAATGCGCTGGAGCTGGAAGAAGAGAGAGCTGAGGAGGCAAGCTCCTGGGAAATTCTCTCGAGAAATCCCCCCGATAGCTTGGGGGACTCAAAAGAATCAGTCGACCGAAGAAGAATGATGTTGCTGATGAGGCGGTCGCCCAACACGTGATCCCTCCCGGATTCCTAAAAGCTCCTCCTACGAGGAGAAAAGGCAAAGAGCCCATGGGGCTCACCGGGGATGAGATCCGGGTCCTTAAACGAGTGGCGGTGAACGCCAATATGAAGGAGAAGCCCCCGGACCCCGTCACCAAAGGGAGGGTGGTAGAGCAAGTTTTCTTGTCACCACCGACTACAAAAAAGGGAGAAGCTGAAGCGATGCAGACTTTGGGCATCACCCGTATCGCCCACCTTGAACATCATCGACGGGCGTCGAGCTAACGACGTTAAACAAAAGTGCTTCATGGGAGGCAACCCATGCTCTAACCCTTTGTTTCCATTTTAGGACTATTTTAACTTTATTTTATCTATTTTAATAAATAAATCCAGCCGCAAGAACTTCGGTTGAGGGACTTAGGCCATTTGTGCACTTTTGCATAAAACAAGGCCCCACCCGATCGGTTGATAACTCACCCGATCGGTTGTGATGTATCAGCTGCGGGCCGTATCAGTCACTCAACGAACCGATCGGGTGAAGGCTTGTGAGACCGGTTGACAGACCGGGTGAACTGGGGCTGAAGTCTTGGGAAATTTTCAGAGTTTGTCAACCGATCGGGTGATGAGAAGCATGACCGGTTGATAGACCGGGTGAGCTGTACCAAACTCTCGGGAAAATTTGTGGAGTGGCCAACCGATCGGTTGAGTTATCAACCGACCGGTTCGCCTGTAGCATCTCTTCAGTTGAAAATCTCGACCAAATAGTCAACCGATCGGGTGACAACTCACCCAATCGGTTCGACTTAAACCCTATAAATAAACCCCCGCCCCGACCGTTCATTTCATCGCTCGATCTCGCTAATTTCACCATCGTTTCGTCTTCCCCGCTCCCCCAACGGCCGAAAAACTCCTCCCACGACCTCCACTCCCCCTCTAGCCTCTCTCTACACCTACCCCTTCCATCTCTCCATCGTTTTCCCTCTCTCCCTCTCTCCCATTTCGCTTTATCAAGCCCTAATCCCCCTATTTTCGGATTTTTCGCTGAAGAGAAGTGCCGCGGCTCCACACTCCGTCTGATTGCACGGTATTGGGGTCAATTTCAAGCTCGGAACTCCAAAATCTGATGGGTAACTTCGCTCCACTGCTCAATTTTACTTTTTACCCAAGAATTTCTACTCACTTGATTGTTTCTGTGTGCGTGATTTTATCGTGTTCTACACTCATTTGCATCACACTCACACACCCACTATGGCCCGGGATCGTGATAAGGGGAAGGGTATCATGCGGGAGGAGGAACCGTCTCGAAAGAGACGCAAACAAACACGTCCTCCTCCCAATACACCATGTGCATTATCGCTAGCTCCTCCCCCACCTGTTATCCCCCCTTCAGACCGAATGATGGGCCCGCATGGGTATCAATTTCGAAACCAAGAGCACATGGACTTCTACCTTAGGCTGGATGCTCGGGGGGCATCTGTCAACCAAATTCGCCCACACCCAATCGCTTATCGATCTCGGTGTCTTCACCGAGGTCGAGACTCTTTTCGTGAACTTAGGTTGGTTAGCCTTCCTGAACACCACCGCGGTGTCTTACCCGTCCCTCACACTAGAATTTCTTTCCACACTCGTTTGTGAGTCGGGGTCGACCGTCATTTTCCGGGTGCGTAACAAAACCATCCGCACCAACCTGAACACGATCAATGATATATTTGGTTTCCCTATTCTTGGGGACGACGCTATCCGACACTACGGATACCCTCCAGAATTCGACGTCGATAACTTTTGGTTCCGCCTCACCATACTCCCTCGCTATCCCCGAGGTAAGGCCAAGGCCTCCTCAATCATCCATCCTATATTCCGTCTGGCCCATCGGATCATATCCTCCGCATTTTTCCCCAGGGATGAGTCAGGCACCGTGACCATCCCGGATCTTTTCATTCTATGGGCCATGACTTTCCCTTTCGTTCGAGACGATGATGGGATTAGCTTTAGGGCCCCCACTGTCCCCATCCATGCCGGCGACTGGCTTATTTACAAGCTCCTAGAGATTAGTCGGGCTGGCAAGGGCAAGCTTTTTTGTGGGGGGGGGATAATCACTATCATTGCTTCTTATCCCCAGTTTAATATCCACATCCCCGAGATCTTCCCACTACCGCAGGCCCTCACGTCTAGATCTTGATGTCATGCGGCATATCCATATGATTAAGCCCCACCCTGATCGTCGTTTCGATTTCAACTACGGCCACCCCCCAGCCCCATACACCATTCTCCCCAACCCCACTCGCATAACTATTGCTGTCGTGGGAGATTGGACTTTTCCGCCCGATCCCGAGTTTCTAGCGGGGTTGTGACTTCCTTTTGTTTCCCCCGGACGCACGCAGACCACCTTCCCCTGCCGCCCGCTTAGGCGAGCAGGATATTCCTACGTCCCGGGGAGATATCGGGGCTGGCCCGAGTCACACCACCCGTGCTCCTGGCCATATCACTGCTGAGGGTCTTTCTGCAGCCATCTCCGGCCTTGTGTCCAGTGCCGGCATGACCACTGCCGCCGGCACTACTTTCACATCACTTCCCGGCACCACTTCCGCTTCACGTCAGTCCGCTTCTTTTGGTCACCGCCAGGCCTCAGCTCGTCTTGCTCTCGAGGCCGAGGTCGCTTCTCTCTGTGCTCTTGCCACATCCTCTGTCCCCTCGGACCCATCACCGTCCTCCTTTCTCACTCACCCACGTTTCCTCGCACTTGAGAGGGACGTGGCCGCCATCCTCCGCCTTCTCACTCACCTCCACGGACCACCACCACCCACACCACACCCCTCCCCACCACCTTCACCACCTCGACGATCGTCACCTCCCCCATCACATTCTTCTCCTCCACCATCCCACCCATCCCCCACCTCCTTCACCCCCACCTAGGCGATCATCTCCCCCTCCCACATCTATTCCCATCCCCGTATCCACTTCTCCTCTCACGACCACTTCTGTCGCCCCCACACCACCCCCTCCCTCCTCCACCGTCACTTCATATGTGCACCACAAGAAATTGCAGGTGCGCTCTAGATCTCTCCCACCGCCACCCACTACCGTCACCATCACGTCTTCTCTCCCCATTTCTATCCCTTCTACCACCGCCTTGATCGCCGTACTTCCACCACCACCCACCTCCACCGACACTCTACCCATTGTTCACACCCCCACTGCACCTATTCCTCCACCTCTTTCTCCACTTCTCCGCACACCCCCCGCCTCCCCCGACCACCCATCCACACCCTCTTCCGAGGAGGGCGAGGACTCACCATCTCTTGCTTTTTGATTTCATTTTGTTTTCTGACCTCCCCTTGCATATCTCTGAATATTCACGATCACATCTTTTCGATAGCACTGTCACATCTAGCTTGGGGGGAAGTCAAATTTTTGGGTGTGATGTCGTGTTTCGTTTTTTCTTTGTGTGTTTGTTTATCTTTCGTGTCGTGTGATTTTCTATCTTTTATTTATTTTTATTTTTATTTTCTGTTTCTATGTCGTGTGGTGTGCTTTTTATTTTTATTTCTTATTTTCAGTCTCGTTTGTGTGATTTTCTTGTCTTTCGTATCTTTTTGTGTCTGTGCGTATTCCCCCCATATTCATTGCCCTCCCGTATTTAATTCTATTGCATTGAGGGCAATGCAAGTTTCAGCTTGGGGGAGTCGCACTTCGTGCGTCATTTGTCTCTTTTTCTTTGTTATTTGAGTCGTTTTTCTCTGTCTTTTCCTTTTTCTTTTTCTTTTCTTCTTTTTATCTCTTTCTCCTAGAGATGAACCCTATGATGAATTGCCACAAAATCACACACACACCTAGCATGGCATCGATAATCACATTCACTAACTCTAGGATATCGAGTCCACTTGTATTTCATGCATCGTGGGTCCACTTAGCTTTTTGTGAATCGTGCGTCGTGCCTAGCTGTGTGGTGTGCTTCTACTTTGTGATTTTACTTTATATACCTGTCCAGGAATGACCCCTAGATTATCATGCTTCGATCTGAATATGCGGTATTTGTTTCTACTGTCTGCTTCTTCTGCATGCTATATATATATATATCGTATACTTCATTTCGCATGTATCGGGATTCCACAATTAAGGACTAGGATAACCCATTGAGCCCATGCTCTAATTAGCGAGAATAGTTTCCTTTGCCCAAGTGTTTATATTCCGATTTCTTTTTTGTTTTACTTGGTGCAAATCCCCTCGTCGTGTACCGTTCTCCCACTTGGGAGAGTACACATGTGTATAGCCAAAAAACCCAAAAAAATCCAAAAAAAAAGGAGAAAAGAAAAGAAAAACCCAAAAAGAAAAGAAAAGGAAAGAAAAATTGTATAGCCAAAAGGCCAAAAAATACAAATACCCAAAACCCAAAAAAATTCCCGTGTGAATATTTTTCTACTTACCGAGAATAAAGGGAAGGCGAGAATTTGCACCGAGTGTTCTACTCCACATCATCTCAACCCCCATCGTTTTCGAAAACACTTGGCTTAGGAACTTTTTAGCTATTATCTAGGCTATAGTGTGGTGATTTCCTTGACCCTAGTTGTGGAGTCCCTGACGCATGATATGTTTCGATTCTCGCTCTATTCTCATGCATGCTTGAGCTATATATTCACCGCTTATTCGAATCGAATCGATATTTGGGTCATCTCCTGGATTTGTGTATATCGAGCTTTATTGCACATCGTAGATAGTGACACCGACTGCTAGCACACGACCACACTCACTCACGCTTCACCGCGTGAGCCCACTGCACTTGTCTGGACTCGTATTCCTTGGTTTAGTGATGTGATTTGGCGTTTGCTTACTTGGTGTGTCGTTTTTGATTTTGTTGGCCCTGACTGGCGATCTAGGATGTAGAGTTCTCTTTTTCTCTTTTTCTCTCTATTTTCTCCCTCCGAGCTCCTACTCTCACTCGTCTTCCTCGAGGACGAGGAAGAGTTCAGCTTGGGGGATTTTGACGTGCGTTTATATTTCATATATTTGCGCACGTTTTCTTCCGTGTTTTCCGTTATTTTCTGACGTCTTGTATTCGTTTTCTCGTGTTTTCTTGTTTTCTTTCACTTTTCCGTATTTTTTGTATTTTGCAGGAGTTTACAGGCATAGGGGACATAAAACGACGATATCATGAGTCCCTGGAGCAACGGGAGGAGTCACGCGTGATCCAGGGGTCAAACGACGAAGATCGCATCTTTCAGCCCCTCACCCGACCGGTTGGTCACTTCCAACCGATCGGGTGATGCACGCGTGCACCACCCGGACACAAGTTGGAGCGGCCAAGAAGTCACCCGGTCGGTTCAGAGACCGGTTCAAACGCCCCAACTCTCTGGAATTCTGATGCTGAATGCCAACCGATCGGGTGACCTTCACCCGATCGGTTCACCTGTAGCCGATTCTCCGAAGCCAAGACACGGAGAGATCAACCGACCGGTTCACCCGACGGTACGAAGATCCAACCGATCAGCTTCAACCCTCAACCGACCGTGCCGTGTGGACCGGGTGAAGTCCTGTGCTGAACTGTCGAAGAAACGAAGCAGGTCACCCGATCAGTTGACTTTTCAACCGATCGGGTGATATCGTATTCTATATATAGGACCGCTACGTTTTCCAGAAACGAGAGTTGTTATTTTTTGTTGTTTTTTCTCTCTCTTGACGGCTGTAATTTTTCAGATATTTGTAAGTTTTCCGATCTTTGTCAAACTTTAATATAGTGTTATTAGCATTGCTCTTACTGCTTTTCAATTGCCTGATCATGATTTTTACGGTCGATTTTGCTTTAGATCGCTTTTTACTAAATATGTGTGAGTAGTTCCCAAATCTGGGATTTTGGTGGAAACCCCTTCGTGGGTTCTCCCTGATGCATCCATAGGGCTAGGAAATCGATAGGGATTAGGAATCTAACGGTTACGCGGGGTGTTTTATTGTCATCGGCGGGAAAAAGACCGCCTTTGACCGTTGGGCTAAGGGGGAATAAACTTGGCGGTTGACTCCCTAGCCATAGCTCACGCCCTTAGCGTAGACGTCGAATCCTAGCACGCGGGAGCGGCAGGATGAGGCGTTGGGAGTTATCGTTGCGAGCTTAGTGCTCCCAGAGTCGGTCAGTGTTAATGGACACGGGAGTGCCCACTGACCGAACCCGGGAAGTCCGACGTATCATCCTGGGCACCGACCAGAATATCGGGCCCATAGGACGCTGGTATCACTTTCAGAGGCAACGTCTCACCAATAGACCCTAATTCCGATCGCTATCCTACCCGTAGGCCGTTGGGTGAAAACCAAAGTCCCAGGTTTTCCCTTTATACTGTTTATCCCTTGCATTCCATTTACTGTGACAACCCATTACCCGATTTGGGCTAGCTCGCCCATGGGGTGAATTTGATCCTTCTTGACACAAGCACAACCACGCCTCCCTGAGTTCGACCCCCAAGCCACACTACAACACCGTGCGCTTGCAGTTACAAATATTTAAATCTCACGCCCCCAATTACTTATTGCACACATCCAGACGCGCTAACCCGGGGGGGGGGGGGGGGGGGGGGGGGGGGGGGCGTCAGTCATTGTGTACTAATGAGCATCCAGCATCGAGATTTTCTTGAACCATCACCTGCACTTCTTCATGATTTGAACTGAGAATAGTGGAAGGCCTAATAATCTTCAAACTGGATTCCACATTAGCCAAGGGGACAGCATTAATTGTGGACACTGTAGCAGTGTGTTTATCCATGTTCCCAGAGATATTCCCCGTGTTTGAAATATACTGAATTTTGCCCCCCAGTTGGCACTGGCTGTCCACATGACCAAAGCATGCACAAGAGTCACACCTTGGAGGTTCCCCTTCATATTTAACGTCAATTGAGATGGTAGTAAGGTCATTAAGCTCAATAGGGACAGTCCTCTTTAAATTACTCTTGGCGTTAACTTCCACTAGACATTTGGCATAGGATATTCTATCCAGATTTGGAGTTGCTTTATCCAAACAAATTGGAATACCAATGACGCTAGCAATGCGGTTGAGAATACCAAGCGTCCACATTGATAGTGGAAGATTGTGGAACTGTACCCAAACTGGGACAACAGTTAGGATGTCTCTATTGTGTTGAGTAGTAGGGGACCAGTTCTGAAGCACAACCGGTCTCCCATCAAAGAGCCATGGTCCCCCATGTAGTATAGAGTCCCGATCAATGGAATTCTCAAACTTAGCCATTCTCTCGGGAAAAAATACGCATCCCCCCTTTAATATGTCATAGTCTCTCAGTCCAAGCTTTCATCTGACCAAAATAAGGCACATCGCCAAGAACATACCCAACAAGAGTATTCTGCCATCTTGAAGCCCCTTCCTAAATCCTTGCTTCAGGTACCTTTGCTTTTTCAACCCCATCCACAGAGATGGGAGGAACAAAGCTCATAACCAATGAATTATCATAAGTACGTCTTGAAGCACAAATGTCTGACCAAGAACGTTTACCTTCAGAAGGAATCACACGGTAGGGGATATTTGGCCTCACCGGGATTTTCACTGGAGGAATCACAGATCTGCTAGCAGCTCCTTGCTTCTGCCCCAAAGGTCGACCCCGATCAAGATTTGAAGTATCCACAGGCTGTCTCCGATCCGAGCTCCTATAACTCATACGCCCCTGAATCTGAGGCCCCCCGACTTTTATTTCGCTTGTATGAGACTTTTCGCCAACCCTGGGTATTGCCATCATCTTTATCCTTTGAATCCGAAGCCACCGAGACTTTGTTGATAGTCTCCTCAACAGCTGCCGGATCCTTGATGGAGCAGCCGCCTGAAGGAACCCTAGTCGCCCCCAAATCGCCACTCATGCCGTTTTTTATAAGAGTATATATATATATATATATATATATATATATATATATATATATATATATATATATATATATATATATATATATGATCCACATTTTACACGTATTCTTCTTTCATCTATTTAATTATTTAGAGCAATGTTTTTGTCCTACCCAGCCAGCTATCTCCTTATTCTCGCCCTATCTGAACCCGTTCTTTCCGATCTTGTTTCGTTACGCTATTTAATCTTGGTTTCCTCTATCTTGCTTAGTCATCCCACTAGTGCTTGTCGTTGCTTATGTCAACTCTAGTTTAGTTGTAGGCCCTTTGGTTTTTGGGATGTAGTCGTGGTGCGTGTATATAGGTAGAGTGTGTGGACATGTATGAGTGTGTTACCCTAAGGATATTAAGGATTGTCTCTTGTGTTATATATGTATACTTAGTGTTATTCGTGATATATATATATATGTGAAGTTGTATGAATAATATTAGTTATGTAAGTTGGATAGCTATACCACTTTAGGGATGTCTGTATATATATTGGAAATTGTATTGGAGTATATACTAGTAGTGTATGTAGTTTGAAGATACTTGTAAATGCTTGATATATATAAATTAGTAAGTCATGTGCATGTTAGGTATAATGATAATAGGTGTACTTATAGTTAAATGTACATGGCCATTATTTGATCTATATGTTAGTACGTGTGAGCGTATGCTGGTACGTAAATATGTATGTGCTTAGTCGTAAATGGATATGTGCTTGCTGTATGAATATGTGTGATATACGTACGGTAATAGGCTTATAAATTTTGTTTTGTATTACTTGCCTTTATGGGATGGTGTGCGTGTGCGTGCATACCATGAGGTATACACGATTATTGTATGTCGTGACTATGCATGGATAGGTATAGGTAATAGTGTATTGATTATATTTAATATTGCTATGATGTGTATATATATTACAGGTATGTGGCTATACGATGCATATATATAAAGGATAGTGTATTTGATTATAAACGTGTGCTGATGATTGTAATATTATTATGGTATGTATGTGGTTACGTTGGTGTATATACACACACACACATTGGAGTGGTATTGGTATATGTATAGATACCGTGTTATGTAAATAGAGTATTCTGATGTGGGTTTTGAGTCTCACTCAAGCTTGAGTGGGTATACTCTAAGTATATTGTTACATATGTCTGTGGTTTGCATGTAGTACCATGAATATAGCGATGGATGATGTATGTATAGTGATAAGATTGTTTGTGTCTGGTTGTGTTACGCACATGATTGTGGGTGGCTATACCCTATTATAGTTATGAGTGTTGGTCTTGTGGTATAGTTAATTACTAAGGTTTTTCATGTTTGATGTATGTCTGTTAGCTAAACTATGTGTGTTGTTGTGCTAAGTATATAGTGGTATGAGTTGTATGTATGAATGGTATATTAGCGTGTGTGGGTATGCACCATGCACGGGTAAGTATGTGCTTATTTATAGGTATTTGTTATTATGGTACGTGTGATGAGTCTTGAGTATAGTTATAGGACTGTATGTGATGTGATTATATGGTGAAGTATATGCATGCATTTGAATAACTATATATTTGTGAAATTATAGTAATTATGAATGTATATTAGATATAGTAAATCTGATTTAGTAATGGTATGGTGTGATTATATGTGTTGATGTGTTTGGTGTTGGATGTATACTAGGAGATATAGAGAGTAGTATATCCATGTTTGTTCGTTCATAGGTAGTTATATGTACGTGAGTAATATGATTGTATTTGCTGGTGTGAACTATTTGTTTGTATGTAAGTATGAGTACCTTGGTTATGTGATAAGTGAGTGATAGTTATATAATGGATGTGCGTGACTATATGAATGATTGAAGTACGTGTATGAATTTGACTGTCTGTGATAGGTATAAGTATAGAGTGTGCATATGTATACATGTTTGTAGTATTAATGTTTGATTACCTAGTGCATATATGAGCACTTGTAGTGACTATATCTGGTTTGAATTATAATGTGATATGATTGGGGTAGTTACTAGAGTGGCTATATGTATTTTTTAGTTAGAAAGTCCGAGGACGGACTTTATTCTAAGGTGGGTAGGATGTCACGGTCACTTTTCGATCGTATGTTTTACGTGCGCGTACTTTTGTTCGTACACATATTTATTTTGATCTCTTCTTGTATCCGAACCCTATGATGTGATATGCTGTTGTGACCCTCTGGAAGAGTACTTATTTGTGGAATTATTTTGGAACGTCATTTCATGGGTCGTCTCCCACAAATTAGCTTTGTTTGAAGGGGTGTCGTAACCTAAGACTTCGTCGCTTGATCTCTTTATTTTTTGTGCCGTCTTCCATTACCCTTGCTAGTGACCAATCATCGTAGCCTCGATTCTCTCGTCGACACGGTTGTCCCGGTATTTTTATTATATTTTTCGGACACCGTTTGGTTGGCCTTTCACACTTATCTCTTTCATATTGTAATTAGCCTAATTAATCTCTGATTCAAATCTAATTAAAATCTGACCTAATCTAAACCATAGGATCAACGTATCATGTTGATTCTTCCCTAGCTACCTACACCCTATATTAAACTAAACTATACCCCCCTCTATCTCTCTCCTCCCAATCACACAAATTGTACCCCATCTCCACTCCAAATAGCAAAAGAAACCCCTTCACCAAAGCGCAAGCAGCCAAGCCCTAGGGCTTTCACGCGTGAGCCGCCGCCATTCATGAAGCCACTACCGCATCTCCTCCCGTCGGTCTGTTCCCGACCCGACCCCCTCACCGCCGGCCACCATCACTGGCAACACCCCACAGCGGTCTCCACCGCCGGCAAAATCCCCCTTGAGCAACCACCAAGCCGCAAGCCTCTACCCTTCCTTTCTCCCCTGTCACCCCCGCGGCAACCACCTTGCATGCGGCCTGCTCTTCCGGCCAACCCCACAGCGGCCTCCCCTTGGACCCCTTACCGGCCACAACCCCCATTGATTCTGGCCTCCACAATCTCTGTTTGCAACTGTCGATTACCATTGCTAGGCCGCAACCCCCACGACAGATCAGTACTGCCGCTCCCTGGTGGGACCGAAAAGGTGCTCTCTCTCAAGTGCAAGAGTCCATACAAGTAATATAATCTGGGAGTCCAGATGTCGAATCCTCAGGAGGAAATCTGTTGCAACCACAGCTCATATCAAATAGAAAATCTACGTAGAGAAACTAAACACTTCACTAATGATGGCGGTGATGGTGATGGGAATACGTGAACAATATAAACAAGGAAATTCGTGTCTGAAAATGTCTATAAAAAGTATGCACATGGTATAGGTTCGTTAGGATCAACGATTCGTATTAATTTGGTTGACAAGTATAACGCAATGAATTCTCCTTTTGGGAGCAATTCACCGGAAAATACCCAATATAACTCAATGAATTCTCCTTTTGGGAGCAACTCATCGGAAGATACCCTTTTGGGGGTTCAAGCGCAATATTCAATAAGATCGTCGCTAAAGTTATAATACGATATGAAACTCTCTTTTGGAGAGATCAAAACTACGGTATGAAACTCCCTTTTGGGGAGATCAAAACTCACCCTTTTGGGCGATCAACAACTCAATCACTTCTTTTGGAAGATGAAAAAGACGATTTACGAACAAAGATTACAACTTTAACGACGTTTAACGATTTAGCACAAGGAATACAACCAAATAAACATGCATCATATCCCCTAACTACACCATACCATGCACAATAAGAAATTAGCTACTAATGGTGCAAGAATAATGAAGTTTCATAGCAAAATACATTGATCTAATAGCAAAATACGATGAAAAACACCAAAATACGGGGGTAGAAGTTTAGAATTCTATCACCAAATCTCCAAGTTTAGACACCAAAACTCTCTGGAAATAAGAAAAATAGCCTCTGGAATTTTACAGAATTTTGTGGTGGCGAAATACGGCTCCTAGAGCCTCCAATACGCTCAAAATACGCCAAAATCTGCTTGTATACGCCCAAAAACCCTAAAAATATCTTATATACGCTCATTGCGGGTTTAAGTTGCTTAACGGGTTGCAAAACCCGCACCCGAATTCATCCCAGCCGCAGATCCAAATCGGCGGATTTGTAGGCCGTTGATCCAAGCGGGATCTCTCCTGGGAGTGATGGGTGTCGCTTTGAAAGTCGTGCGCCGCTACCCGCTTCGCTAACAATTTCCGGTCGAAGTCGGCTTCGTCGTTACCGTTGGATCTTCATCCAACGAGCGGAAATCGGCCACGTCACCCCGCTTGCGTTCGATCACGTTTCAAAACGCGGGAGCTCGCGTGGCCGTTGGATCGTCGATCTGCGGCCCAGATGATGCCACGTAGCCAGAGGAAATCGCCCGCTGCGTATTCGTTCTGCGTTGCGGATGACCGTTGGATTACGATCCAACGGCGCAGAAAAATCCACGTCGACCTCATTTCCAATCCGTCCGATCTGGGCGGGAATTCGTGGATGCGCGCCAGCGCATGCGCCAAGATGCGTGCGTAATTATTTTATTTCCAATAAATGGTATTCTGCACTCAAAAATACACAGTAATTAGCACAGGTCTCAGAAAAATACAAATAAATAGTCGTTGGAATCGTGAAATCGAGACCAAGCTAGGAAAAAAATAATAAGTGCAGAAATACTTCATTAATTACTATTTTGTGCTCAAATAAGGTGTTTTCTCTAATAAATGATGATGTAGAAAATACGAATGTATTAGAGATAAATTTAGCATCATGTGAGCACAAAATAGGGCTAAATGGGGGGTTAAATATATAATATTTAACCCGAATCACACCCCCAACTAGCGATTTGCTAGTCTCTAGCAAAAAGAGCGATTAATACGGATGAGTAATAAAACAATAAGTCCTTTCAAATTGCTCATGTCATGGCTCAATAATACGCATTCCAACATGATCTTGACCATCAATATACACATCCGTGAACAAAATCAATCACATGATATTTTCTCTAATTTAGTATGAATAAATAACATGCAAGCATCGTTTTGCGCAAGCGAAAGTATAACACGTCGTTTTGTTCTAGTTTTCTTGTTTCCACTATCAAAACAATCGTTCAAGACATGGGTATTGAAGTTACTTAGTATATTCACCATTTCTTTTCTTTTATTCGTTCCGCGTAACGCGCATCAAGCAACATTCGTAGAAAAACGTATAACTTGGATTGCTCCATCAAATGAGTGAGTTTCCTGTCAATGGCTCCCAAATCAGACGATAATATGGCATTAGGCCAAGAAGGACCCCTCGGACTGTACTACTTGAGCCAACCAAGTTATTTATTAGTGACATACTTATTCATTCTCTTCATTCATTTTTCATTCAAAAAAAATTTTCTTTTCTTTTCTTCGTAAGCAACTCAACACCCATATTTTCGAACATAAACATTAATAAACATGGCCACATTCCTCTTCAACTTGAAGACTATTCTTATAAATCGTGTATACTTAAGCTTTTTCATCACATTAGCATGCATGAAATAAATTCAAACTATTTCGAGATATTAATCATGGAAATTGAAAGTTTTCATGAATAGCATATTAACGAGAATTCCATGAAGGAAAAATAAATAACTCAAGCCATAAACAAATTTTAGAACTCAATTAATGCGTAATCATCTGTATTTGAGGCATATGAAGGAGTTTTAAATGATGAGATTTGGTGATTTATTCTTCTCAAAAAAATCCTAAGGTTTCATACACACCCCCCAACTAAAGATGGACATTGTTCTCAATGTAGAAAGGGGTACGAGTTTATTCAAGCAAGCAACCTAGAAAGCATATAAAATATACACTACTGGAAAGAACACACCATGATCAAATGGCGGATCCCGAATCTTTAATTGTGGAGGAAGTTGTTCAATTTGCTCTTTGCGCTCCTCGGCGAGTAATCTTCCTCCAACGACTAAACTGGATCCCAGCAACATAACTCCCAACATCTCTATAAGATGTTCACCTGTAACCTGCAAGAGATGAGTTACGTCAATCCATTTCAGTCTAAGATTTTTCTCAATAAAATTATTCCAAACGTAGTCATCAAAATAAGTGAAAGAAATTAAAGCAAGTTGACGACTACTCCCTGAAAGATATGCACTACTCTCGGTATGATGCTCAATCAATGGGGAGAGGGGTAAATGATTTTGAGAAAAAACTGGAGGAGGGCATGGTTCTGACTCTATGGCGATAATCTCAAAACCCTTGTCCCTAGCTGTCTCCTCCTCTCGTTCATCCAAAATTGCTAGCTCGTCCTCTCTTTTGCACACACTTTCTACCATGTGGATATTATTTTTGCCCTCAACGTGACATGGCTCGCTCGATATACCTGCAATAGAAGATAAACTCGTATTAGATTCTTTAAGTTGAATATCAAAAGAATTATTTTCTTCTAAGCAAGCGGCAATCAAATTAAGATCTTCAATGGATTTCTGAATCTACCGACTCCGAGCAAGGAAATTCTCCTGGAATTGATGGGATGTAGCCTCCTGTGTCCGAATAATCAGGTAAATTTCTTCTTTCAAGGATGGCAAAGGTACGTCTACGCTTTGCTCCCCTTGATCGAGGCACGAAGGCTCCGTTGAATCGCTCTCTGAAGTCTCTTCCATGGTTTCTTCGTTTTCTTGCAGAGACTCCATATATTCCCACGCCTCTGTCGGCGTCATGCCTCCCAATAATTCATGCAGCTGTGGTCGTAGTCCATCTAGGAAGGACAACATAAGCTCTTCATTTGTGTACTCATGCTGCGGATAGCTCGATACTATGTTTGTGAACCTCCTCCAGGCCTGAAAGAAAGTTTCACAATCAGTTTGATTAAAATTTACAATCTTGAGCTTTTCCATCCTATGTTTGTGTGCATTAGCATACCGTGCATCATACAGATTGTTCGTGCAATAGAAATTCATATAATCCATTTTAAAAAAAACAAAAGTTTATGTACAAAAAATTAAACAAAAATTTATATACAATAAAGTGGAAAGATCTCACCGAAGGTCCTCCAAATGAAATAAACCATAGTCACAAACCATTCCTCCCCGGCAACGGCGCCAAAAACTTGGTGGGACCGAAAAGGTGCTCTCTCTCAAGTGCAAGAGTCTATACAAGTAATATAATCTGGGAGTCCAGATGTCGAATCCTCAGGAGGAAATCTGTTGCAACCACAACTCAAATCAAATAGAAAATCTACGTAGAGAAACTAAACACTTCACTAATGATGGCGGTGATGGTGATGTGAATACGTGAACAATATAAACAAGGAAATTCGTGTCTGAAAATATCTATAAAAAGTATGCACATGGTATAGGTTCGTTAGGATCAACGATTCGTATTGATTTGGTTGACAAGTATAACGCAATGAATTCTCCTTTTGGGAGCAATTCACCGGAAAATACCCAATATAACTCAATGAATTCTCCTTTTGGGAGAAACTCATCGGAAGATACCCTTTTGGGGGTTCAAGCGCAATATTCAATAAGATCGTCGCTAAAGTTATAATACAATATGAAACTCTCTTTTGGAGAGATCAAAACTACGGTATGAAACTCCCTTTTGGGGAGATCAAAACTCACCCTTTTGGGGCGATCATCAACTCAATAACTTCTTTTGGAAGATGAAAAAGACGATTTACGAACAAAGATTACAACTTTAACGACGTTTAACGATTTAGCACAAGGAATACAACCAAATAAACACGCATCATATCCCCTAACTACATCATACCATGCACAATAAGAAATTAGCTACTCATGGTGCAAGAATAATGAAGTTTCATAGCAAAATACATTGATCTAATAGCAAAATACGATGAAAAACACCAAAATACGGGGTAGAAGTTTAGAATTCTATCACTAAATCTCCAAGTTTAGACACCAAAACTCTCTGGAAATAAGAAAAATAGCCTCTGGAATTTTACAGAATTTTGTGGTGGTGAAATACGGCTCCTAGAGCCTCCAATACGCTTAAAATACGCCAAAATCTGCTTGTATACGCCCAAAACCCCTAAAAATACCTTATATACGCTCATTGCGGGTTTAAGTTGCTTAACGGGTTGCAAAACCCGCACCCGAATTCATCCCAGCCGCAGATCCAGATCGGCGCATTTGTAGGCCGTCGATCCAAGCGGGATCTCTCCTGGGAGTGACGGGTGTCGCTTTGAAAGTCGTGCGCCGCTACCCGCTTCGCTAACAATTTCGGGTCGAAGTCGGCTTCGTCGTTACCGTTGGATCTTCATCCAACGAGCGGAAATCGGCCACGTCACCCCGCTTGCGTTCGATCACGTTTCAAAACGCGGGAGCTCGCGTGGCCGTTGGATCGTCGATCTGCGGCCCAGATGATGCCACGTAGCCAGAGGAAATCGCCCGCTGCGTATTCGTTCTGCGTTGCGGATGGCCGTTGGATTACGATCCAACGGCGCAGAAAAATCCACGTCGACCTCATTTCCAATCCGTCCGATCTGGGCGGGAATTCGTGGATGCGCGCCAGCGCATGCGCCAAGATGTGTGCGTAATTAATTTATTTCCAATAAATGGTATTCTGCACTCAAAAATACACAGTAATTAGCACAGGTCTCAGAAAAATACAAATAAATAGTCGTTGGAATCGTGAAATCGAGACCAAGTTAGGAAAAATATAATAAGTGCAGAAATACTTCATTAATTATTGTTTTGTGCTCAAATAATGTGTTTTCTCTAATAAATGATGATGTAGAAAATACGAATGTATTAGAGATAAATTTAGCATCATGTAAGCACAAAATAGGGCTAAATGGGGGGTTAAATATGTAATATTGAACCCGAATCACTCCCCCTCCTAGCCACCCACGTCGGCCTCCCTCCGGCGAACCCCCTACCTGCTGTCATCCCTAGGCCGCATCTGCTCTTCCTCCATCTTGCCGCAAGCCCTAAACAACCATTTACCTCTCTAAATCTGTCGTTAACCCAACATCCGGGAGCCCCAAGCTGCCCTCTCCGTACTAATGGCCCTATCGTCCACCAAACTGCCGTTGCCGCGCCTCTTCTCAGGGCATAAAACCCGTTGCTCGCTGTCCGTGTCTTCCCGACACCGTTGAACGTCGAACGGCTATCCTCCCCACCACGTCGATGTTCAGTGATCGTGCCGCTACCCGGCTGATCATTGATCGTTGTCGTTGTCGTCCACCGTTGATGCTGATCACTGCCATGCGGTAGATCGTCGCATGCTTCTGTTAATTCAACCCCTGACGTCGCTACCCGGTGTCAGTGTAGATCTCGCGTCGTGTTAAGGTATACCTGAACCGTAGGAACCCATACCCGTATGTTAATAAGATAAAAACTGTGATTTCATTGATTTGGTAACTCACTAAATGAAGATAATGAATATGGAACTGTAGGTTTGGGATGATTGATTTGGAGCACATAGGGAGATCTGGACCATTGCTGAACTGAGACTACGGACGTTGTTCAGGCAAGTGAAACTTGCACAATACTTGTTTTAGGCCATGTTTTAGGCCATTTTGTAAATCATGTAAAAGAGACTAGGCGGTGAAATGATAGTCGCCTAGACGTCCATATTTGATCTAGTTTGACAACGAAACTAGGTCCGACACCCTACTTGATCGAGCTTGACAATGAAGTTAGATTCGACACTTTTACCACGCTTGCATTCATGCTGCAATGTCACGTTTAATTTCAATTAACGGTACACACTTTAACTGCTTATTTCCATGCCATGTCATGCATCGAAATGTTCATCGTGATTGTGTAGCACACGCTACAAAAATTGTAAGTATTGAGGCTAGGCACCTGCTTTGCGGGCAAAACCCTATCCCATATTAAAAACACTTCCTGGCTCGTGATCCAGAAGCGACCACGGTGTTGTTGGGAAACCGACGCTCGATACACGTGGAGGGGTAGGGTTAAGCGATCACTTGAGCGTAGAAGTGTGCCCGTACAGCCACTTCAGCCAAAAGGCGTAAACCCTGTGCACATCATGAATACAAGTTAATCGTGAAAATCGTGAATATTGTTTAGTAGCTCTTGCTACAACGTGTCGTGCAAATGTTACTTTTCATGTTCATCTTAAACTGCTACATTCATGATCATGTTCAAACTACTGCATTCATGTCATGTCATCCCCTTTATTTTAGAATTGCTAGTTGTACACTTTTGCTCTTATGTTTCCTTGCACAAAAGTCATCGGTTCCCTCTTAGGAGACTTTTGCTGATATATGTCCTTTTCTCTTTGGGTATCACATGTCAGGTTTTGAGCCTGAATTAGTTGCAGAGGACACATGTTGCTGACGTCCAGTTCAAGGATTCCGGTCATATCCTTAGTCTCAGCTGGTGACTCTCTTTCAGTTGTTGTGTACTTTCTTAGTAGCTGCTGTTAGGTTGTTCGGTGCGTTGCACCACTTCTTGTTGTAATTTTGGCCATGCTTAGGCCTTCTTTTGGACTATGTACTTTACTTTGTGAATATCTCTGTAATGTTTGGAATAAAATCTGTGGATGTTGAATGTTGGAAAAGTTTATTGTCTATCCCTCATTATTATTTTTGTTGTTTTGTCGTAATGCAAAGGACCTGATAATGGATTAATTTTACGAGACGCTTATCAGACTGCAGCTTCACAGCTCCAAGTCTGAGCGGACCTCTTTACGTCTCGCTCTTCATATAAAAATTGCCTCTGCATGAAGATGTTTTTTGTTTAAATTATTAATTTGTGCAAATTTGTTCTTTGCTGATAAAATGGCTAAAATCGCAACTGTCGATTTCGAAGTGCTGGATGCATTAGGGAGAAACTATCTGAGCTGGCAGCTCGATGTGAAGTTCCATCTGTAGGCTAAGTCCCCCATTTCTGTTGTGACTAAGAATGAAAATGTCAGCGATATAGAAAAGGCGCAATCCATTATCCATATTCGCCGCCATGTGGACAAGACCCTAAAGGCTGAATACCTTACTATCGAAGATCCATTTGAGCTGTGGACTGCCCTTGAGGATAGGTATAAACATCAGAAAGATGTTATACTACCAAGGATATGAGTAGGAGAACCTGAGACTGCAGGACTTTAACTCCATAGCTAAGTACAGCTCAGCTCTCTTTAGTATCACCTCACGCCTGAAGTTGTGTGGTGAAAGTCTCAGAAGTTCGCATGCTGGAAAAGACGTACACGTCTTTTCATGAGAAAGACGCGATACTAATGCAGCAATACCGTGAACGCAAGTTCACCAAGTATTCTGAGCTGCTGTCATGTTTACTCATGTCTGAATAGAACAGATAGCTTCCCCTCGCCACTCACAACATGCGCCCCTGGCACTGCCCCCTACCAGAAGCTCACAATGCCTCTTCTTTTTCCAAAAAGAAGAGTGACAATAAAAGAAAATAAAGACCACAAAAGGGAGACAGTAGGGGCCAAGTCCAGCATCGAAGAAATAAAGGGAAGCGTAAGTTCACCTTGTGCAGAAATGACAACAAGAAGAATGATGCACCCCCACCTAAGAGGGATTGGGAAGACCAGTGCCATAGCTGTGTCATGAAAGGCCACTGGTCCAGAGTGTGCCGAACTCCGCAGCATCTTCAGGATTTGTATAAAGAAAACAAGAAAAATAAAGCTGAAACAAACCTGGTGGCCTCTGATGCTCCAGTCAAGTTTACAGCTGACGACTTCAAAAATGAAGACATGCTTAATTAGCCTTCTATTTTTAACTTAGCTACTTTTTTTAAGAACATTTCATGTTATAAGAACTTTTTGAATTATGTAATTTGATTTTGAACGAAAATGTTTCTCTGAAAATGTGCATGTATGATTCATCTTTTAATAGATGAACTGCTCTCATAATTGATTAGTAGACAATAAATAAACACATTTGATCCTTCAAAACAAAGCCCAATATCAGGGCCATATTGAAGGTTCTGGGAACGCAACACTATTGCTCCCAAATGACACAAAAATAAAGCATGCATTAATCTCTCCGAATTTCAACCGAAACTCACTAAGTTTCAAGAACATCCGTTTCAACGGATTCCATCTGGAAACAGGAATTGTAAATGAAAAACAAATTACTGTATGTAACGTCTCAAGAAAAAGGAGTAAAATCCATACTTGAACGTTTTGGGAGCTTTTCAACAGGCCTCTACCATACAAAGATTCGGAGAGAGGAAGCGGTTTTAACAGAGTACATGAAGTGCCCGACATCAGCCAAGTTTTTACTTTGGCATGATAGACATGGCCACCCTGGATCAGTGATGATGCACCGCATCTTATCCTATGGGTATGACTTGAAGAACTAGAAGATTCTTCAGAAGGGAGTATTCCCTCGTATCTCTTGCTATAAGGGAAAACAAATTACAATGCCATCTCTATTAAAATCGGATAAAAGAATCTCCACGCTTCCTCGAAAGAAAATAAGGAGATTGATGTGGTCAAATCCACCCTCTAGTGGGATATTTCGGTACTCTATAGTACTGATAAATGCATCCTCAAAATATTCGTATGTGTGTCTACTATCGACCCGCAACTTAGCTTTTCCAAAGCTATTGGCACAAATAATAATGTTGCGGGCACATTTTCCGGACAATCAAATAAAGAAAATAAGTTTGGTTAATGTTGGGGAATTTACTTCCCGGTCATTTCAAGAGTACTACCAAGCAACGGGAATAGAAAATGAACATACAGTACCGCATGTTCATACCCAAAATGGGTCGGCATAGTCACTGATAAATAGACTCCAATGTATTACATGTCCATTGTTAATGAAATCCCAATTACCGGTGGATGCTTGGGGATATGCAAATTATGCATGCTGCATCGTAAATGAAAATAAGACCCTCTGGAGGTCAGAGTCTCCAAAGCAACTTGCATATGGAATACCACCGAACATTTCTCACTTGAGAATCTTCGTCGTGCAGTTTAAATCCCCATCACACCACCACAGAGGACAAAAATGGGTCCTCAACGTCGCCTAGATATCTATGTAGGGTTTGACTCACCCTCAATTATAAGATACCTAGAACCCCAAACGGGGGACGCATTTAAGGCACATCTTGAAGACTGTGATTTTGATGAGACGAGTTTCCCCAAAATAGGCCCAGATACTGGAAAATCTGGCGCGAAGAAAATTATAACGTGGGATACAAAAAGCTTGACCAACTATGATTCGGTAACGAAACAATGTGAAGATGAGATCCTGAAGATCCTCTACATACAGAACAATGTTCACCAGTTACCGAACTCATTTACTGACAACCAGAAGATTGTCTGATCATGCATCCCTGCTGCAAATACTCCAACTAGGATTGACATCCCCGAGAATGGATGCAATCCACCAACAGCAGAAGTGGTTGTTCCTCAATAGAAAAGAGGCAGACCACTAGGCTCCAAGGACAGAAACTCCTGGAGACCTTAAGACAATACTACCACAGGATAATGAGCTCATGTCCACACCCTCACCCTTCCCGGAATCCACTGCAGAGGACATGCCGGGAAAAACTGAAATGAAAATAAATGTTGTACGTACTGGGGAGGGGTTGGACAGAAAGAACATAATTGTCGACAATGTATTCACGTATCTTATTGTCATATACATCGCAAAAGCGATGATATTTATATAATATTATTCCATACTCTGTTGCTAAAATGCAAACGTAAAGATTGGCCAAATGTGAAACGAGGTAATAAAAGATGAGCTGGACTCACTTATGAAACGTGAAATGTTCGGACCTGAAGTCCAGACACCAAAAGGTGTCATACCTGTGGGTAAAATAAGTATTACATACATAAGAAAAGAAATAAATACAAAATCGTATGCTTTAAGGTACAACCTATAGCCCAAGGAAAATTTCGCTGAAACTAGGGATCGAACACATTAAAATGAGCATGACTCATAAATGATGCATCAGTCTCCCTAAGTTATCAGATGTGAATACCTTACGATTTGGCAAAGGAAATTTTGGATATGTTGTTATTGGATGTTGTGACGGCATACTTTTGTGGATATCTTGATAAAGATAAATTCCACATTTCCTTAAATGCCTGAATAGACTTCGGGACGTCTATTCTATTGAAGAAAAACAATAAGAATAATAAATAATGTACAACCAAGAGAATCACTTGACAAAGCAATGATTCCTACTGATGGTTGTCTTTACATCTAAGCAAAGAACAGGATTTGAGATCATAGTTGTAAATAACTTAAATCTCATCGGATCTCCTGAAGAGAAAACCGAAATATCTATTCAAGCCTGACTATTGAATGAAATGAAAGACCTAGGCAAAAATAAATTAAGTCATGGCTCACAGATTTATTATCTTAATAAATCCTGTTACATACGCCCGGAAGTGCGTTGGAGAAATTAAAAGGACCATTGTCATCCAAAGTACACCTATAGTAGTACACTCTATGGATGTACAAAAAGACCCCTTCCGATCGCTGGAAGAGGGGGAGGATATAATTGGTCCTAAAGTCCCTTATCTAAGTGCAATCAGACACTCCTGGCTAACTGCATGCGTCCCGATATAGCAGTTGCAGTAAACTCATTAGCCAGAGATAATTAGGCACCTTAAAAGGGCCATTAGACCGGAGTTAAGCCTTCTGCGCTTCCTCCAATGGTCGAAAGATTTGGGCTTACATTATAAAGTATCATCCTCCGTGTTTATGCAAATGCAGGTTACAGGTCTGATCCATATACTGAGAAATCACAGACTGGCCACAGTGGGATAGCCATCTACTGCAGATCTGCAAAGCAAATTATGAAGGCAACATCATCCTATCATTCCGAGATCCTCACCACACTAATGGTGTATTTGAGGGCGCCTGGTGGTACATCACATCCCAATGATGACTGGGATAGAGGCTGGTATTGTGGAGCTGACCACATAGTCTGAAGACCACATCAGAGGTGACGAAACTTAGCACACCTCTCCAGAGTTTCTTGATTCAGCAGCTGCTTAATGGTGATAATATTTGTAATCTGTGTATATTTTCGGAATGTTGTAAATAGGAGTGATGATATATGGCTAAAAGATCTGAAAGCCTAAGGGCTTTTACAGATCGGAGGGAGTTGAGGGAGTTTGTACTCTTTTTCCTTAGCTATGGTTTTTCCTACTGGGTTTTTCATAGCCAAGGTTTTAACAAGATAAATCACATCAACTCTGGATCCTGAAGTATCCACCCCTTTGTGACGCTTAGAATCCCGAAGTGTTCATGAGCAGAGTCGCTTGTACAAATCAGGGGGAGTTAGAAACTGTTTGTACTCTTTTTCCTTAACTATGATTTCTCCCACAGTGTTTTCCATAGCTAAATATTTTAACGAGGCAAACCTCACCAACTCAGGATCCTGAAGTATCCACCCCATGTGAGACTCCTACTACGATCAAAATCCTGAAGTATTCATGAGCGGAGTTCACCTATGGCTGGATAAGGGGGAGTCTTGTGAATGGATAATATCGAGTTGGTTAGTCGATTGAGATCACAGCTTATCTTATAGATAAGACTGTATCTATTGTATCTTATTTGTATACGCTACTCTATAGGTTATAAATAAAGAGCTGGGAGTTCCTCTCCCAGATGATGATTCATAACAATTAGTTATTAATAAAGAGCAGGCATTTCACTCATTAAAAAAATTCTCTTTCATTTTCCAGCAAAAAAATAAGAGATTTTTTTGATACAATAAAGCATGCACCGCCAGATCTCGATGACGCACCTCCCAAGATAGAGAAATGAAATAATGTTATCTGAATAATTGCTCGATGGCAATATTAGAGATTTTTTTAAAACACTTTCCTTCAAATCGTACTTAAAAAAATTAGGCGAAGTGTTTTTTTTAATGCCTAAAAAGGCAATTCAGATGTTTTTACAATTATGAACTAGTAGTGTTTTTTTTAATGCCTAAAAAGGCAATTCAGATGTTTTTACAATTATGAACTTTGTAGACCGATACAATAGACTAATACAAGTAGGAACCTGTTAAATGCAACGCATCCTCCGTGGTGCGTTGTACTTTTTGTCCAAAAAAAACAAAGGAAGTGATGTCGCTATGTTTTTGATGGAACTGTTAGGCGGTTTTTTTTTTTCCTTTTTTGGAAAAATCAGTACCATGCACCGCATTTTCAGTTAGCACTCCTCTACAAGTAAAATACTGCATGCGGTGTATACTGTAAAAGGCAGTAAACATATAACGACAACATGTACGGCATTGACTTCACAATGATCCCCATTCGGTAAAAGGTCGCCAGCGATTTTTTAAGCAGGTGTTTGGTATTACAAAGAACAGCCAGCTCATGAGGCGTGGTGCATCATTCTTACATACAATAAGGTCCTCACATCTGTTAAATAACTTGGTCTATAACTCATGCTTGACCTGCAACACTCCGATCATCGACGCTCTAACGGCTCCACCGCTGTCCGGAACAGGAGAATGTAAATCTTGTCGATGGAGAAGTACAAGAAGCCCCCCAAGGAATGAGTGACATACGAGCCGAAGCTTGTCCCCACGATGCAATGCCATGCTGGGCCGAACGACGAATCAAATTCCTGTCGCCAGAAAGGAAGCAACGTGATATTCCACCCGGCATAATGAAAGGTGTGTGCTATATACACAGTTTGAAATGTGGGGTCAAAAAAGAAAATTTGTCACATCAGTTGTCTCATCACTCCCTCGCTCTTCTATTTTTGGTAATTTTGGGAAAAACAGTAGATACATCACATTTCAAACGGTGTATATAGCACACACCTAAGAAAACAGACGGTAAAAAGACGATCATGTACAGTCACCATGACATACTATACAATTATGATCATGTTATGGCCCCGCCATTGACGATATATTAGTGTCTACATGACATACCAGTGAAATGTGAATCAGATTCAGAATCAATGAGCACTTGGTAATGCCCTAACAGTTCCTCCCTAATAATTCATGGATAAATCTCAAACAATTAATACGGGGTCCAAGTATCTTGCATATTAGCATGATTGTGTATGATACAGTCCAAAATTTTATCCAATTCAAGTTCAGGTTAACAGGATTCGCATACTCGCACATACGCACACGCGCAAGCATGAGATGCATATTATTCAATATTAGATTAATGGGATACACAAGGGCAGGTATCTTGGATATTAGCATGATCCCTAACATAAGAATCAATTCAAGTTTAGGAAAATGGAATTGGCACTGATTTATTGTACACTTACAAAGTCAAGCCAATGAATAAGGTTTCGCCGGGTCCACCAATTTCCTTCCAGTTTCTTTGAATTTCAGTCAAAATCTGGCATACAGTTTTTGTTTCTCTAAGTTTCGGAGAAAACATAGTTCAATCAACCAGTTTTGGTAGGTTTTGCACAGAGCCGAAACCTTAAAAAAAATTCAAAAGTAAAGAAAGGAAATGGAGAAATCTGTCAAAAATATTAACATTGTCATCGCTCTAATTTTTATTCCTATATGAAATCCAAAAATATTAATTGATCATAATGTGATAATATTTAGTATAACTTTGACTACAATCTCAATTTAATTTTAGATCGACAACTTTCATATTAATTTACATTTATGTGTGTTAATCAGTTGATTACTACAAGCCGAGTTCTCTTGATTAACCCTCCCTTACATGTTTATATTGTATAATCCTTGGGCATTGCAAGTGCAACCAACTCGGTATGGTGATATATCATGTGTTTATGGACATTCAGACTGTATTTTTAACACGATGACCAAAAACTCCAGACTCCAAAGGAAACTTTTAAATCGAACAAAAACTTTAATCCACCAATTCAAGGTCATGATTCATAAGTTTCACATGCTTGCAGCTCGTGGGATTCACATGAAGAAAGAAAGGAAACATCCTCCCCTGCCCCGCAGAAGATGAGCTATCCTGTCTATATAAGATTTCACCTCAACTAGGTAGTATTGACTTTGTTTGGGTTTACGTATCGCATCGAGTTATTATCTTGAATATTAGCATGATTGTCAATAATACAGTCCCAAAATTTATCTAATTCAGGTTCATGATAACAGGCTTTGCATGCTCACACAAATGCGCACACAGCAAGTATGAGATGCTTATTATTCAAGATTAGAATCATGGGGATGCACATGGGCAGTTACAACCCGAACCCTATCCCAACCCGAATTTTCCAAAGGCATGCATGGGTTCGGCTTGCATCCGGGTCAACCTACTTGACCCGGATAGAAAGCGGTCCAGGTTCGGGTATGATCGTATAACCTAGATTTATCCAAATTCTATCCGTATGTGTGTGAAGGCTAGCTACACAATGAGGAATTCCCTCCTATGCGCATGCATCCGGGTCAACCTACTTGACCCGGATAGAAAGCGGTCCAGGTTCGGGTTTGATCGTATAACCTAGATTTATCCAAATTCTATCCGTATGTGTGTGAAGGCTAGCTACACAATGAGGAATTCCCTCCTATGCGCATGCTATAAACTCCACTCTCCATTATTTTTCAGACGATCGGCACTATTCATTTTGACCTTAATAGTGAAACCCACATGGTATCAGAGCCGAACAATTATCTTCTCTCTTTCAAAAAAACACAAAAGAAAATCATAACCTAAATTTTCTGCCGCCAGCTTCTTCTGCCAAAAAACTTTAATTCATCACGTCAGCTTCATCCACAAGTTCCGACGCTACATCATCAGGTGCTTTTCTCACGCCCCCATCATCAAGCGGCGTCCATCCGGGTGGTCTTTTCTCACGACGTCCCTCCATCATCAAGTGCCATAGGTTCTGACGTTCACCGGCACCGCCTCCGTCGATGATTAGGATCGCCGACCCCACGATCAGCTTTGCCATCTCTGAGCAATCACGTCCGTACCCCTTAGCATCCACGTCGGAAACCACAACCCTCAGAACCGATCACCAACAGCGAAAGCAGCGCCTCGTCGCAACAGGCGGAAACTCGTCGACACCACCTCCGGCCACGGCTGGGCCCATCGACCCCTGCAACTTGTTCACCACCTTCAGGCAACCTGTAGCCACGATCTGGCAGTGAAGTGTCGTCAGAACCGTCGAAAATTCTGTCGGCACGACCCGCGTCGACCTTGCTCCGGTATCGACTTAATCGAGCAGGCCAAGAGCCGTTGACCGAGCCTCCTGAGCCGTTGACCGAGTCGTGGCTGCACAATGTGGCTTAACATTTTCCAAGAATTTTCAGCTGAATATCTGAGTATTTATGCACAGCTCTGCATTTTGACGATTCCGAATCCATTTGGACTACAAATTCATTACGTGTCATGCCAGTGCCTAGCAACTCAGCCACGGACGTACCACCACTCTACTTGGACCTGTTGATCTTCCGTGTAAAAAGATCTACAGTGAGTTTCCCCTAGCCTCTTGCATTCAATTAATGTTGGCTTTCTTTTTGCAACTAAACAAAATAAGGTCATATTTTCAAAAAAAATCCACTTTCAAAATTCCTTAAAGCCGTAAGAACTCAATATTAAAAGAAGAGCAATATATTGTAATCACAATGCAAGAGAACATAATTTCATTAAGAATTTGAATCATCATATTACATATTTGCAGCTCACCGTTTACTGTAAACTTCACCAAATTTAACTTTTTGAAACTGTTGTATGTATTGCAATTAGCTTGAACTTGAATTGCTAGTTGACTTCTGCTAGCTGATGTCTTCATATTTGTCATGCACCATATAGGAAGTTGCATTAGTCGTTAGCATCCCATTTATAATAATAATAAAAGGAGGATTATCATATTGTCGTATATTTAAAAATTAGTCACGTTGTATGCACACACTGAGCGGTAGTGAATATCAGGTATCAGGTACCTTGATCCATATGGATTTCAATCCACCACCATGGATAAGAGATCTCCTTAGACAGTTTGATGCCTTAGAAGCCAATGTTAATAAAGGTATGTCTAAGTCTCGTCAGCTTATAGACCGTATAGAATGCCTAGAAAATAGCATACAGAGGGAGTCAGGAGAGGGTTCACAATGCGATCGCAAGTACCAGTGGCATTTTCATAATATTTCAATGCAGTGGATAACCTGTAATTTTAGGCATTAGGGGCATTTTTGTAGTTCTATAATCCTGGAAAAAACAACAATTATAATTAGATGGCGGGTAGGGTTAGGGGATTCATGCTGAATGTTGTAAAGAAAAATCACTAGGAGGTTGCTAGAACCCTATTTGTGGAGAGTTAGGCTTTTCTCTCGAATTAAAAGCTAAGCAAGCTGCCTCCTCTTGAAAGAGACCGACGATCTTGTTATTTTCCTTTGAAATCTAATAAAATCGTATCTTTTCTCAAAATCCACTACAAAACCCTAAATTTCTCTTCAATTTCTAATCCGGATCGCATGAAATTGGTATCAAAGCAAGAAGAAACTCGAGCCAAAGTGGAGGAAAAAACTCGAGCCAAAGTGGAGGGATCGAAGAAATCCTATTAATCGATGGAAAAAAGGGTAGCGTCAATCGAATATATGGTGAAGGCGTCCAATATTCTAAATATCGGATATCGGTCGCGTACCGGCCTAGGAAATTTGATATCGGATTGTGTATATCGAGGATATATCGGGGATATTGACTAAATATCAAAGTGTTATATTGGAGGCTTAAAATGATAACATGCAAGCATATATGTATCTAAGTAGTTATAAAGCATACTAACTCAAATAAAAGTATGTTTTGGTTATACTTCTCTCGTTAACATGAATATCGTGTATATTAACTAAATATCGGAGTGTCATATCAGAGGCTAAAATGATGTCAAATAAACGAAAAAATGAAGAAAAAACGAAAACTGAAAAAATTCAGAAAAAGAAAAAAATGAAAAAGATAAAGAATACTAAGTAGTAAGTACTAATCTTGATCGGAAAATCCCTTGCAAAGATCGAACGCCGGACGTCAAAGCGCGATCGACGAAAAAACCCAAAACTGGAAGGAAAAAATGAAAAACTGAAGAAAAACTGAAAAACTGAAGAAAAAAATGAAAAACTCAAAAAAGGGCTCAACTACTACCCTTGATCGGAAAATATCCCTTACTACCCTTGATCGAAAAATATCCCTTGCAAAGATTGAATGTCGGACGCCGAAACTCAATCGATTGTTGCCGGAAATTTTCACCGGACGAAGCTGAGCGGAGCGACGTTTGGAGCGGAGCGGAGCGGTGTGATTAGAATTAGGGTAAAGCAGCGATTATCTCTCAAAAATCCTGATGCCTCTCGTCGTTTTAAGTTAAATGATTAGGTCGGATGACTAAGGTCGGATCCACTTGTAAGTGGACCGACCAGCTAACTTTATGTTTTAAAAACCGCGGCCGATATTTTAAAGGGATATATCGGCCGCAATCCGATATTGCGATGATATTTCTCCAAATATCGAAAACCACGATATATAAGCCTATATCGTATTGGCCTAGTGATAAATCCGATATTGCGACCAATATATCGGATATCGATTCGATATGAACATTGAAGGCGTCAGAGGCCAGGACGAGTGCAAAGTTGGAAGCCCTCGTGCAAGTAACACAACTCTCGAAACAAATCGCTGAGATGCAAGTGGTGAAGAAGTCAGTTCTGAAAAAGGACAAGGACATCAACTCAGATCTAGGGCAAAAGACGAGATTTTTGACGAAAGGAAAAGAAAACGTTGAAGAATTTGTGAAAGAACTTTTATCACATGCAGATCTAGAGTCAGATGTGACGACAGAAGAACCCACGGGGCAACGACCCATCGCACCCTTACCAAGGGCACCATGACCGCAAGGCAAGCCGCCCAGGTGTCGACGGCCCTAAGGCGGCATGCCCAGTATCCTAAGGTCCGTGGGTGGGCCGAAGGCCACGGGGCCTGCCGTGCCCTGGCTGGACCGCTTGGCGCCTCACGACTTCCAAGCGGCCCGCCAAGGCTTCGGCCACCACCAGCAGTGCTGCCAGTGACACCTTGACTTTCGGGCAGCCCGCAAGGAGGCTGACCATCACCGGCAAGCACGTCGGTGTACTAGCGAGGATCTGGAGAACCTCCAAGGACCCACAGCCCCTGGATTGCAAGAGAGATGCCCCTAAAACGTTTTCCGCACTATGAGGAGCTTGGTAACTACCATGATATTCCAGACTACAAGGATGGAGACTTGGAGTAGGGCGATGACGATTGGAGGAACGATGTTAGAACAGATGACGTTCAGTTTGGAGTGAGAAGCACCGCAATACACCTACTAGCAGTTACACCATAATTGGTATAGAGAAAAAGCTGAACAATGGATTTCAACACTGAAAACAAAGTCCGAAAGTTAAAAATGCTGATCTTTGAAAGGGAGGACCCGTATGAATGGATGTATCAGGCAAAGAAGTATTTTACGGTGACCCGCCAGGCAGAAGAGAAGTTGGAGGCGGTGAGAATTTGTCTGGAGGGCGAAGCTTTATCCTGGCACCAATGGATGGAGCAGAGACGGCATATGGGTTCATAGAAGGAATTCAAAGATTTTGCATGCATCTCAAATTTCGCGACACTCAAGGAGAAAAACTACATAAGCAACTCTTTGCCCTCAGGCAAGATGGAACAATCAGAAAATACTTAAAGAAGTTTCAGATGATATCGGGCCGAGTGTATGGATTGTTTGAGTCGCTTGAAGGGAGCTTCATGAAAGGGCTCCGAGCAAACGTCCGTGCTGGACTTCGTATATAGAGACCGAGAGGGCTATTGGACACAATAGATCTGATCCAGATCATAGAGGATCGGCTCATAAAGGAGCATCGGACAAGGGAGTGATGAGCGGTGTCACATTTTGTATTAATGCTATCACAGAGATACAGAAATCCAAGACTGTAGAGTTCAGTCAAATCAGGAGAGGAACAGGGAGCCTCGAACTGATGTCGGTTCAAGCGGCTCACCAAAAACCGAGATCCAGAATAAACACATACAGAAGATATGCTTTCGATGTGACGAGAAGGTCACGCCAGGACATCATTGCCAGGACCACGCTCTCTAGTCTTAATGATCGAAGACCACGCTCTCCAAGCTTAATGATCGAAGACGATGAAGGCATGGCAGCCGAGGAAGAGGAACCATGAGGGGAAGAGCACTCTCATTTGGAGTAACATGCCTTATGGATTTCATGACAACACCTCGAGGACAAGGTGGTTCTTCAGGGACAGAGGAATGATGCAATCGTAAATGCCAGTGGCATTTTTGTAATATTATGGTGCATTGACAAATTTGTAATTTTAGGCATTAAGGACATTATTGTAATTCTGTAATTCTAAGGAAAACAACCATTATAATTAGATGGCAACTATGGTTAGGAGACTCACGCTGAATTTTGTAAAGAAGACTCACTAGGAGGTTGATAGAACCCTATTTTATGCAGTGTTAGTCTTTTCTCTCGAATTAAAGCTAGAAGAGCGGCCTCCTCTCGAAAGAGATTCACTATCTTATTATTTGCCTTTGAAATCTAATAAAAATCATATCTTTTCCCAAGATCCAATACAAACCCCTAAATTTCTCTTCAATTTCTCATCCATTGTCATCCGGATCGCATCAGTTCCCACGCGAATAGGACGCCCAACCCGCCTAGGCGATCTAAAGAGAGACTCTATCATAATAGACGTGCACGAGAGTATGATTAAGAGCATCAAGATTGAAGCCCCCACTCAAGCTGGTAGCAAAACATTTTGATCCCTGTTAGCTAAACATTTTGACCAACAAGAGTTGTCTAGTCACCCAGCTCAAGCTGGTAGCAAGCCACCATGTGGCCAGTTTTAATGTAGATCGAACCCAAAACTCCCCACCAACACGAGTGACAAAGTAAAAGGAATTATTGGTGAGTCTTCTAGAGTTGGGTCACGCACACAATTCTACAAATGTCACGGTTATGGTCACTTTACAGGTCAATACCCATCGAAGCCTTTACTAGTACACAACCCAAAAGATGATGACCTAGGAAATGATGAGAAAGTTTGAGTCAAGTGAGGCATGTTATGAGACCGATGATGAATCAATGAAGAAATCAATGGAAAATATTCTACAAACCTGATAAAGATCCCCCTCCTTAGAGAGACGCGTCTGAATTCTTGGTGGGAAGCCAAGGACCCCTAATTTATCTGTTCTTTTCCAAATCTTTCCCAAATCCTCCACAAAAATCCTTAAATTTATCTCGTCCTACATGACCTCAACACACCATAGATCTAGTGCATAGATCTAGTGAACTCAAAATATATTGCTAATTGATCTACGTGTTGCAAATTTAACGGTTTCACAGTAATAGAACTTTTTGTAATGACTAGATCAACGAGTAAAACACTTTAGATTTACCAGACCAATTGTGGTTTTAGAATATGAATATCAAAATGAACTATACCAGAAACTTAAAAATAGTGAAGAATGAAGCTTTTGACTTGCACATAAGAGAAAATTCCTCATGCAACACCTCCATGCACACATATATATAATGAAGACATATGACATGTGGCTAAGCCACATATACACTTCGAAAAGTTTACTCTTTATTTTTCGAACTCTTTATTTTTCGAACGATCAGAACCATTCATTTTGATGTTTATATTTTAAAACTCCAAAACCTCAAAAATATTAGATGAACCTAATAGGTTTTTCTGATTCATCCACATGTCACAAATTTAAGAATTTCATAAAAATAAAACTTCATACAACGGTTAGATAAACAAGCAAAATCTCTTAGGTTCACATAATATTTAGTTTTTAAAGTTTAGAGTATAAAGAACAAAATAAACAATTTCAATCATTTAAAAATATAAATGGGTGAACTTTTCAAAGATGATATATGTGGCTTAGCCATATATGTCATATATTTTACATTATTCTCATGTGTGTGTGTGTAAGTTTTCTATTTAAAAACATCCAAAATGACTTGATGGTTATCGTCCTTTAAAAGTAATGGGGCGATAAGGATTTAGGTCCTAAATCTAAATGGAACTTTTATTAAAAAATTTAATAACAATTGTAGAATGCATCTCAAACCCGACATGAACCCAACCCACTTATGCAATCCCAACTCGACCCATGGGCCATACCTGATCTGTCGGCTTAAGTGGTCGCATATGGATCACTTGAATTTTCTTTAGATGAAGCACTGGTTGGTCCTCGACCGGTATTATATTCGGATCAAGTTTAAACATACCTTTAAACGGGCCAGGTCAAACCTGATTCGATCAAAAACCAACCCGGCCTATTTACTGCCCCTAGGCAGGGATCTAGGATATTAACATGATCTTTGACATAAGAATCAATCAACTGTTCCATGGAACTGGCACTGATGCATGTGTTACACACTTACAAATTCAAGCCACGAAATAAAGTGACACCGGTTTCACCATTTTCGTTCCATTTTCAGTGTGTTTGGTCCAAATCAAACATAGTTTTGGTTTTGTTCGGTTTCAGATATAAAAACAGTTCGGTTAGCAAGTTCCATAGGTTTTGAACAAAACATGCCAAAATATAAAAATTTCAAAAATAGATGAAATGGTGAAATCTAATGTCATTAATTATTAACAATATCATCTCACATCAATTTCTGTTCATGTATGAAATTCAAAAATCATAATTAATCATTATTTAATATATATTTAATATAACTTTGACAATGATCTTAATTTAATAGTTAGAATATAATATTTATATTATAGAGGACCATTTGTTAAAAATTGAGTTGTAATATTATAATATGTAATTAAGCATCTAGTTAAGGGATGATTAACTGACTCTAATTCCTTCTTCTAAATTTGCAATTTACATGGTATAAGAGCCATGATCCACTCTTAACCAACCTTATTTATTTTTTCTAATCCCAAAACAAAATCAGCCCTAAATATTTTCTCCTTATTTAAGACTGGCATCTACATCAACTTTATCTCCGTGACAATGGGATAAATATGCAGTGCTAATTCCACTGACTGAAGTAACAGAGTCTTTTGCTAGTATGATGCCAAGTAAAGAAAATACAAAGTCTAAATAAGAGAGGATACTAGGGTTACTAGTTATATGCTACAAAGATCTTAAATCTATCACCCAGGTATATAATGTAAAAGAGAAAATGGCGATTTTGGTAATCATAACAGTGATTGCTGAAGATAATAATGAGTCATGGAAGTCTGAAACTGCTAAAACAACAACCATCTGCCATACTCTTCTCTATAGCAATGCACTAGACAGCAATACACCTGACGTCCCCAAACCATTCCTTAACAGAAACAAGATGTGCTGAATGGGAATGAGACATCTTATTATGCAATTGCTAGCATGATGTCATGGAAGTCTGAAACTACTAAAACAACAAGCATCTGACGTACTCTTCTCTATATAGCAATGCACCAGACAGCAATACACCTGACGTCCCCGAACCATTCCTTAACAGAAACAAGGTGTGCTGAATGGGAATGAGACATCTTATTATGCAGTTGCTAGCATGTTTGTTTTGCAAGCCTTACCTTTTAGTAATGGGGATATCTTCATATCTCATATCCCATCAAATCTTTTTAACGTCTCCTATTTCTTCAATGGTTGAGTCTTCTGATCATCTTGCTCTTGATGTTCCAATTGCATCACACAAAAACTATCCGTAGTTGTACCATTCATCCATTATACAAATCAGTATCTTTTACACATCATTCTCCTAATTATCATGATTTTCTATCTTCTGTTGATTCTCACATGTTCCGATGTTCTTGCCGAAAACTCCTGCACATCCGATTGGCTAACGGTAATGAAAAAGATAATAACAATATAGGAGAACAATAGGAGGACAGTACTACGGATTTGGTCGTGATCTCCCCTCATAAGTTTGATGTATGATGCAAATTGGTGTACACCGAAACTGAATCCTGATGGTATATTAACTCGGTTGAAAGCTAAACTGGTAGCAAAAGTATATTCTCAGGTTTATCGCATATGGAAGCTATAGCCTACACGAACACTTCCTCTCCAGTAGCTACGATGATTTTCGGTTGACTTCTTATGTCGCTTATCGCTACTTACCAGTGGCCCCTGTATAACTGACATTAAGAATGCATGTCTTCGTGGCATTCATGATGATGTGTTTTATATGAAACAACAACTAGGGTTTGTTGTTCTGAAAGAGTGTTGAAAGATTTATCGGTTGAAGCGCTCTTTGTATGGCCTAAAACAATCTCTATGTACATGATTCGAAAGATTTACTACTATGATTTAGGATTTTAACAGCATAATGCTAAGAAGGATTACTCAGTTTTCTTTCAAATACATCAAAAACATATCATATTGATTATCTATGTTGATACTATAGTTACAACTGGAGATGATGCCAAGGAGATCGTAGCATTGACGACATATTTGCAATGATACTTCCAAACTAAAGATTTTAGACCGTTACGGTACTTCGTTGGTATAGAGGTAGTCACGAAAAGGGATTGTATTGTCACAAACAAAGTATGTACTGAATATTCTTATAAAGATCAGGTTATCTGGCTACCGATGAATTAGCTCCCATATAGATCTATGCCCTAAATTGCTGCTGGATCAGAGAAAATCACTGGATGATCCCAGGCGATACAGGACGCATGTGGGGAAACTAGACCATATCAGTATGATTCAATCAGATATTAGGTATCCAATGAGTGTAGTCATTCAGTTCATGTCAACTTCATTCAAACTCGTGAACAAATCATCGATGTGGCATTCAGTATGGTCGATAACTAAAGGGTGAACCAGACAAAGAACTTGTATATTCAAATTATGAACATAGTAGAGTTGTTACCTTTTTAGATGATGATTGGACAAGATCTCCTATTAATAGAAGATCCATCACAGATTGTGTATTTGTTGATCATAATTTTGTGGTATGGAAGAATAAGATATCATCTTTCGATGTAGTGCAGATAGGGATGAGAATGGGCATGCCCAAAGCCCGACTGGGCTTCCAATTGGGCATGCCACATCATCATCCCTACCAATCCTTCACTAATTCTTCCTAGAATTAGTGAAGGATTGGTAGGGATGATGATGTGGCATGCCCAATTGGAAGCCCAGTCGGGCTTTGGGCATGCCCATTCTAATCCCTAAGTGCAGAATATGAGTTTTGTGCCATGGCAAATGTCACGTGTGAGTTGGTTTAGATCAAGAATCTCGTGAGTTGGTTTAGATCACGAATCTTAAGGCAGAACTTCAGTTTAGAATTGTATTGCCTATTTTTGCTATACTATGACAACAAGAGGGTAATCCACATTACAAAGAACCTTATCTTTCATGAGTGTTCCAAGCATATTGAGGTTAATTATTATCTGATATGAGGAAAAGTGATTGAAAACAACATTATGGAGACACTTTGTGTAACTTCAGTAAATCATTTAACAAATCTATTCGCCAAGCTGTTTCGTGATTCTTGTACCTGGTTCGTTTGTGACAAGTTGAGCATGTATAATATATATGTTCCAGTTTGAGGCGTATTAGAATATAATATATATATTATATATGACGATTTTTGTAAAATTATATTGTAATATCACTATATGTAATAAAGATTATGGTTGAGGGAATGAACTAACTCTCTAATCCTTATGATACGAACTAGGGTTTCGTATCAATTAATTTCAGAATTTAAAGAGGAAAAATATAAAAAGGTGGAATTTTTGGATCTTAAATTGCGAAGAACGATGAAAATAGATTGATAAATGAGCCTCTTTCGAGAGGAGACTCGCTCTCCTAGCTTTGAATGCACGGAACAAAGCCTAAACACCCTCACAAATGACGCCTACAATTGTTCTTCACAAAATAAGCATAAAAACAAATAAAGACGGCTAGCCCTAATTTATAGAAAAGTGGGGAATTACTAATCTAGTCTAAAATGACTAGAATACCTCTAACTAACCCTCCTACGTGCTACCGCGCCTCCTACGGCGCACGCAAGTGACTAAAGAGGGGTGGGTCCCCCCTAGATAGCCGCCGGCCTCAAGTGGTGGGTGCGGGCTCGGGTCCGCATCAATACCGCCCCCTAAAAGAGCCACCTTGTCCTCAAGGTGGAGATCTGGCTTTGAAGGCCCCCGAGGGAAAACAGAGGCTAGGGTCACCTGTCAGAACCACCGTGCGACCCCCCTCCTGGAATTCCATCCTAAGCTGCTTCCAATTCATCTTCACCTCGCCCAACCCCCTCAGCCACTGCACGCCCAAAATCACATCGATATTGTCCAACTCTAGGGGCAAGAAGTCCTCCACGATCTGCACCCCTTGTAAGGTCAGACTCAGCCCCTTGCACATCCCACTGGTCTCCTCCCTCCTTCTTGTCCCGGAGAGGACCGTAAACGTCTCCAAGGTGCCCACCTGCAACCTATGACGATCCACCAAATGTCGAGAGATGAAGTTGTGGGTAGCCCCACTGTCGATGAGTACCGTCACCGGTGCGTCGTCCAATCGCCCTGACAACTTCATGGTATGGTTCGTGGTTACCCCTACCAAGTAGTTCAGGGACACCTCCGCTACATCCAGATGTGCGTGCTCAGCCTCGCTCCCTTCCGTCATCGCGGCCTCTCTCTCCTCTGCATACTCCCCCTCGTCCGGCATTATCACGATCTGCATCAGCCTGCTCGCACATCGATGACCGGGACTGAACTTCTCATCGCATCTGAAACAGAGGCCTGCGGCACGCCTTGCCCTCATATCAGCCTCAGTCATCCGCCTACCAGGGATCACTGGTCGGGTTTCCTCTTTCTTCATTTCCGCGTCCCCTGGTGCTACTGTAACCCCCGGAGGTGGGACCGGTGCCGTCTGACTACGCTGGCTCTGGGCTCCCCAAGTTCCCCGAGTGCTCCTCTCCTCCGCATGCTTCTCCTCCGCCTTGTGGGCCAGGCGAAGGACATCCTCCAGTGTCCCCGGGCTCTGCATCCTCAGCTCTGCTCGTATGGAGGGCTTCAGTCCCCTCATGAAATTCCCGATCATCACCTCGTCGGTCACCCCCTTCACCCTACTATTCAGCATCTCAAACTTCTCTACATAATCCCGGACCGTTCCCTCCTGTCTCAGAGTAGATAACTGCTCGTAGAAATCTCCCCCTAGAGTATCCTGGAACCGGTCTAGTATCAATGCGGACAGCTCCTCCCAAGTGCGAAAAGGCGTCCGTGTCGCCTTCCACATGTACCATGCCAACGCCTTCCCCTCGAAGTAGATCCCTATGGCTCTCAGAACCTCCTCCGCCGTCAGTCTCATCACCTGGAAGTATCGCTCCGCCCGGTAGATCCATCCGTCCGGGTCTGTGCCGTCAAAAATCGGTATCTTCAGCTTCATGAGGCGGCGGTCTGCATTAATGTCTCCCTGTGGACCCCCATCTCTACCGCGGTCTCCCCCACGGCCGAATCCCCCGCCGACTGCCTCAACAGGCCCTCTTCCGTCAGCCCCGTACAGCTCCTCAGGCCACCCGGGTCGCTCCCACGCCTCGGGCTGGTAATGGTACCCCGGAAACTCCTGCTGTCGCGCCATCATGGGTCCTCCGGCTCCTCTGGGCTGCTGTACCGGCGCTGTCCGTCCTCCAAAGTAGCCCCCCGGGCCCTGTCCCCGCTCTGGAAAGCCATCAAATACCTGTCTGGGGTCCACTTGTGGTCTCAGTACCTGTGGGTGAGCCTCTGGTCTCCAAAATTGGGCTGCTGGAGCCCCAATCATCGTGTCCCGGGCCCATCCGCATCCATTTGGCCCCCATGGGCCTGTCTGCGCTACCGGGGGCCCTCGGAAAGTAGTTGGCGTCGACGCGGGCCCCCAGGGGGCCGCCTGCACCTCGGCGGGCCCCCAGAACTGGGCTGCAGGCCGGATCGGGGCTGCTGGGGCAGCGGCAGGCCTGAATGGGCCTGTCGATGCCGCAGCAGGCCCGTCCGGGCCTGCAGCTGCTGCGGCAGGCCCACTGGGCCCTGCCGCTGCTGCGGCAGGCCCAGTTGGGCCTGTCGCGTGCTGCGCAGGCCCAACAGGGCCTGCTGTACCTTCCGCAGGCCCTGAGGGGCCTGCTGCAGTGGCCGCAGGCCCTGAGGGGCCTGCCGGGTCATCCGCAGGCCCAGGAGGGCCTGCCGGCCCTGTTTCCTGCTGGCCGGCCCTCCTAGGGTTTTGGGGGGCTGCGTTTCGCCCCCAAAATGTTGCCGTAGCCGTCATCCCCTCCGGTTGCTCCCAAATTGCTGATTCAAGGGTAGAATCTCCTTGATTTTCTCCCCCTTGAATCCCCTTGCCCCGATCTCTTCCCCTCTCCATCGTGAGGGCTTGGAGCATAGCCCTTATCTCCGGAATTGACGATGTAGCCTCCCTCAAAATTTTCAGATCTGAAGTTGCCTCTTTCAGATCTAAAGTTGCCTCCTTTAGCCCTTGGATATCGCGTCCCGCTTGCGCGGCATCCCTCCTCATCACCCGAAGTTCGACTTGGATGTCCTCCTGTGAATGCGCATGGTCTTTGAGGGATTCCCCTAGGGTTTTCTTCAACCCCTCGATCTCCCGGTTGAATTCTTCCCGAAGCCCTTGTACCTTCTCATCCACGCCATCCGCCTTTGACCTCGTGCTCGTCGCCATTGGATCTCAACGCTCTGATACCAATTTGATACGAACTAGGGTTTCGTATCAATTAATTTCAGAATTTAAAGAGGAAAAATATAAAAAGGTGGAATTTTTGGATCTTAAATTGCGAAGAACGATGAAAATAGATTGATAAATGAGCCTCTTTCGAGAGGAGACTCGCTCTCCTAGCTTTGAATGCACGGAACAAAGCCTAAACACCCTCACAAATGACGCCTACAATTGTTCTTCACAAAATAAGCATAAAAACAAATAAAGACGGCTAGCCCTAATTTATAGAAAAGTGTGGAATTACTAATCTAGTCTAAAATGACTAGAATACCCCTAACTAACCCTCCTACGTGCTACCGCGCCTCCTACGGCGCACGTAAGAAACTAAAGGGGGGTGGGTCCCCCCTAGATAGCCGCCGGCCTCAAGTGGTGGGTGCGGGCTCGGGTCCGCATCACCTTACTTCCAAATTTCCAATTTACATCAACTTTACATTGACCATTTTAATAATAATTTGGATTAGTATTTGTGTTAATTGGTTGATTAATATAAGATATGTTCTCTTGATTGACCCTTACTTGCATGTTTATATTGTATACTCTTTAGGCATTACATGTGCAAACAATTTGAGATGGAGATATCTAGTTTTTATGGAGTGCAGACCATGTATTTTTACACACCATAACCGAAACTCCCAACCAAACTTTTGAGACTAACTAAATCTAACAAAAACTTCAATCCAAAAAGGATCCGAAACTAAAACTGAAACCAGATTCTCAAACCTTAATTCAAGACCATGATTTATAAATTTCACATACATGCAGCTCAAGGGATTCACACAAAGAAAGAAAGGAAAGAGCCTCTCATGCCCTGTGAAAGATGAACCATCCAATCTATCCAAGAGCTCCCCCCCCCCCCCCCCCCCCCCCCCCCCCCCCCCCCCCCCCCCGCCGCACTTGTTCACACAAAGGAAGGAAACATCCTCCCCTGCCCTGCGAAAGAAGAACCATCCAGTTTATCCAATATTCAACACCCACCCACCCACCCACCCACCCCACCCCCCGCGGGGCAGTATTGAATTAGTTTGGATTTATTTATCACAGCGAGCTATTACCTGAGCATATATTTGTATTAAAAAGGCAAGCACAGTGCATAAGGCTCCTAATATCATTGGCACATAGGGAAGGTCAGGCAAATGAAGTCTTAATCTTAAAAAGGATTGTAGAGATACTACTTCCACGGTTTTAACCCCTGAGCTCCAGGTCACAATTGAACCACCTTATTATTGCCCTCAGCCTACACTGGAAATTATTTGTCAACTTTCCTGCCTAGGGATTACTTATAAAACCCATAATGTCATTTCTGATTATTCATGCTTACTATGTATGGCAATTTTCAAGAGGCATGCATTCACTGCACAAATAGTTCAATCATTTGTGAACTGGAATCCTAAATTCCCCCCTGCATCAAATCTCATCAACTGGTTCATGCGAAAGAATTCCCTCTCTATAATCACATTTCTCACCCGGACACCTAGCATATTTCTACATGCGATGGCATATTAAGAAACAGGCTTCATTTTCTTCAACTATTATCACTTCTCAGGCACTACTTATACATGATTTAGATGGTCAAGGATTAGCTTTACAAGCCTTTGTGTGCCACCAAGGGAATGTCACCATTGACCACACAAGGAGCATGCTCCATTCTCCATTTCAAAATGCAAGCCAAATCAACATATTAAAAATGAGAGTCTAAACATGTTGGCAGGCTAAAGCTCGACTATGATACATCTCATAGCCACACTGGTATAGGGGTTAGTTTCATGATTTGAGATGAACAAGGAAGTCTATTGCTTGCTATAATAGAATGCTAACAGACACCATATGTAGATAGAATGTAATGGTCTGTGTAAGCCTCAAAATTACTATGTCTTTGCTATTAGGTAAACTCCTGATTGACGTAGATCCCCAGCAATAAATCTGGGCAGGTCGGGTGGCATTCTATTTTCTATATGATGAATGGGCGCTGTTCGATCAGGACATGCTGTTTATGATGCCAAATTTTCAGTCATTTCTTGAAGTGCAATCTAGAGCAGCATGTTAACTGAGAGCCTACATGTTGGCAGGCTTAAGCTCAACTTCAATGCATCTAGTAAACTCAAAAGGTATTTATTGCAATATGAAATCATCACTAAGCAGAATTGTCCTCAAAAGGTATATCGCTTTATTGCAATAAGAAATCATCACTAAGCAGAATTTTCATAGTCTTTGTGGGGCCTCAAACATAGTATATCTTCATTACAATGAAGGGAATTCCCAAGAAAGAATTTGGGCTGGCTTGAGTTAGCCATATCTCCAAAGGGACAAACAGACACTACCCAATGACAGGTGACAACATTGTTTACCGAAGTTCAGGATGTATATTTACTGTCACTAAATGTAACCTAGTTGCACATTATCTGCAGATGGGATAGTAATTCAGCATAAATCAGGAGTCCAGCTTCAGGAGAGTCAGACCTTGCCTACTTTATAATTAACTAAATGCTAACAGTATCTATTCTTCAATGGATGCAGCCAGAAGCAGATGTGCGTAGATTGATACTAGGCACGTGAACCACCAAATTTGGAAGTCCTCTAATTTATACATCTTTTTAAATATTTAAGTGCCAAAATTCAAAATTTTACCCCCTGCCATATAATAATTTCATTTGGCATGTTTCTTTTTTGCATCTTGCTGCAATATTTGTCTGGAGCGCAAATAAATCATTCTCCCACATGTTCCGTTAGGTGGTAGAGTTAACAATAGACTATTAACAGAAACAAAAGTGAAAAAATATAATAACTACCATCTCATGTGCTCATTGATATAATTATTAATTATTTCTACTGATAAACACTAGACCCACCCAAATGTATTGGTGTTCATAGTGAAGCTGCTTCAATCTTGAATAAAAAAGATATATTTTTGTATGTTCTAACTTTGAGATTTTTTCTTTCACTATACTATCAACAGTGTATATTTTTCCCAACCCGCCAAAATATCTTGGCTGGCATTGATGCAGCCAATAAGCTTTTCTTCGATGATTCTATTCTAATGGAATGTTTACCAAGGATATGTGACCTACTAAGAATAATTTCATTTCAATGTTAGAAAATAAACGGATATCAGAGATTTTTAAAGAAAAACAAATTCAATCCAGAATTGGGAATGCAGAAAGAATAGGATAAATACAATGCAGTTGGTAATTCTGATGAATGTGACTACTTTGAAGCCAATGGCAGCCCATGGACAGACACTAAAGAATTTTTCCATTCAGCAACCTGTGGCTTGCTACTTATTGTGTTAATGAGTAATTTAACTTGACAACCACTCATTTTCTTCCATTATCATGTCCACATGATAATCATAACATTACACAATTTAAGCTTCATGAGTCTCATTCTGGTGCTTTGTTTGCACTCCAAATACATTCAACAGTACAGCATGATTTGCAACTTTCTTTATATATTCTAGGGTTAATTTCGCAAAACTACCTTATACTTTTGCTGAATTCCAAAAAAATACCCCTTATTATGATATAATCGCAAAACTACCTCAAACTTTTCATGTTTCGATAAACCCCCTAACGTCTGTTAACGAAAAACTGAATTGACGAAATTGCCCTCACTTTAATAATATTGAGTGACTCATCTCCTTTCAGCAAATCAATTAAGGCTTAATTTCGCAAAACTACCTCATACTTTCGCTTAATTCCAAAAAACTACCTCATACTTTCATTTTAGGTTTCAAAAAAGTCTCCAATGTGACAACCGCTTGTTTGACGTGAGCACGTGATGGTCAGGTGTCAAGTAATACCTAAAATGCCATTTGACTTACTTTTATAATGTTTTTTAGGTGTCATCGTTTCAAGAGGAAAAGTAACATGTCAATGAAAAGAATTATGTGACCCTTCCTCATTCAAATCCCAAATCTATGCGGGAGTTCGACGGAGAAGTCTTCGTGTTTGTCATATCGTCATATGGCGTGTTGTTGCTTTGCGGTGTGGCCGTCCTTAAGAGATCTGGAGATAGAAAAAGAACCCCAATCGTTTGTTTTGGAGATGCCCTAATTGAAAGACGATGGATTGCGGTTATTTCAGGTAGGCAACCAACGATGAGGTCTCCAATAGACCAACAGACATGATTGATCTGTTGGTCTTTTAAAGATTTCATTGTGGGTTACCCACCTGAAATAGCCGCAATCCATCGTCTTCCAATTAGGGCATCTGATCGGGGTTCTTTTGTTGTTAAAGATCTCTTGAGGATGACCGCCCCACTGCAAAAGCAACAACACGCCACACACCGAGATGATGAACACGAAGGCATCTCTGTCGAACTCCTACACAGATCTACAATTGGAATGGGGAAGGGCCGAGTAATTCTTTTGCTTGGTCTGTTACTTTTCCTCTTGAAATAATAACACCCAAAAACATTATAAAAGTAAGTTAAAGGGCATTTTCGACATTACTTGACACTTGACCATCTCGTGCTCACGTCAAACAATCTACCGTCACGTTGGGAGACTTTTCTGAAACCTAAACGAAAGTATGAGGTAGTTTTGCGATTATAGCATAGTAAGAGGTATTTTTTGGAATTCGGCCAAAGTATGAGGTAGTTTTGTGAAATTAAGCTCACAATATAAAAGTAAGTCAAAGAGCATTTTAAGCATTACTTGATACATGACCATCATGCGATCATGGCAAACAAACGGCCGTTACGTCAGGGACTTTTTTGAAACCTAAAATGAAAGTATGAGGTAGTTTTGCGATTATATCATAGTAAGATGTAGTTTTTTGAAATTCAGCGAAAGTATGAGGTAGTTTTGCGAAATTAAGCCTATATTCTACATTCAACCGCTAACAAGCTTGATTGGAAGAGAAAGCATGAAACAGCATGCTGGGTGACATTAGATGAAAATGGTGAAGCCAATTGGCAACCAACTTAAAAATGGCAGAACAAGAAGAAGCAAATACCACAATAGTAATGTAGATTAGTAATGAGTAACAAGAATGTTGGCTTGCAGTCAATCAAGAGAAGTCATATGGAAGAATAGTCTACTGCAAATAAAGCTTAAGATATAAGAACTACATATCCTAAAGTACGCATATATGAGGACTAGTATTTAGAAGGGAAAATACCAAATCGGGATCAATATACTGTTACTCCTCAATTTTAGGTGCTTAGACCAAACCACATAGGCTCTTGGGAAATCTGCTGTCTTAGATCTTCCTAACCTAATCTGATGGGTAAATTTCTAAGTTTGAAGATTTGAGCGGTAAATTTCAAAATATGAGAGATTTTGAGAGTATATATCTTACAAACCATGTTATATTTATTAACTTTTTTGTTATGAATGAATCTGTTGGGATTTTATTTGGTTCGTTATTATCTATTTGTTGAGAGTAATTTGGATAATAGAAACTTAGGATAAGACTCTAAAGATGCCAAGATTATACCATTGTTGAATTATGATTTGACTGCCAGTTGAAAAATGTGCATCCTCCACATAGTTTCTCTTTTTATCTATTCCATGCACTCTAGACCCCAATTTACCTATCCATCTGCTCTCTTCTCTGCTCTTCAAGTATAACTTAACGGAACGTAAGCAAGTAATGAACTCAAACTAATATATAGAATATAAAGGGGCAACTCCAGAACCAGAAGTCAGCTTCAACCCCAGAGAACTATTATGATTTGACTGCCAGTTGAAAAATGTGCATCATCCCCATAGTTTCTCTTTATATATTACATTCACTCTAGACCCCAATTTACCTATTCATCTCCTCTCTTCTCTGCCCTTCAAGTATATCTTATCAGAACATAAGCAAGTACTGAACTCAAACTAAAAGATAGAATATAAAGGGACAACTCCAGAACCAGAAATCAGCTTCAAACCCAGAGACAACTATTATTCTCAGTGGGTTGACACTTATTAACATTTCATGCCCAGGAATTTCTTTTCCTTGTTTTCTATCACATCTTACTCCAGCAATTTCAAGTATCTATATAGATATTTCTTACAAAATTAGAAAAAGAAAATCAAGGAAAGATGGTTTCACCTCGAGTTGTGCACTGATCAGGAAAATTACAACTGTAGAACATCGCTATGTTTCAGGATGCACCCCTATTGTGCCTTTGCATGTGAATGATATTGCAACTTTTTTGCTGTAGATGATATCAGTGTTATTGGCATGTGATCAAGTGCATGCCTCTCAGTCATATTGGGCATCCACCAACATTCATATATTCTCGTAAATAAATCCGTTTAAACATAGGAATGTATTCAAGGAAAGCTGCTGATTAAAATTAACGCACAAAATTTTTATTATATGCGCTAAATCTCCAAATGAAAATTGGCAATAAAGAATTTTTCCAATCTTTCTTTTGGTCACATCCTAGCTGGTAGTATGGTTCAAAATTATTGCAGAAAGAGGTATTAAATAGAACAAAACTGATGCGATCATAGACCAGGGGCAATATTTGTTATTTTGGGCTAGAAGGATATTTTCGTAATTTCTGTAATTTTGGGAAAAATCAGCCATTATAAATAGATGACGGCTAGGATTAGGGATTTTCATGTTGAATTTTGTGAAAGAAATCTTCTAGGCATCCATACATAGAACCCCAGATCTTGAAGAATAAAGCTTTACTCTCAAATCTAAAGCTAGAAGAGCGGCCTCCTCTCGAATTGAGACCACCTATCTTGTTATTTTTCCTAAAATCCAATAAAAATCTTATCTTTTTCTCAAATTTTACTTCAAACCTTAATTTCATCATCAATCCACATCCATTCCACATCAAATTGGTATCGAAGCACTCAATCTTGGCATTTATGACGACGACAACGAAAAAGATTGAAACTTTGAAAGAGAAATACAAGAGCAAGATGGGAAAATTGAAGAAAACGGTGGAGAAGATAAGAAATTCAATGGCCTCCATCGAATCTGGGTTGAAGGCGTCAATCGACGGGATCGAAACAAGGTTGAAGGCGTCTGATGCAAAGTTGGAATCTTTCTTGCAACCCCTACTGCAACGCTTCTTGCAACAATATTTGGATCCAAATGGGTGAATAATTCAGATATGGGCAATGCCGCAAACAACACAGATCTAGTACAAAAGGCACAATTTTCGACAAAAGGAAAGAAAAAAATCAAAGAATTCGATGAAGGACTACTCTCTGATGCGGATCTTGACTCCGAATCGAAAGACACCATGGTGGGCGGCAACTCCCCGAACCCTCGTCAGGGGCACCATGACCTTGGGGTGGGCCGCTTGGGGTGCCAATCCCTGGCTGGGCTGCATGGGGCCTCGTCCAGCTTCATCTAAGTCGTGGGCCACAGGACGCCCTGGTGGCCCGTTGGGAGTTAAGGGAGCAGTTGAGAGTTCATCGGGGCACCGACGATAATTTGGAGGACTTTCGGGGGGCCCGCGGCCTCAGTTTTGCAGGAGAGAGACTCCGACTACGTGTTCCATACTACGAAGAGCTCGATGATTACCACGATGAAGTCCCAAACAATGAGGATGAAGGAGACGTCGATTAGGCAGATGACGGTTGAGAGGACGATGATGGAGAAGATGGAGGCCGATTTGGAGACTTTGATGCATCACAAGGCCTGCACCGACAGTACCAGTATAACCAGTACCAAGGAAGATCATCGCAAAGAGTTTTCACCACAGACAACAAAGTTAGAAAATTAAAGATGTCGATATTTGAAGGAGAAGACCCTTATGGGTAGATTACAGGGTGAAGAGGTACTTTGAGCTAACTCGCCTTACGAAAGCAGAGAAACTAAGGCGGTTGGGATATGTTTAAAGTAGAATCCTTATCTTGGCATCGATGGAGAGATCAGAGGAAACATGTGCTTTCATGGAAGAAATTTAAGGATGACATACTTCATAGATTTCACAACACCGATGGAGAGGCTTACATGAGAAGCTCTTTGCCCTTAAACAGAAGAGAAATGTCAGGAAATACACCAAGAAGTTTGAGATGCTATCAGGACACGTTCGGGAATTGTCAAATAAGTCCTTATATGGGAGTTTCATGAAAGGCCTCAACCCTCAATGCAAATATCCCAGCTGAGCTATGCATATAAAGACCGAGAAGACTGCTGGACACGATGGAGTTGACTCGGATGATAGACCATCGATTAGTAGAAAAGTGATAGGCTATGGGAGTGATGAGCGGTGTAACATTGTGTACTAATATTACAACATAGATACAGAAATCCTAGACTGCAGTGGTCCAGCCGAGCCAAGAAGGAACAACGAGCTTCAAGCTGACAGTATGTTCAAGCGCCTTACCGAGACCGAGATACAGAATAAACGCTAATAGAATAAACGCCAACAGAAAATATGTTTTCGATATGAGAAGTTCAAGACAAGACATCATTGTCGGGAGTCCCCATGTCTTGATAGTCGAAGATGATGAAGGAATGGCAACTGAAGAAGAGGAACCAGAAGAGGACGAGAACTTCCATTTGTAGTAGTGTGTTGATAGTCGAAGATGATGAAGGAATGGCAACTGAAGAAGAGGAACCAGAAGAGGACGAGAACTTCCATTTGTAGTAGTGTGTCTCATGGATTTCATGACACTACCTTGAGGACAAATGGGTTCTTTGGGGAGCGGAATATGATGCGATCTCAAACCAGGAGTAATTTTTGTAATTTTGGGCTAGAATGGTATTTTCGTAATTTCTGTAATTTTGGAAGAAATCAGCCATTATAAATATATGACGGCTAGGGTTAGTGATTTTCAGGTTGAATTTTGTGAATGAAATCTTCTAGGCGTTGGATAGAACCTTAAATCTTGGAAGGTTAGGCTTTGCTCTCGAATCTAAAGCTAGAAGCGCAGTGTTCTCTCGAATTAAGGCCATTTATCTTGTTATTCCCCCTAAAATCCAATAAAAATCTTACCTTTTTTCTCAAATTCTACTTCAAAACCTTAATTTCATCATCAATCCACATCCGGTCTACATCAAAAACATAAGCATAAAGTTGTATAAAGACCCGTCTAACTGCAAGATAGCAAAGATTGCTAGGGTGCAGTGGAAAGTTTGTACATAAATTATTTCATAGCATCCACAACGTTCTATGATGTTTAAGATAGGGGAGCAGTTCAATAAATTGTTGGCAATTGGTCCATGTTCAGCTAAATTACTGGTTCAACCAGTGGGGTCAACCCCTCATAAACAAAGCACAAGCCTATGTCCTAAGAGAAAAGTGAAAAATTATAATCATCGTGACAAGCCTAGCTACATTCAACTTGATAAATTCCCACAACTGGATATGGTACACAGGTCAGCCCGTCAACTCATCTCTCACCTAGAATGCTAGTGCTACTATATTCTTGTAAAACTAGCACAAATCACTTCAATTGCAACTAAATATGTCCTAGAGTTACATGGGATGGCAGCTACTGCGGTATGTGCCAACCTTTGCTGAGTAATTGAGTGTTTGTGAGTGTTTTAGTGCATGCGTGCATGCAAGAGTTGGAGGGGGGGGAGGGGGAGGGGGAGAGAGAGAGTACTGATAAAAGCATGCATGATTGAACCACCTAGATTGTTCATCTAAAACCTAACCAATTGATAGGGTCATGTATAGGACACATGGCCCTGATAGGGTCATGTATAGGACACATGGCCCTGCAAGATGGTTGACAAAGTTTCGGATCAGGTGCAGACAACCCTCTAAGTTGGTCTCAAATGGGTTACATGGAAAAATATGGATAAGAAAGCGACTTCCAGTGAATCTTAGAAGCTGGTTGACCGGAAAGAAATTTGCTTGTTTTTATCAATTTAAGAACATGTACCAAACAAAACCGTGGCATTTGACCTGGCCAGCAATGACAAGTGGGTCCATCCATGTCCGACATGTACATATATGTAAATTGTCGTTCACTTTGAAATTATGTATAAAATGATGTATGTCTTTCCCCTTTGATAAAAGCGACTGTAGACCCTTGTTAATAAATTAGGTGATTTCTTAAATGAAGAAAAATAAAATACATAATATTCCAATGAGTCAAGTATACATATGTTCAGAAGATATATACATAAACAGTAAATTCCTCGTGTTCATGGTGGACAACCATGTCTGTGCCAGAGTATCGCATGTTTGCATCACAAATCACATATGATCATTTTGTATAAAGCAAAACTTTAACATTATAAGTTTGTATCCAGAACTTCATTTGGATAAAATAATCCATGCATTTCTAGCCATAAAAGACATGCTTGACCAAGACAAAGCAATTATTTGGCTCAAATTGATGTTAGTATGTCTAGAATGAGTTTCATTATTACTATTATTTTTTCCACTTATCTATCAGCCCTATATTAATAAAGTAGTGCTATTTGGCAAAATAATTTGTTAAGGTAAACGATAGACTTGGGATGTGGATGCCAACCAATGGCAAATTTGTAATGTCTGACCACAGAGACATTTTTATAATTTTGAGAGTTCAGCAACAGTGACACATCTGTAACTTAGGCTGAAAACCCAAGGTCATGGGTATTTTGATAAATTAGGCAGCGACGGCTCATTAAAAGTTTTATTATAAATAAAGGGGAGGAGACTAGAAGGATGATATGCTGAATTTGGAGAAGAATTTGATTGAGAATAGGGTAGAACCCTTAGATTAGTGGGAGAGTTCGGCTTCCTCTCGAATTGAAGCTTGGGAGAGTGCTCATCCTCTCGAAAGATACCAAATTATCTTGTATTTTTTCTTTTTAATCAATAAAATATCATCGTTTCCCTAATTCCACTCTTTTGGCCATAAAAATCTCACTTTTACCCCAAAAATCCCATCTTTCCATCAAAAATCCTATTTTTATCCCACAAAACCCTAGAAAATCCTATCAATTTGGTATCAGAATGTAGATCCTGATGGCAACGACGAGAAAAGTGGAAGCTTTGGAAGAAAATTCGTTGGCAAAATGGAATAAAGAAAGAGATTTTTTTGGTGAATATCATATTTTTTATAAATTAAAAGAGGAATACAAGATAGGTTGGTTTCTTTCGAGAGGAATCCGCTTCCCAAGCGACCAATTCGAGAGGATGACCGCACTCTCCATAGAAGAGGGATCTAATCCATCTCCTATGAGTTCTCCCACAAAATTCCAAATACCCCAAATCTCTCTAAGCCTCAACTAATATAATAATCAGATTTCTCTAAAAATTATAGAAACATTCATGTGTCCAAAAATTACCGATATGTCACGGGTTGGCCTCCGCACACCAAGTCTATTAGTGTACATGTCCCTGAAGTTGCGAAAAGTTATTTGTTGACATGATTTATTCCAATATTGTGATGTAGCAACCTTTTACACAACCAATATTTAATAACTCGAAAAGTTATTTGTTGACATGATTTATTCCAATATTTTGATGTAGCAACCTTTTACACAAAACCAATGTTTAATAACATGATTTTGAATCGGACCCTTTTTAATAAAAGATTTTGCCAAGTTTTGTTAGTTTCAAAAGTTTGAGATTCAGTTCTGACATGTCAAAACTGTATTCGATGTGTTTATAACAACTAGACATATCCCCATCACAAATCTTTTGCATAGATCATGCTTCATATATTATAAAATACAAATATCTATGTTACATTTGAGGACTTTTTTGAATTGCCTTGCTGACCAGGAAAAGCTGATGTCATGCTGATGTATAAAGAGGTTGATAGAAGAATAGCTAGGATTTAATCATGATAAAAGAAAGGTTGAGATGAGTGTTTGGGAAAACCAACTCTCTAGTACACAATCAGAAGGAATGGACGTGAACACTCTTGCTGGCACGCGGGCAGAGGAAATGCAACAGATGAAATGGACTCATGACATCCCTCATTTAATGAGGCATATGGAACTAAAATTGTAAAATAAAAGAAAAATGACAGATAGGAGGGGGGTTACAGAGGCAAAGGGGACAAATTGATAACTGAGAGGGCAAACAAATTATGATACACCAAAAAACACCATATTTCTCACTCACAAGAGAGAGAGAAGCATAGCAGTAGAGAAGACTGCCATCCATTGAGGAAGACGGCCAGAAACCAAAGGAGGCTTTTGAGGGTAAAATTAATCCTCACAAAAATAAAATATGAATTTTTTTCACCGAAGGCGCCCGCGCTGAAGGCACCCGTGCCAAAGGCGTCCGCTAAATTTTTGTTCTTTTAAATCGTGAGGTGGAATATTAAATGTCCCAAAATTTTGGAGGGGGAAATAATTTTTGGGGAAACAAAGATTTTAAATTGAACAGTACCCGAGGGCACGGGTTATGACTATTAAATATATATACGTCAATAGGAGGTTAAACAAGAGAATTCAACTTAAAGCCCTCTACCAGTTAATGCAAATATCAATTCAAACTAATATGAAAGATGTCAATTCAACATTAAGTTGATAATATAATGTAACTTAAATTCAAAATACACCAAATTATCTCAAGATTTATGGATTTCACATAGCATTGAATTTGAAGAGAGATAATACTATTAATAGCTAAGGACATTAGATTTTCCCTTCTTTTTTCCTATACTTTTAAAAAAATTGCATGTTTCAGCCTGTTTTGTTTGAGACTTGCCAAAACTAGGCCAATCCCAACTATATTTTGTCTTAAATTTAATGAAACCGAAACTAAATGTAAGTTTAAGGCCGAAACTCCACGAAAAGTTGAAACAAATGAAACAAAGATGAAATGGGCAAAATCTTATTTCTTGCACAAAACACAAAGGTGGGGAGAATAAGTGCATTCATTGCATAAAAAGACAAGTTTTTCACTAGGATAAATGGATAAGGTTATCAGAGAACCAGTTCTCTGCTATAACTAGCTTAACATTAGTTATTTGAACTCCAACGACGCAAAGGAATAAATGGGTGAGCAAGTACAATAGTTCATGAACACCACATTGGTGCCAGAGATTAAATATGTCCATTTTTAATATACTTATTCTTCAGATTGATACACTAAGAGTCATGATTACACTTAGGTGTCATTTCACTGAGTGATAACTAGATGCAAGTGTGACAATTATACATCCAACCTAAAACGAAACGAAACAAAACGAATGACCTTATCCGATTATCCTACTCAAATTGTCGTTTTGCATTTCGTCCATTTACTCTTTCCTTCTGTTTCCCTTACAAGTAACTTTACGATGTTGTTAATTGTTATATTAGACCTTATGAACACCAAGTTGGTATCAAAGCATAACTTTATCCAATTTTTCTCATTAAACTTGTTCTTATGCAATAATTGCGCTCATTTATTTTTCTTCTATAAGTCATGTGACTTTGGTAAAATTACTCATGATCCTTGTCAAACTATTGTTAACAGACTTGTCCAAATCTCATGCCAATCGACCCTCCTACACAATCAATCATAGCTTGTTTTTTAGAAAATATCAAAATGTTTTGATCTTTCACACTGCAAGAAAGTTTAAACTCAAACAAATCCAAACTCTAAAATTCAAACCAAAAGTTAAAAAGATCCAAGCCCACAAAATCATCCTTTCTTTCTTTCTTCTTCTTGTGTATACCGTACCACCCACATTTCATACTTCCATCCACCAATATCAGCAATCATGACCAAAAGAAATCGCCATGTTTTACAACTAATAACATTAGTGTTTGGTTTTAAACTTTAGATGGTTGTGTTTAGTTTTCTGGGTTTAATTCAAATATTAATGTCCATGGGAAGAGGGACATAGTGGCACTTTTTTGGGAGAAACTAAGTGGATAATGAATTGTTCCCCCTTTATTCTTAGGGAATTGCTAGGCGCACCTACCGTTTTACTCTGCGCACAACCGCCTATACACTTATTTACAAGTTTGCTACTGGAATTGCACACCGCATACAAACACTAATATTTGCCGAAAATATCTGTTAAACGGCCGAACGGCGACCGGTGGCAACGTCGCCCCCTCCTCCAACCTCCCCAACCCCAACCCACCCCCACCGTCTCTCCCTCCTCCGACCTCCCCATTTCCCCCTCTCCATCTTCCCCCGTCCTCCCCCACCCCTCCTCCGACCTCTCCAGCCCTCCCCACCCCTCCGTCGACCTCCCCAGCCCACATCTTCCTCTTTCTACACCCACTCCGTTGCCCCCTCCAACCTTCCCAGCCTCCATCCCCCTCCGTTGACCTCCCCAGCCCCCCTCATCTTCCTCTTTCCACGTTTCCTCCGCCAACCCTTCGGCCAACCTCCCCAGGCCCCCTTTTCCTCTTCCCACGCCACTACGTCATCCCCTCCGCTGACCTCTCCCAGCCACATCCCCCTAGTAAATCGTCATCGGAATCCTTGTCGTCGTCGTCGGGGGCAGCGACGGGGGGCGCAGGCAGACGGGGGTAAAAGAGGAATAAGCGGTAGTATGCATGAGGAATCAATGAATGGCAAACTTGTAAATAAAGTGGTTGTGCACGTGAGTAAAATGATCGGTGCATGTAGCAATTCCCTTATTCTTAGCTTGGGAGGATGGGTATAATTGGCATTTCGAAAGCAGCCTGGTGAGCGGACAACTAGATTGAGGTTTTTTTTTTTTTTTTTGGGGGGGGGGGGGGGGGGGTTTGGGGGGGGGGGGGGGGGGGGGGGCATGAATAGTATTCTCATAAAATCCACAAAATCCATCGACAAACATGAGCAACAAACTATCCAAGAATTCTCGCAACGCCGGAGGTACAACAGTCCCTTTATTACTAGGTGTCCAGTTATCCCCTTTATAAATGGGGGACCATCATAAAGCTATATAGCTACGTAGAAATGCGCATATCTACCATACCCGAGTGAATCTAACTCCATATGATGCACATCAGACCCACAAATATGACCTTCACCTTTTCTCAATAATTAGTATCGCATGTAATAAATCAATGATTCCGTCTAATAAGAGTGCTAAAAGAACCCTAATCCCAATTAGGGCAAAATAACAGCAAAAAAGCAGCAACCCAAAAGGGGAAAACTGTTAAAAAAACAAAATGAAACTAAATAAAAAAAGAATACCTTTTTGAGAGCAAGGGCGAGACGCTTGCTGTCAAGCTTCGGCATGTCCTTGAGCACCGCGCGAGCGCACCGGAACGCCTTCCTCTGCATCGCCGGCGACATGTCGGCCGCCCTCACCTTCACGTTCTGCTGAACATGCGGATCGCCATCCTCCTTGTCCTCCTCCTCATCTCCTTTCTCCTTCTCTTTCTCTTTCTCTCTCCCTTCTGGCTCGGTCTTCAGCTTGGTTCTCTGGATCAGAGAGCTCAGGTACATGCTCCGCCGCTCGAGCTCCTCCGACGCAGCGTCCATCGACGACTTCTTCTCCCTCATATCCGCTTGCGGTGACGTGGCATCGACTAGAGACAGAAGGAGCGAGGGTTATGGTCTTTCAAAAGTTTTGAAAAGTATTTTGTTTGATGGCGAAGTTTTGTGCGGACTGAGACGTTTTGAGCGTGGAGAGAGTTGGAGGCAGACAGGAGACCGGAAACCGGCGGGGTTTTTTTTTTTTTTTTTTGTGTAGAAAAGGACGGTCGTTTTGGATTATTTAATGGTGGTGGTGGTTTTTTTCCCTAGAGGGGATCCTAAGGCTGCGGTTAAGATCTTCGCACCCCGGTTAAACCGAGCACGGAGCGGAGAAACCCATACAAAAGATGTGGTGTATGTACGCCGGCAAAAAGGTACGAGGAATATGTGTTTGTGTGTATCGTCGGAGCTAAAAGGTGAAAAACATGGGGTTAAAGTACAGAAAACACCAGGGGATTAAGTGGGAAAAGCCCAATGACAAACCCCTAAATAGGGGGAAGAGGCTGAGTCATTTGGATGGTGTTTTTTAAGATATGACATAGCAATGGAAGACTTGTAAAAAGGAGACTGGGGTGGGCTTTTATTTGGAAGGGTGAGATGATACACACATGTGGGAGAATGAGGTGGCACATCTTTCCACCCGACACATAAGACAAGAGGTTTACTATTTGCACCGCATAACATGCGGTGCGGCCGAGAATCTTTGTTAAAAACAGCATGTTTGTCAAATCAAAGGATACGGAAGAGATATTCGATGTGACTGTTTTGCTATCTTTAGTAAAAAAAATCATGCATCCACCGCATCCTTGCGGTGTAGAGAGTTGTTTTCTAAGACAAAGGTTGTTCCTAGTAAGACAAAGATAGGACCAACAGTCCTCAAATGTATAATATAAAAATGAGCCTTATGGGGCTTTCATTTGGGAGAGTGAGGTGGCACACCTCTCCACTGGCCACAGAGGACAAAGGTTTGTCCTTGCAGGACAAAGATGTGACCAATATTCCTCAAATGAATAATAGATATGTAAGTGATATTTAGGGTTAGGGGCCACAGTAGCTCGGTCCAGTTAGAGCTGACAGTAAGGCCCCGCCGCGCCCAAATCTAAAAGATACAGTTGTCCTCGGGGACCGTCTGAGAGCAGCTTATGAGGTCAGCCCGACCAAGCTACATGAACGGCTCTATATGGACGACCTCAGCAGAACACACCCGAGGTCGACTCTTTTGGTAGCTGTGCTCTACAAGGACAACCTTAGTATTACACACCCGAGGTCAACTTTTTCAGCAATCACGCTATACGAGGACGATCTTAGCGGTACACACCCGAGGTCGGCTCCTTCAGTAGCCACCTACTGAAGATCTGCCCATCTAACGAGGTCGTCTAATCACAATCGGCCCGCATAATCAGGAGGCGTGATTCACGACGGATGTTCAGCTCTCTCTCTCTCTCTCTCTCTATCGAGGTCGACTCTTTCAGCAATCAGGATATACGAGGATGATATTAGCGGTACACACCCGAGGTCGGCTCCTTCAGTAGCCAGCTACTGAAGATCTGCCCATCTAACGAGGTCGTCTAATCACAATCGGCCCGCATGATTAGATTCACGACGGATGTTCCTCTCTCTCTCTCTCTCTCTCTCTCTCTCTCTCTCTCTCTCTCTCTCTCTCCCATTATAAGTGGAAAGCATTCAAGTCCATTGACCCGCTCGTTCGTGTAGCAGCTGACCTAATCAGGGGGAGGCGATTACAATAGAAGATCTGAGACCTCACAATTCTGCATCTGCTACAATGAAAGATCCGCTACTCTTAACTTCGCCTGACGTGGTAGAGATGCCCCACTCTAAAAAACAACAGATCAACTTCATCTCAGGTACAATACAATCTTTGATATTCATACCACACACCTCTTTCCTCCTGCCCGAACTAACTTAAGCATCGGAATTAAATCGGAGGTCCACCCTCCAATCATCTGACACTCTTCTCTCTTTTAGGCACTGGAGAAGGAGGCCAGCCCAGTGAAACCTCGTTCGGGCTCTCTGTTGCAAATTTCACGCATCAACGGTTAGCGCTAGAAGGAGAGCCTTGTGCACAACTCCTTTATATGCTCTCGATGTAGCTTTCACTTTAGCATCTTTCCAGCACTATCCTTTCCAATGCGGAAGGGTTGGAAGAACATGGATGTCGAGACCATCTACACGGTTGAAACTGTTAGATATTGAGACACACCAAGTGTGATTTTGATGATGATTAAACAAATGAAGTGTGCTAATTACGTGTATTAAGTGTGTATGTGTTAAAATCTATTATAAACGAATGAGTTCAAAGCAATGGAAAAAATAATTACATCAAGACCAATGTAGCTCACTCAAATCCATGTAGATATTCAAATTGGAGAGCACATGGTCAAGATGGAAGTGTGGAGGAAGCGTAATCAAGGCAAGTCAAGTTCAAGAATCAAAGACACGAATATGAAAACTCAAAGCTACATCAAAGCCAAAGAGGGTAGTAATTTTGAAGAATTTTAGTTCATGTTTTTAGATTTAATTTAAGGCCTTGAGAGTGAAGCTCCACACACATAAATATTGGTTATTACATCTTCTATGGGTTAGTTTTGATGACATGCAAACAATTTATGTTACTAATTGTTGGGATCTTCCCTGAGGATGGCAGATACACACTAGAAGGTGGTGATTAGTGTATAAAATTCATATATGTAATTGATTCGAGTGAAATATTGCATGTTTTACCCAAATTTATTGGCATTTTGTGCATATATTGTGTTCATTTTGGTTCCGATATGTGGAAAAAAGTGTGTGTGTGTGTGTGTGTGTGTGTGTGTGTGTGTGTGTGTGTAATGCCCACGAGAGGGTGTCCTAGTGGTAAGTCATCCCACTCCAAAACCAAGGGGTGCGGGGTTCGAGGCCTATGGCCGCCGTGACTTGGTAATTATTGTGGAATTTGTTGTGGAATTATTTATCTTGGGGCTACATCTCCCCTCTCGGACTAACCCGGGGGGCCGTTGGGGGCACATCGGTCACCCCCCAGTTTGCATAGGCTTGGCTGGACTCTCGCCTTACCCTCCTAAGCCGAAGGCGGGGGGAGGTGGTTGGGGATTTTTTTGGGTTTTCATATATATATATATATATATATATATATATATATATATATATATATATATATATATATATATATATATATATAATAGGGATCTTATCAAGAGAAATTGGATAAGAAAATTTGGACAAGAGAATTTAGATAAGAGAAATTGGACAAGAGAAATTGGATAAGAGATGAGATTTTGAGGGATAAGAGATTAGGTGTGGAATTTTGCACATACAACCCCAGTTTTAGCATTTTTGTCCCTGAACACTCCCCACACACACCCACACTTTTACCCCTGGACCCTTCCCCACACAACCACCCAAACTCGGAATTTCTCACCGCACACAACCACCCAATTCGACCACACACAACCACCCAAACTCGGAATTGCTCACCGCACACAACCACTCAAAACTCCGAATTTCTCACCCCACACAACCATCCAAACTCGGAATTGTTCACCGCGCACAACCACTCAAACCGACACCCTATATATATATATATATATATATATATATATATATATATATATATATATATATATATATATATGGCAATCTTCGGGTGCGAAAAAACCCGTGCGAAAAGATTTTTTTTATTTTTTTGAAATTTTTTTTTTCAAAAATTCTTTTTTTGATGTTTAATCCATAAAATTATATACCCCAGGGAAAATAATGGGTGAACCCGTTGGGGATTAGAGCACACATCCACCCGTTACAAATTTAACGGTCTCAAAACGTGCGAATTTGATGAAATGCCTTGATCGAAGGCCAAATGACATTATTTCTCAACCATTATTTTTTGAGGGGGGTATAACAACATATAATGAGGGTGGAAAAAAGAATTTTTGAAAAAAAAAATTCAAAAAAAAGATAAAAACATTTTCGCACCGTGCGAAATGTTCTCACATGAAGATTTACACACACACACACACACACACACACACACACACACACATATATATATATATATGTTAATGGGCCAATGCTGACAGCGCTGGAAAAATTTCCAGCGCTGTCCGCATTTTGGGGGACCTAAAAATATTTTTTTGAAATATTTTTTTTGCGGTAGTTAGATATACTTGTTAGGAAGCTCCCCACAAAATTTCAGCTCGATCCGACACCGTTTGAGCCTCCGTTCATCGATTTCAAAAACGTTGCGCAAAACTGTGGACAGATTTGCACAACGTTTTTGAAATCGATGAACGGAGGCTCAAACGGTGTCGGATCGAGCTGAAATTTTGTGGGGAGCTTCCTAACAAGTATATCTAACTACTGCAAAAAACATATTTCAAAAAAAATATTTTTAGGTCCCCCAAAATGCGGACAGCGCTGGAAAGATTTCCAGCGCTGTCAGCTCTTCTCCATTTTTCACACACATATATATATATATATGGATTTAATGTAGAAAAGGTGGCACCTGATCTGATAGATCATGTAACGGCATGTTTTCATCAAGACAAACTATTTACGTATTTGACCAATTTTTTTCAATTTTTAAACTGTTACGACCTAAAGATCGTAGGAGCCCGACTACCGCCCTGATCCGCTAACATACCCCATTAACTCACCATTTCACAAAAGGGCCGCCGCCCCGAAAATCCGGGGCATCAGGGAGACAGGCTCGCCTTGCAGCGTTCCCCGGACCGGCCGAGGCGAACAATCGCAGCCGGCCGAGGCGAACAACCGCATCCGCCCGACCCACCGAGGTAGCGCGCTTGGGGACGCTTGGGTAGCTAGGCCAGGCCTATTGACGGGCGCGGACGTATCCTTCCGTACCGGCGGGCCATACCCCGTGACCGATCGGGGGGCGCGGCCGGGCCGGACAACCCCCGATCGGAACGGCCCACCCGATTCCCGCGAACCGCGGCGCCTAGAGTGACACAGCCCGACCTTAAGTTCGTCGCTAACGACAAACAGCCTAGGATAAGGACACGACTGACACATACGTCACCCGACCGCCTGACAAAGCACCCCCAAGGCGGCCGACCCGTCCGACGGTTAGTGCTTTCGGCCCTGACATCCCGACAAAAGCACCCCTCGGCCGTTGTGCCGCCTGACAGAAGCAGGTCAGGAACTCCTGTTCCCGATGTCCTTGTCCGAAGCTTCCGCTGACACCCGAGCCAGCTCAGCACGCCTAGTCATCACCCGTCAGGTATAAATACCCCCTCTCCTCTCACGGAGAGGGGGTTGGAGAATTCTCTCTCATTTTCCTATTATTCACACACGAGAGCAAAGGTCTTCCATATCTTTGTTCTCCCACCTATGGCTCGTCACGCGTGGCGGACACACCGTTAGTCCGGCCGGCATGTCTAGCCCCCCTTTTTAAGCCCTATTACTGACTTAGGCATCGGAGGGGCTAAGGGTTAAACCCCAACCCCGCCCTTCTGACGAGTTGTTCGTGCTGCTGGAGAGCTCGCCCCTTGACCAAAGTCAGCGTCAGCCCCCCTGCCGTCCGACCCTTCTCAGCCGCATCCGGTGAGATTCGACCCCGCGAGCATCACCGGCAACGGATCCGACTTCTTCACCCCACTAATCACCTGTAAAACAGCCTACCTGAACCCCCATTTCCATATAACCATCGTGCCCTAGGTTCCACATAATACAAATTCATTGTACGCGAGTTCCACCTCGTAACAATTGGCGCCGTCTGTGGGAACGAAGGGTCACACCCATGTTAGACTCCATGCCGATCCCGCGGAACCCTGACCACGGCAAAGATCCCGTGGGTCAGGAACCGCTCTCTCTGCTAATCACCCCGGCGTCCGACCCCCTTCTGGGGATGGGCACCGAAACTGAACATACTTCAGTCCCCGCCGTCCTGAAGAGCTTCGAGGCCGTCACTCAGGCCAGGGGGGCTATCAAACGGCGGGAACGGAGCCTCCGCCCGGCCCCTCAGAGCCCCAGAACGTGAGGCGGAACCTCCGCCCTCAGTTCGAGGAGGAGGGGGAGAACAGGGGGCTCGCTGAGGAGATTGCGACCCAGCAAAGGCTCCTGGAAGAGGAGATGGAAGTCGCACGGCGGTGGAGACGCCTGGGGGAGGCGGCCGCCGCGCAAAGGCATTTGGACGAAGCCACCGAGACCGCCCGAAGGGCCTACCAGGACGAAGAGGCCGCTCGCTGCCAACTCCGCCTCATCGTCGCAGAGCGCGAGAGGCTAAGGAGAGAAAACAGGAGCGACCGAGAAATCCTTGACGGGACGGCGACGGGACGGCGGCTCGGGGACGGGCGGGACCCGTTGCTGAACAGGTCCCCCTCGGAGGAGGCAGCCCGCATCGCCTGCACCACCCCTCTGATTCCCTGCGTGAGGAGGCCGTTTGTCGACAACTACGCTTCCTCACCGCCGAGCGCGAAAGACTCCTTCGGGAGAATCAAGAACGGATGGAGGCCCGAGGAGAGCTGGCCGGGAGGCGCTGGCGCTGGGAGAACCGTAGCCCGCAACCCGTCGAGTCCTCGACCCGGGGAAGGAGCCCCGCCGGACGACAGTCGGGCTACTCCCCGGGGACGGAGGACCGTCGACGGCCGAGGCGCGACCGAAGCCAGACCCCCGAATGGCGGAGAGGGGATGCGTCGGATCGCCCAACCTACCCGGAGGAGGCCACGCCACTTGCACGGTGGATCACTTCCGCCCCAAGGCCCATAAGGTTCAAACCCCCTCACTTGGCCACATACAATGGGAGAGGCGACCCCCTCACGCACGTGCAGCAATACCGGGGGGCGATGGAGGCCCAGGATGTGGATGAGGCATTCCTATGCCGACATTTCTCCCAAAGCCTGAGGGACACCGCGTTGGACTGGTACTTTGGCTTGCCCGCGAGGTCCATCGGGAGCTTTGGCGAACTATCCCACAAGTTCTGCCAAGAGTTCCGGGCCGGGCGGACGAAAAAGAAGCCCTTAGACTATCTCAGCACGATAGTCCAAGGGGAGGGAGAGACAACAGGTATATACCTCCGCCGCTTTCAGGAGGAGAGACGGGCGGTGGTGACGTGTGGCGATGAGGTGCTTATGCTCGCCTTCAAAACGGGGTTGCGGACTCGGAGCCTCCACAAATCCCTGCTCCGGGATCCGCCAACCGACTATGAGGCATTGGTTGCTATGGCGGAGAGACACGCGTTGGCCGAGGAGACTCTCGGTGCCAAGGCCGTATTCCCCACGACGAAACCGTCCCGAGACGGACCCCGGCCACACCCTCGTCCGAGGCAGGAAGAGAGGGGCCGAGACCGCGATCAGATATCCCGACCGCGACGGGAGCCGCCCGAGCCTCGCCCACAAGATCGCCTTGGCCCGGTGCGCGAGCTCGCCCGGCGCGGGGCCCCCCGAAGTCGTCCCAAGACAAGAAGGCCCCCTACAGGCGCCTTACACGCGACTCAATGCCCCCATGATGGAGGTGCTGGCCGCGGCGACAAGGGCCGGGTTACTGCCGGAGCTTCCCCGGGAGATGAGGACGGACCCGGCGAGGCGGGACCCCCGGAGATACTGCCGTTATCACCGGGACCACGATCACGACACCGACCGCTGTTACTCCCTCAAAAGAGAGATCGAGCGACTGATCCAGGCGGGTCACCTGGGGAACTTCGTCGCGGGAAGGCGGGCGGCAGCAGGAGAGGGAGCCCCCCGGAGGAGGGGGGACGGGAACCGACGGCGGACTGCGATAAGGAAGAGCCACGCCCCCCAATGGCGGTCATGCGAATTGAGATGATAACCGGAGGGTCTTCCTCGGCGGGACGGGCGCCCGCAATCCCGGTGGCCGGAGCCCGACAGGTGATGGTGGCGGCCGCTGGCCACCGACCGAAGCGAAGAAGGACACACCGACCCCCCATCACCTTTACCGAGGAGGACTGGCTGGGGGCACGGAGCCAGGACAATGACGCTCTCGTCATCGAGGCTCGGATCGGGGCGATAGACGTCAACCGGCTCCTGATTGACACTAGTAGCTCCTGCGACATCTTGTTCCTGTCAACGGTCGAGAGGATGGGATGGGGGCGTGCAGACCTAGAGCCCTGTGTGGGCCCTGTTGCTGGCTTCACCGGCCATGCGATCCCCACTGAGGGAACGATCACCCTGCCCATGACCCTGGGGGAAGAGCCGAGGGTCGTGACCAAGGAAGCGCTTTTTGTCATCGTCGACGTCGCGTCGGCGTATAACGGAATCATAGGGCGTCCATATATGACAGCCATCGAGGCGCTCCCCAGCCTGCAACATCAAATGATGAAGTTCCGGACCCCGCGGGGGGTGGGACAAGTGCGGGGAGGACAGGAGGTGCCCGAAGACCACAACCAGGCGCCGTCCCTGCCTAGGAGCCCGAGGCGGTCCCTGACTGCTCTCATCCCTGACGAGAGGGAGGAATTCTGTGACCTACGGCCGACCCCGGCAGAGGAAGTGGAGGAGGTCCCAGTGGCCTCGGACGAGGGAAGAACCGTCTCCATCGGGACAAAACTCCCGTCCGCGTTGAGGACGGCCCTCGTCGCCTTACTCCGGGAAAACGCGGACATATTCGCATGGTCTCCCGCCGACATGCCCAGGGTGGACCCGGCGGTAATCTCCCACAGGTTGAATGCAGACCCGGAAGCCCGACCTGTTCGACAGAAGAAGAGAAGTGCGGGAGGCGAAAAGAAGAGGGCGGCCGAGGAAGAAGTAGAGCGACTCCTCGAGGCCAAATTTGTTCGATCGGTGGACTACCCCGATTGGCTCACCAACGTCGTTCTGGTGAAGAAACCCAGTGGAAAGTAGCGCATGTGCGTCGACTTCACCGACCTCAACAAGGTATGCCCGAAGGACAGCTTCCCTCTGCCCAGAATCGACCACCTGGTGGACCAGGCGTCCGGCTATGAGTTGTTAAGCTTTATGGACGCCTTCTCGGGATACAACCAGATACCGATGGCGGAGGGGGATGAGGAGAAGACGTCTTTTGTTACCGATAAAGGCACCTTCTGTTACACCAAGATGCCCTTTGGGCTGAAGAATGCCGGGGCGACCTATCAACGGATGGTGGACCGAATATTCGGCCCTCAGGTGGGACGAAATTTGGAGGTCTACATCGACGACATGCTGGTGAAGAGAGGAAGGGCCCCCGACCACCTCGCCGACCTGCAGGAAACCTTCCAGAGGGTCCGTCGGTACAACCTGAGGCTAAACCACGTGAAGTGTATCTTTGGCGTGCAATCGGGAAAATTCCTAGGCTTCATGATAACGAAGCGGGGAATCGAGGTGAACCCCGACAAGGTGACGGCACTCATCGGTATGACGGAGCCCCGGACGATCCGGGACTTGCAGCGACTGAACGGCCGGATCGCTGCTCTGGGACGATTCCTGTCAAAGTCGGCGGTGAAATCGCTCCCCTTCTTCAGGGTCTTGCGCATAGCCTTTGGCGAAGCTAAAGACCAGAGGAAGGTGATCCCATGGGACGACGACTGCGCGCGGGCGTTCGTGGAGCTGAGAGCATACCTGCAAAGCCCACCGCTCCTCGCTCGACCGGAGGAAGGCGAGCCCCTAGGGTTGTACCTGGCGACCAACGAGGAGGCCGTTAGCTCCGTCCTGATCAAGGAGGAAGGAGGGGTGCAACGCCCTGTTTACTATGCCAGCCGGATCCTCCGGGAGGCGGAGACTCGCTACAGCCCTATCGAGAAAGCCACCTACTGCCTAGTCACCACAGCCCGGAAGCTCCGACCCTATTTTCAGGCCCACCCCATAATCGTCCACACCGGCATGCCCCTCGAGAAGAACCTGAAAAGACTGGAGCGGTCGGGGAGGATGCTCAACTGGAGCGTCGAGCTCAGCGAGTTCGACATAACGTACAAAGCCCGGACAGCGATCAAGGGCCAAGCGCTGGTCGACTTTGTGGTGGAATGCACCACGGAAGTCCCGCCGGGGGACCGGACGGAGATCCCATCGGCGACCACGTCCCCACGGAGGATCGAGGGGGGCGAACCCTCAGCGCCCTCCCCGACGACCGCGGGCGAATTATGGACCATCCACGTCGACGGCTCCGCAACAGGCTCCGGGACAGGGGCAGGTATAGTCATTCAGACCCCTGATGGATGTTCGCTGGAGTACGCCCTGCGCTTCAGCTTCCCGGCCACCAACAATGTCGCGGAATATGAAGCCGCGGTTAACGGGTTGAAGCTTGCTAGGGCGGTGGGGGCGACGAACGTGTTGCTCCTGAGTGACTCCCGCCTCGTCATCCAACAGATCCTGGGGGGCTTTGAAGCCCGAGAGGAAACAATGAAGCGATACCTGAATCGCATCCAGATCAAACTCCGTAAGTTCAAGAAAGCGGACGTCCAACACCTACCCCGCTCTAGCAACCTCCGGGCGGATGCCCTGTCTAAGCTGGCTTCCTCTTCGGCGGCCGAGATCGGGAAGGCAATCTACGTGGAAAGCCTGGTGACGCCAACCATCGACGAAGGAGAGCTGATGTGCGCGGACACGAGGACGTCATGGATGACCCCCATTATGAAGTACTTGGAGACGGGTGAACTACCCGAGGAACGGACGCTGGCTAAACAAGTGGAAAGGCGGGCCCTGACATTCGTGCTCCTCGACGGAGTGCTGTACCACCGCCGCCGCGCCAATTTTGACGTCCTGCCCTACCTGAAATGCTTGGGACCGGAGCAGGCTGAGCAAGTCATCCGCGAGGTACACGAAGGCTTCTGCGGAAACCACCATGGCGGGCGCACCATCGCCCACAAGATAATGCGCCAAGGATACTATTGGCCGACGATGGTCCGGGATGCGGTACAGTACGTCAAAAAGTGCGAGGCGTGCCAGAAGTTCTGCCGACGGACGACTGCACCTCCGGCCAACCTGATGCCCATCTTGAGCCCGATCCCCTTTGCCAAGTGGGGACTCGACATCCTGGGGCCCTTCCCAAAGGCCTCCGGGGGAAGGAAGTATCTAGTCGTCGCCGTAGACTATTTCACAAAATGGGTCGAAGCAGAGCCGCTGGCGCGAATCACGTGGACGGACATGAAGGGCTTCATCTGGCAATCCGTCATATGCCGCTTCGGGATCCCCCGTTCCATAGTCACGGATAACGGAAAGCAGTTCGATTGCGAGGGCTTCCGCGACTTCTGCTCGGGTTGGGGGATCAAACTCCAATTCGCGTCAGTCGCCCACCCACAGTGCAACAGAATGGCGGAGGCCGCGAATAAATGTATCTTGAACCCAATGAAGAAGAAGGTGGATGCCGCCATGGGGGCATGGGTCGATGAGCTACCGGGGATCCTATGGTCCTATCGTACCACCCACAAGGCCTCGACCGGAGAAAGTCCCTTCATGCTAGCGTACGGATCGGAGGCGGTTGTACCTGTGGAAATCGGCGAAGAGACACTCCGCCTGAAACTCTTCGACGAAGAAATCAACGGAGAAGGGCTCGGCCTCAGTCTCGAGTTGATAGACGAGGTACGGGACCGGGCCCTGACCAGCCTCGTCAAACACAGCCAGAGGATGGCACGATACTACGACTCCCGAGTGAAACATCGGACTTTCAGGATCGACGACTTGGTCCTCCGGGACACCACCTTCCGCCCCGAGACCGCGCAACGGGGAAATCTGGCCGCCAAATGGGAAGGGCCCTACACGGTCATCGATATTGTCGGACCGGCCACGTACATCCTGGCTACCCCCGAAGGGAGCGAACTGGCCCACCCTTGGAACGCGAAACATCTGCCAAAATTTTACCAATAGCTGTGAGTTTTTCTTTTTTCGCGCAATATACACCTCCACTCGTTTTTTTTCAACATTGTTGTTCCTACACAAGTTTTGCAGTTCGCCAAAACTCCGAACCTCTGGGGCAGGGCCAACCCTAGCCACCCAAACCAGAGAAGGGCACGGGCCGGGCTACGCGCCCGCTCCCCCCCTCCAGACCTCTGGGGCAGGGCCAACCCTAGCCACCCAAACCAGAGAAGGGCACGGGCCGGGCTACGCGCCCGCTCCCCCCCTCCAGACCTCTGGGGCAGGGCCAACCCTAGCCACCCAAACCAGAGAAGGGCACGGGCCGGGCTACGCACCCGCCCCCCCTCCAGATCTCGGGGGCAGGGCCAACCTTAGCCATGACAAAGCGAAGGGAGCCACGTACCCATGGCACTCGGAAAATCAAAAGACAGGGGCACACAAACCGGGACGAAATGGCATCAGTTCCCGAGTCGGCGGCCCCGATGTGACTCGGCGAAACGAAAGGACGCTCGAGAAACACGCCACCATTAATAATGCGCTCCAAAAGAGGAACCGCAAGAGCCACCTGGCAAAGGCGGTTTCCCTCGGGCGCGAATTCGAGGAGCCCATTAATAATGCCAACTCAGCGCAATAAATAGAGGAGAAACCGTCAGCGAGATCTTCCTATAAACACGCCACCATTAATAATGCGCTCAGAAAGAGGACCCGTAAGAGCCACCTGGCAAAGGCGGTTTCCCACGGGCCTGAATTCGAGGAGCCCTTTAAATGCCAGCTCAGCGCAATGAATAGGGGAGAAACCGTCAATAAGGTCTCCCTATAAAGAGGCCATTCCCCCTTCCGAAAGTAAGAGAACCGGCAGAAATGAGAAACCGCCACTTGATCCCCCCACCCACCGGGAAACGGGCCGAGATACAACGCCCTAACAAAAGAGAGGTCACCGGCCATCAATGGTTCCCGCCGCCCAGGGCGGCGGTGCCTACATCTCCAGCACCGCCAACAGGATATTCCCCTTACAAACGGATCGCCAACTGGATATTCCACTTACACAAGGGAAATCCACCTTTCACGCCTCCGTCCCCTAAACGAGGACGATTCGGAGAAAGAATGGCATCCGTTCAAAGCCGACTGGGCAGGCAAGAGCCCCCAGCACCGGTCGACCAGTACCTTCCCGCCCTCGACCTCCGGCCGAGGACCTCGGAAAGGCTGCATCCCCGACAAGCCCAAACGGCGAGTCCTGGCGTGTCAGCTCGCCCATGCACCATCGGGCGCCGAACGCCACTCTCAAACCGAAGCAGCGAGACACGGGGCGGCGGGGAACGGCCCGATGCTCAAGAACCTCCCCAAGGAGCAATGCTCAGCAAGACGGCTTCCCTTCTCAGCGCCTCTACTGGACCGAGGAAAACCCTGTCCGCGGAAGGAGAGGACGAAGCAACGGAGGGAAGGCGGCCCGAGCGGCAAGATTCACCACACCCCCCACCTACCCCGGGCCAAAGAGACCTCGCAACACTTCAGCACAGAAGGCGGCCAATCACCTCCGCGCCAAGATCGACTCCAGTTAAAACGGGCCCGCACGGCCCGCGGCGACTCTTAGATCCGGAGGTCATTAGGCCCATACGGCCGGGCGAGGACAGCTCTAAAGCCCCTCCCTGAGCCGGATCTGACCCCACAACGGGCGATGAACTAAGAACTCATGTACAAGCTGTAGCTCAGCTCTTACAAATTTAAATAAAAACATTCTTCTTTATACGCTCAGATTTTTTCGGAGAATACCATAGCGGGTATCTATCCCCCGGCCACGTGCCGGGCGAGCAACTCGCTACCCCGCCTAACTGGCGTAGGCCTTCTAGGAAGCCTACGTCCGCAGCTCGAACCCCGCGATACTACGATTGAAAACCAGCCCCCCCCCCGCTCCCTGAAAGTCACCGACACAGGGAAAGAGGTACACGGGGGCCCGCCCTGCGTAACAGGTTCGGCCCGAGATCAAATCACGATAGGACGGCGGGTCTCACCCCACACCCCTTCGCCGACTCCCCGCCCCGCCCAAAGGCAACACAAGCCGACAACATCCCCTTCCCCCAGACCTCGCGATCTCGGACACGGGAATGTTGGGGGCATAATTAGGAATTGTGTAACTCCAGCAAGAGGCCAAGTCACATGACCCGGAACGGACCGGTCACAAGGCAGAGGCCGCGAAATAGGCGCCCAGTCCAGACAGAGTAGCAGCCCTGTCCCGTCAAAGCAGCGCCACGATGCGACGAAAGGACGCTTGGACTACACGCCATCAGCAACAACACACCCCCCCGAGAGGCCAGAGTGCCAGATACCGCAGACAGAGTAGCAGCGCCACGATGCGACTCAACGCGACGAAAGGACGCTAGGACTACACGCCATCCACAACAACACGCCCCCCCGAGAGGCCAGAGTGCCAGATACCGCCAGGGAAAAGCGATTCCCAAAGCGCGGGACTCCGCGAAGCCCATTAACGGCACTAATCCCCCGCATTACCCAAGAAAAACCCTTCCACAGAATCTCGCTATAAATACCCCCCCAGAGGTCAGGGTAAAGGAGGAAGAGAGACGTAGGGGATTCCCCTCCCCTCACTCCGGGCATAAAACGGCCCTAAACACCCCACCGAGCTACGAAAAAAGCCGACAACCACCGACGGACCTCACTTCCCCCGACGATGGGCGTCACAGCCCCGCCACCTCCGACAGGATATTCCCCTTACACGCGGAAAGCCCCGCCCGCCAGCTTGCCTCCTGCTTGTTACTGTATCAAAAGGCGGGTCCAGATGGCCGTCCGCGTGCCGCAACACCCCAATTAACGCCGTCACCTTCGGCGATCCCCACAGGGTGTCGGGGGGGAAACCCCCCAACTGCTCTCCCAGCGGCGCCGCCACCGCCACCTCGGCCTCGGCCTCCCTGGGATTCCCCCTCGGTGCGCGGGGTCCCCGGCAAGGCGGAACTACCCTTGAGCACGACAACAGCGAGGCAGAGCGCGAGGAAGCGATGAAAGGGAAAGGAAGAGGGTCCCCTCCTACGACCGAGGGTCGCCCCCCCGAAGGCTAAACCCTCACGACATAAGGGAAGACCGCCCCGACGCGGGGATCTGCTCCTCCCGACGGAGTGAATAACGAATGAGGATAACCCTCCGTCCCAACCGTCGGTTGACCCACATCTTCTAATAGTATTGTAATATCACTTAGACCTCCGATAAAGATTGGTGTATAATATTCCCCCTTTCGGACTCCTCCCCCTAAGCCCAAGCGCACATCAGCGGAATGGTTCACCGGGCACGGCCCGGCTGAAGTTCCGCGAAAACTACAAGCGCGTCCGATGAACGCCTCTCAACAAGAACCCTAGCGTTCTCAAAAAGTCGAGCTCTCCCTAAATCCGACCCAATAACCACCAACAACGGCACCTCGTTATGGGACACCGCCCCGCTTGGCTCACACTCCGGAAGAGACCTCGCGATCCCGCTACAGCGGGACACACCCCGCAGGACCAGCATCCCCCCTAAGCTTGAATCCAAGCCCGGGTAACGTTAAAAGATAGTGTCGCGGTAGCGTTACGCCATCCGAGACGAACCGGGCTTCCGCCTCGCACTCGAATGCCGGGGGCAATTGTTACGACCTAAAGATCGTAGGAGCCCGACTACCGCCCTGATCCGCTAACATACCCCATTAACTCACCATTTCACAAAAGGGCCGTCGCTCCGAAAATCCGGGGCATCAGGGAGACAGGCTCGCCTTGCAGCGTTCCCCGGACCGGCCGAGGCGAACAATCGCAGCCGGCCGAGGCGAACAACCGCAGCCGGCCGAGGCGAACAACCGCATCCGCCCGACCCACCGGGGTAGCGCGCTTGGGGACGCTTGGGTAGCTAGGCCAGGCCTATTGACGGGCGCGGACGTATCCTTCCGTACCGGCGGGCCATACCCCGTGACCGATCGGGGGGCGCGGCCGGGCCAGACAACCCCCGATCGGAACGGCCCGCCCGATTCCCGCGAACCGCGGCGCCTAGAGTGACACAGCCCGAACTTAAGTTCGTCGCTAACGACAAACAGCCTAGGATAAGGACACGACTGACACATATGTCACCCGACCGCCTGACAAAGCACCCCCAGGCGGCCGACCCGTCCGACGGTTAGTGCTTTCGGCCCTGACATCCCGACAAAAGCACCCCTCGGCCATTGCGCCGCCTGACAGAAGCAGGTCAGGAACTCCTGTTCCCGATGTCCTTGTCCGAAGCTTCCGCTGACACCCGAGCCAGCTCAGCACACCTAGTCATCACCCGTCAGGTATAAATACCCCCTCTCCTCTCACGGAGAGGGGGTTGGAGAATTCTCTCTCATTTTCCTATTATTCACACACGAGAGCAAAGGTCTTCCATATCTTTGTTCTCCCACCTATGGCTCGTCACGCGTGGCGGACACACCGTTAGTCCGGCCGGCATGTCTAGCCCCCCTTTTTAAGCCCTATTACTGACTTAGGCATCGGAGGGGCTAAGGGTTGAACCCCAACCCCGCCCTTCTGACGAGTTGTTCGTGCTGCAGGAGAGCTCGCCCCTTGACCAAAGTCAGCGTCAGCCCCCCTGCCGTCCGACCCTCCTCAGCCGCATCCGGTGAGATTCGACCCCGCGAGCATCACCGGCAACGGATCCGACTTCTTCACCCCACTAATCACCTGTAAAACAGCCTACCTGAACCCCCATTTCCATATAACCATCGTGCCCTAGGTTCCCCATAATACAAATTCATTGTACGCGAGTTCCACCTCGTAACATAAACTATTTCATAATGATTTGTCAGGAGTTCTTTTTGAGTTTCAAAAATTTCTTATAAAAATATTTTGAAGTACCAGACTAGTTATGGAGTATTTTAGTAAGATCGAATTTCATCAAATGCTCAAAACATTTCTGATAAAATTCATTTTCAGTTTTTACCGTTTTGACTTAATGAATTTATTTTCTATACGAACATCATCAAAACGATTTCAAATTTTTACAGTAACATTCAATGATCATTTAGGGCTTTCCACATTTATTTCGTAATTTTCTGAAGTCAAATCAGCAGAGAACCTGTAAACTCGCTTCCTAAACATTTTGGCCTAAAACTAGTATTTTAGTAACTCAAAACCTGAAACGGACTTCGTACTCGCGATCCTCGCGACAATACGAACCCGTGGTTATGTTTTCGTAATTTTTTCGGAGACGTTTAGTCTCAGGGGCAAAACCGTAATCTCGTATTTTAATTATTTTTACTAATTACATTTTACTGATTTCTTTTTACTTAATTACCCTAAATTAATCACCCGCTTAATTTCTTCACCTAACCCTAACCCAACGTGGCAGCCCACGAGAAAAATGATGCCTTTTTTCTACACTTAGTCAAAATGGCCCAACCAACATTAATTACATAAATTAAAATCAAATTATTATAATAATACATGTGTTGCAGACTTCCTTAGCATCCCATGTGGTAGAACTTTATTCAACAACACCTAACCACCTATTAATTACATTAATTGACCAACTAATTAAATAATTATAGTTAAACTTTATATAATCCTCTATCATCCCTCACATCTCAACACAAAAAAATAATTACACACACAATCAACCGAACGATGGAGCAACAGTTACCCAAGGAAGACAGAGCTTGCCCCCATTCTCTCTTCCCCTCTCAATTTCTCACTCTCCTTTAAGTTCTTTCTTTCCCTCCTCCTAAATTTCAGATTGCTTTGCAACCGCCAACATCCCTCCTTGGTTCGGGCTCATGCCAAGTCGACCGGATCCCCTGCTCCACCTCTTCGGCTCCAACTGGCACCGAGCCCCCTCTCTGTTTCCCCGTTGCCAAGCACCGCCGACGCCGAGCCCCTCATCTAGGTTCCGCCGACCGCCGAGTTCCCCTCCAGCGCTCTACCACCGCCCGAGACACGCTGACCCACTGCCTTCCATCCTCTACAAGCCGCGTTGAAGCCGTCCCAAGCTCCGACGAGCTCATCGAGACGCCGGGCCCCCTGCTGCGCGCGTCACGAACCCCGCAAACCACGACCCCCACTGTTCGATATCCGAGCCGTCGCCTCCATCGCCGGACCACCCCAGGCGCCACCCCTTCGGGAGCCCCCCATCTGCCAGCCCCCGCCGACGGCCGGCCACCGCCGCACGTGCACGCCCCATCCTCCGTCATGGCCCTGGCCCCCTGCAGGCTCTCCCCCCTTCAGTTTACAGTGCACACATGAAACCCAAAAACAAAACCACAGCCCACGCACGAAAGGGCGCATGAAGGGGGCAGTGAGTTCTAATTTTTAATAATTATTATAATATTATGATATATGAAAAGTGATGCAGGTATTAGAATAATGAGCGGATACAACCAGAAGATCCGTGCCTTCGTCACGAACGCGTAGACACCAGTTTCGCCTCAATCCGATACTTGGTTTTCAAGTTATAGTTTTTCAAACTTTACTGTAATTGTTTTAATACGTATAAATACGTATATACTCTTAAAAATACGTGTATATGTAGATATAAATGGGTTTTACTGATTTAAAATTCATAGTAAAATAATTAAGGATCGGAAAAATGTAAGGCCAGGCCCAGAAAATCAGAAATGATGTTCTGGACCCAATGATGCTACTTTCATCTCAATCTGACGCATAGATTTTCCTGAATTAATTTTTAAGCCTAAAAGTTAACTATGTTATTTTCATTCAAAAATCAGTAACTTGCTATTTCCACGTAAACCGATATGTGATAAAAATATATGTTAAAGTACTCTTCGAGACGGTCATTTTAACAGTTCATTTGTAACTTTCCGATACAGATTGCCTCCAGAATAAATTGTTGAATAATTACGTTACTAATTAAAAATTAGTTTTTAAATCTATTTTGAGCTTTTAAAAATTATAAAAATTACTACAAGCTTCCGAAAAATATTTTATCCTACGGTAAAATTATTTTCATCATATCTAGCTTATATAAAAATTTAGAAAGCTTTTTGATGACATTTCAATCGGTTTAAAAATCAAAACGATCACATTAATTAGGTAGAAAATAGGGTAACCCGTAACTAATGACTTCTTGTGTTTGTAGGTACCAATTCTTGTGCACCAGCATATTTATAAGCTCTAAATCCAACCTCATCTTGCCACGACGATCTCAAACAGGGTAAGTCACTCTAATTCTATCATTAGAGATCTGGATAGTGTACTCGTATGAACTTAGGACCGGTAAGTCACTCTAATTCTAACTTTAGAAATCTGGATAGTGTACTCGTACGGACTTAGGACCTCATATATATTCGCAGAACAACTATTGATTTGAACTAATGATTAGAGACCTAATTAACCATAGGACTAATCAATAGTGGAATGATCAAAGGACTGAATTGATATAGTGCACTTTTATGGAATTAGATATCATAGTTGTTGGACTTCAAAGCATTGCTCAGGACTAAATTGAGATAGTGCACTTTTATGGAATTGAATATCATAGTTGTTGGACTTCAAAGCACTGCTCAGGATTGATATTCTCTGATGAGGCTTCATTGACTTTTCAGCAAGTAACTACCATATAAATGTATTTGATGTACTCATTGATGGATGTATTGTTGTACACATTGTTGGATGTACGAAATGATGGGCCTATGAGGCCATACGGATACAGATATGGATACGGACACGGATATTGATACAGTTATAAATGTGAAATGTGATACAACATGGGTTATGGGGTAGTCTTGAGCTACGTAGTGTGCGGGAGTGACTGGGTCCACCCGTATTTGGTAAGTTGTACCATCACCCTAAAGGGGATGGTAGGTAGATATTCCACGAGTTAATCCGTGGGATGAGTGCACTTCTGGTGGCATATCGTACACTCGAGCTAAGACTGTTGCACTAGCTGATTGATACAGGGCCCATGAGGCCATATTGATACGAACACTGATATGAACATTGGACTATGATAATACACGGGATACGGGGTAGTCTTGAGCTACGAAGTGTGCGGGAGTGACCGGGTCCACCCTTATTAGTTAAGCTGTACCATCACCCTGCAGGAATGGTAGGTAGATATCTCACGAGTTGCTCCGTGGGATGGGTGCACTTCTGGTTGCATATCGTACACTCGAGCCAAGGCTGATACACTAGTTTGATTGCTGTATTGTACTCATGGTTGTTTGTATTGTCGGAACACACTATTGGGCCTTCGGGCATTTACGGAGCACATTACGGAAAACACTATTGGGCCCTCAGGCATTTACGGAGCACATTACGGAAAACACTATTGGGCCCTCGGGCATTTACGGAGCACACTATTGGGCCCTTGCAGCATTTAAGACTGATGCACTAGCTTGTTTGTTCATTGTGCCACTATATTGTTCTACTAACTAAGTCAAGACCACTCGAACGTGTTAGAACGGTTTAATAATGAGCGGTCTTAAATTACGACCGAATCAGTGTCTAGAAAGGAATGTGAAGGGGGTTGGTCAACCAAGGGACCTGTTCCTGCGGTCTTTGAAGTGACCTGTGCCTTCAAGCCCTGACTGACTGGCTGATTTGGAAGTTAAGTTAGACTTCTTATTATTAGGCCCGCCTACGCTATTAGATAGCCAAACGACACTCACCTCCCTAAGTGTTGCTACAACCACATGGATGTCTAACTATCGTCATCACATTGTCTGTGATCAAAATATTGTTACTACCACATGCCACGCCACAGTCGTTACTTTTACACTTGTACAGTCACCTTTACCTTATACATTACATGCACTTTACTTACCACACCTGAACAGTTACCAGTACTTTACTTATCTGGCAGCTCATACTTTACTTTTTGTACATATATGACCATCTTTTGTTTACTATAGTCTGTTCCATACTTTTGCACTACTTTGTTTCTATGGCTAGAATTGTTGTGACTTACATACGGTTCCATCTCTGTGGCACCGCAGACGACGTACATATGGAGGCATATGCTCTAGAGTTAATAGCGCCAGAATTTGACCACGAGTCTGCAGCTTTCAGAGTTGTTTCCAGATGTATTTACTTTCCTTCATGTACGATTGTTGGACCATTTTGTACAATATGGATGTAATAATTGGACACTATTTGGGTATTTTTGTACATCTCTGCATCGTGGCTATTTTGTTTTCACTGGTTAACTGCAGGACCTGCGCAAATACCAAAAAGTAACGGGCCCGGGAATCGGGTCGTTACAGATCAGGTGCCATGACACAAAAAAGGTGAAAAGTACAAGCCCCACATGGGTTTGTACTCGTTGGGGCCCACCTTTTTGTGTCTTGCACCTGATCTATTAGATCAGGTGCTACCTGATCTATATGAATGAATATATATATATATATATATATATATATTGAAAACCCAGAAAAATCCCCAACCTCCTCCCCCCGCCTTCGGCTTTTTTAGGAGGGTAAGGCGAGAGCCCGGCCGAGACTATGCAAACTGGGGGGTGACCGCCGTGCCCCCAACGGCCCCCGGGTTAGTCCGAGAGGGGAGATGTAGCCCCAGGGTAAATAATTCCACAACAAATTCCACAACAATTACCAAGTCACGGCGGCCATAGGCCTCGAACCCCGCACCCCTTGGCTTTGGAGCGGAATGACTTACCACTGGGACACCCTCTCGTGGGCGAATGAATATATATATATATATATATATATATATATATATATATATATATATATATATATATATATATATATATATATATATATATATATATATGGGGGAAATGTGCCTGAGGTTGACCTCAGGCAGCAATACCTGCACACACACCCGCTGTCAAACTCGGAATTGCTCACCGCACACAACCACCCAAACTCGAAATTGTTCACCGCGCACAACCACTCAAAACCGACCATTTTTTCCCGTCCATCTGCACGTATGCACGGGTTATGACTAGTATATATATATATGAGAATAATGAGTATCATACGCCGTTTGAGAGGGTGTCTCATATGCCCTCTCACAAAAAAGGGGCAAGTACAAGCCCACATGTGCTTGTACTTGTTGTACTTGACCCCCTTTATGTGAGAGGTCATATGAGACACCCTCTCATACGGCGTATGATACCCATTAATCCATATATATATATATATATATATATATATATATATATATATATATATATATATATGGATTTAATGTAGAAAAGGTTACACCTGATCTAATAGATCATGTGCCAAGACACAAAAAAGGTGAAAAGTACAAGCCTCATATGGGTTTGTACTCGTTGGGGCCCACCTTTTTGTGTCTTGCACCTGATCTATTAGATCAGGTGCTACCTGATCTATATGTGTGTGTGTGTGTGTGTGTGTGTGTGTGTGTGTGTATGGGGGAAATGTGCCTGAGGTTGACCTCAGGCAGCAATACCTGCGCACACCCCCGCTGTTCGGGGTTTGTAAGTATTTTTTGAATTTTTTTGCAGTAGGTAGATATACTTGTTATGTAGCTCCCCACAAAATTTCAGGTCAATCCAACACCGTTTGAGCATCCGTTCATCGATTTCAAAAACTTTGCGTAAAACTGTCCAAAATTCTGGAGTTGAGTTGATGTGCAGAATTTTTGTTAACCAAATTTTTTCCAGAAATGTTGACATGCAAAACGGAGTTGTACTCTGGAGTTGAGTTGTACTCTGGGGTCGTGGACATGCAAAAATTTTGTACAACTCAACTCCATGAACTATCACACATACCCAGCTCCATGCTCACAAGTCTCCCAGGCTCTCCAACTATGTGCTACCTGTGAAAAGAGGGGAGGGCACATCAAAGCGTGTCCAGTAGGGATGCCTAACTAGTATGTCATTTTATTCAACAGTCATGCAAGATGCAATGTATGACATGTTATGGCATATGAAATGTAACATAAATGGAAACAATAAAGTTACAATAAAGACATAAAGAAAATGTGACAAGGTAGAAACATAAAGGAAATACAATATGTCCAAGAGAGTATCACGTAATTACAGCTATAACAAGTAAAAGAAATAACTACAAGTGTATAAAGAAAAATTAAGTATTTATTTACTGTTATTTATTTGGAAACATGGGTAAACACATGACATATGGACCTGGACCTCACCCCAAGGTGGGGTGGCACTCAAACTACCCCGCCAGTGGTACACGAGCACTGATGAATTTTAACGGGGCCTCTCAAACTTACCCGTCACTCTAGTGGGAGTGAGATAGAATCAACACACATCATCACTCGATACAGTGCCTTGTGGGCTTCACATAACTCGTCAAATCCCGCTAGTGGAGCACTCACACTAGGGTGTACCTCCCAAGTCTAGTCCAGATACCTATGTACTACCCGGGCCTCCCCCACCCTGTGTCACCCACGTTAGCGTGGACTGAGTCGCTCTGGAATCACTCAATCTCACGCTTTCCCATTCTTTCTTAAAATATCATTTTCATCCATTTATCATAATATCACATTTTCATACAACATTACCACATCACAATCTTTTCCCTCTTCTCATCCTTCTTTCATTCTTTGTCTCAACACAACATCATGCATTGCGGTATAAGGAACAATTTGTATGCAAGAGCACACATCATAATGAAGCAATGTCACACCACAACTATGCAAAAGGGGGACTTCAAGCATTGCCTTCAACAATAAATAACTTGTATGAAAGAGCAACGTGCCTCATCTTAGAATGCTACTATTAGTAAAATGCAATGCGTCTTTAGAACATGGCTAACATCATTAAACCATGACACTAGAACACCCCAAACCGATACAAGTGCAGGAAAAATAGAATCAATCATTAAACATGGTTGTTCCCAAGTATTTGTAGTTAGAATTTCAGGAAAGTTACAACTGGAAAGTTGTAAATACATAAATTTTACATTGCCATACCAATTTTCAGAAAATAATACCAAGTATGAATATGGTGAGAGATAAAATTTCTTTTTAAAAACTGAAAAGTGCTTCAAATTAATCAATGAAATACTCATAGTTCCAATCAGTTCTGGGTTAAAAGCCCAACATAGAAAATGTAGATTCGGAAGTGTAGATATCAAAAATATCCAAGAACGCATGATTTGCATGTCTACATTAGGAGATAAGGCTAAAACAATAACGATGTGTAAATCTGGCAGAATCGGATACCATGGAAATAACTCCAGTTTGGGCCTAATTGCAGTACGAATTTGGAAAGCCCTCCAACATGAAAGTTGTAGATAACTTGATAACCTTTCCAGATTATATTTATTTGTAATTTTTGGATGATCATATAGAGAGTTATACATGTTACAAAAACAGAACATAGCATGGATACCAACAACACATAGAGATTCATGGTAAAAAATACTAAAATTGAATAACATGCCATAGTGGTTAGGTTCCCTACCTCAATAAGCTTCATTTTATCCTCTAAAACCACCATCTTGGCTCCATGAAAAGCTCCCTCCAAGCTTCAACTCCAAAGCTCCCAACTTGCCCATGAAAACTTCTTCTTTTTAAGCTCCACACAACCCACATGTACTATCTTGGACTATGCTACTAAAGGAGGCGAGGGAGGTGATTTTCTCTTAAGAAAAATGAGCAAACGGCATAGGGGGAGGGGGAGAACGAAAATGACAAGAAAAGAGGAGAAAAAATAAACGAAAAATGGAAGAAAAAGAAAGAGAAAGGGAATGGATTTTTAGAGTTTTCTTCTTCTTTTCTTTTCTCTTCCTTTCTTTGTCTTTTCTCTTCTCTTAAGATTCCAAGTTAGAAATGTCAACATGTTTCTTTACACACACCCCCCTCCCACTTAACTAACTAATTACTAACTTGCCACTAATACACAAACACCCCTCTCACTTCTAAGAAATCACAATAATGCCACTAACCCTAACCCTTTTCCCCATCCAAGGCACTAACCCCTTTTCACATTTGCCCTCCTACACACCCCCATTCCCCTAAGCCATCTTACACACCCCCCACACACCCATGCACACCCACACTACATATATTCACACACAAATATATATACACGCATACACTATCCTACTACACACAACACACACACATCCATTCATCACATATACATGCACCTATTCCTCAATATACACATACTTCTACACCTAACTAGAATACCCCCTATTTATCTACTATTCTTAGGCATTCATGTCATATACAATTATTTACACATGTCTTACATTTATAGGCAACCATATACATACACCCAAGTAGCTTCATGCATACATATACACTTACAGATTATATATGGAGGTTAATAGAGGAGTGCTGACGGCGCTGGAAATTTTTCCAGCGCTGTCCGCGATCTGGGCACCCTATACATATTTTTTTAAATTTTTTTGCAGTAGTTAGATAAACTTGTTACCTAGCTCCCTACAAAATTTTAGGTCGATCCAACACCATTTCTGCTCTGTTCATCGATTTTAAAAACGTTGCACAAAACTGCCCAGATTTTGCGCAACGTTTTTGAAATCGATGAACGAAGGCTCAAACGGTGTTGGATCGACCTGAAATTTTGTGGTGAGCTAGGTAACAAGTTTATCTAACTACTGCAAAAAAAATTTAAAAAGTATGTGTAGGGCGCCCGATCGCTGACAATGCTGGAAAAATTTCCAGTGCTGTCAGTGCTCCTCCATTTTTCACTTATATATAAGAATATAGTATTGTACTAATAGGGCATGACAAGATGGATACTAGGGTGTGTGTTAGCCATGATGGAGACACAATGTATTTTTATGTTGATGATGATGAGGAGATGTAGACGAGTGAAGGTGAGAGCGAGATTGATGACATCGGAGAGCCTGCGCCATGTTCCCTTTTGATTCATCCCCTCCTGCTTAGGGTGTAATATAGCACTGGAAGGACTGCTGAGAGTTTATACTTTGATGACGACGAGAATGATGTGTGAGAGGGATAGAGCATACAACCATGATGGAGCCCGGGCCATACCTTCATATGGTCCTTCACCTCAAGATGTGCACCAATCCATCATTCACGAATATCTTCAAGGAGGACCGCAGAGCATGTGGAGGATTGTAGAGCCTGTATACTCCGATGATTTATCTATGTAGCTACTCCCCTCCTCCTAAGGCTTTGCACCAACCAGAGCCTGGCGACACTTTTCACTTAAGTTCTTATCAAAACACTCACTCCATTTCTGAATCTCAATTTTTAGTTCCATATCATTTAGATTCAGATAGTCATCAAATAAATTTAAATGTGTTTATCATTTACGCCGACCCATTTTGGCAAGCCTTCACTGATGGACAGGTGCACCCATATCATTTTGACACAATCTATCTCCTACAGTAAACATGTATAAAGCTTAAAGAGACGCTTTGGGTTGTCCCACTTGCCACCAATGCTCTGCGTGGAGGTGGATCATTGGTTGAGAAGACGTTTGCTTAGGAGTGCAAGGGGCTATTTGAACATCTTCCTTCACCAGTGGACATCTGTGATCTGCCCTTTGTCACGGTGTGTTTTTTCCTTAGTGTAAATAGCTTGAATAAAAGTTAGTTTAACTTTTACTTTTTATGTTTTTCTTTTTCTATACTTTGGTTCTAGCATCCTTGAATAATAAAATACTTTTTCAACATTGAGGATAATGTTCGTCTTTAAGTTGAGGGAGAGGGTTAGAATCTTTAGAACTTTAGGGATTTTACTTTTAAAAAAATTCTTTTTTGAGAAATGAGCATACATTTTGCATCGTCCAATCACTTTAAAATCATATTGTGTCATCATTCTTGTCCATATGCCATTATTTGAGTGCTTTGTCCCTTGTATGCTTTATGTATATGCATTTTTTCAGATCAATACTTTCTATTCAAACTCTTGAAGTTGTGATTGTCATGTTCTAATTGTTTTTCTTTGTGAAATCACTTTTAATATGCCTTTTATGAAACAAGTGCATAATTCCATGATCTTTCTCTTTGAAATGGGTTGGGTTGGTTTTTTGCAACCTTTGTGGTGCATGAGTCATGGTTGAACCAATTGAGTAGATTAGTTTTCAATTCAATGGTATTTAGACATAGACGTGTGCTTGGTTTATGCTTAAGGCATGATTGGTTAAAGTTTTGAATCATGAAAAAAATAAAAAATAAAATGAAAGAAAAAGAAAAGAATAAAGTGCACCGTTCTTTTAATCATGTCGAGTAGTCAGGCCATCGTGGCTCAAGAAGCATTGGGGGATTCACCCGAAAGATAAGATTTAGAAGATTACACGAGAAATGAATAAATGAATTTTAGGTGGGTCGAGTTAGTGGGTCCTTATTGGCCTAATGCACTAAAATCGTTCGATTTGTGAGTCATTGACTGAAAACTTGCTATATGGATCATTCTAAGTTTCATATACAAAAAAGGAAAGAAAGAAAGAATAAACACGTGCGATGCATATCTAATCTTTATAAGTTAGGAAAAACTTCGCGTGGGTGTGGCCACTTTGAGAATCGAGATACCATGATACGACATTGTGTTTTAATCTTGACAAATGCAAAGCATTGGTTGTTATCTTGTTGATTTGAGCTAAATTGAAGCACTGTTCATGAATTCGTTCTCTTTCATGAGTTTGTATATTGAATTTGAGATCATAATGAAAAATTTCATTATGCCATGAAAAATGAATGGATTTTGATCTGTGCTTGGTATGGAAATCTGAATTTATCGCTTATTTTGCTAGGGACGAGCAAAAAGCTAGTTGGTGATATGATTCGCGGGTAATATTGCATGTTTTACCCTCCCATCCATTTATGGGCATTTCGTGCATATATTGTGTTCATTTTGGTTCAGATACATTCATTTTCTCTGTATCATATAATATTAGATATTATTATCTTTTTATGTGCAAAATACGATTTTATGGTCTAATTTTGTTTCCTCTTATTTTTTAGGTGAAAGAGGGGGTTTTCCTAGATTTATTAGAATTTTCCGTGAATTTTTGAGATTGGGGCAATTTTCGGGAAATTAAAAGGCCATAAAATGCAATTAGAAAAAAAGAGGAAAAAATGTATATATAAAGCGCTCACATGCAGTGCATGCTGCAAGCACCTGCTAAATGAGCAAGGGTGTTTGTGGGTTAAGTTCTCAACTGTAACACCCAGTTCTCCCAAATACGCGGAGATACATATAAATCTGGTATTCGTAGAGACACGAAGCGCGACAAGACCGCAGTATTATTCAGACTCTGGGCTTCGAGCCCTTAATTCCAAAATACTACTAAGCGTAATTCGCGATTTGGAAAACCATTCTAGCAGGCTACTGCAACATACTGGAATAGTACAGAAGAGAAATAGTAAAAGTGCTCCAACAAATAGTTAATACACAGACATCGAAGAGATACACAGAACATTATATTTACATTACTACCAGAGTACATCTTTTACATACATCATAGCTGCACCGAGTACAAAAGTGGGAATAACAAAAGGAGAACTCCCAACCCACAAAAGAAAAAAGTGTCCACCCAATGCACAACCCACTCCCTATTCTACCCCTGGAATTTCAACTGAACAAAGTCGTCCGTAGTGGGATACATCTCTACCTCGAAACTGGGAGTGAACTCCTGAGTCGGTTCCTACTCTGACTATACTGCTCCTAACCCTGGAAATATAAATAGGGCACGTTAACGCGGGACCCAATAGGAAAATCTAACTATGCTAGGTAGGGTACAGTTTCAAAACCGGTCTACATAACTAATGGTCTGTCTATTGAGGGTACACATGCCCACAAGTTTAATGCATAAAATTACGAGTCATATCTTGCATGTGTTGAAAAGAAAAGCTGAGGAACATAAAAACATTAAGTAACAACATTCATAGATTAATGGTATTAGTCCTGGAATCTTGCATTTAATTAATATTTGGACGTCCAGGTAAAATGTAGGATGCCAAGGAGCTGGACTTCACCCAGGGTGGGTGACCACAGTATTACCCTTATCAGCTACACGCCCAATGTATGGGCCTCTCGTAACTCCCCCGTTTCGGGAGTGAGATGGTGTTTCCTCTACCACATGGTGCATCACGAGTACACCCATGGGCCTCTCGAACCCTACACACTTCCTGTGCCGGCTATCGGGAATGCGAGTGAGACTGATATCCATGTCCATTCCTTAACACCTATATTTTATATGTGCTTTCCCAAACCCGTATCTGGAATCTCACCCCATCTTCGAATGGACCGAGAATTCTAGATAATCATTAACTCTCATCCCATTCCCAATTTTACATCTGTTCTTCAGGCATTTCATTTCGGTGGTCTCATCTACCACTTTCCACATTTCATTTCCATTTCCTAATATCATCGATGTCGGGAATTCAACCACGACCATCGTTCCATACATTTCCATTTCCAAGATTTCACATATTATGAAAACATGTCAATATCATGACACATAAAACAACAATATGAAGCTCTTTTCATGAACATGAAACATGTAAGGATTTAACATATGAAGTATGGCATTAACACCATGGAGTTCTCATTTCATGCATATGAGACATAGAGTTTAACATATGAAACATGACATTAACAACATGGCCAACATTACCCTCATGCATATTATCACTCAACAAAAGAGACTTACAATTTTCAATCTACTAATCATACTACTAGTTTCACAAGGAAGGACAATTATCATTAAGACATTCATACAAACATTTCATACAACATTGGCGATTTAACATGCTACTATTTACTTAATGAAACTAGCATATGATTCAACTTATTAATTACTACATACTACATCCTAACATCCTTTTAGTATGCTAGCATAATGAAAACATGGGTTAATGAATTTAAACATGGATACATCTCCTTAGAAATGAGCTAAATCGTGGAAGATATGCAAAAAAAACTATCCCACGCAGTCGTTTGATGTATCCCACATGACCACGTGGAGTATAACGTCAAAAAGAGCAGCCACATGGTTGTTTGGCAAGCCACACGACCGTGTGGAGGAATTCACAGCCTAGGTAAAACACATTTGACGTTGTCGTTTTGTAAACGACACGATCCTAACATCCTTTTAGTATGCTAGCATAATGAAAACATGGGGTTAATGAATTTAAACATGGATACATCTCCTTAGAAATGAGTAAATTGTGGAAGATATGCAAAAAAAACTATCACACGCGGTCGTTTGATGTATCCCACATGACCACGTGCAGTATAACGTCAAAAAGAGCAACCACATGGTCGTTTGGCAAGCCACACGACCGTGTGGAGGAATTCACAGCCTAGGTAAAACACATTTGACACGACCGTTTCGTAAACGACATGACCGTGTCAGAAATTCTCGAGGTTGTTCAAATGACTGTTTCAACGATCGACGTGGCCGTGTCGATATGTGGAAAGTTATGAACCCATGTCGACACGACCACATCTACATAGACGTGACCACATCAAACAGGGAGAAATTACGCAAGCCAGATAACACGATTACATCTACCTTGTTGCGACTGTGTCATTGCTGCTGCTGTCAATTTCTAGAGTTGCAGCCGATCGAAACGACCGCGTCGAAGACGATGCGACCGTTTCGATCGTGCTGCTACTGATTTTCTACAGAAAACATACTGCATTTTTATACAGTTCTAAAAGTAAAAACCAACTAATGTAATTAGATATCTTGCCTTTCAAGTCCTTCTTTCTAAAATCTTTGGCACTTCTTCTCCTTGAAGACCTTCTTCCTCTTCTAGCTTCTTCTCCCCTCAATCTTCTTCTTCAAACTCTTCTTCAAGCTCCAATGGTGAAGGATTTGGGGGTGATTTGGGCTTGTAATAAGGCAATCGGAGTTGTGATGGATGGTGGCTGGCTTGGTGGAGGTGGAGGTTGTGCAAAGGGGCTAGAGTGGTTCGGCCAAAGAGGAGGATGAAGGGGGTTGTGTGAGTGAGGGAGAAGAAAGGGGGAATTTGGTTGCTGGGTTTTCTTTTTCTCTTTTTCTTTCTCCTTAAAAGTCGACTTAATCCTCGTCATCATCCCCTTATGCCTAATCAAGCAATGTGTCCCATGATGTGGCAAAATCAGGGGGTTAATATTGACATGCAAATGGACATCTAAAAGGCTAGGTGTCATTAGGAGAAATGTTCAAAATGTATTATTTTTAGAAAAATAGGAATACACAATTAATACCCCATACTACCTAAATACAACGTATTTCATACAAATATTTCACCATCATAATTCAAATGATGTTTAAAAATTATTTAAAAATTATTTTGTCATTATAAAAATTACGATAAATTCTTGAAAATACTTAAAAATTTAACACGTACGAATACGCCAAACAATACGTACACAATACTTGTATATTTATATCAGGAGTTTTACATCAACTGCCAAACCAGGCCCATAACTCGGGCTGCTACAGATCGAGACTCACGTGCCCCGCGTGTGAGCCCCATGAGGATCGGGCGTAGTCCCATTGCCCGAACCGAACCCTATTTGTGCATTAATTATGGGTTTCCGAGTGCAAGCCCGCACAGTTTGGACCCAATACGGGTTTTAGTATGTTTTAAGGGTGTTTAGCACCAAAATCTCTGAATACTATCTTCATTCTTCTACATTTTAGGGTTTGGATGCCATTGAAGGGGAAATGAGCTTGGAGAAGCAAGATTGTATGGCAAATCCACCACCTTTGAGGGATTATAAGCTATTTCTTCCCATTTTCTCTTGTTTATTTGTATTTGGCTTAAGCATTTTGTATTGGAATGACGTTAAGCTATAAAAATGTCTCTTTTTCATGATGCTTGGCTAATATTATGATGTGTTGTGTTGTGTTGGAGTTAGTGCTTATGATTATTATGCTTTCATTCATCAATAGCATTATTAAATTATGAAACCATTGGATTGATGGGTTTATATATTGTATTGAATCGTGCACCACCCATAGAGGGGTCCAAGGAGGATGATGTGCTGCGAGGCACTATTCATTGGATATTGAGTATTCCTAGCTTGTTTTGATGACGGGCAACATATTGGTACTAATTATTTCATTGAGTGTACTTGTAGACTAAATTGCTTCAAAGATCAATTCAATGATAATCAAGGGGTTATGGAGCTATCAGAGACAATGGAGATCAAAGATCAAAGCCATCAAGACATTGCTTGAAGATAGAGTTACATAAAGACTTATGTAATTTTCATTTTATTTTGACTTAATCTTTCTTTTGAGTCTAGATAGTGTGTAAGGTCTTTGATAAAGCTCTCATACACTTAGGATCACACATTAAATTATTTTAAAATATTTTAAAATATTTTTGATAAGTTTTAAAGTTTAAATCCCAATCATCGGCAAAGTAGCCGACTACTTTGTGAAAGTAGTCGACTAATTTGAATGAGAGAAGAGCTGTGCACTCTGGTCTCCAGAAGTCCTCAAAGTAGCCGACTACTTTCGAAAAGAGCTGGCTACTTTTAATAAGGCGGTCGACTACTTTCAAAAAGGAGCCAACTACTTTGACTTGCAGCCCAGAAAAATTTCTTTTTCACCTTCGTTTTCTAGTCGTTTGAAAGATATTTTAGGGACAGTTTTGTGCATGGTTTGGGCTCTTTAAATAGGGGTTTGGTGCACAAGTTATTGAGCAATTCATTGATCAATATTTCAAGAAGAAAACTCAATTTTCTCATCCAAAGCTTTTAAGCACCAAAACCTCTCCATTGGCCATTTAGCTTTCAACCTCCAAATTTATTGGCCAAAACTCATTCATCTCCAACAAGCTTCACTTAGATTTTATTTGAAGATCACCATAGCCTTCACTTCATCACAAGAAGAGCTTCATCTAAGGCTATAGGTAAAAGTAGGTAAAAATAGTAAGTTGTAAGCTTTATTATTTCGTTCTTCTCTCTTTGTGAGAGGTGTTGTTCATTGCATTGAACGTGTTGTTTCATTTGGAACGCGTGTCTCATTTGAGACGTGTTGTAATCTCGAAGAATATTCGATTAGGTCCGCATTGAGAATGTGTTGCTGGACGTACCCAAGTTGGGGGGAACCAGGGTAAATCTTGTCTCTTTGTGATTGTGATTTGTACTTGCATTGTGTTTTTCGCTTCTACATTTATCCTAAGTATTGCAAGCTATTTTTGTTGATAAGGTTATATTTGGGTAACCCCATTTTATAATCAAGGTAAATCATTAGAGGGAAGTCCTAATAATTTTAAAGATACTAATCACCCCTCATCTAGTATCTATTTGACCATCGACATGATCCTAACACTATCTACGTGCATAAAACCCATAGATGGGCAGTAGGAGGGTGACGAACTGCAAGGTTCATCTATTAAGCAGGCACAACACTAAGAAACCGACTAAAGCCCCAATGGAATTAGGAGCGAGTTGGCAAAAAGAAAGCTCAAGAAAAGAAAGGACATGGAGAATGAATGGATGAAGGGGAAAACGATGGCCAAGCGAAGAAGTCTTTACAAATACTCTGACCTCGTACTTATCAGGGAAACAGATTCTCTCATTATGAAGATGGATCCTAACCCTGAAAGGAGGTAGGAGGTACTTAGATCAGATCACATGGATTAAAGAAGCAGGAACCATGAAGATCAGATTCCTTATCTTCTCAGACACCAAAAGCAGATCCTTCCCTACTCGTAAGATCGGAACCTTAGGACTATGAGCCTCAAGGGCTAAGCCTTTCCTTTTACCAATGGCATGCTTGGACCTTGAAAACTGAATGATCTTGGCGCATCAATAGAATATGGGGCTCCTCGGACCTGGAACTCATCTTGTCGATGGAACCGACGATGGGGCTGTTGAGCTGTTCTAGCTCAGCTCGATCCATCTTATCCATCAGTCTACATATCTCGGAATCTGAAGAAAAAGAAGAAGAAGAATGCATATGAGGAAAAGCTACCTTGCACCAACAACGAGAAATTCAAACCAATAGAAGGAAGACGTCAGTGAGAAGGAACATTCTTCTTTTAGGAAGCAATGAAAGGATTTTTCTTACGCTGTCGGTCCCTATTTATACAAAGATGCACTTTCTTTGAGACAAGCTCGGTTTTCTGATCCTAGACTCGTGTCGACATCTCAAAGCAGCACCCCTCTGAATTCTGTGCTCAATTGGCAGGAGAATTTTTGGGTACTGCGCTACGAAGGCATACATTAAATGCATCGTCTCGACTAGGGGTGGCAAAATAAACCCGACCCGACCCGACCCGAATCCGGCCTCCTTAACCGTGTATAGGTATAGGTCTATCCAGGTCGGGTGAAATCCGGGTCGACCCGGCCGACCCAGATAGAATCCAAGTCAGGTCCGTGTTTGACCCATCAACCTGTATATACCTAGATTCTACCCAGTTTAGTACACACACAATTTATGTTAAACAAACAGGATGCCGCTAGTTGGGAGTTCGGTTAGCACGTTTCGTTGGTGTGCTGCTTTCTAACAAAGGTTTCGGCTTCGAAGCCCGTTGTATGCGTTGCATTTTTTCATATTTTAACATGAGTTTGGAATTTAAATAAATAAATAATTGATGTGTATCTTTCACATGTGGTTGTTAGCTCAGTTGGTTGGCTTGTGTTCTAGTTTCCAAGAGATCTGCGGTTCGAATCATGCTTTCAACAATTTCAAAATTTTATTAAAACTAGAATGAAATGCCAGTGGGCTTCGGTTCTTATGTTCCCGAAGGGAATTAAATTCGGGGCGAGTTCAGGTCCACCCATAAACAGGTTGGGTCAGACTGACCCGACCTGTTTGATACCCCTAGTCTCGATTCCCTCGCCTGTCCATATGAGCCACATCACTCGACCTCAACCACCACATCGGTTGAGCTCGGGAGATGATGGCCATTGTTACTACATTGGGTCAAACCCAGTAAAGACTCAATTCTCTACTTAAGCCCACCAAAGCCCACGATCCCAGTAAAGCCGACGGCTTCAGCCCAACATCCTGTGACCGTCACGTGGGGCTGATGGTTACTCCATTTGAAGTGCCGGTCGAGCTAACCGTTAAGATCATTTATCAATGCCGACTGTTATGCTCTTTATCAATGAAAACATCCAGCAACTAGCCGTTTGGCTCTCCATCAAGAGCGACAGCTTATGCCAAAGGTAATAAAACATCTTCAATGCTTGAAGTTAAAGGACCATCGCCTATAAATTGTCACTCGAACAATAAGAGACATGACGAATCTCTAAGATCTTACACTCAGATATTCTAATACTCACAATCTGCTCCACCTAACTAATATTTCCTCCATAGCCCGGCCGGAGAACTAGCGGACGACCTCCCAATATGTCGGACATAGTTCCACCGAGTCTCTTCAAGTCATCTACTGACTTAAGCAACAGAGAGGCTTAGGTCGAACCCCAGATCTGATCACCTGATGAGCTTCCTATGTTGCATATAGCTGGAAGATAGCTTAGAGCCTACTTCAATAGGTCAGCTCAGAGACCCTTTAATTAGAGGTTAGCTCGTCCAACGTCCAGAAAGCTACCTACGTCATCATACGTCGGCTGCTACATCCGGACCATCCAACAACAATTCCAATGGTTAGAATATAACTCGAAACAATTCTTTTATTCACCCGACGGTAAAGAATGATCCCAACAATAAAGATATATGGTTCAAAAACAAACTGACTTGATCATTATCATAAGCAACATCACTCACATCAATTAAAGAAATATTTTTTGTTGAGATATGTCTACAGATAGCCTTTTTGGCTAATTTTCATAAAACTAAATTTATCTTTCACGGTTTTCCATAATATTACGTTCAACTCCTTAAATTGCATAATGCTATCATATACATCATTGTTTCCAAATTCACTTTACAATGCAGCTAATGATAAATCTGTGACGACATACATATCCCTCTCACTGTTAAAGCTGTCTTGGTTTTGCAAGTATTAACTGAGGACATATCTTTATAAACCCCAGTACTATGAGGTGCATGTGCATCCTTTTGCCAAAAAAAGCAAGTATGACTCATCAAATTGTCCCAGCTTGTCTTATTTCTTTCAAAAATACCAAAAAAACTACACTAAATCCAATATGCACCTCAAAGTTTGAGGTGTAGATAGAAATTCTCTTAACTGAAATAATAAAGCTTTAATAATGCATAGTTATTTGAGAAAAATATTATATAATATTCTACAATTTTATGAAACCACGTGAAGGGTGGTCTGTCGACGGTGAAAAAGGCTGCCGGCAGCGTGAGGCTTATTTTTTAATGAAACCCTAGTTTTAGGGCTTTGCCGTCACTAGGGGCGACGGCGTGCCTCCGCCGCTAGGGCAGCGACAGGGTAGTGTGGGTGGGGGGTTGGGGGTGGTGGGGGCTGCCGGTGGCGGTGGGGCCGTCGGTTGGCCGAATTATATAGTTATATATATATTATTTTGTTGGGGTTTCAGCCGTGGGGGTTTGGCGGCCATAGGCCGCCGCCCTTCCCAAATCGTACGATTTACCTGTTCGATCTATAAGTATTTCAATACCATAGGCATCATGATCATCAAATAAAATTGCGGCGTTTTAGATATACCTCAAGATCGAAGAGGAAGACGAACGTGTGGGGGTGGTCGACGTCCGCCCCCGAGATCTACCGTCTCCTTCCCAGCTTTCGCAACGTCCTGGCCTTCAAACTCAGGGAGAGCATGCTGATAGCGTGTTGTGAATATATTTCATGGAGGAGTCCACATGCCTTTACTTATAGAGGATGCAGAGGGTTCATACATGAATATGGTACAATTTTTTAAATAGATTACAATCGCATCATCTCTCAAGATAATATATTCATAACAAGGAGTTACAATAGTAGCGTAGGAAAATTGTGAATGAGGAAGGTAGTTCTAAGAAAGTAACCATTTTTTCCATGAATCAGACCGGTTTAGTTGATCATTAAGCTTTTGAAGCTTAAGCTTTAGCTACCAGACAGGGTGTCAAATCGGCCTGGCCGGGCCCCTCCAAAATTCGGGCCGGCCCGGCCCGGCTCCCCCACGCCCAATTTAAGCCTCACAGAGGCTTTTTTCAAAAAAAACCCCGGGCCGGGCACCTCGGCCCAGCCCGGCCCGGTGGCCAGGCCCGGGCCGCGCCCGACCCGGGCACGGGACACCGGGCCTGGGCAGGTGGGCCTCCGGGCCGTTTTGACACACTGAGCTACCAGTGACAGTATCCCCTGCACATCTTTTTTATTTTCATATATATCAGAATGTTGGTAAAGGCGTGCGTGTGTTCCGCGTCCAGCAATGATCGATGCCTGATTATCTCACTAAGAAATAGAGGTAAATGCCGCTAGACCATAATGCTTTGGCTCACTTGCACATCTTTCGAAGCAACAAACATGCCCTGGAACGAGTAAGTGTGGCCCACGTTGCTCCCCCAGTCCAGAGGCATCGCCGCATCGGAGGGCTGTAAATGCAAGACCCTGCTAAAACAGTCTTGAATTAAACGCAAAGTTCACCGTCCGATCCGGGTAACAGGTTATCAGAAAAACCCTCCGTCAAAATGGCCGTTTTGCATGAAATTCGTGCGGGTCCCACCGGACCGGAAACGTGGCCGTCTTCTGGAACGTGGTCGGGCCGCGATCCGGTACGGGTGCCGTGTTTGGTAACGGCACCATCGCCGTCGGCAGGTGGGTGCCATTTTGAGTTCCGTGACTGCCGTGGTCCCCTCTCCCGAAACGTTTCGATGTCACATCTCCCGTGTCGGTCCGGAAAAGGACCGATTCCCTTGGCCCGGGTTGAGCCGTATCCTTTGAGGTCTCAGGTCTGACCACCGACAGCGAGTTGAAATGTGAAAATAATTACTGTTGTAATAATAATTGTGTCCAAGTATCATGTGCTAACATAACACTTTATCATTATAAAATAATTTTAAAATTTAGTTCAATGTGACTTCAATGATAATCTATGTCAAATATCTGTAGGGTTGGACTAAATACACCCCAATAGATATAGATATGGGTGTATGCAATAATACCTTCTATTTTTGGAAAGTTATAATTGCAAATATTCCAAGGATGAGATGTTTGCCATGATGACTTTGCAAAATTGGAATGAATGATTACATACACCCCTATCTATAGGGGTGTATTTAGCAGATGCCTATCTATATTACATCGGAGGGCTGCTGACTACGGTTTTCACAGTCATAAATCAATCACAAGCTGACTGGGACAAAGTACTCAGCCCAGTCAGCAACCCCCCTAAACCCCGAAACCACTTATTTACATGGTTGTCACCCCCTGAAACTCCAAAAAACGCCCCAAGCCACTTATTTACGTGTTTGCCTTTTACATCTTTTACCGTCTGATGACACGGGCACACCCACCTATACTTCTCGCTCCTTTTCGGTTACGTGCGTGCACCCCTTCTTTTTCGTGGGCTTTTCTTGCGTCGTCGTTCACTTAATAATACTTAACTTTTCATGAATAATAAATATCATACTCGTTGTATAGTAAATTATTTTAATGAATCAGGATATTTAATCTTACAAAAATTAAAGCAGTCAAAATGTTTAACTTCAAGTTTATGTAAATTAACAAATTTTCACACTTGTATTTATATGTGCACTAGAAATAACCCGTGCACAAAGTGCACGGCGTGGAAAAAAACCGCACGAAAAATATGTGATGCACACGCACAACCGTAAAGAAGAGAGAAGTGTGGTGTGTGTCGGTAACGTTGGGGTGAAAGGACCCCAAAACAAAACCCAAAGCCCAAAAGAAAGCCCAAACCCCCAAAGCCCAAAAGAGGGCAAACATGTAAATAAATGACTTTGGGAGGGGTGTTTTGCTGGGTTCTTGGGTGGAATGACAACCATGTAAATAAGTTGGTTGGGAGGTCTGACTGGGACATACACGACATGCCCTCTTTTGTACTATAGATATAAACTTGTCTTTTCAAAGAAAAATGGTGTGAATAGGAAGTGAAATTTCTAAATAGACAAATAAATAACTATGGACAACTCAATTAAGTAGATATGCCATAATGCCTCGTGTTTGTTTTTACGATAAAAGGCTTATAAATAAATGCTCCACAAAATACAGAAATAATGCATTAAAATAGAAGGAAAATGTGTAAAGTGTTGTGAATGTACCCTCGGGAGACCACATGCCTTTATTTATAGGAGATGGGGAGAGTCCATACATGTATATGATATAATCTTTTGAATAGATTACAATCTGATCTTATCGCGAGATAATATCTTCATAACACTCTCCCTTATCATGCCATAAGTGTGAACTCGGCTCATGAATACTTCGGGATTCTGAGCATCATATGAGTATCACAAGGGATGAATACTTCAGGATCCTGAGTTAATAGGATTTGTCTCGTTGAAACCTTTGGTTGTGAAAAATCTTGTAGAAAAACTATAGCAAAGGAAAAAGAATACAAATTCCCTTTAATTCCACCTGATCGGTTCAATCCCTAGCCTTTCAGATCTCATAGACGCTTTTCATCACTCCTATTTACAACATTCCGAAGATATATTGTAATGGTCCTAGTGCCATATACGTAGGGCATGTCAATTTTTGTGTATTGTAGTGTATTGTGTGTGTATACATGTGGAGTGATATGTATTATGTAGCGTGTATAGTGTATTACATAGTGTATAAAGTGATTGTACTATTGGACTGTTATTTGACTAATTATGATTGTGCTTATGTATTAGTATTGAGTTAGTCTGTTTATAAGACATGTAGTGCTATATGATTGTGGATTATGATTGTATATGTAGGGTAGTGCATTAGTTAATAATGGTGGTTTATATGGCAGTGCATTGTGTATTAATGAAAATGTGTTATTAGTAGTAGTGTTAGTACTAGTATTGTTATTGTTATTATTCTAATTATTAATGTTGTTATTATTAAGTGGGTGATTATTGCTAATGGAATTATTCTAACTACTTGATTGTGTATAGTAGTATTATTATTGTGGTTATTATGACATGATTAGTGATTATAGTTAATATTAATATTATTGTTCATTATTATTATGGCTCATATCAAGGATGCTCCTTATTAGTAATGGCATTATTGTATTTAAGTTGTAGTTTGTGTGTACAGTAGATACGTAGTTTGCATAGTAAGTGCCTATTTAGTTGGCTATGTGTGTACCTATATGGATGATTAGTATGTGTATTTATGTGCTACATAGTGTGTGTTACGACCTAAAGATCATGTGAGTCCGACCCTTCTTCCAGAACCCCTAATGTACCTCGCTGGCTCGCCCTTCTCGAACGGGCGGCCGACCCGAAGTCAGGGTGCCCCACGCCCGAGCTTCAAAGGCCCGCCCTTCCGCCTCGGCTACCGACGGAGGCACACCCGTTCTCCCCGGCGACCCATGACCCACCCCCAAAATGTGAACGGCCGGGCCAAACCCCCCCTGATCAGGCCGGCCCGGCGGCCCCTCTCGGACCCAGCCATGGGGAAACGCTCCGCTAAACCCTTGGCTCATCGAACACGACAAACAACCTAGTATAAGGACGCGACTGACACTTACGTCGCCCGACCATCCGACAGAGCACCCACCTGGCCGCTGCGCCCCGCTGACACTTGATGCTTTCGGCCCTGACACCCTGACAAAAGCGCCCCCGGCCGTTACGCCGTCTGACAAAAGCGTGGTTAACACTCCTGTTCCTGACATCCTCGTCTGAAGCTTCCGCTGACAGCAGGACCAGCTCAGCACGTCGAGTCAGCATGCCAGGTCAGTCCCAGCTGACCGCCTCTCATCATGTATAAATACACATTCACTCCTTACGGTGAAGAGGTTGGCAAATTTACTCTAAATCTCATTATTCACACACGAGAGCAGAGGTCGTCCATATCTTTGTTCTCCCACTTATAGCTCGTCACGTACGGTCGACTCACCCTCAGTCCGACCTGCGTGCATAGCCCCAGCTTTAATTCCTATTACTGACTTAGGCATCGGAGAGGCTAAGGGTTGGACCCCAACCCGGCCTTTCTGACGAGTTGTTCATTGCGCAGGATAGCTCGTCCCCGGGCTTGTGTTCGCCTTCAGCTCCAGCAGTCTGATCTTTCTCAACCGTATCATGTGGGATTCGAATCCGTGGTCTGCTTCAACGACAAGCTTAGCCTCATCACCTCTCTAATCACCTGTCAAATAGCCTACCCTAATCCCTTCATTAACATAACCACCGTGCCCTTGGTTCCCCCTAATACAAATTCATTGTACACGAGTTCTACCCTGTAACAATTGGCGCCATCTGTGGGAACCGAAGGGTCACACCCCATGTCAGACCCCATACCAATCACCCGGAACCCTGACCACGGCAAGGATCCCATGGATCAAGAACCACACTCTCAACCAATGACTCCCGCGACTGACCCTCCTCCTGGGATAGAGGTCGAGACAGTCCAGGCTTCAGCCCGTGCGATACAACAAAGCTTCGAGGCCTTCACTAAGGTGATGGCAGGCTTCGTAGCAACAGGGACGGAAACACCTCCTGGCCCCTCTGAGCCCCCAAACGTGAGACAAAATCTTCACCCTCAGTTTGAGGAGGAGGGGGAGACCAGTGGCTCGCCAAGGAGATTGCGGCCCAGCAGAAGCTCCTGGAGGAGGAAATGGAGGTCGCGCGGCTGCGGAGGCGCCGGGAGGAGGCGGCCGTCATGCAAAGGCATTTGGGTGAAGCGGTCGAGACCGCCCGGCAGGCCCACCTGGAAGGCGAGACCACCCGACGCCAACTCCACTTCATTATCGCGGAACGTGAAAGGCTCCGGAGGGAGAACGAAGAGAACCGGGGGATCCCGAAGGTGTCGACGACGGGCCGGCGACACCTGGACGGGCGCGGCCCACCGCTCGCCAAGTCTCCACCGTGGGGGCGAAGTCCACCTCGTCAACATCTCTCCCCCTATCATCTGGACGAGGAAGCCGTTCGTCGACAACTCCGCTTCCTCACCGCTGAACGCGAAAGGCTCCTGAGGGAGAATCAGGAGCGGAGAGATGTCCCGGAGGAGACGGCCGGAGGGCGGTGGTACTGGGATGATCGTAGCCCGTCGCCCATCGAATCCTCTACCCATGGAAGAAGTCCCCCCCAGGCGACCGTTTCGTTATTCCCCGGGGCACGACGACCGTCGGCGGCCAATGCGCGACTGGAGCCAAACCCTGGAATGGCGAAGAGGGCACGCGCCCGAGCGCTCTGTCTACCCGGAGGAGGCCACGCCGTTGGTGTGGTGGATCACGTCCGCCCCGAGACCCGTAAGATTCAAGGCCCCCCACCTGGCCACCTATAACGGAAGAGGCGACCCACTCTCGCACGTGCAACAATACCAGGGGGCGATGGAGGCGTAGGATGTGGATGAGGCGTTCATGTGTCGGATTTTCTCGCAAAGTCTGAGGGACACAGCGTTGGATTGGTACTTCGGCCTACCCGTGAGATCCATTGGGAGCTTTAGCGAACTGTCCCATAAGTTCTGCCAAGAGTTCTGGCCAGGCGAACGAAGGAGAAGCCTGTGGACTACCTCAGCACGATAGTCCAAGGGGAAGGAGAGACGACAGGGAAGTACCTACGCCGTTTCCAGGATGAGAGACAGGCGGTGGTGACCTGCAGCGATGAGGTGCTCATGCTGGCTTTCAAGACGGGGCTGTGGACTCGGAGCCTCCATAAATCCCTGCTCCGAAATCCGCCGGCCGACTACGAGGCGCTAGTCGCTATGGCAGAGAGGCATGCGTTGGCCGAGGAGACTCTCGGCACGAAGAAACTGTTCCCCCAGGCGAAGCCGCCACGAGGCAAGCCTCGATCGTGTCCACGACCAAGGCAAGAAGACGGGCATCGGGGGCGTGACCAGCTGGCCCAACCAAGGCACGACCCGACGGGGCGCCACCCGCAAGATCGCCCTGGCCCGGCCCGAGAGTTCGCCCCGGCCTAAGAGCTCGCCCGAGCCGTCCCGAGGCCAGAGGGGCCCTTGCGGTCACATTACACGTAGCTCAACGCCCCTATGTTAGAGGTGTTGGTCGCGGCGACAAGGGCCGGACTGCTATCGGAGCCGCCCCGGGAGATGAGATCGGACCCAGCTAAGCGGGATCTCCGGAAGTACTGCCGGTATCACCGGGACCACGGTCATGACACCGACAATTGCTACACCCTCAAGAGGGAGATCGAGCGGTTGATCCAGGCGGGCCACTTGGGAGGCTTCATGGGAAACATGCAGGCAATCCAAGAAGAAAGGGCCCCACGAGAAGCACAGAGGCCAGAGCCATCGGCAGACCATGGTTGGGAGGAGCCGCGCCCCCTAGGGCGATCATGCGTATAGACATGATAAGCGGGGGGGGGGGGGCCGCCCCCGGATGGGGCGTCACCAACGAACATAGAGGTGTGTGCCCGGCAGGTGATGGTGGCGAGCGCCAGCAGTAAGTCAAAGCAGAGAAGGGTAAGTCGACCCCCCATCACTTTCACTGATGAAGATCTGGAGGGAGTCAAGTATCCGCATGATGACGCCATCGTCATCGAGGCTCAGGTCGGAACGGTCATCATCAGCCGGCTCCTGATCGACACCGGAAGCTCCTGCGACATCTTGTTTTGTCAACGGTTGAGAAGATGGGGTGGAAGCAGGTAGACCTAAGGCCTTGCACAGGGCCCATCGTCGGCTTCACCGGCCACGCGATCCCAATTGTATGGGTGATCACCCTGCCGATGACTCTGGGGGAGGAAATAAGGGTCGTCACCTGGGGGACGCAATTCGTTGTCGTCGACATCGCGTCGGCGTACAACGGGATCATTGGGCGCCCATACATGAAGGCCATAGAGGCGCTCCCCAGCCTGCTACACCAGATGGTGAAATTCTGGACTCCGCGAGGGGTGGGGCTAGTGCGGGGAAACCAGGAGTTGTCCAGAAGCTGCAACGAAGGGTCGACCAAGCACAAGGGCCCGAAGCAGGCCTTGTCAGTCAACATTCCCGACGAAAGGGAGGACTTCTGCAACCAACGGCCGACCCCTGCCGAGGAGGTCGAGGAGGTGCCCGTGGCCGTGGAGGAGGGCAAAACTATCTCCATCGGGACGAAACTCCCGGCCTCTCTAAGGGCGGCCCTCGTCAGCTTGCTCCGGGAAAACGTGGACATATTCGCCTGGTCGCCCGCGGACATGCCAGGGGTCGACCCAACGGTGATCTCCCACAGGTTGAATGCTGACCCAGGAGCTCGACCGGTCCGACAGAAGAGGAGGAGCACCGGGGGCGAAAAGAAGAGGGCAGCCGAGGAGGAGGTGGAACGGCTTCTCAAGGCCAAGTTTATCAGGCCGATGGACTACCCAGGCTGGCTCGCCAACGTCGTCTTGGTGAAGAAGGCCAGCGGAAAATGGCGCATGTGCATCGACTTCACCGACCTTAACAAGGTGTGTCCGAAGGACAGCTTCCCCCTCCCGCGGATCGACCACTTGGTAGACCAGGCGTCCGGCTACGAGTTGTTAAGCTTTATGGACGCCTTCTCGGGCTACAACCAGATCTCGATGGTGGAGGAGGATGAAGAGAAAACATCCTTTGTCACCGATAGAGGCGCCTTCTATTACACGAAGATGCCCTTCGGATTGAAGAACACCGGGGTGACCTATCAGCAGATGGTGGACCGGATATTCAGCCCGCAGATCGGGCGAAACTTAGAGGTCTACATCTACGACATGCTGGTAAAGAGTAGGAGAGCCCCAGACCACCTTGCCGACTTACCAGAGACGTTCCGAAGGGTTCGCCAATACGACTTAAGGCTGAACCCGGCAAAGTGCGTCTTCGGCGTGCAGTCAGGGAAATTCCTAGGCTTTATGATAACGAAGCGAGGGATTGAGACGAACCCCAATAAGGTGACGGCCCTCGTCAGCTTGCTCCGAAAAAACGTGGACATATTCGCCTGGTCGCCCTGCGGACATACTAGTGGTCGACCCAATGGTGATCTCCCACAGGTTGAATGCGGACCCAGGAGCTCGACCGGTCCGGTAGAAGAGGATCGTCGGGGGCAAAAAGAAGAGGGCAGCCGAGGAGGAGGTGGAACGGCTTCTCAAGGCCAAGTTTATCAGGCCGGTGGACTACCCGGTCTGGCTCTCCAACGTCGTCTTGGTGAAGAAGGCCAGCAGAAAATGGCGCATGTGCGTCGACTTCACCGACCTTAACAAGGTGTGTCGAGGGACAGCTTCCCCCTCCCGCGGATCGACCACTTGGTAGACCAGGCGTCCGGCTACGAGTTGTTAAGCTTTATGGACGCCTTCTCGGGCTACAAACAGATCTCGATGGTGGAGGAGGACGAAGAGAAAACATCCTTCGTCACCGATAGAGGCACCTTCTGTTACACGAAGATGCCCTTCGGATTGAAGAATGCCGGGTGACCTATCAGCGGATGGTGGACCGGATATTCAGCCCGTAGGTCGGACGAAACTTGGAGGTCTACATCGACGACATGCTGGTAAAGAGTAGGAGAGCCCCAGACCACCTTGCCGACTTACAAGAGACGTTCCGAAGGGTTCGCCAATACGGCTTAAGGCTGAACCCGGCGAAGTGCGTCTTCGGCATGCAGTCAGGTAAATTCCTAGGTTTCATGATAACGAAGTGAGGGATTGAGGCGAACCCCGATAAGGTGACGGCCCTCTTCAATATGGCGGAACCACGGACGATCTGGGATTTGCAACGCCTGAATGGCCGGATCGCCGCTCTGGGGCGGTTCCTGTCAAAATGCGCGGAGAGATCGCTCCCCTTGTTCAGGGTCTTGCGCATTGCCTTCGACGAAGCAAAGGACAAAAGGAAGGTGATCCCATGGGACGACGACTGCGTTCGAGCATTCGCGGAGCTGAGGGCCTTCCTGCGAAGCCCGTCGCTCCTCGCAAGAACGGAAGAAGGAGAACCGCTAGGGTTGTACTTGGCAACCAATGAAGAGGCAGTCAGCACCGTCCTAATCAAAGAGGGAGGGGGCGTGCAGCACCCTGTATATTATGCCAGCCGGATCCTCCAGGAGGCAGAGACTCGCTACAGTCCCATCGAGAGGGCCGCATACTGCCTGGTCACAACGGCAAGAAAGCTCCGACCATACTTCCAGGCCCATCCCATCGCTATCCACACCGACATGCCCCTCGAGAAGAACCTGAAGAGGTTGGAGCAGTTGGGAAGGATGCTCAACTGGAGCGTCGAGCTCAGTGAGTTAGACATAACATACAAGGCCTGGACGGCGATCAAGGGCCAGGCATTGGCGGACTTAGTAGTAGAATGCACCGCCGAGGATGCCCCAGGGGACCAACCCGACGCACCATCGACGACCTCATCCCCACAAGTGATGGGGGTGGCGGAACCTTCAGAGCCCTCTCAGGGAGACATGGACGAATTATGGACCATCCACGTCGATGGCTCAGCGACGGGATCCGGGACGGGGGCGGGTATCGTCATTCAAACCCCCGACGGATGCTCGTTGGAATACGCCTTGCGCTTCAACTTCCCGACGACCAACAATGTCGCGGAGTATGAGGCCGCGGTCAACAGGCTAAAGCTCGGTATGGCGGTGGGGGCGACGAACGTGTTGCTCCTCAGCGACTCACGGCTCGTCATCCAATAGATCCAAGGGAGCTTCGAGGCCTAAGAAGAAACGATGAAGCGCTACCTTAAGCGCATCCAAGCCGAGCTCCAGAAGTTCAAGAGAGCGGAGGTCCGGCACCTGCCCCGTTTCAGCAACCTCCAGGCGGACGCCCTGTCCAAGCTGGCCTCTTCCTCCGCGGCAGAGATCGGGAAGGCCATCTACGTCGAAAGCCTGCTGACATCCACTATTGATGAAGAAGAACTAATGTGTGTCGGCTCGATGACGACATAGATGAACCCCATTGTGAAATACCCGGAGACAGGGCCCTACCCGAGGAGCGGATGCTGGCTAAGAAGGTAGAGAGACGGGCCCTATCATTCGTACTCCTCGACGGAGTATTATACCGTCGGCGTCGTGCCAACTTCGACGTCCTGCCGTACCTGAAGTGCTTGGGGCCAAAGCAGGCTGAGCAGTCATCTGCGAAGTGCACGAAGGATTCTGCTGGAACCACCACGGCGGTTACACCATCGCCCACAAAATAATGCACCAGAGGTATTACTGGCCAACAATGATCCAGGACGCGGCTCAGTATGTCAAAAGATGCGAGGCGTGCCAGAAATTCGGCCGACATACGGCAGCGCCTCCGGCCAACTTGGTGCCCATCGTGAGCCCGATCCCGTTCGCCAAGTGGGGGCTCGACATCCTTGGGCCTTTCCCAAAGGCCTCCGTTGGAAAGAAATATCTAGTCGTCGCTGTGGACTATTTCACAAAGTGGGTGGAGGCCGAGCCGTTGGCACGCATCACGTGGACGGACATGAAGGGTTTTATCTGGCAGTCCGTTATATGTCGCTTCGGGATACCTCGCTCTATAGTCACGGATAATGGGAGACAGTTCGATTGTGAAGGCTTCCGCGACTTCTGTTCGGTCTGGGGGATCAAGCTCCATTTTGCGTCGGTTGCCCACCCGCAGTGCAACGGAATGGCGGAGGCCGCGAACAAATACATCTTGAGTCCTATGAAGAAGAAGATAGATGCCGCTCTCGGGGCATGGGTCAACGAGCTACCGGGAATCCTCTGGTCATACCGTACCACCCACAAGGCCTCCACTGGAGAGAGCCCATTCATGCTGGCATACGGATCGGAAGCGGTCGTTCCTGTGGAAATTGGAGAAGAGACACTCCGGTTGAAACTCTTCGATGAGGATATCAATGGGGATGGGCTCGGCCTCAGTCTCAAACTAGTGGACGAGGTAAGTGATCGAGCCCTGACGAGCCTCGTCCGGCACAGCCATAGGATGGCCCGACACTACGACTCCAGTGTGAAGAAGCCGACATTCAGAATCGGCGACCTGGTCCTCAGAGACGCCACCTTCAGACCCGAGACCACCCGTCGAGGGAAGTTGGCCGCCAAATGGGAAGGGCCCTAGAAGTTCATCGACATCATCGGACCGGACACATACATCCTGGTGACCCCGGACGGAAGCGAGCTAGCCCACCCTTGGAATGCAGAGCAACTGCTAAAGTTTAAACAATAATTGTGAGTCTTTTTAATGAAAGATCTTCATTTACGCACTTTTCCAAACTTTGTTGTCTCCACGTGAGTGTTTCAGTCTGAACGCTCAAGACCTCTTGGGCAGGGACAACCCACACCACCCAAACCAGAGAAGGGCACAGGTCGAGCTACGCACTTGCTCCTCCCCTCCAGACCTTTGGGGCAGGGCCAACACTCGCCACCCAAATCAGAGAAGGGCGCGGGCTGAGTTACGCGCTCGCTACCCCCACCAGACCTCTGGGGCAAGGCCAACCCTCGCCACCCAAACCAGAGAAGGGCACGGGCCGAGCTACATGCTCGCTCCCCCCTCCAGACCTCTGGGGCAGGGCCAACCCTCGCCACCCAAACCAGAGAATGGCACGGGCCGAGCTACACGCTCGCTCCCCCTCCAAACCTCTGGGGCAGGGCCAACCCTCGCCACCCAAACCAGAGAAGGGCACGGGCCGAGCTACACGCTCGCTCCCCCCTCCAGACCTCTGGGGCAGGGCCAACCCTCGCCACCCAAACCAGAGAAGGACACGGGCCGAGCTACATGCTCGATCCCCCCTCCAGATCTCGGGGCAGGGCCAACCCTCGCCACCCAAACCAGAGAAGGGCACAGGCCGAGCTACGCACTCGCTCCCTCCCTCCAGACCTCTGGGGCAGGGCTAACCCTTGCCACCCAAACCAGAGAAGTGCACAGGCCGAGCTACGCGCTCGCTCCCTCCTCCAGACCTCTGGGACAGGGCCAACCCTCGCCAACCAAACCAGAGATGGGCACGGGCCGAGCTACGCGCTCGCTTCCCCCTCCAGAGCTCTGGGGCAGGGCCAACCCACACCACCCAAACCAGAGAAGGGCACGGGCCGAGCTACATGCTCGCTCCCCCCTCCAGACCTCTGGGGTAGGGCTAACCCTCGCCACCCAAACCAGATAAGGACACGGGCCGAGCTACACGCTCGCTCCCCCTCCAGACCTCTGGGGAAGGGCCAACCCTCGCCACCCAAACCAGAGAAGGGCACGGGCCGAGCTACGTGCTCGCTCCCCCCTCCAGACCTCTGGGGCAGGGCCAACCCTTGCCACCCATACCAGAGAAGGGTGCGGGCCGAGCTACGCGCTCGCTCCCCCTCCAGACCTCTGGGGCAGGGCCAACCGTCACCACCCAACCAGAGAAGGGCACAGGCCGAGCTACACGCTCGCTCCCCCCTCCAGACCTCTGGGGCAGGGCCAACCCTTGCCACCCAAACTAGAGAAGGGCACGGGCCGAGCTACGCGCTCACTCCCCCCTTCAGACCTCTGGGGCAGGGCCAACCCTCGCCACCCAAACCAGAGAAGGGCACGGGCCAAGCTACATGCCCACTTCCCCTTCAGACCTCTGGGGCAGGGCCAACCCTCGCCACCCAAACCAGAGAAGGGCACGACGCGCTCGCTCCCCCATCTAGACCTCTGGAGCAGGGCCAACCCTTGCCACCCAAACCAGAGAAAGGCACGGATCGAGCTACGCGCTCGCTCCCCCCTCCAGACCTCTGGGACAGGGCCAACCCTCGCCACCCAAACCAGAGAAGGGCACGGGCCGAGCTACGCGCTCGCTCCCCCATCCAGACCTCTGGGGCAGGGCCAACCCTCGTCACCCAAACCAGAGAAGGGCACGGGCCGAGCTACGCGCTCGCTCCCTCCTCCAGACCTCTGGGGCAGGGCCAAACCTCGCCACCCAAACCAGAGAAGGGCACGGGCCGAGCTACGCGCTCGCTCCCCCCTCCAGACCTCTAGGGCAGGGCCAACCCTCGCCACCCAAACCAGAGAAGGGCACTGGTGGGACCGAAAAGGTGCTCTCTCTCAAGTGCAAGAGTCCGTACAAGTAGTAAAACCTGGGAGTCCAGGTGTCGAATCCACGGGAAGAAATCTGTTGCAACCACAATTCAAATCAAATAGAAATCCTACGAAAAGGAACTAACCACTCCAACAATGGTGACGGTGATGGTGATGTGAACACGTGAATAATATAAACATAGAAATACGTGTAAGAAAATACTTATAAAGAGTTTGCACATGGTGTGGGTTCGCTAGGGTCAACGATTCGTATTAATTTGGTTGATAGGTATAACGCAATGAATTCTCCTTTTGGGAGCAATTCACCGGAAAATACCCAATATAACTCAATGAATTCTCCTTTTGGGAGCAATTCATCGGAAGATGCCCTTTTGGGGGTTCAAACACAATTTTCAAGAAGATCGTCGCTAAAGCTATAATACGATATGAAACTCTCTTTTGGAGAGATCAAAACTACGGTATGAAACTCCCTTTTGGGGAGATCAAAGCTCGCCCTTTTGGGGCGATCACCAACTCAATTAATTCTTTTGGAATCTAAAAAAGTCGATTTACGAACAACGATTACAATTTTAGCAACGTTAAACGATTTAGCACAAGGAATTTCAACCAAACTAACACGAATAATATCCCCTAGTTACTCCATACCAAGCACAAATAAGTTCTAGCTACTCATAATTTCAGAATAAACAAGATCCATAGCCAAATACATTGAATTCATAGCAAAATACGGTAGAAAAAGCACTAATTAAGGAGTTTAAGTTAAGAATTCATCACCAAATATCCTTGAAAATACATCAAAACTCTCTGAAAATAAGAAAATAGCCTCTGGAATTTTACAGAATTTTTCAGAGGGGAAATACGGCTTCTAGAGCCTCCAATACGCCCAAAATACGCCCCCAATCTGCTTGAATACGCCCAAAAACCCTAAGAATACCTTATATAGAGAGATTGCGGGTTTGGGGGCCTTAATGGGTTTAGAATTCGCTATCTGCTACCCGCATCATCTCCTAGCCGTTGGATACGAGCGGGATCGAATATTGGCCGTCGATCTTGAGCTTTGAGATTCGTGAAATGCCCGATACCGCTCCCCTTGATCTCGCATCCGAACCCAGTTCGGATTAATTCAGCGCTGTTGGATCGGAGATCCAACGGTCTCGAGCGCTCCACGTAGCCAAGTCGAGGCGCTCTTCATTCGGCCTGTCGTGCATATACTTCAGTCGTTCGTGGCCATTGGATCGAGGGCTGGACCGCTCAGATGCTGCCACGTCGGTCCGCACGATATGTAAATCGTCGCAGCTTCGAATTCGAGCAGATCGCGTTAATGGCCGTTCGATCAGGCGGGGGTGAACGAGATCGTGCCACGTGGCCTAAGAATCTCCGGATGCGGAAGTTTTCAGCTTCGTGCGATGGCCGTTGGATCTTCATCCAACGGCCTTGATTCGGCCACGTCGTCTCATTGTTGGGCGCCGTCGGATAGAGGGAGCGCCGCTAGGATTGTGCTGCGTGTCCATATTAATCGCGAGATCGCCTCCGCTTCGTTCGCTGCCTCGGACAGATCGCGACCGTTCGATCGCGATCGAACGGTTGTAATATCGCCCGCTTCGTTCGCGTTCAGCTCGAATCCGACCGTTCGATCTGCGATGAACGGGCGGGATTCTGCTACGTCGCCTCCACAAATCGAGGCCGTAGGATGCCTCTGGGGCCAGGGCCAACCCTCGCCACCCAAACCAGAGAAGGGCACGGGCCGAGCTACGTGCTCGCCCCCTCCAGACCTCTGGGGTAGGGCCAACCCTCTCCATCCAAACCAGAGAAGGACACGGGTCCGAGCTACACGCTCGCTCCCCCTTCAGACCTCTGGGGCAGGGCCAACCCTTGCCACCCAAACCAGAGACGAGCACGGACCGAGCTATGCACTCGCTCCTCCCTCCAGACCTCTGGGGCAGGGCCAACCCTCGCCACCCAAACCAGAGAAGGGCACGGGCCGAGCTACGTGCTCGCTCCCCCTTCCAGACCTCTGGGGCAGGGCCAACCCTCGCCACCCAAACCAGAGACGGGCACGGGCCGAGCTACGCGCTCGCTCGCCCCTCCAGACCTCTGAGGCAGGGCCAACCCTCGCCACCCAAACCAGAGAAGGGCATGGGCAGAGCTACGTGCTCGCTCCCCCCTCCAGACCTCTGGGGCAGGGCCAACCCTCGCCACCCAAACCAGAGAAGGGCACGGGCCTAGCTAGCGCTCGCTCCCCCCTCCAGACCTCTGGGGCAGGGCCAACCCTCGCCACCCAAACCAGAGAAGGGCACAGGCCGAGCTATGCGCTCGCTCCCCCCTCCAGACCTCTGGGGCAGGGCCAACCCTCGCCACCTAAACCAGAGAAGGGCACGGGCCGAGCTACGCGCTCGCTCCCCCCTCCAGACCTCTGGGGCAGGGCCTAGCCACGTAGCCACACCCCCGCCCCGGTAGACCTGTGATCCTCGAAAACTCGAACCTTGGGAAGAGGATAATGGCACGTAAACCGGGATAGACCTGGTGCAAACCAAGAACCGCAGAACAATGCTCGCTGGATAAATGCCGGGTCCCGATAAAGCAGCCCCCCGATGAGACTCGACGAAACGAAAGGACGCTTGGGAAATGCGCCATCAATAACGACACGCCCCCCGAGAGGCCAGGGCTGATGAACCGCGTCAGGCACCGCCTGACAAAAGCGGTTCCCAAAGAGCGTGATTCTGCGGAGCCCATTAATGGTGCCAGCTCATCGTATTAACTAGGGCGAAACCGTCAGCAGAATCCCACTATAAATAACCCCCACACTCCTTCGGAGTTTGGGGAAAGAAAAAAATATACGAGAATGAATCACAATCCCCTACACCGAGTATGAAAAAACCCGGGACACCCCGTCCAACCACGAAGGAGGCCGATATCCACCGACGGATCGCACTTCCTGAACCAACAATCGCTTCTACTCGACGATCCCTGATAGGCAACTCCCCTTACCCAAAGAACAGCCCGACCACTAGTATCCCACTCCCAACCTTTCGCGGACAGAAAGGCTGAAGGAGTGCAGCGATCAGCGAAAAAGAAGGAAAGTGGCACTGCAAACAGGAGCCCTCTCATCCCGACACAACGGGCAACAGGTTAAAACAACTTCCCGACCTGACCACGGGTTGGGTCACACCTGCCCCATTATTGTAAATATCATCGAGATCTCTTGTAATAGCTAATGAAAAAGATTGCTCCATGCGGACTCCTAATCATAGCCCAAGCGCACTCTGACTAGGTACTTCACCGAACAAAGGACAGCAAGAATAAGGCAAAAATAACAGGAATTCTCACACATGTTCGATAGGAACTTTACAACGAGAACCGGGGCCGTCCCGAAAAAACAGGGTACCCCTCGGTCCGACCTGGCCGCCACATGCAACTGAAGATCGGAGAGCGACAACGCCCCTCCACAAACCGTCGGGTCATTCCGCCTCGCCTCGCCCCGAACCCACGGATCCACAATTGCCCCGACCTCATGAGCATACCGCCAACATACAGCGATTCAACATCCCTCTCCCCTTTAACTAGCGCTCGTGGGCCGACGAATGTTGGGGGCAATTATCCCCTTAGCAAACGGTCTACTCACATCCAGCAGGTGAGTAGAAGAAACCAGGGATTTAAAGGTCCCTTCCTACAACACAAAAAGAAACCAAAAGGTCCCTTCCTCGTAATCCCTAGAGCCGCCTCCCCTCCAGCTGGGATCCCCTTCTCCCTTTTTACTCCACACTGACAGTCCCCGTTGGGTCGGCTATCTACCCCTTCTGCAACTCGACCGCCCTCACCTTGTTAGCCACCTCCCCGGCATGCCTCAATACTATATCGTCCCCCTCCCGCTTTACCCCTGGAGTTGGCACTCGACCGTAGCCATCGACGAGTCAAAGTACGCGGCCCGCCCTCTCTCAACCTCGCAGACCGCCTCAACCATTTCCACCTTCGCTCCCGTTTCCCCTAACCTCTCCCTGACCTCGCTGAGGCTGGCCCTCGCTTTATCGAGAGCCGATGGCCACCGGAGTGCGGCGCCGCAGGGTTACCATAGCCATGACCCTCTACAAAAAGACCCCGGCCGGTCAGGTACAGATAAAGAAAGGGAGGGGGCGAGTCGAGGAAGTCGGCCTACTTGCACGACATGCCACACATCGGAGCCGCACAATCACTCCGCCCCCACACGGATCAAGGACCCACGGTCCCGTTGTAGCGGGCAATACTCTGTGAGACGCGTCGCAACCCCCGAACACAAACCGAAGTCCAAGCCACCACCTCAAGGCAGGGAAGCGTTACGTCATCTGAGCCGAATCGGGCTCCCGCCTCGAGCTCGAATGTCGGGGGCAATTGTTACGACCTAAAGATCGTGGGAGTCTGACCCTTCTCCCAGAACCCCTAATGTACCTCGCTGGCTCGCCCTTCCCGAACGGGCGGCCGACCTGAAGTCAGGGCGCCCCACGCCCGAGCTTCAAAGGCCCGCCCTTCCGCCTCGGCTATCGACAGAGGCACACCCGTTCTCCCCGGCGACCCAGGACCCACCCACAAAATGTGAATGGCCGGGCCAAACCCCCCCATCAGGCCGGCCCGGTGGCCCCTCTCGGACCCAGCCATGGGGAAACGCTCTGCTAAACCCTTGTCTCATCGAACATGACAAATAACTTAGTATAAGGACGTGACTGACACTTATGCCGCCTGACCATCCGATAGAGCACCCCTGGCTGCTGTGCCCCCTAACACTTAATGCTGTCGGCCCTGACACCCTGACAAAAGCGCCCCTGGCCGTTGCGCCGTCTGACAAAAGCAATGGCTGACACTCCTGTTCCTGACATCCTCGTCCGAAGCTTCCGCTGACAGCAGGGCCAGCTCAGCACGTCGAGTCAGCATGCCAGGTCAGTCCCACCTGACCGCCTCTCATCAGGTATAAATACCCCTTCACTCCTTACAGTGAAGAGGTTGGCAAATTTAATCTCAATCTCATTATTCACACACGAGAGCAGAGGTCGTTCATATCTTTGTTCTCCCACTCATAGCTCGTCACGTACGGTCAACTCACACTCAGTCTGACCTGCGTGCCTAGCCCCCGCTTTATGTCCTATTACTGACTTAGGCATCATAGAGGCTAAGGGTTGGACCCCAACCCGGCCTCTCTGACGAGTTATTCATTGCGCAGGATAGCTCGTCCCTCGGCTTGTGTTCGCCTTCAGCTCCAGCAGTCCGATCTTCCTCAACCGTATCATGTGGGATTCGACTCCGTGGTCTGCTTCAATGACAAGCTTAGCCTCATCACCCCTCTAATCACCTATCAAATAGCCTACCCTAATCCCTTCATTAACATAACCAACGCTTAGCCTCATCACCCCTCTAATCACCTGTCAAATAGCCTACCCTAATCCCTTCATTAACATAACCAACGTGCCCTTGGTTCCCCCTAATACAAATTCATTGTACGCGAGTTCTACCCCGCAACAGTGTGTATACCCTTGCATACTTATGTGTATTTATATGGTGTGTATTTGTGTGATGTGTCGTATATAATGTGTGTATTACTCCTCTTTGTGTGATATGATTAGTTGTGTGTTTAGTATTAGTATTAGTATTAGTATTATAATCATTATTATTATGATTAGTATTAATTTATATTTGATTGATGATGGCATTCTTGTAGTAACAAGTAGGTGTGTAAGTTAGCAAAGGGGGGTAAGAGTAGTGGCAACCAATGTAATTATACACTCAAGTTGGAGGGTATTTATATAGAAGGGTAATTAGGTCATTTTCTCTCCATGACATCTTCTAGGTCCTTGACTCTTTGACCTTACGGATGAAGGAAAAGAAAAGAGAGAAGCAAAGTAAAAGAAAAGAAGGGAAAAGAAAGAAGAAGAAAAATCTAAAATTCTTTTGTTTTCTCCTCTTTTTCCTTTTCATTTTCGTTTTTCCCCTTCACTTAGTCTTTCAACCCGAATTTCCAAGATGAAATACCTCTTTTTCCTCCTCCTTAGAGCCATGGTGCAACCCAGTAACTAGTGGGAAGAGATTTGGAACTAAAAAGAGAGGAAATCATGAAGAAAGGTGGTGTTTTTGGAGACTTGAAGAAAGTTTGTGTCTTGTTGGGTTTGGAGCTAGAGAAAGGAAGGATTCATGGAGGAATTGAAGCTTCATAGAGGTAGGATTCATACTCCATCTATTATGTTGCTAGCATGGCATCATCCTTGCTAAAAAGGGGCTCTTTTCTTAAAGAAATGCATTGTTATGAGCACTTTAGTTCATTCTTCATGTCATTATGCATCACTTGCCCTCTTTATGATATTATTGTAATAAATATTGTGTCTTTATGATATGAGGATGTTTATCTTACTATGAATTTCAAGTCTTAATAAAGTTGCTAACTTGTGTCAAGTAGATAAATTTGTGGATTCTATCTTTTACTGTTTGCAGAATTTCAATACAAGTATGACTGCATATCTCACATGATAAGCTTAAGAAAAATATGAAATAAATATATGTTGTAGCTTATGGAATCTGGGTTAATGTTCTTTTTGGGGTTTTTCCTAATTCAGTAATTAATTAGGGTTAAACAGACATTTTCTGCAGCAAAAAGAATTCTGACAGCTTTGACACTATCCCACTGTTTTAGCTTTATCTCCCACTGTAGATGTGCAAATTCTACATTCTTGGACAGTTTCGAAATGTACACTTATCTACAATTTCCATGTTGTGCTTTTAACATAGATCTGATTGTAACTGGTAGTAATTAAGTGATTTACTTGAAGCAGATTTCAGCATTTACACAGAATTCCAGTCACTTACCATATTGGCCACTTTAATTCACACATTCATAAGGATTTTCTGAAAATTGGTATGACAATCTAAAAGTTAAAGATCTACACCTTTCTAGTTGTAAATTTTCTGAAATTTTAACTAGAATTGCGTGATAACAGTCTTGTTTGAAGACTTCCTGCATTTTCCTGCACTTGTTATATGTTATGGCATTTGGTTCATTATGCCATGAGTATTTATATGATGATGTGAGGTTAAGGCACGAAAGCATGTTTAGTAAAGTTTAAATTGAAATATAACTTCATCATTAGTTTTATAAGAGTTACATATTGTGCAAGTTAGCAAGTATGTTTAAGCTAACTTGTTGTGGTTTGAGTTGTATGCTTATCATTAAATTGTAGTGGTTTAAGTGCACTTGAGTTGTAAGTTCATCATTAAATTATATGTAGTTTATGGAATATGGTTTTGAGACAAATTGCAAGGGAACTCAAATTAATTCCATTTAAAGTTTTCATTCTGATGGGAATGGAATGCTAAAGCAAGTTGTTCCTTATGAATTGGCTAAGTGAACAGGAGATGTTGCTTGTTTCAATGTGGCCAAGGGCCGGTTGTGATGATGGAGGGATATATGGTTGTTCTCATCCTTTGTGTTGCACGCTTATCTCTTGCATTTCAATGTATGCTAGCCAAGTTGTCCCTTTTGTCACCTTAATATTGCTTATTAAGTTTAAATGCCATTGGAATATGCTAGCCTTGTAGTTTCAAGGTCATTCTATTGTTGTATGTTATCTCAACACTTCTAATGTTGTATGCATTTCTAATGTTGTTAAATGCAAGTTCAATGAAGTTGGAAATACAATTCCCTTTATGTTTTATGCTAGCTTACTTAACTTAAATACTAACAAAGAATATGGATGCCTCGGATTGCCATATGGCAAGTGAGCGCCCTAGAAAGGGGTAGGGGAGAACTGGTTCCTAGTAGGGTATGAGGACTGGACTATGTTGTGAAAGTGTTAATGTACATTGCTCAGTTTCGGGCACTTTATGGTGATTGTCGTACCTTGCTTAGTTTTGGGTACGATGTGTATGATGTTGTGGAGTTTCCTCACTCCCACTCCGATGCGGGTGAATGGGTGGTGTAATGTCACGTTCCCCAGGATACCCGAGAAATACGGATCCGTCCCAGGTTCTCCCAGTACGAAGGGAGAAAAGAAAAAAAAAACAGAGAAACCGACAGGCCACTGCGCACTGCTGGTGTAGTACATGTAATGTTCCCAAAATCAAACAACCAAGACAAGGCACAAAAGAACCAAACCCAACAAGACAAGACAACTATACAGAAGAAGCACAGGCAAACATTGCATTTATATATAACAGTCCATTGTACATCAACTTATACATACATCAAGTACATCGACAACTCACCCCAAAAAGAAACCCCAAAAGTACAAGTCTCTCTCTCCTCACCACCCCCAACTAACAACTAGACTCTCAAGTCAACCTGTAGTTCCATTTGCCACCTCCAATCACCAACACCTGAAAAACAACGGGTGGGGCACGTCAATGCTTGACCCAATAGGAAATCCAACTCCACCTCAAATGTCACTTCCTACTATGTAACCAGAGGCATGTACATAGTGATGATGATGCAGGTAACATAATGGCATGTCAAAGCAGAAGCATTGTGTCTCAAAGTAAAATAGACAACAACAACAATAGCAAAGGGTATAAGAGGGAAAGGGTTACAATAATCACATGAACAACGGCTAGAACGAGCTAACGGAAATAAACAACAACAAAAACAACACAGAGGTAAAGTTGCGCATGACTACAAATTAAATAACTATTTATTTAAATGTCATTTGGAAACTTGGGTGTGTCGTTGAATATGAGGAACTGGACTCCGTCCCGAGGTGGGGGCGGTAAGGAGCACCCGCCAGTGGTACACGAGCACTATTTCTTTAACGGGGCCTCTCACTCCACCCATTCCCTCGCACCGGTGTGCAAGTGAGGAAAACTCCACAACATCACAATACATTGTACCCGAAACTGAGCAAGGTGAGATCACCACAAAGTACCCGAAACTGAGCAAGGTACATAACACATCACCAGTAGTCCAATCCTCATACCCTAATAATACCTAGTTTTCTCCAACCCATTTTAGGGTGCTCATCTGCCATGTGGCAGACCGAGACATCCCTATCATTTATTAATATTGAAGATACTATGTTAAGAGAATTGTAATTAAACAACTTTAAGGTGACATAAGGAATATAAAGCATGCATCATAAAGAAAGCAACATAAAACATGCATTAAAATTAAAAGGAATAACAAGTAACATGAACTTTCCAATATGAACCATACAACATCATGCTTCATTAGAGTTCCCTTGCCAATTACCACAACACCATTCTCCATTAACATAAACCATTCTTCCAACTTAACACAACTTTATTAGGGTTCACTTGCACCATGAACCATTTTCCACATTCATCTCTCACTTTCATTTCCCATGTATCTCAATTTCCTTTCATTTAGGCATTTCCACAAATAAGTGATGTTCATTAATCACACAACCACACTACATTAGCATTTGCATGTGACAATGACATAAATAACATTACACCATGTAATAACACTAATTAAGAGTAATTATGGCAAGAATGACGACAATTAAGGATTAAAAGCAACGTTTCCATAATTTAGCTTGCTGGAAATTGCAGCCAGTCAGTAAAGGGGACTGTTTCTAGGGAATTCCAATTCGAATTTGACAAAAGTCATAACTACAAAGTTGTAGATATGCCATGTTTGCATTCACCCACCAATTTTAAGAAAATAATGTTGAGTGTACAATTTATCACAGGCAAAACCCTACATGGTATCAAATCTGTTATCTGACAGCAACATTGAGACAAATGTTTCAGTGAATTAGAAATAATTGTAATTTGAATTAGATCAAGATCAACACAAGAAAATTGTAGCTGATGAAGTCAGCTTTCTAGATTGTCCAAGAACACCTAATTTGGCCCATTACAGTGGGCATTGTAACTGTTTTAGTACAAGGTGTCAAAACTAATAGAATTCTGCTATGTTGCAAACTATCCCCCTTTTCTCCTAATTTCTTAACTGAACATGTGATATATTATATATGATTATAGGGTAGAATTTCGTGAACTGCATGAATATAATTTTTATAGAATTTAATTCAAACTAGATAGTAGTTATGAAGGACTGAAGTAACTATTAAACTTCAGGAATTTCTAGGGACATATAACAAGGAGATTTACTTATACAACTAGCATGAAAATATCATGAAAGTTGAAGTTGGATTCCTACCGCTTGTAGCCTCGGATCCCTCCCCAAATCCAAGCCTTCAACATCTCTTTTAAGCTCCCCTCTTCAAGCTCTAATCTTGGCTCCATCTTGTTCTTGAAAGTCGTCTTTAAAAAGCTCCTACAAGAAAGCTCCCAATTTCCACTTGCTATGACATGGTAAGAGGGTTCTAATGAGTGTAGAAAGGGAGAAGTTTGTTTGCAAGATGAGAGAAAAGGGAGGGGAGAGTGGCCGGCCATGGTAGGAGGGAGAGTGGAGAGAATTTAGAAGAGAAAAGGGAAAGGAAAGTTGAAGAAAAGAGAAGAAGGTTCCCATGAAATATCCTCTCCTTAACCTTATCCATAAGATAAGCATGCATCACTTAAATGACTAAAATACCTCTCCCTCTTCTAGGTATTTACAAGTATGCCATTTCTTTATGCACACATCCCTCTCTAAATTACGAAAATGCCACTACCTCAGCCCTTCTCACACTAGTCCATCTACACCAATCCTACACACCCATTAACACACATACACACACCATTATACAACCACATTCATGCATCACAGATCCGTGCATCACCTCATAATTCATGCAGTACACTACACTCACATTACTAAACACACTACATTACTAATACATAAGCATTCAACAAGAATCCATTGGCAAACATGCAAGCAACCAATAAGAATACACCATTAGCATCAATTAGTAACACTTATAAGACTAATAGTAAGTCTAATTACTAGTACTACTCCTAACCACACAATCACACAATATTATTATACCGCTTCATAGTTCACTGCACACACTACATGCACAATCAACCATACAAACACATGCAACTATGTACTCACTTGTATACACGCATATACACAATACATAGTACATAGACATATACTCTATTTTCACACAAAAATATATGCCATACGTATATGGCACTCTGGGCCATTACAGGTGGAGTGAGAGGCTCCGTTAAGGAAACAGTGCTCGTGTACCACTGGAGGGTGCTCCTTATCGCCCAACTTGGGGTGTAGTCCAGTTACTCATATTCAACGACACACCAGATTTTCAAACAAAATTTAATTAAATACTTGAGTGCTTTAACTTTCCAATGTGTGATTCCTATTTTCAGGTGTTGGTGTTAGAGTTGGCAGCATGTGTCTGGAGTTGAATTAGAGTGGCAGGAGTTGAGTTGATGTGGGTTGGGTAGTGAGATGAGTGCGAGTGACCATGTACTTTTGGGTTTGTTGGGGAGAGTTGTCATGATTGTATAAGATATATAACCGCGATGATGCATAATGGATGATAGTGTATATAAAGATTAGTATTCTTCTTTTCAGTGTTTCTTTGTGGTCTCTGTAATTTTATTGTGTTATGTGTATATGTTTCTTGGAAACATTACAGGTACTATCCCAGCAGTGCGCAGTAGACCTGCAGTCAGAATACTCTCTCTCTTCACCATCGACTTCCCGGGGTATCCTGTGGAGCAGGGCATGATAGGTGGTGGCCCATGCAGGTCTCCTCACTTCGGCTCTGTAAGTGTTGTGCGTGTAGTGTTCCGAGGGTAGGCAAGTCTTAAGGTGGGTAGAAGTCTAGCCTTATGATAGAGCCCTTACGTTAGACATTCCGAGGATGGACTGTATTTTAAGGTGTGTATATTGTAGTGGCCCTAGTGACATATACGTAGGGCATGTCTATTTTTGTGTATTGTGTAGTGTATTGTGTGTGTTTACATATGTAGTGAAATATATTATGTAGTGTATATTGTGTTTTACGTAGTGCGTAAAGTGATTGTACTATTGGAGTGTTATTTGACTTATTATGATTGTGCTTGTGTATTAGTATTGAGTTAGTGTGTTTATAAGACATGCAGTAATATATGATTGTGGATTATGATTGTATATGTATGGTAGTGCATTTGTTAATAATGGTGGTTTATATGGTAGTGCATTGTGTATTGGTGATAATGCATTATTAGTAGTAGTGTTAGTAATAGTATTATTATTGTTCTTATTCTAATTATTAATGTTGTTATTAGTAAATGGGTGATTATTGCTAATGGCATTGTTGTAACTACTTGACTTGTATAGTATTATTATTATTATAGTTGTTATTATGCCATGATTAGTGATTATGATTATTATTAATGTAACGGTCGCTTTTCGATCGTGTGTTTTTCTGCGCGTACATTCTTTTCCGTACATGTATTTATTGTGGCATCCTCTTGTATCCCAAACGCGCGATGTTATATATCGTTATGACCTTGGAAAGCGTAGTTATTTGTGGAATTTTTTGTGAACGTCATTTCACGGGTCGTTCTCCCACAAACCAGCTTTGATTGAAGGGGTGTCGTATTTTTAGACTTCGAAGTTTGATCTTTTTATTTTTAGTTCTATTTTCCGTTAACCTAGCACGTGACCGATCATCGAAGACTCGATCCTCTCGTCGACGCGGTTATCTCGATATTTTTCTTGTATTTATCGGACACTGTTAGACTGACCATTCACTCTAATCATCTTTAATATCTAATTAGCCTAAACTAATTCAGAATTCAATCCCTAATTAAATCAAATCTGATCTAATCCCCTAGGAATCCTACGTATCATCAAATATCTCCCTTAGCTATGTGCCACACTAGTTGTACCTCCTCCTCTCTCACACTCTCTCCAATCACCCTTAAGTGCACCCCTATTCTACCCATTTTAGCAACTCACCCTCTTATTAACGCATCTTAGCCTAGGGTTTTCTCCCAACACAAAACGCAGCCGCCAGCCACCTTCCCCTTAGCCATCACTGGCCTTCCATTGTCGGCCATCACTCCGGCTAGTCTGCCTCTCCCATCTCCCAAGCCTCAAAACCGCCCAGCAAAGCCCCATAAACTGCCGAACCCCTTCACCACACAAACCGCCAGCCACCCCTTCATTGCTCCACCCTCGTGCGCAGCCTCCTCTTAAAACCGACAGTAGGCCGAATCCCCTTGCTCTCCACCATTGACAGTCGCGCAACCACCCATCGCAAGCACTAAAAACTGCAGTAAGCCCCTAAAAACTGCCACCCAACTTCCCTTGCACAGCCAACCTCCTCCACAACCGCATGCCAGCCGCAAGCTCCCCAGGCCGAGACACCCTGCGCCTCTCCCAAAATAGGTCCGGCCCTCTCCTCGCCCTTGAACGCAGCCATACCCTCCACCATTGGTTGCCATACATCATCTTCCCACCGGCGTTAGTGTTGCTCACTGTCGTGCCCCTATTCGCTGTCCGCGGCCATCTTCGTCGCAAGCGTATACCGTACTTTGTTCGCTACCGAAATTCAACCCCTGACGTCGCTACCCGACATCAGTGTAGCTTTCGCGTCGTGTTAAGGTAATTCCCGAACCGTAGGAACCCACACATCGCCGGTTTAACAAGATAAAAATCGTAAATTTCATTGCTTTGGTTAAATCACTAATTGAAGTTAATAATACAGGACTGTATGTTAGATGTTTGGTTTGAGCACATAGGCAGATTCTGGACTGTCGATCTGAGACTTGTGGACGATTACTTCTGGCAAATGGAACTTGCACAGTTAAATATTAAAGCCATGTTTTAGGCTATTCTGAGTTTTTGTGTAAAAGAGACTACACGGTGAAATGATAGTCGCCTAGACACCATATTTGATCTAGCTTGACAACGAAGCTAGATCCGACACCATATTTGATCTAGCTTGACAACAAAGCTAGATCTGAAACCCTTGCCATGTCATTTCATGCATATCACATGTCACATTTACTTTTAATAAACTCTACACGTGCAATAACTGCTTTTTATACTATCATGTTGCATATCGCATGTCATTTCATGCATTGAATGTCTTGTCATGAATGTGTAGCACATGCTACAAATGAAATGTAAGCGGCGATGAGTAGGATTCTGACTCCTATATCATGAATGAGGCTAGGTCAATCCTATGCCATAAATACTTACTGGCTCGTGATCCAGAAGATGAGCGCCAGTTCATACACACGTGGATGGGCAGGGTTAAGCGATCACTCAGCGTAGAAGTGTGCCTGTATAGAAATTTCAGTTGAATGGCGTAAGACCTGTGCACGACGTGAACGCATGTTTTACCGCTTTTCATGAAATATAGTTTAGTAGCTTTTTGCTACGACGTGTCATGCAAATGTTAAATATCGTGTTCATTTTAATTGCTGCATTCATCAAATATTATGCCATATCATCATATTTTAGAACTGCTAGTTGTATTCATTACTTTTAACTTTCCTTGCACAAAAGTCTCATTCTTTTTACTTTTGAAGATTTTTGCTGACATGCACTCTTTTCTCTTTGGGTGTCGCATGTGTCATGCCCTATTTAGCACTATACGTGTATTCTACTGTATACACGTGGTATTTCTACCTACGATGCATATGTAGGCATGAAATAATTATGGATATCGATGTATGTGACATAGTGTAAGGGGGATTGGGCCGTAATACGTGGCTAAGGACGAGAATGCGAAATGTGAATGCGGGAGAAGTGCGAATGACGTCGTGTGTATTATATAACGCGTATGTATTAGACGTGCGTGTGTAATGCATGTATGCATGCATGGATGCATATGGATGTGTGTAGGGAGAGCCATGCTAGTGTGAAAAGGGGTTAGGGGTCAATGGCAACCCCGTAAATTTTTAGAAAGGTTAAGGGCAAAACGGTCATTTGGACTAAAGCTGCTGTGCGTACATACTAAAGTTGTGTGTGCATAAAGTAATGGCAATCTTGTAAATACCTAAAAGTTGAGGGGCATTTTTGGAAGGGTATTGTAGTCATTTTAGGTGATTCATGGCTTGGTGAGCAAGTAAGGGTGTGTAGATTTTTCTAAAAGAAAATCTTTTCTTTCTTTCTTGAACTTTCTCCTCCCCTCTCCCTTTCTCTTTCCCTCTTCCACCCAATTAGGCCGGCCACCCCATCTCCCTTTCCTCCTCCTCATTCAACTCAAAAACCCTAATTTCCATTTCCAATTAGAAGGTATCCTAGCTAGCTTCAAGAGCGAAGGTGGAGAAGAAAGAATGAAGGAAAAGAGGAAAATTCAAAGTTTTGAGGTAGGAATCTACTTGGACTTGGAACTCCATAAATTGGTTCTTGTGATCATGTTTTTATAGCATGTTTTTATCCAATAAGTGATAGGGATAGTCAAATTTATATGCCATGGCTTAATTTCACAAATTTCCCCTTGAAATTCTTAGTAAAACCAACTCCTTTGGAATTCTGAAATTCTGATGTCTATTGTTGCTTCAATTCTGGTTAATGTAGCTTGAATTTGGTCTCGAAAAAATATGTACATGTAGATCTTGAAGTTATACCGTAAAATCATATAAATTTTGATATATGTTCAATTCATGAATTAGGAGAAAAAATTCCATCTTTACAATGTGTCTGTATGATATGCAGTCTTGACACAGTTCAGTAGAATTGACCTCAGCACCTTCACACACAATGGAATTTTATGTTCTTGGTCTTGTTAGAAATTTAATAAGTTTATCTAAAATTTTATCACAGTGCTTATATGTCGAATTTCTGGCTGCAACATGCCCAAAATTGGCTTTCAATACATACCCCGAAATCTGTCTGAAAAACAGATTTGACATACTTTACCAAAAAATTCACTATAAATCATATACTTAATATTTTTGCTTGAAATTTTATCTGTGAATCCAGGACTAACATATCTATAACTTTCATTGAGGAAGTTTTGCTAAATTCTGACCATAAATGGGTGATATGAGCCATCTTTTATGACTGCACGTGTAATTCCTGCAAGCTAAATGGATAAGTGGTGTGATGAATTGTGCATTGTTGCTAATCCACCCTCTGTGATACATGACTATTGTTTTTACATAGAATATATGCGAATAATATGTTTTGTTAATTTGTTTGCTAATGTGATTACAGACATATACGTCACGCTCACCATGTGTTTGTGAAAATGCCTAAGTGTAGGCAAATGCCAAAAATGTGAGGAATATTCAATCATATGGTTATGAAATGAGATTTGATATGAACATGTAATGTTGGGAGCATGTCAGGCATGGTACCATATGTGATGTGATGATGGGTTGATATGACTACGATGGAGGGCATGACACTTCGGTGCATGACCCATGTTGATATGAATATGGAATGTGATGCCATGCAACATGACTCCTTCAGTACTAAAATGATAAAATGAAACTCTTGAATGTCTCAGTCCTCTCTAATGAGGGTGAGTTAGCAAAACCTGGGTTTAGGTGGAATTTGAGTAAATTGTGGTTATAAGGCCTGGACTGAGAAGTTGGGGGAAATGATTATGTGATATGTGATATTTATACCCACTCTTCTTTACCGGGAGTTGAGGGGACATATGGAGGTTGTGTTATTATGGGAGAGCCTCACTCCTGCCAGGGACGGGGGAGCTGAGAGGCCCGGTGTACAGTGCTCGTGTCCACTGCGTCATGTGCTATATTCACCCCAAATTTGGGGTGAAGTCCAGGTCCTGGTATCACACAATTTACCCAAGTTCCAATTAATTCAATTATAAAATAATAAAATAAGAATTTGCGTCTTACTCCTTCTGGTTGCAGCACTTCCCCTTCTATTTGCCTGTTTCTTTATGACTCTGAGTCATGCCTCAGGCACATGTACTTATCTTATAAGATAATGGTTGCTTGCACACTTGTGTTATTATTATTATTCGTGCTAACCCTTTTCTTGCAGTAACTCGACATTGGACCGCAGGTATGATCCCCTTGTTTAGTTATTTAATTTTCATTATATTACTTAGTTACATGCCCTATTTCTCTTGCCTTGCCTTGTGGATTGATATCTTAGAACAGTGTTCCAAATCTAAGTTGGTTCCTACTGGGGCACGCATTGACGTGCTCCTCCCCATTTTTCAGGTAGCAGGGTCAGCATGGTTAGAGGTGACTTGGAGTTGGGTTTCAGGGGTAGTACTCGGTGTGAGCTGTAGCTTGAAGAGTGACTTGGTTGTCTTGGGAGGTGAAGAGTGTTGGTGTATGTGAAATGATGTATCTGGGTTATGTATATAAATGAAAGTTGTTATATAAAATGTGTTGTTGTTGCCCGATGTCATTTGTGAGTTGTTTGATATTATAATGGAGCTGCACTTGTACTATCCCAGCATATGCGCAGGGCCTGCATATTCAGCTTCCCCTTACTCTCTCTTCTCCTCTCTCACCAGCCTCACTCTTCAGGATACTTGGAAAAATGAAAAAATTTAAATGCCGGGTATTCTGGGGAACGGGGCATGACACATGTTAGGTTTTGAGTCTGAGGTAGTGCTGAGGGCGACCAGTTGCTGACGTCGAGCTTGAGGTTTCTGCTGACGTTCAGTTTGAGGACACCGGAGACCTATCCTAGTCTCAGTTGGAGACTTTCTCTTAGTTGCTGTTTGTTTCCTAATAGCTGCTGTTAGGTTGTTTGGTGCGTAGCACCTTATCTTTGTATTAGTTTCGTCTATGCTTGGGGCCTTTTCTTTTCAGTCTCTTGTACCTTATTTTATGACTTTATCGCTGGATGTTTGGAATAACAATTGGATGTTGCTTTGAATGTTGGTTATTATTGCCTGCTTTCAAATTATTATTATTGTTGTTTCATGGGTTATTTAGTACCGACCCCCTGTGTTTTCTCCGAAATTAGCAACACCCCCTATGGTTTCAATAATTAGTAAGACCCCCCTATGGCACCCAATTTTGGACCCCCTCCCCCTGTTTAGGGGGGTCTTCCTATAGGCGGGGGAGTCCAAATTGGATACAATAGGGGGGTCTTACTAATTATTGAAACCATAGGGGGTGTTGCTAATTTCAGAGAAAACACAGGGGGTCGGTACTAAATAACCCTTGTTTCATTGCAATGCAAGAATCTGCAAATGGATGAACACAAAAACGCTATCAGACTGTAGCTTCACAGCTTCAGTCTGAGCGGACCTCTTCACGTTTCGCCTTCCTTACTTGGGAAGTGGGGCGTGACAGGTTTTTGTGGTGGTCCATACAGGTTGTTGCACCTGTGAAATATCAAAACAACGATAATAATAAACTGATGGAAATTGAATTCCACCCCTAAGTAATTTTGATGATGAGCACACCAAATGAATGCTTAGTGTACTAACTACACTACACTTTAAGTATACAGATTTCGTGAAGCTCTACTAATACTCCAAGAAGCACGCATCAATACTCCACGACAAAGACGAACATGGCTAAACTCAAGTGATGAAGCTCAAGCTCAAACAAAACAAGAAGCTCAAAGAGAAGCTCATCAAAGCATCATCAAGTTGACTAAACTGCCGAAGACATGTTCAGAGTCTAGTGTGAGTGTGTCGTGTCTTTTAGGATATTTGTCAAAGCCATATCAAATAGACAACACACACACACAAATGATTTCGAAACAATTTTTAACTATCTTCAAAAATAGTTTTTTAAAGAGCTTTTCTAGTCACTTCATAATTCTCGTAGTGAAACTCCACGCACCCTGGAGTTAACTACTCTTTTGACTAGAACAACAGGAAAAACTCCTCTGGGAGTCGACTACCAAAAGTAGGGAGTCGACTACTTGTCAGGGACGAAAATTTCCTAGACTCCTCTGGGAGTCGACTACCTATAGAGGGAGTCGACTACCTGCTGGAAATTTTCAGACGTTTTGAATTTGAATTTTAAAATCTTTTGAGAAATTTACTCCGAAATTTTTGGGACAAAAGTCAAACCAAATTTGAAATTCAAATCTCAGTTTTTCCCTATAAATAGAGCTTAATTCTTTTGTGAAATATACAAGATTGAAAAATCAAAATTCGTAAAAGCTCTCGTGAATCAAAGCTCTCTAATTTTTCTCTCTAGCCAATTTTAATTTCAGTTTTTGATCTTGCAATATTTTCCCAATTCTTTTGAAGATCATATTATTATTTTGTTGGCTAAATTGTTTTTCAAAATCCTCTCTATTATTTCTCTCTAATTTTATTTGAAGGATTTTTGAAAAAGCTCTAGATCACAAAGAACTTATCTCGTATCTTTGTGTGATCTAGACTATCATTCTATTAAGCCACTACACAATTGTCTATCTTTTGATTGGCTATAGAATCGGGTGTATTTTCAATCTCTATCATTTATTGTAGAGTATTGAACAAATCTCTTATTGTGTTAATTGTTGGAACACTAGACAAGTCTAGTTGTTGCCAGTTGGAAAGTCCTCGGTTTGAGAGGCAAGGGTAAAACCCTAGACAAGTCTAGGTGTTGTGATCAGAAATCCTGGTCAAGGCTAGGTCGTTGGAAATCCTAACAAGTGAAGTTAGGTGCTTGTATTTGCCAAGGCAAATAGTGGAAATCTCGTATCGGATTGGTCGGGGACTGGACGTACCCGGGTTGCGGGGAACCAGGATAAAATCCTTTTGTTTGCGCTTGTTGATCTGTGTTTGATTATCTTTTCATTCATATCTTCTATCTACAGCAAAGATCAATTTTATCTATATACGCCGAAATTCATATTTATAATCTTATTTGTCCTAACATATTCTCTGGGAGTCGACTACTGCTCATAAGGAGTCGACTACCTGCTGTGAAATTTCGCTGTGCATTTTTAATTATATTGTTGATTAAGAACCAAGCGTAGATCACTCTACTTGGTTTCTTAGGCAACGTTAGAAGGAGTTTATTTGTGTTAATATCGTTGAGCGAAAAAGTTTTAGTATTTGATCAACACTATTCAACCCCCACTTCTAGTGTTGCTTGCCATCCACAAGATCCAACATAAACATCCATTGAAACGTTCGAAATATTCGAGTCATAAAATTTGAGTCTGATGTGAACGTTTTCTTTGTCTTAGATGGTAGGAAGACTTAAATAGACGTCTAAGTTTGATAGTCAGAGACCTCGAAGGCGTATTTCCGGAAGATGTTCCAGGTTTATGCTCCAGAAGAGATCGCAATCTTGATCCTCTAATGACCCTTTCCTTGAGATCTCTATTGCAGTCTAGTTCATTAGACAGTCTTAGTGCTAAGTTTCTCCTAATCTTTAGTCGGCCCGGTAATTAAAACCCCTGATTTCTATCATTTTCCTAATCATTACACTTTTGAGCTAATGACCATAGAATCCCATCGTAGCGGATTCATTAAGTTATTTCCCAGTCGTATTTACGTTTTAAATATTTGATTCATTTCCTTGCTTTCGTTTCACGTGATTCCTTCATGTCGTTCATCATCAATAGTTGAATCTTCCACATTACCATCCTGATCCTTCGAAAAGTATTTTCAATATTATTTTTTCTGAATTCCTTCCCCAGTTTAAATTCTTTGAAAACATTTAGCATGAGCTTAGACTTCCTACCCTTCGGTTGAATTAAAATCACTTTTTGAATTTTGAAACTTTTTCGCCGAAATATTTAAATTACTACCTTATAATATTTTCTAACCTATATCTTTCATACTCATATGAATATCTTACTTCCTTCATACGATGATCTTTCTATAATCCAATACACACTTTCTTCTTCTACTATATATATACTACTCAAAATTATTTCAAACAACTCATTGTACCGACCTCTAAATATTTTTCTATGCGAAAGAAAACTCCAACTTTTCAATAATGTCCTTTTTTTATATTCTTCATTTTTCCCTACTCCAAAGTTCTTAGTCCAAAACTAGTTCCAATGGCAGAACAGTCACTTCATCTCTATATTAATTATTTTTCGTCTAAACCCTACTTCGTATTTTAACTTATATCATCTACACGCTATTCTCCTGTGTTTTATAAGGATATTATTATATCTTTCTTTTCCTTACTTAAATATTCACAATTATATCTCTGTTTCACCCGACCAATATTCCCTTATCCACGCCTCATCTGTACCCGTTCATCCCGATCTTGTTTCGTTACGCTATTTGATTTCGATTCCCCTACTATTGCTTAGTCATCCTACTAGTGCTTGTCGTTGCCTATGTCAACCTTAGTATAGTATGGTGGGCCCATTAGTATTATTGTGATGTCGTAGTGGTGCATGCATATAGGTAGAGCGTGTGGACCCGTGTGTGTGAACCCATGTGTACCACTCATGTATGAGTGTGCTCCCCTTAGTATATTAATGATTGTCTCTTGTGTTATATATACATACTAAGTATTATTCATGATATATATGAAGTTGTATAAATGATAGTATTTATATATGTGTGTGTGGATAGCTATACCACTTTAGGGATGTCTGTGTATATTAGAATTAGTGTTGGAATATCTACTAGTGGTGTATGTAGTATGAAGGTACATGTAAATACTTGAAATTGTATACTAGTAAAGTCATGTGCATGTTATGTGTAATGATAATAGGTGTACTTATAGTTAAGTGTGCATGCCTATTATATGATCTATATGTTAGCACGTATGAGCGTGTGCTCGTACGTAAATATGTATGTGCTTAGTCATAGGTAGACATATACATACTGTATGAATATGTGTGATATACGTATGATAATAGGGTTATAATTTTGTATAGTACTGCTTGCCTTTACGGGATGTTGTGTGTGTACGTGTATACCATGAGGTGTACACGATTATTGTATGTCGTAACTGTGTATGGATAAGTACATGTAGTAGTATACTAATTATATGTAAATTGCTATGGTGTGAATATATTATATGTATGTCTATGTTTTGTGTAGATATGTGGTAAGCATATAAGAATGTGGGTATGGTATGCATGCAATGAGTATGCGTGTAGTAATACGTATGTGACTATACGATGTATGCATGTATAGGATAGTGTATTATGATTGTATACATGTACTGATATTTGTAATATTATTATAGTATGTAAAGTGATTGTATTATGCGGGTGTTACTTGACTAAATATAAAGTGTGGTTGATATTATTATGCGTATATGATAGCTTGTGTTTTTACCTGTATTGTGTGACGAGTACTATGATTACGTTGGTATATGTATATATAAGAGTGGTGTGTTGGTATATGTATAAATATCATGTTATGAATATAAAGTATTCTGGTTCTTGTATGGGTCTTTGAGTCTCACTCATACATGAGTGGGTATACTCTAAATATACTGCTATATTTGTATGTGGTTTGTGTATAGTGATATGAACATAGTAATGGATGATGTGTGTATAGTGATAGGGTTGGTTGTTCATGTTTACGTTATACACGTGGTTGTGGGTGGCTATACCATTATATAGATATATGTGTTGGTTTTGTAGTATAGTTCTTTACGAATGTTTTACATGTTTAAATGTATATATGCTATCTAAACTAGGTGTGTAGAATGTGCTAAGTATATAGTGGTATGAGTGGCATCTATGAATAGTATATTAGCGTGTGTGGGCGTGCACCATGCACGGGTAAGTATGTGCTTAGCTATATGTGGTTGTGATTATGGTATGTGTGTTGTGTCTTGAATATAGTTATAGGATTGTATGTGATGTGTGTATATGATGAGGTATCTGCGTGTATTTGAATAACTATAGATTTGTGTATTTATAGTAGGGGTGAATGTGTTTAGATATAGCAAACATGATTTAGTATTGTATGGTGTGATTACATGCATTGATATGTTTGGTGTTGATTGTACACTAGGGGACATAAGGGAGTAGTATATCCATGTTCGTTTTGTACATAGGTAGTTATCTATACGTGAAGTACCACGATTGTATTTGCTGGTGTGAAACTATTTTTATGTAGGTATTTGTACCATGGGTATGTGATAAGTGAGTGATAGTTATATAGGGGATGTACGTGACTATATGAATGATTGAAGTACGTGTATGAACTTGACTGTCTATGATAGGTATAAGTATAGAATATGCATATATATACATGTTTGTAGTATTAATGTTTGACTACCTAGTGTATATATAAGCACTTGTAGTAACTATACATGGTTTGAATTATAGTGTGATATGATTAGGGTAGTTACTAGAATGACTAGATATATTTTTAGTTAAAAAGTTCGAGGACGGACTTTGCTCTAAGGTGTGTAGAATGTAACGGTCGCTTTTCGTTCGTGTGTTTTTCTGCGTGTACATTCTTTTCCGTACGCGTATTTATTATGACCTCCTCTTGTATCCCAAACACACGATGTTATATATCGTTGTGACCCTCGGAAAGAGTAGTTATTTGTGGAATTTTTTATGAACGTTATTTCACGGGTCGTTCTCCCACAAATTAGCTTTGATTGAAGGGATGTCGTATCTTTAGACTTCGACGTTTGATATTTTTATTTTTAGTTCTGTTTTCCATTAACCTAGCACGTGACCGATCATCGTAGTCTCGATCCTCTCGTCGACACGGTCGTCCCAATATTTTTCTTGTATTTATCGAACACAGTTAGACTGACCTTTCACTCTAATCATTTTTAATCTCTATTTAGCCTAGACTAATTCAGAATTCAATCCCTAATTAAATTAATCCCCAAGGAATCCTACGTATAATCAAATATCTCTCTTAGCTATGTGCCACACTAGTTGTACCCTCCCCCTCTCTCACACTCTCTCCAATCACCCTTAAGTGCACCCCTATTCTACCCATTTTAGCAACTCACCCTCTTATTAACGCATCCTAGCCTAGGGTTTTCTCCCAACACAAAACGCAGTCGCCGGACCTTCCCCTTAGCCATCGCCGGCCTTCCATTGCCGACCATCACTCCGGCCAGTCTCCCTCTCCCATCTCCCAAGTTGCAAAACTGCGGCCAGCAAAGCCCCATAAACTTACGAATCCCTTCACCACACAAACCACAGGCCACCCCTTCATTGCTCCACCCTAGCGCGCACCCTCCTCCATAAGCTAACAGCAGGCCGAATCCTCTTGCTCTCCACCATTGACAGCCGTGCAACCACCTATCGCAAGCACTAAAAACTGCCGTAAGCCCCTAAAAACTGCCACCCAACTTCCCTTGCACAGCCGGCTTCCTCCACAACCGCACGCCAGCCGCAAGCTCCCCCAGGCCGAGACACCCTGCGCCTCTCCCAAAACAGGTCCGGTCCTCTCCTTACCCTTGAACGCAGCCGTGCCCTCCACCATTGGCTGTCGTACATCCTCTTCCCGTCGGCGTTAGTGTTGCTCGCTGCCGTGCCGCTAATCGCTGTCCTGCGGCCATCTTCGTCACAAGCGCACGTCGTACTTTGCTCGCTACCGAAATACAACCCCTGACGTCGCTACCCGACGTCAGTGTAGCTTTCACGTCGTGTTAAGGTAATTCCCGAACCATAGGAACCCACACACCGCCTGTTTAACAAGATAAAAATCGTAAATTTCATTGCTGTGGTTAAATCACTAATTGAAGTTAATAATACGGGATTGTAGGTTGGATGATTGGTTTGAGCACGTAGGCAGATTCTGGACTGTCGATCTGAGACTTGTGGACGATTACTTCTGGCAAGTGGAACTTGCACAGTTAAATATTAAAGCCATGTTTTAGGCTATTCTGAGTTTTTGTGTAAAAGAGACTAGGCGATGAAATGATAGTCGCCTAGACACCATATTTGATCTAGCTTGACAACGAAGCTAGATCCGACACCATATTTGATCTAGCTTGACAACGAATCTAGATCCAACACCCTTGCCATGTCATTTCATGCATATCACATGCCACGTTTAATTTTGATAAACTGTACGCGTGCAATAACTGCTTTTTATAATATCATATTGCATATCGCATGTCATTTCTTGCATTGAATGTCTTGTTGTAATGCTCCTAAGTGATAATACAAGTATTTTACATTCAAGTATATAGACAACTCACACATTAACCGCCAATGTGGACCAAGTTTACTTACACGACCAACCAGTTTGCAATTATACCCAAAGTAGGGTATTTATTAAAATGAAATGAATGACAAGGGCATACTTGTAAATAATCAGAATTATGTGCTAACCAAATTAGTAATGGCAACTTTGTTATTAACCCATTAAGTTGGGAGGCTTTTTAAAATAGAGGCTTATGCATGGCACATTTGTAAATAAATCAAAGCCTTGGAAATATCTTTTCCCTCCTATTTTCTACAAGCTTCTCCATTTATCCCTTTTGTTTTTCTTTTTCTATTTTTTCCTTTCCTTCATTTTCGTTGGAACCCCACTAAAGGGCCGAAACTTGCCATACAAAAAAAACAAAACAAAACAAAGGAAAAAAAAGAGAAGGAAAAAGAGAGGAAGAGAGGGGAATTTGGAAGGAGAAGAAGGGAGGCTTTGCTACAACCATACTAGGGAGATTCTTTAGCTCTCCTACAACCCTTACAAGCAAGAACAATGTAGGATTCTCCCCACACTCCCAACATATTGCCATATGTAGAGATTTATGATTTTATTCATTCATCTTTGTAAAAATTGTTTTTTTTGGATCAAATGGAGATGTGGGACAAGTTGAGCTTTGGTTGGTTTCATGTTTTGATGTTAGGGGTTATTTTCCCTATGACTCTTGAGCAAGATTATCTTTTTGTGATTATACCATGTTTTTCATGTAATATTATTTAGGTTGTAATTGGAAAAATGATATAAATACAAAGGAAACCCTGCCGAAATTTTTAGGGCATGTCATGGGCATTACTATTACATTCTAAGCAATAGAAACCTATGATAGGAAGACTACATAATATTATACTTGCTATCTCTCACAAAAAGTCCATTTTTAATGACAACCCACTTGTAAAATTAATCTAATTGAAAATTTCATAAGAGGGTTTTTGCCAACTTTCTAATTAGAGGCTCTAAATGATTTTAGAAAACATAGGAACCCTAATAACCATCATTTACAAGATCCTACAAGTTTCTTCAAGCTAACTTTGATTTCCCTAACAAATCGGTTTCATTTCAAAGGGAAAGCGAACTTGCTCAAGAACTAGTAAAGGAGTTTGTAATCATTCCATTAAAATAAGAAGTTTAGTTCCTATAACTATTAGAAAGACAAGCCCACTTAGGAATCACAACATGAAGTAGTTCAAGAACCCTTTAAAAGCTTACCTTCCATGACAAAACCATGCTTTTGTAAGGGGGGACTCCGTCAATCTTAGCATTAGGCAAAAGTGATGGACTTAGGCATTTGCAGGTATCATTGACATAACCCCCTTATGAAAGTTTACGAAGTGTATTAAGGACATTTCATCTACTTTTAAATTTATACTACCCTTTCCAAATTTTACCAATTATACCCAAACTAATGCAATGCTTCCTTTCTATCTTAGTTTCTCCACTCTTTCCTTCCAAATGAAAAATAATAACCACACTTGAAGTTGTTTTCTATGGCAAATTCTATTTAGTAGTACTTGGATGCTAGAATTCACGTTTTTCCTTGGATGTTACCTGTAATTATGTTTCATTCTCTTATGTTTTTAATTAAGCGGATGATGAAAGGTGAATTTTACTTATGCCTTGAAAGTGGTAATGAAGATAATTATAGTGCCATGGCAATGTTTATTTATTTATGAGAATGTTAGTCGATTTGTTACTTTACATCATTAAGTTGCAAACAATGAAAGCCAGGGATGTCTCCTTCCATCTTAAGGTGGGCGAGCATCTTAGGGAATGGGGTTGGGGAACCAAAGCATTAGGTGGGCATAGTGTGTGCTAGACTTTCGAGGTTGTTTTCTTTGGCCCTCCTACCGCGGGGAGTAGTCGTGCCCCTTTGGGGTGTGTGGTTCTTTTGACCTTCGAGGTCGTGGCCCTTTGGGTCGTGGAGAGTGGTTGAGTTACGAAGGCTCCTGACGAGCTAGCGCGCCAGAGAGTCGGAGATTCTTTCCACCCGCCTTATGGGTGAGGTCCAGCTCCCTTGTGTCCCACTTGATGTTTAGGTTCCAAACAACGAACATTAATTTAACAAACTGAGTACTAGTGACCCATGTGCTGTGTTGTGATTATGGCTTATGTGGTTGAGTTTCCTACTAGACACGCTGTGACGTGCCCCTTTCCCCACTCCCCAGGTACAGGTTCCGTGACGACAGCACCCCTACCGGACTACCGTCGCCCTGAGGGCGACTCTTCCAGGCCAGGAGCTCAGAGCAGTTAGATAGGGCACATGTGTAATGAGTTGGGGGTAGTTCTTGTGAGCAGTTACTTTTGTTTTCCTCTTCAGCTTTTGTATCCCGTGACTCTGGTGGTGGTATATGTACAGTGTATGTTGTAGTGGTGTGTTGATAGTAGGTGATCTGTGTTGCACACTCGTACGCTCCCGCTTGTTGTTTGCCACCGCCTCGCTGTACCTTTTAGTGTTGTGATGGAGATCTACAGTTCGTGCTTTACTCTTTCACCTATTTTTAATTGCCTGTGTTGTTCTAGCAGTTGCAGTGGCCTGCTAATTTTCTTGCAGCACCTTTAAGCTTGGTACCCCGTACTGCGGCCGTCACCCCCGTCCCGTTTGGGGGCACCGGGGCGTGACACTTGTCATGAATGTGTAGCACATGCTACAAGATAAAAATCGTAAATTTCATTGCTTTGGTTAAATCACTAATTGAAGTTAATAATACAGGACTGTAGGTTAGATGTTTGGTTTGAGCACATAGGCAGATTCTGGACTGTCGATCTGAGACTTGTGGACGATTACTTCTGGCAAATGGAACTTGCACAGTTAAATATTAAAGCCATGTTTTAGGTTATTCCGAGTTTTGTGTAAAAGAGACTACGCGGTGAAATGATAGTCGCATAGACACCATATTTGATCTAGCTTGACAACAAAGCTAGATCCGACACCATATTTGATCTAGCTTGACAACAAAGCTAGATCCGATACCCTTGCCATGTCATTTCATGCATATCACATGTCACGTTTACTTTTAATAAACTCTACGCGTGCAATAACTGCTTTTTATACTATCATGTTGCATATCGCATGTCATTTCATGCATTGAATGTCTTATCATGAATGTGTAGCACACGCTACAAATGAAATGTAAGCTGCGACGAGTAGGATTCTAACTCCTATATCATGAATGTGGCTAGGTCAACCATATGCCATAAACACTTCCTGGCTTGTGATCCAGAAGATGAGCGCCAGTTCATACACACATGGAGGGGTAGGGTTAAGCGATCACTCAGCGTAGTAGTGTGCCTGTACAGCAACTTCAGCTGAAAGGCGTAAACTCTGTGCACGACGTGAATGCATGTTTTACTGCTTTTCATGAAATATAGTTTAGTAGCTTTTTGCTACGGCGTGTCATACAAATGTTAAATATCATGTTCATTTTAATTGCTGTATTCATCAAATATTATGCCATGTCATCATATTTTAGAACTGATAGTTGTATTCATTACTTTTAACTTTCCTTGTACAAAAGTCTCCTTCTTTTTACTTTTGGAGATTTTTGCTGACATGCGCCCTTTTCTCTTTGGGTGTCGCATGTTAGGTTTTGAGTCTGAGGTAGTTGCTGAGGGCGACCAGTTGCTGACGTCGAGCTTGAGGTTTCTGTTGACGTTCAGTTTGAGGACACCGGAGACCTATCCTAGTCTCGGCTGGAGACTTTCTCTTAGTTGTTGTTTGTTTCCTAGTAGCCGCTGTTAGGTTGTTCGGTGTGTATCACCTTATTTTTGTATTAGTTTCGGCCATGCTTGGGGCCTTTCTTTTCAGACTCTTGTACCTTATTTTATGACTTTATCTCTGGATGTTTGGAATAACAATTGGATGTTGCTTTGAATGTTGGTTATTATTGCATGCTTTCAAATTATTATTGTTGTTGTTTTATTGCAATGCAAGAATCTGCGAATGGATAAACACACAGACGCTTATCAGACTGTAGCTTCACAGCTTCAGTCTGAGCGGATCTCTTTGTGTCTCGCCTTCCGTACTTAGGAAGCGGGGCGTGACAATTAATATTATTGTTCATTATTATTATGGCCCATATTAATGATGCTCCTTATTAGTGATGGTATTATTGTATTTAAGTTGTAGTTTGTGTGTATAGTAGATACGTAGTGTGCATTGTAAGTGCCTATTTGGTTGGATATGTGTGTACATATATGGATGATTAGTTTGTGCAATTATGTGCTACATAGTGTGTATACACTTGCATACTTATGTGTATTTATATAGTGTGTATTTATCTTATGTGCCGTATATAATGTGCGTATTACTCCTCTTTATGTGATATGATTAGTTGTGTATTTAGTAGTAGTGTATTATTATTATTAGTATTAGTATCGTTATCATTATTATTAGTATTAATTTATATTTGATTGATGATGACATTCTTGTAGTAATAAGTGGGTGTGTGAGTAGGTAAAGGGGGGTAAGGGTAGTGGCAACCCTTGTAATTATACACTCAAGTTGGAGGGTATTTATATAGAAGGGTAATTAGGCCATTTCCCTTCCATGACATCTTCTAGAGCATTGACTCTTTGACCTTAAGGATGAAGGAAAATACAAGAGAAAAGTAAAGTAAAAGAAAAGAAGGGAAAAGAAAGAAGAAGAAAAATCGAGAATTCCTTTGTTTTCTCCTCTTTTTCCTTTTCATTTTCGTTTTTTCCTTTCAATTAGTCTTTCAACCCTAATTTCCAAGATGAAGTACCTCCTTTTCCTCCTCCTTAGAGCCATGGTGCAACCTAGTAACCAGTGGGAAGAGATTTGGAACTAAAAAGAGAGGAAAGCATGAAGAAAGGTGGTGGTTTTGGAGACTTGAAGAAAGTTTGTGTCTTGTTAGGTTTGGAGCTAGAGAAAGGAAGGATTCATGGAGGAATTGATGCTTCATATAGGTAGGATTCCTACTCCATTGCTTATGTTGCTAGCATGGCATCATCCTTGCTAAAAGGGGATCTTTCTCAAAGAAATGCATTGTTATGAGCAATTTAGTTCATTCTTCATGTCATTATGCATCACTTGCCCTCTTTGTGATATTATTGTAATAAATATTATGTCTTTATGATATGAAAATGTTTTTCTTGCTATGCATTTCAAGTCTTAACAAAGTTGCTAACTTGTGTCAAGTAGATAAATTGGTGGATTCTATCTTTTACTCTTTGCAGAATTTCAATAGAAGTATAACTATATATCTCACAAGATAAGCTAAAGAAAAATCTGTAGTAAATATATGTTGTTGCTTATGGTATCCGAGTTTAATTTTCAGCTTGGGGTTTTCCTAATTCAGTAATTAATTAGGGTTAAACAGACATTTTCTGTAGCAAATATAATTCTGCCAGGTTTGACACTACCCCACTGTTTTAGCTTTATCTCCCACTGTAGATGAGAAAATTCTACATTCTTGGACAGTTTCGAAATCTACACTTCGTGATCTACAATTTCTATGTTGTGATTTTAACCCAGATCTGATTGTAACTGGCAGTAAAAAAGTGATTTAATTGAAGCAGATTTCAGCTTTTACTCAGAATTTCTATCACTTACCATATTGGCCACTATAATTCACACACTCATAAGGATTTCCTTAAAATTGGTATGACAATGTAAAAGTTATAGATCTACAACTTTTTAGTTGTACGTTTTCTGAAATTTTAACTAGAATTGCGTGATAACAGTCTCGTTTGAAGACTTACTGCATTTTACTGCACTTGCTATATGTTATTGCCTTTGTTTCATTATACCATAAGTATTTATATTATATTGTGAGGTTAAGACACGAAGAGCATGTTTAGTAAAGTTTAAATGCAAATATAACTTCATCATTAGCTTTTATAAGAGTTACATTTTGTGCAGGTTAGCAAGTATGCTTAAGTTAACTTGTTGTGGTTTGAGTTGTATGCTCATCATTAAATTGTTGGTGGTTTAAGTGCACTTGAGTTGTAAGTGCATCCCTAAATTATATGTAGTTTTTGGAATATGATTTTGAGACAAGTTGCAAGGGGACTCTAATTAATTCCCTTTAAAGTTTTCATTCTGATGGGAATGGAAAGCTAAAGCAAGTTGTTCCTCATGAATTGGCAAAGTGAACAAGAGAAGTTGCTTGTTTCAATGTGCCAAGGGCCGGGTGTGATGATGGAGGGATATATGGTAGTTCTCATCCTTTATGTTGCATGCTCATACCTTGCATTCCATTGCATGTTAGCTATGTTGTCCCTTAAGCCACCTTAATATTGCTTATTAAGTGTAAATGCCATTTGAATATGATAGCAATGTAGTTTCAATACCATTCTAATGTTGTATGATATCTCACACTTCTAATGTTGTATGCACTTCTAATGTTATTAAATGCAAGTTCAATGTAGTTGAAATACAATTCCCTTAACGTTATATGCTAGCGTACTTAACTTAAATACTAACAAAGAATAGGGATGTCTCGGTCTGCCACATGGTAGGTGAGCGCCCTAGAAAGGGGTAGGGGAGAACTGGGTACTAGTAGGGTATGCGGACTGGACTATGTTGTGAAAGTGTTAATGTACCTTGCTTAGTTTCGGGTACTTTGTGGTTATTGCCGTACCTTACTCAATTTCGGGTACGATGTGTGTGATGTTGTGGAGTTTCCTCTTGCACTCCGATGCGGGGGAATATGTGGAGTGATAGGCACCGTTAAGAAAACAATGCTCGTGTACCCCTGGCGGGTGCTCCTTACCGCCGCAACTTGGGTTGTAATCCAGTTCCTCATATTCAACGACACACCTAGATTTCCAAACAAAATTTGATTAAATACTTAAGTGCTTTAACTTTCCAATGTGTGATTCCTATTTTCTTGTTGCAACTCTTTATAGGTTTTGCCTTGTAGTTTACTTACCTCTTGTAGTAGTAATGGATGTTTAATTGCCTTATGTCCTTTGCTCCTTTTATAAATTGATGTATTGACATGCCATGTTCCTGTTGCACTTTCATTCGTAGCACTTGTTCACTCAGTAGTTGCATGGTAGGAAGTGGCATTTGAGGTGGAGTTGGATATCCTACTAGATACCACATTAATGTGCTTCACCGTATTTTTCAGTTGTCGATGTTGGTGTTGGCAGCAGGTGGTTGGAGTTGGAGTTAGAGTGGCGGGAGTTGAGTTAATGTGGGTTGGGTAGTGAGATGAGTGCGAGTGACCATGTATTTTTGGATTTGGTTGGGGAGAGTGGTGATGATTGTATAAGATGTATAATCGTGATGATGTATAATGGATGAAATGTATATAAAGATCAGTGTTCTTGTTTTCAGTGTTTCTCTGTGGTCTCTGTATTGTTTCTGTGTTATGTGTGTATGTTTCTTGGAAACATTATAGGTACTACCCCAGTAACGCGCAGTGGACATGCAGTCAGTGTACTCTCTCGTCTTCACATTTGACTTCCAGGGTATCTTGGAGAGCGGGGCGTCACAGGTGGTGGCCCATGCAGGTCTCCTCAATACGGCTGTGTAAGGGCAGTGCGTGTAGCGTTCCAAGGGTAGCTGAGTATTAAGGTGGGTATAAGTCTAGCCTTAGGGTAGAGCCCTTAGGTTAGACAGTCCAAGGACGGACTGTATTTTAAGATGGGTAAAATGTAATTGCCCTAGTGCAATATACGTAGGGCAAGTCTATTTTTGTGTATTGTGTAGTGTATTGTGTGTGTTTACATGTGTAGTGATATGTATTATGTAGTGTTATAACATATTACGTAGTGTGTAAAGTGATTATACAATTGGAGTGTTATTTGACTGATTATGATTGTGCTTAAGTATTAGTATTGAGTTAGTATGTTTATAAGACATGCAGTACTATATGATTGTGAATTATGATTGTATATGTATGGTAGTGCATTAGCTAATAATGATGGTTTATATGGTAGTGCATTGTGTATTAATGATAATGTGTTATTAGTAGTTGTGTTAGTAGTAGTATTAATATTGTTCTTACTCTAATTATTAATATTGTTATTATTAAGTGGGTGATTAGTGCTAATGGCATTGTTGTAACTACTTGATTGTGTATAGTATTATAATTTTTAAAGTTATTATGCATGATTAATGAATATGGTTATTATTAATATTATTGTTCATTATTATTATTGCTCATATCAAGGATGCTCCTTATTAGTAACGGCATTATTGTATTTAAGTTGTAGTTTGTGCGTATAGTAGATACGTAGTGTGCTAGTAAGTGCCTATTTGGTTGGTTATGTGTGTACCTATATGGATGATTAGTATGTGTATTTATGTGCTACATAGTGGGTATACTCTTGCATAGTTATGTGTATTTATATGGTGTGTATTTATCTGATGTGCAATATATAATGTGTGTATTACTCTTCTTTGTGTGATATGATTAGTTGTGTGTTTAGTAGTAGTATTATTGTTATTATCATTATAATTATGATTAGTATTAATTTTATTTGATTGATGATGGCATTCTTGTAGTAATAAGTGTGTGTGTATAAGTTAGTAAAGGGGGGTAAGGGTAGTGGCAATCCTTGCAATTATACACTCAATTTGGAGGGTATTTATATAGAACGGTAATTAGGTCATTTTCCCTCCATGACATCTTCTAGGTCCTTGACTCTTTAACCTTAAGGATGAAGGAAAAGAAAAGAGAAAAGAAAGGTAAAAGAAAAGAAGGGAAAAGAAAGAAAAAGAAAAATCTATAATTCCTTTGTTTTCTCCTCTTTTTCCTTTTCCTTTTCGTTTTCTCCCTTCACTTAGTCATTCTACCCTAATTTCGAAGATGAAATACCTCCTTAGAGGCATGGTGCAACCTAGTAACTAGTGGGAAGAGATTTGGAACTAAAAAGAGAGGAAATCATGAAGAAAGGTGGTGTTTTGGAGACTTGAAGCAAGTTTGTGTCATGTTGGGTTTGGAGCTAGAGAAAGGAAGGTTCATGGAGGAATTGAAGTAGGATTCCTACTCCATCTCTTATATTGCTAGCATGGCGGTGGTCGGGATGTGGGCTCACCGGAGACGGAGAGGGGGGGGGGGAGGGGGAGGGGGAGAGAGGGGGGAGGGAGGGGGGAGGGGGGGGGGGGGGGGAGAGAGAGAGAGAGAGAGAGAGAGAGAGAGAGAGAGAGAGAGAGAGAGATGGAGATGGAGGGGAGCTTGGGCTTTGGGTTCAACGTGAGGAGAGGAGAGCGGGCTGAGAAATTTTTGAATGGGAGATGAAGCTTGGGGGGGGGATACTAAACTTATATTATATAATACTAAGCATGTATTTAATACTTAGTCAATGTTATAAATCAGGGTAGGCTAGCTTTTAGACTAATTTTAGAAATCATGTCTAAACGGTTAATACACGGGATGCCATGATAGGGGTTGGTGAGGGTAAATAATGGTAGTTATGATGAGGTAAAAGTGATTAGCTAAGGTCCTTAGTAAAAACGAAGTAATCCTATGTTGTTTCCGCATACGATTCTGAAAAATTATAAAAATATAGCAATGGGTTCGTATCGACGTGAGGATCACGGATACGAAGTCCATTTCAAAGTTTGAGCTATGAAAGTTCGAGTTTCGAGCTAAAACGTTTAGGTCGTGAGTTTGCGGGTTCTAAATCGATTTGACTTCAGAAAATTACGAAAGTAAAATGGGAATCACTAAATGGTCATAGGATCACATCGTAGAAGTTTGAAATCGTTTTGATAACATTTATATTAAAAAATAATTGATACGGTTATATAAGTAATAATTAAATATAAATTATTATATAAATTATTTAGAGGTATTGGATGGCACTCGAACTCACTAAAATATGCTATAACTATATTGATTCTACAAAATATTTTTTATAGATTATTTTGAAACCAATTTTGATATTAAACTCCTGACCAACCATTTTAAAATACTTTTAATATATGAAAATACGTAGAATACGAATATACGCGTACTGATGTATATGGGCCGTCACACCTTAAATGCCTGAATAGACTTCGGGACATCTATTCTATTGAAGAAGAATAATAAGAATAATAAAAAATGTACAACCAAGAGAATCACTTGACAAAGCAATGATTCCTACCAAGGGTTGTCTTTGCATCTGAGCAAAGGACATGATTTGAGATCATAGTTGCAAACAATTTAAATCTCATCGGATCTCCTGAAGAGAAAACCTAAATATCTGTTCATGCCTGACTATTAAACATGAAATGAAAGACCCATGCAAAAATAAATTAAGTCACGGCTCACAGATTTATAGAATCATGTTACATTAAAATTCATATGCCCAGAGTGCGTTGAAGACATTATAATCACCATTTTCATCCAAAGTACACCTATGGTAGTACACTCTATGGATGTACAAAAAGACACATTTCGTTCGCTGGAAGAGGTGGAGAATATAATTGGTCCTGAAGTCCCTTATCTAAGTGCAATCAGGCACTCCTGGCTAATTGCACGCGCCCGATATTGCAGTTGCAGTAAACTCATTAGACAGAGATAGTTAGGCACCTAAAAGGGCCATCAGATCGGAGTTAAGTATCTTATGCGCTTCCTCCAAGGGTCGAAAGATTTGGTCTTACATTATAAAGTATCCGCCTCCATGTTTATGCAAATGCAGGTTACAAGTCTGATCCCTATACTGAGAAATCACACACCAATGGTGTATTTGAGGGCGCCTGGTGATACATCACATCCCGGTGACGACTGGGGTAGAGGCTAGTATTGTGGAGCTGACCACATAGTCTGAAGACCAACTTACCTCATTCTGAGGAGACCACATCAGACGCGACGAAACTAAGTACACCCCTCCAGAGTTTTTGGATTCAGCGGTTGCTTAATAGTGATGATACTTGTAATCTGTGTATATTTTCGGAATGTTGTAAATCAGAGTGATGAGATCTGAAAGCCTGAGAACATGTACAGATGAGGGGGAGTTAGGGAGTGTTTGTACTCTTTTTCCTTAACTATGGTTTTCCCACAGTGTACACCTATGACTGGATAAGGGGGAGTGTTGTGAATGGATATGAACCCGAGTTGGTTAGGATTGTGGGCCATCTTAGTGATAGGCCCATACCCATGTATCTTATCTTTGTACTTACCATATTGCCTATAGATAAAGGGTTGTGGGGCTCCTCCACAGTAGTTGATTCATAACAATTCCCACATTTTTCTTTTCTTTTGATTTTTCTTTTCAACCAAACCATAAAAGATTGATTTTTCCTAAATAATTTCTGTCCTTTTATTTCAGTTTCGTCCAAACACAGCCGAAAAGAGCAAAAATAGTAGAAGGGATGGGTTATAATTGGGCCGGCCCACCCTCATTCTTGCATAGCCGAGAAAATAGTGGATCAGAATTCGTTTAGACCTTCTTGAAATCCAAGTAGACCCGGCCCAGAAAACCACCGTTTATTCTTGCTCTCCAAGCTTTAAAAAAAAAAATAACATTCTCAATAAAACCCCTGCTAGGCTTTTAGCCTCAACAAACACTACAGTCTCTCACCTAGGGTTTTATTCCTTATTTCTCGATCCAACAATCTCCGATGGCTGGCGGCGGTCAGCAAGCGGTCTCTCTTCTGACGAACATCGCGAAGGCGGCGGCCTCCCTCGGCGTCGGCGCCACCGTCCTCAACTCATCCCTCTACACCGTCGACGGCGGCCAGCGGGCCGTCATCTTCGATCGCTTCCGCGGCGTCCTCGACTCCACCGTCGGCGAGGGGACCCATTTCCTCGTCCCATGGCTCCAGAAACCCTACATCTTCGACATCCGAACACGGCCCCACACCTTCTCGTCCAACTCCGGCACCAAGGACCTCCAGATGGTCAACCTCACCCTCCGGCTGCTCTCTCGACCCGACGTCGAGCAGCTCCCGACGATCTTCAAGTCTCTCGGCACAGAATACGATGAAAAGGTCCTGCCTTCTATCGGGAACGAGGTCCTCAAGGCCGTTGTCGCCCAGTTCAACGCCGATCAGCTGCTCACCGAGCGGCCCCATGTGAGCGCGCTCGTCAGGGACTCGCTGGTCCGCAGGGCGAGGGATTTCAACATCGTGCTAGATGATGTGGCGATTACCCATTTGAGTTACGGGGTGGAGTTCTCGGTGGCGGTGGAGAAGAAGCAGGTGGCGCAGCAGGAGGCGGAGAGGTCGAAGTTCCTGGTGGCGAAGGCGGAACAGGAGAGGAGGGCGGCTGTGATACGTGCGGAGGGGGAGAGCGAGGCGGCAAGGCTGATCAGCGACGCTACAGCGGCAGTGGGGACCGGTATACTTGAGCTCAGGAGGATTGAGGCCGCAAGGGAGATTGCGGCCACTCTAGCCAAGTCACCGAACGTGGCCTATCTGCCGGGAGGGAACAACATGCTGCTCGGGATCAATCCCAGCACCATGGGCCGGTGAAACGCCGAATTGCATTTCACTTGGTAGTATCTTAAAATTTCTCGTGCTCTTTGTTTTCGGTATATCTTTGGGTTGAATAACTATAAAACCAGGGGAGTTCATTACCGTTTTAGTGCGGTGGGTTTTGTTTGGGGTAGGGGAAACTGATTACAAGAAGATATCATGCTTTATTACTTTGTCAGTTTATATATGTTTGCTTATATGAGGATGCTGATCTAATTTCTATGTTGTGTTTATTTAGGTGCATGGTTGATGATGGTTGATGGTTGAATTGCTTTACTATCTGCATTATGAGTTTATTTTGTTTTATTAAGCTTTCTTTTGGAAAATACCATGTAATTTTAATTTTATAAAGGAATGTGACATCTTTCTTGGGGTTTTGATGGATGCGGGGTGGATTTATCGGGCACAAACATTGTGATGGTAGTAGTCATGTTCTTATTTTGCTTCATGGTCAATTGCAATGCATGTGTAAATATAAATCATTAACGAGCACAATGGATGGTAGCTTGATGTTATGAAGTGCACGCAACTTGCTGTTTTTGATGTATTACATTTTGCAAGATATGGTTGCCCAAAGTTGGATGGGGCTTTCTTTTTCATTTACATCACTACACATTTTGACCTGCTTTCCTAGTTAAAATGTTTGGGTCCTAAGATTTTAGAAGCCATTTGGATGTTGCTTTACTTGTATTAGAGCATGAGATGAGCCATAATATATGTGGTTCACTTATATACACATTTTTGGTATTTGATGTTTCTATGTGTTCCGTGCTTGCTTTGGTAATATTAGGTGCATGTGGTTAATTAATTCCCTTGCGAATTCTTAGTTTCGCTATGCGCATTTCCCTCTTATAATTTGATTCGGTTTTATATGGAAACAAGATCTGCTTATTAAGTTTATTGATTGAACTTATAAGAATACTGATCTGATGTTTATGATTTGATTAATGTGGGTTAAACATATGGTCATATTTGTAATTTGGCTTGACTGTTGATTATAATGCTACTGTCAAGAAGAAGAAGAAGAGAAAGATTTGTATTAGCTTGATTGATGTTTACAATGACTAATTTCACATTGATATACGACATACATCATTATTGGACACAAGAGCCCACGAGACACTACCACAAGAAACTAAGGACATGACACAAGACCTAAATAGACCACCCAAAGAGACACAATACAAGTTCCTATATAGATTAATCATTATCTTAACACCCCTCCTCAAACCCAAGGTGTAACTTTGAGTTTGAAGAGAAACTGTAGTAACTTGAAAGAAGATCAAGAGAGAGAGAGGATGGCGACATTGGATGACCTCGGAGTGGAAGATGCAGGGGTTGGAGAGTGTAGGCATGATGGTCGCAGAGTTGGAGAGGCCGCATGGGGCCGAGGAAGTGCCACAAAGGGCAGAGGCCGCTGGGGGCCAATGAGAGGCCGCGGGGGCGATGAGAGGCCGCATGGGGCGATGAGGTGCTGCATGGGGCGAGGCCACAAGGGGCCGAGGTCCCAGGTGCCGCAGGGGCTGAGGTTGCAAGGGACCGATGAGGTGTTGCATTGGACGAGACCGCTAGGAGCCGATGTCACAAGGGGCCGATGAGGTGCCGCAGGGGGGCAGAGGCCGCTGTGGGCCGAGGAGGCTGTGCTGTGACTTCGATGATTGAGTAAACTGATAATGCGGCGATGTTGTAGAAGAGGGTGCCAATCCGATCTGATGAGTGAGGGCGTCGAGCTGATGTACTACAGAGGACTGGAATGGATGCCCACCCTCTCCCAATAGGGGAGGAGGGAGCGATGCAGCGGAAGACTTGAACCCTAGATCAGAATGGCTCTGATACCATGTCAAGAAGAAGAAGAGAGAAATTTGTATTAGCTTGATTGCTGTTTACAATGACTAATTTCCCATATATATACTACATACATCATCATTGGACACAAGATCCCAAGAGACGCTACCACAAGAAACTAAGGGACACGACACAGCACCCAAAGAGACACAATACACGTTCCTATATAGATTAATCATTAACTTAACAGCAACGATAGATACAGCTGATCGAGGAGGGCTGGATGGGAGAATGATCTGTATGGAATGCATGTCTATTCATGTAGTAGCAGTTGCCATCTGAATAGTCTAGATATCCCATAATGAATGGGCTTGTGATTGTTGTACGTTGCTTGGTATTTTGACGACTAGTATCTGGATTCTCTGTTATCTGACGCCATTCAAAAGTTATTTTAATTGTATTATGATAAGTAGTGAGTACTAAGTCTGCTTCACAGTATACAATTTAGTTTCTTGGTTGAAAAAGTGCTTACATATTATGCCATCTAGTTGGAAGGTCCATCCTGTGTCCTTGCTTCTGTAAACCCTCTTGTGTGTTCAATTGTGGGATGATCGTACACTAGTTCTCTCTATCAAACATGTAAAAAGGCCATGAACGAGAGATAATTCTCCATAATTTCATCTTTTAGAACTTCTGTGATCCTCTTTACATCTATAGGCCACATTTCTGAAGCTGTGCTTCATCACCATTATATGATTATCGTCATCAAAGTTTTTATCCATTAAAACAGGGTCAGGTATGGAGCCTGGCTGAAGGTTCCGATGAAGATTGGGTTTATGTTGTCTGGATTTATCTGCAATACATTTAGGAAACACCATTTAACAAGCACCATTCATGCAAAGATATTGGAGATGATATATGATACCGGGTGAGTTGTGGTTCTACAGGACAATATGGTTACATGCATAACTTATTAGGAATTCTGGGTGCCTAATGATGTGCATCATATGCAAGGTTTCATTGCATGGTAGCCTGAGCTTGCTTATTGGAATAACTATGAAATGTACGTGGTTTGAGATGACACTGTTGAATGTTTTGTTGTTGTGCATTTTGAAATATATATTTTCTTGATACTTATCCAATTTGGAGAAACATTTTTTTGGATTTTTGAGATGAAAAGAATGCTTTTCCGTAGAAACAAATATTTTTCGAGGTGGAATCTTTTTAGTAGTCTTTAAATGTTTCACATCAGAATTGGCCAAACACAATAATTCAATTTGATCTAAGAAGTTCCTAGATGAATTGACCTCACTGGTGAAACATTTAAAGACTACTAAAAAGATTGTTTCTGTAGGACATGGTTTAGCATGCTTTGCATTTACATGCATGTCGACTTTGTGTTACTGAGATTTTGGTAAGTCAATGATAATAAAGGTTCAGGAATTTCGAAAGCCAGTTAAATGGCATAGATGTTTGTTGAGGAGGCGAGATTGGCTAACGGTTTTTTTTTCTGTTTCCACCTTTATACAGGACGACATCCTGAGCCGAGTGTTTTGAGAGCTTACTTTGGTCTGATTTGATGAAGCTTCATTGCTAATTTGATTCTTAGAAAACACATCTGAATGTTCTATAATTTGAGCTCCTAAATCTTGAATGGTCCATCTTGCACCTCTAGTAAGACAATAGTGAATTCTTCTGGTCAGCTTACTGTGATAGATTGAGGTGCCTAGAACTTTTAGCTATTTAAAGCAAATTGGTACAATGTGCATTTTTTGCTAAACTTCCATTTGCACAGTAAAACATGAACGGTTGAATGTAGCTCATGTTTGTTTATTTTTACACTATTTTACAAAATTAAGTTCATCTGTTACATGTTGCACTGGAACACTCAATGGTACATAGGATCACCGTATTCATTTTCCTTCTTGATAGCATGTCTATGTGAAATACCCACCAGATATTTCATTGGAAAATTGGAACATAAGAACATGCTATCTTTGTGCCAGACAAGAAGTTTGGCGTAGTATTATGCATTCCAGTTTCTACCTGATGATGGCTCACATGCCCAGCCTAGGTCTAATTTCACCTTGATGGGAACTTGGGATCAATGTGATCCATCTCTTAGTTGGGCTTTCAAGTTTATGGGATGTTGAATTTGTCGAATCTTTAGGAATTATTGATTATGATCATGCAGATGTTAGTGATTTTAACATGTCAATGGTTTTTGTGTTCCAGTTAGACTACTGGAAGGCTATGGCTATGGCTGATGATTTTTTGCCATTCGTTTATTTGTGAATATCTTATCAATTGCTTTTAACTGATTCAATACGGTGATGCTTCATTGTGCTGAGTTTAATGTAAAAATTTCACCTTGATTTTGCTTATAAAATGTGATTTTAAACTATTATGTGAAATAAAATAAAATTTTAAATTTTGTTAATTAGAATCTTCTCTTATGATCCTGATGCACATCTGCATGTCTTCTAGGCGCCATCAGCATTCTGCACATGAGTTTATGTATTTCATTCATTATCTATTACTCTGAAAGTTTCTTGCTCTTTCCATGGCAAGGCAAAAGTAGTTTGCACATTGTTGGGGAAAGTTTGGAAGTACACCAATTTCCACTTCACAGGCATACCTTTTACTTACAAGTTTGTCGTCCAAAATAGGATTTCATTGTTTTTTAATTTCCTTTTTAACTTTTCACCCCTCCATCAAAATTTTATCATCACACCCGCCCATCTTCACCGCCTTATTCTGCCGCCATTGGCGCCTTGCCCCACCACCGTCGCTTTCTCTTCGTCATAGACATACCTTCATCTTTAGCATTTTTTTATTTTTTTCATCAAATCCATTATTTTCATTAATGACACAAATCCAAACCCACCACCATTACCACCACCACCATCGCCGTCGCCGTCGACCTGTTCATTTTCCTCACCATCTTCATCCTTACTCTATTCACCATCTTCATCTTTACTCTAGTCATCTACATCTTTTCCGATATTACACACACACACACATGGTTTTGCCTATGAGGATGATGAGAGGGGACGTCCGACAGTCACCGGGGGGGGGGGGGTTGTGTGTGTGTGTGTGTGTGTGTGTTCAAAGGGTGGGTGTGTGTTTGTGTTTGTGTTAGTGTGTTATCGAAAATGAAAGAAAGAAGAGGGGTAGTTTGGAGATATGTGTCTGTATATGGTGAAAAAAAATGAATTTTACAAAATATTGGTGTCTATAAAGTAGTGTACGTGCAAAGAAAAAATAGATGTGCATATAGAATTAACCATAGTTTTGTTTAGGATTCACCAACTTTACCACCAGATGGATCGATGCGATGATGACTAAGATTTTTGGCCCTTTTGTGTCAATATTTTTGCTGAGTTGTAGTTGTCTGGTACGCTGCTTGATGTCATCAATGTGTATATTGGGTGTTCTAGGAAGTGTGCTCTTCCATCTATGTCACGTTTTGCACAACTCTTAACTTGAAGCTATCTTTTATTTTGAGCATAACACAATTTGAACAAAGCGTTTTTGAGCACATTATAATTTTGAGCAATCTTTGATTTTAAGCGCCATACAATCTTGATGTTACAAGAACGTTATCAATATGTGGTTATTTACTAGTGAGTGAATATTTTTCAAATAAGAAGGTGGAAGAAGCTAAATGTGCAATTTGTCAATTCATATATATCATGCATTTTTGCAAGATGTTAATCATGTATTTTAGAAGTTGGATTTTTTACATACTTTTGTTATGTAGAATTTGGTTTATCCTGAAGTTAGATATCTTGCAGTTGGTATCCTGAAGGTAGTTTGTATAATTAAAATTTTTTGTATGCTTAAGTTGTGGATTTTTTTCATATTGAATTTGTTATCTCGAATTTAGCATCATTTTGATTTGGAATTTGGTATCCTCAATTTGGTGTTATGCATGATTGGGTATACTGAAATTGGTATCTTGCTTGATGTGTGGTATCATGAAGTTTGGTATTCTGGAGTTGGTATCCTGAAGGTGTATTGCAGAATTAATTTTTTTGTAGCCTCAATTTGGTATCTTAGATTTTTTTTGTTATCTTGAATTTGGTATCATTTTGATTTGGAATTCGTTATCTTGAATTTAGTGTTATGCATGGTTGTGTATCCTGACCTTGGTATTTTGCTTGATATGTAGTATCCTAAAATTTGGCATACTGCAGTTGGTATCTTGAAGGAGTTTGGCAGGATTACTCGTCGTGCACATCAAATTACTCACCGTGCACATCATGCCACAAAAATGCTTAGCGCACATACCAAATTACTTACAGCGTACATTCCGTCTCAAAAATTATTCCGCACACATACCAAATTACTCACAGCGCACATCCTATCCCATTTTGCTCAAAGTGAACATATGTGAGTTCAGTTAGAAATTTTCTCAACGTGCACATACCTACTTGCAATGCGTGAAAAGCAAACAGATAGGTTTTGAGTTTTTTTCAAAGAATTTCAAAGAATTCTTGAGATCCCAAAGACATCCAAAGAGTTCCAAAGATTTCTTAATAGATCCAATGAAGTTATATTGCGAGATCGAAAGATTTAGGGGTTTTCATACCCTAAAATTGTTGAAATTAAACTTAACACGAGTCGTATCATCCCGCTTGATAAGCATATATAAGAAATTTTTTAAGGAATTAAAATGAATTGAGACAATGGTACATGCACAAGCAATTTTGTTGAAGAAGAAGAAAACTGCTCAACTGATTTAGTGTTTTTTTTACCTAATGAGTATTTTCGGTAATTCGATATGTACACCGAGCAAAAAACATGTATTTTTCAAAATTTTATGGTATATACACTTGAGTAAATTTTTAAGCAAAATAAGCAAAAATGATATGTTTCCAAAAGTAATTTACATCATCTACTTATGGTGCTCTTAGGGCCCGTTTCTTTCGGTGGATTTGGGGTAGAACGTGAAAAAAAACACTATTCCCGGTCACTTCCTTTCCTATTCACTCGTTTTCTCTCCCCCTTTCCTCGAGTCTGTTCCTTTCCATGACTTTACTCTTCCTCCGATTTTGCCTACGCGGATGGGCAAAGTCTCAAACGTGAAATCCCCGCGTTTTGCGGGAACTTTGGGCCGATTTTACCTACGTGGAGGGGCAAGTCTCAAACGTGAAATCCTCGAGTTTTGCGGAAACTTTGGGCGAGAAATCTGTTGTGGGGCCCAATTCGGCTGTCCTCTAGCATCCCGCGTGTTTCCTTTTTATTTTTAATTCGATTTTAACATTTCGTTTCGTTTTTTGCCGCTCACATTTCACGTTGCCTCCACAAGTTTCACGGACAGTGGGCCCCCCATTTCACATGTCGTTTTGAAAGAAGCCACATCAAGCTTTTGTTTCCATTTTTAAATATTTTTTATTTCAATGATTACATTTTAATATTTTAATCTAATAATTAGTTTAAGTATACAATTTAATTTATGTTATGAATAGGACCCATTGGGCCTATTGGGTATCCACCCACATGAGTACCCATTATGAATACTATATAAAGGAGGCTAGGGGTTTCCTAGCCTCAACCCTTCTCCAAATCTGTTTCTCGTTCATAACACGTTATCAGCACGATCACGCTCGTAGGAGGAGACGGCGGCTCGCGGGGAAGGAGATCCATCAATCGCTCAGATTCAAGAAGATCGTAATCTTCTCAACGGGAAGCGAAAAGGGCATCCTTCACCAACCGTCGACTAGATTCCTTTGTCGAATCTAGAGGTAAAAATCAAAACTTTTTAGATCTAAACTTGCTTTTCACGTTAGATCTGCATGTTTTAGGATCAAAAAGTTTAAAAACACGGTAAAAATCACATTTTTTTAGATCCGCATGCCTAAAAACAATAAAAATCTGTTTTTAGCGATCTAAATCCTTGAAAAATCCGGTTTTTACCCCCCTTTGATCCAAAATCTCCGCACGCCGTAAGGCGAAACGGCGGCGCCTCACAAGCGCCGCCGGCGGCAAATAAACGCCGCGGCCATAGGCCGCGGCCGGCAGCCGCGGCTTGAAGCCGCGGCGGCCGCGGCCCGCCGCCGCCACGGCGGCCGCGTTCTGCGCGGCCAGCCGTCGCGGCGACACGCCGCAGGCCCCCCCTAGGGTTTTCCGAAACCCTAACCCTAAACGGGCCAATTTTTCGGGGGAGGCCCAATTAACCATAATGGGTTGTTTTCATGGCCCAAAAGGCCAGAAAATTAGCCCATTTACATAAATAATTTTTCTTCTTTTATTTTTGGCCCTAAAAAGCCCAAAATAATTAAAAGAAAATTTAAAGGGTTTTAAAGCGGTAAACAAAACATTAAAATATGGATCAAAGGTAAAAGTTTTTCAAAATAAATTTTTGCACGTCACAATTTAGATTATTTAAATTAATCTTTGCATGCCTGTGATTGATTATCTGCGTGGTTGTATGTTTCCAATATATTATCTGCGTGGATGTGCAAATTAGGCTATGTTTTTAGGGATCAGCCAGGTTTCCGACACCTTTTAATTTCCTGCAATTTTTCTTTTTTTTGAGAGAAATTTGTAAGTGATGATATAAATGTAAAAAGAAGACCGAAGGACACCAAAAAGGAGCTGAAGGCGTACGCACAATGAAGATAGGGGCTTCTCTCTGAAGTTCCCGAGTTGTATTTTATTCTTTCATGCAATTTTTTTGATGTAACTTCGGACTATACTTCTTTTTATTTCGGTGTCGGCTGGCTGATCCCCATAGTCCTAAGTCATTTTCGTTTTCATTGCTTATGCATTAATTGCGTGGATGTTAATTATTTTAATACCATGTTAATGTTACAATGAAACTGTCAAAAAGCATGCCAAAATCACTTTGATATAGTTTAACGCCTATAGCTAGACTATATATCTGCGATAAGATTATTTAAATGCCTGCAGCATATAAATAGTATGTGTACACATCATACTTGTTTCAATTCAGTTTAATTGAACATAATCTTTAGTTTACAAGCTTTACATTATATGTATGATGGGCTCATGATATGACGATATTTATGACAATAAGACAATAATGATTTCAAAAAGTTTAATATCATATCCACTTTAACAAAATGAACCTGAAGTTCAAAATCAAATCAAAAGTCAACACTCTCTCTCCCTAATAAAATAAATACGATGGTTTATGCGAAAATTATAATTGCTATCTTTATAAAAGATGCACACTTTGCGGTAAACAGATATATAAGATCGATGATCTATATAATCCAATATGGACACCAGAAGTTTTCCATAATACCGCTAAACTCTTTAAAAGAGTACTCTCCTTTATTTTTACAAGGAAAGATTTTTTTCTAGCCTTGAATATAAGCATACGCCTGAAGTCGTGGCTTAATGAATAAGTGAGAAATATATTACGCACCCACGTATTTGTTCCACTCTGAGCATGGTAAACTATCCACATAAAATTTGAACGACTCAAGTAAAAGGCCTGAAGCTATACTCGAGCATTCAAATAGACTTTTTAAAAGTCTCTTATTAATTAGAAAAGTGGAAGTATAAATAATTTGCTCAAACCCCTGCTTATGTCTCCTTAGCAAGACTAATTTTCATTGTCCTTTATAAATAAGGAATATTGAAATCAGGGGAAGTTCAGGATCAAACATGACCTGAAATAAAAATAAGGAAAACTCAAAACAGGGGAAGTCTTGGATTAAATGGGAAAGGGAAGATACGATATACCTCGACATGGAGTAAGCAATGGCAAGCCAAAATCAGACCAGAAGTTCTGATAAGAGCCATAATGTTTTTGCAAACATGAATGTGCATTAACTTATGCCATATAAAAATACATACATATCTAGTCAAAACGACGAAAGTCTAATTGACCTTATGTATATTTTGCTACTCCCCGAGGACAAATAAACTTTGAAATCAAAAATAATCTGTTGTCATAACATAAGTCTTAATGAGCATAATTATTGTTGTATGTTTTCAAGAGCACACATCACACTATGTCACTTGTTGACTTATCATCAGTATTATTCTCTTGTAGTTTTAATACATTTTATTTTACTGCGTATGTTTTGCTATCTTGAATACCCCTAAAAAATAAAATAAGGATGCCATATACTCTCTGAAACTTATACAGTTTCAAAAAGGATATTCGTCAAAACGAAATCCCTAATGACTCAAGAAATAAATGAAGCCTGAAACTTTGTCCCAAAATGATCCGCACAATAGTCAAAGTGAAGATGCAATCCTTCACAGTTTGAACACAGTTCAAACTATTACCGGACAAAATTAACTTGAGCATTTTAATGGACTTTTCAAAAGTGCCACATAAATTCAAAAGGAGGAATTATTTTGGAACACCAGAAGTGTCCAGAATCGACCAAATTTTTGGATCGATATCACCCTTGATTGATGATGCAAGACATCATCAACCAGACGAACCCGAAGATTCTTCAAAAAGGGTGAAACTTTCATTGTCCTATTCAAAAGGGAAAAATGATAATGAGATCATCTCCATTCACATGGACATTGACTCTCCCCACTTCCTCAAATGAATTTAAGATGATAAACTATCATCATTAAAGATAATGAAGACCTTTAGGTCTCTTGAGAGTATTTAAGGGATATAAATAGGCTTCGTCCACTCCCTTAACCGGACTGATGATGTACCTTTGGTGTACTCATAAATATATCCTCTAAATAAATGGTCATTATCCAACCACATTCTTTTATAAAATGGTGGTAACTTTGGATAACACTGTGAAATTTAAATGTTTTACAACTGGAAAAATAACGAACACCCTGAAGCTTGTGTTCACACCCAAATATGGGTAAGATAAATCATTAAAATGATTTAAATGTGTTTTTTATCCATTAAAAATCCAGTTGTAGGTGACCACATGGGAACGTGCAATTACATTGCAAACCATCAAAACGCCTCCTTAGAACCTATTTATACGAGTCTGATCACCTCATATAAACAGTTTCCGAAAACCCCTGACGGGGGAAGCGTTTAGATCACATCTTATAGATTGTGCCATGATGAGTAGACACCCCCATATCACCACTATAGACCATCAAAATGCAGAACTATTTATCGGAAGTAAATATCCCAGATAAATAGAGTCTGAGCACACTGAACAGGGGAAGCATTTAAATTCACTTCTCCTAAGACGTGCATTGATGACCTTATTTTAAAGATTTGATGAGATCCTGAAGATCCCTCACAACGTTAATGTCCCAGAATCAGTTTCAACAGAAATACTACAATCATCCATGAGCATGAAGCTCAAATGACCATTTAAATCATTAATACCTATGATCTGGTTATCATGAATTGTGATGAGATCCTGAAGATCCACACTTATGAAACTGTTAAAACAGTTATCAGACATAGTTACTGACAATATAGATATTGTCAAAACTTTCACATCCCTGCTACTAAAAATCCAGCTAGGATTGACATACCAAATATATTGGATGCAATCCACCAGTAGCAGAAGTGGATATCCTCAATGGATGAGAGGACATACCACTAGGCTCCAAAAAGAGAGATCTACTCCTGGAGACCGAAAAAACAATACCACCACAGGAAAGTGAGCTCAAATCCAGAAACTTATTGCAACTTGGTTGCTAAGGACCAATTCTGGATCTGTCCATATTCTTTACCCGTCCCAGAACCTTCACTTCTTTAACGCGTCGTGAAGGAGACACCTCTGGGAGAAATCAAATGATTATAGTACGTACGGGGTGAGTTTTGGATAAGAAAGAACACATTTTGTCGACAAATTCTCTCATATTTCATTTTGCCAGTTAAATATAAAATATCGTTTCCACAACTCTACTTTGCCTGAAGCAAAGATAGAGATTTGGCCAAATTATAATACTGTGGAATGAGGCAATAATAAGGTGAGCTGGACTCACTTATGAAATATGAGGTGTTGGACCTGAAGTCCTGGTATCAAAAATGATATTAAATCCTGTGGGATAACTGAGTATTGAAGGAGAATTAAAATAAAATCGTTAGCTATAAGCATTTTAATTTGCTATAGCTTTAGAGGTCTAAATCGCTCAAACCAGGAAGTAATCAAGTAAGATGAGCAGAACTCACTTACAAGATGAATCTGATGCATCGACTGGTTTATGTCAAGGCGTAACCCAACGAATGACAAAAAGAGGGAATTTTTGGTTGATGTTGCTATTGGATGTGACAACATCACCGACATAAAATTTCTTCAACTGCATGTACAATTTTTTTCTTACTTTCCTTCCTTTTTGGGACACATATTAATAATATGATTAAAAGAAAGACAACCTAGACAAAGATCCTTAAAGGACGCATACTAAAAGGTTGTTGTTTGCACCTCTTAAAAACAGTATTGTTCTTAAGAGAGCAAATTAAAAGAATTGAGATTATTTTAATAGCTCAAAATATTATCGGATCTCCTGAAGAGAAATTACCGAAATATCTGTTAAAGCCTATCTATCAGATATGATATGAAAGCCCTGGCTAGGCATAAATTCTAGGCTTACAGAACATTAATCATCCTGAAGATGAACAATCATCCCGAAGATGAACTATCATCCTGAAGATGACGTTAATTAATCATCCCGAAGATGTAAACTTCATACAATGATGATTGATGAAGAAACATTAATTTCATTCTCCACCAAATACACCTATTTGGTTGTATGGATATACATTAAAAGACCCCTTTCCGTTAGCTGGAAGAGGGGAAGAATATATATGGTCCAGAAGTACCTTAAGTGTCTTTGAAACACTCTTCTACCTGGCTAACTGCATGCGTCTCTTTTGAGCGTTAGCAGTATAGCTATTAGCCAGGTACAGTGCAATGCCCCCAGCGCGCCACTGGACCAGAGATATGTAGCTTCTGCGCTATCTCCAAGGGTCGAGGAAAAATCCTCTATGTTAAATGTATTTGCATATGCAGGTTACAGATCATCGCGATGAATGGCATAAAAGGGACGTCCACCTCCTGAAGATCTACACAGAATCCTTCCAAGTCTACATCCTTCCACCATCCCGAGAAGCTCATCACCCAAGGAGCAGTTCAAGAATATACAAAGCCAGGTCCTGAAATACCTCGCAGACAATGACGATTGAGACGTGGAGCTGTCTACCAAGTTTGCTAGCGCTCCTTTAGTTTCTGCTAATGCCTTATATGAGTGAAACTTGTATAGATGAGTGATGCGTGTACTTTACTTTTGCTTTCGGAATGTTGCAGATGAGATGGATGTATAGACACATAGGAGATAAATATATAGATATATAGGAGAGCTGCAAGCCTGAAGCTTGATCAGATTAGGGGGAGTCAACTGTAAAGTTGTACTCTTTTTCCTTGGCTAGTGGTTTTTCCCACAGGGTTTTCCATAGTCAAGGTTTTAATGAGGCAACCACATTGACTCTGGATCCAGAAGTATCCACCCCTCGACACATCCTCAATTCAGGGGAAGTTATGGAGTGATGTACTCTTTTCCCTTCGCTATCGGTTTTTCCTACAGGGTTTTCCATACCTAAGGGTTTTTAACGAGGCAGTTACCCTTAACTTGGATCCAGAAGTATCCACCCTTTAAGATACTCAGTAGTACTAATGAATCATTCAGTATTTATAAAGTCGAGTATACCACGTTGGTTGGATAAGGGGAAGTGTTATGAATAGGACCCATTGGGCCTATTGGGTATCCACCCACATGAGTACCCATTATGAATACTATATAAAGGAGGCTAGGGGTTTCCTAGCCTCAACCCTTCTCCAAATCTGTTTCTCGTTCATAACAATTTAATAATTATTTAACCGGTGGATCACACATCAAATTTTCTTCATCCAATCTTCCAATCAACTTTCAACAAAAGAAACACAAGAAAGTTGTGTTGGACCATACAACTTTTCAAGCCATTTTCTAACAAAAGAAACACAAAACCCAAATTCTCTCTCACTGTGATTCTAACTAAGATTTACTATTCACAGCGGTGAATTCCAAATCAAAGTTTTGCCGAGCCATCCCCGAGAGTAGCACGTGCCAGCAGGACATAGTGGCGGTTTGAGTCCATCGTTCCCACCACTAATCGCTGAGAAACCCTAGGGAAAAAAAGTTAAGAACTCATCAATCTCACCTCTAATCGCTGCGAGTTGTCGTTTCTTTCTGACTTCGAGATGGTTTACATCGATTCTTGGGATGATTTCGTCGATCGATCGGTCCAGCTCTTTAAGAACAATCCCGACACTGTATTCAATTATATCATTGATTTTTTTATTCTTTTTTCCCTTGATCGTTGAATCCATTGATTTCAATGACGCTTTGTTCTGATCTTGCTCGTCTTTTGTGTGTGTTTTTGTGAAGTCTCGCTACGTGATGAAGTACAGGCACTGCGATGGGAAGCTCGTCCTCAAGGTCACCGACAATCGGGAGGTAGGAACACTAATTTCCCACTCACTTTTCAATTTATAGGGTTTCGGCTCATTTCAATCTGTAATTAGTGTGTTAGTTGACTTGGAGTTGATTTTGAAAAGAGATTTTGTTTGAAAATGAAAGAGAATGAAAAGGGCAGTATGGTTTTAAGATGCATTCTCTAAATTGAAGGTATATGCTCTTGTGTTAGGTTCTATGGTAATGACGTAGTAGTAGAATGAGATTGAGCTTGGCTGGGGTATGAACCTGACTCGTCACATGTGATCTGCGGACATCAACAAAAACATTAGTGAGGCGATTCCTCCAACTCTTAGGTTAGAACCTGAGCGATAATCAATAAATAATCTTAAAGCGAGGATACAATTTTTGGAGGGAATGAGTTCCATCCACCATGGAGGGAGCGATTTATATAGATTTGACCGGAGGGTATTTTGATCATCACATGGAGAGTGTGTGTCTCTTTGGTTTGGTCGGCTTTGCTCAGATCTGCCTTGAAGTTGGGCATGTAGAGCTTTGGCTGAGTAGGGCCCATATGCCTTTGGTTGAGTTGAGCTCTTAAGCCTATTGGGCAATATACTACTATTTGATTTCTTAGTTTGAGGTTTAGTACCGACCCCCTGTGTTTTCTCCATAATTAGCAACACCTCCCTATGGTTTCAATTATTAGTAAGACCCACCTGATGTATCCAATTTGGACTCTCCCGCCCCCCTGTTTGGAGTCCAAAACAGCGGGCGGGGGAGTCCAAATTGGATACATCAGGGGGGTCTTACTAATAATTGAAACCATAGGGGGATGTTGCTAAATACGGTGAAACCATAGGATGCCGGTTTGAGGTTTAACTCATCTTGTTGAAGAAAAAAGTAAATGACAACTACATTGCATAAGATTGCTGGATGAGATTAAGTGTGTTATTGTAAACTGAGATTTAAAAAAAGCAAAAGGGCTTCATTTATGTGCAATGTGATTATTGTCTTTGGTGCTTGGTTGATGTGTTGGATTCGCTAGCCATGTTGGTTATTGTATTGCATATATGCTGTAATGTCTATGTCTATGTTGCAGGGAGGAGCATATCTGGCCAAGTAGACATCTATGGTGCAATGTCTTACTGGATGATTAGAATGGCATTTGTCACCCTTATTGAATAAATAAATAAATAAATAAATATTAAAAAATATTCAAGCAGAGTATGGGGTTCATGTGTTTAGAATACTCTAATATTGAAAATTAGAGTAAAAATGATTGAACGTTGAGCATCCATCTTTCAGTTTAATATTTTGGATTGGATTAATTTAAATCACAGTTTATATTGTATCTTCACTAATTAGCATTCTGAAGAGGTTTGATTCCGTCATAACATCAAAGAACCTCAAAGAGTGTAATATAATACGTATGTTGGCCGCTTTTTTTTGAAGTGAGCATCATTGGGCCACTATGCATCCATGCTGCAATGGCTATATCTGAATGACCAGAGTGACATTATCGTCCCTCACCCCCAAAAAACCTTGAAAGACCACAAGAAAAGAATCTCAAGGAGGGAAATTGCTATTCATTTTGCCACCAAGTAGACCCCTATAGAGTTGACTTGTGAACCAGAGAGCCCAAAGTGAGAAGAAGAATCAATAATGTAGTAGTAAGTGATGTGAATGGATCCATGAACCTGAAACAAATGAGGACAATGGTTCCTTATCTCATGCAGAGAAAATCTACATCAGATCAACAAACTAAGTGACATATCAACTAAGTGACATATCAGAAGATAGGCAGATCACCTATTTGTGAGTGAGGCCAAAATCATGTACCGGGCATAGCATTGATTTCGATCCCAACAATTTTTTCGCTAGATAATGTGATGTGAAAAAGAAAATGTCAGTTGTGTATTTAGGTGAACCTGTTGTAATTATAGTATTTCCTTCTCGCATCTCTTCTGTGCCTCTATTTAGAATTGTAGAACGTCATAGAAGATAGATATGACTATACGAATGGGAGAGGAACAACTGACATGTGAAGACTGTAATGACATATCTGGCAAATTCGAAATCCATAGTAAAATTTTGTCATTTTGAATAATACATGTGGAGATAAGCACTTGGTAAAAAATGTAAATAAGGATGAAGTGAAAGGATGCCTATAATTAGGTGCAAAAGGGGCAACTTCTAGAATAAAGCTTTATAAAATTTGAAACAGAATGTGTGGTGTATCTTGTATAAAAAATTCCATTTCTTCAACTGTGAATTTTATACTTAAATTTGAAGAAATTAATGCATGTTAATTTTGTTCTCTTGTCATTGCAAAGTTATTATTTAGATCTTTGTACAATGTTAAGACCAACATGCCTATAACTGACGGGTTCTAACTTCTGGCCAAAATAGGAATAATGTTATTTGATATTGGGTTTAACTGGAAAACCGAAGAAACCTGCTTTGTTAAATTGATTTGTTTATGATGATTCAATCTTCTAATAAAGAACCCTGCGTGAGCATTAAACTGCTGATGAAGTTTCAGACAAGTTCACTTCACGTTGGCCTAAAGATATGTCATTTTTTTACTATATGTTGTGACTCAGATAATACTGGTTGTTCTCTTCTGGGCTTAGGTTGTGGATTGACAGCACAACCAAAATTCAAACCTGGTTAGATAATACGATTATGCTAATGATAAATCCCGGCTGTGAGGTGGAGGCTCCATGTGTGTTCTTAAAGGTACGGATGACACATGAGACCTGTATGGAATTATGAATTACGATAAGAAGCATGATTCTTCGGAGTGTGAAATTGAAAAGGGGGCTTGGTTCTAATTAAATTCCTACATCAATAGGGTGGAAACTGTACTCATGGTAGTGAGATCTGTAATAAACATGGTGGTATCAGATCATGCATGCATGTCATATTGGCTATTGCATTTTATCCCTCACTTCAATCATATAGACAACTGAGCGTACCATGATTTTGTTGGTCCATGGGTCTTTTATGCGGTTACTATTGTTTTAAATTTTATGTATATCTTCAGCGTGCATGCTTGCAAGGTGGTATTGGTTATATTTGGGCGTGCTGTGAGTAATCATGAACATAGATACTAACTAGTTTAAGACATGGGCGAAGTTCTAGACAACAATGGTGATGTTAGAGGGTTGTGCAGGTATTGGAAGGTGGTTGTCTTCCATTTGGAATGTAGATGTTGGAGTCATTTCATAGTTATAATTCTAAATGTTAGTGGATTCTTTGCTTGCTTCTAGTGGTTATTTGACAAATTCAAAGAATATGTTTGTGAACATTAGCAGCGTGAATGATTTACTATATTTTGATTGTTATTACTATGATTTAGGGGCCATCATCTTTAAGCGGTATTTAAGGGGCCATATTACTATGATTTACTATATTTTTTTGCTTACTACTATGATTTAGGGGCCATCATCTTTAAGCGGTATTGGTTCCTTGTGCTCATGACCACGAAATTTGTTTAAAGTTTAAACACATACAAATAGGAATCTGGGACCACTTTTTTGTTTGTTACTTTATATGAGTTAATGTAGAAGCATACCCTTCATATAGCAGGCATTATACTGTCCCAAAAGTGTTCAATGATCACGAAATGAGGGATCTACCTAATATTTGCCAATGATCGGAGTTCAATCTCAAGAATGCTTTTTACAGAACAGAGGAATAGTGAAATTAGATGGAAGACATGTATGTATGCTGCAATAGTATCACTTTGTTTCCTGGTATTATGTGGCCATGTTGTTTGATAGTGTTTCCTTTTTCAGGTGAATATTTTCCTTTTATTAACTCAGAAAAAAGAAATGATGCAAATTAAGTGCAATACGTCTCCCTTTAGTAGTTCATGGAGCTAAGTGTGCTGCTAGCAAATGACCTGCTTTTGAGTGAGTCTTAGTTGACAATGGCTGCTTCAGAATGTTCTTATGAATATTTTAGTTCTAATCAATTCATCTTCCCATACCACTGTCAGACTTCATTCAGCCCATGATGGTACTACTTGTTCTGATATTCTTGAAATGACTTCCTTAGGGCATGCCTCCATGATGCTATAAAATTTGATTTTCTTTCTAGGAAAACATGTTGACCCATTAGAGTTCATCCATCAGAGTATACCCTTCATGAAACTAGGGAATTAGTGATAAGGAGAACTTATTTCTTTTGCATTTGAATGACTTGAATGTGGAAGAGGGAACTGCAATTATTATTTTTACAATATGGAAGTATGGATATACTTGAAAACTAAGACCAATAAGGCTTTATTTACTGGTTGGCCTTGAGTGATGATTGCTTGTTCTTTTGAAGTTATTAGCATGTTCACTGAAGCCCGGCTGGAGGCCTTATTGCAACCTTTTTTTACAAACTTAGTAAACGGATTTGCCTCCTAATTGTTTTAGAATACTAACTTAGAACCATTGGCATGATCCACTATTAGGGTGTTATTTTCTTTTGCTTTTTTTATGCTCTTATTTTCTCAAGACCTTTGAAGGATAGGAGGACTGTCAACATGGGTAATGCATCATTTTGCACTATCTGTTGAAGGAAATCCTCCATCTTGTGAGCTATATTGGAACTGCAACTGTATCCAGTTGTATGTATGTGCATGTTTTAAGTATTTTCTTATTACCAAAAATTTGGTTGGATGCATTGAGCTGGGGCTTCCTTCTCTTGTAGGCACTTCCATATCCTAGGTCCTTTTTGACCGTGTTGAGCATGTGTGTATGTGCATAAATGAAGAAGTGAAAGGAAGGTGGGAACTTTTTATGGGAAGATGAACCAAATGAGGGACCTTTTGAATTGCTGTTGGATAAAAACCGTTGATTTTGTGGTCTCTTGAAACCTTGATGCATGTGTAAACCATTGCCCACCCCATGAATCTTTTGCCTTCTGGGACATCACATAGGTTCAGCATGGTCTTGGCTTAGGCAGATTTTATGATATAATACAAATAAAATACCTCTCGATCTCAACCATATGAACATGGATCTTCTGGAGACTCTTTTGTTGCAACCAGGACAAGTGATCTGTAGCATTTTGCATTCAAAATTAGCTGTTCTCCTATGCACAATGAAATTTTGGTAGGGAAAGCATCAAATAGAGTTTGAAGTTCAGGTATCAGCAGCCTACATTTTGCATACTGAAACTGAGCTTTCAATATGTATACACTCTGTCATTGAACATCCTGTGAACACTTTCCATGTTGCGTAAAAAGCTTGTTACCTCATTCATTCGCCTCTCATTTGAAAAATTCAGGATGAACTTGAACCTGGTTATTATAAGTGCTGAGATTCTTTGACCTGGTTTTACCATACATGAATCTGCCCTTTTGAAAGATGTTTTCATAGTGAGAGTTCAGGTTTTCTAACATGTGGGGAAGACTAGATCGTTCGGATCATGTGGATGAGCAAGCAGAAAAACACTAAGGGAGTGATGAATAGTGTTTAATAAAAACAATTTAAACTTTTAACCTTTTCTGTCAAAGAATTCAAATAGTGTTACCTAGATAAATCTTAATAAACAAATATAAGAAATTGCAAGAAATATGAAGGTGGTGCTTTGGCGAAGTAGGACTTTGGGTTCGCTTCTTGTTGATGCCATCCTTAACCGTGTGTCTTGATACCAAGTGTGGGGAACGTTAGATCGTTCGAATCCTGAGGATGAGCAAGCACAAAAACATTCGAGGAGGGTGAATCGTGTTTTATAATATCAATTTAAACTTTTAATTTTTTATGTCTAAGAATTTAAATCGTGTTACCTAGATCAATCTTAATCAACAAATAAAATAACTTGCAAGTAATATCAAAAAGTATAAAGTTATGCAGCGGAATATAGAATACTTACAAGAATATAAATCAAGAGCACAATCAACACAAACACAATGATATATCATGTTTGGTCAATCCTTAACCTACATCCAATCCCCAAGTCCCACTTGAGATTTTCTACTATTAACTTTGAAACCGGTAGACTAGTACAAACTATCCACTGCACCACACCCCGGTGTATGGATCAACCACTTGAACAAACTCGAGTATCACAACACCTCTCAACGCTTGAGAGAACATCTCCTTTATCAAACAAACAAAGGAAGTACTTACAATTCTTTTTCGTCGTTACAATTTATCTATATCCTTCGTTGAAGCACGTGTACAGTAGCGAGGCTATAATAACTTTGAACTCTCAAAAAGATGTTGCAAAACTGTGCTTTTGAGATTAGGAAAATTGGCCAAGAACTTGCAAGAAAAGCTTTGAGCAAGATGTCAAGAGAAGAGGGCCTTTTCACTTTGAAAACATTAGCACAAAAAGAGCTTTTCTCACAAAAATAAGATTTTTCTTGATATTTCTTAATGTTAAATACATGAGTGATCTTCACTATTTATAGATGAAAATTCATGTGATACGGATCACCCAAAACACCCGTAAAACGGTAACAAACAGCTAGTTTGCGTTAATATCGTTTTGGCCAACGATAATATTCTAGTGGACTAGAGTAGACCAATTAGTCGTCTAATGGCTCAGATAGTCGACTACTTGGAAGGCTTGTTAGGAACGAACCAAAGATCCCAACTTTATAGAGAAATAGTAGCACAAACTAGATAAATGAATACAAGAAAGGTGTATTCTCCTTCCAAGACGCCAATAGAGGACGTCCGCACTCGTCTACACCATGAAATCACACCAATATCAAATAATAGCCTAAGAGACAAAGTGACGGTTAGCCCCCATATAAATAATAGAAAATAGGGTTTCAAGTGCTAGGGCGCGCGCGGGCTAGGTGGGCCGGCGGCTTGGGCTTGGGCGCGGGTCTTCCTGCGGGAATAGACCCGCGTCCCATCAATACTCCCCCAAAGAGCCATCTTGTCCTCAAGGTGAAAGTCTGGAAACCGTGTTGCCATCTCGTCCATGGCTTCCCATGTGCTTTCATGCTCGGGCAAGCCCTTCCACTGCAGCAACATCTGGCGTTCTCCTGTGTTTCTCCGCCGTACTCCTTTCAACGCATCGGGCTCAAGCCTCACCTCCATATCAGCAGTAAGGGTCTCCGGTAAGAAAGGGGAAGGGTTGTGGTTGCCAATGGCCTGGCACAACTGTGAAACATGGAACACTAGGTGGATAGCCGATCCTGAGGGCAATCTCAATCTATAGGCCACCTATCCAATCCTCGCCTCAACCTCGAAAGGTCCAAAATACCGCGGTGCCAGTTTCTCATTCCTCCTGTGCGCTAATGAGCGCTGTCTATAGGGCCTCAGCTTCAAATACACACTGTCTTCCACCTCGAACTGCACATTCCTGCGATGTAAGTCGCTCTTGCCTTCATGACCTGCTGAGCCCTCGCCAGATGGAGCTTCAGCTCCTCCAAAACCTGGTCCCTCTTTGCCAAATACCGCTCCACATCTGAAACTGGCATCGACTCCTGCCCATAGTGTAGATGAGGGGGGTCCCTGCCATAAAGAATCCTGAAGGGTGTCGTCTGTGCTGCCGTGTGAAATGATGTGTTATACCAGTATTCCGTCCATGCCAGCCAACGAGCCCACTCCTTGGGATTATCCGATATGAAGCACCACAGATAGGTCTCCACTCCTGTTTACCACCTCCGTTTGCTCATCGGTCTGAGGGTGGTAAGCCGTGCTTCGTTTCAACACCGTCCCCTGCAACCTGAAAAAGCTCATGCCAGAATCTACTTTGGAATACATTGTCTCGGTCCGAGACTATGGACTTTGGAGGTCCATGCAGACGAATGATCTCCCTTAAAAATACCTCTGCCACTGATACTGCGCTGTAAGGATGCCTAAGGAGAACAAAGTGCACATACTTGTTGAGGCGGTCGACCACCACAAATATGACTGTATATCCTCCCGACTTTGGCAACCCATCTATGAAGTCCATGGAGAGGTCCTCCCATACTCGATCTGGTAAGGTCCGCGGCTGTAGTAGTTCTCCTGGGGACATCGCCTGGTACTTGTGATGCTGGCACACGTCACACTCTGCTACCATACTCGCCACCTCCTTCTTCATCCCCTTCCAATAGACCTCTCTCGTCAGTCTCTGGTAGGTCTTGAGGACCCCAGAATGTCCTCTGACGACGCTGCTGTGAAACTCCTGGAGTATGGCCGGTAGATATGCGGATGTCCTCAGTAGCACCAATCTCCCCGAATATAGCAGCCGTCCATCCTGAAGAGAATACCCCAAAAACTTCGTCGACCCCTGCAGAAGGGCCTTTCGTATACCTGCTAACTCCGGGTCCTGCTCCACCTCATGCTGTAGCGGCCCCCAATCCTGAAGTACGGACACTGCTAGTGCAGCCAGCTCCGCCTCCTCTCGTCAGGATAATGCATTAGCCGCCTTGTTCTACAGCTCCAGACGATACTCAATCTCGAACCTGTATCTCATCAGCTTCCACAGCCACTTCTGATGCTCCTCTGCTACCATCCACTGCTCTAATAGATACTTCAAGCTCCGCTGATCGGTGCGTACCAGGAAACTCCGCCCCAACAAGTACGGCCTCCACTTCTGAATTGTCAAGACTATATTCATCAGCTCCCTCTTGTAGACCGTCCGCAGTCGGCCTCTAGCCGTTAACACCTGGCTGGAGTAAGCAATAGGCCGCTGCTCCTGCATCAGCACGGACCCTAGCCCGTGCCCTGACACATCCGCCTCCACCACAAAGGGTTTGGAAAAGTCTGGTAGTGCCAAGACTGGCACTGTAGTCATAGCCTTCTTCAGAGCCTCAAAAGCTGCCGTCGACTCCCCCCAGTGGAACTGGTCCTTCTTCAATAGCTCGGTCAACGACCAGGCGATGGTCCCATATCCGTCCACAAACCTGCGGTAGTAACCTGTCAACTCGAGAAACCCCCGCAGCCCCCTGAGAGTGGTAGGACGCGGCCAGTCTAGCATCGCTGCGTATCTTTTCCCTGTCTGCTGCCACACCATCTGCTGACACCACATGTCCCAGGTATTTCACCTGTGGCTGTCAAAATAGACACGTCTTCCTGTTCGCCACCAGCTGATGGTACTGCAACTTCGTAAACACCACCTGCAGATGGTCTAAGTGTTCCTCCAGGGTGCGACTGTATACTAGTATATCATCAAAGAAAACAAGTACGAATCGTCTCGTACGGACGCAGTACCTTGTTCATAAGGAACTGGAAGGTGGCTGATGCGTTCATCAAGCCAAAAGGCATGACGAGGAACTCGTAATGGCCCTCGTGCGTCCTGAACGCCGTCTTGGGCACATCCTCCCGTCGCATCCTGATCTAATTGTAGCCTGACTTGAGATCGATCTTACTGAACCAGGCTGACCCATGTAACTCGTCCAGGAGCTCGTCTATCACCGGTATGGAAAACTTATCTGGCACCGTCACTTTGTTCAAGGCTCGGTACTCTACACAGAAGCGCCAGCTCCCATCCTTCTTCATCATTAGGAGCACGGGTCTAGAGAATGGGCCCACGCTAGGCTAAATCACTCCCGCCTCCACCATCTTGGCTACCATCCTCTCAATCTTGTTCTTTTTGGTGCTGGACGTATCGGTAGCGTCTGACACTGATGGGGGAAACACCCTCTCGCAGTACAATGGCATGCTCATGGTCCCTCGGCGGTGGCAGACCCTGAAGCTCCTGAAAAATCTCCTCAAACTGCGCCAACATCTGCTGCACCTTCCCCGGTACGGTATGCTCTCCACTGCTCTCTACGTCTCCTCCTTTTGTCATGGTATACATCTCAACCAAGTACCCTTCTCCCTCAGCCTGTAAAGTCCTCAGCATGGTCTTCAATGACACTACCACTCTGCAAAGGCTGGGATCTCCCTGTAGAGTGACCGCTCTCCCCTTATCCTGGAACTCCATCCGCAGAAGCTTCCAGTTCACTGTCATCTTTCCAAGTGTCTGCAACCAAGTCATGCCTAGGATGACATCTGTGCTCCCCAAGTCTAGAGGTAGAAAGTCCGCCATCACCTGTATCCCCTGTATGGTCAGCATCAACCCCCTGCAGACTCTCCGACTACTCTCCTTCTTCCCCGTTTCCATCATCACACTGAAGCTCCCGCAGTCGGTCAGCTGCAGTCCCTGCTGGTCCACCACTCTCCCGGATATGAAATTGTGGGTCGCCCCACTGTCAATCAGCACGGTCACCTCCTGATCGCCGATCTTCCGCCTCAACTTCATGGTGTGGTTCGGAGTGAACCCTACCACGGAGTTAAGGGACACCTCTGCCACGTCTAGCTGGTGGCCCTCGGGCTCCTCCTCCTCCTGCTCAGCACTCTCGTCCTCGACGTCCACGTCCACGTCGTCATCCTCCAACAGCAGAACCTGCAACTTGCGTCCCGCGCATCTGTGGCCTGGCGTGAACCTCTCGTCACATCAGAAGCATAAGCCCTTTTGGCGCTTTTCCCTCATCTCAGCATCCGTCATCCCTCCTGAATTGTCCTCCTGCTGGGGTAACGCTACTCTTCTCCCCCGTCTTCTCCCTGCTCGTCTGGCTCACCCCCCGTGGTGGTCCCGGCTCCTCCAGCTCCAGACGGGGTGCCCCTCTGTATCTGGCCACTGTAGCCACTCCTGACTCTCCTATCCACTGTCTGAGCATACTCTACCATCTGCGCCATTTCTATGACCTCAGAAAGCTCTCTGGGCTTGTAAGGCCTCACTGCAGCTCGAGGACAATTCAGGAGGATGACGGATGCTGGCCGTAGCCGCCCTCTGGCTGATAAGCCAGGTGCCCTCTAGGGACTCGTCTGATACGTCATATACTCTCCTCGCCAAGGTTTCGAACCTCTCAATGTACTCCCGTACAGGTCCCTCCTGCATGAGGGCATATAACTGCTCGTGACGGTTTCCCAAGCAGGGATCTCTGAACTTCTCCAACACGAGGTCCTTCAACTCCTCCCAGCAGCGAATCTGTTGTCTCCTCTCCTTCCAGTGGAACCACCCCAAGGCTCTCCCTTCCATGCAAATGGCTGCCGCCTCCAGCTTCTGTTCCTTGGTCATGTGGTGTGTTGCGAAATATCTCTCTGCTGTGAACAACCAGGTATGTGGATCCTCCCCCGTGAACATCGGCATCTTTAGCTTCCACACCCTGCAGTCTCCCCCAAAGTGCCCCTGATCGGGCCTTCTCTCAGTACGGTGATGCGGACGATAGTGCTGCCACCTCTCATCCTAGGTCTCCGTACTGTCTAGGTGGCACTCCTCCGCGGCCCCCATAGTCTCATCAGTGACCTTCACGCCTGCCATCGAAGTCATCCCAACCTGCATCATCGCCAAACTGAGCCTCGTAGCCTCCCTAGCCGTTGTAATAATAGTCTCTACTCCGTCCGTCTCCGTAACACTGGTCCTCCACCGATGGCTACTGCCCCAAAGGACCAAAATCCCCCCGGGCCCTGGCCGCGTGCGTCTTCCCCCTGGTGGCTGCCTGGGGGTCACCTGGCCGTAGCCGTCCTCTGGCGGGATCCTCTGGGGCTACCGGAGGGCCGACAGACCCTGTCGGGATTCCGACAGGGTCGGCGGGCCCTGCCGATGGCCGGCAGGGCCCGGCTATGCCTGTCGCGCCCCAGGAGGGGTTTGGGGGTTCGGCCGCCACTCCGTGCTTTGTCGTGACGCCTGAAAGGGACGGCTAGGGCCGCCACCCCCCTCTGAAATTCCACCGCCCTTCGCCGCACCTCCTCGCGATAATCGACCCCTTCCGGCTCCTCGCTTTCATCTTCTTCAATTTCCTCCTCCTTAAAAGGACGATCTGGGTCAAAAATCTCGTTTTTCTTCTTCTCCTTCTCCAAAGGTATCGCCTTTGATGTCGATTTAGGGTTTCCTTCGCCGTGGTTGATCGGCGACCATTGGAGGATGAACTTCGCAAATTGTCCTTCGTGCCAGTATTGATTTGCCGCCAAAGTCTTGAAGGAATCCATCAACGACTTTATCACCTCCTCGTTTCTCGCCAACGATTTTTTCACCCCTTCGATTTCGCCATTGAATTTCTCCTCCAAGGTATTAAATTTGTCTTTCGATCTCGTCGTCGGCGCCGCCATGGATCATCACACGCTCTGATACCAAATTGTTAGGAACGAACCAAAGATACCAACTTTATAGAGAAATAGTAGCACAAACTAGATAAATGAATACAAGAAAGGTGTATTCTTCTTCCAAGACCCCAATATAGGACGTCCACACTCATCTACACTATGAAATCACACCAATACCAAATAATATCCTAAGAGACAAAGTGACGGCTATCCCCCATATAAATAATAGAAAATAGGGTTTTAAGGGCTAGGGCGCGTGCGCGGGCTAGGTGGGCCGGTGGCTTGGGCTTGGGCACGGGTCTTCCTGCGGGAATAGACCCACGTCCCATCAGCATAGTCGACTAGCCAATCAGTTCAGAAACTGCTAACTTTCGGTTAGGCAATTAGTCGACTAGTGTTCTCGGATTAGTCGACTAGTCCATGCGTTAGTTGACTATTCCTAGAATTTGTAGTAGGCTAGTTCTGACATTCTGAGAAACATTAGTTTATAGGTTTATTAGTGAATTAGTCCTGGTAATTGGTAACTAATATGCCTAAAAACCTAAGTTTTGGCCAAGAAAACTTAGGAAAATTTTTCAAAAACGTTTCAAAACTTTTTAAAACTTCTTCTATGATTTCCTAAGTGTGTGTGAAAGCTTCGACAATGCTTTATAAAGAATCTAAACACAAGAGAGAATTTACATCAAAGTACAGTTTACTATTACATTTTAGTTTGAAGCTTCTTGATGTAGACTTTTTGTCTTAATTTCCATCTTCTTGTCTTAATTCTTTGAAAACTATACTCCTAAGGCCTTGATTTAATTCACTAGGCTCTGATCTCCTTTATACTTAATAGCGACACTCATAGATCATTAGCACGCACAATGTTTGCTCATCGTCAAAACTAACTTTGAGGTGACTCCATACTCAACAACATATTTCAGGAATTCCACACGAAACTCCTATGTGGTGTCATAGTCCTTATGAAAGCCTTCCCCAACATATACATTTGCATTTAATTGAAAAAAAAGTGTTTATAGCATACATATTCTTGTTTAAAAAAATATTACGTATCTTGTTTTGTTATTATTTATCCCATATACTGTCATCTTCTCAACTTATTTGGCATATTTCTCTTACTTTTTAGCACTCTTCAGTTCACTGAACCGTAGGCATTTTACTGAGTTAATTTCAATTGATTTTCTTTCTTTTTCCCTTTTCCTTTTTCTTTGGAGGAGGGTTGGAGAGGGTTATTATTCTTATTCTTATTCTTCATTTTTCTGGGAAGGAAAATTTTATACTGAGTTATGAAGAATGAACAGTACTCAATTTAGCTAGGTAAAAATTAGAAGCTTAAAGGTGGCATCTTTAATTAAGGTGTTACTAACTTGGTTGATGGACTTAAAAATTAACGTTGTTATATTGTGCGGAAATGGTGCTAAAGAGAAGTGGGGAATGGGGAGATCAGTTGGAGAGGGTTATTATTCTTATTATTATTCTTCTTTATTTTCTCGGAAGGAAAATTGGAAGGAAAATTTATACCGAGTTATGACTTATGAGGAATGGACATTACTCAGTTTTGCTAGGTAAAAATTAGAAGCTTAAAGCTGTCATCTTTAATTAAGGTGTTATTAACTTGGTCGATGGATGTAAAAATTAACATTGTTATACTGTGCTGAAATGGTGCTCACGAGAAGTGGGGAATGTCGAGATCAGTTCGAATAACATCAATTTAAGAGTTTCAATGCTAGTGAGCTAAGAATGTCATATGTTGTAAGAGGGAACATATTTAAACAGATAATAAATAAAAAAAGAAAGGAAAAATGATGAGATGAGATGACATTCAATGTAAAATGGTAGATTTGTCCAGTTGTATTCTCTTACTAATGTTGGTTATGCATGTCCCTCTTAGCCTTGGCTGGGCCACGATTGGGGCATTGACAAGGCCCAGACTGGCTGGACCGTGCTGGCAATCGTGTTGGACTAGACCGTCTTCCAGCACATTTCCCCCCCTATCCCTCCCCATCTGTACTAGAGGAATGATCCAATAGCATAGCGCTAGGTGTCACAACTATTGTTGCTATTCACAGAGTAATTTAGCTGCCATCCACTGGTCCAACTGATGCGGCTCAGGGGGCGGCGGCGGCTAGCCAAGAGGGGAGCCCGGTTCAAGGGATGCGGGTCTACCATCGGAGGCGACGACTTGTGTCCAACTTGGACCCGGTCCCAAGCTTGTGATTACTCACAAGTGGGGAGGGCAAAGGGGTAATTAGACAATTATTAACCCCTCCCCCAATAAAGGGGCCGGCCGGCCCTAGGGTGTGGTTTATCGAAGATTTGATCAAGGTATTTTCTATTCCTAGTTCTCTAGATTAATTCCTAGTTGTTAATTAATTAGTTGTAGCCCTAGATCTATTTTATTCGCAATTAAATTACTATTTCAGATCTGATCTTCGCTATCAAGCCCTAGATTAGTAGTCCACAACCATAAAAACCCTACCTTTAATCCCCACAAAAAGCCCTAGTCGCATCAATTGGTATCAGAGCGGTTGATCCATGGCAAGCACGCGATCCACGGAGCGGATTGAAGTTTTGGAAGGAAAAGTTGAGCGGATTGAAGCCCAAATCAGCAAGGGTTTCATCGATCTGAGAAAAGAAGATGCTGAGATGGCCGCGGAGCTCCGGAAAGAGATGCAAGAGAACCAAGAGAAAACGGAGGCCAAGATGAAAGAATACCAAGAGAAAACGGAGGCGAAATTGTCGGAATTAACGGAAGCTATAGCGGCGTTGGTTGCGCATCTAGCACCGAAGGTGGATCCAAGAAAAAATGAGCCACCTTCGTCGACGAGGAAAGATCTTCAAGTTTCAGATCCAGATCTGAAATTTCCAGATCTGAAATCTCCAGATCCAGATCTGAAATCTTCTCCAGATCCAGATCTGGAATTATCAGATCCAGATCTGGAATTTTCAGATCCAGATCTGGAATTTTTAGATCCAGATCTGGAATTTTCAGAACCAAATCTAAAGGCGGCGGCTGTCGGCGATGCAGATCTGGAATTTTCAGATCCAGATCTGGAATTTTCAGATTCAAATCTGAAGGCGGCGGCTGCCGGTGATGCAGATCTGGAATCTTCAGATCCAGATCTGGAATCTTCAGATCCAGATCCGGAATCTTCAGATCCAGATCCAGAGTATTTGTGGGGGCCCAACGACGCCTTGTGGATCCCACCTTGGCCCGACGATAGTTTTCCAAACGTCGTTGAAAGCGGTGGGGACCAATCCCATCCGTTTGACCCGGGAGGAGGCTTGCAATCGACTTGACGGAATGGTGGAACCACGGACTTCAAGCACCACCTTGAGGACAAGGTGGTTTTTAGGGGCGGAGTAGTGATGCGGCTGATATTTGGAGGGAAATTGCTATGCACACAACAAGCTGGGAGAAAATTGCTTTGCACACTACAGTCGGGGTTATAAGAGGCCAGCCGGCCCTAGCCTATGGGGATGCGAAAATTGTGAAAGAAAGTTCATTTTCTAGTTTATTATTCCTTAGATCAATTGTATTAGGCTTTTCATATTCCCTTAGATTAATCTCTAGCCAATTGCCCTTTCATTTTGTAGTCGTTAATTAGCGAGTAGCCTCTTTTATAGAATTTATTCTCTATTTTCAGATCTGAATTTCCAGATCTAGATCGGAAACGCATCACCAACCCATACGGTTGTTGGTTGATGACCAGTTTTGTCACCATCTGCAGGTCCAGAGGACCATTCAAATGCATCCACTCTGGTTCTAGGGACTCCAAGATCTGCTCAGCAACTGTTTTTCAACTTCTCCGTGATGCAAGGATTAGACATAGGCACGACTTTTGGGGGCTCAGGGAATCAAATTCAAGTTATAAGGGTAAGTTTGTTGACTTTTCTTCTATTCCTGAAGCCTGTTACATTGTTAATAGCATGGGGATGTACATGAGTAGTATTCCTAAAACCCCTAAACATATAATAAAATCCTTAAAGATAATATGTAGTTTGAAATGCTACAAGATATACGTAGATAAGTTGTCTTGGTATTTTGGGGTGACCGGTGGAGTTCTGTGACCAGCAGAAGTATTTTCAAATGATCTTTGATTCTTCCCTTTTACCACTTGGAAGTGGCATTATCTTGGCTCTTATATATATTTATTGTAATCTGCTGTAATCAATGGAAGCTGGCTCTTTGGTGGTGAGATCACTGGTGTTTGTGTATGGCTTTGCAGTAAAGTCCACCAGTCACCTCAGTTAGTTCTAGAAATTGGTTGTAGTCCTTAATCAGTCACACTGTCAATGCCAATTTTAAGGTTGAATTATCTGTTTTCATGGTTAGTTTGTGTTTTAGGTTTTATGCCTCATTATCTGGCTTACCGATTTGCTCTTGTGCATGTTTAAAAGGGTTTAAAAGGGTACATTGCATGTGTTGTACCTTCTAAAATTACCGCTAGTCTTTAATTCTATATTACGACGAGTCTGAACTGGCTCATTAATGCCTGGTGGTGATTGCAGTGTCTTAAGTTCAAGACAGACCAGGCACAGGATGCAAAGAAGATGGAAAAGCTAAATAACATCTTCTTTACTTTGATGGCTCGGGGTCCTGATGGTATGAATTTTATGTCTTTTGTAGCTCATCAGTTGTTCATTTGGTACCTATGTTGTTGATGTGATTGTCTTTTGATTTGCAGCCGAGATAGCGGATGTCACTGGAAAAGAGCAGGTGGAGCAGCAGCAGGCACCCAAGAAAGGAAGAGGCCGGAGGCAGTAGGCCATCTGTGGTTACTGGAGATCCTTTTTTTATTTGGGTGACGATGTTGGGGTTTCTTTGCAAATGACTGTTAACCCAACCTGGAATCATCAAAGCCAGTGGTGTTTTCTGTTTCACGAGAGCCCTGAGCATGACCTTGTAGTAGACTTTTGTGCCACCTCATTTGTTGATTGGGGGCAAATCTTACATGCTGACAGATAGAAATCACCATCAATATGCCAACTTCCGATTTTCTTTGTTCTGGCAATCTTCATATGTAGAATATCGTTGCTGGTGAATTTTACATGCGGTCATTTAGAAACATCGAATACCACACGTGGGGTTCTATACATGTGCTTATCGTGTAGTGATATGCGTAGATTGTGGGCGTGTGGATGCATGTGCTTGCACTTACCAAATTGGAACGGCAAAAAATAATGACAATAATGTTATTTAAAAACCATGGTCTCCTGTTGGGACATCGAGCTCTGGTGATGAAGTGGGAGTTGGATTATGACAAGTTGCAAATGTGAGATGATTTACGCATACCTAGTAGTGCTTTATTTTATAGAGATTTCATGTGCATTGTATGACATAGGTAAGATCTCTATCTTATTGTATGATATATAGGAAATTTCCTCTTTGCGTAGCTCATTTTACTCGTCCATTCATTTTTTTTATTCGACGTTCAAATCTGTTCACTTTGTTCTTCACGTTCTAAAACATAGAACTACCAATTTTCAAGTAAATCCTTAAACGTTTTCATCGTTTATCTAACCGTTGCAAAAAGTTCTTACGACGATTACGACGAAACTGAACTGTTAACTTGCGACGGATGAGTAAGGAAAGAATAAAATGGGTATTATGTACATAACCTAGCCAAACAGAAAATCCGTTGTGATCTTGGTCAGAAGTGTTCGTTTTCATTTTCGTATTATAAAATACCAAAACACCAAATATCTTATAAACTTTTAGCATCTAACCATTACAAAGAGTAATATTGCTACACACATGCTAATTTGCATTGTGAATTTAAAAAAAAGTTAAATAAGGGATATTCATGGCAGCGGAAAAATCAATGTGTGTCATCACGAGGATACGGACATGTCACGCTTAAACCATGACTCTACGACCCCAGGCCTAACTAACCCCTATCCCCACCGGAACCATTGATTCAAGCCTAACGAACCCCTCTCCCTCCCTGAATCATCGACTCATTTTTTCTTTCCGTCGAGTTGCCACCATTTACCAAACCCACCTGCCCCCGCCGTGACTTACGGCCCCCCCCAAAATCCCTCCATAAAAAACGCAAACCAATCGATCAGGATTCAGTCCTCTTATTATCAACCAAACAGCTAAAAAATCTCTCTCATCATGTCAACCACTCTCTCCTCCCTCCTCTCCCTCATCCTCGCCATCTCCACCCTCGTCGACCCATCCCAATCCTCCTCCGTCCCTGGCGGCGGCGGCGGCGGCGGCGTCGACTTCGTCCGAACAAGCTGCTCATCCACCCTCTACCCGGCCCTCTGCTTCGCCTCCCTCTCCCCCTACGCCGCCGCTATCGGCAACGACCCCCTCAAGCTATCCCAGTACGCCACCCTCCTCTCCCTCTCCCGCCTCCGCTCCGCCTCCTCCCACCTCTCCTACCTCTCCCTCGCCTCCGCCTCCGCCTCCCCGCTGATGTCCTCCAGCCCGGAGCGCAGGACGGTCGCCAGGGCCATCAGAGACTGCGCCCAGGTGCTGGGCAGCGCCGCGGACAGGACTAAGGACTCCGTGGCGGAGCTCAAGAAGCTGAAGGGGACGGGGCCGGGGATGGAGTCGAGGTGGTGCCTGTCGAACGTGCAGACGTGGATGAGCGCGGCGCTGACGAACGAGGAGACGTGCACGGACGGTCTCGAGGAGGTCGGGGTGAAGAAGAGCGTGGCGGCGGACGTCGGAGGCAGGGTTGGGGTTGCCAAGGAGTTTACCAGCGTTGCTCTTGCACTTGTTAACCAGCTTGCCACTGGCAGCTAGCTGGCTAGCCACTATATAGAAGTCTTTGTGAGATTTGTACTTTCCAACTTTATGTGTCTTAATACAGATTATGTGTCACCTTTTATACATTATTAGCATATAATATGGATGATTTGCATTGCATACTGTGCTCGTGCAATACTCGCAGCTTTCTTGAATCTGCGGACTTGATTTTAAAACGATAGCTTCATGAGAAGCTGTAATGTATTGTGATGAGATTGTATGGCTATCAATTTTCATTGGTGGTGCATCGCTGAGTATACTCATATTATGTTATTTCAGTAAAATTTGGCCAGAAAAAAATCATCATCCACGCGCGGTGGTTTGCATGCTAGGGAGATTTTATTTAGAGTTTTGGAGCCGTGGTTTGATCTATCAAGACTTAGAAATGCCAACATCAACGGTCCTCCATCCCTTTTCCCCAACCAAGGAGGAGAGACCTGACTAGCTCATTCTCTAATCCAAGGATTTCTGCTACTAAAAATGGTCTTTGACCAAGTTGAGAAGCTTTGTCGTAGAGTGGTAGTTTTTGTAGGTGTTGTTGGAAGGATCTTGCATCGGCTGTCGATGTGGAAATCTTCGCAACAGAGGATCCGGACGGGGTTTTGCCGGGCCAAGAGAGAAGAACGGATCAATGGGCTGTGCCTCCGATTCGCCTCCATGCTTAAGTCAGTTCCAAACGTGAGGAGAGACGCGTAGGGTTTCAGTGATTGTGATTGTGAACCTGTGATCATATTGATCTGCTATTTTGTAAGCTGAGGGTCAGTAATGCCACATCAAAGGAAGTTATGGAGATCATTGATCTTCTGCACGTAATCGACTCCTTAGACTGTGCAGTGAAAGGCTAAGGAAGGATACCCGCTGACTTCCAGGTTAAGCTCACTGCTCATTACACGGTGAATGGATCTGGATGGTTTCCCGCTCTTAATGGTCTGGAGGGGTGATCTCCAACGATCATGTCACTCGATTGTGCATGATCGATGTTTATGGAGGCTGACCTATCAGGTATGTGGATCCTTAAATGATACAGTCGAAGGAGATGATCTAGGGCGTGTGTCGCCGAGGTCGTCCTGAGCAGTCGTGCTGTTGAGGAGCCGACAACGTGCAGGCCGACCTTGTGGAGGCTGACCTCGCAGGGCTGTCATTGTTGGAAGTTGACCTCGTAGAGGTCAACCTTGTGGATCATAGTTGCTGAAGGAGTCGATCTCGTGAAGGTCGTCCCTATGTGAGCCTTGATGGCTGACTTGGACTGGCGAGTGCACATTTGTCTTGTGGATTTGTGCTATTAACTTGGTCGGGCTAACCTCCCATGCTACTCTCGGTGGTCCCCGAGGGCATATGTAACTCCTTGATTCGGGCACGATGGGCTCCCACTGTTAAGCTTGACTAGACCCCAGTTGCAGTGGGCCATAGTTCTAAGTACCTCTAACAAGGGCCACTCATCATCTAGCTTGACATTACTGAACTGAGCTACATCCTGAGGTCGGACGTGGAGAGGCGAGAAAGCAAAATTGAAAAGAAGTCGAAGAGTCAGGGATCATCATTTGACCTTATCTAATCAGTCCAATTTACTTCAGAATGTGACGTTCAAGGCAGTGACTAGGGAAATAGAAACTCGTCATGCCCACTGACGTATTTGCTTGCCTTGACGAGACTCGAAGAGGCAAAATTAGAAGTAATCGCTCTTCCTCGAGTTCTGATATAACATGCCAGGCTCTCGAAAGGACGTGACCACTGCTGTGGTGGAATTTAACTCATGGCAGTATGTCGTGCGGATAATTCTTAATCGTGCGACTTGGACGGTTGCAATTGTCTCCCGCCTAGGGTGATCGTGGGCACTCGAATGACCACGATTGGATGGACGGTTGCACTTGTCTCCCGCCTAGGGTGATCGTGGGCACTCGAACGACCACGATTGGATCCCGTCAGTTTCCACCTAGGGCAGATAGAAAAGGGTGAAGAAGTCTTGTAGTTTGACATACTTGCAGTCTATCTCGATCAAGTTTTTGACTTTCGCGTCTCCTTGCTTTACACTCTCCCTCAATGATAGTTGCTTCTATGCTGGAAAAGGTAAATTTCATTTTCTGGCCCTTTGCCTCTTCTCTGTTACTTTCTTTCTTCCCTGAACTCTCCAATTGAATCCATGTCCAACACCATCTGACTCTCAAGCAACCCACTCTGAGCATTATAGGATTTCAACCCTGGAGGAATCGTTGGGGTATTCGCCGTCATCGTCGCCCGTTGAGGTCCCTATTGGTGGAGAGGTTGTCCATCCCCCAATGGGTTGATAGAGAATGTCATCGAATATGGTGTTAGGAGGCCTCACATGCCTCGTAATCTTGCGCGTGAGGCAAGGAGGATGCCAACTCGATGCTGGCGTGCCTGGGCCCATGGGGCCACTCCATCTTATCCTCGTAATTTTGGTTAGATTAGTCCATCTCTTTAGTGTGAGTCTTTCTATTTTTTATTTTACACTTATCGAGTGATTTATTTTTTCTATTTATTTATTTTACACTTATTAAGTCATTTATTTTCTTTAAAATTTCTTTTCTTCAAAAAATTTTAAAACATTAATTTTTTTAGATCTGGATATAGATGCATATGTTTCAAACTTTATTTCTGGGTTTATCTAAGTCCTACTGGTATTCCACAGTACGAAGGAGGAGAATCCACATTTACTTTTGCAAAAGTTTGAAAAGATATGCAGCTCTTTGTTTGTTGGGAACACGTGCATTGATGGACCATTTCTTAGATATTTCTCCATATTTTTAAAGAGATAATGCTACTTATTGGTTTAATGTGGTGTCTCATGACTCATGACATACTTGATTATCTTTTAAGGATGAGTTCTTTAACACATTTCTTCTAGTTTCTTGAGAGAGCCACAGAGGAGCAAGCACTAAAGTAATAGATATCGAGCTTTGCCCAAGATGACGAAGACTTTTTCTATCAGTCTTGGTGGAGGTTCAATGGATATTTGCTTGACTATCCATAGCATGGGTTCGGGATGCACCATCTCCTTGGATTATTCTATGAGGGACTATGACTGCAGATGCAGGAGTATATAGGGATGATGAGTGGTGGTGCTTTCTTGGATATAATGCTTGAGGATGCCTGGAGATTCTTGGAGGACCTTGCAGAGCATGAGCGAACTGCGTGATATGGAAATCATTCATTTAGACAGGAAGACGATAGCCAGGGCAATCCATATGAGGATACAATCCAGCAAGCCCAGAGCCAACCTGAGGAGCCATCTGTGGGATCTTTCCGACGCGACCCCGGGAGACCAAGAAGAACCAGATGAGAGGCTACATTGGATCCAAGTAGATGAGATTAAGCGTTGATGTTTGGATGAGCAGGAGGAACTGTATGATGGGGTACGTGTTGATCATGTGGAAAACACGATGCATTTTATGTTGATGTTGATGAGGAAGTGGAGACAAGTGAAGGCGAGAGCGACATTGATGACATTGAAGAGCTTGGGCCATGTTCCCCTTCTGATTCATTCCCCTATCCTGAGGTGTACAAGTGCTTGAGGAGGACTGCTGAGAGTTTTTACTTTGGTTACGATGAGGAGGATGTGCGCGAGGGAGAGAGCATACAACCATGATGGAGCCTGAGTCATACCTCCCTACAGATTCGTTTTAGCAACTAGTATTTATTTTCCCTCAGGATGCGCCCCGAGCCATCATTCATGACTACTTTTATGGATAACTACAGAGTCTAGGAAGGACTACAGAGCCTGTATACCATGAAGCTGATGATGAGGTGAGAAAAGACGATTACGAGATGGTCTACATTAAGCCAGAGCTGCCTTCCCCTCCAGATTTCTCTCAGCAACCACTTCCCCTCCTCCTGAGGCACTGCATTAAACCGAGTGTAGAGACATACTTCAGTGAAGTTCCCATCAAACCATGCCCTTCATTTCTGAATATCAACTCGTAATTCCATATATCGTAGATTCAGGTTGCCGTCAAGATGATTAAATTCTTTTATTTATTATGACGACCCGTTTTGGAACACCTTTGTTGAAGGGCATGTATAATTCCCTTGGATTGCACAGCTCATCTCCCGCAGGACACCGGAGAACATTCCAAAGATATGCTGGGAGCCATGTTACTGGGATCCAAGGAAGCCAGTGGAGGTTTAGCTCCGAAGCAGCTGGCGGAGGAGCGAAAGGAGCTTTTTAAACTGCTTCCTCCACCGTTGGTCATCCGGGATCTGCCATTTGATCAGATAAAAATAAATAAACTTTTTAAATTTTATCGTTTTCGTAGTATGTTTTACTTTTTCTATGTTTTACTCTATATAATCATATACTCTTTCAACATTGAGGACAATGTTTGTCATTAAGTTAGTGGGAGAGTATTAGGTAGTAGCACATGCTTTTTGCTTAGCTTTTTCTTAGAATTTTTTTTATATACATCACCCAATCATTATACATGCATATCCTATTTTCCTTCAATCTAGCAAACTATCTTGGGTGCTTAGTTCCGTGAACTTCCATGTGTGAACTTTTTCAGAATATTTATATTCAAAATTTTTGAAGTAACTATGACATAATTTAGATTTGTTTTTCTCATAATTTGTTATGATAATATGTCATTTATGACATAAGTGCATAATGTCCATGATTTGAGTTCTCGAAACAGCTTAAGGTTAGTTTGTATAAATTCTCAAGATGCATGTTCATAAGTAGGCAAATTGACTCGAATAGTTTGCAATCTTAAAGGATTTGGCTATTAACATTTTTGGAATCCAGTACCGATGAATGGATTTGATTTGCCAAGTCATGATAAAAAATGAATGAAAAAACAAATAAAATGCATTGTTCTTCCAACTCTTGTTGAGTAACCGAGTCTTCATGCCTCAAGAAGCAACGGAGATTCGAGTCGAAAAACGGGGGTTTTAAGAGTTCACAGAAATAAATCTTTAGACAATTCGAGCTATTAAGTCTGAGGGGGGTTTCAAAACCTAATTCCTGTAACGCCCCGCTCCACAGGTTACCCGGGAAGTACGAATCCGTCCAGGTATTCCCGAAGAGGCGGGTATTAAGAAAGGATAAAAGAAATTCAATTGAGACAGCAGGTCTATTGCGCACTGCTGGGGTAGTACCCGTAGTGTTCCCAAGCCAGAAGCAACCAACAACCAGCACAGAAAAATAAAGACAATGACCAATAATGAAAGACAGAAGAAACACTAACTATATTACTCATATCAAATATACATCATCAATCATTATACATACATCAAGATTATGTACATCAGCTTATACATTCACATCTCCCCCTCCGCCAAAAGATAACCCCAAAGGTGCAAGAACTCCCTCTCCTCTCCCCTCACCACCCCATCCTACAACTCAAGCTCAAACATCCAAACACAACTCATAGAACCTCCAGCTCAACTGTCACCTCCAACTACACCATCCAACTCCAACACCAACCACCTGAAAAGATAATGGGTGGGCACGTCAATACGTGACCTAGTAGGAAATCCAACTCCACCTCAGATGTTACTACTAAATGAAACTACGGACATGAGGATGATGCATTGCAACATGTCATGGCATGGCATGAACATGGTGCTAAAAGTAAACACAACCATAAGAAAGGGTACATGGGGGAGGGGTTACGATAATAACAGTAACAACAATAAATGCAAGTTGAGGAAATAAAACAATTAAACTACAACTATGAACATACTTAAGGCATAAAAGAGTAAACAAGTAATTCATTGGTTAGTGGTTTGGAACCCTGAATAGTCCGCATCGTATTAGTACCTGGACCTCACCTCAAGTGGGTGCCAAAAACTTGACTCGTCTCAAAATGTGTGAGCGCTACTCCCAAGTGTAGGAGATCGAACAAGTAATAATCCTGGCGAGTTCCAGGTATCGTATCCATGGAACAGCTGATCTGCAAAACCACAAATTTCAGTTTATAAAGAGTAGTAATACGACGAGAGATAACCACCTTTCGAAGGCGAAATAATCATGTAAGGGTTTTAAATACGAAAAAGTAATCCTACGATAACTACGGGGAAGGCAATATTGGGGTATCAATATAGAGAGTATGTGTTGGTTGTGATTTTGTTAGGGTCTATGCAATCAATGATTATCAATATCCTTTCTATAACTCAACGTTGCACCTTGCAAGGGTATGAGAACGTCGAAAATATAACGATAAACGAACATCGAAAAGTGCCTTAAGTATCGAATAAAATACTAGTTTCATGAGAAAAATAAGCTTATGTACCCGCAAGGGTCATGATGATGTCTGCAAGGATCATGCCACGAATAAGTCCGCAAAGATCATATTCGATCCAAGTACACCAACAACGATAATACTTGAACAATGCATGTAAAACTAGCAAAATACGCGATATAACGTGCAAATTAGGGCGAAAAGATATTAAAATCAGAGATTTCAGAGATCTAACTACATCACAACCACCACATGAGGGTATTAGCCATGCATGGAGAGAAGAGAATCAATATTCATAGACAAATACATCATCAATACTCAAAATACGCTCTAAATATACAAAATACAAGAGTAAAGTTTATAATTTTATCACGAAATCTCTACAATTGAACCCCAAAATCCTTCAGATGATAGCTTTGGCCTCCGTCTCTAGGGACTCCAAATTTCACGGCCAAATACGGCTCCTAGAGCCATAAATACGCCAGAATACACAACAAAACCCTAAAATACGCTTATATAGAGGCATTGAGGGTTTTAGAGCATTATCGGGTCCAAAATCCACATCCAAATCACTCAAAACCCAAACCCGCTTTTCGGCGCAGTCCTCAGCCGTCGGATCCAGGGGGATCGAACGAGGAGCCGCCACGTGTGCTTTAAGATTCGCACGTCCGCATCCGGACCCGTATCCGAGTGTGATTCAAATTTCAATGTGGAGCGTCAGATCTCTATCCGATGGCCTGGAAGCGGCCACGTTGCCCTTGGAATGAGATCTGCTTCGCTGCATACGGGACTGACGTCGCCCGTGATCGGACGGCGGTGAGTTTGCCACGTCGCCCATTCACGGATCCGCCTTCGTTCGCTCAGCGTGTTCAATCTACACCGTTGATGAGAAAGCATGATCGCTTTTTGGAGCGCCACATGTCCTAGCAAAAGCCCTCGTTCGCTCAGCGTGTTCTGCCTTTGGGCGCCATTTGAGCGGTTGGATCTTCATCCAACGGTTGGTTCGTTTCCGCGTCACCGCTCGTTGCGGCCGTCGGATCTGAGCGGGAGCGCACAGATGGTTGCCACGTGGCGATGCGAGAGCGGGCGGCGTATATACACCATATTTCGAGCGTATTTCGGCCGTATTTCTCCAATTAAATGGTATTCTGCATTCAAAAATTCATAGAAATTAGCACAGACTTCAGAAAAATACAAATAAATAGTTGTTGGAATCGTAAGATCGAGATCTAGCCATGAAAAATATAAAAAGTGCAGAAATACTCAGTATATTGCTGTTTTGTGCATAAAATAGGGGTTTGCTCTAATAAATGATGGTATTCTAAATACGATTGTATTAGAGACCAATTAAGCATCACATACACACAAAATGGTGCTAGATAAGGGGTTAATTATGCAATATTCACCCCGAATCACACCCTCCAACTAGAAATTTGCTAGTCCCTAGCAAACAGAGCGATTAAGTCGGATAATTAATAAAACAATAAATTCTATCAATCGCTTATGGCATGGCTCAATAATGCGCTTTCCAACATGATTTTGTCCATCAATATACACAATCCATGAATAAGATCAATCACATGATATTTTATCTAATTTAATTTGAATAAATAACATGCGAGCATCGTTTTGCGCAAGCGAAAGTATAACACGTCGCTATATTCTAGGTTTCTTATTTCCAAGGAATTGGCATCTCAAAAAGATCGTTCAAATCATGGGTATTGAAGTTGCTTAGTTTATTCATCATTTCTCTCTTTTTTCTTTTTCTTTTTGACGACTTAAAATGATCCATGTAACGAGCTTTCAGTTAATGATTCCTAGGCCAGACGACCTTCGGACATTAGGCTTAGAAGAGCCACTCGAACTTAATAACTCGAATCATCAAAGTTTTATTTTCTCCCTTTTTTGGATGCACTCCATATTCATCCATCTTTCGACGCGAATCTCTAATGCTTCATGAGGCACGAAGACCCGGCTAATTAATGAACTCAAGGGAACGATGCATTTTTTCCTTTTCTTTTTTCTTTTTTTCTTTGTAGGCAACTCAACACCCATAAATATGAACATAAACATTAGTAACAAAGGCCAAATTCCTCTTCAACTTGAAAACTGTTCTAATAAATCGTGTATACTTAAGCTTTTGCATCACAGTGGCATGCATGAAATAGATTCAAACTATTTCGAGATATTAATCATGGCAATTAAAAGTTTTCATGAATAGCATATTAATGAGTAATTCCATGAAGAAAAAATAATTAATTCAAGCCATAAACAATTTTTAGAACTCAATCAATGCATAATCCTCTGCTAATGTAGTGTGTGAAGGAGTTTTAAATGATGAGAATTGGTGATTTATTCTTTTCTCTTGATTTTCTTAAAAAAAATCCTAAGGCCTCATACACTCCCCCCAACTAAAGATGGACATTGTCCTCAATGTCGAAAGGGGTACGAGTTTATTCAAAAGCAAGCATCCTAAAAAGCATATAAAATCTATACTAATGGAAAGATTTTACCGTGGTCAAATGGCGGATCACGGATCTTTAATGCTGAAGAAAGTTGTTCTATCTGTTTCTTGCGCTCCTCGACGAGTATTCTCCCTCCACTCGCTTCCTTATGGTTAAGCATCGACACAACCCAGCATATCTCCTCCATGTGTGTATGTTTTTCTTGCATGAGATACGTTGTGTCAAATAAAGGTGGACGAAATTGATTATCCATGAAAGCTTGCCATAATGGGTCGTCATAAATGATAAAAGATTTTAAAGCTAATCGACGATCATCTGCATCTAAAAGACTTGAAATTAAAATTTGAGATTCAGAACTAAAGTGTATAGGTTCTCATGAACTTCCCTGAGAAGGTTCACTATTATTGATTTGGTACTCTGCCTCATGAGGACATGGAAGTGGCTGCAGAAATAGGTCTGGAGGGCAAGACAACTCAGGCTCAGTGTAGATCATTTCGTAGTCACCTTCGTTTGATCCACCCACTTCCTTAGTAATCGTAGGTTCTGCAGGCCTTTCGAAACTCTGTGGTTCTTCCTGAAGGTCTTCATGGATGATGGTTTGGTGCACATCCTGAGGTGGGGGAAATAGTGGCTGCTGAAACGCATCTGTGGGGATGTATGGCTCGGGCTCCAATGTAGTTTGTGATGGAAATTGAATTCCACCCAATTTATTTTGATGATGAGCACACCAAATGAATGCTTAGTGTACTAACTACACTACACTTAAAGTGTGCAAATTTCGTGAAGCTCTACTTATACTCCAAGAAGCACGCATCAACGCTCCACGACAAAGACGAACATGGCTAAACTCAAGTGATGAAGTTCAAGCTCGAGAAGCACAAAGAGAAGCTCGCCTTCACTTCATCAAGTTGACCAAAACTTCCGAAGACATGTTCAGAGTCTAGTGTGAGTGTGTCGTGTCTTTTAGGGTATTTGTTAAAGCCATATCAAATAGACAACACACACACAAATGATTTCGAAAATAATTTTAACTATCTTCAAAATAGTTTTCAAGAGCTTTTCTAGTCATTTCATAATTTTCGTAGTGAAACTCCATGCACCCTGGAGCTAACTACTTGTTTGACTAGACGAACAGCAGGAAAAACTCCTCTGGGAGTCGACTACCACTAGTAGGGAGTCGACTACCTGTCCGGGATCAAAATCTCCTAGATCCCTCTGGGAGTCGACTACCTATATGAGGGAGTCGACTACCAGCTGTAAATTTCAGACGTTTTGAAATTCAAATTTTGAAATCCTTTGAGCAATTTACTCCGAAATTATTGGGACAAAAGTCAAACGAAATTTGAAATTCAAATCTCAGTTTTTCCCTATAAATAGAGTTGAAATATTTTGTAAAAAATACAACATTGAAAATCAAATTTGTGAAAGCTCGCTTGAATTAAAGCTCTCTAATTTTCTCTCTAGCCAATTTAATTTCCGTTTTGATCTTGCAATATTTTCTCATTCTTTTTGAAGATCATACTATTATTTTTTTATTGGCTAAATTGTTTTTCAAAATCCTTACTAGTATTCTCTCTAATTTTATTTGAAGGATTTTTGAAAAAGCTCTAGATCACAAAGAACTTATCTCGTATCTTTGTGTGATCTAGACTATCATTCTATTAAGCCACTACACAAATTTTCTATCTTTTGATTGGCTATAGAATCAGGTGTATAAACCAATCTCTATCACTTATTGTAGAGTATTGGATAAATCTCTTATTGTGTTGGAACACTAGACAAGTCTAGTTGTTGCCAGTTGGAAAGTCTTCGATTTGTGAGGCAAGGGTTGGAAATCCTAGACAAGTCTAGGTGGTTGGAAATCCTAACGAGTGAAGTTAGGTACTTGTATTTGCCAAGGCAGATAGTGGAAATCTCGTACCGGATTGGTTGGGGACTGGACGTACCCGAGTTGCGGGGAACCAGGATAAAAATCCTCTTGTCTGTGTTTGTTTTCTGTGACTTGTAATTTCTTTTGTATAAGCATTCTTTATTGTTAATCTCTGTAACTCATTGTTAATTTATTGTAAAGATTGTCTCTTTAAATTCCGCTGTATACAAATCTACTTGTAAAGATATCTTTGTTAAAGTTATACTTTTTTGATCTTAACTCAATCTCTTTAATACTTTATTTAAGATTGTTTTGTTGATTAAGAACCAAGCGTAGATCACTCTACTTGGTTTCTTAGGCAAAATTAGAAGGACTTTATTTGTGTTAAATATCGTTGAGCGAAAAAGTTTATTATATACACAACACTATTCAACCCCCCTTCTAGTGTTGTTTGCCATCCACAGGATCCAACACTTGGTATCAGAGCGAGGCTACAATAGTGATGGCGTCAACATCTTTTCACTCCGAAGGACTGAACACTATGCGACCACCTCTATTCAACGGAACCAACTACGCCAGCTGGAAGATCCGAATGAAGACTCACCTAGAGTCATTAGACATTGAAGCCTGGACTATCACCAAAGTCCCGTACATCACACCCACCGACGTTGAGTTTGGAAAATGGTCTGTCGACGACAAGAAGAGAGCTAATCTCAATGCAAAAGCAATGAATGCTTTGTTTTGCGCTGTTACAGGAAATGAGTTCAATCGAGTCTCCCAATGTGAGACAACACATCAAATATGGCATACTCTTCAAGTAAGTCATGAAGGTACAGAAAAGGTAAAAGAATCTCGTATAAATGTATTACATTCAAAATTCGAATCTTTTAAAATGGAAGAAGGAGAGAGTATCACCGATGTGAATACTCATTTTACTAACATTACAAATGAGCTTGCAGGACTAGGAAAGAAACTTTCCGAGTATGAACAGGTAATGAAGATACTAAGATCCCTCCGACCCGAATGGAAGGGAAAGACTACGGCCATTCGAGAATCTCATAATGTAAAGGACCTCACCATCGAAGAACTGATGGGAAATCTCATGGCATATGAGATCGAGCTTGAAGAAGACAAGACAATCGAAGAAAAACCAAAGAAGAAAAATCTTGCATTCAAAGCTCAAGAAGAAGATTCCGACTACACGGACAAAGAAGATCACATCGCGTTCATCTCAAAGAACTTTAAAGAGTTCATCACAAGTAAGTATGGAAAACGATCTTTTAGACCCACTAACGGTATTATTTGTTTTGGTTGTAATAAACCAGGGCATGTCAAGAGAGACTGTCCATTGGAAAGAAACAACCGTGATTCCAGAGATCGTGGGAAGAACAAAGAGAATAATGAAAGGCGAACCAATACAAGAAACAAGTTTCGACGACCAAAGAAAGAAGCTTATGCAGCCTTCGACCAGAGCGACGATTCTTCATCCGACGAATCCTCAGAAGAAGATAATGATGAAAGAAGAGAGACGTCACACATGTGCTTCATGGCATCTACATCCTCCAAAGTAAGCTCGCATCATGATTCATCTAGCGACAATGAGTCATCGTCAAGCGATGATGAAGACTTGGATTATAGGGGAGCATATAAGGAGCTATGCAAGATGCATGAAAAGCTCATTAAAGAACATAGAAAAACACTTAGAAATATTAAAAGAGAGACTAAGGAAAAAGAAGAAGTCATTAAAGAAAATAGTCTTCTTAAAGAGAAAAATGATCTTCTACAAAAAGATATTTTGCTAGTAAATGAAAAAGTTGAAAATCTGAATAATCTTCTCGTATCCGTCAAAGATAAATACGACGCTACGATGAAAATTATTGAGAATTTTAACAAAGGAAAAGGGAAGCTAGATAATATAATAGATAATCAAAAAGCTTCATCTAGCAAAACCGGACTTGGCTATGATTCACATCATACCAAGAAACGGGTTAAGCACACTAGGATGCATCATGCTAACGATAATGTTTTAAGCATCTGGGTACCAAAGAGATTATCTGATCAGCAAAAAGAAAGGTACGCTACTAACTTTGTTCAACAGATTCATTTTAACAAAAATTATAAATATATTGTTCATGAAGGAACTAAACCGTATTGGGTTTGGCTTCCTAAAGACTAACTCCTCGGACTCAAAACCAAAGAGTACCATAAACGCTTATTTTTCAGGTACTCTAAAAAGGAGGAAAACAATGAAGAAAATTCAGGGAGTCAAAACGGCTGAATCGGAACAAATGCTTTTATTTTTTATATTTATATATAATTATTTAAATGGGTTGAAATAAGTTAATTTGTATGTATGATTGTGTTTTATTGCTAAAAATATTTCTTGTTAAAAGAGCACGCTCAACCTGGACCAAACTTTCTCCGGGATGAGAAAACGACTCAACCCAGCAGGGAGTCGACTACCTACAGGAGGGAGTCGACTACCCGTGCGAAATTTTCTGGGTTGCTCTTTATTTTTGACTATCTCCAAATGGGTTCTATTGAGTGGATGGGTCAAGATCCGTTAAGACAACTTACCCACTAAGCCTAAAACTCATCCTAGCCACCCAAATCTAGATCTAATGGCTCTCTCTTCTCTCCATCTCTTCATCTCTTCAAACAAAACCCCAAGAAAACCCTAGAGGTAGCCGACTACCCCCTTTTCCCCCTCTCCTCTCTTGAGTTTTCATCTTGGAGCTTGGACTTTTGGAGCAATTTTTCATCTTCCTTCAAAATTACTCAAGGTAAAATTTTTTTTTACCTCCATGAACTTTATTATTTCATCTCTCTTGGTTATCTAGTAGTGTAAAAATATATTTTTGTTGTTTTACTCTATCTAGATGCCTCTCAAAGGAGCTTTCTCTAAGAAGAGAAAAACTACTACTGAAGTTGATTCTGAGAAAGAAATCATCCTACCCTATCTCTTCAAATCAACTACCTATGAACATTTTGTTAAAGTTTCTAAGAAACCAATCTTGCATGAAAGATTTGTCAAACTTCATGATGTCATCAATTACGGTATTGACAGTCTGCTAGATTTCCAAAACTTAGCAAATTTGTTCTCCGCTGAAAATGTGTACCTATGTTATCCTAGGCTTGTTCATCTCTTTTATGCAAACATGGATTATGATCTTGTGAAAAGTCGTTTCATAACTAAGGTTCTGGATACCAAACTTGCTATAACTGTCAAATCCCTAGGTGAAGCCCTAGGAATCCCATACTCCGGTATGATCCTTGACAAAATTGAGATGACTGATGAGAATATCCTAGAAAGAATGTATCTGCCCGGTAGACACTTCCAAACAAAACTTCCTTGTAGCAATCTTCGCTATCCGGCGAGGATTTTGGCTAATATTTTGTCTTACAACATAACTCAAAAATCTGGGAGCCATGCTATTCTTTCTGAGAAACAAGCTAAATGCATCTATGCCATTCTAGGAAACATTCGTATAAACTGGGCTAAAGTCATCATGGATTCCATCCTACTCTCAGTTTCATCTGATAGACCTTCCTCCACTCTTTCTCATGGGCACTATCTGACCATTCTATTCATTAGCTTTAATGTGCCATTGGATCATGAAACAACCATTCTAGAACCTGCCCGTGTCTTTGATGTTCATGCTCTTGGGAGAATGAATCTCCATCATGACCTTGATGAGAATGTCCCTGAAGAGCAAATTGCTACCGAAGGAGGATCATCATCCTCAAGGCGAGGTAAGAAGGTTGTCATTTCAGATTCAGATGAAGAAAGTGAAGAAGAAGAAAAAGGAAGCGGCGAAGAAGAAGAAGAAGAAGTTCCAGCTTACATCCTTGAACTTCAGGAGATGCTCCTGAAAAAGATTGGAAGGTTGAAGATTACCCAAAAGCAAGGATTTGAAGACATCAACCGCAAAGTGGACGATTTGAAGGAACTTGTTGTGAAGAGCAACAAGATGACCGAGGACACTCTTACCATGATCCTTGATGAGATCAAGGAACTGAAGAAAAGTGGCGGTCATTCTTAGTTTTTTTCCCTCTCTAAAACAATGGTTTTCTTAAGACTATGGTGCTTCGTAAAAACTACTATGTCATTTGAGACAACAGTCTGTAATAACTCTATGTGTGATGTTTGCTACAATTTCTATATGCTATATATCAACTGCTAGTATGATATAACTCTAGTATGAACTAACACATCTTTTGCAGGCACAAGAAATTGAATTTCCCTCCTATATGCTATGTTTGTTTATTTTTTTTGTTGATGACAAGGGGGAGAAATTCATGTGACATGAGATACAAAAATTATATTGTATACTATTTTGTATATTGCTTCGATGTAGGGGGAGAACCACATCAAAGCAGGGGGAGTAAGTATACCACATTTTTTTTTGATCTTTTACTTAAATTTTTTTGTCTCTCATTTGGATGTCATCATCAAAAAGGGGGAGAGTGATGGAAATTGAATTCCACCCAATTTATTTTGATGATGAGCACACCAAATGAATGCTTAGTGTACTAACTACACTACACTTAAAGTGCGCAGATTTCGTGAAGCTCTACTTATACTCCAAGAAGCACGCATCAACGCTCCACGACAAAGACGAACATGGCTAAACTCAAGTGATGAAGTTCAAGCTCGAGAAGCACAAAGAGAAGCTCGCCTTCACTTCATCAAGTTGACCAAAACTTCCGAAGACATGTTCAGAGTCTAGTGTGAGTGTGTCGTGTCTTTTAGGGTATTTGTTAAAGCCATATCAAATAGACAACACACACACACAAATGATTTCGAAAATAATTTTAACTATCTTCAAAATAGTTTTCAAGAGCTTTTCTAGTCACTTCATAATTTTCGTAGTGAAACTCCACGCACCCTGGAGCTAACTACTTGTTTGACTAGACGAACAGCAGGAAAAACTCCTCTGGGAGTCGACTACCACTAGTAGGGAGTCGACTACCTGTCAGGGATCAAAATCTCCTAGATCCCTCTGGGAGTCGACTACCTATATGAGGGAGTCGACTACCAGCTGTAAATTTCAGACGTTTTGAAATTCAAATTTTGAAATCCTTTGAGCAATTTACTCCGAAATTTTTGGGACAAAAGTCAAACGAAATTTGAAATTCAAATCTCAGTTTTTCCCTATAAATAGAGCTGAAATATTTTGTAAAAAATACAACATTGAAAATCAAATTTGTGAAAGCTCTCTTGAATTAAAGCTCTCTAATTTTCTCTCTAGCCAATTTAATTTCTGTTTTGATCTTGCAATATTTTCTCATTCTTTTTGAAGATCATACTATTATTTTTTTATTGGCTAAATTGTTTTTCAAAATCCTTACTATTATTCTCTCTAATTTTATTTGAAGGATTTTTGAAAAAGCTCTAGATCACAAAGAACTTATCTCGTATCTTTGTGTGATCTAGACTATCATTCTATTAAGCCACTACACAAATTGTCTATCTTTTGATTGGCTATAGAATCGGGTGTATAAACCAATCTCTATCACTTATTGTAGAGTATTGGATAAATCTCTTATTGTGTTGGAACACTAGACAAGTCTAGTTGTTGCCAGTTGGAAAGTCCTCGGTTTGTGAGGCAAGGGTTGGAAATCCTAGACAAGTCTAGGTGGTTGGAAATCCTAACGAGTGAAGTTAGGTACTTGTATTTTCCAAGGCAGATAGTGGAAATCTCGTACCGGATTGGTCGGGGACTGGACGTACCCGAGTTGCGGGGAACCAGGATAAAAATCCTCTTGTCTGCGTTTGTTTTCTGTGACTTGTAATTTCTTTTGTATAAGCATTCTTTATTGTTAATCTCTGTAACTCATTGTTAATTTATTGTAAAGATTGTCTCTTTAAATTCCGCTGTATACAAATCTACTTGTAAAGATATCTTTGTTAAAGTTATACTTTTCTGATCTTAACTCAATCTCTTTAATACTTTATTTAAGATTGTTTTGTTGATTAAGAACCAAGCGTAGATCACTCTACTTGGTTTCTTAGGCAACATTAGAAGGACTTTATTTGTGTTAAATATCATTGAGCGAAAAAGTTTATTATATACACAACACTATTCAACCCCCCTTCTAGTGTTGTTTGCCATCCACAGGATCCAACAGTCTGTAAGCTCTCTCCCTCGCTTATATCTTCCTCTTCATAACAGTGATAACCTGTAGCAGTCCATCCAATGTACTCATACTCCTCTGGTGTGGGAGATGAATCTGAAGGAAGACATGGTTCAGGTTCAATGATTCTACTCTCGCCATCACTTGTCTCCACCATGTCATCATCTTCATCGTCAAACTAGAAATGCATCGTGTCACCCTCATAGTCCACATGCACCCCATCACCCATCTCCTCATGCTCATCCAAGTGTCCTCGCTCAAGCTCCTCTAATTGGTTCTGATGCTCACTCTCGTATGATTCCTCTTCGTGCTCCATAGGGTCGCATCGATAATAACTCCAAGGTAACTCCTCAGGCTGTCCATGGACCTGCTGAAAAGTGTCCTCGAAAGGAATTCTCTGGCCATCATCTTCATAGCTAGGTGATTGATCTTCAGATGGCGTAGCTCTCTCATGCACTGCAAGGTCCTGCAAGTACCACCATGCATCTGCTGTCGTATATGAAAGGAATTCTCCATTGCAGCTCATCTGAACAAAATCCAGCGTAGGGGGCAGTAATCCTGTGTAGAAGATCTACAGGAAATGATCATCGTGGAGGCTATGGTGGGGGCACGCAAGCATTAACTCGTTGAACCTCTTCAAAGCCTGATGGTAGGCCTCTCCATCAGCTTGGATAACGTTCACAATCTGTTGTTTCGTCGCTTGTTGCCTCTGTGGTTGCCACACGAAAGGAGGCAAGAATCTCTTAAGGAAGTCAGCCTGAAATGATAACCAAGTAAATAATGAGTCATGAGGCAAAGTATTAAACCAAGATATAGCATTGTCTCTTAAAGAATACGGAAAATATTTAATACATAATCTTTCAATGTGCTCAAGCTTTTTCCCATGAAACAATTGGTGGCATATCTTTTCAAACTATTGCACGTGTAAATATGGATTCTCCTCTTCCGTACCATGAAAGACTGGTAGGATTCGGGTTAAATCAGAAATAAAGTTTGAAAAGTATGCATCACCATTCATATATTTTTTTTGATTTTTTGATTTTTTGATTTTTTTCCAAAAAAACAAAGAAAATAAAAGAATTCTAAACTATAAGGTGGAAGGATCTCACTGAATATTCCTCTGAATAAAATAAAATTGTAGCTTACAAGTACCATTATCCCCGACAATGGCGCCAAAAACTTGACTCGTCTCAAAATGTGTGAGCGTTACTCCCAACTATAGGAGATCAAACAAGTAATAAAATCTTGGTGAGTTCCGGGTATCATATCCATGGGACAACTAACCTGCAAAACCACGAATTTCAGTTTATAGAGAGTACTAATACGATGAGAGACAACCACCTTTCGAAGGCGAAATAATCGTGTAAGGGTTTTAAATACGAAAAAGAAATCCTACGATAACTACGGGGAATGCAATATTGGGGTATCAATATGGAGAGTATGTATTGGTTGTGATTTCGTTAGGGTCTATGCAATCAATGATTATCAATATCTTTTCTATAACTCAATGTTTTACCCTGCAAGTGTATGAGAACATCGGAAAATATAACGATAAACGAACATCGAAAAGTGCCTTAAGTATCGAATAAAATACTAGTTTCATGAGGAAAATAAGCTTATGTGCCCGTAAGGGTCACGACAATGTCCGCAAGGATCACGCCACGAATAAGTCTGCAAAGATCATATTCGATCCAAGTACACCAACAACGATAATACTTGAACAATATGTGTAGAAACTAGCAAAATACGCAATATAACGTGCAAATTAGGGCGAAAAGATATTAAAATCAGAGGTTTCAGAGATCTAACTATATCACAACCAGCACATGAGGGTATTAGCCACGCATGGAGAGAAGAGAATCAATATTCATAGACAAATACATCATCAATACTTAAAATACGCTTTAAATACGCAAAATACAAGAGTAAAGTTTAGAATTTTATCACCAAATCTCTACAATTGAACCCCAAACTCCTTCAGATGATAGCTCTGGCCTCTGTCTCCAGGGCCTCCAAATTTCACGGCCAAGTACGGCTCTTAGAGCCCCAAATACGCCAGAATACGCAACAAAACCCTAAAGTATGCTTATATAGAGGCATTGCGGGTTTTAGAGCGTTATCAGGTCCAAAATCCGCATCCAAATCGCTCAAAACCAAAACCCGCTTGTCGGTACTATCCTCAGCCGTCCGATCCAGGCGGGATCAAACGAGGAGCCACCACGTGTGCTTTAAGATTCGCGCACCCGCATCCACAACCGTATCCGGGTGTTATTCAGATTTCAATGTGGAGCATCGGATCTCTATCCGATGGCCTGGAAGCGGCCACGTCGCCCTTGGAATGAGATCTGCTTCGCTGCATACGGGACTGAAGTCGCCCGTTGGATTGTGGATCAGACTGCGGTGCATTTGCCACGTCGCCCATTCATGGATCGGCCTTCGTTCGCTCAGCATGTTCAATCTGCACCGTTGATGTCATGCCCTATTTTGCACTATACGGGTATTCTAATGAACACACGTGATATTTCTACCTACCATGCATACGTGGGCATGAAATAAGCGTAGATATCGATGTATATGACGTAGTGCAAGGGGGATTAGGCCGTAAATACGTGGCTAAGGGAAGAGAATGCGAAATTTGAATGCGGAAGAAGTGCAAATGACGTCGTGGGTGTAAAACAACAGGAATGTGTTAGACGTGTGTGTGTGAAGCATGTATGCATGCATTGATGTGCGTGGATGTGTGTAGGAAGAGCCATGCAAGTGTGAAATGGATTAGGGGTCAATGGCAACCCCCGTAAATTTTTAGAAATGCGAGGGACAAAACGGTCATTTGAACTAAAGCTGCTGCGTGTACATACTTAAGTGGTCGGTGCATAAAGTAATGACAAACTTGTAAATACCTAAAAGTTGAGGGGCATTTTTGGAAGGGTATTTTGGTCATTTAACATGTTTCATGCTTATCCTAAGAGGGTTCTAGGTGGAGATTTTTCTAGGGAAGTTTCTTCTCATTTCTAAACCATTCTTCCCCTTTTCCTATCTATCTTCTCTCCTCTCTCTCTCTCCCATGTTTAGGCCGGCCACACCCTCCCTCTTTCCTCCATTTTCTTCACTCCAAAACCCTAATTAATCACTCCAAAAATCAAGTATGTCATGTGGCTTGCAAGTGGGAAGAAAGTGGAGAAGAAAGAAAGAGAAGAGAAGAGGAAAATTCAAGTTTTGAGGTAGGAATCCTCTTGGATTTGGAATTCAATTAAATTGATTCTTACTATTATGTTTTTATAGCATATTTTACTTAATATGTATTAGGGATGGTGAAAATTCATGAGCCATGTTTCAATTTTACAACCTTTGGAATTATAAAATTCTGATGTCTATTGTAGCTTCAATTCTGGTTACTGTAGCTTGTATTGGGTTTCGAAAAAATATGTACATGTAGATCTTGAAGTTCTAACCCAAAATCATATAAATTTTGATATATGTTCAATTCAGAAATTAGGAGGAAAAATTCCATCTTTACAACATGTCTGTTTGATCTTCAGACTTGACACAGTTTAGAAAAATTGACTTAAACACCTGCACACACAATGGAATTTTATGTTCTTGGTCTTGTTGAAAAGTTAACAAGTTTTTCTATAAATTTATCACAATTCTTATATGTTGAATTTCTGGTTACAACATGCCCAAAATTGGCTTTCAATACAGACCCTGAAATCTGTCTGAAAAACAGATTTGACACATTTCACCAAATAATTCACCATAAATCACCCACTTAATATTTTTTCATGAAATTTATCTGTAGATCCATAACTATCATATCTACAAGTTTCATTCAGGAAGTTTTGCTAAATTCTGTATATAAATGGGTGATATCAGCCACTATTTATAACACTATGTACGTTTCTTGCAAGCTGAAGCTTTTGAATGGTGACATGAATTGTGTAATATTGCCAATTATACTCCTATTGTCCATGATTGTTGTTATTGCCGAAAAGGAAGTTGATTGGTGTGATATACTATTAAATTGCTAATGTGATTGATATGTGGAACATGATGCATACCATGTGTTTGTGAAAATGCCTAAGTGAAGGCAAATACCAGAAATGCGTGAAATACTCAATTCTATGGTTAAGATATGAGATTTGATATAAACATGTGATGTTGGGAGCATGTCATGCACGGTATCATATGTGATGTGATGATGGGTTGATATGGCTATGATGGAGGGTGGTGGGACCGAAGAGGTGCTCTCTCTCAAGTGCAAGAGTCCGTACAAGTAGTAAAACCTGGGAGTCCAGGTGTCGAATCCACGGGAAGAAATCTGTTGCAACCACAATTTAAATCAAATAGAAAGCCAACGAAAAGAAACTAAACACTTCAACAATGGTGACGGTGATGGGGATGTGAACACATGAACAATATAAACATAGAAATACGTGTACGAAAATACCTATAAAAAGTTTGCACATGGTATGGGTTCGTTAGGTTCAACGATTCGTATTAATTTGGTTGATAGGTATAACGCAATGAATTCTCCTTTTGGGAGCAATTCACCGGAAAATACCCAAGATAACTCAATGAATTCTCCTTTTGGGAGCAATTCATCGGAAGATGCCCTTTTGGGGGTTCAAACAAAATATTCAAAAAGATCGTCGCTAAAGCTATAATACGATATGAAACTCTCTTTTGGAGAGATCAAAACTACGGTATGAAACTCCCTTTTGGGGAGATCAAAACTCACCCTTTTGGGGCGATCGTCAACTTAATTAATTCTTTTGGAATCTAAAAAAGTCGATTTACGAACAAAGATTACAATTTTAGCGACGTTTAACGATTAAGCACATGGAATACAACCAAACTAACACAAATCGTAGCCCCTAACTACTCCAAACCATGCACAATAACAATTTAGCTACTCATAATATCAGAATAAACAAATTTCAGATCAGAATTCATAAGTTTATTAGCAAAATACGGAAGTTTAAGGGCAAAATACAAGCTAAAACACCCAAATACAAGCTAAAGTTGAAGAGAATATCACCAAATCTCTCTGAAAAGTCTTCAAAACTCTCTGGAAATTAGAAAATGGCCTCTGGAATTTTACAGAATTTTTCAGGGGGAAGATACGGCTTCTAGAGCCTCCAATACGCCCAAAATACGTCCCAATCTGCTTGAATACGCCCAAAAAACCCTAAAATACCTTATATAGGCTCATTGCGGGTTTGGGGTGTGCTAACGGGTCTAAACCCGCACCAATAGCGTTTAAAACCAAACCCGCACCCGCATCGCTCCTTAACCGTTCGATCGTTGCGGGATTTATTCTAGGAGTGACACGTGGCATTCGGATCTCCTCGGCGCCCGCTTGCCTCTTCATCATCTACATCCGATGCGGGGTAATCGCGCACCATCCGATCAAAAACTAGTGGCTCAGATGGAGCCACGTATACAGCTGTTCGAATACGAGTCGGTGAAAATATGATCCGTCCGATTTCGAAGCAACGGCGTGGATGACGCCACGTCGCTTGCTTCTACGAAAAACTCCGAGCGCTCCTCAGCTTCGATCTCGCCCGTTGGATCAACATCCAACGGTCAGAAAGACGCCGCGTCGCTTGTTGGCTTCGTCGCTTGCAGGCCGTCAGATGATAATCGTGTGGATGCTGTGGAGCCACGTCGCCCTTGCGTTGCTGCTTTGAGATTCGCGCGCTCAGCCGTTCGATCGTGCGGGAATGGACAGATCTACGCCACGTGTCAATCTCCCATTGGCTGCCGACCGTATTTAGAGTATTTTGAGTGTATTTCTTCATTTAAATGGTATCCTGCATTCAATAAATCATAGAAATTAGCACAGATCTCAGAAAAATACAAATAAATATTCGTTGGAATCATGAGATCGAGACGGTGCTAGGAAAAATATAAAAAGTGCAGAAATGCGTCGTTAAATGCTGTTTTGTGCTCAAATAGTGTGTTTTCTCTAATAAATAAATGTGTAGAAAATACGTATGAATTAGAGATAAATTTAGCATCACATGAGCACAAAATAGGGCTAAATGGGGGGTTAAATATGTAATATTGAACCCAAATCACACCCCCCAACTAGCGATTTGCTAGTCTCTAGCAAAACTAGCGATAAATACGGACGATCAATAAAACAATAAGTTCTTTCGAATTGCTTATGGCCTGGCTCAATAATACGCATTCCAACATGGTCTTGGCCATCAATATACACATCCATGAACAAAATCAATCACACGATATTTTCTCTAATTTAATTTGAATAAATAGCATGCAAGCATCGTTTTGCGCAAGCGAAAGTATAACACGTCGTTTTATCCTAGTTTTCGTGTTTCCAAGGAATTGGCCTATCAAAACAATCACTCAAATTATGGGTATTGAAGTTGCTTAGTATATTCACCATTTCTTTTTTTTTATTCGTTCCGCGTAACGCGCATCAAGCAACATTCGCAGAAAAAAGTATAACTTGGATCGCTCCATCAAATGAGTGAGGTTCCGGTCAATGGCTCCCAAATCAGACGATAATAGGGCATTAGGCCAAGAAGGACCCCTCGGACTGTACTACTCGAGCCAACCAAGTTATTTATTAGTGACATACATATTCATTCATTTTTCATCGTTCATTTTTCATTCTTTTCATTCAAAATTTTTTCTTTTCTTTTCTTTTCTCCATCTTTTTTTTCTTTTGTAAGCAACTCAACACCCATCAACATGAATATAAACATTAATAACAAAGGCCAAATTCCTCTTCATCTTGAAAACTTTTCTAATAAATCGTGTATACTTAAGCTTTTTCATCACATTAGCATGCATGAAAATCAATTCAAACTATTTCGAGATATTAATCATGGAAATTGAAAATTTTCATGAATAGCATATTAACGGCAATTCCATGAAGGAAAAATAATTAATCAAGCCATAAACAATTTTTAGAACTCAATTAATGTATAATCATCCGCATTAGAGGCATATGAATGAGTTTTAAAAGATGAGATTTGGTGATTTATTCTTCTCAAAAAAAAAATCCTAAGGTCTCATACACACCCCCCAACTAAAGATGGACATTGTCCTCAATGTCGGAAGAGGTACGAGTTTATTCAAGCAAGCAACCTAGAAAGCATATAAAAACTACACTACTGGAAAGAACACACCGTGATCAAATGGCGGATCCCGAATCTTTAATTGTGGAGGAAGTTGTTCAATTTGCTCCTTGCGCTCCTCGGCGATTATTCTTCCTCCAACGACTAATTTGGACCCCAGCAACACAACTCCAAGCATCTCTATAAGCTGTTTGTCAATGTCCTGCGAGAGACGAGTTATGTCAGTCCAAATTAATTTAAGATTCTTCGCAATAAAAATATTCCAAATATAGTCATCAAAATAAGTGAAAGAAATTAAAGCAAGGTGACGACTACTCCCTGAAAGATTTGCACTACTCTCTGTACGATGCTCGTTCATTGTGGAGAGGGATAAATGATTTTGGGACAAAACTGGAAGAGGGAATGGTTCTGGCTCCATGGCGATAATCTCAAAACCCTTGTCCCTAGCTGTCTCCTCCTCTCGTTCATCCAAAATTGCTAGCTCATCCTCTCTTTTGCACACACTTTTTGCCATGTATATATTTATATTCGTGTCCTCGCTCGGTATTCCTGCAATAGAAGATGTACTCGTATTAGATTCATGAAATCGAGTTTCAAAAGCATTACCTTCTTCTAAGCAAGCGGCAATTAAATTAAGATTTTCAATGGATTTCTGAATTTGCCGACTCCGAGCAAGGAAATTTTCTTGGAATTGATGGGATGTGGCCTCCTGTGTCTGAATAGTCTGGTAAGCTTCCTCTTTCAAGGATTGCAAAGGTACGTCTACGCTTTGCTCTTCTTGATCAAGGCACGAAGGCTCCGTTGAATCGCTCTCTGAAGTCTCTTCCATGGTTTCTTCGTTTTCTTGCAGAGACTCCATGTATTCCCACGCCACTGTCGGCGTCATGCTTCCCAATAATTCCTGCAGCTGAGGTTGTAGTCCTTCTAGGAAGAACTCCATAAGCTCTTCATTTGTGAAACCATGCTGCGGATAGCTCGATACGATATTTGTGAACCTTCTCCAGGCCTGAAAGAAAGTTTCACAGTCAGTTTGATTAAAATTAACAATTTTGAGCTTTTCCATTCTATGTTTGTGTGCATTAGCATATCGTGCATCGTAAAGATTGTTCGTGCAGTAGAAGTTCATATATTCCATTTTGAAATAAAATAAAATAAAATAATAAAAAAAAGTTTATGTACAGTAAAGTGGAAAGATCTCACCGAAGGTCCTCTAAATGAAATAAACCGTAGTCACAAACCATTCCTCCCCGGCAACGGCGCCAAAAACTTGGTGGGACCGAAGAGGTGCTCTCTCTCAAGTGCAAGAGTCCGTACAAGTAGTAAAACCTGGGAGTCCAGGTGTCGAATCCACGGGAAGAAATCTGTTGCAACCACAATTTAAATCAAATAGAAAGCCAACGAAAAGAAACTAAACACTTCAACAATGGTGACGGTGATGGGGATGTGAACACATGAACAATATAAACATAGAAATACGTGTACGAAAATACCTATAAAAAGTTTGCACATGGTATGGGTTCGTTAGGGTCAACGATTCGTATTAATTTGGTTGATAGGTATAACGCAATGAATTCTCCTTTTGGGAGCAATTCACCGGAAAATACCCAAGATAACTCAATGAATTCTCCTTTTGGGAGCAATTCATCGGAAGATGCCCTTTTGGGGGTTCAAACAAAATATTCAAAAAGATCGTCGCTAAAGCTATAATACGATATGAAACTCTCTTTTGGAGAGATCAAAACTACGGTATGAAACTCCCTTTTGGGGAGATCAAAACTCACCCTTTTGGGGCGATCGTCAACTTAATTAATTCTTTTGGAATCTAAAAAAGTCGATTTACGAACAAAGATTACAATTTTAGCGACGTTTAACGATTAAGCACATGGAATACAACCAAACTAACACAAATCGTAGCCCCTAACTACTCCAAACCATGCACAATAACAATTTAGCTACTCATAATATCAGAATAAACAAATTTCAGATCAGAATTCATAAGTTTATTAGCAAAATACGGAAGTTTAAGGGCAAAATACAAGCTAAAACACCCAAATACAAGCTAAAGTTGAAGAGAATATCACCAAATCTCTCTGAAAAGTCTTCAAAACTCTCTGGAAATTAGAAAATGGCCTCTGGAATTTTACAGAATTTTTCAGGGGGAAGATACGGCTTCTAGAGCCTCCAATACGCCCAAAATACGTCCCAATCTGCTTGAATACGCCCAAAAAACCCTAAAATACCTTATATAGGCTCATTGCGGGTTTGGGGTGTGCTAACGGGTCTAAACCCGCACCAATAGCGTTTAAAACCAAACCCGCACCCGCATCGCTCCTTAACCGTTCGATCGTTGCGGGATTTATTCTAGGAGTGACACGTGGCATTCGGATCTCCTCGGCGCCCGCTTGCCTCTTCATCATCTGCATCCGATGCGGGGTAATCGCGCACCATCCGATCAAAAACTAGTGGCTCAGATGGAGCCACGTATACAGCTGTTCGAATACGAGTCGGTGAAAATATGATCCGTCCGATTTCGAAGCAACGGCGTGGATGACGCCACGTCGCTTGCTTCTACGAAAAACTCCGAGCGCTCCTCAGCTTCGATCTCGCCCGTTGGATCAACATCCAACGGTCAGAAAGACGCCGCGTCGCTTGTTGGCTTCGTCGCTTGCAGGCCGTCAGATGATAATCGTGTGGATGCTGTGGAGCCACGTCGCCCTTGCGTTGCTGCTTTGAGATTCGCGCGCTCAGCCGTTCGATCGTGCGGGAATGGACAGATCTACGCCACGTGTCAATCTCCCATTGGCTGCCGACCGTATTTAGAGTATTTTGAGTGTATTTCTTCATTTAAATGGTATCCTGCATTCAATAAATCATAGAAATTAGCACAGATCTCAGAAAAATACAAATAAATATTCGTTGGAATCATGAGATCGAGACGGTGCTAGGAAAAATATAAAAAGTGCAGAAATGCGTCGTTAAATGCTGTTTTGTGCTCAAATAGTGTGTTTTCTCTAATAAATAAATGTGTAGAAAATACGTATGAATTAGAGATAAATTTAGCATCACATGAGCACAAAATAGGGCTAAATGGGGGGTTAAATATGTAATATTGAACCCAAATCAGAGGGCATAACACTTCGGTGCATGACCCACGTTTGTATGAATGTGGTACGTGACGCCATGCAACTTGATAGCAGATAGAGCGCGGAGCCCCGTTTGAGTCGTCACGAGCAGTGCGGGAGCAGTGGTATTGGAAACATCCTTAGGTCTTTGATTCATTCTTTGGCAGCTACCTTAACCCGAGGATCAAGCTTTATATCAAGAAATCTATGAAGAGGACAGGCGATGTTTTACTACCAATCAAAAGTTTCATGTTGGACGCAGTGCTCATACTCATACTGGAAATTACGAAAAAGGATGACTCTATCATCAATCGCCATCTACTTTGGAGATACCTTCTTAATCGGTCCATCGGCTGAACATCAACCCGGCTGTGCCTCCAGTTCGCCAGAAGTGCAGAGCTCTGTTCCAAGAGTCTCTGCTAGTTGAACCGCGTCCAGTAGACGACCTCTTCTGCTCATCCCCTTCGTCAGCTGCTTGAAGGGCACAGGGGCAGACCTTTTTATCTTGATTTTGGTCATGTGCCTTGGTCCCCGAACCCTCCCTAGGATGTTGGGAGGAAGAGGTTGGCTTTGCCAACGCAGTCCGCGCGGTACGGAAGATTGGTCCGCTCCGCAAAGCTAGTGCGTCGTCCTTTGATACATGCCAAAGAGAATAAAAAAAAGAATCTATAATAGGAGCTCGATCTGGTATAACGACCCACACATCTACTCTCCCACATAAGATGGTTTTAATAAAAAAGAAAGGTATGTACGGCCGATACCGAAATACATGAACTGCCTATACTACAGCTAGGAAAGTCAGAAAATAAACCGGTAGCTACTACCTACCGCTAAGAGAGGTAGCTACATTCGGGGAGAAAGAACTCGCTTTGAAACCTTAAAAGAAGAACAACTACTTGCGTCTTGTTGCTAATCGACAGCCCTCAGAAGAACTCCTTCGATGCGCCAAATGCACCAACGCCCCAAAAAATCAAACAACTTAGATAAAACATAATGACTTACCTCCCGGCTCTGGGGTCATTAACCGAACCCCCAACCCCTAACGTTCCAACATCCGAATATCCCACCCGAGCGAGAGAGAGGTGTCTCGGGTAACGCAACCGGATCTAAGCGGGGAAAACATCTCTCACGTCTCTAGGTCCCCTTCCCTGGCTAGGTATGGTGTCTGTCAAGACTCTCCCTCTTTCCCAGATAATATGTCCGAAATATGGAAACTTCTCTGCCATTTGGATCGGAGAATTTATGGAGGAAATCGGGTTTGAAATTCCCAGAAACCGCACGATTATATAGCCAAAGGGAATACGTCGCGCCTAAAATCATCCCAAGCGCTGCTAATGTGGCTACTAATCTATTTCTTTGTAAAGCTCCTACTAAGATTGGAAATTCCCCTATAAAGCTGATAGTACGTAGCGACCTGCACGAATGGTGTAACGACTGCCCCGCTGTCTCCGACATGGACCCGGTGAAATTGAATTCTCCGTGAAGATGCGGAGTACCAACGGCTAGACAGTAAGACCCCGTGCACGTGGAATTGAAGAAGGCATAGTCTAAGATAACAGAATAGAAGACCAACTAACGAGTGAGTGAGGCCTTTGAGTGGCTCCGACGGTCGGTTCGGTAAAGAGAGTAGTGAATCCTAGGGTTGGTTGGATAAAGATATGATGCTATCGCTTATTCAAGGCAAGTAGATGAGGCGAGCGTTAGTGAGGCGACCGGAGGGAGGAGTAGTCGACCCCGAGCGGTTGCCCTGCTACGAATGAAACGTCGAGAGGCTTTCCTTTTCACAAAGCTCAAACACGTTACTCGCCAGTGCAGAATTAACCACACTGGAGGCAAAAGACCGATCAAAACAGTATTGCATTATCTCAAATAACAACAAAAGCGGCACGGTAGCAGTCTTAAGGTCAAATGAGTAACACACACTGCTGCCAACTAAATTATCAAGAGTATGGTCAAACGTCCCATCTTGTGGGATATGACTAAGGACCTGCATCAACCAGTCATGAACGGGTCGAAGCAACCTCTGATTCATTTTGTTACCTATGGCAATAATACGCCTCTTTCCTCCCCCCTCAACCAGCGAACATAGACGACCAACTATAGGCGGTGGTTTGCATGCTAGGGAGATTTTATTTAGAGTTTTGGAGCCGTGGTTTGATCTATCAAGACTTAAAGAAATGCCAACATCAACGGTCCTCCATCCCTTTTCCCCAACCAAGGAGGAGAGACCTGACTAGCTCATTCTCTAATCCAAGAATTTCTGCTACTAAAAATGGTCTTTGACCAAGTTGAGAAGCTTTGTCGTAGAGTGGTAGTTTTTGTAGGTGTTGTTGGAAGGATCTTGCATCGGCTGTCGATGTGGAAATCTTCGCAACAGAGGATCCGGACGGGGTTTTACCGGGCCAAGAGAGAAGAACGGATCAATGGGCTGTGCCTCCGATTCGCCTCCATGCTTAAGTCAGTTCCAAACGTGAGGAGAGACGCGTAGGGTTTCAGTGATTGTGATTGTGAACCTGTGATCATATTGATCTGCTATTTTGTAAGCTGAGGGTCAGTAATGCCACATCAAAGGAAGTTATGGAGATCATTGATCTTCTGCACGTAATCGACTCCTTAGACTGTGCAGTGAAAGGCTAAGGAAGGATACCCGCTGACTTCCAGGTTAAGCTCATCGCTCATTACACGGTGAATGGATCTGGATGGTTTCCCGCTCTTAATGGTCTGGAGGGGTGATCTCCAACGATCATGTCACTCGATTGTGCATGATCGATGTTTATGGAGGCTGACCTATCAGGTATGTGGATCCTTAAATGATACAGTCGAAGGAGATGATCTAGGGCGTGTGTCGCCGAGGTCGTCCTGAGCAGTCGTGCTGTTGAGGAGCCGACAACGTGCAGGCCGACCTTGTGGAGGCTGACCTCGCAGGGCTGTCATTGTTGGAAGTTGACCTCGTAGAGGTCAACCTTGTGGATCATAGTTGCTGAAGGAGTCGATCTCGTGAAGGTCGTCCCTATGTGAGCCTTGATGGCTGACTTGGACTGGCGAGTGCACATTTGTCTTGTGGATTTGTGCTATTAACTTGGTCGGGCTAACCTCCCATGCTACTCTCGGTGGTCCCCGAGGGCATATGTAACTCCTTGATTCGGGCACGATGGGCTCCCACTGTTAAGCTTGACTAGACCCCAGTTGCAGTGGGCCATAGTTCTAAGTACCTCTAACAAGGGCCCCTCATCATCTAGCTTGACATTACTGAACTGAGCTACATCCTGAGGTCGGACGTGGAGAGGCGAGAAAGCAAAATTGAAAAGAAGTCGAAGAGTCAGGGATCATCATTTGACCTTATCTAATCAGTCCAATTTACTTCAGAATGTGACGTTCAAGGCAGTGACTAGGGAAATAGAAACTCGTCATGCCCACTGACGTATTTGCTTGCCTTGACGAGACTCGAAGAGGCAAAAGTAGAAGTAATCGCTCTTCCTCGAGTTCTGATATAACATGCCAGGCTCTCGAAAGGACGTGACCACTGCTGTGGTGGAATTTAACTCATGGCAGTATGTCGTGCGGATAATTCTTAATCGTGCGACTTGGACGGTTGCAATTGTCTCCCGCCTAGGGTGATCGTGGGCACTCGAATGACCACGATTGGATGGACGGTTGCACTTGTCTCCCGCCTAGGGTGATCGTGGGCACTCGAACGACCACGATTGGATCCCGTCAGTTTCCACCTAGGGCAGATAGAAAAGGGTGAAGAAGTCTTGTAGTTTGACATACTTGCAGTCTATCTCGATCAAGTTTTTGACTTTCGCGTCTCCTTGCTTTACACTCTCCCTCAATGATAGTTGCTTCTATGCTGGAAAAGGTAAATTTCATTTTCTGGCCCTTTGCCTCTTCTCTGTTACTTTCTTTCTTCCCTGAACTCTCCAATTGAATCCATGTCCAACACCATCTGACTCTCAAGCAACCCACTCTGAGCATTATAGGATTTCAACCCTGGAGGAATCGTTGGGGTATTCGCCGTCATCGTCGCCCGTTGAGGTCCCTATTGGTGGAGAGGTTGTCCATCCCCCAATGGGTTGATAGAGAATGTCATCGAATATGGTGTTAGGAGGCCTCACATGCCTCGTAATCTTGCGCGTGAGGCAAGGAGGATGCCAACTCGATGCTGGCGTGCCTGGGCCCATGGGGCCACTCCATCTTATCCTCGTAATTTTGGTTAGATTAGTCCATCTCTTTAGTGTGAGTCTTTCTATTTTTTATTTTACACTTATCGAGTGATTTATTTTTTCTATTTATTTATTTTACACTTATTAAGTCATTTATTTTCTTTAAAATTTCTTTTCTTCAAAAAATTTTAAAACATTAATTTTTTTAGATCTGGATATAGATGCATATGTTTCAAACTTTATTTCTGGGTTTATCTAAGTCCTACTGGTATTCCACAGTACGAAGGAGGAGAATCCACATTTACTTTTGCAAAAGTTTGAAAAGATATGCAGCTCTTTGTTTGTTGGGAACACGTGCATTGATGGACCATTTCTTAGATATTTCTCCATATTTTTAAAGAGATAATGCTACTTATTGGTTTAATGTGGTGTCTCATGACTCATGACATACTTGATTATCTTTTAAGGATGAGTTCTTTAACACATTTCTTCTAGTTTCTTGAGATAGCCACAGAGGAGCAAGCACTAAAGTAATAGATATCGAGCTTTGCCCAAGATGACGAAGACTTTTTCTATCAGTCTTGGTGGAGGTTCAATGGATATTTGCTTGACTATCCATAGCATGGGTTCGGGATGCACCATCTCCTTGGATTATTCTATGAGGGACTATGACTGCAGATGCAGGAGTATATAGGGATGATGAGTGGTGGTGCTTTCTTGGATATAATGCTTGAGGATGCCTGGAGATTCTTGGAGGACCTTGCAGAGCATGAGCGAACTGCGTGATATGGAAATCATTCATTTAGACAGGAAGACGATAGCCAGGGCAATCCATATGAGGATACAATCCAGCAAGCCCAGAGCCAACCTGAGGAGCCATCTGTGGGATCTTTCCGACGCGACCCCGGGAGACCAAGAAGAACCAGATGAGAGGCTACATTGGATCCAAGTAGATGAGATTAAGCGTTGATGTTTGGATGAGCAGGAGGAACTGTATGTTGGGGTACGTGTTGATCATGTGGAAAACACGATGCATTTTATGTTGATGTTGATGAGGAAGTGGAGACAAGTGAAGGCGAGAGCGACATTGATGACATTGAAGAGCTTGGGCCATGTTCCCCTTCTGATTCATTCCCCTATCCTGAGGTGTACAAGTGCTTGAGGAGGACTGATGAGAGTTTTTACTTTGGTTACGATGAGGAGGATGTGCGCGAGGGAGAGAGCATACAACCATGATGGAGCCTGAGTCATACCTCCCTACAGATTCGTTTTAGCAACTAGTATTTATTTTCCCTCAGGATGCGCCCCGAGCCATCATTCATGACTACTTTTATGGATAACTACAGAGTCTAGGAAGGACTACAGAGCCTGTATACCATGAAGCTGATGATGAGGTGAGAAAAGACGATTACGAGATGGTCTACATTAAGCCAGAGCTGCCTTCCGCTCCAGATTTCTCTCAGCAACCACTTCCCCTCCTCCTGAGGCACTGCATTAAACCGAGTGTAGAGACATACTTCAGTGAAGTTCCCATCAAACCATGCCCTTCATTTCTGAATATCAACTCGTAATTCCATATATCGTAGATTCAAGTTGCCGTCAAGATGATTAAATTCTTTTATTTATTATGACGACCCGTTTTGGAACACCTTTGTTGAAGGGCATGTATAATTCCCTTGGATTGCACAGCTCATCTCCCGCAGGACACCGGAGAACATTCCAAAGATATGCTGGGAGCCATGTTACTGGGATCCAAGGAATCCAGTGGAGGTTTAGCTCCGAAGCAGCTGGCGGAGGAGCGAAAGGAGCTTTTTAAACTGCTTCCTCCACCGTTGGTCATCCGGGATCTGCCATTTGATCAGATAAAAATAAATAAACTTTTTAAATTTTATCGTTTTCGTAGTATGTTTTACTTTTTCTATGTTTTACTCTATATAATCATATACTCTTTCAACATTGAGGACAATGTTTGTCATTAAGTTAGTGGGAGAGTATTAGGTAGTAGCACATGCTTTTTGCTTAGCTTTTTCTTAGAATTTTTTTTATATACATCACCCAATCATTATACATGCATATCCTATTTTCCTTCAATCTAGCAAACTATCTTGGGTGCTTAGTTCCGTGAACTTCCATGTGTGAACTTTTTCAGAATATTTATATTCAAAATTTTTGAAGTAACTATGACATAATTTAGATTTGTTTTTCTCATAATTTGTTATGATAATATGTCATTTATGACATAAGTGCATAATGTCCATGATTTGAGTTCTCGAAACAGCTTAAGGTTAGTTTGTATAAATTCTCAAGATGCATGTTCATAAGTAGGCAAATTGACTCGAATAGTTTGCAATCTTAAAGGATTTGGCTATTAACATTTTTGGAATCCAGTACCGATGAATGGATTTGATTTGCCAAGTCATGATAAAAAATGAATGAAAAAACAAATAAAATGCATTGTTCTTCCAACTCTTGTTGAGTAACCGAGTCTTCATGCCTCAAGAAGCAACGAAGATTCGAGTCGAAAAACGGGGGTTTTAAGAGTTCACAGAAATAAATCTTTAGACAATTTGAGCTATTAAGTCTGAGGGGGGTTTCAAAACCTAATTCCTGTAACGCCCCGCTCCACAGGTTACCCGGGAAGTACGAATCCGTCCAGGTATTCCCGAAGAGGCGGGTATTAAGAAAGGATAAAAGAAATTCAATTGAGACAGCAGGTCTATTGCGCACTGCTGGGGTAGTACCCGTAGTGTTCCCAAGCCAGAAGCAACCAACAACCAGCACAGAAAAATAAAGACAATGACCAATAATGAAAGACAGAAGAAACACTAACTATATTACTCATATCAAATATACATCATCAATCATTATACATACATCAAGATTATGTACATCAGCTTATACATTCACATCTCCCCCTCCGCCAAAAGATAACCCCAAAGGTGCAAGAACTCCCTCACCTCTCCCCTCACCACCCCATCCTACAACTCAAGCTCAAACATCCAAACACAACTCATAGAACCTCCAGCTCAACTGTCACCTCCAACTACACCATCCAACTCCAACACCAACCACCTGAAAAGATAATGGGTGGGCACGTCAATACGTGACCTAGTAGGAAATCCAACTCCACCTCAGATGTTACTACTAAATGAAACTACGGACATGAGGATGATGCATTGCAACATGTCATGGCATGGCATGAACATGGTGCTAAAAGTAAACACAACCATAAGAAAGGGTACATGGGGGAGGGGTTACGATAATAACAGTAACAACAATAAATGCAAGTTGAGGAAATAAAACAATTAAACTACAACTATGAACATACTTAAGGCATAAAAGAGTAAACAAGTAATTCATTGGTTAGTGGTTTGGAACCCTGAATAGTCCGCATCGTATTAGTACCTGGACCTCACCTCAAGTGGGTGCCAAAAACTTGACTCGTCTCAAAATGTGTGAGCGCTACTCCCAAGTGTAGGAGATCGAACAAGTAATAATCCTGGCGAGTTCCAGGTATCGTATCCATGGAACAGCTGATCTGCAAAACCACAAATTTCAGTTTATAAAGAGTAGTAATACGACGAGAGATAACCACCTTTCGAAGGCGAAATAATCATGTAAGGGTTTTAAATACGAAAAAGTAATCCTACGATAACTACGGGGAAGGCAATATTGGGGTATCAATATAGAGAGTATGTGTTGGTTGTGATTTTGTTAGGGTCTATGCAATCAATGATTATCAATATCCTTTCTATAACTCAACGTTGCACCTTGCAAGGGTATGAGAACGTCGAAAATATAACGATAAACGAACATCGAAAAGTGCCTTAAGTATCGAATAAAATACTAGTTTCATGAGAAAAATAAGCTTATGTACCCGCAAGGGTCATGATGATGTCTGCAAGGATCATGCCACGAATAAGTCCGCAAAGATCATATTCGATCCAAGTACACCAACAACGATAATACTTGAACAATGCATGTAAAACTAGCAAAATACGCGATATAACGTGCAAATTAGGGCGAAAAGATATTAAAATCAGAGATTTCAGAGATCTAACTACATCACAACCACCACATGAGGGTATTAGCCATGCATGGAGAGAAGAGAATCAATATTCATAGACAAATACATCATCAATACTCAAAATACGCTCTAAATATACAAAATACAAGAGTAAAGTTTATAATTTTATCACGAAATCTCTACAATTGAACCCCAAAATCCTTCAGATGATAGCTTTGGCCTCCGTCTCTAGGGACTCCAAATTTCACGGCCAAATACGGCTCCTAGAGCCATAAATACGCCAGAATACACAACAAAACCCTAAAATACGCTTATATAGAGGCATTGAGGGTTTTAGAGCATTATCGGGTCCAAAATCCACATCCAAATCACTCAAAACCCAAACCCGCTTTTCGGCGCAGTCCTCAGCCGTCGGATCCAGGGGGATCGAACGAGGAGCCGCCACGTGTGCTTTAAGATTCGCACGTCCGCATCCGGACCCGTATCCGAGTGTGATTCAAATTTCAATGTGGAGCGTCAGATCTCTATCCGATGGCCTGGAAGCGGCCACGTTGCCCTTGGAATGAGATCTGCTTCGCTGCATACGGGACTGACGTCGCCCGTGATCGGACGGCGGTGAGTTTGCCACGTCGCCCATTCACGGATCCGCCTTCGTTCGCTCAGCGTGTTCAATCTACACCGTTGATGAGAAAGCATGATCGCCTTTTGGAGCGCCACATGTCCTAGCAAAAGCCCTCGTTCGCTCAGCGTGTTCTGCCTTTGGGCGCCATTTGAGCGGTTGGATCTTCATCCAACGGTTGGTTCGTTTCCGCGTCACCGCTCGTTGCGGCCGTCGGATCTGAGCGGGAGCGCACAGATGGTTGCCACGTGGCGATGCGAGAGCGGGCGGCGTATATACACCATATTTCGAGCGTATTTCGGCCGTATTTCTCCAATTAAATGGTATTCTGCATTCAAAAATTCATAGAAATTAGCACAGACTTCAGAAAAATACAAATAAATAGTTGTTGGAATCGTAAGATCGAGATCTAGCCATGAAAAATATAAAAAGTGCAGAAATACTCAGTATATTGCTGTTTTGTGCATAAAATAGGGGTTTGCTCTAATAAATGATGGTATTCTAAATACGATTGTATTAGAGACCAATTAAGCATCACATACACACAAAATGGTGCTAGATAAGGGGTTAATTATGCAATATTCACCCCGAATCACACCCTCCAACTAGAAATTTGCTAGTCCCTAGCAAACAGAGCGATTAAGTCGGATAATTAATAAAACAATAAATTCTATCAATCGCTTATGGCATGGCTCAATAATGCGCTTTCCAACATGATTTTGTCCATCAATATACACAATCCATGAATAAGATCAATCACATGATATTTTATCTAATTTAATTTGAATAAATAACATGCGAGCATCGTTTTGCGCAAGCGAAAGTATAACACGTCGCTATATTCTAGGTTTCTTATTTCCAAGGAATTGGCATCTCAAAAAGATCGTTCAAATCATGGGTATTGAAGTTGCTTAGTTTATTCATCATTTCTCTCTTTTTTCTTTTTCTTTTTGACGACTTAAAATGATCCATGTAACGAGCTTTCAGTTAATGATTCCTAGGCCAGACGACCTTCGGACATTAGGCTTAGAAGAGCCACTCGAACTTAATAACTCGAATCATCAAAGTTTTATTTTCTCCCTTTTTTGGATGCACTCCATATTCATCCATCTTTCGACGCGAATCTCTAATGCTTCATGAGGCACGAAGACCCGGCTAATTAATGAACTCAAGGGAACGATGCATTTTTTCCTTTTCTTTTTTCTTTTTTTCTTTGTAGGCAACTCAACACCCATAAATATGAACATAAACATTAGTAACAAAGGCCAAATTCCTCTTCAACTTGAAAACTGTTCTAATAAATCGTGTATACTTAAGCTTTTGCATCACAGTGGCATGCATGAAATAGATTCAAACTATTTCGAGATATTAATCATGGCAATTAAAAGTTTTCATGAATAGCATATTAATGAGTAATTCCATGAAGAAAAAATAATTAATTCAAGCCATAAACAATTTTTAGAACTCAATCAATGCATAATCCTCTGCTAATGTAGTGTGTGAAGGAGTTTTAAATGATGAGAATTGGTGATTTATTCTTTTCTCTTGATTTTCTTAAAAAAAATCCTAAGGCCTCATACACTCCCCCCAACTAAAGATGGACATTGTCCTCAATGTCGAAAGGGGTACGAGTTTATTCAAAAGCAAGCATCCTAAAAAGCATATAAAATCTATACTAATGGAAAGATTTTACCGTGGTCAAATGGCGGATCACGGATCTTTAATGCTGAAGAAAGTTGTTCTATCTGTTTCTTGCGCTCCTCGACGAGTATTCTCCCTCCACTCGCTTCCTTATGGTTAAGCATCGACACAACCCAGCATATCTCCTCCATGTGTGTATGTTTTTCTTGCATGAGATACGTTGTGTCAAATAAAGGTGGACGAAATTGATTATCCATGAAAGCTTGCCATAATGGGTCGTCATAAATGATAAAAGATTTTAAAGCTAATCGACGATCATCTGCATCTAAAAGACTTGAAATTAAAATTTGAGATTCAGAACTAAAGTGTATAGGTTCTCATGAACTTCCCTGAGAAGGTTCACTATTATTGATTTGGTACTCTGCCTCATGAGGACATGGAAGTGGCTGCAGAAATAGGTCTGGAGGGCAAGACAACTCAGGCTCAGTGTAGATCATTTCGTAGTCACCTTCGTTTGATCCACCCACTTCCTTAGTAATCGTAGGTTCTGCAGGCCTTTCGAAACTCTGTGGTTCTTCCTGAAGGTCTTCATGGATGATGGTTTGGTGCACATCCTGAGGTGGGGGAAATAGTGGCTGCTGAAACGCATCTGTGGGGATGTATGGCTCGGGCTCCAATGTAGTTTGTGATGGAAATTGAATTCCACCCAATTTATTTTGATGATGAGCACACCAAATGAATGCTTAGTGTACTAACTACACTACACTTAAAGTGTGCAAATTTCGTGAAGCTCTACTTATACTCCAAGAAGCACGCATCAACGCTCCACGACAAAGACGAACATGGCTAAACTCAAGTGATGAAGTTCAAGCTCGAGAAGCACAAAGAGAAGCTCGCCTTCACTTCATCAAGTTGACCAAAACTTCCGAAGACATGTTCAGAGTCTAGTGTGAGTGTGTCGTGTCTTTTAGGGTATTTGTTAAAGCCATATCAAATAGACAACACACACACAAATGATTTCGAAAATAATTTTAACTATCTTCAAAATAGTTTTCAAGAGCTTTTCTAGTCATTTCATAATTTTCGTAGTGAAACTCCATGCACCCTGGAGCTAACTACTTGTTTGACTAGACGAACAGCAGGAAAAACTCCTCTGGGAGTCGACTACCACTAGTAGGGAGTCGACTACCTGTCCGGGATCAAAATCTCCTAGATCCCTCTGGGAGTCGACTACCTATATGAGGGAGTCGACTACCAGCTGTAAATTTCAGACGTTTTGAAATTCAAATTTTGAAATCCTTTGAGCAATTTACTCCGAAATTATTGGGACAAAAGTCAAACGAAATTTGAAATTCAAATCTCAGTTTTTCCCTATAAATAGAGTTGAAATATTTTGTAAAAAATACAACATTGAAAATCAAATTTGTGAAAGCTCGCTTGAATTAAAGCTCTCTAATTTTCTCTCTAGCCAATTTAATTTCCGTTTTGATCTTGCAATATTTTCTCATTCTTTTTGAAGATCATACTATTATTTTTTTATTGGCTAAATTGTTTTTCAAAATCCTTACTAGTATTCTCTCTAATTTTATTTGAAGGATTTTTGAAAAAGCTCTAGATCACAAAGAACTTATCTCGTATCTTTGTGTGATCTAGACTATCATTCTATTAAGCCACTACACAAATTTTCTATCTTTTGATTGGCTATAGAATCAGGTGTATAAACCAATCTCTATCACTTATTGTAGAGTATTGGATAAATCTCTTATTGTGTTGGAACACTAGACAAGTCTAGTTGTTGCCAGTTGGAAAGTCTTCGATTTGTGAGGCAAGGGTTGGAAATCCTAGACAAGTCTAGGTGGTTGGAAATCCTAACGAGTGAAGTTAGGTACTTGTATTTGCCAAGGCAGATAGTGGAAATCTCGTACCGGATTGGTCGGGGACTGGACGTACCCGAGTTGCGGGGAACCAGGATAAAAATCCTCTTGTCTGTGTTTGTTTTCTGTGACTTGTAATTTCTTTTGTATAAGCATTCTTTATTGTTAATCTCTGTAACTCATTGTTAATTTATTGTAAAGATTGTCTCTTTAAATTCCGCTGTATACAAATCTACTTGTAAAGATATCTTTGTTAAAGTTATACTTTTTTGATCTTAACTCAATCTCTTTAATACTTTATTTAAGATTGTTTTGTTGATTAAGAACCAAGCGTAGATCACTCTACTTGGTTTCTTAGGCAAAATTAGAAGGACTTTATTTGTGTTAAATATCGTTGAGCGAAAAAGTTTATTATATACACAACACTATTCAACCCCCCTTCTAGTGTTGTTTGCCATCCACAGGATCCAACACTTGGTATCAGAGCGAGGCTACAATAGTGATGGCGTCAACATCTTTTCACTCCGAAGGACTGAACACTATGCGACCACCTCTATTCAACGGAACCAACTACGCCAGCTGGAAGATCCGAATGAAGACTCACCTAGAGTCATTAGACATTGAAGCCTGGACTATCACCAAAGTCCCGTACATCACACCCACCGACGTTGAGTTTGGAAAATGGTCTGTCGACGACAAGAAGAGAGCTAATCTCAATGCAAAAGCAATGAATGCTTTGTTTTGCGCTGTTACAGGAAATGAGTTCAATCGAGTCTCCCAATGTGAGACAGCACATCAAATATGGCATACTCTTCAGGTAAGTCATGAAGGTACAGAAAAGGTAAAAGAATCTCGTATAAATGTATTACATTCAAAATTCGAATCTTTTAAAATGGAAGAAGGAGAGAGTATCACCGATGTGAATACTCATTTTACTAACATTACAAATGAGCTTGCATGACTAGGAAAGAAACTTTCCGAGTATGAACAGGTAATGAAGATACTAAGATCCCTCCGACCCGAATGGAAGGGAAAGACTACGGCCATTCGAGAAGCTCATAATGTAAAGGACCTCACCATCGAAGAACTGATGGGAAATCTCATGGCATATGAGATCGAGCTTGAAGAAGACAAGACAATCGAAGAAAAACCAAAGAAGAAAAATCTTGCATTCAAAGCTCAAGAAGAAGATTCCGACTACACGGACAAAGAAGATCACATCGCGTTCATCTCAAAGAACTTTAAAGAGTTCATCACAAGTAAGTATGGAAAACGATCTTTTAGACCCACTAACGGTATTATTTGTTTTGGTTGTAATAAACCAGGGCATGTCAAGAGAGACTGTCCATTGGAAAGAAACAACCGTGATTCCAGAGATCGTGGGAAGAACAAAGAGAATAATGAAAGGCGAACCAATACAAGAAACAAGTTTCGACGACCAAAGAAAGAAGCTTATGCAGCCTTCGACCAGAGCGACGATTCTTCATCCGACGAATCCTCAGAAGAAGATAATGATGAAAGAAGAGAGACGTCACACATGTGCTTCATGGCATCTACATCCTCCAAGGTAAGCTCGCATCATGATTCATCTAGCGACAATGAGTCATCGTCAAGCGATGATGAAGACTTGGATTATAGGGGAGCATATAAGGAGCTATGCAAGATGCATGAAAAGCTCATTAAAGAACATAGAAAAACACTTAGAAATATTAAAAGAGAGACTAAGGAAAAAGAAGAAGTCATTAAAGAAAATAGTCTTCTTAAAGAGAAAAACGATCTTCTACAAAAAGATATTTTGCTAGTAAATGAAAAAGTTGAAAATCTGAATAATCTTCTCGTATCCGTCAAAGATAAATACGACGCTACGATGAAAATTATTGAGAATTTTAACAAAGGAAAAGGGAAGCTTGATAATATAATAGATAATCAAAAAGCTTCATCTAGCAAAACCGGACTTGGCTATGATTCACATCATACCAAGAAACGGGTTAAGCACACTAGGATGCATCATGCTAACGATAATGTTTTAAGCATCTGGGTACCAAAGAGATTATCTGATCAGCAAAAAGAAAGGTACGCTACTAACTTTGTTCAACAGATTCATTTTAACAAAAATTATAAATATATTGTTCATGAAGGAACTAAACCGTATTGGGTTTGGCTTCCTAAAGACTAACTTCTCGGACTCAAAACCAAAGAGTACCATAAACGCTTATTTTTCAGGTACTCTAAAAAGGAGGAAAACAATGAAGAAAATTCAGGGAGTCAAAACGGCTGAATCGGAACAAATGCTTTTATTTTTTATATTTATATATAATTATTTAAATGGGTTGAAATAAGTTAATTTGTATGTATGATTGTGTTTTATTGCTAAAAATATTTCTTGTTAAAAGAGCACGCTCAACCTGGACCAAACTTTCTCCGGGATGAGAAAACGACTCAACCCAGCAGGGAGTCGACTACTTACAGGAGGGAGTCGACTACCCGTGCGAAATTTTCTGGGTTGCTCTTTATTTTTGACTATCTCCAAATGGGTTCTATTGAGTGGATGGGTCAAGATCTGTTAAGACAACTTACCCACTAAGCCTAAAACTCATCCTAGCCACCCAAATCTAGATCTAATGGCTCTCTCTTCTCTCCATCTCTTCATCTCTTCAAACAAAACCCCAAGAAAACCCTAGAGGTAGCCGACTACCCCCTTTTTCCCCCCTCTCCTCTCTTGAGTTTTCATCTTGGAGCTTGGACTTTTGGAGCAATTTTTCATCTTCCTTCAAAATTACTCAAGGTAAAATTTTTTTTTCCTCCATGAACTTTATTATTTCATCTCTCTTGGTTATCTAGTAGTGTAAAAATATATTTTTGTTGTTTTACTCTATCTAGATGCCTCTCAAAGGAGCTTTCTCTAAGAAGAGCAAAACTACTACTGAAGTTGATTCTGAGAAAGAAATCATCCTACCCTATCTCTTCAAATCAACTACCTATGAACATTTTGTTAAAGTTTCTAAGAAACCAATCTTGCATGAAAGATTTGTCAAACTTCATGATGTCATCAATTATGGTATTGACAGTCTGCTAGATTTCCAAAACTTAGCAAATTTGTTCTCCGCTGAAAATGTGTACCTATGTTATCCTAGGCTTGTTCATCTCTTTTATGCAAACATGGATTATGATCTTGTGAAAAGTCGTTTCATAACTAAGGTTCTGGATACCAAACTTGCTATAACTGTCAAATCCCTAGGTGAAGCCCTAGGAATCCCATACTCCGGTATGATCCTTGACAAAATTGAGATGACTGATGAGAATATCCTAGAAAGAATGTATTTGCCCGGTAAACACTTTCAAACCAAACTTCCTTGTAGCCATCTTCGCTATCCGGCGAGAATCTTGGCTAATATTTTGTCTTACAATATAACTCAAAAATCTGGGAGCCATGCTATTCTTTCTGAGAAACAAGCTAAATGCATCTATGCCATCCTAGGTAACATTCGTGTTAATTGGGCTAAAGTCATCATGGATTCCATCCTACTCTCAGCTTCATCTGATAGACCTTCCTCCACTCTTTCTCATGGGCACTATCTGACCATTCTATTCATTAGCTTTAACATGCCATTGGATCATGAAACAACCATTCTAGAACCTGCCCGTGTCTTTGATGTTCATGCTCTTGGGAGAATGAATCTCCATCATGACCTTGATGAGAATGTCCCTGAAGAGCAAATTGCTACCGAAGGAGGATCATCATCCTCAAGGCGAGGTAAGAAGGTTGTCATTTCAGATTCAGATGAAGAAAGTGAAGAAGAAGAAAAAGGAAGTGGCGAAGAAGAAGAAGAAGAAGTTCCAGCTTACATCCTTGAACTTCAGGAGATACTCCTGAAAAAGATTGGAAGGTTGAAGATTACCCAAAAGCAAGGATTTGAAGACATCAACCGCAAAGTGGACGATTTGAAGGAAGTTGTTGTGAAGAGCAACAAGATGACCGAGGACACTCTTACCATGATCCTTGATGAGATCAAGGAACTGAAGAAAAGTGGCGGTCATTCTTAGTTTTTTTTCCCTCTCTAAAACAATGGTTTTCTTAAGACTATGGTGCTTCGTAAAAACTACTATGTCATTTGAGACAACAGTCTGTAATAACTCTATGTGTGATGTTTGCTACAATTTCTATATGCTATATATCAACTGCTAGTATGATATAACTCTAGTATGAACTAACACATCTTTTGCAGGCACAAGAAATTGAATTTCCCTCCTATATGCTATGTTTGTTTATTTTTTTTGTTGATGACAAGGGGGAGAAATTCATGTGACATGAGATACAAAAATTATATTGTATACTATTTTGTATATTGCTTCGATGTAGGGGGAGAACCACATCAAAGCAGGGGGAGTAAGTATACCACATTTTTTTTGATCTTTTACTTAAATTTTTTTTGTCTCTCATTTGGATGTCATCATCAAAAAGGGGGAGAGTGATGGAAATTGAATTCCACCCAATTTATTTTGATGATGAGCACACCAAATGAATGCTTAGTGTACTAACTACACTACACTTAAAGTGTGCAAATTTCGTGAAGCTCTACTTATACTCCAAGAAGCACGCATCAACGCTCCACGACAAAGACGAACATGGCTAAACTCAAGTGATGAAGTTCAAGCTCGAGAAGCACAAAGAGAAGCTCGCCTTCACTTCATCAAGTTGACCAAAACTTCCGAAGACATGTTCAGAGTCTAGTGTGAGTGTGTCGTGTCTTTTAGGGTATTTGTTAAAGCCATATCAAATAGACAACACACACACACAAATGATTTCGAAAATAATTTTAACTATCTTCAAAATAGTTTTCAAGAGCTTTTCTAGTCACTTCATAATTTTCGTAGTGAAACTCCACGCACCCTGGAGCTAACTACTTGTTTGACTAGACGAACAGCAGGAAAAACTCCTCTGGGAGTCGACTACCACTAGTAGGGAGTCGACTACCTGTCAGGGATCAAAATCTCCTAGATCCCTCTGGGAGTCGACTACCTATATGAGGGAGTCGACTACCAGCTGTAAATTTCAGACGTTTTGAAATTCAAATTTTGAAATCCTTTGAGCAATTTACTCCGAAATTTTTGGGACAAAAGTAAAACGAAATTTGAAATTCAAATCTCAGTTTTTCCCTATAAATAGAGCTGAAATATTTTGTAAAAAATACAACATTGAAAATCAAATTTGTGAAAGCTCTCTTGAATTAAAGCTCTCTAATTTTCTCTCTAGCCAATTTAATTTCTGTTTTGATCTTGCAATATTTTCTCATTCTTTTTGAAGACCATACTATTATTTTTTTATTGGCTAAATTGTTTTTCAAAATCCTTACTAGTATTCTCTCTAATTTTATTTGAAGGATTTTTGAAAATGCTCTAGATCACAAAGAACTTATCTCGTATCTTTGTGTGATCTAGACTATCATTCTATTAAGCCACTACACAAATTGTCTATCTTTTGATTGGCTATAGAATCGGGTGTATAAACCAATCTCTATCACTTATTGTAGAGTATTGGATAAATCTCTTATTGTGTTGGAACACTAGACAAGTCTAGTTGTTGCCAGTTGGAAAGTCCTTGGTTTGTGAGGCAAGGGTTGGAAATCCTAGACAAGTCTAGGTGGTTGGAAATCCTAACGAGTGAAGTTAGGTACTTGTATTTATCAAGGCAGATAGTGGAAATCTCGTACCGGATTGGTCGGAGACTGGACGTACCCGAGTTGCGGGGAACCAGGATAAAAATCCTCTTGTCTGCGTTTGTTTTCTGTGACTTGTAATTTCTTTTGTATAAGCATTCTTTATTGTTAATCTCTGTAACTCATTGTTAATTTATTGTAAAGATTGTCTCTTTAAATTCCGCTGTATACAAATCTACTTGTAAAGATATCTTTGTTAAAGTTATACTTTTCTGATCTTAACTCAATCTCTTTAATACTTTATTTAAGATTGTTTTGTTGATTAAGAACCAAGTGTAGATCACTCTACTTGGTTTCTTAGGCAACATTAGAAGGACTTTATTTGTGTTAAATATCATTGAGCGAAAAAGTTTATTATATACACAACACTATTCAACCCCCCTTCTAGTGTTGTTTGCCATCCACAGGATCCAACAGTCTGTAAGCTCTCTCCCTCGCTTATATCTTCCTCTTCATAACAGTGATAACCTGTAGCAGTCCATCCAATGTACTCATACTCCTCTGGTGTGGGAGATGAATCTGAAGGAAGACATGGTTCAGGTTCAATGATTCTACTCTCGCCATCACTTGTCTCCACCATGTCATCATCTTCATCGTCAAACTAGAAATGCATCGTGTCACCCTCATAGTCCACATGCACCCCATCACCCATCTCCTCATGCTCATCCAAGTGTCCTCGCTCAAGCTCCTCTAATTGGTTCTGATGCTCACTCTCGTATGATTCCTCTTCGTGCTCCATAGGGTCGCATCGATAATAACTCCAAGGTAACTCCTCAGGCTGTCCATGGACCTGCTGAAAAGTGTCCTCGAAAGGAATTCTCTGGCCATCATCTTCATAGCTAGGTGATTGATCTTCAGATGGCGTAGCTCTCTCATGCACTGCAAGGTCCTGCAAGTACCACCATGCATCTGCTGTCGTATATGAAAGGAATTCTCCATTGCAGCTCATCTGAACAAAATCCAGCGTAGGGGGCAGTAATCCTGTGTAGAAGATCTACAGGAAATGATCATCGTGGAGGCTATGGTGGGGGCACGCAAGCATTAACTCGTTGAACCTCTTCAAAGCCTGATGGTAGGCCTCTCCATCAGCTTGGATAACGTTCACAATCTGTTGTTTCGTCGCTTGTTGCCTCTGTGGTTGCCACACGAAAGGAGGCAAGAATCTCTTAAGGAAGTCAGCCTGAAATGATAACCAAGTAAATAATGAGTCATGAGGCAAAGTATTAAACCAAGATATAGCATTGTCTCTTAAAGAATACAGAAAATATTTAATACATAATCTTTCAATGTGCTCAAGCTTTTTCCCATGAAACAATTGGTGGCATATCTTTTCAAACTATTGCACGTGTAAATATGGATTCTCCTCTTCCGTACCATGAAAGACTGGTAGGATTCGGGTTAAATCAGAAATAAAGTTTGAAAAGTATGCATCACCATTCATATATTTTTTTTGATTTTTTGATTTTTTGATTTTTTTCCAAAAAAACAAAGAAAATAAAAGAATTCTAAACTATAAGGTGGAAGGATCTCACTGAATATTCCTCTGAATAAAATAAAATTGTAGCTTACAAGTACCATTATCCCCGACAATGGCGCCAAAAACTTGACTCGTCTCAAAATGTGTGAGCGTTACTCCCAACTATAGGAGATCAAACAAGTAATAAAATCTTGGTGAGTTCCGGGTATCATATCCATGGGACAACTAACCTGCAAAACCACGAATTTCAGTTTATAGAGAGTACTAATACGATGAGAGACAACCACCTTTCGAAGGCGAAATAATCGTGTAAGGGTTTTAAATACGAAAAAGAAATCCTACGATAACTACGGGGAATGCAATATTGGGGTATCAATATGGAGAGTATGTATTGGTTGTGATTTCGTTAGGGTCTATGCAATCAATGATTATCAATATCTTTTCTATAACTCAATGTTTTACCCTGCAAGTGTATGAGAACATCGGAAAATATAACGATAAACGAACATCGAAAAGTGCCTTAAGTATCGAATAAAATACTAGTTTCATGAGGAAAATAAGCTTATGTGCCCGTAAGGGTCACGACAATGTCCGCAAGGATCACGCCACGAATAAGTCTGCAAAGATCATATTCGATCCAAGTACACCAACAGCGATAATACTTGAACAATATGTGTAGAAACTAGCAAAATACGCAATATAACGTGCAAATTAGGGCGAAAAGATATTAAAATCAGAGGTTTCAGAGATCTAACTATATCACAACCAGCACATGAGGGTATTAGCCACGCATGGAGAGAAGAGAATCAATATTCATAGACAAATACATCATCAATACTTAAAATACGCTTTAAATACGCAAAATACAAGAGTAAAGTTTAGACTTTTATCACCAAATCTCTACAATTGAACCCCAAACTCCTTCAGATGATAGCTCTGGCCTCTGTCTCCAGGGCCTCCAAATTTCACGGCCAAGCACGGCTCTTAGAGCCCCAAATACGCCAGAATACGCAACAAAACCCTAAAGTATGCTTATATAGAGGCATTGCGGGTTTTAGAGCGTTATCAGGTCCAAAATCCGCATCCAAATCGCTCAAAACCAAAACCCGCTTGTCGGTACTATCCTCAGCCGTCCGATCCAGGCGGGATCAAACGAGGAGCCACCACGTGTGCTTTAAGATTCGCGCACCCGCATCCACAACCGTATCCGGGTGTTATTCAGATTTCAATGTGGAGCATCGGATCTCTATCCGATGGCCTGGAAGCGGCCACGTCGCCCTTGGAATGAGATCTGCTTCGCTGCATACGGGACTGAAGTCGCCCGTTGGATTGTGGATCAGACTGCGGTGCATTTGCCACGTCGCCCATTCATGGATCGGCCTTCGTTCGCTCAGCATGTTCAATCTGCACCGTTGATGTCATGCCCTATTTTGCACTATACGGGTATTCTAATGAACACACGTGATATTTCTACCTACCATGCATACGTGGGCATGAAATAAGCGTAGATATCGATGTATATGACATAGTGCAAGGGGGATTAGGCCGTAAATACGTGGCTAAGGGAAGAGAATGCGAAATTTGAATGCGGAAGAAGTGCAAATGACGTCGTGGGTGTAAAACAACAGGAATGTGTTAGACGTGTGTGTGTGAAGCATGTATGCATGCATTGATGTGCGTGGATGTGTGTAGGAAGAGCCATGCAAGTGTGAAATGGATTAGGGGTCAATGGCAACCCCCGTAAATTTTTAGAAATGCGAGGGACAAAACGGTCATTTGAACTAAAGCTGCTGCGTGTACATACTTAAGTGGTCGGTGCATAAAGTAATGACAAACTTGTAAATACCTAAAAGTTGAGGGGCATTTTTGGAAGGGTATTTTGGTCATTTAACATGTTTCATGCTTATCCTAAGAGGGTTCTAGGTGGAGATTTTTCTAGGGAAGTTTCTTCTCATTTCTAAACCATTCTTCCCCTTTTCCTATCTATCTTCTCTCCTCTCTCTCTCTCCCATGTTTAGGCCGGCCACACCCTCCCTCTTTCCTCCATTTTCTTCACTCCAAAACCCTAATTAATCACTCCAAAAATCAAGTATGTCATGTGGCTTGCAAGTGGGAAGAAAGTGGAGAAGAAAGAAAGAGAAGAGAAGAGGAAAATTCAAGTTTTGAGGTAGGAATCCTCTTGGATTTGGAATTCAATTAAATTGATTCTTACTATTATGTTTTTATAGCATATTTTACTTAATATGTATTAGGGATGGTGAAAATTCATGAGCCATGTTTCAATTTTACAACCTTTGGAATTATAAAATTCTGATGTCTATTGTAGCTTCAATTCTGGTTACTGTAGCTTGTATTGGGTTTCGAAAAAATATGTACATGTAGATCTTGAAGTTCTAACCCAAAATCATATAAATTTTGATATATGTTCAATTCAGAAATTAGGAGGAAAAATTCCATCTTTACAACATGTCTGTTTGATCTTCAGACTTGACACAATTTAGAAAAATTGACTTAAACACCTGCACACACAATGGAATTTTATGTTCTTGGTCTTGTTGAAAAGTTAACAAGTTTTTCTATAAATTTATCACAATTCTTATATGTTGAATTTCTGGTTACAACATGCCCAAAATTGGCTTTCAATACAGACCCTGAAATCTGTCTGAAAAACAGATTTGACACATTTCACCAAATAATTCACCATAAATCACCCACTTAATATTTTTTCATGAAATTTATCTGTAGATCCATAACTATCATATCTACAAGTTTCATTCAGGAAGTTTTGCTAAATTCTGTATATAAATGGGTGATATCAGCCACTATTTATAACACTATGTACGTTTCTTGCAAGCTGAAGCTTTTGAATGGTGACATGAATTGTGTAATATTGCCAATTATACTCCTATTGTCCATGATTGTTGTTATTGCCGAAAAGGAAGTTGATTGGTGTGATATACTATTAAATTGCTAATGTGATTGATATGTGGAACATGATGCATACCATGTGTTTGTGAAAATGCCTAAGTGAAGGCAAATACCAGAAATGCGTGAAATACTCAATTCTATGGTTAAGATATGAGATTTGATATAAACATGTGATGTTGGGAGCATGTCATGCACGGTATCATATGTGATGTGATGATGGGTTGATATGGCTATGATGGAGGGCATAACACTTCGGTGCATGACCCACGTTTGTATGAATGTGGTACGTGACGCCATGCAACTTGATAGCAGATAGAGCGCGGAGCCCCGTTTGAGTCGTCACGAGCAGTGCGGGAGCAGTGGTATTGGAAACATCCTTAGGTCTTTGATTCATTCTTTGGCAGCTACCTTAACCCGAGGATCAAGCTTTATATCAAGAAATCTATGAAGAGGACAGGCGATGTTTTACTACCAATCAAAAGTTTCATGTTGGACGCAGTGCTCATACTCATACTGGAAATTACGAAAAAGGATGACTCTATCATCAATCGCCATCTACTTTGGAGATACCTTCTTAATCAGTCCATCGGCTGAACATCAACCCGGCTGTGCCTCCAGTTCGCCAGAAGTGCAGAGCTCTGTTCCAAGAGTCTCTGCTAGTTGAACCGCGTCCAGTAGACGACCTCTTCTGCTCATCCCCTTCGTCAGCAGCTTGAAGGGCACAGGGGCAGACCTTTTTATCTTGATTTTGGTCATGTGCCTTGGTCCCCGAACCCTCCCTAGGATGTTGGGAGGAAGAGGTTGGCTTTGCCAACGCAGTCCGCGCGGTACGGAAGATTGGTCCGCTCCGCAAAGCTAGTGCGTCGTCCTTTGATACATGCCAAAGAGAATAAAAAAAAGAATCTATAATAGGAGCTCGATCTGGTATAACGACCCACACATCTACTCTCCCACATAAGATGGTTTTAATAAAAAAGAAAGGTATGTACGGCCGATACCGAAATACATGAACTGCCTATACTACAGCTAGGAAAGTCAGAAAATAAACCGGTAGCTACTACCTACCGCTAAGAGAGGTAGCTACATTCGGGGAGAAAGAACTCGCTTTGAAACCTTAAAAGAAGACCAACTACTTGCGTCTTGTTGCTAATCGACAGCCCTCAGAAGAACTCCTTCGATGCGCCAAATGCACCAACGCCCCAAAAAATCAAACAACTTAGATAAAACATAATGACTTACCTCCTGGCTCTGGGGTCATTAACCGAACCCCCAACCCCTAACGTTCCAACATCCGAATATCCCACCCGAGCGAGAGAGAGGTGTCTCGGGTAACGCAACCGGATCTAAGCGGGGAAAACATCTCTCACGTCTCTAGGTCCCCTTCCCTGGCTAGGTATGGTGTCTGTCAAGACTCTCCCTCTTTCCCAGATAATATGTCCGAAATATGGAAACTTCTCTGCCATTTGGATCGGAGAATTTATGGAGGAAATCGGGTTTGAAATTCCCAGAAACCGCACGATTATATAGCCAAAGGGAATACGTCGCGCCTAAAATCATCCCAAGCGCTGCTAATGTGGCTACTAAGCTATTTCTTTGTAAAGCTCCTACTAAGATTGGAAATTCCCCTATAAAGCTGATAGTACGTAGCGACCTGCACGAATGGTGTAACGACTGCCCCGCTGTCTCCGACATGGACCCGGTGAAATTGAATTCTCCGTGAAGATGCGGAGTACCAACGGCTAGACAGTAAGACCCAGTGCACGTGGAATTGAAGAAGGCATAGTCTAAGATAACAGAATAGAAGACCAACTAACGAGTGAGTGAGGCCTTTGAGTGGCTCCGACGGTCGGTTCAGTAAAGAGAGTAGTGAATCCTAGGGTTGGTTGGATAAAGATATGATGCTATCGCTTATTCAAGGCAAGTAGATGAGGCGAGCGTTAGTGAGGCGACCGGAGGGAGGAGTAGTCGACCCCGAGCGGTTGCCCTGCTACGAATGAAACGTCGAGAGGCTTTCCTTTTCACAAAGCTCAAACACGTTACTCGCCAGTGCAGAATTAACCACACTGGAGGCAAAAGACCGATCAAAACAGTATTGCATTATCTCAAATAACAACAAAAGCGGCACGGTAGCAGTCTTAAGGTCAAATGAGTAACACACACTGCTGCCAACTAAATTATCAAGAGTATGGTCAAACGTCCCATCTTGTGGGATATGACTAAGGACCTGCATCAACCAGTCATGAACGGGTCGAAGCAACCTCTGATTCATTTTGTTACCTATGGCAATAATACGCCTCTTTCCTCCCCCCTCAACCAGCGAACATAGACGACCAACTATAGGCGGACGATTTTAAGGAAATCCTTTTAATGCTAATAAGTCGCTGGTATTCGCTGCCATCAAGACAGCCTGGTATTAATCGAACAACTCGAATTGCATAGAGAAAGAGGCCCCCACTGACGGAACTACACTTGATGTTAGGCCCTGACGTAACTCTTCTTTAAAGAAGCCCCATACGCACCCTTTCCTTAGCGATTCGTCTCCTCACGTGTAAAATCCAATCCAATTTGTACCTTCCCTTTATCTTTAATAACTCTTTGATGCTTCAACAAGTCTCTTTCCCTTATCTTTTGCGTAGGGTCAGACTTCTTTCCTTTCTCTGTGGAGGGTTCAGGTATCCGGTCTCGAGGACGTAATTGCATATTCCCCGACACTTCTTAACTAGCCTTTCTCTTCTCTAGCTATAAGCCGAAGCCTACGATCGAAGAAAGCTAGCTTCATTTGCAAACTACCAAACCAAGCTACTATCTCTGGAACCAGGACTGAACTGAAAGGAGATCTAATGTATTCTAGCATTAAACCAGCTCATGATCAGCCGATGAAAATACCGAATACCTGTTTTGTGCCAACCTTCATTCAGTCGGTTTTGGGGATGCTGACCGAGTGGAAGCTTGCGAGGCCCTATTCCAAATCTTCCCTGATTGAAGTCACAATTGAGGTAGAAGCAGTAGTCCCGAAGTAGAAGTGGTCAACGGGGTCGGGTGAGCTAGCAAAAGCAGGTTAGTTTAGCTAGTTGTTTTTGAATTTCTTGCAGGCATATCAAATACCTTTTCTAGAAGATACTTAAGATACCAAATAATTTTTCAACTTCAGTCTAGTTTGCCACAAGGCATGCAAGTGAGGCCTATGTGGAAGAAAGAAGTCAAGCTGCAGGCACTCGACAACAACAAGAGAAAGGCTAGTCACTGAACACAAACTATATTCCGCATGTCTTGCAAGATACAATTAGATTCACAACACAATTCAACAAACGGTAGAACACTTCTCCCATTCCACTACCGCACTTTCCATCGTCTTCTTATACTATATTCTACTTGCGGAGAGATGATAGATCGGATGAAAACAAGAGAGAAGGGGCTACTAGGGCATACTCTAATCCAGTGATCAAAGCGGACGAGATTGGTTTCATGACTAGCTGACTTGGACATGGCGAGGGCTTATTCAAGAATCGATTCATCCACTCCAGAAAAGGATCTTCAATATATTTCATCATCCCAAAAGACTAACCAAAAAAAGGCGGAATGACCCGCACTCCGAGCCAACCAAACTCGTAGCTCATGGGCAGTCCCAACTCCTTGTTCCATGCTATCACACACCTTTTTCCAAATGGGCATGGCGCCCACGAGAGAAAAGTGGCTTTCATCAAATCCCACCTATATGAGATGCAAGGTAGGTTATTAATATAGACATGGCGATAGGGCATCGTCTTCGTTCGATCCTGTGACTAGAGGTTCTGACGGTCAAATCACTTGAAACCCCTCCGCTTGCGCTTCCAGGGAGAGATGTTTTTCGAACGAAGTGCTTGTGCTTTCACTCTCCAGTTCTACATCTTAGCACTGAACTAATGAATAGAGATTGAGCTTCACTTCGCGAGTCGGGAATAGCATCATTTATTAAAAAGTGCTAGCGTTGACAAGAGATGAGCTAAAGAGGTGGCTGGGCAGTTGACCAGGCCCTACCACATACAGACAGCAAGCAAGAGCCGGCTTATCCGGCAAATGAGATTCTTGCCACCCTAAATGCTACTACCTTTTTGCTAAGCACGAGGTGCCCCGGGCACCCCCATATAGAAAGAAGGGTCGAAGGTTTTGGGCCTGTAGCTTTCCCGGCCCCAGGTTAAAAGCTCTTTTCAAGCAGTGGCGGAGAAGTGGGAGACAGAGCTTGAGGAAGAGGTAGGCGGCAATCAAAAAGGTAGCTATCCATTCTGGCCTTCGCGAACATACCACGCACGACCGGACGTAGAGCCAAAATATGAACTGGCGGACCGGGCCGGGCGCAGGTGTCAGATCCTAAAAGTAGAGTCTCGATCAGCCAGGAATTCGACTAGTTGTTTATCCCAGGCTTCTAGCTTGAGAACAAAGGCTTGGCCGTTTGAGAACAGAACACCTCGTAGGCTACGTAGGTGGGAAGTAAGGGACCTGCACTCAATGTGCGTCCACAGCTTACTCGAGTGCTTGAAATGCCATTCGGTTGAAGGCACTGGAGCGCAAGTCAAGTTTGGGGGGAGGTGGGCGTCGACCCAACCTTATGAGTATTCAGACTATAACAGTTCAGTTTTGCTTGTACTGGTCCGCTGGGTGGTACGATACGCCCAGAGCACATAGGGGAGCGACCCATGCTCCTTTCTTGGCACCGAGCTGTTCGATCATGCTGGAGGGGGCATCACACTTAGTGATCGGTCTGCTAGTTCATGCAAATCCGAAGAAGTTATCACGGACTGGGTGGAGGTGGTGGTATAGGGGAAGTGGAGGATCCACAAGTTTTTTGAATCATCCAGGTACGAAAGAGACTTTCATACGCCGGCTGCTTCGAGGAGGTTCTCATCTGCTGCTTCCCCCTCCGCCTCTAGAATTATCTCATTCTTAACTTTCTTCACCTGCTACAGCTAGGTGGACTTGCAGAATGAGAGCTCGTGTGGAACCGTCAGATTTCTGGCGTAACAGCCTGGCTCCCGGGACTCTTTCATAGAATTCCAACAATTTCTCTCGCTCCTCAAAAGCCCAAAGGAATGGAGTTGATGCTCCCACATCCATAGCATGAGTAGTTGAAGCAAGTGAATGATTTGAAATTCGAGTTATTTCACGGAATAACACTCGTACTTTCTTTTAACCCGGTGAAAGGTGAGGAGGGAAGTGGCAGGATTTCAATCCGGTAATTAACGAAAACGACTGACCTTACTTAAAGGTAAGGACAAAAGTAGTTATTTCCTTTTTGTTCTTTCTGATCCCTTGCTGCATAGCTTAGATAAAAAGCATCCTCCCTTGTACTGAAAGGCTATGACCTTATCCCGTCCCAAATCATGTTGTTATGAAATTCCAAACTGAGACGGTTCCTCCCGGGGCCCCCGGAGGGGTAATTGACGGTTCGCCCTTACTTAATAGGCAGATAGTTTCTTTGCTGAATCAATCTCTGTCACCTGGAAACCCGGAAAGACACTTTCATTCATGAATCGGGCTGCCCACAGTAGATTTCAATTTGAAATCTTTCTGGTATCTTAAAGTTCTGCTCAACTGAGGTCGTGTACAACAACCTTAACCGCACAAGCCTTCATTACTGAAGTGATAAAAATGAAATTCTTGGATGTCTCAGTCCTCTCTAATGAGGGTGAGTTAGTAAAACCCGGGTTTTAGGTGGGATTTGAGTAAATTGTGGATATTAGACCTGGACTGAGAAGTTGGGGGAAATGGTTATGTGATATGTGATATTTATACGCACTCTCCTTTACCGGGAGTGGAGGGGATATACGAAGGTTGTGTTATTGTGGGAGAGCCTCACTCCTGCCAGGGACGGGGGAGCTGAGAGGCCCGGTGTCGTACAGTGCCCGTGTCCACTGCGCCGTGTGCTATGTTCACCTCAAATTTGGGGTGATGTCCAGGTCCTGGTATCATACCGTTTACCCAAGTTCCAATTAATTCAATTATAAATTAACAAAATAAGAATTTGCGTGTTACTTCTTCTGCTGGCAGCACTTTCCCTTCCTTTTGCCTGATCTTGTGACTCTGTACCATGCCTTATGTACTTGCACTGATCTTATTAGATAATGGTTGCTTAAACACTTGCGTTATTATTATTATTATTATTCGTGCTAACCATTTTCTTGCAGTAACTCGACAATGGACCGCAGGTATGATCCTCTTACTTAGCTATTTACTTATCGCTATATACTTAGTTTACATGTCTATTTTCCTTACCTTGCCTTGTGGATTAATAATCTTAAAATGAAGTTCCAAATCTAAGTTGGTTCCTACTGGGGCACGCATTGACGTGCTCCTCCCCACTTTTCATGTAGCAGGGACAGCGTGGTTGGTGGTGGCTTGGAGTTGGGTTTCAGTGGTAGTCTTGGTGTGAGCTGTAGCTGTGTAGCGTGACATGTTTGTCATGGGAGGTGGGGAATGGCGGTGTATGTGTAATGGTGCATTTGGACTATGTATGTAAATGAAAGTTGTTATATAAATTTGTTGTTGTTGTTCTTTGTTATTTATGAGTTGTTTGATATTATAGTGGAGCTTCACTTGTACTATCCCAGCATGTGCGTAATTGCCTGCTTTTTCAGTTTCTTCTTTCTCTCTCTTTCTCTCTCATCACCCACACTCTTCAGGATACTTGGAAAAAAATTTAAATGCCGGGTATTCTGGGGAACAGGGCGTGACAGTTTTTGGTGGCCCATGCAGGTCATCGCACTGCGATGCGTGTAAGGATAGTACATGTAAGGCTTCAGTTGGTAATCGGGATAGATTAGCCCTAAATTGGGTAGTGACCTTAGAGTCTTAAGTGATCCATCCTTAAACTCATAGCTTAGGAGGTTAGGGGATGAACTTCTATTTGTGGATATACGGGTGTATTTATAATTATGTGAATCCACGTGTATAAGTGCGTTTGTTGTGCTTGTATATTAGAATTATATATGTTGTGGTATACTTGTAGTCAGTATATGTATTACTTTTGAATGACTTGAAAGTTACATGTATCTTGAATGGTTATAGAGGTGTATAGATTTGTGTGGGTGTATGTACTGAGTGCGTGAATGCTTGAGAGTGTATATATTTATATATATATTGCCTCTATGTAGATTTATGATGCAGATATGCGAGTAGGCATGTGTTATACTTGTGTGACTTTGAGCTATAGGTGATGTATGCATGATTCTTCGTGGATGTATATTGGTGGGTACATATAAGCTAGCGGGGACATACACCTTGTAGGGGTGTGAGTGAAGATATGTACGTATGTGATATGAGTGCATGCATGCGGTTTACTATCTATTAAATTATAATTGTGTCTCATGTGGGAAAAGTACCAATGTGAGTACATATACCCTTGTATGGATAGAGTAGTGGAATGTCTATATTGTCTTTGGACAGGAAGGAAAGTGTATGTGAGTGAATATATGTGTGTGTTTGTATGCACAGGTGGTGTAGGTATATGTATGGAATACTGGAACATATATATTGCTAGTGTTGCATTTCTAGGGTATGAATTCCTAATGTGTTAAAAAATTTGAATAACTGTAAGTATGTGTATGTACTGTCTATGTGCTTATATGAACCTGTATATTGTCCTAATGTGGTTTATGGTTGTGGGTTGTATTATTGTGTGAAGATAGGTGTTGTGCTATGACCAAATATGGTGTGTATGTAGTGATATAGATAAGTAATGGACGTATGGATAATATAAGTAATGCTCCCGAGTGTTTGGGATATATGCATCCTGAGGTGGGTATTGGTGCTTTAGACCCGTCCACCCTAATTTTAAACCCTTAGCCCTATACTGTGCCTAATATGGGTAGGGGTATAAGTGTGACGTGTATCGTATGTAGAATGTGATGAATGTAAGGATTTGGGATTATACAATGCAAGTATAAGTGGGGTGGCTATGGGTTTGCGCGGTTAAATGGAGTTATGGTTTATATATGTATATACGCTTACCCCATAGAATGGTGTTTATAAGACCATTTGGATGTATATGTAGTGTATGTATTCTTCTACATATGGTGACATGAGGGAGGACTGTGTATTGGTATATGAGATACTTGTATGTATGTAGGCGTGTTGTAGCAAGCGTGGTGTGATTGTGTATATGTGTTGTTGTTAGTGAATATGTATTGGTGTATGTCTTATGAGTGGTTATATGTATATGTATGTGAATGATCCCTATTCTGATATGCATGTATCAGTATATGAATGTACACGTATATGGAGTGTGTTATCTACTGAATGTGTACGAATGTTGAAATACACTTATTTGTGTATGTACTGGTATGCTAATAAAAGTGTGGATATATTATATGTTATGTATATAACGGTATGGGTAGCTACCGACTACCTGCTAGTGTAGTTTGAGTAGCTTGACTGTATGGGTGTGTAATAGCAGGATATGTATAACATATATGTATGGATGTGTGCGTCCATACATGGGAATGTAAGTGCATGGTTGCATGGATCCTAAGAAGTATATATGAATGTCTGTGTCCATACCTACTATTAGGATAATAGCCTTGTGTGTATAAGCGTACATGTATTTGGCTATATGTAGATTCAGAAATCTATGTATGGTATTGATACTTGTACATCTGTGGGTGTATAACGAGTATGTGCTTGTGGAGTATCTATGTGGGGTATTGCTTGTAGCGTAGACGTGAATATGTATCATAGTTGTATGAATTTCTATTATACATGTCGCAATGGAGTGTAGGGATGTATTCATACATGTGCAGTGTGCAATAGAGGCAATATATGGTTGTGTGTATATTGGTTGAATAAATATATACTTATAAATATATATATCATTGTTTGTTTATTTGTGAATTTTTCCGACATGGTTGCCTATCTATATGTATCTGGAAGAAGCGTATCCCTGTGGGTATGCATGTCTATATGGGTCTGTACCATAGCATGTGTGTATGTATATAAATATGCAACATGGATGTAAATGTGATAGATATGGAAACATAAGTATATATATATACGTGTCTGATGAATGTAAGTGTGTGAAACTGTTTGATATGTGGGTATTGAGATGTGTGTGTTTATTGTGTATATTTGTACGCGTGTGTGATGTCTATTGGACTATTGTGGCAGTATGTGCGTGGGATATGTAAGACTAGTTAAATATAACATATGCGGGGAACATATTATGTTTGCGCAATCTGGTGTGTATTGTAAGAAGTATATGTGCCTATCTGTGTGAGGCAGTAGGTGCATCTATATGAATGTAAAATTATGTGTATATTATCTATAGTTATGATCGTGGGCCCCATATGACTTGATGATGCATGTGTTAGTACGTGCCCGTAGGTGTATGTATGGATGTGACTATATATTGTGTGCTTATAGATATTTATGTGCATATAAGTAATTGTGAGTAAACCCTGATGACTGAGTATTGAGTGTTTAGGGGTCCGATGTACATACGGTGTGACACCGTGATGGTGCATGGTGTGAACATTGATGTGTATAGCGACGTGTCGGTGCATGGATATAGGCGTATACGTGTGTATATATATATTTTTTTGAAAAGTATTGTGTGTATATATAAATACACACACACACAAGTAGAATATAAATCGTTTATACTTAAATGTATTGTGATGTATCTGAAAGCATGCCATGTATGAATACCTTATGTGTCGTGATATGGATATGGTGTGATGTCCTATGCATATAGATATGAGTAGTGATCTAAATACGTGTAATAATACATATAGAGACTTATTTGTGGTGTGTGATGTATATGTTAATGTGTGAATTTGTGTGCCTAGATGTTTATGTGAAGAACATATATGTATGTGTAGGTAATGATGCATATAATGATATGGATGTTCTACTAGATGAGTAATAGGATGAATCTGTGACATGTGTGCGATGCGGATGTGTATGGATGATAAGGAAGCATATAGTGTATATAAGTGTGGTGTAGATACGTATTCTTGTTTGTACTTCATGGGTAGTAAGACCATCATACCTAGCTGACCTCCGCAAGGTTCACACCCTAGGAAGTCTGAGGACGGACTTTATTTTAAGGTGGGTAGGATGGCATGCCCTATTTTGCACTATACGGGTATTCTACTAAACACATGTGGTATTTCTACCTACGATGCATACGTGTGCATGAAATAAGCGTAGATATCGATGTATATGATGCATTGTAAGGGGGATTAGGCCGTAATACGTGGCTAAGGGAAGAGAATGTGAAATTTGAATGCGGTAGAAGTGCAAATGACGTCGTGGGTGTAAAACAACAGGAATGTGTTAGACGTGTGTGTGTGAAGCATGTATGTATGCATGGATGTGCGTGGATGTGTGTAGGAAGAGCCATGCAAGTGTGAAAGGGATTAGGAGTCAATGGCAACCCCCGTAAATTTTTAGAAATGCGAGGGGCAAAACGGTCATTTGAACTAAAGCTGCTGTGAGTACATACTTAAGTGGTCGGTGCATAAAGTGATGGCAAACTTGTAAATACCAAAAATTTGAGGTGCATTTTTGGAAGGGTATTTTGGTCATTTAACATGTTTCATGCTTATCCTAAGAGGGTTCTAGGTGGAGATTTTTCTAGGGAAGTTTCTTCTCATTTCTAAACCATTCTTCCCCTTTTCCTATCTATCTTCTCTCATCTCTCTCTCCCATGTTTAGGCCGGCCACACCCTCCCTCTTTCCTCCATTTTCTTCACTCCAAAACCCTAATTAATCACTCCAAAAATCAAGTATGTCATGTGGCTTGCAAGTGGGAAGAAAGTGGAGAAGAAAGAAAAGAGAAGAGAAGAGGAAAATTCAAGTTTTGAGGTAGGAATCCTCTTGGATTTGGAATTCAATTAAATTGATTCTTACTATTATGTTTTTATAGCATGTTTTACTTAATATGTATTAGGGATGGTGAAAATTCATGAGCCATGTTTCAATTTTACAAATTATCCCTTGAAATTCTTAGTAAAACCAACTCCTTTGGAATTATAAAATTCTGATGTCTATTGTAGCTTCAATTCTGGTTACTGTAGCTTGTATTGGGTTTCGAAAAAAATATGTACATGTATATCTTGAAGTTCTACCCCAAAATCATATAAATTTTGATATATGTTCAATTCAGAAATTAGGAGGAAAAATTCCATCTTTACAACATGTTTGTTTGATCTTAAGACTTGACACAGTTTAGAAAAATTGACTTGAACACCGGCACACACAATGTAATTTTATGTTCTTGGTCTTGTTGAAAAATTAACAAGGTTTTCTATAAATTCATCACAGTGCTTATATGTTGAATTTCTGGCTACAACATGCCCAAAATTGGCATTCAATACAGACTTGAAATCTGTCTGAAAAAACAGATTTGACACACTTCACCAAATAATTCACCATAAATCACACACTTAATATTTTTTCTTGAAAATATATCTGTAGATCAATAACTATCATATCTACAAGTTTCATTCATGAAGTTTTGCTAAATTCTATATATAAATGGTTGATATCAGCCACTATTTATAACACTATGTACGTTTCCTGCAAGCTGAAGCTTTTGAATGGTGACATGAATTGTGTAATATTGCCAATTATACTCCTATTGTCCATGATTGTTGTTATTACCGAAAAGGAAGTTGATTGGTGTGATATACTATTAAATTGCTAATGTGATTGATATGTGGAACATGATGCATACCATGTGTTTGTGAAAATGCCTAAGTGAAGGAAAATACCAGAAATGTGTGAAATACTCAATTCTATGGTTAAGAAATGAGATTTGATATAAACATGTGATGTTGGGAGCATGTCATGCACGGTATCATTTGTGATGCGATGATGGGTTGATATGGCTATGATGGAGGGCATAACACTTCGGTGCATAACTCACGTTGGTATGAATGTGATACGTGACGCCATGCAACATGACTCCTTCATTACTGAAGTGATAAAAATGAAATTCTTGGATGTCTCAGTCTTCTCTAATGAGGGTGAGTTAGTAAAACCCGGGTTTTAGGTGGGATTTGAGTAAATTGTGGATATTAGGCCTGTACTGAGAAGTTGGGGGAAATGGTTATGTTATATGTGATATTTATACCAACTCGCCTTTACCGGGAGTGGAGGGGACATACGGAGGTTGTGTTATTGTGGGAGAGTCTCACTCCTGCCAGGGACAGCGGAGCGGGGAGGCCCGATATCGTACAGTGCCCGTGTCCACTGCGCCGTGTGCTATGTTCATCTCAAATTTGGGGTGATGTCCAGGTCCTGGTATCATACAGTTTACCCAAGTTCCAATTGATTCAATTATAAATTAACAAAATAAGAATTTGCGTGTTACTTCTTCTGATGGCAGCACTTTCCCTTCCCTTTGCCTGTTCTTGTGACTCTGTACCATGCCGTAGGTACTTGCACTGATCTTATTAGATAGTGGTTGCTTAAACACTTGCGTTATTATTATTATTATTCGTGCTAACCCTTTTATAGCAGTAACTCGACAATAGACTGCATGTATGATCCTCTTACTTGGCTACTTACTTATCGCTATATGTAGGGATCGCCTAACCCTTGCAATACTAACAACACACACTAGAGGGGAGGTGAATAGTGTAATGGCAATAAAATTGTCCAATTAAAATTTAACTTGCAAATGCGGAATTTTAAATGCAAGAGGAATTAAAAGGCACAATCAATCCAAACGCAAACACAAAGTTTTACCCTGGTTCCCCAAACTTGGGTACATCCAGCCACACCAATATTCACTATATTCCCACACAGAGAATTGAATACAAATCTCACAAGGAGATACACCACAAAGAGGATGTATGCCCTACACAAGGACCCAACCAATCCTACACGAGGATCAAGACTCCCACACAGAGAATCACTAACTCACACTCAGAGAATTAGGGTTAGCCCTACAGTAGGACACTAAACTCCCACAAAGAGAGTTACTCCCACATAGAGAGTATCCTAAGTCACACAAAGAGACAACCTCCCACAAAGAGAGAATCCTAATCCCACAAAGAGAAATAGGAAAAAATACAATTATGATCACTCCTTATTTTACACCCTTTTCCCCGCATTTTTGCATGCCATTTAGATCGCCCAAATCATGTTTTTCACGATATATCGACGATATTGCGATGCTTTTCACGATTTGTTGTTTTTGTCGCATTTCGGGTGATTTGGCGCGATTTGGAGTGATCTCGAGATGCGCTTACTCTAGACGGTCACCGACGACCTCCCCGAGAGGTATTTTGCTGTTGGAGAGGAGCGGAAGAAGAACGGACGTCGCAGGAGCGACGAGGAGGCCAAAATAAGCAATCTTGGCATTTTTTGTGTCTCACTCGGCCGAGTGGAGGAGCCACTCGGCCGACCAGCGAGACACCGCTCGGTCGACCAGATCAGACACGATTTCTATGTGCACTCGGCCGAGCGACGGAGACCACATCGGCCGAGTGAAGAGACCACGTCCGCCCGAGTGGCGCCCAGACGAAGCCCTTCAAAAATATCCAAGTTTCTGTTTTTTCGGCTGCCTGAGCTTCAGAAGACCCACTCGGCCGAGTGGAGAATCCTGTCCGCCCGAGTACAATGAAGCCATCGGCCGAGTGACGACAACTCACTCGGCCGAGCCACCCCCGAAGTAGAGACCCCTGAAGGCCCCGACTTACTGGAAAATTACAGGGGTTCTCACTCGGCCGAGCGACTTTTGTCACTCGGCCGAGTGCGACGCGCTGCCTGTAGCGAAAATTGCGGAAAACAGGCTGCGCAGGGGTATTTTGGTCACAGTTTTTGGACGATTTTGGGGGCTATTTAACCCCTGTTTTTACCCTAGTTTTGAGAGCTTCTCCTTAGATTTTTTGCAGCTTTTTAGATTATCTTTTTAGTTTTATTCTTGAGATTGGAGAGGAGAAAAAGTTTGATTTTTGTTGGATTAATTGAAGAACTCCATTGGTTTGTGTTTCTCTTCTCTAAAAATTCTATTTTTATTGCATATCTCAATATTGTGATGAATTCTATTGCTTATTTCATTGATTATTTTTGTGATCTTGCTATGAATTGTGAGTAGTCGCCACGTCTTGGGGCGTGGGGATGAACCCTACAAGCCCAACTTCATATTTGTGATGAATTGGTAGAAATTTCGCTAGAATTGATATCTAGGGATTAGGTTGGGATCAATTTACTACGGTTAGCTAGGAGTTCATACCGATTGGGATTTGCAAGAGATTGGATCCCGATTCGATAGGAAACCCTAGAAATCCGAATTGGGTTGGAATCGAATTTCCGTAGTATCGGTTTGCAAGAGATTGGACCGATACTAGGGTTTCCGGTTGCAATTCCGTGCCAATACCCGTTTGCAAGAGATTGGACGGGTAGGAACTATCCCAATCTAGATCGCGAGCCGAGTTTTCAAGAGATTGGGCTCGGTGCGCGATTGGACAATGATGTTGATCCTAATGCTAGCTTTCCTAGGCTAGGGTTTGCAAGAGATTGGACCCAAACCTAGGATAGCTATAGACCGACAACAGCGCGAGAGCGTGAGCTTGGTTCTAAATTCAGTTGCAACTAGTCCATCCAAAATCTCAATCTAGCAATTTTGAAACCGACGAACCACATTTATGAGATACGGTGAGTAGCGGGGATTCCCCATTCCCTAGACGTTCTTTATTTGAATGATATTTCTGCACTTTGTCTGACGATTGTGACTGGATCACCAAAGGCAAATCTTTCTTCTTGACTAGCCAGGGTGATTGGAACAAGCACGGTCATTCGTCCTCCCTGTGTTCGATATCCCGCTCGCTGCTACACCGTGCACTTGCGGTAAAACTACAACCGTTCTTCCGGGTGTACGCCCGGGGTCGATCAAATTACACCAAGTAAAATAAATACTCTTACCTATGCCTTAAGATGCTTACTCATCAACGGTTAGAAAATATCCAACGGTTATAATTTGAGCCAGGACAGTCGACTGACGAAGACAATACAGTCGACTGACAAACAGGACAGGCGCCTGTTAATCCTTCAGCAGACGACTGCTGCAGGGGATGGATCGAAACAGAGAGCTGCACTCTTTCTCCAATTCTTCGCACATGCGACTGATGTTAATACTACAGTCGACTGTCAAATAGTCAGGCGACTGTACATTCTTCATCAGTCGTCTGTAGTAAAAAATGGAGAGAAGACAGAGAGATGCAGAGATTGCACTTACGCTAGACAGGCGACTGTTGGATAATTTCCAGGCGACTGTAAGTATACAGGCGACTGTAAACTGATCGACAGACGACTTTGCGTCAAGCTCAAGTTTGAGTCAATTGAAATGTTGACTTGAGCTGTACAAATCAGGCGACTGTAGAAGGATCTACAGGCGACTGGAAATCACCCAGTCGACTGTGTTTCCCTCATCAAGCGACTGATGGAAAGCCAGAGACTCCAAATGAGTCTTTGGACAGAGTGAACCTATTGTGTTGGATTCTATGATAATCCTAAGGTTCACTAAGATGGTTAAATGCATATGCAAGATAAGTAAACCATCTAACAAGGCATTACAATAACCTAGACTCAAAAGAGAGAGAAATCAATAAAGTAAATTACATGGATTACAATGCTTTCCAAAAGAGTCTAAGTCTTCAATCCTGATGCCTTGATTGCTCTCCACCATCTTCAAGCTTTGGCACTCCTAGAGTCCAAACTTTGGCCCTTCTTCACATGATGTCCATCCTTACACCAAGTGATTAGTCTCCAAGAAAGATATCCTTGAAATAAACTGAGAGACTAAAACATGAGATTCATTAGCAACAACATAATGTTGTGATTATCATCAAAATAAGATTGGTATGAAACACCAATACTCAACAATCTCCCCCTTTTTGATGATGACGCACATTATGTAAATCATAAAGAAATAAAGCACAACGCTAATGATCTCCCCCTACTTATATGCACCAAATAAGCAATGAGCTACTCAAAAGTAAATACTCATTATACCAACTGAAATCAAGGTGACATATAATAGGCATGATTATATAAACCAATTGTAATAAACAAAGTAAAATACAATATCATGCAAACATGCAAGGTTTATCTAATCCCATATATCTCTCCCCATAGATATATCTCTCCCCATATGCATATGAATATATCTCCCCATATATATTTACATAATGCATATTTCTCTCCCCCTTGACATCGTCAAAAAGGTGGACATCAAAAATATCCCCCTTTGACATCTTAACCAAGATGTGACAATATGCAAGAAAAGAAAGATATGTATGATACCAAATTTAAAAAGTTAGTTGGTATCAATTCACTTTCCCATGCTCTCCCTAGATCATAGAAATGGTCAACTTTTGACTTCTAGGACCTAATACCAATTATAATTAATGGAGCCATGGGCATAAAAGTGTATCAAAGCAATAGATATGGAAAAATCAAGCTTCAATGATACACAAGGATATTGCCAAAAACAATGAAACATGAAACATGTTGGCAATAAACAAGAGGTTTGGTTTGAGACCCAAAATAACCAAATGTAAATAATGATCTCAAATAAACTCCGAAATGAGAGTTAAAATATGTCTTAAAATAATTTAAACATATAATATATTAACTCCCACCATTGACATACACATGGATCAAAAATGCATGCATGTCAATAAACCCCAAGATTCCCATTTTCATGAAAAATACATACAATTGAAAGTATTTTCAAAAACATGAAACACACACATAATTAATGGGTATGCAAAAATATAGCATTAAGCACAATACCTATGCAATATGCAAATGTGTGTGGGGAACCTAAACATTAGAGAACCAAACCCAAGAGGAGTTTGATTTCCTAACGTAATCACACAAGGTGATCACATCCCTAACTAGAGAGTTGATGTAACTATCTCTTTCTTGCATACTAACCTTAGTGGGAATCCATAATCTCAAGGATTTCCTAGGCAATGGTTTTGCCTTTGCAAGAGGGAAGGATGTGGCATGCTTAGGTGTAGAAACAAATTTCTTAGCATGCAAAGAATGAGGATTTTGCTTCTTAACAAAAAATGAAGATTTTTCATTCTTCCTCATCACCTTGTGATCTACATGCTTCTTGTTGGTGTTCTTGTTGTACAAGAAAGCATGGTGATTCTTCTTAAGTGCTTTAGCAATATTTCTTGTATTTGCATCATAAGAGGAATTAGAGGTGGTTTAGGAACCACATTTTGAATATAACCCAAACCTCCTCTATGATTTGCTGGATGTTGTTTTTCCAAAAAATCGTGGAGTGAATCCCTAGATTACACAAAGCTTATGAGCTTCCGGGATTCCTATTCACATTTCAACGTAAGTTGTTGAATGTGAGCATCTAAGCTAAGGTTTTGAGCAACAAGTTTTTCATTTGAAAGGCTCAATTCCTTAACTTGAGAGAGAAGTGTGTCTCTCTCACTAGTGTCATAAGCATGCATCTTATCATGAATTACACTAGAGATATCTAGTTCATGCAATCTACTCTTAGCAATCTTATATTTTGCTTTTAATCTATTGTAAGAGTTGATGCACTTACTAGCCTTTTCGGAGACCAAGTCAAAATTGATCTTGAGATCCTCGTATGAGATCTTTTCTTCCTCGATCTCAACAACAACATCATCATCCTTGCAAGAGCTTGATGACGACTTCTCCTCCATAGCCATGAGGCACGAATCCTCATAGGAATTGTATGCGTCAAGCCAAGCATCCAACTCTTCTTCATTTAATCCGAAGGGGATTGGTGTAGGACCATCAATGGCTACAAAGCATGCGTGAGCATCCTCCTTTGTATCCACTTCTTCGTACTCGAAGTGTCCTCACTCGAATCATCAAAGGTCCCGACAAGACCCTTCTTTTGGTTCTTGGACTTGGACTTTCCTTTCCAATGCTTCTTCCCTTTACCCTTGTAAGTTTCTTTGTTGGGTTTGGAAGGGAATTCGATGGACATGTGATCTTTTCCACTGCAAGTGTAACAAGTAGGAACCTTGTTAGAATTGGAGGCAAACTTTGACAAAGACTTACCTTTCTTGCATTTGAGGAATGCTTTGAATTGCTCGGCAAGCTCCTCAATTTCTTCTCCACTTGCATCTCCTTGCTCATCTTCTTCACTAGGAGCTTCTCGATGGAATTTCCTCCTCCACTTGATTGGCTCCTACTTGGCATGGAATGCAACCCCCTTTTGCTTCTCTAGCTTCTCGGGCTTTGTTGGTTGAATCTCCTTCTTGTGTTGAAGCTTCACTTCATACGCCATGAGATTTCCAATGCACTCCTCAACGGTATATTTGGACGTGTCATACGACTCCAAAATTCCGTTGGCCTTTGACTCCCAACGAGGTGTGAGAGAGTCAAGGATCTTATCTACACGATCCTCTTGGGAAATCGTCTTTCCGAGTCCCTTCAAAGCGTTCACGATATCGGTGAACCTTGTGAACATCTCTGAAATGCTTTCGCCTTCCTGCATCTTAAACATTTCATATTTAGATCTAAACACAGTTTGTTTAGATTTCTTTACCTTTGTTGTCCCTTCATGACAAATCTCCAAGGTGTGCCAAATATCATTTGCTGTTTTGCAATGGAGATGCGGTTGAACTCATTAGCTGAGAGAGCGCAATGTAATGCATTCATAGCTCTCACATTGAACTTGATCGAGTCCTTCTCCGCCTTTGTCCTTGAAGCCACAGGAGTAGTGGGCTTCTCAAATGGCACCTCCGTGATGTCCCATAGGTCTTGACCCTCCATGTAGATCATCATTCTGATCTTCCAACTTGGGTAGTTGGTTCCGTTGAAGAGCGGGGGTCGAACGGTTGAGTGACCTTCTTCATGAGATGCGGATGAGGCGTTGAATGCCATCATTGTAGTATGCTTTAATCTCGCTTTGATACCAATTGTAGGGATCGTCTAACACTTGCAATACTAACAACACACACTAGAGGGGGGTGAATAGTGTAATGGCAATAAAATTGTCCAATTAAAATTTAACTTGCAAATGCGGAATTATAAATGCAAGAAGAATTAAAAGGCACAATCAATCCAAACGCAAACATAAAGTTTTACCCTGGTTTCCCAAACTTGGGTACATCCAGCCACACCAATATTCACTATATTCCCACACAGAGAAGTGAATACAAATCTCACAAGGAGATACCCCACAAAGAGGATGTATGCCCTACACAAGGACCCAACCAATCCTACACGAGGATCAAGACTCCCACACAGAGAATCACTAACTCACACTCAGAGAATTAGGGTTAGCCCTACACTAGGACACTAAACTCCCACAAAGAGAGTTACTCCCACAAAGAGAGTATCCTAAGTCCCACAAAGAGACAACCTCCCACAAAGAGAGAATCCTAATCCCACAAAGAGAAATAGGAAAAAATACAATTACACCAAGTAAAATAAATACTCTTACCTATGCCTTGATATGCTTACTCATGAATGAATGCAAGGCATGGAAGAGGATCTCCAAGTGTTGGAATATGCTTGAGAGCACTTGGATGATTTCCCTTGAGCTGGACTTCAATGCATGAAGAGGAATGAATGCTCAATAGAGGGAAATGAGGGAGCTTGAGAGTGGCTTATAGATCTCTTGAGATTTTCAATAGAATCAAGAGTAATCAAGAATCAATCAAGAAGTTTAAGCAAAGGCAGCACACTCATATATATATGAATCCTATATCAAGCCCAAAAACCCAAGGAAACAGCCAAAGAAAGAATTCTGCAACGGCTAGAAACTGGGTGCAAACGACAGGAACAGTCGATTGATGATCAAAAGACAGTCGACTGATCAACGGCTAGAAAATATCCAACGGCTATAATCTAAGCCAAGACAGTCGACTGACGAAGACAATACAGTCGACTGACAAACAGGACATGCGCCTGTTAATCCTCCAGCAGACGACTGCTGCAGGGGATGGATCGAAACAGAGAGCTGAACTCTTTCTCTAATTCTTCGCACAGGTGACTGATGTTAATACTACAGTTGACTGTCAAATAGTCAGGCGACTGTACATTCTTCATCAGTCGTCTGTAGTAAAAAATGGAGAGAAGACAGAGAGATGCAGAGATTGCACTTACGCTAGACAGGCGACTGTTTGATAATTTCCAGGTGACTGTAAGTATACAGGCGACTGTAAACTGATCGACAGACGACTTTGCGTAAAGCTCAAGTTTGAGTCAATTGAAATGTTGACTTGAGCTGTGCAAATCAGGCGACTGTAGAAGGATCTACAGGCGACTGGAAATCACCCAGTCGAATGTGTTTCCCTCATCAAGCGACTGATGGAAAGCTAGAGACTCCAAATGAGTCTTTGGACAGAGTGAACCTATTGGGTTGGATTCTATGATAATCCTAAGGTTCACTAAGATGGTTAAATGCATATGCAAGATAAGTAAACCATCTAACAAGGCATTACAATAACCTAGACTCAAAAGAGAGAGAAAGCAATAAAGTAAATTACATGGATTACAATGCTTTCCAAAAGAGTCTAAGTCTTCAATCTTGATGCCTTGATTGCTCTCCACCATCTCCAAGCTTTGGTACTCCTAGAGTCCAAACTTTGGCCCTTCTTCACATGATGTCCATCCTTACACCAAGTGATTAGTCTCCAAGAAAGATATCCTTGAAATAAACTGAGAGACTAAAACATGAGATTCATTAGCAACAACATAATGTTGTGATCATCATCAAAATAAGATTGGTATGAAACACCAATACTCAACACTACATACTTAGTTTACATGTCTTATTTCCCTTGCATTGCCTTGTGGATTAATAACCTTAAAATGAAGTTCCAAATCCAAGTTGGTTCCTACTGGGGAACGCATTGACGTGCTCCTCCCCACTTTTCAGGTAGCAGGGACAGCGTTGTTGGTGGTGGCTTGGAGTTAGGTTTCAGTGGTAGTCTTGGTGTGAGTTGTAGCTGTGTAGCGTGACATGTTTGTCATGGGAGGTGGGGAATGGCGGTGTATGTGTAATGGTGCATTTGGACTATGTATGTAAATGAAAGTTGTTATATAAATTTGTTGTTGTTGTTCTTTGTTATTTATGAGTTGTTTGATATTATAGTGGAGCTTCACTTGTACTATCCCAGCATATGCGCAGTGGCCTGCTTTTTCAGTTTCTTCTTTCTCTCTCTTCCTCTCTCATCACCCACACTCTTCAGGATACTTGGAAAAAAATTTAAATGCCGGGTATTCTGGGGAACGGGGCGTGACAGTTGATGAGAAAGTAGGATCGCTTCTTGGAGCGCCACGTGTCCTAGCAAAAGCCCCCGTTCGCTCAGCGTGTTCTGCCTTCAGGCACCATTTGAGCGGTTGGATCTTTATCCAACGGTTGGTTCGTTACTGTGTCGCCGCTTGCTGCAGCCGTCGGATCTGAGCGGGAGCACACAGATGGTTGCCACGTGGCGATGCGAGAGCGAGCGGCGTATATACGTCGTATTTCGAGCGTATTTCGGCCGTATTTCTCCAATTAAATGGTATTTTGCATTTAAAAATTCATAGAAATTAGCACAGACCTCAAAAAAATACAAATAAATAGTCGTTGGAATCGTGAAATCGAGATTTAGCCATGAAAAATATAAAAAGTGCAGAAATACTCAGTATATTGCTGTTTTGTGCATAAAATAGGGGTTTTCTCTTGTAAATGATGGTATTCTAAATACGATTGTATTAGAGACCAATTAAGCATTATATACACACAAAATGGTGCTAGATAAGGTGTTAATGATGCAATATTCACCCCGAATTAGCTCTCCAACTACTCCTCCAGTGGTACACGAGCACTGATGAATTTTACTGGGGCCTCTCGAACTCTCCCGTCAATCTAGTGGGAGTGAGATAAAACCAACACACATCATCACTCGGTATATTGCCCTGTGGGCATCATATATCTCATCAAATCCCGCCAGTAGAGCACTCACACTAGGGTATACCTTCCAAGTCTAGTCCTGATATCTATGTACCTCCTACGGCTCCCCCACTCAGTGTCACCCTCCTTTGTGGAGGACTACGCATTTGAAATAAAGAAACACTTACACATTATCATGAAACGATGTCACGACCCCGTCCCTGGAATACCCAGAAAGACAAGGTACATGACGAGAACTAAAACGTATCTGCAGGTCCACTGCGCGCTGCTGGAAATAGTACCGATAATGCTCCATAATAACCACCAAACACAATCACAAAAGAACCACAGACCTGCAAAGGCCAACACAGAGCAACAAAGAAACAACCCAGTCAACTCACCAGTGAACTAAAACCACACAAAAAGCTAATCTGAACCATCTGATCGATTTATACAACACCAAGAGTCCAACGTCCGTCTCATACATCATAACTCATCATCCTCACAACCCTAAACACAAGGGTCAGTCCCAAACAAAGAAACCTAAAAGTACAAGCTCTCACATCACCCCTTGCCACCCCAACCTGTAACTACACCTCTGAACACCAACACCAGCTGCAACCTCTACTCCAACCCTCCAATCCAAATGCAACACCTGCTACCTGAAAACCGCAGGTGGAAACACGTCAAAGCATGACCCATTAGGAATTCCATACTCCAACCTAAACACAACATACACTAACGCCACAACAAGGTGCACAGTGCAACAAGTGGAAGTGCTACAGCTGAACATAGTATGCGAAACAAACGAAAGCAATAGTTGCACCACATGTAGGAAAAGAAAACAGAACTATAACAGCGAGTGTAAGGGGATGGGTGACGATAATACAGCAAATAGCAACAAGTACGCCTTAAGCGCAAAAGAGAGTCAGTCAGACAAATACACACAATGTTAGCTTTTGGAACCCTGGTATCGAATACAATGTATGGGACTGGATCTCTCCCAATTGTGTGGGAGAGCAAAGAGGACTCCCCGCCGTGCTAGCCCGTCAGAAGCCTCGGGTACCACCTACACTCCCCGCCGCGCTAACCCGTCAGGAGTGCAAGTGTACCCACCATACTAACCACAAGGACACCATAACCAGTCCATCTCATAAGCCTACTCAATACTTCGAAATTCCCCCAAACCCGTGTCACCCTCCAATAGGAGGACTGAAACACTCTCTCACTCTCACATGTTCATGAAAACAATACACTTTCCATTTCCACACATGAAACCAACCATTTCCAACCTCAGCAAGCCATCCTTCCAACACTTATAATATTACAACCACAACAATTCACCCATAGACAAAATATGCAAAGCATCTCCCCCATTTCATACTCAACTACATGTAGACATTTTCACAATCACATGGATGTCATAATGACAAAGTCCTCAATTCAATTGAAAACAACATAATATTAATAGCAAGATGTCATCCTCTTCTAGCAACATGGAGCTAATAGCATGAAACCAATAGCATGAAACTAATAGCAACATGGAACCAATAACAACATGAATATATTAATTTCATAACATGAAAAGAGATGCAAATCCATAATTAAAGTCAATTTCTTTAGCATGCTTGGATGAAATTTTGGATAATAAGCTATATGAAGAGGGATTCCTACCAAAATGCAAGCTTTTAAAGGACTATTAAATGCGCCAACTAAGGGTACAAGCTATTGGCAAAACTCCTAAAAAGAACATTGAAACCATAGCTAAATAAGTTGCCAAATGAGCCTAAGGAACAATACAAAATCATCCATGAACAATGCATGTTGTAGTATTTAAAGATCCTTAAGAAGAAATGCTAGCTTCAAAGAAATTTAATTGAGGGGTTTTTTAAAGAGGTATTAGCTTTAGTAAAATCAGTTAAGGGTCCTCAAACATAAGGTGTAAACTTTAGACAGTTATTAACTTAAATAAAAACACTTAAGAAACTTAAGAAAATTGCATATTTTAAAGAAAACCCTTAAGGAATTCTATGAACTTTAAGCCTTAAGTTGATGACACTCATGTTACATGTACGTTTTTACTTTACACACCCACCAACTCAAATCTCACTACATATTCCTAAATCCAGCAATGCCATTCATCGTACTACCTCATATACACCTATTAGCATCCAATAGGTCATCCAACACATCATTACTAAATATACTACGTACTTACTATATGCACCACACCATTCCTATATACACTACATAGGCACACAACACACTATGTACTCATTCAAGCATACATATAATACATACATCAATCAAATAGACATACCCTAGCGTACATGGCACTAAGGCATTACAATCGACAACAATAATAACCTTAACACCAACATCAAGTAACTGCATCCCAACCACAACAACTTCCATAATGTATCTGCCACAACATTTTCTTTCAAACCCTAACATATGCTTCCTCATCAATGTTCCATTTTAAGGCCAACAACAACTTCAACATCAAGTACAACCTCAATATTAAAGCAACCCATGCAAGTTCATAATACCATGTGAACATGAATAACGATAAGTAATATTAGCAAGCATGAGATAAGCAAGACCATAAACATAAGCTTAAACATGATTCATTCATAATTTGAGAGGAGGAAATCATAGAAATCGATAACAATAGCTAACTCCCACAAATTTGCAACTCTGGTTTTCTGGAAACATCAAAATAGTCAGCTTCAGAGGTTGTTTTCTCCAAACTTTTGAACTAAACATAAATTTTTCTCCCATTAGAAGTTGTAGATATGGTAGTTCTGGATTCGCATATAAAATTTCATGCAGAGATATAAACTAGGTGATTTATGGTGAATTGTTTGGTGAGACATATCAAAACTGTTTTCCAGACAGATCCTAAGAGCTGTAACGATTGCTAATTTAAGTCATGTTGCAGTTAGAATCTCGAAAATGTGTCCCAGTTTAAAGTTGTAGAACAGGTTGTTATATTTTCAACGAGACCAACAACACCAATTTTTATGGAGTGTGCATGGACTGAGCTCTGTTTTGCCAAACTGTTTCCAGACTGGATAAAAATCAGACATATTGCAAAGATAGAATTTTTACCCCTAATTACTGAACTGAATATATATCAAATTATATATTATTCTGAGGTAGAATTTCGTGAACTACATGAATAAATTTTTTCCATATTTTTATTTGATCTAGATTTAAAGTTATTCACAGTTTAACAAGATGTCAGTTTGCAGGAAATCAGAAAACAGAATTGCAACACCTCTACATTAAACTACACTACATGCAAGCTACGATTGAGAATGGAGAGAGATTCCTACCTCAAGTAGCTTCACTTTACTCCACAAAATCTAATATTGCTATCATCCAAGAACTCCCTCCAAGATCCTCTTCAAAAGCTCCCAACTTTGCTATTAAACTCCTCTTTAAAAGCTCCAACCAAATCCTCTTACTAGCATCTTGCACAAGGGACCAAAAGAGAGTGGAGAATGGGGTTTTCCTTTGCAAAAATGAGAGCAAGAAATACGGGGGAGGGGGAGAACGAAAATGACAAGAAAAGGAGAGAAAATAAAGGAAAAATGAAGCGAAGAAAGATAAGGGAGATGGCTTTCTAGACTATTCTTTTCTCTTCTTTCCTCTTCTTTTCTTTTCTTTTCTTTTCTCTTCTCTTCTCTTCTACATTTCTCTCTAAGATTACCATGAGACCTACGGAATGACTAAACCACCCTCATCATTTACCACTCCAACTTCTAGGATATTTACAAGTTGCCATTCCTTTATACGCACACCTTTCCTTTGCACACATCCCTCTTTAAATTACGAAAATGCCACTACCTCAACCCTTTTCGCACTAGTCCATCTACGCCACACATTCACACACATTTACACACCATTATACAACCATATGCATGCGTCACATATCCATGCATCACCTCACCATTCATGCATGTACACTACACCCACATTATTAAACACACTATATTACTAATACAACAAGCATCCATGGGCAACCATGCAGGCAACCATGCAACCAATAAGAATACACCATTAGCATCAATTAGTAGCACTTATAAGACTAATAGTAAGTCTAATTACTAGTACTACTCCACACAATCATACAATATTACTATACCACTTCATAGTTCACTGTACACATTACATGCACAATCAACCATATAAAGGACACACAAATATGTACTCACTTGTATACAAACATATACAAAATACATAGTACACAGATATACACTCTATTTTCACACAAAAATATAGGCCCTATGTATATGACACTCTGGGCCATTACAATTCCCTAAGACAATATAGTTTGGGATTTATTGACCTAACGTTTGTTACATGGATCGCGCAAAAGTGTTATAAAAATGAGAAGAAAACAATATTGATTTTGTTTGTTAAGACACATAAGTTAAAGAAAGATGAAATTGTTGTGAAAGCCAAATTCCTTATGAGATTCATGAAACTAGAACATGATATTTTGCTCTACTTGTGATAATTGCATGTCATCAGTTTGCATGTCACTAATTGATGTTGGATAGAGAATGCCCTTATTCATACTTGTTTTATATTATTTATCAGATTATGTTGAAAAGCATATCTTTATCGTGCCATGGTTGATGGATAAAATTTTGATGTGCTTATGTTTATCCTGAAAAAGATCGCTTATTTTACTAGGGACCGGCAAAAAGCTAGCTGGGGGTTTGATTCTGGTGAAATATTGCACATTTACCCCCCCACATTTATATGTATTTTTATGCATATTTTGCATTCATTTTGGTTCCAATATGTGCATTTTTAGAATATCATGGAATATTGGAGCATACCATTTATTTATACATAAAAAATAGTTTTTATATATTATTTTTATTTTCTCCTATTTTCCATGTGAAGATGACATTATTACGAGTCCAACGACTATTTTTGCAGATTTTTCGGAGCTCGGATGCATCTTCTACAACTTCTGGAAGAAGACATCACAACAAGCAATCAGACGTCTGATGCTTCCCATCAGACGACTCATTATAGTTAGATCACAGAGTGGCAAAAATAGAGACTTCAGAAAAATTACAACCACTGCCACTTAGATGTCTGAAGAAGTAGAGCCAAACCTCTGATCGTCCTAGTGGCTGACATTCGGATACAACAAACGTATGTGCGCTCTAAACTAGACGTCTGACACCCTCTACCCAAGCTGGACGCACTAGCCCATCAGACGACTGTGACATCATACGACTGACTGCACCAATTTAAAACTAGTCACGTTAGTATAGTCAGACGTCTGAATGGTCTTCTCCAGATGTCTGGCTACTTCTTCCTGATCAATTGTCAGCTGAACCCAAAATGATTTGAAGCGTCGGATCTTGCAATCAAGGGCCGAGATTCAAAAGGGGGTTCAGGTAGTATAAATAGGAGTCCCTACTGTTAATTTTCATTATCTTTGGATGACATATAAGTTAAGAGACGCCATTTTGGATCTAGGGCTTCGATGAGCTCAAGAGGGAAATTGGGGCTTTATCTCCTTTCGAAAAAACACAAATTAGATTTCTCTCTTTCTCTCTTGTGTAATTTGATTTAGATACAATGTAATAATGATTTGGATGATGTTTTTGTATAAAAGTGCTTCTTTTCTTATTGTGATGAGCTAAATCATTCTTTGTGTGTGTTGTGGCTAGTTTAGGGTTATGTTACTCGTGCTTTCCATTGTCTCTTGCATTGCTAAATGTTTAAATCATTGGATTGATGGGTTATCGTATTTGTATTATATATGTGTAACCTGTAAGGGGTTCGATGAGGATGGTGTGTCGCGAGGCACTACCTACGTGTAATTGCATAATCCTTGAGGGGTCCCAACAGGATGATGTGTCGCGAGACATTATCTATATGTAGTTGCACTACCCGTGAGGGATCTGAGAATGATGTGCCACGAGGCATTATCTACATGCATAAAACCCGTATCTGGTGCAATAGGATATAAAACCCATGAATCTAATGATTACCTAATATATTAATTTTATTGTGCTTGAATGATAGACTTTCTGATCCCTATACATTGGCATGGATGTGGGCTTGAGTTATAGCAACCCTCGTGTACTTTCCAAAAAGGATGTTCCCTAAAAAGGACACACGATGGTCTTTGGAATTATGATTAGCGATCTAGATGAACCCATAACATATGCAAATCATCCTTTCTCTTTCTCTCCAATTGGCTAACCAACTTTAGTGAATCCTAGATCACGACCCACATTTTTCCATCCTACCATCCAATTTTGTAGTAGAGATGACACTAGTCTCACTATTATCAATCTGTAATCAAACGAATTAGTGAGATTGTAGAACGAATTGTGCATATGGAATACGACTTCGGACTTACTAGATCTTTATTACTTCTTGACCTCATGTGCTTGAGAGTAGCACATTTTTGAGACAATCACTCCTCTGTCATCCAACCGCATTTCAGCACCTTCACATCTACCTGCTACCACTGTGCACGCTACTACCACTACATTATATTTAAAAATTTCCCCCTAATCTTTCATCTCGTCTTATTCTCTCTAAAAATTCCTTCGTCAGCTACCACGCCACAATGCCACAGTCGCCTCACCCCTCCATCTCTTCATTTGCCACTGCCTCGGACATTCTGCCTCTACTAGCAATTTCGTCATTTCCACCTCAAACAACTGTCCTTGTCGCCAACAACCTCACCGCCCCTCTACTGTAGCCTCTCATCTCCCGTCCAAAAAATGCTAAAAGAGCAAAACATTTGAAACATGTAGAAATGCAAGAGCAAGTGGAATGCTAAGGGTGATGGTGCAATTTTAGAGCAATTTTGATCACCTTAAAAGTATTAATATAAATCTATTTGTAGAGTGTTGAGAGATGAAGATTCTCCAAGAAAGAGTGATAGCTAGGGGTTTTCTAGCATCATCTATATATTAATATATTTGAGGAATATGAAGTAGTGGATATATGAAAGGTCCTTTACAATTATGGTGGATACCAAGGGTCCTTGATACCAAAGGTCTCAAGGCCATATTCATAACACTTCCCCTTATCCATCCATCACTGTAAACTTGACATATGAATGCTTCAGGATTCAAAGTGCTAATGAGTATCATGAGGGGTGGATACTGTAGGATCTAAATAAGGCCTAGAGGGGGGGGGGGGGGGGTGAATAGGCCTTTGACCAAATTATCGCAAGATAAAAATTAAGCCTAGTTTACAGCATGCAGTTTAGGAATCGGACAATCAAAGCATTCACAGAAGACACAGAATTTAACGTGGTTCGGTCCCCATGACCTACGTCCACCCCAATGAGCAATCACTTATACTGTTTCTTTAAGAAGTAACAATCTCCCTTAGATTGGTGCCCCAACACCAACCTGTCAGACCAACTCAAGCTCACCAAAGTCAAAAAGAAACATACAAGTATCACTCCCCAACCCAACTTGCCCCAACAAGTTTGGTTCCCAGAGTCCCAAATAACGGAAGAAATTATATTACAGAAATGCTGATCAAAACATTAATAACTTCACAAATAACAAAGATCAAGAGTTTAGAGAGCTCATTTGTGAAGTTGTTCTCTGGTTGTCGTCTTTCAGCACATCAGTAGCTTCGCAACGCTTCTTACGGAATGATGATCGGATGTCTGTAGAAGAAGTAGTCGCTGTCCCCGTGGAAGTAGTCGGTAGAAGTTTCTCACTCAAAATGATCTCATTTGCTGCACAGGAGGAACTAGCTGCTCAACTTGCTGTCACTGCGTCGGGGATGAAGTCACGAATCCAACGCTTCTTACAGAACTCAATTTGGATCTATAGAACTCCACTTATTGATGAAAATGTGAAGAGATGTACATTGGTATTTATAGAATTGAGTTAACGGGTTCAAGTTACTGTTCCAAGGGATCCGCACCCACGAAAAACACGTTTAAAACGTGTTAACGGGTCGGGTTTGAAAACCCGCTGTCGGCAGCGATCTCCGCCGTTGGATCGAGCGGGATCTGACGAGAGCGCGCCACGTGGCCGTCAAATTTCGTGCGTCGGCGCCCGTCTCCGCTGACCCGGACCCGCGTTGTCGGTCACCGTCGGATCATCGAGCGGACGGCTGAGATGCTGCCACGTCGCCCGCGAATTCGGATCGCTCCGCCCGCCATTTGCGACTTCATCCGCACGGTAGGTGACCGTCGGATGATGATCGAACGGCACGGATCGACCGCTTCTCTCGATCGTCGGATGCAAGATGAACGCCCCAGATCATGCCACGTCGGCCGATCTGAAGCTGCGATGAGGCGTATATGGGAACAGTGCCGTATGTCGTATTTTCTGAGTATTTTCACTGTATTCTTGCATATTTGGGCATCAAATAAATCCCAAAAATTCTGAAATAATTCTCAAAAATCCCATAGCTTCATATTGACATGTGAGAATTTTTTCACCTCATTTCACCTCTTGTAGAAAAAAGTTTCTTCTTTGTATACTCAGTATTTTCTTGTATTTCCCCGTATTTGGACTTCAAACAATCTCCATAAATCCTGAGAAAATTCCCATGCTATTTATAGCCTATGAGTAACGATAGGGTAGAGTTTCATAGCTATACTCTCTTGATTGGACAGTTTGTGTAAATCCAAATGAAGTTTTAGCTCCGTATTTCAACGTACTTGAGTACGTGCATGTGTAACTTGAGCAATCATGACTATAGGGACCTGTGACACACTCAACAAACAGATTAGAATAGTTCAGTAGGGTTTGTTATCATCAAACATAGGTTAGGATGCTGTTTCCAACGATCTCCCCCTTTTGATGAGAACAAACCAGACATTAAGATTACTTCAAAAATGTGTGAAGTGTGTGAGTGTGTGAAGCATGAATATGAGCATGAATGGCAAAATGATATGCTCCCCCTATTGACATGCTGTGTGTGAAGCATGAATATGAGCATGAATGGCAAAATGATATGCTCCCCCTATTGACATGCTCCCCCTAGCTCTGACATGCTCAATCTTAATATTTCTCTCCCCCTTTGTTTTCATCAAAAAATGTATGAAATAGCATATGAGGAATGGAAAATTGAACATTATAAACCAAAACAAAAGGCAATACATTGATGACCAGAATGAATAAAGAAGCAATAAGCACTAAGTCATAACTACCATAATTCATCTCCGTGCTCAAGTGTGATGATCAAATGTTTAGAAATATGGAGAGGAAATAAGGAATACAGCCTGTCATATCCATCTTTTCAACTGAATATATGAGCATCAAAGATTGAGTTTCCCCTTTTCATGTAGTATGAGTTCAAGTTACCAATTCCAAACATGACCAATAAGGATTTTTAAATGTGAAATGGCATTGCTTGACGGACTTAACACCAACGCTAAAAAATGACATTTATAGCATAAGTTGGATGTCCGAGGGTAGTATCAAGGACATGGGGCGTATCCATTTTTCATACGAAGCTCTGTGTATATATTTTGAAGACACTCGTCTTGTTATTATTATTTTTAATACACGTATATATATTTTGATGAGAGCTGTTCTTTTTACCCATGCCTTGAAACATCATATCCCATTAAAACATAAAATAGTCCACCAACAACCACTTTTCTTATTCAATATTTCAAATCCATATCAAAAACATTTTGATCTGTGTAAGTGTGATTGGAAGATGAAAAACGTTAGTTACTCATTAATGAATATGACCTAATTAAGCATGTAGTCTTTGAATGCAAGCATTGTTAAGAATATAATATTCAAAATCCATAAGACATATGTTTTGCATTTAAAGCTGTTTCTGATGAAAAGTGCAAAATGAGGAGATAGACAATTCACTTTCCCTTTCTTTTTATATTTTTCTTTTTCATTTTTTTTGTAGCACACCACACAAAAACAATAAAAGCACACCAAATAATATTTTCACTTTAAAGATGATTAATAATGCCCAGTTCTAGACGTAGACGACAAAAGCGATCTTCTGGCAAAGGTTTTGTAAAGATATCTGCCAACTGAGAATCAGTAGAAATATATTCAATGGATACATCCTCTTTTGCCAAATGATCTCTAAGAAAATGATGTCTTACGTCTATGTGTTTTGTCCGAGAGTGATGAACAGGATTGTTAGAAAGATCTATAGCACTCTTACTATCACATCGTAATGGAACTTTTCTAAGATCCAAGCCGTAGTCAGACAGGGTTTGCATCATCCAAAGTACTTGGGCACAGCAACTGCCAAGGGCAATATACTCAGCTTCAGTAGTGGACAAAGCAACACTGTTCTGCTTACGACTAGGCCAAGAAACCAATGAATGTCCTAGCATAAAACATGTTACACTAGTGCTCTTTCTATCAATCATACTACCAGCATAATCAGCATCAGCAAATCCAATTAAATCAAATAAACCACATGAAGGATACCAAAGGCCTAAAGATGGTGTGTGAATCAAATACCTAAAGATCCTTTTTATGGCAATTAAGTGTGACTCTTTTGGACAAGCTTGAAAACGTGCACACAAACAAACAGAAAACATGATGTCTGGTCTAGATGCAGTTAAATAGAGTAAGGACCCAATCATACCTCGATAAAGTTTTTGGTCCACATCTATACCTTTGTCATCATTTTCAAGCTTCGTTGTCGAACTCATTGGAGTTCACATTGGCTTTGCATTTTCCATCCCAAATTTCTTCAACAGTTCTTTTATGTACTTGGTTTGGGAAACATATATGCCATCTCCAGTTTGTCTTACTTGAAAGCCCAAAAAGTATTTCAACTCTCCGACCAGACTCATCTCAAATTGATCCTGCATAACATTTTCAAACTTTTGGCATAAAAGATCATTAGTAGCACCGTAAATAATATCGTCCACATAAATCTGAACAATAAGAAAATGATCCTGTTCATGCAAGATAAACAAAGTGTTGTCTGCACTATCCTTTTTAAAGTTATTTTCCAAAAGATATGAACTGAGACGGTCGTACCAAGCTCTGGGAGCTTGCTTCAGACCATACAAAGCCTTTTGCCACTTGTAAACGTGATTTGGAAAACTATGACTTTCAAAACCAGGGGGTTGTTCAACAAAAACATCTTCTTTCAAATAACCATTTAAAAATGCACTTTTCACATCCATTTGCTTCAATTTAAAACCTTTAAAACTTGCAAAAGCCAGCAATATTCTAATGGCTTCTAATCTAGCAACGGGTGCAAAAGTTTCATCACAATCAATTCCCTCAATCTGGTTATATCCTTTGGCCACTAATCTTGCCTTATTTCTGATTACATTTCCAGATTCATCAAGTTTGTTTTTGAAAATCCATTTAGTGCCAACAATTGGGTAATTATCAGGTCGGGGTACTAATGTCCAAACATTATTTCTATCAAACTGATTAATCTCATCATGCATTGCCATAACCCAACTTTCATCAGTTAAAGCGATTTCAACGTTCTTGGGTTCAATTTCAGAAATGAAGTCACCATGAATGCATAAGGCACACAAGTTATTGAAAGTGGATCGAGTGCGTATACCTTCCGTAGGAGTCCCCATGATCAGCTCAGGTGGATGATGTGGATTGAACCTGAGCTCTCCTCTTTCCAGTCTATTTCCTTGTGGTACTTCTGGTTCAGTTTCCTTTTGGCCTTCAGATGGTTCAGCTATGTTTTCAGGCTCTGTAGTTTCCTTGTCTGCATCTCCAGCTTCAGTTTCCCTGCAATTTAAAGGATCTATTTCAGCTTCATCAAATTTCACATTAATTGACTCAACAACAGTTAAGGTTCGTTTATTGTAGATCCTGTATGCTTTGCTCCTTGATGAATATCCTACGAACACTCCTTCGTCTGATTTGGATTCAAATGTTCCCAGCTGATCTCCTATGTTTAAAATGAAACACCTGCATCCAAATACTCTGAAATATGAAATGTTAGGAGTCTTGCCATGCCACAGTTCATAGGATGTTTTGTTCATTAAAGGTCTAAGCATAACCCTGTTGCAGACATAGCAGGCTGTATTCACTGCTTCGGCCCAAAAATACATAGGAAGAGAATAATCATTAAGCATGCTTCTTGCCATCTCTTTTAAAGTTCGATTCTTTCTTTCGACCACCCCGTTTTGTTGAGGTGTTCTAGGAGAAGAAAATTCATGTAAGATCCCTTTTTCCAAACAGAAGTTTTCAAAAACAGAGTTTTCAAATTCACCACCGTGATCACTTCTAATTTTCATAATTGAACGATTTTTCTCATTTGAAACTTGATTACAAAAATTTTGGAAATTTTCAAAGGAATCCGATTTCTTGGCTAAGAAGTAAACCCATGTATATCTAGAAAAATCATCGATCAAAACAAAACAAAATCTCTTCCCATTGAGGCTAGCAACATCGGTAGGCCCAAACAAATCCATATGAATCAATTCTAGGACTCGTGAAGTGGTAACTTCCCGAATTCCCGTAAAAGTGGATCTAGTTTATGTAGCAACTTCATGCAACACACAACTTACCATTCTCGTACTGTTGATGTGGCAAGCCTCGGACCAGGTTTTTATTCTCCAGCTTATGTAGCAACTTCATGCTGGCATGTGATAGTCTCCGGTGCCATAGTATAGCCTCCTCCTCCCTGCCAATCAAACATTTAGCAATTGTCATTTCTTCAATCATTATTGTATAAACATTATTTTTCCTATTGGCTATGAAGAGGGTATTACCTGTGACCGAGTCATAAATTTTACAAATTTTCTCATCAAAAAGTACTTTCATACCTTTGTCACAGAGTTGGCTTATGGAGATGAGGTTGTGTTTGAGATTTTCAACCCAGAGGACGTCAGAAATTTTAAAAGTATTGTTGCCAACAATACCTTTACCCATTACCTTGCACTTGCCGTTGTCCCCTAATGTAACACTTCCTCCTTCTTGCTTCACGAGGCTAAGGAACTTGTCGCCGTTCCCTGTCATGTGTCTTGAGCAGCCTAAATCCAAATACCACTCACACAGTTGTTCCTTAGCCATGCTGAGTCCCTACACATAAGAAGAACAAGGTATGTGTGACCTGGGTAGCCAAATAGGTCCACAATGGTTAGTCATAGTACCTTTCGGAACCCATACTTGTTTGAACTTCATGTTTTGGTTCTTATAACGACAATTTCTATATAAATGCTCAAAAGAACCACATGTATAACATTTGGCGTTCCGTTTCTTTTTCTTGATGTAATGATTTTTCTTTATCATGTTTTCATTATAAACATTTCCAAATCCTAGTCCTTGTTTATCGTTTTTGATTGACTGGTATCCAAGAATGATGTCTAGTGATTTCCTTCCTACACCAAATTTTCTGATACTCAGTTCTAAATCAGAGACTTTGGATTTCAAAAAGATGTTTTCATTTACAAGCATGACACTTTTATTTATAAAACTCTTTCTAACATTATCTTCATTTTTAGCGAGAGTTTCTATTCTTTTATTTAGGCCAACAATCTTTTCATTACCATTCTTAATTTCTAGCTTTAATGAAGCACAAGTCTGACAAGGTATATCTTCAGTAATACTAGATTTTCCTTTGAGTTTTTCAATGGTAATTTTGAGCGATGCAATTTCATTTTTCAATTTTAATTCATTTTGCAAAACATTATAATTTTCCTGCTGTAGTTGGAAATTCATTTCTTTATAATTTTCTATAGAGGATTCAAGAGAAGTAATTTCTGAATTCATGTTTTCACAAATGTTCATTAATTTTGGTAAAGAAAATTCATCTCTTACCTTGTTCGTGTCGCTTTCACCTATTAGGCAATGTGATGATTGCGCTACCTTGTCATGTGGTTCATCTTCGTCGTCTTCGTCCCATGTTACCACAAATGAATCGTTTTCTTCCATCAGGCAAAGTGATGATTGCGCTACCTCGTCTTGTGGTTCGTATTCGTCGTCATCATCCCATGTTACCGCAAATGATTTCCCTTTGGCTTCGGATGACGCGTTCTTTGTTGGACATTTTTTCATGAAATGTCCAAATTTCTTACAGTTGAAACATTGAACACTTTTAGTAGTATTCTGTTCAGACGAGGAATTCAAAGGATTAAACTTATTAAAACGATTGAACCTTTTTGCCATTTCAGATTTTCCGGCAGGAGTTCTGATGAAGCGTCGGAATCCTCTGACCATCAGTGCATGTTCCTTGTCGAGATCTTCTTCGTCACTTTCTTCAGCTTTGAGAGCGATGGTCTTTAAAGGTTTAGCCTCACCTTTCTCTCTTGTCTCGACGGTTTTGAGTTCCAGCTCATGGGATAACAGATTCCCAATCAGATCATCCAGCTTCAGCTTAGTGAGATCTCTCGCTTCTTGGATGGCTGTCACTTTAGGCCGGAAGGAACTAGGAAGTGCTCTTAGGATTTTCCGAATGAGGTCGATGCTGTCGTAAGACTTTCCCAAGGCTTTTGAGTTGTATACGATGTCGGTGAAGCGAGTGTACATGTCCTTGATGGATTCTCCTGGTAGCATGTGGAAACCATCGTACTCTGAGCTCAGCAGCGCTAATCTGGACTCCTTCACCTGAGAGGTTCCTTCGTGAGTGACTTCGAGAGTGTTCCAGATTTCCTGCACAGTAAGACAATGAGATATACGGTTAAACTCAGTTCTGTCAAGTGCACAGATAATTGCATTCATAGCTTTACCATTCAGAGCATAAAGTTTGTTATCGTTATCATCCCATTTATCTTCTGGTTTTGGTACATCAATATCTTCAATTTTGATTGTAGGTGGGTGATAGCCTTTAGCAACAATTTTCCAAATTTCAAGATCTGAAGAGACTAGGAAAATTTTCATCCTAGCTTTCCAGTAAGTAAAATCAGTCCCATTAAATTTGGGTGGTCTAACTGTAGACTGTCCTTCAGCAAATGCTGAATCATATGTATTCATTATGAACTAGACTCAAATGGCCAGGCCTGGTGCTCTGATACCACTTGTAGGATATAAATAAGGCCTAGAGGGGGGGTGAATAGGCCTTTGACCAAATTATCGCAAGATAAAAATTAAGCCTAGTTTACAGCATGCAGTTTAGGAATCGGACAATCAAAGCATTCACAGAAGACACAGAATTTAACGTGGTTCAGTCCCCATGACCTACGTCCACCCCAATGAGCAATCACTTATACTGTTTCTTTAAGAAGTAACAATCTCCCTTAGATTGGTGTCCCAACACCAACCTGTCAGACCAACTCAAGCTCACCAAAGTCAAAAAGAAACATACAAGTATCACTCCCCAACCCAACTTGCCCCAACAAGTTTGGTTCCCGGAGTCCCAAATAACGGAAGAAATTATATTACAGAAATGCTGATCAAAACATTAATAACTTCACAAATAACAAAGACCAAGAGTTTAGAGAGCTCATTTGTGAAGTTGTTCTCTGGTTGTCGTCTTTCAGCACATCAGTAGCTTCGCAACGCTTCTTACGGAATGATGATCGGATGTCTGTAGAAGAAGTAGTCGCTGTCCCCGTGGAAGTAGTCGGTAGAAGTTTCTCACTCAAAATGATCTCATTTGTTGCACAGGAGGAACTAGCTGCTCAACTTGCTGTCACTGCGTCGGGGATGAAGTCATGAATCCAACGCTTCTTGCAGAACTCAATTTGGATCTATAGAACTCCACTTATTGATGAAAATGTGAAGAGATGTACATAGGTATTTATAGAATTGAGTTAACGGGTTCAAGTTACTGTTCCAAGGGATCCGCACCCACGAAAAACACGTTTAAAACGCGTTAACGGGTCGGGTTTGAAAACCCGCTGTCGACAGCGATCTCCGCCGTTGGATCGAGCGGGATCTGACGAGAACGCGCCACGTGGCCGTCAAATTTCGTGCGTCGGCGCCCGTCTCCGCTGACCCGGACCCGCGTTGTCGGTCACCGTCGGATCATCGAGCGGACGGCTGAGATGCTGCCACGTCGCCCGCGAATTCGGATCGCTCTGCCCGCCATTTGCGACTTCATCCGCACGGTAGGTGACCGTCGGATGATGATCGAACGGCACGGATCGACCGCTTCTCTCGATCGTCGGATGCAAGATGAACGCCCCAGATCATGCCACGTCGGCCGATCTGAAGCTGCGATGAGGCGTATATGGGAACAGTGCCGTATGTCGTATTTTCTGAGTATTTTCACTGTATTCTTACGTATTTGGGCATCAAATAAATCCCAAAAATTCTGAAATAATTCTCAAAAATCCCATAGCTTCATATTGACATGTGAGAATTTTTTCACCTCATTTCACCTCTTGTAGAAAAAAGTTTCTTCTTTGTATACTCAGTATTTTCTCGTATTTCCCCGTATTTGGACTTCAAACAATCTCCATAAATCCTGAGAAAATTCCCATGCTATTTATAGCCTATGAGTAACTCTAGGGTAGAGTTTCATAGCTATACTCTCTTGATTGGGCAGTTTGTGTAAATCCAAATGAAGTTTTAGCTCCGTATTTCAACGTACTTGAGTACGTGCATGTGTAACTTGAGCAATCATGACTATAGGGACCTGTGACACACTCAACAAACAGATTAGAACAGTTCAGTAGGGTTTGTTATCATCAAACATAGGTTAGGATGCTGTTTCCAACAGATACTTCTGGATCCTGAGCTAATGTGGTTGACTCATTAAAACCTTTGGCTATGAAAAACCAAGTGGGAAAAAACCATAGTTTAAGAAAAAAGAGTACAACTTTACATTCAACTCCCCTGATCTATACAAGATTCAGGCTTGGAGATGTCCTATGTAGATATACATCAAGCTCATCTACAACATTCCAAGGAAAAAATACAAAGTACATGCATCGCTCATCTATACAAGAAGCAAATCGAGACTATGCATAGCTACGCCCTGAAGTACCTCACAGACACAGTGACGACCGGGTCAGAGACTAGAGACATGAAGCTATCTACCGAGTTCATAGACCATGCCACTTTCCTAGCTCATCCTTGAGAAGGCTACATCAAAGGTGATGAGACAGAACACATCTCTTCAGAGGAGCTCCCTTCGATTCAGTAGCTGCCATATATGAGCTGTTACGACTAATATGGACCAGCCCGAATTACAACGGCCCACGGCCCGACCTCAAAGGAGAAGCCCACTAGAGAAGATGGGCCCGCCCGAAGAGGGCCCACGGACGGGGATGAAGGCCCAGCCACTTCGCCATCGGGGGCACCCGACTAGCCCCCATTCGGCCGGATTAACCGCCCCTTTGAATCTGCGATCCCATGATGGCCATTAACGGACCCGTTAATGGGCCACCCCTCCACTACGCACGAGTGAGAGGAGGCGGAGGCGGATCGTGGGGACGTGAGAGGAGGCAGGACGTGGGGCAATCACGAAAGACCCTATAAGGGGAAGGCCAGGACGACGGAGAGGGGGATCGAAACTCAGGTAATCAACAGAAAGGTACTCCATCAACGACCTAGGCATTCGCCACTCCATTTCCTCCCTCCCCCCAAACTCGCGCCGCCTGGGCTGACGTTCCGGCTTCCTAACAAGCCGGATCTCCCCCGTCGAGTATCCTTTCAGACCTTGATCTGACTTAGGCATCGGAGGGGATTTGGCCGGAACCTAGGTTCGGCCTCCCTGACGAGTTTTCTCATCTGTCCAGGTAGAAGATATCCGAGGTATCGAGGCTGCCCCTTAGCATCGGTCGGTTACCCCCATCGCAGTCATCAGGTGGACGGCTGCTCAGGCATCATCCCGCTTGCAAGGCGCCGAGGCTACCCCTCGACGCAGATCCGACCGAGGCCGAGCGTGACCCATCCGAGGCCAAGCGTGACCTACTGAGCCGAGTCTTCTCCTCAGCTCTTCCACGCCGAGAACAAGCGGGCTCGGCGATCCCAAGGGACCCCCAAGTCGGCCCCTTGACCACGTTGACCACACAGCCGACGGTCAACGAACTGTGGTGAGAAAACACCCGTAAACATTTGGCGCCATCTGTGGGAACGAACTAACACCCACGTCAAACCACCAAGATGGAACCAATCAGCAATGGCCTAGGGCGCATGCCACCCATCCCGGAGGAGGGCGTGTACCACGCCCCCGTCGAGACCCCGAACGGCTGCGCTGCCAGGGAGACCGACAACGCCCAGCTGGCCACGCAGGGGCAACTCTGAGCCTACGCGTAGGAGACCAACGCCAACATCCAAACTTTAGTCGTGACGATTCAACAGCTCGTTAGCAGCACTCCCACCTCCGAGGGTGGGGAGGGACGGGCCTCCCGCCAGGAAGAGGATCGCCGACCTCTTCGCTCCGTCGTGGTTGCCAACCATGGAAAAGGAGTGCAGAACACAGAAAGGAGGTTCACCATGCCTGGGTTTTCCCCAGAGCGATCTCCCACTCACACCTCATTCAGAGAGGGAAATGGAGGGGACTCGGAGCGGACGGGCGACGTCTCAAGGACGGCCTCGTCCGCACGTCCGGGATCGCACAAACATAGGCGGGATGATCACCGATCAGTGAGCGTTCGGTCTTACCAGAGCGGAGGCAGCCAACGAGCAAAGGCCCACCACCAGAGGAGTCGGAAAGAACGTTCGTGCCGATCGAGTCCGGCACCCAAGCTGACAAGGACCCAAGAGGAGGTTAAGTTTCCGTCGGTCCCCTCGTTGCAGCCGAACGGTAAGGAGGCGGGAGAAGGGGAGAGACCCGGATGCATCAGCGGAGAACGATGCCACCTGACTCAGAGGATAACCGAGGCACGGATACCCGCGAACTTCAAGGTACCGACGCTGGAGAAATACAACGGTGTTAGCGACCCCGCGGACCATGTGATGGATTACGAGGGGGTCATGGCGTTCCAGGGGGCCGATGACACCCTGCTCTGTAGGGGCTTCTACTCCACCCTACGGGGGGCCGCTCAGACCTGGTACCTCAGCCTGCCCGGTCGGTCGATAGACAGCTTCGAGGAGCTCACCCAGTTGTTCTGCAAGCAATTTATGGCCGGACGACAGGTAAGACCTGATTCGGAACACTTGTTCAATGTGGTACAGGGGCCGCCCGAATCTCTAAGACACTTCATGCGTTGCTTCAACGTGGAGCGATTGAGCGTGGATAGCTGCCCCGAACTGGTTGTGAAAGCGGCCCTGAAAAAGGGGCTACGACATAGGGGCTTGAAGAAATCGCTGCACAGCGACCCACCGAAGGACCTCGCCGGAATTATGGCCCGAGCAGAATGCTTCATGCTGACAGAAGAGGCCCTGGCCATGGATGAGAGTAAGCCCAGGTGCGGGACCAAGCGCGATGAGAACGAGCGTCGTGGTATGGAGGAGCATCGACAAGAGAAGAGGGCCAGAGGAAGACCACGGAGGGAAGAGCCCCGGCACTCCTCGGTGACCACCACCCCGGACGTAATCCTAGCGCAAGCCCAGAAGGATGGACACATGAGCCGACCTCCCTGAAGGACGAAGAGAGGCGGGAGGGATGAAGAGAAGTACTGCAAATACCACAAAGACAACGACCACGATACCGACGACTGTTGGCACCTAAAGAAAGACATCGAGAAGCTTGTGAGCCGGGGGCATCTGAAGAACTCTGCCAACGACCCCGCCTTGGGAGAAGGAACGTCCAAACAGCAGGACAGGGGAAAAGGGGTGAACACGGTCCAGACAGTTGCGCGTATCATCGAGTGAGGAGATAGAGTAAACAGCCGCCGCTCCACCGGGGGAGGGCTACCCTGTCAGAACCTCCCCTGTGTCTTGACGCCTTTTCCTTTTTTCATTACTCCAAATGTATTGTCTCACGGAAATGAAGGCATACACTGTCAGTGCAAATTCTATCACCTGTTTTGAGCAGACGATTCAGGACACATAGGAGGACTCAATCAAGGCAACCGCGGTCAACCGTTAAGTGGGAGGAATGCCACTCCCCAGAGAGTTCGCCAGTCGAGCCAGCAGACGGGCACGACGGCCGGTCATAAGCCGAGGGGTACTCACCCCCGCAGACCGAGCGAACCGCCTGCTCGTAAGGTTGGGGGCAACTCCCCCAGCAGAAGGGCATGACAGCCAGTCATAAGCCGAGGGGTACTCACCCCCGCAGACCGAGCGAACCGCCCGCCCGTAAGGTTGGGGGCAACTCCCCCAGCAGACGGGCACGACCGCCGGTCATAAGCCGAGGGGTATTCACCCCCGTAGACTGAGCGAATCACCCGCTCGTAAGGTTGGGGGCAACTCCCCCAGCAGACGGGCACGACGGCCGGTCATAAGCCGAGGGGTACTCACCCCCGCAGACCGAGCGAACCGCCCGTTCGTAAGGTTGGGGGCAACTCCCCCAGCAGACGGGCACGACGGCCGGTCATAAGCCGAGGGGTACTCACCCCCGTAGACCGAGCGAACCGCCCGCTCGTAAGGTTGGGGGCAACTCCCCCAGTAGACGGGCACGACGACCAGTCATAAGCCGAGGGGTACTCACCCCCGCAGACCGAGCGAACCGCCCGTTCGTAAGGTTGGGGGCAACTCCCCCAGCAGACGGGCACGACGGTCGGTCATAAGCCGAGGGGTACTCACCCCCGCAGACCGAGCGAACCGCCCGCTCGTAAGGTTGTGGGCAACTCCCCCAGCAGACGGGCACGACGGCCGGTCATAAGCCGAGGGGTACTCACCCCCGCAGACCGAGCGAACCGCCTGCTCGTAAGGTTGGGGACAACTCCCCCAGCAGACGGGCACGACGACCGGTCATAAGCCGAGGGGTACTCACCCCCGCAGACCGAGCGAACCGCCCGCTCGTAAGGTTGGGGGAAACTCCCCCAGCAGACGGGCACGACGCCCGGTCATAAGCCGAGGGGTACTTACCCCCGCGGACAGAGCGAAGCACCCGCTCGTAAGGTTGGGGGCAACTCCCCCAGCCGACGAGCACGACGCCCGGTCATAAGTCGAGGGGTACTTACCCCCGCTGACCGAGCGAAGCACCTGCTCGTAAGGTTGGGGGTAACTCCCCCAGCCGAAGAGCATGACGCATGGTCATAAGCCGAGGGGTACTTACCCCCGCGGACCGAGCGAACCGCCCGCTCATAAGGTTGGGGGCAACTCCCCCAGCCGACGAGCACGACGCCCGGTCATAAGCCGAGGGGTACTCTCCCTCGCGGACCGAGCGAAGCGCCCATCCATAAGGTTGGGGGCAATTCCCCCCAGCCGACGAGCATGACAGCCGGCCGAAAGACCAAGGGATGAACCCCCACGAGGACTGAGTGACCCACCGACTCGCCTGGCTAAGGACAGTCACCCCGACGGATAGAATCGGCAGGGAGAACGACATCCCAAGCCAGACGAGCCCGGGACAACACCCCTAGACGAGGGCGACGACGCCCGACCGGTCTAGGAACATTGAAGGCTATTCCAAAGGGGAGAACCCCCAAAAAAGAGACCAGTGGCGCAAGAAGAACTGACTAGAAGAAATCGTTTTCATTAATGGTATGGGTTACATATCACTCAGCAACGTCCTCTCAAGCACTGTTGTTGACAACAAAATTTGTCACCCAAGAAAAGAAAAAAGGGGACGGGATACAAGGGCTCTTCAGGGGTCTGGAGCGCGAGAGATAGCGTCATCCGGGGCCTCGCCTTGCTCCGAGCAGTGGGGATCGGCGTGTCCCGGTGGAGGGAGGATCGGCTCCCGAGCAAGCTCCGCGAACTGCCGAAATGGCTCCCTGACGACCTCCACTATGCGAGGGGCGAGGAGGTCCTCATAAGTCCCGAAGACCTCCCTCAGGACCGACGCAATCTTCGGCCTTATGGCCGTGTCGACGCCCTTCTCAGCCTCCTCGGTGAAATGGAGCCTCCGACGCAGCTCGGCGAGTTGGCCCCAGAGGTACTCTCTCCCCCGCCGGAACTTTTCTTCTGCTTCTCGGCTCAAGTCATGAACATCCATAAGATTTCGCTTGAGATCATGTACTTGAGACTCGAGCTCGTCGGCACGACGGCGTTGCTGTCGAGCTTCCATGCGGGCACCTTGAAGGGCTACGTCAGCCTCCCCGGCCCGAGCGCGCTCCCAATTTAGGGAATCCTCGAGGCTTCTCAATTGGGTCACCCGACGTTGCGCCTCAACAGCCATCACGGTGGCCTACAAACAAAAGAGGGGTGGATTATACCAAGGGAGATCGAAGGGCAAAGCAACTGTCCAAAAACGACAGGAATTCGAACCTGTCGGAGATGACCGACTAGAGAATCTGACAATATGTCAACGGGGGAAAACTCCAAAAAGGAACGGTCCCCCGGAAGGACGGAGTCCGCCGTCGGCCGACTCGCCAAGGCCATATCAAGGGGCACCGAGTCCCGGGAGGATCAGTGGGGCCCGCGAAGGCGCTCGGCAGGACGCAGACAGCCCCCAAGACCGAAGGGGTAGCCGAGGGAGTGACGACGGCGTGGACGGCAGGGTCGGCCGAGACGGTCGGCACAATTGCCTTGCCGGGATCTGTCGGCGCGACGGTGGGAGCCGGAGAAGCGGCGCACCTGCCGTTCTTCCGCGACTTCTTCCCGTTGGGGCCAGCGGTAACGGGGGGAGAGCACTTGCGACCCCCGCCCACGGAAAGCCGTGGAGCCGATTCGAAACCCTCAACAAGGAGGGGGTCGGCCCCAGTGACTTCTCCTCCGGGGGCACCCGATGCGACCCGTGGGGGAGACCTGGCCTCAATCCTTCCCGAAGGAGGCTCAGATCGGCGCAACTCTTCATCTACAGAGCGGCGAGGTGCCCATCCAAAAGAGCTCCCACGGCCCCGGCGAGATCCCAGCCGAATAAGCTCGTCAACATCGTGGGTGAATTCACGGCCAGCCATCCCTGCGAGAAGAAGCGAAATCAGGGTGAGCCAGAGGTTAAACGGAAGGAAGGGAGACAACTAACCGGGGGACCACAGAGTGCACTTAAGAAGCAGGTCGTCCAGCAAATGCCAGACCGACCTCTCCTCAAGAGAAAGTGACGATAGGAGGCGGACCGCGGCCCGCTCGGCATCGGATAAGGTTGCCGCCCTGTCGGTTTGTTGCGAACTCCCCCAACCTGTCAAGATCACCGAGACCCGGGGAAAGACAACGAAAACAAAGCTAGAGTCCCAGTTCCCCGACCAAGGGGGCAGACCGAGCAGGCACACTCGCCTCGCACGGGCTCGGAGGTGCAGCCAAGACCCGAGGCCAACCGTCTGGATCCGGTAAAAGTGAAAGAGGAGGGAGAGAGACGGCTCCAGGCCGTGAGTGATACAAAGCGTAATGAACCCAGTCAGCACCGCGACAGAGGATGGCGTTAGCTGGCACAGGGAGACTTTCAAGGAATCCGTGAATTGAATAATAAAAGGGTGGAGGGGGATGCGGAGTCTCAGATGGAACATCTCGACGTAGACGCTGACCTCGTTACTCCGCGGGAAGCAGATTCGCTCGTCTCCAAAGGGAATCCGGACGTCATAGGGATAACATAAGTACCTCTCTCGTATTTCCCTAGTGACTAAGAAAGGGGCCATAGATGACGACCAGAGGATCAATGGAGGGATGCCTAATCGCTCGGAAGACGAGGCCACATCGTCCCCAACGGGATCCGAAAAAAGCTTTCCTTTCCCTTTATCCGGGACCCCCGAGGACGGCGAAGGAGCTTTGAGCCCCGAGGGATGGGCACGATCGGGTCCAGGCGTCGGTCCGCCAGGACGTGAATCACCTATTCTAAGCATGGCCATAGCCCGAGTTAAAAGAGTGGAAGAATTACCTTGATAAGAGCTGGAAAGAAGACAGATGTCGGGAAGAAGAAGCTGGCAGAACGGAGATCAAGAAGGAATGAGCGCGAAAGAGTTGAAGCCCGGGGATTGGAACGTATATATAGAGGACGATGGTGGGATCTGAACCGTCAAGGGAGAGCGCGTGGCGACATCAAAACGGCGGCGATGCTTCGAAAACTGCACCAATGGAAGTTCAAACGGAGCGGTAATAATGACATTCATTTAATAGCGGAACCTCGACTGACGCACCCGTCGGATCATGAAAGAGTCACATCACCCGAACCGAACCGATGGAAGCCGAACGGTCCAGGCGATGGGGGCAATTGTTACGACTAATATGGACAAGCCCGAATTACAACGGTCCACGGCCCGACCTCAAAGGAGAAGCCCACTAGAGAAGATGGGCCCGCCCGAAGAGGGCCCACGGACGGGGATGCAGGCTCAGCCACTTCGCCCTCGGGGGCACCTGACTAGCCCCCATTCGGCCGGATTAACTGCCCCTCTGAATCCGCGATCCCATGATGGCCATTAACGGACCCGTTAATGGGCCACCCCTCCACTACGCGCGAGTGGGAGGAGGCAGAGGCGGATCGTGGGGACGTGAGAGGAGGCAGGACGTGGGGCAATCACGAAAGACCATATAAGGGGAAGGCCAGGACGACTGAGAGGGGGATCGAGACTCAGGTAATCAACAGAAAGGTACTCCATCAATGACATAGGCATTCGCCACTCCATTTCCTCCCTCCCCCCAAACTCGCGCCGCCTGGGCTGACGTTCCGGCTTCCTAACAAGACGGATCTCCCCCGCCGAGTATCCTTTCAGACCTTGATCTGACTTAGGCATCGGAGGGGATTTGGCCGGAACCTAGGTCCGGCCTCCCGGACGAGTTTCCTCATCTGTCCAGGTAGAAGATATCCGAGGCGCCGAGGCTGCCCCTCAGCGTCGGTCGGTTACCCCCATCGCAGTCGTCAGGTGGACGGCTGCTCAGGCATCATCCCGCTTGCAAGGCGTCGAGGCTACCCCTCGACACGGATCCGACCGAGGCCGAGCGTGACCCAACCGAGGCCGAGCGTGACCTACCGAGCCGAGGCTTCTCCTCAGCTCTCCCACGCCGAGAACAAGCGGGCTCGGTGATCCCAAGGGACCCCCAAGTTGGCCCCTTGACCACGTTGACCACACAGTCGACGGTCAACGAACTGTGGTGAGAAAACACCCGTAAACAGGAGCAATACAAAGTTTCGACGGATATTCGTCAAAAAAAAATCCTTAATGAATGACTCAATAATATAATGGCCTAAAGACCATACATGAGCATTCCAATTGACTTTCAAAAGGCCGACATAAATCTAAAAGAGGACTTATTTGGAACACCTGAAGTGTCCAGAATCATCCAATTTTTAACTTTGTAACGATATTATATGCCACACTAGACTGATGATGCAAGACATCATTAACCAATCATATAAATCTGAAGAACACGAAGTTTCTTCAGAAGGGTGCGTTTTCAGTATTCCATTTATAGGAAAAATGATTACGAGATCATATCCACTACACATGGACATTGACTCTCTTCACTTCCTTAAAAGAATTTAAGATGATATATTTACTATCATCATTAAAATAATAAGACCTTTGGGTCACTTGAGCATATTTGAAGGATAAAAGTGGACTTATCCACTCCCCACATAGGACTGATGATGTACCTTAGTGTACTCATCAATATATCTTCTAAAAATGGTCATAATCAAATCTGTTATCCAACCGCGGTCCAGCTTTTTCACAGCATATAGGACAAATTACTAAATGGCGGGAACATTGGATAACACTGGGAAACCAAATACTATTTACAACTGGAATAAAGTCAAACACCCTGAAGTTTGTGTTCAACCCCAGAAATTGATTATATAAATAAATCATTAAAATGATTTACACAGATAACTCATCTGTTAAAAATCCAGTTGTTGGTGACTGCATGGGGACATGCAATTACACTGCATACCATCAAAACGCCTCCTTAGAACCTATTTATATGAGCCTGATCACTTCATAAAAACAGTTTCCGAGAACCCCTAATGATTCGGGGTGAAAAGAGTATATTTATACCCCTTAACTACCCCCTCTTTGTGCTAAAGATTAGGCTTAATCTTGCCCTTTTGTGTGAATTTCACTTTATGTTTCATTTTAGGGTTTACTCTCATTCTTGGCACAAATTATGGATTTTATCGTCTTTATTGAATTCCTGATATTTTTCATGTGCTCCTGGTATTAGTATGATCATATCGCTATTTTTGGGATTTATTTGAGCATCGGAATATTTTATATGAATTTTGGGAGGTCGATATTAATTTTTAATAGTCGTTATATTCATTTCATTATCAAATGGACTAATTTCTCCTTCTTATATATTTCAGGTACTCTTGGGAGTCTTGGGGATTTTCCAGAATTTATTGGGATTTTTCTGAGATTTCTAGGTATTTTTTTGGAATTATTTGGAGGAGAAATAGGAGAGAAAAGCATGAAAAAGGAAATTGATTGGGGCGCCACGTGGCGCGATCCAATGACGCCACGTGGCACGATCCAACGACGCCACATGGAGCAGATCTGGCGTTTCATTTAAGCTGGGCCGCCGTCGCGCGTTTTGTTTATTTTAAAAAAAATTATTGCGGGCGGCCCGCTGGCCGGCCCGCCCGCTGTTGATGATTAAAAAAAAGATAAAAAAATCATCAACGGGCGCCCGCTCGAAATTTCGAGCGGGCGGCCCGCTCGAATTTTCGAGTGGGCAATGCATGTTTCTCTTTTTTTTAATCAGCTGAAGCGCGCGCGTGTTGCGGGCTGCGGGCAAGCGCCCGCAGCAAATCCAACCCGTTATGCTGTTAAATTCGCCTGTGCGAAATTTGTGAAAGGAAGGCTGCTGCTCTCGGTTTTGTTTGGTTTTGTTTGGTTCTTTTTAGGGTTTGTGAGATCTAGGAGGCCATGGGGGGAGGATGATGAATCTTGGAGCTTGGAGGATCACTTGAGCATGAGGATTCCATCTTTGAGTGACACATTGGTGAAATCTTTCTTAGCTCTTGTGTAATTTTGATTTAGGGTTTTGTATTGTAAATTGGATGTTTGTTTTGAGCAAAAACTTCTCCTTTTCACTATGAACTTCTGAATATTTCTTGTGTGGTTGTGTTGTGTTTGTTGTTGTTGTTGGGTTGTGAAATTTATCTCTAGCACATTTTATAAATTGGTGGTTGAAACCCTAGAAATTTGTTTATTGGAACCCAAAGGGAAAATCCAAGAAGAGGATTATCCTAGCGGACCCTCTCTAATGTGCTTATTGATTACTCATATGAGTTTCATTCATTACTTATTACACCCCACACGTTCGATGAAATGACGTATTTTCCGATTGAGCTTCCTTAGCCGGGAGATCAATTGAGTTATATTTGGGATGAATTCTCACGCCCACGGCCTCATTCACACACACCACATGAGTCCTCCTCGTTGCTTGCCGATTCAGCTCTCCACCCTAGCCACTTAGGATAGAATTGTAGATTCCTCGCTTTTTCATACACTTTTCCACCGTTAATCGAGGTGGTTGAATCACGCTTTATTTTTCTTTATCCATCAATTTTGTGAACGTAGAACGACTTGTCCCTGTGATCCGACCCGGTACTCACCGGTTATTTTTATATTGCATTGACACTCCTACGCTTTGGAGTGGAAGGCGTGCACTTGCGCGTTTTCCGAGTCAACCAATTGGCGCCGTTGCCGGGGACAACGGTTTCTATTATTAGCAATTTTTGATTGATTTTGAAAGTTTTAGTGTGATACTTCTACCTCTTAGTGTGTGTCTTTACATTTTATTTATTTTCCACTTGTTGAGTCGTTTGGTTGTTTATTTTCAATTTTTTGGGAATTTTTTTAACAACAACATGGCATCTTCTTCAGATTTTTCGGACTTTGATTTGGAGGATATCTCACTTCCGCCATACTTTCATGGCACGGAGTGGGAGAACCCTCATTTACATATTAAAAATTTTGAAGAGTGGATGTATGCATGTCTTGGTGGGAACATTAGCGATGATTGCATATACTTTAGATTTTTTCCCTCTTCTTTACAAGATGATGCTAGATTGTGGTTTGATTCTTTGTCTCTCGACTCACATTTTACTTGGTTGTCGTTTCAGGCTGAATTTCTCCGAGTGTTTTGCCTATCTTTTTGGAGCAGGTACATGGGCGGCAGGCCATAGAGCAGCATATAGCGAGCTTTAGCCAGGCTGAATGGGAGGCCTACCATCAGGCTTGGCAGAGGTTCACTGATTTGGTGCTTGCGTGCCCACACCAGAGCTTTCACGAGGATCATCTTCTGCAGATCTTCTACACAGGGTTATCGCCATCTGGGCGAGATTGGTGCAGATGAGCTACGGTAGAGAGTTCTTTGATTATTCGACCGAGGATTCCTGGTGTTACCTGAGGGACCTTACAGCGTGGGAGCAGACTGTGCCATCTGGAGAGCCGTCACTTGGATATGAGGATGATGGCCAGTCCCAGTTTCCACTTCAGGGTGCAGAGCAGCAGGTCCAGTGTCAGCTTGAGGAGCCACCTTTGGGCTCTTTTTCTTGTGACCCCATGGGATACAGAGCAGAGAAGGAGGATGGGTTGCATGAGAGCCAGGTAGAGGATATTGATAGATTATATTTTGAGGAGTCGGAGGAGACGGATGATGGAGTGCGTGTCGACCACGACGGTGACACGATGCATTTTCACTTTGAGGTTGAGGATGAAGCAGATGTGCATGATGGCCACGAGCAGTTTGAGGACACCATGGAGCCAGAGCCACAGTCCACTTCAGAGTTAGCTTCGCAGGTCGAGGCAGTTGAGTACTTTGGGAGGACGACTGAGATGAACTATTTCTGGGATGGCGAGGATGATGCGTTCTTGGATTTGCCTGAGACGAGTCCACCTCCAGTCCTGTCATAGATGTCACTTCCCTCGCCTCAGGATGCGCACTTGCCAGTCATCGAGGAGATTTTTCAGGATACATTTCATAGTCTGGGGAGGTCTACAGAGCCTACACTTTCTGATAGCGAGGACGATTGCGAGATGGTCTACATTGAGCCTGAGCCGTCATCTCCTCCAGATTTTCTTCTGCAGCCGCTTCCCCCTCCTCCTGAGGCAGCGTATCATGCCACACCTAGCACCACATTTCAGGAAAGTTTCCACCATCTCATGCCTTGCATTTCTGAAACCAAATTTTCACTTCCATATACATTTGTTTCAGATTGTCGTCCATTGCATTTAAATTCTTTTATTTGTTTTGACGACCCGTTTTGGAATGCTTTTGCAGGGCATGAGGACATGGCTTGGATTGATGCAGCTCATCTCCCACATGATCCATATTATCCAAAGGAGATGCTTGGAGTTGCATTGCTGCAATCCAAGGAGGCCGGTGGAGGCCTAGCTCTAAGGACGCTCGCGGAGGAGCGAAAGGATATGATCGAGCAGTTGCCACCACCATTGTACATTTTGGATTCGCCTTTTGCTAAGGTGTACTCTTTCCTTTACGTAGTGTAAATAAATAAAAAGTTAGTTGCTTTTGCATGTTTGCTTTCGTTTTTTTCTTTTCTAGGATCTTTTGTGAGATCTGATACTCTCCCAACATTGCGGACAATGTTTATTTCAAGTTGGGGGGAGAGTATTAGAATCTTTAGATTTTTAGGATTTTGATGTTAGCGTAAAAAAATTTTTTTTTAGATCCCTCCATGTTTCGCCTCATCCCATGATTTTTCATTGCATATCATATTTTGGCATCCTTGCCCATACGCCATTTGCATGCTTTCATGTCATGCTATTTTCGGATTATTATTTTGGTATCGATTTCTCGATGTTTGATTGGCACGTTTTCATTCCTTTTCCATTTTGGATTCATATGCGAATATGCCATGTATGAACTATTTTATACGTCGTGATTTCTCTTTGAAACAATTCGGGAATAGTTTGGTGTAAGTAATTGCATGAATTGGGATGAATGGTGTAGTTTCTAATTGGATTGGATTTGGCCAATTGTGCATGCTTTGTTTTCTTCTTAAAAGTGGGTGGATGAGTTGCTAACTCATGTTTGGAATGAAAAAGAAAGTTAGTATAAGTGAATGTTTCTTTCTAATCAAATTGAGTAGCCGGTGCCCCACGAAACATTGGGGAGGACGCCAAAGATGAGATTTAGGGGATCATTCCATCACTTTGCCTATATAGCGTTATCACGTGTAGGTATTGGTGGCCGTGTTTGCATTTATAGCGTTATCGCGTGAATGCAAAACATAAACATACAAAATCCAAAAACATACAAAAAAAGAGAAAAAGAAAAGAAAAATAAAAAAAATGAAAGAATAAGCAACATGAGTGATGCAATCTCATCTCCTACAACTTAGAATTTTTTTTTTATTTTGGCCATTTCCATGAAAGTTAGAAACTTTGACATCGTGATATATCCTAATGAATGTGATACGGGCTTACTACCTTACTTTTCTTTGAGTTGGATTGAAGCGAGTTTCATTTGTTATCTACTTTCATACATTGGGTATATTGGCTTTGAAATCATTTGGAAATACCATTTGGGGTGTGCCATGAGGATATTTTGGTTTGGTGCATGTTTTCACTTTTAATCCGAATTTATCGCATATTTTGCTAGGGACTAGCAAAAAGCTAGTTAGGGAGTGTGATTCGGGGTGAAATGTGTATATTTATACCCCTTAACTACCCCCCTTTGTGCTAAAGATTAGGCTTAATCTTGCCCTTTTGTGTGAATTTCACTTTATGTTTCATTTTAGGGCTTACTCTCATTCTTGGCACAAATTATGGATTTTATCGTCTTTATTGGCTTCCTGATATTTTTCATATGCTCCTGGTATTAGTGTGATCATATCGCTATTTTTTGGGATTTATTTGAGCATCGGAATATTTTATATGAATTTTGGGAGGTCGATATTAATTTTTAATAGTCATTATATTCATTTCATTAACAAATGGACTAATTTCTCCTTCTTATATTTTTCAGGTACTCTTGGTAGTCTTGGGGATTTTCCAGAATTTTTTGGGATTTTTCTGAGATTTCTAGGTATTTTTTTGGAATTATTTGGAGGAGAAATAGGAGAGAAAAGCATGAAAAAGGAAATTGATTGGGGCGCCACGTGGCGCGATCCAACGGTGCCACGTGGAGCAGATCTGGCGTTTCATTTAAGCTGGGCCGCCGCCGCGTGTTTTGTTTATTTTAAAAAAAAATTGCCGGCCCGCCGGCCCGCCCGCCTGCTGTTGATGATTAAAAAAAAGATAAAAAAATCATCAGCGGGCGGCCCGCTCGAAATTTCGAGCGGGCAAGGCCCGTTTCTCTTTTTTTAATCAGCTGAAGCGCACGCGTGTTGCGGGCTGCGGGCAAGCGCCCGCAGCAAATCCAACCCGTTATGCTGTGAAGTTCGCCTGTGTGAAATTTGTGAAAGGAAGGCTGCTGCTCTAGGTTTTGTTTGGTTTTTTGGTTCTTTTTAGGGTTTGTGAGAGCTAGGAGGCCATGGGGGGAGGATGATGAATCTTGGAGCTTGGAGGATCACTTGAGCATGAGGATTCCATCTTTGAGTGACACATTGGTGAAATCTTTCTTAGCTCTTGTGTAATTTTGATTTAGGGTTTTGTATTGTAAATTGGATGTTTGTTTTGAGCAAAAACTTCTCCTTTTCACTATGAACTTCTGAATATTTCTTGTGTGGTTGTGTTGTGTTTGTTGTTGTTGTTGGGTTGTGAAATTTATCTCTAGCACATTTTATTTTCTAAATTGGTGGTTGAAACCCTAGAAATTTGTTTATTGGAACCTGAAGGGGAAATCCAAGAAGAGGATTATCCTAGCACACCCTCTCTAATGTGCTTTTTGATTACTCATATGAGTTTCATTCATTACTTATTGCACCCCACACGTTCGATGAAATGCCGTATTTTCCGATTGAGCTTCCTTAGCCGGGAGATCAATTGAGTTATATTTGGGACGAATTCTCACGCCCACGGCCTCATTCACACACACCACAAGAGTCCTCCTCGTTGCTTGCCGATTCGGTTCTCCACCCTAGCCACTTAGGATAGAATTGTAGATTCCTAGATTTTTCATACACTTTTCCATCGTTAATCGAGGTGGTTGAATCACGTTTTATTTTTCTTTATCCATCAATTTTTTGAACGTAGAACGACTTGTCCCTGTGATCTGACCCGGTACTCACCGGTTATTTTTATATTGCATTGACACTCCTACGCTTGGGAGTGGAAGGCGTGCACTTGCGCGTTTTCCGAGTCAACCACCTAACGGGGGAAGCGTTTAGAGCACATCTTACAGATTGTGCCATGATGTGTACACATCTCCATAGCACCATTATAAACCATCAAAATGCCGTCTTAGAACTATTTATTAACAGTAATTATCCCAGATAAATAGATTTCGAGCACTCCGAACATGGGAAGCATTTAGATCACATCTCATAAATTGTGCCTTGATGGGTAATCATATAAAGAACCGATAGTGAAGATTTGATCCTGATGATCCTTCACATTCAAATCTCTTTAAATTCCCAGTATTAGGTCCAACATGTTTATTTACCATCATCACCGAGTCTGAAGCTCAGTTGACCATTTCAAATAACATAATTCGTAATAAGATCCTGAAGATCCACACTTATGAAACTGTTACACAGTTCTCATACATATTTTTGACAAATATAGTAGTATCAAAATCACACATCCCTGCTGATAAAAATCCAGCTAGGATTGACATACCAAAAATAATGGATGCAATCCACCAACAACAGAAGTGGATGTTCCTAAATTAAAATGAAAGGATATAGCACGAGGCTCCAAATAGAGAAATAACTCTTGAAGACCCTAAAATAAACCACCACGGGAAAGTGAGATCATCTCCATATCATCTCCCTTTCCAAAACCTCTAGAAAAGATGAATCTGGAATAAATTGAAATATTATTAAATAATGTACATACATGGGGAGGTGTTTGGATACAAAACACACTTGTCGACAATTACTCACATTTCATTTTGCCGTTTAAATGATAATTATAAATATTGTTCCACACTCCATTTCCTGAAGTAAACATAGAGATTAGCCAATAATGTGGAACGATGCAATAATAAGTTGAGCTGGACTCACTTATGCAATGTAAAGTGTTTGGACCAGAAGTGCCGATATCAAAAGATATCAAACATGTAGGCATACTGAGTATTGTATAAACACAAATATAAATAAATAAAATCGTGTGCTATAAGAAACATATTAAACCTTATAGGTTCATTTAGCTGAAACCATGAAGTAATCCATTAAGATAAGCTTAACTCGCTTACAAATATAACTGATGCATCAGGTTACCTGGTTATGTTTGCGAAAATCATGCGATTTGCAAAGGAAATTTTTGGGGTTTTGCTGCTATGGATGTTGTGACATCATACCTTATGGATTTATGTTGAGTATTGGTGTTTCATAGCAATCTTATTTTGATGATGATCACAACATTATGTTGTTGCTAATGAATCTCATGTTTTAGTCTCTCAGTTTTATTTCAAGGATATCTTTCTTGGAGACTAATCACTTGGTGTAAGGATGGACATCTTGTGAAGAATGGCCAAAGTTTGGACTCAAGGAGTGCCAAAGCTTGGAGATGGTGGAGAGCAATCAAGGCATCAAGATTGAAGACTGATCGGTCCATATTTTACACCTTTTTTCTACATATTTGTATGCCATTTCAGTTGCTCATATTGCGATTTTCACGATTATTCGATGATATTGTGTTACTTTTCACTATTTCTTGTTTTTGTCGGATTTCAGGAAATATGGAGCGATCGGGAGCAAAAATGAGCTTTAGGGACTTGCACCCACTCCGGAGCGTCACCCAAGGCTCTTTTGAGGGCTATTCGGCGATGGGAGACATGTGGAAGAAGAAGGAACTCCGTAGGAGCGACGAGGAGGAGAAACGGAGAAGATTGGGCATTTTAGCATGCCACTCGGCCGAGTGAAGGAGTCACTCGGCCGAGCAAAGAAGCCCGATCGGCCGGCCAGATCGGACACGCAGTAGATTGAGTATCAGCGTGCACTCGGCCGAGCATCGCCATCCCACTCGGCCGAGCATGGAGACACCACTCGCCCGAGTGGCATCACGACGACGGCAAGCCAAAATGTCCAACTCTCTGTAATCCGTCAGTCGACTACGAGCTCCGACTCGGCCGAGTTCCAAAAGCCCCTCGGCCGAGTGACATTTGCCACTCGGCCGAGTGATGCCGAGGACACGCAGCGCCCAGATTTTCAGACAGCCTCTCACTCTTTTGAAATCTGCTATCATTCCAGCAATCAAAGTATTTTTCTCATATTTTTTATAGATAGTATACTTCATGACGGTTCCAACGCCGCCAAGAACGCACAAATCGGAGGTCGGATGAAATCTGGAGAATTTCTGCAAGTTGATGCTGCAGTTCTGGAATTTCCACTCGGCCGAGTCACATATTCCACTCGGCCGAGTGCGGCCTGGGCCCAGATTTTAAGTTGCGGTTTGGGCTGTTTTTGGGCACGAATTTGAGGAGTTTTCTAGGGTTTTTTGCTAGGGTTTTGGGGGGAGTATTTAAAGGGTTTGTAGCCACCATTAAGGGGGATCCCCATTATGTTTTCTTAGTTCCCATATGTTTTTCTTAGGATTATTTTAGAGGTTAGGCCATGCCCTAGGCCCCCTCTTGGATCAAAAAGCTTGTATTTTGGATTGAAGATCTTCATCAAGCTAAGTATTTTCTTCTTTTTATTTGAATCTTTGTTTTTCAATCTTTTTGTATGCAAGCAATGATTTCTATTGATTCTCATATCCTTATTGCTATGCTAGAGTAGATTTGTTGTTCTAGGGTTTGGGGATGAACCCTATGGATCTAATTTCATATTTGTGATGAATGAATTTCTAAATTGCTAGAATTGCTAGGAGGTTAGGTTGTGATTGATTTATTACGGATAGCTAGGGATTTCTATCGATTGGGGTTTGCAAGAGATTGGATTCTAATCGATGGGAAGGCCTAGATATTCGATTTAGATTTACAATTGGATTTCTCTAGATTTGGTTTGCAAGAGATTGGACCAAAGCTAGGATTTTTAATTGTAAATCTATACCCATATTCGTTTGCAAGAGATTGGACGAATACGAACTATCACAACCTAGATCGTAACTCGGGTTTGCACGAGAGTGGGCTCGAGGAGCGATTGAACGATGACGTCGATCTTCATGCTAGTGGCTTAGGTTAGGGTTTGCAAGAGATTGGGCTCTAATCTAGGTTGCTATAGACCGGCAATAGCGCGAGAGCATGAGCTTGGTTCTCTATTCAGTTACGACTAGTTCACCTCGACACAAGTCTAGTAATATTGAGATTCACTATTCACAATAACGAATGACGATCCGTAGTTGGAATTCCCTAGCCCTAGACGTCTTTAATTGATTTTATATCTTTGTACTTTGCCCGACGATTGTGACAGGATCGCCGCAAGGCAAATTCCTTCTTTTATTATATTGTATTTGAACGATATTTGACCGATTTCTTTATCATCGACACCGACATCCACCACCATTGCCATTACATCATTCCATAGCCATCTCCACCAATAAAACATTCGTAGTCAAACCAACCTAGGATAGATTGGAACCAACACCACCTCCTCGTGTTCGATACCCGCTCGCCACTACGCCGTGCGCTTGCGGTAAAACTACAATCGCCGCTCCGGGACGTGTATCCGGGGCGCGATCAAAGACTTAGACTCTTAAGAAAGCATTGTAATCCATGTAATTTACTTTATTACTTTCTCTCTTTTTTGTGTCTATGGTTAATGTAATGCCTTGCTAGATGGTTTGCTCATTCATGCACATGCATGTAACCATCTTAGTGAACCTTAGGATTATCATAGAATCAGGGCCGGTTCAAGCAATAATAATGCCTAAAGCGAAACAAAAATATGAGGCCTAAGTACCATAACCAAAATTTTTAAGAGCCTTAATATAACTGAATTTAAAAGGACATTATCCACTCCCAAATCATGCATGTTACAATCTTAGAATTAAAGGAAACAAGATAGAGTTATTTGAAAATTTTTCTAGCTTTTTGAGAAGCAAAGTTTTTTATCAAAGGTTTATATTCAAGACTTTCAAGTATCTCTCTCTCAATTGAAAGAATACTCAACCCATTTAACCTATCTTGAGTCATGGTTGATCTTAAATATGTTTTCAGTATTTTCAACTTGGAAAAACTTCTTTCCGCCGAAGCAACCGTTACTGGGACGGTCAACAGTACCCTATATGCAATGCTTGTATTAGGAAAAGAATCTGTCTTATTAACATAATCTAAAATCAAAATTGGAGTATTAATTTCTGCAGGTAAGACTTCTTTTAGGACTCTTAACTCTGAAAAAAGATCACACCCATCAATATCAGAATGTTCACCGACTTTCAAAAAATTTTCAAGATCTATGCAACGACTCTTCAAAGTACATTCATTTGAACATTTTTCTAAATCAAATAAAAATCCAAATATCTTTTCATACTCCACAAATTGTTCAAATCTTATTTTAATTGAAACAATAACTTGATCAACTATATGTAGGAAAAACTCGATTCGAAAAGATTATTCCACTGAAAGTCTAACCTCATCATCATTATTCTCATCAAATCTTTTCTTTCTATGAATCAGACGTTTCTCACGGAACTTGGGTTCAACATCTAATTCTTTTGCAATTTCTTTTGTATCATTCATGGCAGACTCAAACCCAGTCTCCCTATATTTTTCAAAGTAAGAAATAAGGCCTTTTAATTTATCAATAGCAATGTCAAGATGCATATCTTTAGATTGTAACTTTTTACTTACAACATTTACTGCAAACAATATATCATACCAAATATTCATGGACAAAAGAAATTCAAAGTCTTCTATCTCATATTTGGCTAAAGAGTTTGCTTCACTTTTTGTTTTAGCATCATCACTAACATTTGCTAATTCAAAAAGAGCATCCCTTATGTTTGGAGCTTGGAATTTTATGGCCTTTACACTTTCAATTCGACTTTCCCAACGAGTATTAGATAATTGTTTAACAGTAAACTTAGGCACATGGTCTTGCAAGACCTTCCACCTTTTTGTAGAAGAAGAAAATAGACAATATATACGTTGCACCACACCAAAAAAAGATAAAGCTCTAGCACATGAATTAGCCACATCACATAGCACAAGATTAAGATTATGACAACCACATGGTGTATAAAATGCTCTAGGATTTATATCTAGAAGCCTATTTTGCACGCCTTGGTGTTTTCCTTTCATGTTAGATCCATTGTCATAGCCTTGACCTCTGATGTCACTTACTTCAAGGGTATGCACCTCTAAGGCACCGACAAGTACATCAAAAAGTCCTTTTCCAGATGTATCATCTACTTTCAAAAATTCTAAAAAGTACTCCTCGATTTTAATTGGACTTACTGAAGTATTCACACATCTTATGATAAGAGTCATTTGTTCCTGATGGCTTGCATCGGGAGTGCAATCAAGTATGACAGAATAATATTTTGATTGTTTCACCTTTTTTATTATTACTTGTTTAACTTCAGAAGCTAACAATTCTATCAATTCATTTTGTATAACATGACTCAAATAATGATTATGAATCTCACCATGTTGTATCCGTCTAACGTGCTCTTGCATCACAGGATCAAATTCTGCAATCATCTCAATTATGCTCAAAAAGTTCCCATTACTAGGTTCATAGATTCTCTCATTCTTCCCACGAAATGCAAGATTACATTTCGCAAGATGTTTAACCACAGAAATAATCCTCAATAACAATTGTTTCCAATGCTCCTTTTCTTTGTTGATATTATCTTGAATGGTTTTGTCAATTGTCTCGTTTTTCTTAAATCTCTTCACTACATCAACCCATTTACTCATGTTAGTTATATGTTCGTGGCTTGTTTCATGAGTTTTGAGCTTAGCACTAAGGTTTCTCCAATCATTTGCTCCTTCATTCACAAGTAGGCTAGTACAAATTTTTGAACTAAACAACTTGCAACAAAAACAATATACTCTATCCTTTACTTTAGAGTACACAAGCCATTTTCTATTATATGTTTCTCCATTTGCTAATTTCCTAGTATAAAAAGCGATAGAAAAGTGTCTATTAAGCACATCAACTGGAAAATCTAAATTGCACTCTCGAATAGGACCTCTTTCTATCAATATATCTCTGAACTTCACATCAATATTTTTCCAATTTCCAGGGTCATAAATATCTTCAACATTCATATAATTTATCACATCTTTTGGGTTCTCTTTTTTTTCCTAATTAACCGTTGGAGTATTTTTCATTGGTGTTATATGATCATCTTCCCCCACATTATCTTCTACAATGTTTACTAATTCTTCCTCAATTGTTATTTCATCTCTTGAAGAAGATGTCTCATTTTGCTTGTTAATCATAAACTTATCAAGAGCTCCCTTTTGAGATTGAAGTAATTGTTCAACTTTTTTTTTCTTCTTTAGTTTTTCATATCCACTTGCAAATTTTCTAGTAGACATTGTTAAAACACAACAGAATAAATAGATAATAAAATAATCGATGCACAAAGATCAATACTTAAGGGCTTTAGTCTAGAAAGATATGACCTGAGATATAAGAATGAGGTCTCCGGTTTGAATCAATCTCCACTTTTTCTAGCTGATCTGATCAATGTATTTCTTAAACTGCAACACAAAACATATAAGCGTTTGTTATTCCTTTTGATAAATAAAAAGATTGTATAGGAGTGCAAATAAATTGGCTTACTTAATTTCAATAAAATAAGTGTTTTCAAATTAATTACTTAATTTCAATTATTTCCCTCCTTCAATTTGCTGCTTTGATTCATTTGATTAAAATTAACAATCTATTGCTTGAGATGATTTGAATGCTTGGGATGGATGATTAGCATTAACAATCTATTGCTTCAGCTATTTCAATGCCTTATAGCGAAATGACTATTGAGTAAGGTGTTCTGTTAGTCACTTAGGATGCGCGTATTACATCCACATCTCATAGTCTACATATTCTCCACTCACGAGTTTATATTGATATCAATCTTGCAGAATATATAGGCTGAAGCCTCGTTCTTAGGAATTATGTTCACATATCTCCATTTGATAAAAAATTAACAACTAAAAATTAACAATTAACAATTAAAAATAAAAATAAAAATCTAATCTTTTATTTCCCTTCAATTAACCAGGTTAAAATAAAAAGAAAAAAACCATACCTTTAAGGAGAAAAAACCCCCAAATTAGATTGTCGTTCGGAAGAGGAGATGGATTTGCTCGCACTCGCTGTCGTCGGAATCCGGATCGGCAGAGATCAGAGATCGGAGTCGGAGAGTAGAGAGCGACAGTTTGCAGATCCTAATTGGAGATTCGGAGTCGGAGATCGGAGGCCGGAGGCCCGGAGAGCGGCACTGCGGCAGCCGGCAGTCTAGTGCAGCCTGCAGATCGGTCGCCGGTCGGACTTCGGTTCGGAGTTCGGAGAGAGAGGCAGAGACTGAGAGAGGGGGAGAGGGAAGGGAGAGGGAGAGGGAGACTGGAGAGATGAACAGACGGCGCCGTGAGTCTGTGTCTGTGGAGGCGCTTAGAGTAATAGGGTTTCACAGAATCACAAAAAATTGAAGCAACTAGCAAGTGGAGGGCGCAGTGGGCAGTCTTGATAAATTTTTTTATCAAATCCCTCTCTTGCTGGGCCCCATATTCTGCCAACGGGAATTATTAATAAAGGTTTTTGATAAGTTTTTTCGTTTTGTGCACTGACGCAGGCCTTTACATTGGGCTTTCAAATTGGGAATTTTAAGTTTTGTAAACTGTTGGGCTTAAAGAAAATTTTTTTTTGAGGCCTCTCAGAAGTAGAGGCCTAAAGCACAAGCTTTAGTTGCTTTATGCTAAAACCGGCCCTGCATAGAATCCAACCCAATAGGTTCCTCTGTCCAAAGACTCACTTGGAGTCTCTGGCTTTCCGTCAGTCGCCTGATGAGGGAAACACAGCCGCCTGGGTGATTTCCAGTCACCTGTAGATCATTCTACAGTCGTCTGATATGCACAACTCAAGTCTGTAATGCCCTACCAGCTACTGCACAAGTACTAGAGGGGGGGTGAATAGTACTTTAAAATAATAAGGAGTATAATTCCAAATTAAATTGCAATCAACTACCAAATCAATTTGCGGAAGCTTAAATTGAACGACGACAACGAAATTAACAATGCTAACAAACGATGTTAATGGGTTCGGATCCACCCAAGTCTCCCCGACTTGTTCCCGGTGATCCTACGTCCCAACCACCCGGATCCCCTCCGGATACTTGAGTTAGAAACCCTAACTCAAGATTTCCACTATGAATATCTTGTGAAAAACTTTCACAAGATCAAATCATACATGCAATAGCAAATGTGAATCCCACAACCCGGGATCACAACCTTCTCTCACAACCGAGAGAACCAACAAGCAATATAAAAGAGTTTATATGAAATAAACAAGCTTACCACAAAATCCTATACCTTGAGTTTTTCTTACCCAATAGGTGGAATGAAGGATTTGAGGAAGATGAAGTTACCAAACCCTAGCACCAAGGAAATGAGCAGCAATGGGTGCCTAGGGAAGATTTGGAAACTTGAATCAAGCAATAGCTTGAAGAGCTCACCAAGAACAAGCTTCTCTCTAGATCTAGAAATGAGAGAGAATGGGTTTCTTGTGAGGAAGAGAGCTTTAGATTTGAGGGAGAATAGCTATCACTTTAGAACTCAATGAATCTCTTAATGGCAGCTCTATATGAAGATAGAAATGACCTAGGTTCGTATTTATAGGATCCCATAAAAACAAGATAGGTCAATCTCCAACGGAAAGAAATCTGTGAGAATTAGTCGGTCAAAGAACACTCACTGACCGACTAGTTCATCAACTAGTCGGTCAGCCAAACAACGTGGACCGACTAAGAGTAGATCTGAGAAGAAAGAGAATTTCAGACCTAGACATCTAGTCGGTCCAAGAACACTTTCTGACCGACTAGTTTCACAACTAGTCGGTCATCCAATGAACGTAGACCGACTAAGAGGCAAAACAACTTAGTCTGAAGGCAAGTTGACTTAGTCGGTCTAAGAACAAAAATTGACCGACTAGATTGACAATTAGTCGGTCATCAAACGTTCTTAGACCGACTAACGGTAAACAGTAGCTTAGGAGAATTTTAGAGTGAACAGTCAGTCTCAACTAGTCGGTCAAAGAAGCATCACTGACCGACTAGTTCACAAACTAGTCGGTCGGTGATTCAACGTAGACCGACTAACTGTAAACAGTAAAGTCCAAGAAATTAAGGAATCAAACTAGTCGGTCCAAGAACAGTTGCCGACCGACTAGATCACCATCTAGTCGGTCAGTACTTGTTCTTGTACCAACTAACATGCACAACAAAGTCCGAATCGAAGCGCGACGCTTCGAGGAAGTTAGAATGAACTTGTGCAAGAATCCTAGAGCTACGAAATGAGCGTAATGAAGATAGAAACGTAAGATATACTCAAGGCTTAACATTCTATCAATCGAAACTAAAAGACTATAAATAAAACCTTAATAAACGGTCTTTGAGAGCTTCGATTGAATCTTCATAACTTCCAAAGCGCTGCAGGAGCTTCAACGAAGCTTTAGGCTTGAATACGAGCTTTTGGAAGTGTTGAGATGTCGCTTTGAATATTCTCGTGAAATTGGCGACGATCTCCAATACTGCGCTCACAAAATGTTAGTTCATGAATTATTTATGTTTGCTCATCATCAAAACCAAATCCGGGGAGTCCAATATTCAACATTCTCCCCCTTTTTGGTGATGACAAACCAACATAAATAATAATCAAAAATAATAATTCAAATGTAAAATACTTACTCCCCCTGCATTGATGACACGTTAATTCCCAAATGAATATATATGAATTGCATCAATCAGACGAGTAAGATATATAATGAGAATTGATTTTTGAAATATCGGATTTTGAAAATCCTTATATGTATCGTAACTCCCCCTGAATCTAACATATCAAACTAGATTCTTGGAATGGAGTTAAATTTTTCATTTGCACTATTTATTATCATTATCTCTCCCCCTTTGGCATTATCCCAAAAATGGGGGGCATACAACGACAACAATTAGGAAATGTAAAATCCAACATCGGGAGTCGTAGACAATGACGATGGAGCTAATTGACACCAAAAGAAAAACGATTAAATCAATTCAAAGTGTGCCAATTGTCCATTATCACAAAGTGAAAAACAAAATCATCAAAAATACCAAATAATTATTCATTAAATGAATAAAGAAACATACTCTTCAATATTCAATATACTTGGTTAATTTTGTGCATGTAAAACAATTCTATACAATTATAGAATTTAAATCTATTTAACCAAGTTTTTATGCGTCGAGCGACGAAATCTCATTTCAAATACATTCAACGAATATTAAAATTTGCACGACGAATAAAAGACAAAGTGAATGACGATGAACATATATATATGCAGAGACAACATGAGTATATCCAAAAAGATATCACATCGAATATATGAGATACATCATATCAAGCGCTACATATCATCAAAAAGAAATACATCAACATCATCGATACAATATACTCATCAAAATGAAATACACCATCATCATCATCATTCTCATCAAGATAAATACAGCAGCAGCGACGACATCCAAAATACATCAAAACATAATAACCCTCATACCCTATCCTAACCCATAATACTCTCGCTAAGATATATCATCCAAGGCGTATATGGAGAGTCCTCAGAACAACAATCACGAGGAGGAGGCAGGATCTGCAGCGTCCGTGGGTCCAGTCGACGGAGTGGACTCAGGCTCTGCAGGGAGAAGAGGCGTCTCAACAGATGGAATCGTCGGGGCAGGAGTCGAGATCTCAGGAACAGGCTCTACAGCAGCAAGGGTCTCGACAACAGAAGTGTCAACTGGAATAGCAGCAGGCTCAGCAACAGGGTCAACAGCAGGCTCTGAAGACTGAAGTGCTGGAGCAGAAGGCTCTGGAGCACCGGAAGAGGTGCCAACTCCAGGAGCAGAAGAGGAAACACCAGCAGCAGCAGCAGTGGCCTCATCGCCACGGGCAAAAGAAGTGACAAGCTCGTCAAGCTCCTCATCGTCCATCTCCTCGGCCTCAGACACCGAAGGAGGAAGCTCAATCCCCATCATACGAGCCATACGACATACGACCTCCTCAGTACGAGCCAAACGGGAGTCGTGCTGACGAAGAAGACGTACGACATCGTCCAAAGTAGCAGGGGAAGAGGAGGCTGCAGCGGCTGACGGAGTAGACTGAGAAGCAGATGCGGTAGACCTCTGGACGTGACGAAGTGCCGCTAAAGATTTCTTCACGGCCGTCGCGTTAAGAGGCGTACCCAAAGGACGCTCATCGTCAGGAGGGAGAGGAACGCGAAAATGACGGAATACGAGTGTCAACAAGCAGGGGTATGGAATGTGCGCAGACTT